>OX493266.1:81688930-83001680 GCA_950370525.1 Bellardia bayeri
AATATCTTCTGTATGACAGTCATATTCATATAACAGTGTCTTTTATAGTACATATTCCGTATAACTGAATTTTCGATAGAAAATCTTCTGTATAACACAATTTTCTATAGAAAATCTTCTATATAACAGTATCTTCTATAGAACTGAATTTTCTATACAATTTTCTATAGAAAACCTTCTGTATAACTGAATATTCTATAGAAAATCTTCTGTGTAAAAAAATCTTCAGTTTTCTATAGAAAATCTTGTATATAACACAATTTCCATACCTGCTACCGATTGTATCTAAATAAAAATTCAGTACGTATTGAATAATTTTAAGTTTGTAGCTATGAATGAATTTCTATCCGCGTATCTAAATTTGTTTTGTCCGCTTGTGTAACTGGTATCTTTCTTTGCATGAATCTTTTTTTAGTTCTGTTTCTATACTTTCTATCTGTACACTTGATGTTCAAATTTGTAAGCTGTTTAAAAGCTTTAGGTTTTTTTTTCAATATACATATGTACATATTACAACAAACGGCTAAACCATGTACAAATATATAAGTTAATATAATATAAGACTCAAACAAAAAGAAAAACTGGTCCTAAAAAACACTGTCTTAAACTAATAATAATCGCATCAACATCCCCATTAACAGTTGTCTGATTTTTTAATACTACTACTACATTGTAGCTAAAATTAAATTAATTGAAGACAGCAAAGACAAGTGGTCATAGCAAATAAAACTAAACGCGCCAGATAAGAAATGTAATTTTTTTTATTAAAATTAAGTTGTTTTAGTTTAAACTAATAAACCAGCAAACAAATGTATGAATGCATGAATGAATAAGTGTATGATACAAAATGATCGATGTTTGTATTTAAATGTTTAACTACCAGTGATACCCACCACCAACATCACCATCATAGCAACACCACACATTGTGCAACCCCCCTACATGCTGGAGATTTAAACATTTTCATAAACGTGCCAGTGTAAAGTTTTGGAGAAAGACTGGTAGTGAGTTTGTGTGTGTTTGTCTTTTATTGGCCTGATAGTTAAGCAAACACGCAAAACAATTATTTTTATGATTTTTGTGAAAAATCAGGGGCGTCGAGAGATTAAATCATGGGGTCGATTGCAAAGTGAGTGCTAATTATCATCAATAGAAAAGCAATACAAACTAATGAGAGTAGCTCACAGCAATTTCAAAATTATAATTTGAGCAGCGTATTTGTTTAACAGCTTACACAATGGGGGGTCATGCACCAATTGAGGAACATACACCACCTCCTTGTTATTATGTATAATTAGTATTGGTGAATATATCCCAGGAAAACATTGTTTATTTTATTAATATTCCTTGCTGGGTTTCAGTGAAAAAGTTTGTGATATTCGATCGTTTGCAAGTTTCGGCATTTGTCTAACTTTTAACTAAGCTTATTAAATAGAATTAGCTTCGTCACTCATGTGATCCTGTACTAGTTCAAACTTTAAAAATAATCACCCCTATCGTGAATAAAAATTCCACATAAAATTTGTACCCTTTTATTTTTTTAACATTGCATTTTAATAGGAAAAATGTGAAAAGGGAACAAATTTCATGTGGAATTTTTATTCACGATAGGGGTGATTATGAATTTACGCCAAGAATAAACCAGTGTTTTTTTTTTGTGTAATTACATTAAATATTTTTTGCATATTTAAGTTATAATGCCAGAAAATTATCTTTCGAATGTAGTAAATTTCATGCCAATTTAAAATAATCAAATTTTTTTTATTCAATTTCAAAGTTCTATACATCTAAAAACACCCTATTTCTGCAAAAATCTGTGGAGTACGTGGCCATTGTAGCTAAAATGTAGTGACTACATCATGGTCCTATGTAAAGCACTTGTGGACCATTTCATTTTTAAATCAGAACTTCTTGTTACACGACAATTATTCGTGCTTTAACGACCGTAATCGTTGTTTAAAAACATTTGATGTAGTTACAAAGAGTAGTTTTGGGACTAACTAGTCCCGTGTTATGTAAAGCTGGATTATATGATCCAGTCCTAGGACATCGTTTTGTTAAATGGACTAGTTTTTTTTTCAAACAAATGGAATATTTTTGGAGTACTACTGGTCTATTGTGGAGTAGTCCATACATGCGTGTATGGAGTAATCGCGTTTTTTGCATGTATTATACATACATACATACACTTCAGCAAACCGCCCTACAGTCTGACATAACCGCCTCCCTTTCTAAATAGCAACGATTCTGAGCCAATAACAATTAATTTTATTGCTGCTATCTGTATTTTCTGTTTTTTTTTTTTGTTTTTGTTTTTAATTTTTATGACATACTATGTATTATAAATTCAAACTGCTTAATGTTAAAATATCGTGTTTGAAATTATTTGTATTCGTAACACACAAAAGCAAAAGCTGATGACGCTGATGATGGTTGATGGTGAATTTAAATTTGATCAGTTACATATTTAATGATGGGACCAACTGAACTGAATGACTCACTTAACTAATCAACAATCTTTAATTTTATCTCCACGATCACAGTAGAGATAATCAACAGAAGATCAATGGCTGGCGTATGTATGTATGTATGTATAATAAAGTTATTTCAGTTTTCAAATTTGTTAACATTTACATACATATAAAAATTGCTGTAATTCTAACTGGAAATCTGTGAATGATTTAAGTTGTTTTGCTTGTTGTTATGGCTCGTTTGTATTAAACAATTAATTATTTATTATAGTTTTTTTTATACGTTTATAATGTTCTTCCTTAACGTTTCAATGGAACAGGAAAAAAAAACAGAACAAACTATCATAATAATTTCTTTCAATAAATTGGAAGCAAAAAAATATAAAAAGCAGCAAACTCAACATTAATTTGTTGTAAAACGCTTAACAATTTCCCTTTTCATATTTTCCATCTCTCTGGTTAAGCATGTATGTATTTATATGTGAGTAATATTGCAGCAACGAGGTTAGTTCGAAAATTATTTATAATATTAAACAACAAGCCAAGAAAATATTGAAAACAAGTTGGAACATGTCATATTATAACAAAGATCAGGAAAAACTTTAAACCGAGTTTGTCGAGGCAGTTTGGTAAAGAAAAATCTGCCGCCAGCAAAAGCATTTACTTTCTAAGGAGAAAATTGTGTTATTGGTGAACCCACTGTAAAGGCTTAAAAGAAGTAGACAACTTTCCTGAGATTGGGGCAAACTAAAATCTACTGTTAGGGCTGTTAAGAATAATACAGTTTATGTGTTGAATCAAGCATACAACCGAAATGAATGTACATATTTCTAAAAATTCGTAAGTTTTTTCTTCAGGTCTGTCCTCGTAAGCATGAGGAATTATGTTTGCGCATGGTAAAGAATTGGTCGACAATTTTTAATTGTTGCCGCCAATTAATTTGCATGTAAACACAAATTGATCGCAACATAGAGGCAACATTATAAGTAAAATAACAGCAACAATAATAATAATAAAAACATACTTTAAACTCATACAGAGTAAATGAGTGAACAACATACTGATTCCATATACTCATCGTCGTCATCATCGTTCGCCAGTCCATACTACTAGATATAATGGCCAACCAGCCAGTCAAAGTTACACACAGCTACATATCATTTGTATCCAACAGTGTAAACCCCAGCCTCAGTAGCAAGGAGGCCCAACTACTAGTGCTCAACAGCAGCAGCAAGCAAGCAGGCAGGCAACATGAACCAACACTCAACAACGGCAACACAGCGGTTGTTTCCCCCTTATTTTTTCTGTTCAATTTTTTTTTTTTTTTAAATAGACCACAAATTACGACATGCACAGCTTCTGATCGGGTGGTACATTTACTTAGAGCATTCTATACATCACACACCGTACAATTGATCATATAGTGAGTAGCATGTTTGGGTATTTGTACAGGGTGACAAAGGCAACTAAATTTTGGAAAACATTTTTAGGATGAGTTTATACAAGAGACCGAAAATAACTCGTTCTATATGATCAAAATACTAAATTGTTTTAAAAATAAGTAAGAAAATATAGTCGGTCAAGTCCGACCTTATAATACCCTACCCGGTAGTGCAAAAACAAATTTTCAGAAATGGTCTTTATACAGTTGCTATGTCCTACTATGTACCGATCTTCCAAAAATGTAGTGGCATGACTCCTGTGCACATCAATATATCTTGTGTTAAATTTTATCTCGCTATAAACACCTATAAAAAATTTATAGATGTTAATGCGATTTTTGAAGGGGATCTTACTGTTACAAAATTAGTTGTCATAATTTCTGTACGAGGGCGGTTCGAAAACTTCTTAGCCAAGAACAGAAAGTGCGGTATAAAGAAAAAAAAAGTTATGTGTTTTGGAAACTTCCATCTGTGCTCTGAACACATGTTAATCCCCACAAACTTGATTGTGGAATAAACAAACTTGATTGAGTAAAAAATAGATACGATAAAAAGTTTGTGTCTTAAGTCTTATCTAAGCGAACGTTATCGTTCAACATCGTGGGCCAGGGGGTAAATTTCTTTTCGATCTGACAACTCCTTCATATAGAAACAGTTGTTCAAAAACGACGCATCCGCGATTTTTTACAATGAAAAGAGACAAGAAATTCATAATGATAAGGTGAAAGTGCTCCTTCATATGCAACAGTAAAAAATTGGGTTGCATTGAGGATGAACCCCGTAGTGGACGCCCAAAAACAGCAACAACAACAACAACAGAAATTGTAGCCAAAGTGCATGATATGGTATTAAATGATCGACGAATAAAAGTGGGTGAAATAGCTACATAATATCATGAGCATCTCAAATGATCGAGTTCAATTAATTTTGCATGAAGAACTACAGATGAAAAAGCTTTCTGCAAGATGGGTGCCGCATTTGTTAACAGTCGACCAAAAACGCATGAGAATGAAAATTTCTCAAGCTTGTTTGGATTGTTTTAAGAAAAATAAAATGGATTTCAAGCGTCGTTTCATAATTGTGGATGAGACATGGATCCACCACTATACTCCAGAGACAAAAGAAGTAGCTGGAAGTAGTGCCCCAAATAAGGCAAAAACAATTCAATCAGCTGGTAAGGTTATGGCAACGGATTTTTGGGACTTCAAAGGTATTTTATTGATTGACTAACTGCAAAAGGGCAACACAATAAATTCAGAGTACTATTGCAACATTTTGGATCAATTAAATGTAAAAATTCGACAAAAACGTCAAGGCTTACAACACAAAAAAATAATTTTTCATCAAGACAACGCACCAGCGCACAAGAGTGTTTAAAAACAACAAATTAAAGTACGAGTTGCTTGACCCTCTTCTCCTGATTTAGATCCCAGTGTTCCCAATTCTAGAAAAATTCCTAGATGACAAGCGTTTTACCTTAAATGAATATGCAATTACAGTTGTAAACTACTATTTTGAAGGTCTTGAAAAAAACTATTTTAATAAAGGGACAAAATTGCTAGATAAGCGTTGGACTAAGCGTATTGAACAAAACTAACTATTCTCCTTCTGTGCAAGGCTAAGAAGTTTCCGAACCGCCCTTGTACCAAATTTTATTGGAAAATCTTTAAAATTGTGTGTCCTGCGCACAAGGTTTACATGGACAGTTAGCCAGCTCAGAAAATGATTATGAGTCGATCGGTATACTTTAAGGTGGGTGTTGGACTAATATTTTTTGGCTTACAAAAATCAGCACAAATTCAATATACCCTCCCCACCCACTATGGCTGTGTGTAGGGTACATGGTTTGGTATGACCTTTATAGTTTTCTAATGCCTTGGTGAGAGACAAACTATTTCTATTATGGTTGATCGTAATAACTGTTAACGTACTCTCTCTTTTATTTATATACTATACGAACATTTTTTAAATTTCAATTGTGAACTTAATGATTTTTTTTTTTTTTAAATTTATGATTTGTAAAATTTTAGTTTTTTTTTTAATAATGTAATTTTTTATGTAACAATTCTGTTGTTTTCTAATTTGGGGTTCTGCAAGTCCAGGACAAGTAATAATTGTGATACTTCTCTTGGGTTAGTGAAGTAGGGTTGGCTAGGCCGTTGAAAATGTGGGGTAACATGGCTCCTGACCACATGCTGGGTTTAAGTATGGGATGGCACGGTTTCTGCGTGACCAGTAGTCATTAAATCTGTTGCTTCATCTCGACAGTTGTGTCAAAACTTCTCTTGTTTTCCCCGGCAATTAGTTTCTACAGTTGCTATGGACGGTGAGCGACCTCAAAGTACGACATTCAAACGGTATCCTACGATCACGGTATTGATGGCATCGGTGAATTTCGTTCAAAGCTGCTGCATACGAGTTGTGATCTAATGGATTCTGTACATACCATCGTATGTTTTTCTGGTATATGCGAAGATCTTTGCTGGCATGAACTAAATATTTGTTGGGTCTTGTTCTAGATAAACGATTTTTTTTTGTAATAAATAAACGAATTTAAATATATTTTATTTAGTGGTTACGTCTTTTTCGGCAAATATTTGCCAAGTGTGACCCTAATTTTATCAGTGAACTTTGCATAATCAATTATAAGATATATCTTGATGCAGAACGTGCAATTAACTGTAAAAAGCGTGCGAATTATTATTTGGTCCCCTGTAAAAAAAATTACATGGTACCCACATTACAAGCCTTTGCAGCAAAAAAAAAAAAGCCTTATATATGATCTGATTCTTAAATGTTGCTAAACTAGCGAATGTTGCAGTTTCTTTAGCACAGTGGGACTAATGTTATTTATTAAATAATGTTATGTCTTGTAGTGACAATATTAAGGTGAATAAACTCTAATTCAAAGAATCAAAAGGAGTGCGACAAATAATATTACCTAAAGAATTGTTCACACAATACAAAAGCTGTTTTTTAAAGCTTGTGTTAATTCGTCAAAAAAAAAATAATCAGTGGGTATATAGTGATGCCCATATAATTAGAAACGACTTTTTAGCATATACATATTTGTATATATATATATATTTGTTCATATATGTATTTTAAAAATTTAGTTCAATATATTAACAAATTATTATTAAGTTTAAAATAAAAAAAAATTGACAGCATCAATACTATTTTAAGGAAACACCAAAAAACGCAATATCAGATTGATCACATATTTAGAAACTAAACAAATATCATAACTAATATTTATCACAGCGCCCTTCTTCGGTGGTATAAAAACGCCACCGAAGTAAAATAATTAAAAAAAGGCTATAAAATCAAGCTTTAACATTGATGCGCCTACTCACCACCAGAGGCGCTGCAATTCTGCAAAAAAAAACATAATGCGCAATTGCTGAGTTGTGATATAAAAAAAAGCTTTCTCTTTCACCACCTTTACTTCTTCAACTATACCCTTTCCAAGGAAAGTAACGCAAATATATATATATATATATATATAGGCATATTAATTGCCTGAGTGTTACTTGTTGGATAACCCTTGTTTTTGACAACATTCGCCAGTCTTTTTGGTAAACTCTTAATTAAACGCTGGTATGTTTGCAAAAATATGTTTTCCAGCTTTGTTGCACCAACTGAAACAATTCATCATTATTTCGTGGATATTTGTCCTTTAGTTCTCTTTTTACAATTGCCCATATGTTTTCAATTGGGATCAGAACTTTGGGGTGGACAGTCAAGAACATCAATATTTAGATCTAACAAAACTTCACTAACCATGAAGAGCGCTTTGGGTCATTTTCATTCATTGAAAGTTTTTCATTTTGGTAACACTGCACAATTAATCGTCTCAGTTCTAGAGTTCATGACTTGTTTTTGCCCATTTTCGAAACTAAACCCTATCAAAATTATTACAAGTTAATCTATTGTTTAACAAATTACTTACTTACTTTGTCACTCATATTTAGAAAAGCTTAAAAGTTGAAGAAAAAAATGTGCGTTTCTAATTATATGACCAGCAAAAAAAAAACGTGAAAATAGTATTTTTATATTTTTTTAATTTAACTTAGGGCTGAACGTGTTGTGCATCAACAACAATGTTAATTGTTTACTCATAGAATAACGGTAAAAACAATTTACAGTGTACATAGTTGTTTAAAGAAGCTACACATATCAAAGCATCGTTTCTAATTATATGCTTACCACTGTATATGTACGATTGCTGGATAAGGGAAAATCAAAAGACAAAACAAAAAAATCATGTACAAACTCCCGGAATTTATGTGAACAATGCTTTCATACAATTTTTTACAACTGACCCCACTGTAACACTGAGGTGTTACATATGTTTGTGCATAGTAAATTGTGAATGTAGTTGCATTTTGCAATACATTGCTTGTTGCCGCTAAAATTCACAACACGATTACGCGGAGTAAAGAGTAAATGTTTCTTTTTTTTTTTTTTAATGAATAGAAATGAAAGAAAAAACAACCAACTTATTTCCTTAAAATTAATTTTAATTTTTTTTTTGTCTTACAACATTTTCGTTGAAATGATCATTATTAAGATCGTCAGATGTGGTATGCTGGTGGCTGGTTGGTTGGTTGGCTTGCTCATTGACGACAAACATATTTATGATCAAGATGCTGTAGATGTATGATTCGTTACGTTTAAGTTTTTTTCTGTGTGTTTTTGCATTCAATTTTAATTTTCTGTTCAACGGTTATTGCAATGTCTTTTTTTTCCTGAGTTTTTTTTTTTAACAAATTGGGCGAGTCTAACTGGCATCAGTGTGGCATCGTTCGCATGTGGAAGAATAACCTAAAGATCAGGCTCATTACAACGAACAAACTTCATGATCACCCTAATTTCAAATGCTCTCACATCATTGCGCCATCATCAAAAAGGTGTTCTTGTGCTTGGTTATGAGGTGAGAAACGCATTTTCTATAAAATATTGTTGGTAATATGTTTCTGAAATTCGTTTATTTCCTTTATATGCTACATATTTATTTATATTCTAGTTGGTTTTCCGTTTTGTTAACATGAAACATAATGGTTTAGAAAGCAATTACAAAGTATTTGTTGTTTTAAAAAGATTGTATGTGCATATTATGAATTTTGTATGAAAATATTTCTAAACCATTGATAAAAATAAGAATTCTACAATGAACACGAGGACTTTAGAAAATAAAAATGATTACCAAAAATAGAGTGGGCCACAACTACTAATTTAAATTTAACAAAGACTTTGTTTTAGCTGAATAGCTTTAGATATTATAATAAACTTTAAAAGGAAATACCAAACAAACACTTGACTTGGTGATCTTTGATGTGAGTCACGTTTGAGACATGATTAATTGCTGAAATTGTAGTGCGTACAAGTATGCTGCGGTCATAAAAAGTGTTCAAATAATTCCGGAAAAATTTTAACCACAAAAGTGGTAAAATGACTTTTAATTTTTTATTAGAATAAAAAAAATAATAATAAAATAATTCCGGGGAAATTTTAACCACAAAAGTGGTAAAATGAATTTTAATCT
Organism: Bellardia bayeri; assembly: GCA_950370525.1. Classification (NCBI taxonomy): domain Eukaryota; kingdom Metazoa; phylum Arthropoda; class Insecta; order Diptera; family Calliphoridae; genus Bellardia; species Bellardia bayeri. The sequence continues at coordinate 81,698,392 of OX493266.1, forward strand.
TTTACTAGAATGTTTGTATTAAATGTAATACATTAAAATTTATTTAAAGCAAGTAAAGATACGGTCACACTTGGCAAATGTTTGCTGAAAAAGACGTAACCACTAAATAAAATATATTTGAACTTGTTATACCCTACACCACCATAGTGGGGGGAGGGAGTATATTAGATTTGTGCTGATGTTTGTGACACCCAGAAATATTGGTCCAACATCCACCTTAAAGTATACCGATCGACTCGGAATCACTTTCTGAGTCCATTTAACGATGTCCGTCCGTCCGTCTGGCTGGCTGGCTGTCCATGTAAAGCTTGTGCGCAGAGTACAGGTCGCAATTTTGAAGATATTTCGATAAAATTTGGTACATAATATTTTTCGACCAAAGGATGGATGGGATTGAAGCTGGTGGAAATCGGTCCATTATTTCACCTTGCCCCTATACAAATATGATCGGGTTTACCGATCATAAATGTTTGAATTATGTAAGTATCCACACAAATTTCATAAAAAATTAGTGGTAAATGAAGCCAAATCACATCTACAAATTTTGTGCAGATTGGTCCATAATTGCTCGTAGCTCCCATATAAAGCCCACTCCCGAAAATCATTTTAAAGAGCATAACTCTCTTAAAAATTTTAGTATCCAATTAATATTGAACGCAAATATATTTCATATGTATACAAATAATACGGTACGATTTTATAATGGTCGGTCCATAATTAGGCGATACTCCCATATCAGACCCTCTCCGTAATTCACTTTCAGCTCCACAAATCTTTTTAAAGTATTTATATCGAGATAAAGTTTAACACATATAATATTTATATTCACAGACATCATGACACTAAATTTTTGGATGATCGGTCCCCAACAGGTTATATATCCGATATAACGCCCATTTCTGAAAATTGTATAATACATATACTGGGTGTAGAGTATTATATGGTCGTGCTTGACCGAATATACTTTCTTACTTGTTTATTTATTTATTTAGGCCAAATCACAACAAATATTTCATTTATTTGATGCTGTTTGATCTTGCAAAACTCTTGTAAGAGTAAACAGCGTCAAACACATTTGTGCTAAAACAAGTGGTTACGCTTTTTTGAGTAAATTACCCCTATCGTGAATAAAAATTCCACATGAAATTTGTTTCCTTTTATTTTTTTAACATTAAATTTTAATAGGAAAAATGTGAAAAGGGAACAATTTTCACGTGGAATTTTTATTCACGATAGGGGTGAATATTTGCCATATATGGCCACACCTTAAGAGTTTATAATTGGCTGTAGTGTGATTTATTGATTCTTGCAAATAATTTATGTATCGATAACGAGTTTACATATTTTATTTTTCGGATCCTTCACCTATTAGGGGTAATCGTCATAAAATATTGCGCCATAATTTCTATGTATTGGAGGCTTATTTTAGTTGAATCTCATTTGAGTATTTAATATTCTCGGAAGTGGATATTATATGAGAGCTATGGCCAATTATGGATTAACCTTTACAATGTCCAAGAGTATAGTTTTTGCATACATATAATAGATCTTTGTAAAATTTTAGTTTGACGTAACGTAGATTATTGAGTTTTTCGGAATCAGTTCTCATATGGGAGTTATGACCTATTAAAAGCCGATCACAATGAAATTTGGTATGACGATTCATATCTATATTTGAATTATTTGTAGCGAATTTCAACGTGATACTTATATTTAAAAGAGATTTAAGAGATTTTCGGAAGTCTACTTTATATGTGGGTTATGGTCATCATCATGCAATTCGGTACGAGGATTATCACATACATACATACATATACAATGGCGTGCGAAACCGAGTGCATTTTCAATATGATTTTACTTAAAGGGTCATAAAATTATAAATAACGAAAGAAGTTTTGTCATATTTTTACCATTTATTATTTATTGTATTAGCAAAAAATATAATATTGAAGAAATTCAATATAAAAACATAAAGCAACTCAATTTCCAGAATCCATTAAAAAGTGTTGTTCTTAGTATGGTATCCATCCATAACCCCTTGTTTTAATGACAATAAATACCCTTTATACATATGGCACTTAAAAATTCTCATCTTGTGTTAGTTGTGAGTTTTCTTTTGTGCAATTTTTTTTAGAGTGGTATATTCGGCTGTGCCGAATCTTTAATACCCTCCACCTCCACCTAAATGTAATAAGAAATACAAAAACTACACTGGCTATAGGACGAGAATGTCCTTATTCTGTGTTTTCTATTCAGTCTTAGTGCAAATTTTATTAGTATTTTATATATTGCTTGAAAGGTAATTTTACGACCAACATAATTTATTTGAAATATTTAAAAATTTTATCTAATTTTGACCATTTATAATTGATGTAATTACCGATTTTTACTGTAATTTACAGAGTTTGTCTGATTTTCATAATAATCTTGTGTGTAATTTAATAAACAGAGTATAAAAATGGTAAGATATAAGGTGAGGGTTTTTTGTTTGAATTTGGTCTCAATAATATTATTTAAAAGAGATTTATGGGTGACATAGTAGAAGTGGAACAATTATGGACTGATAGCTTCTAAATCTAGTATCCAGTAATGTAATTTGGTTGAATTTCATCTCAATAACGTTATTTACAAGAGTTGTACGGTTGGTTGGTGTGCTCGGAAGAGGACTTAATTCGGGAGCTATTGTTTTTATTGACTGACAGCTACAAAATCCAGTAACATAATTGCGGTATAACCGATATTAGTATGATTTCTGAATTAAAATTTCTGATCTATAAAAGTTGGTTCGATATCAAAATTTATTAGACATTTTTGTGGGTTAAATTGTTTTTCGGAAATAGTTCTTATATGGGCAAATCTTGACAAATCATCGGCCGATCCATCTTAATTTTGGAACAGTGCATTTTATGCATATGAGTATATCTAACGTCGAATTTCAACATATTTAAGATACATATTTAAGATACATACATTTAAGATACATATTTATCATATGTATATGAAAATGATCCGTGTAAAATTTTGGATCGGTACCGTTATAAAATATATATGAGTATAAAAGTAATTTTCGGAAAAGGGCTTTATATGGGGAATACGATCGAATATGGACCGAAATTCACAAAATTCTGCACAATGTTTTTTGTGTATATGTAAATGATCTGTACAAAGTTTTGAGTCCGTACCGATATTTATAAGAAAAATATAAAGATAAATGGCTTTTTCGAATGTGGTCCTTATATGGGAGCAATGAACAATTATGGGCCGACCACTATAAAATTTTGTACAACAATGTATTTACCTATAAGGATTATTTATGTCAAATATTAACTGTAGCATTATTTATACAGTTTTATACGAATTTAAGTGAATTTTTGTATGGGGGCTTTTAGAAATCATGGACCGATTCTTAATATTTTCCTCAAGCTTTTTTCTTTAATCATAAAAATAAATACAAAATTTTATGGTATTATCTGCAATGTATTTCAAAAAATTGCAATAAAATCGATAAAAAAAAATATCAAATTTTTATGGAGGTTGTCTCACAATTTGGTCCGTAACTCTGGTTCTGCTTTACCGATTTTGCTGATTTTCAATACCAAACTGCTTAAGAAAATACACGACAGTTTTCTGGAAATTCTGTGATATTACATTGTGTATTTTGGCCGTGAGAGTGTTTTACAGGAACGGACAGGCAGGCGGACATGGCTCAATCGACTTAGAATTTCATAAGGATCAAGAATATACATATAGACTTTGTTGGGTCTCAGGTGAATATGTATTAACAAAGTTTCACACGAAATGACAAACGTAATATACTCTCATTCATCACTCTTGATGGTGGGTATAATGAAGAAAATTAAAGAATAAACAGAAAATAGTACAACAGAAACTGGAACACTCATCCAGTGAAATTGTAGAGCAGTTAAAAGTGAGTCGATGAAGTGTGATTGACATATGAAAACAGCGTAACGTAGCTTCTGTGCCGTATACTGGAGGTCGTCCAAACTATTATCAGATAAATTATTTGTAGTGAATTTCAAAGTCATCTTTATAAGACATTTATGCACATTTCAGTGATTTTCAGAAGTGGACTTTAAATGGGGGATATGTTTAAATATGAGAAAGTGCAAACAAAATATCGTTTTTAGATTTTTCTTAGCATTAAACTCATTATTTGCTGAATTTTGTATAGATAGTCTTTTTCTCTAGGCATTAATGTACCATAGAGCCAAATTTCGGGAAGACATTTTTATGGGGGCTATGAAAAATCATGGACCCATTGCTATCAATTCAATAGGACTTGACCTTCTATATTAATAATAAAGTGTACAAAATTTCATTATTATATTTGCAAAAAATACCACAAGAATTTGAAAAATATCGGGGTTATCTGAAACTTTGGTCTATAACTCGGATCCTATTGAAAAGATTTTGTTCCAAACATTTTCGTAAAACAAAGAGTGTTCGGTAGAAATTTTATTGTTTATTGTTCTCAGACGGACGGCCATGACTATTTTCTACAGAAAATCTTCTGTATAACAGTATTTTCTACAGAAAATCTTCTTTATAACACAATTTTCTACAGGAAATTTTCTGTATAACATGAATTTCATCACAAAACTTCAAATACGAATAAAAATATTCTAGTGCTAGACTCATCACCACTACTACCAAATTCTAAAAGAACACTCAACTGTCAATCGATAAATAGGCGGTGACGTCTCTGTTTCCGCATCCTCAACAAGAGTTGCCACATTTAACAACCAATTCTATAACACTCAAACACTGTGTTGACCTAGTGAAAAAAAAAATGTGAGAGAAAAAGCAAAAGACGACCAGAAAACAATGAACTTTATTACGAAACGAGAAATACACATCCTGTGAATAACCAAAATAAAATGTTTCTCTTAGCAATAAGTTTTTTTTTTTTAAATTTTTGCGAACCAAAAAAATCTAATTATTTATAAAATTCTATGATCTTTTTGCGCATAAAAGAAACGATTTTTTATTTGTGTACATTTGTGTTTTTTGCTCGCAATTTGATTTACAAACATTGGTCACATTTTGCACCTAAATAGGTGAATCACAATTTAAATAATTTTTTCGTACTTTATTTGTTTCGTAGCTTGTTTGGTGTTAAGAGTAATTTTCCTGTATCTTATTTGTTGTACGAATGTATACGCCAAAAATGAAACGAATTGAAAAAAAAAAAACGGTCACACCAGAAGAAAAAAAAAAACAAGCAATCTGACGTGAGACATGGCGGCAACAACAAAATATACATACCACAGACACACAGATCAAATCTTAAAAAAGAAAAAAAAAATCTAATAAAGTAGTATAAGCAAATTTGCAGAAATTGCAAGGAGTTATATCTTCAATTGAGTTAAATTAAATTATTTATATTTTATTAAATTTTTCAGATAAGATATTGATTAGAGATCTTAAGAGATCATCTCAATCTGTTAAATGGAATGATAAGAAACTTCTTTAAGTATTTCTCGTTTTCACTTTTCGAATATGATTTCGATGGGGACTATTTGTTGGTGATCATTTGGAATCTGGAGGTGTAGGACACATCTAGAATTTCTTTAGAAGTCATTGGGCTTTTTGTATCTTTCACAAGCTGTCCAGCCTTTCAAACAAAAACTTTAACCTCAATCTTTATGTGTGGTTTAAAGACGCAATAGTACCGGTCACAGATAAGACCAGATACGATACGGCCAGTGGTGCTAGAGTGTCAAAGTAGCATCACACATTTAACCCCATCGTAAGTAAGAGATAGAAAATTTTCTAGTAATGGTTCGAATCATTCATTCCGTTCCGCGATTGCGGAAAGAAATTTTTTGTGCTGAAGCATAATTTGAAATTATTCATTCCGTTGCTGTGGTATTTTTCCTTTTTGCGGTATCATCTCTACACAGACAGTATTGCGGCATGCTGCAGGAATAAATAATTACATTTTACATATCGATCGATATTTCTTTCCGCTTAGTTTTCCTTTCCGTGCGGAATCAATAATGCCAACCAATATGTATTGTTATCATTTTCTTTCGCTTGGGGTTAATTGAATAAAAGCGCTTTTGCAAGCGTCAGTTTTGACGAATCTGTATATATCTGTGGTACCGGTTCTGGAATTCATTTTAAAGACATCTAAATCAATCTATATTAATAAGGTTGCGAACCAAATCCGTAAACATGATCTTGAGACATCGAAATCTGCGTGTTCAGTCTTATAGGTCAAACTGTTTACTTAATTGAAGCCGCCATTCTTTGTTGTGAACGGGACGTGTTTGGTTATATTAACAAATGTTATCACAGTTACTATTTGTAGGATAGCTTGGATTGTGTGCCCCTAAACGACACAAGAAACTTTTGACGGGACTTTTTTATTTTGACATTCGTCAGGGATTATATTAGAGTTCTAATTGGCACTGCATAACCTGCTTGAAGATGAGCTAAAAACAGATTCGAGAACAAGAGCACAAACTGAGTTGGTTCTTTCACTACGATTCTTTTACATGATACTCTACGCAATGTAAAGGTTATATGTATATATTTCTGCTCATTAACTTTTATTTTCCATTGCTTTAACCATTTTTCTAATTCAAATATGTATGTATATGATTTTGTAAATACCGAGAAATTTCTTGATGATTTTCATTAATGCTTAGTATAGGAACCCAGCTAGGAGGCCTTCTTTGGCAGTCACAAGCATCCGCATTGCCAAATCGTTTCATTTTACATGGCGTGTCAATGTTAGTCAAGACCTTGCCTACTCGCTACTGGTTCTATGCTTTCTAGACCTAATTGAGAAGGACAATTGGAAGGTCTACGACCTAATGCCTCATACGAGGCGTAATTAAGGGTCTCCTAACATAATAATTACTTTGAGGAAAGTGAAAGAAGGGGTTTTAAATAAAAGAAAAGATTTTAAATTAATTTAAAAAAACACATTGTATATAAAGTACTGCTTCACGCGTACTTTACACAACAAACTTTCATAAAAGACTAAATTCATAGATGCTCTCTTTATTCATTTTTATTACTCTTATAACAAAATGAGTAAAATAATGTTTGTTGTTGTAGTGGCGATATAGAGGAATGATTACAAAACCATTCGTGTATACTTCTGAAATCAAGTATGAAATGCCTTCTAGATGGCCTTCTCAGAGAAGGCATAGTGGAATGAGTATTGAATTCTTTAGAATGTGTAAAAAGGCCTTCTATAAGGCCTGCAAATGGAAGCACTTGCAATTTTTTCCCCGCAGGGAATATCATGCGCAAATGTTGATGTGTGAGTATAAGGAGGGTCCCAGGATATTTCCTTGGGTTGCTCCTGCTTCAATAGGTTGTGCGGAACTTAAAATGTTTTTTTTAAGCTTAAATGCTCGACCAGTTAAGCAGCTTTTCAATGGCTTATGTCTGTTTGCGGGTAAATCTAATTTTTGTTTGTATTTTAAGCCATCATGCCACATTTTTTATAAAACGCTTGAGAAATGTTGATAAAAAGAGCAAAACAATATTTATTTCCAAATGTTTTTCTAACGATATTTACAAGTCTATGCATTTGTTTGATAGTACTGTGTTTTTTTTTCTAGATCCAAATTGATGACTCGGAAAACAATTGTTTTTAATTGAAAACGGGTATAACTTGTTCACGAGTATGTAGATATAACCCAACATATCAAACGCTAATAAGTATTAACTAATATACTAATATTATATATAATATAGCTAATAAGTATTAACTCTAACAAGTAACCCCCTTATTCAAAAACGATTATTAAATTTAACAAATGTTTATTAAGACAGATTTGCATATAAAAATTTGCTTAATAAACGTTTGTTAAATTTAACAAATGTTTATTAAAACAGATTTGTATATAAAAATTTGCTTAATAAACGTTTGTTAAATTTAATAATCGTTTTTGAATAAGGGGGTAAGAGTTTATATTCGGATGTGCCGAATCATAAATACCCACCGCCAAATCACCTATTATGGAGATTTATAAGAGATTTGTGCGCATTTAAGTGAATTCTGGAAGTAGACTTTTTATGGGGGCTACGGTCAAATATGGACTGATCATTATTATATTGAGCGTGATGAATTATATATACATATGTATGTATTAACTATTTGTGTCGAATTGAAACTTAATACATAGTGGGGTTTCTAAGAGATTTCTGTGCATTTAGGTGATTATCGGAACTGGAATTTGTATGGGGGCTACGGTCAAATATGGACCGATTATTATAAAATTTAGTACGACGATTTGAATGTATATTTTTATTGTGCTTGTCGAATTTCAACTTAATAGTCATTTAAGTGAATTTCGGAAGTGGTCTTTGTACGGGGCTATGTCAAAATTATGGACCGATGCAAACAAAATATTGTTATGGGATTTCACTTTGCATGAAACTTATTATTGCAGAATTTTGTTTAGATACGGCTTCTCTATAGACATTTATGTTCCATAAAGCCATATTCCGGGAAGACATTTGTATGGGGGATATGAGAAATCTTGGACATATCCCTACCATTTTTAACAGGTCTTATCTTTCTATAATAAAACTAAAGTGTGCAAAATTTCATGATATTATCTGCTTTATATTTGAAGAAAACAGCAACAAATAACTGAAAAATATTGAGGTAGTCTGAAACTTTGATCTATAACTCAGATTCTACTGGACCGATTTTGCACATTTCGGTGTATCGAAGAATGTTTCGTAAAAATTTCATTGTTCTATGCCTTTTTTCGAAGCTCTATCGTGCCAACAACTGACGGACGGGCATGGCTAAATCGTCTTAGAATCTTATAAAGACCCGGAATATAGTTCAACGACCATTATTTCGATGCGTTACAAAGGGAATGACAAACGCAATATACCCCTCAACTTTTTGGTGGTGGGTATAAAAATATACAAGCCTTTTTATTTGAAAAGAGGAACTTCTGTAGCTGCTAATTTCCAACTATGAGCTACCTTAATTTAATTTCGCTCAAACTACGTTGTTTTCAATAATACATCCTCAAAATGATTTCATTCTTTAAAAATCTTCTACAAAAAATCCAAACTATGGGTGCCTTAGTCTATGATGAGTAAGTGAATATGTGTGTGTGTGTGTGTGTGTGTGTATGTGTGTGTAGTTGATAGTGTTAACAAACAACATGGCAACTTTGTAGCATCAAATCGTGTCTTCCATGTGCACATATATATGTATATATAGTACATATTTAGATGCGATGCGGTAGAATGGTTGAATTAATAAATCAAAGGAAAAAAAATTCGACTAACGATACTACAACAACTATCTACAACCTATTCAAACAACCATAATATATACATACAATCTATTTGCTACACCCAAACAAACAGTATAGATCTATTCAATGCATTATTTTTACTATGATCGCACATGAAAGAAACAAACTTTTACACAAATTCACATGCTGAACGTACGAAAATCTATGAAAACGACATTTTCTATTTTCGTAAAACTTGATAGAAAAAAAACAAGCTAAAGAAAACATAAATACATATATTTATTATTATCATTATAAATGTTTAAATTAAAAGTGTTGGGGGAAAAAAAATCAGCAAACACTAAATGGGCAGACAGACACATGACATGGTAGGAAGGACAGAGAAACATACAGACAAACAATGATCATGTTTTTGATCATGTACTTGATGATGATTCTGCCTTAATAATGCTTGTTAATATTGTTGTTAATAATGAGCATAATCCACATGTCTATGCTTCTGATGATGAGTAGAGTATGACGCTGAAATATCACCACCAAAGCAGCATACAATTTGGAATTATACCATTCTCTTCTCATGATCATAATGAACACCAGCATGATCATGATCATCTTTGTTTAGAATTTTAATTTTCATCTTAAAGATGAATTTATAGATTTCTATTTTCTGCTAGAGTCTACACATTTTGGACAGACTAAATAAAGACGACAGGCGCAAGAACTAATTTTTTTTTAAATTATTAATAACAACATGGCACATGTATCCATAAAAATACACACACAAATGTTGTATTAAAGTTCGTTTATATTCTTTATTTATTTATTTCTTTTCACAAAATGAATATCTACATATGTATGTACAGTGGCTTACAGCTTATTTTATGCAGAGCATTTGTTATTTATTTTCAAAGCTCCATAAAAAGAAAACTATGTTGGTGTCATTTAAAACAACTTCATATTAAAACGATTTAATGTTTGGTGTGTTAGCCTTTATCATCTACAACAGCTTTAAGACGATAGATGCGACCAGGACGCTTATTCTGTATTGCGATGCGAAAATAAATACTACTCGAAAATACATAAACACGATCAGTTGCTATTCTCTATTGCGAAAAGTATTTTTTTTAACGCATTTGAAATGCGAAAAGGCGGCAATTTGGAATTCTTACCCCCTTATTCATAAAACTTATCAAAGGTTTATAACAGGCTGATAAAGCAAATTTTGTATGGATATTTGCTTTATAAGCCTGCTACAGCATCCTCAAATATTGATAGAAGTACAAAAAAAAAAATAAGCCGTGAACGTCTTTTTTAAGTTCCTGTTAGTTTGTGTTTAATGGAACTTTGAAAAAAATCCACAGCATAAAATAAGCGGTGAGTCACTGTTTGTATGTTTTAATTTTATTCGAAGAAAATTTTTAATTTTTTTGGATTTTTGTGTCACAAAACAAAAAACATTTATTTATTGAATCTTAAACATTTTAACGGAAACCGAAACCTGTGTGTGTTCATCAAAAAAAAAAAAAAAATCAGACAATTTTATAGTTCGAAACACTAAATACGCATGCATACTATTTTAGACAGAAGGTCCCTTGAAGATTACCTATTCTGGCATGACATTATGAGACACTTCGATGTCCAAAATAGCAGCAGTCACAAAATTCTCTGCGTTAGAGAGTGAATAAAGTGCAGACATAACAGCTGACATGTAGAGAAACAGATAATAGATAAGGCTCTTATAAAGGAAAGGCTTAATACTTATAGCTCTAATGGTATGACAGGTTTTTAATCCTTGCTTTAATCGACAGATTACTCATTGTATTGTATGAATAAATTACACACAGCCATCCCAGAAATGCCTTTTATTTAGCCATGTTGGAAAGCCGATTACACAGTAGAAGTAATTGTTTACTGATTCTTATAAATTTTATTTAAGTATATTTCAGTCTAGTTGCGATCTTGAGATTTCTGTCTTATCTTATAAATGTATGGTTTTCTTAAGAAATCTTAAAGTATGTTCAGACTTGGCAAATATTTGCCGAAAAAGACGTAACCACTAAATAAAATATTTCTGAACTCGTTTAGTTACTAAACGTTTATTTAGAACAAGACACAACAAATATTAAGTTTTATTTTGTTTTGCTGTTTGATCTTGCAAAACTCTTGTAAGAGTAAACAACGTCAGACAAATTTGTGTTACAACAAGTGGTTACGATCTTTTTAAATAAATGTGACCATACCTTTAGACTGACAAGCTTAAACTTCAAAGTGGCGATAATTTTACAGCAATTTGCAGATTTATCCTTAACAGAAGAGTCAACTAAATTGCGATAATTTTACAGCAATTTGCAGATTTATCCTTAACAGAAGAGTCAACTAAAACACTTTAGAGTAGAACTGTAATTAATTAAATATTTGTAACATATAATGTTGATATAATTTGCCAAAGGCCCATTACTACCGGGCCGTCAATACGTCTACGATTTCACTTCAAATAATAGATCGCAATAAATTTCTTTACAACAACCGCTTGACTTATTTATTAACAAGCATTGATATGGAATGTCTCTGCGAGGGTGATTTCCAATCGACCATGACTGCTCTTTCTTTTCTCTGCCTACACAACAAACAACTTGTTCGTTCTGAATGACTAAAACTAAAGAGTTGTTAGTTTCATTCTTAATTTGTAGTATTTTTAGTTGAATGTGACAAAATAATCGTTAAGAATATTAAAAATAAATTTTACTAAATTAAAATGAAAAGCAACACAAACACGTCTAAAAACATAGTTTTTTTTTTGCTCTTTCTCCAAATTATTTTTTGTTTTTCGCTTAAAATAAGAAATAACAAAATATTCAGTAGTTATTTTGTTGTAGCATTTGTATTTTATCTAAATGTTAGTTGGTGTTCTTGTTGTTGTTACTTTACCCTGCAAATAATATTGGTCTACGTGATCCATTTTAGATGAAATGGACTACTTACAACATGGCCCAATGTAATGCAGTCATGGACCATGTCATAGTTAAACAAGAGTTTGTAGTTAAACGACATGGTTTCGTGCTAACACGATTGCATATTGAGTTGTCGTTGTTTAAAACTAACTCTCTTGAGTACTCCATGGAGTAGAAGCATGGAGTAGTTTTGGGACTACTCCGATGGGTTATATGGTCCAATCCTAGGACATCGCAATGTTAAATTGACCACCTTTTTTTCATATATTTGGAGTAGTTTTGGAGTACTCCTACTCCTCCTCTTTGATCTAGTCTTTACATGCATGTATGGACTAGTCGTGTTATTTGCAGGGTAGTTTTATCGTTTTTCGAATTGTTTGTTGTGACTTGGTTGTTGTGAATTTATCAATTCAGTTGAGTTGTTGTGTGTGTGTTTTAAGTTCTTTTTTTTCTCAATTTGTGTTGCTGTTGTTGGTTGTTGTGATGATCTTTGTCTTTTTTGTATTTGTTGCTATGAGTTTTTATTTACGAGTTCATATTTGTGAGTTGTCGTTGTCGATTTTTGTTGTCTGCTGCTGCTGTTGCCGTTGTTGTTGTTGGTTCGCCGAGAGTTTGTGCTGATGATGATGGTTGACAGCTACATACATACATATCATAATGTATTTAATCGTGTGTGAAACAACAAATTATTTTACACGCCCCCAATATTTGTGGTATTTATTGTTAACGTTGGTCTTTTTGTTGTTGTTACTTTCAAACCAAAGTCGTAAGAAAAAAAGTTGGTCACAAATTAAAATATTAAATACAAAAAGTACGATGTAGAATGTGCGAGTGTGTGTAGTCTATTTTAAATATTTTATTTTTTTTTCTCTCTTTTTTTATGTCTAGTGTCTAGTCGTCGTCAGCGTCGTTGTTTTCGGTGACTGTGTCTGTGGTATTAAATTAACAGCTGTTTGAAGGATGTGTGAACAACACTGGGCTTTTAATGAGGTGACCTTGTTGTTATTTTTTTTTTTTGTATTTTTCTTTAAATTTATTATACATTTTTTATTTGATTTATTTGTTGTTATTGTTAATATAAATGTATGCACAGAAATAATATGATAATTTCAACAATTTCATTAAATTATATTTGAAGATCAATTAATTATTAAGAGGCGTCAAAAAGGTACGGGTTGTAGGGCAAAACTAAGTAAAATCACATTTCAACAAAAATCAAAATATGTACATATGTTTCCACTGGATATGTGGACTCTCTTAAGGAACTTTTAGCCATAGTGAAATGATGTCCAATCTAAGTTTCGCTAAGAAAAATACCCTAGACTAGATGACAGATAATGTGCTTGACAATCTAAAGGTTTCAGTTTCGATTCCCGCCAATAACTTGTTCTGTTTTGGAACTGATTACAAATTGTACAAGTTATTGTCATGAGATTACAGGTGCATTTGAAACAGTCATGGGCAAAGTTGATATTCTCTATCACATGTGCTTGGCCACAAAATTCTACTTACGCTGCATTGACATACATATGTACGTACTTCTGGGTTTTACTAAAATATTTGTTTCTTGCTTTTTTGTGATCTCAGAGATCAAACTTAACTTAATTGCTGTTTTTTGCTACGCAATTTTTTAAATGTTTTTAAATTTTCTCTCTTAATATACAAAGCTCTCTGCTGCTTAATCAGCGCAAATGTAAACATGATATCTAGTATGTGTTTGCTCATCACTAATTTAAAACAATCAGCACATATTTTTGGCATATTTTTTTTGCCGTACAAGATAAACTTGTCAGCGACTTTTACTTTAATATGATAGCAAAAGTAAACAACATACAAATCTTCATTGTTGCCAATTTGACGTTTTTCCCGTCAAATCTGACGTTTTTGCAATGCCAATTGCGGGAAAAAATGCTTTTTAGCGGTTAGCGTGAAATCTGGAGTTTTTTTTCAGCGCTTTAGCGTTTTTTTCAACCTAGTTAAAACCAAACTACGAAACAGACTAATACCAGTACAGTCAATGATGTGCTTCGAGTAAGGTAAATTTACTTTTAACGCAAACATTTAAATTTATATACATTTTTTATTAAAATATTTTAAGAATTCTCAAAAAGCTAAATAAATTAAAAAAACCCCCAGTAATAAATGTGGTCCAAAAGGAGCAAATTTTATGTATGAATTCATACCTCAAATCGCTTCAAACCTGCTGATGGGATGCATGTTTTTGTATGAGGTGTTCCCGGTTTGGAGGACTACTTTCTGCTGACAATAAGCGCTTCTTTTAATTTAATCAAACATGCAAATAAAGCACTTTCCTAAAGTGTTTTTTAATTCTATCTGAATGTTTTTGCTTAAGAAAAATTCATAGTAACTGAGAAGCGCGATATTCGTTTTGTAATTGACTTTCGTTGTCATACGTAAATCTATAGGTTATAATTTCATTTTTGGTTTTCTTTGTTGTTAGCACTAAAAAAGCATCTGTCTTGTATATTTTATTCGTAAGCATTTACTGCTTCAAAAGAGCGCTTTTATTTAAGCGCTAGATTATGCACTTTTTCTCTTAAGTGCTTCAAAAAACACGATTTTTTTTAATGGGAATATACATACATAATTTCTTTAAAAAGTTTTAAAAATCAATTTATTAAATTTTGTGGTTTCTTATTTTTATTAAATAAAATTTTTGAATATTGATGTAATACATTTTTGCAATGTAATTTTTTTAAACGAATTCAATTTTAATTACAGATACGGTCTCAAACTTGAGAATAAATGTTGTTTTGATTATGAATTTCCAAAATCTGTTCTAAGCGAAGTAGGTACAATGGCCACTTATACACAAAATGTTGCAGACTTGCACTATAATTTTTGAAAATTAATTAAATGTAATTAATATACATTTTATTTTATTTTATTTTACCAGCTATTTTTATTTAACGTAAATTCAAATTTTTAAAATTATTTATTTGACGGTTTTGTAAAAAAATTTATTTAGCGATTTCTGGCGATTTTTAAACCCCAATTTGATGGGAAATTGCGAAAAAAAAAATTGGCAACACTGCAAATCTTATTAGATTGCTATCTTGAATTAATGGGTGATTTTTTAAAAGCTATAGGAAAGTTTAAAAAAACACATAAAATTTAAAAAAAATGCATGGAATCTTTATTTGAATCGATAGTACGGGTCCATAAAATTTAATGTTTAAAGATTATTTCATGCAAATGTTAACCTTGACTGCGCCTCAAATGCTCCATCCGCTTAGTCCAATTTTGGCATACTCTTTCCAACATTTCGGCCGGCAACTCACGAATAAATGCTTCAATGTTGTCTTCCAATGCGTCAATTGAAGCGGGCTTGTCTGTATAGACATGAGCTTTAACATAGCCCCACAAAAAATAGTCTAAAGGCGTTAAATCGCACGATCTAGGCGGCCAATTGACCGGTCCCGAACGTGAAATAAAATGTTCACCGAACACCGAACTGTGGCATGTGGCACCGTCTTGTTGAAACCACATGTCATGCCAGTCAAGCTCTTGCATTTTGAGCAAAAAAAAGTTGCATATCATCTCACGGTAGCGCTCACCATTCACAGTTACGTTACGATTCGCATCATCTTTGAAGAAGTACGGTCCAATGATGCCACCAGCCCATAAACCGCACCAAACTGTGCCTTTTTCTGCATGCATTGGTAGCTCTTGCAATGCTTCTGGCTGATATTCACTCCAAAATCGACAATTCTGTTTACTTACGTACCCATTGAGCCAAAAATGAGCTTCGTCGCTGAACATAATTTTTCGGTAAAAAAAGAGCACAATGAACTTTCTTAACAGAGCACGCATTTTGATAATAAAATTCAATAATTTGCAAGCGTTGTTCGTTTGTAAGACGATACATGGTTAAATTATAGACTAAACTGAAGATGTTTGACAGTGAAACAAAACACGAAACGTGTGTCAGCTGTTTAATCCAGTGTTGCCAAAAAGATAATAGCTAAAAAATCACCATTAATAAGCATTTTCAATCCAAAAGACTGAGATAAATTAGCTGATTTCCAACGAAAGTTTTCGGAGGTATTCATTGGATTTTGTTTAAACAATAACTGTTTGAACTATTTACTGTCATTACATGATAAACTTGTATAGTTACATTATGCTTTTCATATTGTTTTTCGAAAGCCCCAGATCTCTGATTCCTTGTAGAGTACATTAAACTACATTGTTGTATAATCAGATTCCATAACTTTACTAAAGGTCATAATAATATTATTACTTAATAAACTCAAATTGTTAAACGAAATATCGTCTTTAAAATTAATTGCTTTTATTGCTAAGAACAGTGGCGTGTGATATCACCAAGTCCAGACCAAACAAAGTTTTGTGAGCCTGACAAATTTGAACCTTTGTAAGTTTTTAAAATGGCAAGAGCAGTCCTCACCAGACAAATTCGCGAGCGAATAAGGAATTGTTTGCTGTGTTAAACAAATTGATTGCTGGTCTCAGAGACCTGCGCCAAACGACTATAAGCTAGCTGAACTGAGCCGCCGATAAATTTTAAAAGCCGCCGCCGACGAAATTTTCTTCGGCTTGAATTAGCAGCCACTTCTAATTAAAGTTACTAGTAATTTCAATAAATTTTCTGAATTTCAGTTTTAATTTTTTTTATAATTTGAGCAAAATTTCTTTTTAGCTGGCTTACAGCCGATTTTGAGCCGCCACTGACAATATTTAAATAAAATTTATTGAGCGTCACGCTAATTTTTTTAAAAGTGAATATATTAAATGTAAAAAATTGAAGTTGACAATCATTGTTTACATGGTTTCAACTCATTTTTTTATAATTTGTGAATTTTAGAAATAAATTGCCTACGAAAAACAACCAAAATTGGCAAATATTCCATGAGCATCACTTTTGAAATATATTGCTTCATAGCTTAAAATGCTCAATTTTGATTTTATTTTTTAATTTTCAAGAGTAATACAACAAAATTAACGGCGGCTGAAAGAGCACGGAGATATCGAGAGAAAATAAAGCTCGATAAAGCACGTAATCACGAATATAAAAGAAAGAAGAAAGAATAGTTTAATCGTGGTATATTTGAGTTTAATTTTTATTGTTACTGACTGATTCTGTTTTTGCCACAAACTTAATTCGAAAGTGGTAAAAATGAATGAAAATGAAAAAAAAAACAAAGCTGCTTGTCATTTCATGAAGTTTATACAGATTCAGAATAAGAATGTGTGTAAGTTTCTTACTTCCTTTTTTTCCATTTTTGTTAAAGACATCAAAGAATATGTACATGTAAAGAGAAAATTTTTGTTTTTTGAAGAATTTTTTTTTTTTTTATTTACTTTTTGTAAATGAATAAACTTTTTTTTCGTTAAACTTTAGATTTGGCATTATTTCTTGTTTACGTTCAACAAAATCTCTTGATCGTCACAAAATATCTTGAGCGTCACACTTAGATTTTTTTTCTCTTTAAAACGTTTATAATTGCAGTTTTTTTAAATAAATTGTTACAAGCCTATTACTTTGCAAGTAGCCTCTAAGTTCAAGTCCTTTTTAACAAAAATTTACATATTTTCATCTTAAAATTTTAAAATAACTACGTCACTTAAAAAAAAATTTTTTAAAATTAAGTTGAATCGTGATTTTTTGTTTATAATCGAGAAGATGATTTTCGCAAGTCAATCTTGAGAAACAAAAGAACATCGTAGTAAGCTTGAATTTCAAATATTTTTGCATTTTTTATACATATTTGGTGTGTGTCGCTCAAGATAGAAATCATAAAAAACCTAAAAAAAAAAAATCCAAAAATATTGATTTTTTTAGAGGCTAGAAGTACCGCCGTAATATTCATCAATTTCTACATAAATTGGCCACTCTTACAGGCGAATTGAAAAAAAAACTCGAGTACGTTTTTTTTTTTTTTTTTTTTTTTAAATTGCCCCTAATATAAGTCACCATTTCATATTCAAGCCGAACAGATGAGATTTTTTAAATTTCATGAACTAATTTTGGAACTGATATCCATATGATCTTTGAATATGCATCTAAAAGACGGTTATCACGTAGAGAAGTTGTTGCTTCAATTAATTATTATTTTACATTAAAGGGTTTTGAGGCTAAATCCAAAAACTAAACCATAAATTTTAGTTAATCAGGATTTCACAAACTTTAGAAATTAACCTTTCTATTTCTTCAATACATTCTTAAAATATTAAATCTGGTTATGTGAGAAATGCAATGGGAGAATGCAGAGAATGAAACTGAATTCGTTTTCAATTCCACATAGACATTTTCACGGCGTTTTAGAAAACGAGTACAACTTTTAGTCTACGATGAACCAACCCAAAAATGATATTTTACTTTTCAAATCATTTTCACAAAATTTAGAACACAAACTTAATGAAAATTTCATTTCCACTTCATTTTACAAATGTAGAACCCAGGTGATAGATATATTTTTATCAAGGTTAACTTTCTGCAGATAACCTGATATACAGGCATGTCACATAATTCGATCGAAATGGTTTCTATTCCGTATTTGCAAATCGATTAACTATATATAATTAACTATATATTTAAACAAATACAGGCAAATCACGGTATAACGAACTGTATATTGTCTAGCCTATTCGTTATATCGAGATTTATATTTCAATATATTTGTGTGATAAAGTCATAAAGTCTTCTATAAAATTAATTTACAGGAAACCTTTTGTTACGAAACGTATTTTGTTTAATTCCCTTTCCATGTAGAAGAGGTTTAATTTTCTTTGTTTCAGATGCTTTACCGCAAATTAAAATTGGTACATTATCCTTCGATAACTTTTTTCCTGGAGCACTAGTTTTTTTTTATCCCGAACAAATGCTTTATCTGGTAGCAGTATGATAATTTCTCCTCATACCGATACTGTTTTGCAACAAATTTCATGTGTAATTTTTATTCACGATAGGGGTGATTGATTGTTTTTCCAGTGTGCCAAAATGTACCAAAACGACTTCGACAAGAGCACGGCTTTATGATAACACTCCTAAGTTCATTTTACGTTCCATATGTCAGTCCTAACTTTTCTATTTTTTAGCAACAATTTTTATCAGGCGCCTTCTTTTACCTTAAATGATTTAGTTGCTGTTCGCTACAAGGTTGTTTGCACAAACTTGACGTAGCAGTTTTTACCCTATGTACCACAAATTAAGAATAAAACATTGCCATTGCTGGTGACTAACAGCTCAAGTGAAATGTCTCCCATGCCTTATGTGGAATATCATCGAAATGAAAGCCTGGTGTCTATAGCTATTATCGAGTTTGCTCTGCGCTCTGTCCGCGCGGAATTGACTTTTGGCACTACTTTACGCGCCCTACCCATGAAAGTTAAGGATCAACAGATTGGGTTTTATTTAACAAAAAAAAATCTTATTTAGTTGATCGTTTTAATAATTACATACATTCTGCGTTTGTATGAACAGACCCGGTTGGAAAAATGGCGTGACTGGGCCAATTTGGAATATAAAGTCACTAGAAAACGTGGATCTGCGCTTTAATGATTATTTTAAATCAATTTACGGGCTTAATATTGCTGATGGTATTTTTACACACAACATCGATTACGAGGGCGGTTCGGAGCCTAAAACAGAAAACGCGGTATAAACAGAAAAAAGTTAAGTGTTTTGGAAACTTCCATCTGAGCTCTGAACACATGTTAAATTTCTTTTCGATCTGACAACTCCTTCATATAGAAACAGGTGTTCAAAAAACGTATCCGCGATTTTTTTTACAATGGAAAAATTAGAAATTCGTGGTGTCATTAACCCCCTTATTCAAAAACGATTATTAAATTTAACAAACGTTTATTAAGCAAATTTTTATATGCAAATCTGTCTTAATAAACGTTTGTTAAATTTAATAATCGTTTTTGAATAAGGGGGTAAATATTTATATAAAACAACAGTAAAAAAATTGGGTTGATTAATTTAAACGTGATCGTACAAGCATTGAGGATGAACCACGTAGTGTACGTCCAAAAACAGCAAAAATAACAGAAATTGTAGCCAAAGTGCATGATATGGTATTAAATGATCGACGAATAAAAGTGGGTGAAATAGCTACATAATATCATGAGCATCTCAAATGATCGAGTTCAATTAATTTTGCATGAAGAACTACAGATGAAAAAGCTTTCTGCAGATGGGTACCGCATTTATTAACAGTCGACCAAAAACGCATAAGAATGAAAATTTCTCAAGCTTGTTTGGATCGTTTTAAGAAAAATAAAATGGATTTCAAGCGTCGTTTCATAATTGTGGATGAGACATGGATCCACCACTATACTTCAGAGACAAAAGAACAATCCACGCAATGGACTGAAGCTGGAGGAGAAGTGTTTTTTTTTTTTTTTTTTTTTTTTTGGACTTCACAGGTATTTTATTAATTGAAATAGGGTAAAACACTAAATTCAATGCGTACTATTGCAACATTTTGGATTAATTAAATGTAAAAATTGGACAAAAATGTCCTGGCCTACAACACAAAAAATAATTTTTCATCACGACGACACACCAGCGCACAAGAGTGTTTTAACAATGGCTAAAATCAACGAATTAAAGTACGTGTTGCTTGACCACCCACCTATTCCCCTGATTTAGCTCCCAGTAACTTTTACCTGTTCCCAAATCTAAAAAAAAAATCCTAGCTGCTGGCAAGCGTTGTACCTCAAATGAAGATGTAATTACAAGGGATAGAATTGCTAGATAAGTGTTGGACTAATGGCCGAATTCACAGTTTTTAGTTAGCTAATGACAAAGGCTTAACTATTGATTCTTTATTCGCAATGCTTAGTTTGTCATAAGAATAGCAAATAATAGTTAAACAATAGTTAGTATTTTAGTTTACCAATGGCTAACTAATGACTGAGAATTCGGCCATAAGTATATTGAAGTTTCAGGAGACTATATTCAAAAACAAAAATGTTTTTGAAAAACTAACTATTCTCTTTCTGTGCAAGGCTAAGAAGTTTCCGAGCCGCCTCGTATTTTGTTTGTTTTGAAATTATTATCTAAAAAATTGCAAAAGTTCTTTTGAAACTTGCTGACCGGAAAAACAAAAAAGTGTTTAAACCCAATGTGATAAAAGTAGGTTTAAGGTGTTTTGTCGTCTTTGAATAGTTTTGTTTTATTTTATTTATTTATGTACCTCAAGAAATTGAGCTTACGAAATAAAAGATCATAATAAACATCCAGCTAGAGGTGTAAAAAATACATTTTATTTATATAGTTGGCAAAAAATAAAAAAAAAAAAAAAAAAACTATTTTCCATCCCTGATACAGGCAGTATGATGACAATAGGGATGCTCTTCAAACAACAACTGGAAATTATTTTACGAAAAGTTTATGCTAAACTGAGGTTAAGTAAGAGTTTATATTTTAAATCACGACTTAACAACAAATAATCTAACATGATTTTCTAAAACTACTACCTTCCTAACGATCGCCTGTTTTAAAGCCCCTGCTCCATAAGCAACCTTCTAGGGATTTAACTACAGCTTAGTTTCAATCTATTTCAAGTATATCAAGTCATATATTTATTCTACTAACTAACTAATCAGCATTCGATTAAAATCTTGAACTCTTACACAAACAAAAACTGTTTGAAACAAACAGGAATTAATAATATAATTAAAAAGTAAATGATTTAATTAAAACTTAGAGTGTTATGTTATGGTTTTGTTTTTGTTGTTTTGTACAACAGAGAGTAACAAATGTATTTTGTTTTTTTATAAGCAGATAATCTCAATCGATTAACATTAAACATGGCCACATTGACAGTAGTTGGATTGTTATCATTTGAAATAAAATAAAAATTAAAAATAGAGGTAATCACTATAAATCATAAGTTGGTATTTGTACAAAAAATATAAAGCAAATAAATAAAACAAAAAAATTAAGAAATTAGATAAAAACAAAAAAACACCAAGCGTTTATTTAAAACACCGAGATGAAAGATAAAACACAGAATAGAATGAATTGTAATGAAATAGTGGAAATGTTAGAAACGTTAGAAATGTTACATATGACAAGTATGTTTGTAAAAAAAAAAGGTGTTATAAGTAAATAAAATAGAAAATAAAGTTAAACAGACGGACGGACAGACGGACAGCTAGCTACACAGACTGTATGTCTAAGGTTTTCTAAATAATTGTGTGTGTTTTTAAGTGCCAGACAGTGTGTAGAAGTTTGTAAGGTGTTAAATTCAAATAACCCACGATTTTTCACACTTTTATAAGATACATAAATACGAGCATGTATATAACAATAAAAGAAAGATGTGGTACAAAGTCATTGCTAGTCTTTAGGATTAGGTTGTTGTTTTTGCTTCAAAAAAAAAAAACCCACAAAATCATGGTTGTAACACAAACACCACTAACAAAATAAAGAACATTCTAAAGAATAGAAAAGAAAGAGCTAGCAGGATTAAAGAGTAAGCCAGCAATATTTTGGAAATAGGGGAATTATTTACAAGATGGTGAACCTGATCTCTTGCTTTCTTTTCTTTATTTGAGTGTGTGTGTGTGTGTTAGATAGAAAGAGGAAGCTATGTTTAATTATAATGATGGGAAAAAACGGATTTCCGGTAATGGTACAGTGTGTGTGCTGTTAATGGCAACATTGTAGCTAAACATTTGAAATGTTGCTAAACTACCTGTTAAGCAGCACATACAATACAGACACAGCCAAAAGCAAAGAGAGCATATAAACATTTTGCATTTAATTTGTTGACCTGCTCTTTTGAGCAACATTTTTTACCGAGGCTTCGTGTATTTGCGACAGAGCTAATGATCTACAGTATGCAGCGAGTATTAGAAGCGAACGTGCGCATAATAACTTTAAGCAAAAACTGTTTCGTATTTTGTATTTTCATAAATATATATATATATATATGTATATAAGAAAAAGATACAATTAAATAATTTAAAAGAACTATACACAGAGAGTGCAAATTAAATAATAATAATAAAAAAAGAAGAAAATAACAAACATATTAAAAAAAATTTATTAAATATTACGCTCTGAAAAGTATTTGTTTGACTTTTCTAAGCATATGACTGACTGACTGTAAAATACATACAATTCATATAGATTTATAATTGGCACGAGAGCAAAAAAGCTGAAAAAACAGACAGACAACCAACCAACCTCTTTTTTCAATACGTTTTAGTTTGTTTTGGTTTTATTTTTTATTAAAAAAAAAAAAAAAAAAAAAAAACAACAAGACAGAAAAAAGATATTGTAGTGAACGGATACAAGTAGATGAATGTATCTCAATATCTTTCAAGAAGAAAACAAAAACACAGCGACTAAAAAAACCGCAAAGTAAAGAGTTTTTCTAAAATACAAAAGCAACAGCCAACAACAACAATATTATTTTGTGTTTTGTTGGTTTTTGGTGTGTGAGCTCGTTAGTTTATTTATTCAACGACCGATACCGTGTGTGGACATTATTTACCGAAACGCGCAACATACAACACACACACCCTGCCACTGCTGCACTGCTACATTTAAGAAAAAACCGAAACAAATAATCTAAAACCAAAAGTATTTAAAAAAATCTTAATAATTAAACAAATTCAAATCTAAATTTCCCTAAATAAAACGAATTTTCCTTGTAGTTAAACTATAACAAAAAAAAAACGTGTGTTTAAAAGCAGAAACAAAATCAGTGAAATATATGAAAAAAAAAATAATCGAGTTTATTTAAAGAAAACAAAAAAAATATAAATAAAAAAAAATAAAATATTTTGCAAAAAACACAAAAGAACGCGTGTAAAAAAAAGAAATACAAAACAAGTAGCTTTAAAACAAAAATAAAAATTATAACAAAATAAAACAACAACAAATCATAAAATATAAAAGAAATGCAAATAAAATAAAATTCATGTAAAATAGCTACAACAACAGTGTTTTAAAAAGAAAAGTTAAAGGAGAAAAATAATACAAAATAAACCAACATCATTTTATTGTTATTACAATTATTATTATTTTTTCTTGGTGTTATCTAATCTATAAATTTCCATTTATTTAATAAATTTTATAGTTGTTTTAATACAAAACCAAAAAAAAGAAAAAAATAAAGATTGTGTTTGCAAAAAGTGCATTTTATATATAAATTAATGCACAACAAACAAAACAAAACAACAGCAGCAGCAGAATATAAATAAATACATAAAGTATCTTTAAGATACAATTCTATATCTATATACATACATATATATAAGTGATTTTTTTCAATAACAAACCACAGAAAAATGGCTAAAATTACAAATCAAACGACCAAATCAAGCTACTCCAATAACTCAGCATCATTATCATCATTAACAACAACCTCCACCTCCTCTTCGACAACTACTTCGTCACTAACAAATATAGCTTTAAAAATAGTTATATTCTCGTTAATATGCCTCAGCCAATCAGGATTTGTGGAAAGCCGTAAACACTCACCATTATTTGTGGAAGAAGCTGAGGGCAACCGACGCAATAATCGACCAGCTGGTAAGTTGTAATTTTATATTTTTTATATGTTAGAAAATTTTTTTTAAAAACAGTCGTTTAAGTAAAAAAAAAGTTATTTGTGGAAAAACCGTAATTAGCTTAAGATATAAGGAAATTTTTACTAGGAAAAACTTAGAAAAAAGTTAAAAATTTAATTCTTAAAAATGAATTCTAAAAGCAAGTGAAATTCTTATTTTTTATTTAAATTTTATAAAAATAGTAAATCTAGTAATATATCATTTAAACTAAAAACCGTAACCGCTGGAAAAATCTATAGGAAATTAAAGAAAATTTAAATTAAAAAAAAAAACAAAAATTCAATTCAAATATGTATTTAAAGAAAAATAAAATTTAACGAAAAAAAAATTTAAAGAAAAATAAAATTTAAAGAAAAAAAAATTTTAAAGAAAAATAAAATTAAAAGAAAAATAAAATTTAAAGAAAAATAAAACTTAAAGAAAAATAAAACTTAAAGAAAAATAAAATATAAAGAAAAATAAAATTTAAAAAAAAAATCAAATTTAACATATCAACTATCTGAAAACCTTAAAAATTCAGGCATGTGCTGCAAATCGATATCGAAAACGAATGAGCTTTAGAAGTCAATTTTTTCGTACTATTTCTGTATTGAATAATTTTTATCACATAAAATATAAAGATATTGGGCTACTAAAGAGAATCTTAAAAAAGTTTTAAAAATTAGATTATAAATGCATTAAAATGTATTTCCAAAAGGCTAATTATATACTGCCTTACAACATTTTTATAAAAACCGAAATTAGTTAATCAATTAAAAAATAATTTTCTGGAAAATATATAGTAGGAACTACGAAATAAAATTAAATTAAAAAAATTTTTTTAAACCAACTAATCATATTTTTCTGAAATTAAAAAAAAATTGAAAATTGAAAAAGAGAAAAATGATAATTACAGCAGATTTCGAACCACCAGTACCACTGGTTAAAGATTGATGTTTGACTGTTGGCTAGCAGGCACCGCAGTGGTGCAGAGGTTAGAACGCAAAGAATTCTGATGAGAGATTCGAGAATCACGAAACATGTAAATCAACCCAGGTTCGATCCCCAGCTCAGCCAAGAAATATTATCAATATAAAAAATGTTGTTGTAAATTGAAATTAAATAAATCTACAAACAATAATTTTTTAAAGAAATTCCCAACGAAATTGTAAAAAAAAAAAAATTTTTTTGAATTTTTCAAAATCCCTAAAAACCCCTAAAATAAACTATTTAATTTAATAAATAAAATATTTCATTAAAAACCAAAATTACTTAACCTCTTAAGTAATTAATTAATAAAAAAGTAAAAATAAAATTTTGAAAGAAGAACATAATTTTTGAACCCATATTTCTTGAAAACCTTAAATTTAAAACATAAAATAATAATATTAGAACTGGTGTTGAAACATTTTCACTGAAAATCAAAATTATTAAAACTATACACAATTATTTACTTAAAAAAGATAAAGAAATTTTAAGAAATAACAACTTTAACATAACTTAAAAAATTTCAGTTTTTTTTTTTCGTTTAAAAAATATTTTAATTAAATTTAAAATTGTAAAACTAAAATCTGAAATTAGTTAATTAGTTGAAGAATTAGTTCCAACTAACATTTTTAACAAAATTTAACAAACACAAATTTAAAAATCAAAATTGAAATTTTTTTATTTGCAATTTTTTGTAACAATCTTCAAAACTTTTAAATCATTGAAAAATACTTGTATGTAATTAATTTAATAACAATTGCATTTTAATTGAAATAAGTTAAACATTTAATTTAATCAAAAAATTACACGGTAGAACTTTTTAAAACTAAAATATATATTTAAATAAAATTATAAACAAATAAAGTTTTATTAATAAAAATTATATAAGGTATGAAAATTTTAACGAAAATATTAACAAATGTTTCAGAAAGATTTTAATAAAAATCAAAATTAGTTAAATTTTTAAAGAATCATAAAATTTCATGAAATTTATTTTTGAATCTTGAAATTTTTTCTTCAAAAAAAAATTTAAATTTATTACATTTGTTTAAAACTGTAAAAAATTGAGTTTGAGTTGAATTTAAAAAATATTAAAAACTAGTTTAGTTGTTAAGCAATAGTAAACTAACGAAATATAATAATTAAATAATTTTTTTTTTTTTTTTAATTTCTGAAAATATCAATTTTTCAAGGTTTCTTTAATTGGCAAAATTATTAGTAAATTATTTAAGTCTACTTAAAAAAATTAGCTAAAGCTATGATATATATGAAAACACTACAAACATTTGAAAAAACATAAATTAAAAATTTAAAAAAAAAATATTGCCAGATTATCTTTCAATAAAAATTTTCCCAATTAGATTTACTTTTAATTTAATGTTGCTGCAACATTTTCTTTTTACACCGGAAGTGTAAAGAATTCCCTAACACACAATATTTCATATACATACATTTGATTTTTGTCCCTTATTTTACAACTTTATGACCTGACAAGTTCATCTTAGTTAAGCTGGAATTAGTTAACAACATGTTGTAAAATATCCTACACACACACACACAAACACAAGTCGGACAGACAGACAGACAAAGTGTCATATGCCGGCATATTTCCAATATTTTAGCATATGCAGTTTTTACAATACAACTGCCAAATTCTGGAATTTCCCTCTATAATTGTTTCCGCAAGTTGTAGCAAGTTGTTCGCTACCAGGACCACCCACCTAAAAGAATGTGGCAAGTTGTTGTGTTGTGTGTGTGTGTGTGTGTTAGTTAGTTTTTTAAGAAAAACTAAATTAATATTAATCCCGTAACATGCCTCTATTTCTCAGCTACTATCCCTGGTGATATACAACTGATACTAGAAACAACACATTGTCAATGTCATTTAATCCCTTAAGGATTAGATGATAGAAAAAAACTAGACACACCAAGCACATTTTGATATTGTGGGAAATTCCTAAATGCAACATGTTGCGCATAACTAAAAGATGTTAGAGTAAATATATCAATGTTATAATTGTTAAAGTAAATAGTTGAAGGCAAGAAAATTCTTTTAAGAAACTTGATTTTTTTTTCTTTCTTGGTTTTAAACAAACTTGAGAATTTGTGTGATCTGGGGTATAGAGTAGTATTAAAAGAAAAAACTGCTGATGAGCAGAGTTTCCATTTATGTTCAAGAATGTTTAAGCCCCTTTTTGTTGTTTTTGTTATTTAGAAAATGCCTGGTGCCAATTTGTCTAAAGAGAAATAGGAAAATTTAAAGAATTTTTTTTTTGTTATTTTCTGGTATTGTGTTCTTTATTTCAGTTTTCTGTTTTTAAGCCGCTTAGAATTCAGTTTGTTTTGTAATATGAATTTCTATACAACAAAGACCTCCCTGACCCTTTAAGGAATTACCGGCAGCTAAATATGGATTTACAACTATTTGAAAATAAATGTTAGCTAGATGTTCAAGATAAAACTAATAAAAAAAAGCAGCTGGTTTCCTTTAAAGATTTAATTAGCACTATAATGAAAGGCATTAGCAAAAGGCGGCTAAACAAATTTGAAACTACTGCTCTCTAACGGAAGCTGCTTATTTAATTTGTGAAAATTCATCAAATATCTATATAAATAAAATTAACAAATTTTATGAAACATAAAAAAGCACCCATTAAAGCCTAAAGTTATTTTATTACAATTATTTTTATTTTTTTTCTTGCTGGCGAGTCAGACAATGAAAAAATAACGTGGCTTAATTATAAGTGATTTAAACATAAAACCCACCAGCTTTTGAGGTTTTTTTTTTCGATTTTTTTTTTTATAAATAATTTTAATTCATTGATATTTATTTTGTTTATACATATGTGGGTTTAGGCGTACAGGCTACAGGTTTTTTTTCTGTAGTGTGTTGTGTTTTTGTTATAATAACAGAAATAAAACTTCAAATTTTAATGAATGAAATAAAATCTTTTAAAAGTTTCATATTTGTTTTGTTGGTTTTTATGAATGGAGTTGTTGTTGACTTTTAAAAAGCAATTTTAATGAATGAAAAATTGCAACTACGCACTTTTTTGGGAGTTTAAAGCTTTTTTTTATTTGAAACAAAAAAAAACACATTTTAAAGATTGGATGATGTATGGGTTTTAGTGTACAAACAAATTTTATATATGGTTAAAGGTGTTAAAAAGTTGTTTTTGACTAGTTTTATTCTGTTATAGACAAAAAAAAAAAAAAAAAAAAATTTTTTCAGCCAAAAACCATTTAAGGCTTTAAGGCGTCATGTCTAAAACTTTTGAGATGTTTGAAATTTAGTTTGTCAATTGAAACATAAACACACACACACACACACACACACATAAACAAACAATTTCTTAAAACATTGTTTTAAGTTTAGTGTGTGAAACTCTAACTGCTTAGAGAAAAACCAACATAAATTTGGCTTTAATTTAGTTTTTGTTTGTTTAATTTATGTAGGCAGAGGAAGCTTTCAATGCCCACTAGGTGTCAAATTGCTAGTTTTTTTTTACTTCAGTTTTGTTTGTAAACTAAATTAAATAATAAATAAATTTAATAATAAGCAACCAAGAAAAGAAAATGTTAAGATGACGCCGTTACAGCTAAATCAGTTTTAATATCAACTCCACAGGAGTTTTAAATTAATATTTACTCAAACACTTGCTATATTTTAATCCGTTTTAGCTTCAAATCATGAAGAGATTTAAATAAAAATTCAATTAAAAATGTTTATAAGCTGCAAATCAAACAAAAATTAAAAGTGAATTCATAAAAAAAACTATATACATATTCAATTGAAATATTTTCATAAATTTTATATAATTCTTCAATCTCAAAAATCTTCTTTGAAACTTTAAAATATTTCAATAAATTTCAAAAAACACTTTAAATTTAAAAATTTTCTTAAAATTTCTTTTATTTTAAAAATTTTTTTTATTTAAATTTTTTTTTTTTGTTTCTAAACTTTTTTTTTTATTTTAAAAATTTTATTTGAAATTTTTCATTTTAATTTTTTTTTTTTTAATTTCAAAAATTTTCTTTTAATTATTTTTTAATTTAAAAATATTTTATTATTTACTTTAGTTAAAAACTCTTAAACTAAAAATAATTTCCAATAAAACACGTTTAAAATTCAAAAATTTTCTTTAAAACGTGCTTAAAATTAAAAAGAAAATATCACAAACATTACAAACCCCTATCAAAACACATAAACCACTTAAAACTACCATCAAATTAAAGAGAAATATTTAAAACAATAACAAATGTTAAAAACAACACTTAAGCACAAGAGTTTACAAAAACACACAAACAAAACAAGAGAGCTTCATCACACACTCCCACTCACACGAATAAAACAAACATCCATGTTAAAATAATGTGGAGACAAAGTTTACAACAGAAACAAAATGGAGTCTCAGGCTCAGTAAAAGTAACTTATAGTGATAAAAGTAAAAGCATACTTTTAATCGTGTATATGTTTGTAAATGTCAAAAGAAAACTTAGATATTAAACAAAAATTAAAATAAATTTGTTATTTATTAAAGGATTTTAACAAAATTTGCTATTAAGCTTAAAAAGTAAAATCTTAATACCATAAAATAAATATTAAAACAAAAATAAAATTCTAATTGTAAAATAAACTTTGAACGAAAAAAACTTTTACAAAGTAGCAAGTTTTAATTTTCTAAAATACTTATAGTATTTCTTGTGCTCATCATTATTTTTATGCCACATTCTTTAAGTGCATTTCAAATTATCTTTAAAAAATAATCTCGCTTTTCAAAAAAAAAATCTGTTTTTTTTCTGTACACACATACGATTTTGTCAGGAAATTTTGTGTTGTTTTTTTTTTTCTTATTTTTTCAAGCTTCATCAAAATTTAAAATCTTGATATTTGAAACACAGACACAACGGCACGGCACATTTACCAGAAACGCAAAACAACACCACACGCAAAAACTAAAGTGAAAGAAGAAATATTTATAGAAAACCAAGTAAATAGTGAACCATTTTTAATTAAAAGAAACTGTTAACATTTCAAATATTTGTGAAACAAAAATTAATTAGAAAAATATTTGAACAATTTTTGATTGCTTAAAGGCTATTGACAGTTTATTTTTGTTAAGAAAATTTCTTAAATTCACGTTTCAAAATAAATTTCTCACACCTGACTAATTGCAAAAAAGGGGCCAGTTCAAATCCTCGTGATTTTAGCTGAAAAAGTGGGTGTGCTACAAAAAAAAAAAAAAAAAAAAAAAAAAAACCATTTCGCCACATCAAACCAACTATTTAATTTTTTTTCTTTGACTAACAATTCAAGTCAAATGCCAAAAAGGTGAATTGTTGAAACATGTGATGATAAAATAATTTTAGTGCATCCAAGCAACTTTTATAAGCAGACTCATTTCATTTTGAAAAAAAAAAAAAAAAAAAAAAAAAAAAAAAAATATAAATATACATCATGATCATCATGATCGTCATTATTATCATTAAAACAACACCCCAAAAATAAAATAAACAACAATTTAATTGCTTTAAACTACTCAGACCTTAAATTCTCTTTAATTTTGGTTTCTTTTGGGTTTGTTTTGCAAACAAACAAATTTAGAATTTTAGCTAAACTTAGCACAATTTCTACATTTATATAAAAACCTTAAAAAACAATGTCTCTTAATTTGTGTTGCTTATATTTTTTTTTATCTCATTTCTAACACAAGCGGCATTTTGTAATAAACAAACACAAATTGTGTGCCACTAAAATAATTGAGTGTTGAAACAAAATATCTCGTGATTTGGGTTTTAGTGTAAAAAAAAAAAAATTTGAAATTTTAAAATTATATAATTTTTAAAATATTTTTTAAGCAATTTTGAAGTTGAAAAAGTTTTCTTAGTTCTTTTACTTTTAATTATGCTTGTTATATTAGTGTAACTAACAATACGCTGAATTTTTATTTATTTCTTTTATATTTAAATATAATTACGCAAATTGCTTGGTTTTTTGTACCTCTTCTCGTAATGTCATGTGAAAATTATCTCATTTTTTGTTTTGTTTTTTTTGTTTTGTTGTTCACTCGTTTCTCTATAAAAATTTCTTTTGTAGTCTGTGTCTCCTCTAAACTTTTAGAGCAATTCGTCACGTTCGCCTCAGCCCAGTGTTGCCATTTTAGCACTTTCAGTGCTAGATTTTGCATTTTGTTTCTCGAAAATGCATTGAAATTTTTAGAAATTATGCTAAATGCTTTTCAGCATAATTTGCTTGATAAAAAACAATTTTTTTTTCAAATTTTTTTTTGCTATTTTACTCCAAAAAATACTTTTGGAGAAATAAAAAAAAAAATTACTTTTATTAATATTTCAACTAAATTTCGTTCGTTGTGGTAAGTAAATGAACACGGAAATTTTTGAATTAATATCTAAAATGTAATCTATTAAAACAAGTCAACAATTGTTATGAACAAAATTAGAAAAAACTATAATTTATATTTGTAACATTTGAAATAAAAATTGTATTGTTACATTGAAAAAATTTAACACTTTTTTTTTCTTCTTCTGTAGAATATTTTAGCACTTAGTTTTTCAAGTTTTAGCATATTTTGAAATTCATTTTGTGGCAACACTGCCTCAGCCAGCAATAATTCGTCGTAGACATAAACTACATATTACACACACACATATATATCATTACTATAGAGAAAAAAAATATAGGGCTTTCATCAATGTTGTGTTAGGTCAGTCACTTTTTAATATGAAAAAAAAAAAAAATTACTAATAATTTTAGCAATTTTTTTTTTTTGTAAGTTCTTTAAATGTTGACGAAATTCGTGATAATTTTTATGATTGATATTTTTCGTAACCGTATGTTTTAGAATGTTACCAAGTTATTAAAAATACATAAGTTGCGTCATTTTGCTTTTTGTATATTTTTAGTTAGAATGTTTTTATGTATTTGAAAATTTGAAAATTTTTCATTCAATAATATTTATTCCAAGGTAGCGTTGAAGACACAGCTGATTTTTTTTTGGTACTTTTGTGATGTCAAACGTTGTTTATGTTTACAAATTTATAATTGTCAAAATGTTTAGAAGTGTCAAAATTTGTTTATTATTATTGTTTTCGTTTTCGATTTCAATCAGATGGGTTTTTTTGGTTTTTGTTTTTCGTACTTTTTAGACCTGCATGGTACCATTTATAATATTTGTTAAATAATCATAAAACTTTACCACAAATTTACTTTATCGAAAATTCGATATATCTTCTAGCAGCATTATTGCGTTAATTGTCGCGATTATCTAAAAATATTCTTATTTATGAGGTATCGAGGCATTTGCGAAATGTTAACCTTGGGGTAAATATATATATATTTGTAAAATAACTAGAATTATTATTGTAAGAATAAAAGAAATAAAGGAGTTAACTGCTAACAATCTTGAAATCCTGATTAACTACATTTTAAGCTTTAGTTTTTGAATTTAGCCTCAAAATCATTTAATGTAAATGAATATGTTGTCAAAGACTCATATTGTTCGATAATTCAACCAAAAATTTATTGTCGTAATAATCATCTTATAAATGCGTATTTAAAGATCAAATTGATATCAGTTCCAAAATGTTCATGAAATTTAATAAAATCTATTTTGCTTGTAACTTATATGATATAGAGCAATGTCACAGAATTTAATTCCGTTCGGAAGTGGAAAAGCAAAACGAAAAATTTATTCGGAATGAAACCAATTGTTCGTTTTACTTTTTCTTTAGAAACAAAATACGGAAATAATTGCACTTCCGAACGGAATTTAATTCTGTGACATGGCTGATATTTATCTGTTTCATCTGAAATACCAAATTTTGATGCAACAGTATTTTGAAATTGTACTATATGACTCGTGGTAGTACCACGGTACCAACTGTGTTTAAAATGTATCAAAAAAAAAAGTACAATTTTACCATGTTTGCCATCAGCGACCTGAATAAATACAAATAAAAACAACGAATGTTTGTAATTTTCAGTCAGCTGTATTTGACATCAAAGAGCTCAAAGCAAAAACAAATAACCCCATGTTGTTTTTGTATCGTTGTACTTGTTGTAATGTTACCACTACCTTATAATCAATATGCTTTGATTTGTTCTATGTAGCCAAACATTTTGAAAGGTTATCAATACAATTGTGTTTCAAAAATCTTTCAAAACATTAATTTTCGTAAGAAAAACTAGAAATTTATTAAGAATCATTAAAAAAGTATTTAAAGGTTTAAGCTTAATTTTATAGAAATACTATTAAATATATTGTTAACATTAACCGCAACATGTTGCAACATTTATGTTATAACTCTAACTTAAATCCTTTTGTTTAATTTTTTAACATATTCCCAACTTTTACTGTTAACAGTGTTAAGTTAAGCTATGTGACCACGATCGTCAGATATTACAACGTTGTCAGAAAAATGTGCAGAAATTGTCTAACAACCGCGTAAACTTATAATTTTTGTCTTCCAACGTTGTAAGAAAAAGCATTTTCAGTACATTGGAAGACAAAAATATTTTCACACATCTAACAATCGTGTAAACACACAATTTTGGCATTGTCATTGTTTTAAGACAATTGGCAAACACTTTTTATTGTCATATGTGCAAAGTTTATGCATCTGCCAATGGCAGCATTGTCATAGAAATTATTTCTAAATGCAACTCTGTATATACATAAATAAACATACAAGTGTGCATTAATAAAATTTTTCAAAAAAGTGGAAGAAAATTAAAGAATTACATTAAAGAAAATGGATAGCGACATATTTTGTGATGAATCCTGTTTAATAGAGTGCAGATAAAATGGTTCCAATTGCTCTTTTTTTTGTTCCATGACAATATTTAAAACTAATTTGACAATGCCACACAACAATCTGACAACCGTGTGAACTGACAATTTCGGTTGACAGCTAAATTCATTGTGTGACAATTGTGTGGAAATGAAATTGTTAGTTTTCTTACAGTCGTGTAAACTGACAATTTACCGTTTGCTAAAAATTTTTCAATGTCAGTACATTGCTAGCACATTGGTATATATGGCAACGTTGTAATATCTGACGATCCATTTAAAATTTCACTCTCCATACTCTCTTCAAACGACAACCATTATTTTAACTTTTTATCAAAGTAATGAAATAAATTAGTGATTATTTAGGGAAAATCTTTATATTTCAGAGAATTTTTAAAGGATTTTTATAATTTTGGGTTTATTTCAAAGAAAACAGTTTAATAAATCAATTAAAACAAAAATTTTTTCTCTATTTAGTTTTTTTAGGCAAAAAAAAAAAAAAACTGGTCAGAAGTTTAAGTAAAACTCTTTTTTACTTAAATTTTAAAAATATGATATTTCTATATATTTAAAACCTTGACGATTTTGAGTAAAGAAAAAATAGAAAACTCCAAAAATACTTATAGTAGGTATATAAATAAATAATAAAACAACAAAAAATAAAGCAATAAGAAAACAACTTGTCAACATTTTACATGACATTTTGACATATAAGGCAATCAATTTTTAAATAAATATACTTTTATGAAGCGCCACAGCTAGCTAGAGCAGGCACAACAAAATACATAAGTAAAATTTATTTTAAAGCAAATATTTGTTTGCTTAAAAATTAAACAAAAAAGTAAAGAGAGAACAGAAAAGCAACGAAAATTTAAAGCATTAGAGGCCGGCCATAAATTAACCTTTAAAATATTATTTTTCGAACGTAGAAAATTGATTTTATGTTGTCTTTTAAAGATTTATTAAAACCAGCTAAAGATATAACAAACCAAACACACAACTTGAACAAACAACCATGAAGAAATAAATATATAGTAAATGAAAATAAAGAACGAAAATGCCGCCTTAAACAAATAATATTGATAATGAATGACTGACTACATGATTGACATTTCAACACTTTCAAATGTCACAAAAAAAGCTACATTTACGGAAAAAACTATATTTATCACCTTTAGCAAAGCTAAACTACTTCACATAATGAGGATTTTTTTAAATTGTTTAATTTTTTAAATACCATTTATTTAGTTAGTAAAATTTATGTTTTGTTTATTTTGGCCCATGAAATAATTTTAAAGAAATTCTTTTTGTTACGACACATTTGAACTTTAAGTTATAAATTAACAAATTTATTTATTTTTAAACAACATATTTAATACTAAAGTAAAATTTTCCTTGGCTAAAGTATATTTGTGTGTGTGGCTGGCTGTTCATTGCGATAATTAGTTTGAACGATTAATTACTCACAAGCTGACCTCAGCAATTTAATTTTAATTAAATCTCAATTTTATTTAGTTTTTTTTTTGTCGTTTTTTTAGCTACATAAACGGCGGCAATTGGGCGCCTAAATAAAATATTTTTATAAAATCAAGCAACAAAAATCTAACATTAATCTCTCTAACGAAATTAATTTTCAATATTTTTTTGCTGTATTGAGTTCATTTCATTAAACAAAAATTTTGCTTTATGCCAACTTAGTAAGTCAATGCACTTCTAAGCACTTTTTTGTTTTGGGGTGAAAAAAAAAATTAAAAAAACATTTACAAAAATTATCATGTCTATGCCTTTAAAATTGTAGTGCTGTGTAGTTTCTATAGATACTTTTATGTTTTATTTTTGCGTTTGGGGTTTCGTACAATTTGTAGCCAAAAATAAATATTTTTCGCAAAAACTAAACACCAACTATAACAACAACAAAAAAAATAGCAAATATATTTAGTGTTTTTTTTTCGTTTGCAGTTATCGTCTAGTAGGCGTGTCACTTGTACTCTTGTGATGTCTGCTTGTAATTAATTAAGAATTTCAAGTATTTTTAGCAATTGCCATGATTTTGTTTTTACCACACAATATTTAAAATAGAAAAACAAATTAAATAAAACAAACAAAAAATAAAAATTAATAAAATTTCAGCAAAAGGAAGTCATTAAAAATAACACTACTTTCCTATATTTAGTTTTAAATTTGATTTTTTTTTTTTTTATTTAAAAAAAACTTATTTTTAAAATTAGTAACATTTTTATACGCAAATAAAACAGAAATTTCATTTAAACTGTAATAAATAACGAAAACTGTTAACTTAACAGTATTTTAACTGTTAACATTAACAACAACAAGAAAAACGTAAACATAAAGCTTACACCCACACTATTACTGTTAACAGGGATAGGCAGCCATTTAATAAAAACTCTCAGTCTCTCTCACTCTCTTTTACTTTACTTCAAAGGGAAACCGTTATTTTAACTTTGAAACTAAGGCAAGGTTTATACGATGAAATTTATGACGTCTATTTTTATTAATTCTCTTTTGAAGATGCTACGAAAATTTGTTTGCATTCATACGACGTTGTTTTTTGGACGTCATTTTTTTACAAATTTTAATTTTTGTTGTACATAGTCAGGGTTGATTTTCTTGTTGAATCTTCTTTACTTTATTGTTCGTATTAAAAAAAATTTCTTTGTCTTTTAACAAATAATTTTAAATTATGGACACAATGTACGCACTAAAAAAATCACACATATAAATAAATAATTACAGAAATCCAAACAAAATAATTATTTTTCTTGTTTACAAAAATATTCACCTGATTTATTTATTTTATTTTCACTTATTGAATTTCTAAACGAAACTTTCAATTCAAAATAAGAACAAGAACAAAACGGAACAACAGAAACAGAAATGAGTGTAAAGAGAAATATGAAAAAAACCATGAAAACAGAAATCGTGTCTATTTTTCTACCCCGCTTGCTTCTCTACACCGCTCGCCAACAAAACCAAAAGTAACGTCTAAAATTAAACGTCATAAAAATCATCGTGGAAACCTACCCAAAGTAACATTAACAACAACAAGAAAAACGTAAACATAAAGCTTACACCCACACTATTACTGTTAACAGTAATAGGCAGCCAGTGTTGCCAGAAAATGAATTTCAAAATATGTTAAAACTTGAAACACTAAGTGCTAAAATTTTCTACAGAAGAAAAAATAAGTGCCAAATTTTTTCAATGTAACAACACAATTTTTATTTCAAATGTTACAAATATAATTATATTTTTTTTCTAATTTTGTTCATAACAATTGTTGACTTGTTTTAATAGATTACATTTCATATATTAATTCAAAAATATCCGTATTCATTTACTCACCACACGAAAAGAAATTTAGTTGAAATATTAATAAAAGTTATTTTTTTTTCTCCAAAAGTATTTTTTTTAGTAAAATAGTAAAAACAATTTTCAAGAAAAAAATTTTTTTTATCAAGCAAATTATGCTAAAAAGCATTTAGCATAATTTTTAAAATTTCAATATATTTTCGAGAAACAAAATGCTAAATCTAGCACTGAAAGTGCTAAAATGGTAACAATGTAGGCAGCCATTTAATAAAAACTCTCCTCACTCTCTCTCTTTCTTTTACTTTACTTCAATGGGAAACCCTGATTTTAACTTTGAAACAAAGTTATTATTTTAGGAAAATCTTTATATTTCCCAGAATTCTTAAAGGATTTTGGTTTTATTTAAAAGAAAATACAGTGATTATTTCATTAAATGTAAATTTAAGGTAATTTTATAAAGAGGACTGGAAGGGAAGTTAACAAATATTTTTTTTTTTTTTGTTTAAAGAAAATTTAAATAGTTTTTTCTTTTAAAAAAAGTTTTATTCTAAAAA
Organism: Bellardia bayeri; assembly: GCA_950370525.1. Classification (NCBI taxonomy): domain Eukaryota; kingdom Metazoa; phylum Arthropoda; class Insecta; order Diptera; family Calliphoridae; genus Bellardia; species Bellardia bayeri. Next base: position 81,736,848 of record OX493266.1, read on the forward strand.
TGTATTAAAATTGCCGCTTTATATTTTCCTTTTTTTCTACATCAAATAAAGCAATAAAATTATTTAAAAACTTCCACCACAACCTTGAGTGTTGTCATAAACACTTATTTTCCATTTCATTTCGAGACACACAAAAAAAATGCTAACTTTCAGTCTAGCTGTCTGTCAGTTAGAGTATCGTTTTTAGCCCTTTTATTATTTGCTAGCAACCAGACCAGCCAGCCAGCCAGATATTTGCCTTGTTCTTTATTTAACTCAAAGCTAAGGTGTAAAAATCCACACATTTAAATTATAAATAAGTATAAATAATGGCAAAAGAGAGTCTCAAGACAGACAGACTTGACTTGCCAATAATCGTGGCAATAATCATAAAATATGCAACACACACACCGAACGAAAAAAAAAAAAAAAATGAAGCATACACATAAAGAAACCAAACAAAAAAAATTCAAAACTAAAAAAAATTTACCATGTCATAATCCTTAAACATGCCTTTCGCCGTTTTTTTTTTTTTTAAATTTTATATCATCTACTCTTTAACTTTTACTGCTGTAAAAGTCCGGCTTAATATAATATAATGATGAGGCCTTATAAGTAATACGCACACTGTATAGATGACGTTTTTAATCTTTAAATTGTTTTGGCTTTTTTTTTCTCTGTGGTAAAGTTAAAACTTAACTTGAAGCCAGCCAGCCAGACAGACAAGTAGGGTAGAATTTAATTTACAATTTATAACAAGTTTAAAAGACGCCCATGTAAAGCTACTTACCAAGAAGAAGGCGGGCGCTTTATTTTTGTCTTTAAAAGGGCTTCAAGTTCTAGTTCCTTGTTGTTGTTGTTAGTATTAATTAAATGAGTTTTAGGTGTTAAGCGACAATGTGTGTAAAAATTGTAACTCCTTGTCAATAACTTAAAAGAATAATGCTCATCTTTTTTTGTATAAATTTCGATTTTTTTTTTGTTTTGTTTAAGAGGCTTTAAATCGGCTTATGTTTATTGTCAATAACCAGGAATTGTATCCAATTTACGCGTTTGTTAAAACCTGTCACAAAACTATCTTGTCTGAGAGCAGCTTCAAAAGAAATAAATACAATTTTTTTTGTTTTGTTTCTTAGGAATGTTCATTTTGTTAAGCCTGCTGCTTGCTGCTTCTTGGTAAATTTTGTTATTGTTAAAAGAAATCCCGAAAAAAATATTGACATATTTTAGATTTTTTTTTTTGGTTGAAAATTCCTTTTTTTTTTTTTTTTTGTTTTTTTTTTTTAAATAAAAAAGCCTTTTGAAGTGCAAAGCAAATTATTTAACGTGCGAAAACCTGGTTTGAAAGTTTCAGCAAAAAAAAAAATATACAACAACAAAATAACACATGCCATACAAGACATTCGACAGCACACAAAACACATCTTTTCAAGCCTTGCCAAGAATTTAAGTCTGTCTTTTTTTTTTTTTTTGAGGTTTTTTTAGCTTCATTCTTTAAGTTTTTCCAGCCTACGTTCAGCGTTAAAAGTATGTGTAAATTGTATGGATTTTATGCTAAAAAGGTTTTGTGGTTTTTCTGTCCATTGGCGTTTTTATTTGCTTTTTTTATTGTTGTTGTTGTTGTTTTTGGGAAGGTGTAAACCTTAGTTTAACTATGTGGGCAATGCCACTTAAGCTTAAATCTGCTACATACAAACATATACTCTCAATACTTAAAACTGACTCTTGTTCTTGTTCTAAATGTGAGATTTAAACGGAAATGTTCTTAAGAATTTAAAGGTATAAAAAATCACAAGATCAAAAAAGAAATAAATATGTGTATGTGGTATATATTGAAGGTAATTGCATTGTTGAATGTAAGGGGAGGAAAGGAAAAATGTAAGGTTTGGTGACGACTGAGTATCACATATTAATACGCCTTGCAATAGCAGCAGCAGTAAAAGCAAATGATAAGCTTCAGTGCTATACAATATTAAACAATAATAAAGCAAATTTTACAAACTTTAAGCAGTAAAATAACATTTTTATAAAATTTCAAGCATGCTATACATATAAGTAAAAGAACTCTATTTTTTAATAAAAAATAAACCATTTCGCTGAAATTAAGTAATTTCATTTATTTATCTAGCCTGCGATAAAAAATCCATACTTTTAAAAATCCATATAAAATACTAAAAACTCAATTTTTAGCCATAAAATTGATAAATTTAATGAAAAATTAAAATTTATAAAGATATTCGAAATTTGAATTTTTTCTAGCATGCGATAAAGAATTATAATTTTTTAAAATTGTTGTAAAACCAAGAATAATAAAAAGTTTTGTAAAAGAATTCCTCAATTAAAAAATTTTTCTAAAATTTCAAGGATTTGACAAATTCGATATATTCTCCAGCATGCGAAAAAAAAATAAATATTTTTGTAATTTCTGTAAATGTCTAAAAATTTAGTGTTTTAGGAACATAATTAATCAATTTAAACAAATTTGCTAAAATTTTCAAAATTTCATGTTTTGCTAAAATGAGATAAAAAAGATTTTTTTTTTTAAATTCTCTTAAAATTATAAAAAATTTAAAGGTTTAAAACAATTTTAAGCAATTTAAACAGTTTTGCCAAAATGTTAGCCTTTTAACCAATTTAATATTTAATTAGCATGAGATAAAAAAAAGTTAAATTATCGCAAAATCATATAAAATCTGTATTTTCAAAACAGCTGAAACATTTTAAAAACATTTCCAAATTTATTTAAAAAAAAAACTTAATTCCAAAATGATTTTAATGGAAATTTTATATAAGTATCGCTTTTCAAACAATTTCGCTTTCAAATGAAATTTCTTTTTGTTTCTGTCTACTGTTGTTGGGCGCCATTGAGCTTATTGCAAAAAACCAAAATCTCCATTAAAACAATGTTTGTCGAAAAAAATAAAATTTAATTAATTAAAAATAATTTTTCAATTGACAAAACAAATAAATTTTCTTTTTGACCCTGAACACTCATACTCGCCCAAACGCACACACAAAATTTAATGAGACTGTGACGTCTAACAAATAAATAAATAGTTATAAATAGTTTTTCAAAATGTAATTCAAAATGAATTATTGTTATATTATAATCAGCAACAGCAGCAACAAAACAAGTACATTTATAATAATAATAAGTTTCTAATAAAGCTTTTAATTTAAAATTAAAACACTTTTAAGGTTTCCTAAACAAAATGACGTCTTAAGGTCTAATTTCATTTTTTTTTTCATATTCATAAACTAAATCTAAAAATCTCCCATAGTTTAATATATAATAGTTTAATTAACACTAGAAAGGAAATACTAAAAATACAATAAAAAAAAGTAACAACAGAAATCTAAGACACAACAATTTTCCCTCCAAAAGTATCGATTTCATAAACTGTAACAAAAATATCATTATAAAAATTTTAAATAAAAACATGGGAGGTCTTTAACAATAAAAAAAAACTATTTGTGGAGAGTTGTAAACTTCATTAATAAAGTCTTGGAAAAAACACATTCCTTCTACATCATTAAACACTAAGAATTTCCTAATAGTTCCTAAATATGTGTTCGCCTGTCTGTCTCTCCCACTGTAAGGTGTTACAAGATGTGTGTAATAAAAAATTGTTACAAGAATTTCAAATCAAAATCATAACAATTGTATTTATTGTTAAATGGAAATTGTAGAGACTTCAAAGCGGGCCAGCGGGTGTTAATACTTACCGCCGTAATGTCTCTGTTTTCTCTGTCTGTGTTTGGAGAGAGGAGGCCAACTCAATAGTCCATTTCGTTGTAAACAGTTCTTTTTTATTATAATTTCAATTCTTTATGATTGTTTCTATATGGCATTGTTTATTGTAAAGAGTTGTTAAATGTTTTTTATTAAGACAAATTTAAAGTTAATTGTAAATGATTAATTATAAAGGAATTTCAAGAATTTAAGATTTTTTTATAAGATACAATAAAAAGTTATTGTTTCAGCCTTTTTCTATTAAACCAAATTCATGAATTTACTTTTAAACTACTATGAATGTAATGCTTAAAGAGTTTTCTTTATTTTTTGTGAAAATTATTAAAATCTTTAATAAATTATAAAAGTTATACGCATTTTTAGATGTTTTAACTTTACTTGGTGACTGTGTTGCTTATTTAACTTGTTGTTATTGTTTTTGCTTAAGGTGCATATACACTACGTGTTTTTTACATTGTATATGTCAAATTTTACATATGGAGTAAAAACATGTAGTTGGTGAACTAAAAAACTTTGCTTGTGTAAAATACATGTGGAAATACATATGTATTTTCTCGATTAGAACACGCTCTATTTTCTTATGTTCAAACACATGTTTTCAAATGTATATGCCAGGCGAAAAGATTTGTCGACGGTTAAATATGCGCTATCATTAGCCGGCCGTATGAAGAATTTGCACAAGTGATAAATTAAATATTTTTTTTTATCCCATTTTGATAATGTAATAACAATGATATAAATTATTTAAAAATTTTTGATACAAGCTCCACATCTTGTATATTAAAAAACGAAAAACCTTAAATCAATATTTTTGACGCCGGCAATTTAGTGACGCTTTGTAGCGGCTTTAACGCATTTTTTTAAGAAACGACATGGAAATTTATGTGTAAAAAAAGAATTATATTTAAGCGTATCAGCTGTTTTAATCATGGCGATGTCACGTGTAATTGTACATACAAGTTGGTGACCAAAAATTAAAACCAATATGTAAAATAACCAATTTTGACAGACATAAAGAAAAACATGTGAGTTGTAAACTTAAAAATACATAAGCAAAAACACATAGTGTATAGCCACCTTTAGAGGATGCCATCTTTAATAACATGTTTTGTTTACATTCTAATTGTTATTGTTAGTTTGACTGTATAAGACGCCATATTGCTATGAGAGAGTTTAAATGAGTATTGTTTACTTTGTAACTGTATGTTTGTGTATATGTCACTGATGGGATTTGTGGTACAATTGTACCAAATGTGGTACAAACAAAACTTTATTGGTACGCTGGTACAGTTCATCCCTTTTTCGTACAATTTTTTTTAAGGCGAATTCACTTTTCAGGTGTCGTTGAGAGCACAGCTGTTCTACTTTTTTTCTTACTTAGAGAGAGAAATGTCAAAAGTTGCTTGTGTTTTTGACATATCGACCAACGAAAGCAACAAACAAAATTTGAAAAATTGTTTTACGTTTTTAAGTTTTCTTTCTGTTATTTTGTTTTTATTGAATAAAAAGTGTTATGAATTCTTACTTTAATAGCGAAATTTAGGTACAATTTATGGCAATTTGGTACAATTTTGCCATTGAGAGGGTACAATTTAAGAATAGTAAGATCCCAACAGTGGTATATGTAGGAAAACAGGGTTTTTATTGTTGAGTTTTGCTTAAACGTTGTTATTTTTTTCTGCAGTTTCAACAAGTTTTTCTTAAATTTAAAGATCAATATAAGGTTTTTAAGGATTTGTAAAGCTTTTTATTGATTTCATATTTATAAGTTATGATTTTCTTGTAATTCAATTATGTGTTTCTCTTAATTATTAACAAAAAAAACATAAAATTTTCATTGTTTTAATTAAAAATCTACACATTTTAATTTAATTTCCTGGCCTTTTTAATAAATTTTGTTTCTCTCTATTAATGTAAACTATAGTATATTGCACAGAATAGCCACTGCTTTAAATGGCATTGAATGTGTTAAATTGTATTTACATATATACATAAATTATTAAATATTGTAATTATTATGCAAATTAAATTATATACATATATTTAAGAAATTAATAAACAATAAAAAAACTTTTTGTATTTAAAAATAAACATTAAAAGAAAAAGCGCAATTTTCTGCTAATTATTGAGACTACAAAATAAAAAAAATAAAAAAAAACAAATAAAAAATAAATTTAAATAACACAATATAATTGCGTATGTATTTCTTGTTAAATAGCTATTTAAATGTATTAAATTAAAGTAAATTGCTTAGAACTAGAATTTTGGCGCCAAAAAATTTAAAACAATTTTTTTTTTGTATTCTTGTTAACAATTTTAAAATATTTAACGTTGTGTTATAAACTTAATAATTTATAAATTAATGTAATAAATATTTAACATATTTGGCTACTGTTTGGATCACTAGCCAGCAAACAAATAGTACTCAACTCAAATGCATTTTACACCTACACAAATCATTTAAAATAAAATTGTTCATAGTAATTATTATTAAGGCTATGCACAGTTTGTTAGAATTAAAAAAAAAATAAAGTACATTTTCTGTTAATCTAGTATTACCCCTTATAATTCTTAAAGATTTTTATTGTTGAGTATTTTACTTATTATTTATTATTGAGGTCGCCGACCGTGAGTACTAAAACAATTTTTTTATTGTTAATATTTTCAACACCTTTTATTTTTTCGAAAATAAAATAAAAGCGCAAAAACAGTAGAAATGTATATGAAAAATTATTAAAATGCATATTGTTTGTGTATTGAAAGATTTAGAATTTAAATAAATATTTGTTTATTTATTTATTCGTTTGTTTGTTTGTTTATGAATGTAGTAGCAAATATTGTTTACTATTTTTGTAGTCCGAACACATGAGAACATATTAGATGTATTTGTTGTTTTTGTTTTTGAAAAAGGAAACTTGGTGACAGCTCAAAAAAACAAATATTACATAGATACAACTTTAAAGCAAAAACAAAAATGCCTAAGTAAATTTCAAACAATAAACAAGTTTTAAAAGCTGAAGAAAACTGAATGAAAAATAGAAATGTTTATTTGTGAATGGAAAAAAATCGAATGTGACACTTTAGAAACAGGTAGAACTTAAAACAAATAAACGAAAATACAAAAATTTCAAATAAATATGTTAAAATTTAAAAACAAATTTTGTTAAAATTACAATTTTCAATTTTTAGTTTTTTAAAAACCAAGATGACACTTGATGATAAATTTGTGGTTTCTTTTCTAGTCTTTATAAAAATATATTACAGGAAGTTGTTGTTTGCTATTTAAAAACTACAATTTTGTTGATGATTTTATGTACATATAGCCAACGTGTTTGAAAAAACTTTAGCCAATCATCTCTGGCCTGTTTTTCTATGCCAAGTTTTTTTTAAGATTTTGTTGTACCTACATACCTCTTGACTAGATAAATATTACAAAAAAGCAAAAAAGAGAAAAAAATTTTTTAAAACTAAAATGTTTAAAGTGGCGTCTAACAGCCGCTTACAACCAACCTGGAACGCGTAGGTTAAGTTTTCTTTTTACCAAGCAATTTGATAAAATTGACAGTTTACTTTACATCAAACTGAACATTACAAAAAAAAAACTTTTTACGTTATTACTTTTTTAGTTTAATAAAAATTGCATGTGTAGGAATCTGCTAAATGCAATTTGGCGCCTCAATGGCTTGCAACGTAGGCTTAAAACATTAAAAGTGTTTTGCTTTTTTTTAAACTCCTCAAAATAAAAAAAAAACTAAAACGAAAATTTTGTATTTAAATGCTTAAGTAAGCATTTCCGGCAGGAGGTTTTATATTTTCTTGGTATGAACACAAACTAAAGTTATCATATAACATTTTGGGTAATTTTACACAATAGTTTTCTTACCAAAAAAGAAAAACATACAGAGAAATCAAATTATTTTAATGTTTTGTTTTTTCTTTCTTGGTCGTAACGGTCTTGTTGGCGCCATTTAATGTCAATGTGTCAAGTGTATAAGAAATATTTGTAAAAAAAAAAAAAAATTAAGCGCAAGATGCTTTTAACACAATTTAAATAAATTTTAAACCAAATAAAAAAAAACAAACATCCAACAAAAAAAAAAATTGGCAAGCTAATTTTGTTAATAAAAATTTATAAGTTAAGAAATGCTTAAAATTTTCGTTTAAATTGAAGATTTTTGTTAATAATAAACCTAAAAACCAGTTTTAATATACTCACAAACTTGTTTACCAACATTAGGTGCTCTCAAATTTAAATAAAAACAACTGTTAAGCAAAAACAACAATAAAAACCGGTTTTTATACACTAACACTTATTTAAGCCTGAAAGTAAGCAATGCTTTTTTAAGCTCTCTAAAAACAAATATGGCGTGCATACAAACTAAACCATAACAAAGCAAAAGGTAAACAAACGGTTTATTAACACGAACACAGTAACTTAAACAAAATGGCGTTACCTATTGCTAAACAATAACAAAAAGCCGAGTACACACAAAATTAAGGTTAGCAAGGAAAAATTCTAAAAAATTTTATAATTTGGCTTAGATTTTGAAGATTTTCAGCTAAATTAAACAAAACTTTAAAGGAAATCTATTTTATATGAAATAAATTTTATAAATAAAGTTTTTGATAATAAACAAGCAAGAGTGCTATATACGGCTATGCCAAATCTTATATACCCTTCACCTTTGTTGTGAATGCATAATTATATTATATATGTATATTCAGCCATATCGTGAATAAAAATTCCACATGAAATTTGTTCCCTTTTATTTTTTTAACATTGAATTTAAATAGGAAAAATGTGAAAAGGGAACAAATTTCATGTGAAATTGGCCGAACAGCCCCCTTATACGGACACATTTCAACGGTCCCTTCGGTGTCCGCTCATGGGAGATTTCACTTCTCATAAAGGTGAAGGGTATAAAAATCATATACTACATACAAATTTGTTTATTATACACATTGTTCCATGGTGTAACTATACAAGGTGAGTGCAGTAGCACAGCTGACTGTCTTTGTTTACAATTTACTTATGTCAAAAGTGATACTTTTTCAAGTGTTTTTGACAGTATTACAATATTTTACACAAACAAAATGCCTGTTGTTTCTGTATTGTGTTGTATTTGTTGTCGATTTGCACTAGTGTTGCCAGATATAAAATCGACAAAAAAAAGTGCAGATATCAAATCGAAGTAAAAACAGCAGTACAAATAAGAAAACAAAAGTACCCTTTTTATTTTAAAAAAATCATAAAATTCAGTACATAAAAGAAATAATTGATGTAACTAAAGGTACGGTCACATTTGGCAAATATTTGCCGAAAAAGACGTAACCACTAAATAACATATATTTGAACTCGTTTATCTTGATCTTGCAAAACTCTTGTAAGAGTAAACAATGTCAAACAAATTTGTGCTAAAAGAAGTGGTTACGCTGTTTTGAGTAAATATTTGCCAAATGTGACCGTACCTTAAGAACTAGGGAATTTAGTATTAACAATAACAATTCAATGAAGAAAATAACAAATAATAAAAACAAAATAAGAGATCATCTATATTTTTGTGTAAGTTTAACTTAAAATTAGTCAGGTGTATTAGATTTTATTTTTAAAAAATAAAATAATTTTTTTCTATTCTATATTAAATGTTTTAATACAACTTGTTTTTTTTGGCAACTTAAAAAAATTATAAATATTTATCGCTTTTTTGGACTTGGTAAACTAATCCATTTTTACCATCTTCCGTTTTTAAGAAATTGCAAAATTCATTACAAGTGTATTCAAAATTTGTTTTTATTATAATTTCGCTTTCTACATTTTCAATTAGAAGCTTGTTTTGTTCCTTTCTCCAAAAATTGAACATCAAACTAAAAATTCTCTCGGTTTCCGCATTAGAAGGAGGAATTGAAAATAAACATACAAATTTTTTTCGAAATTGGGATATGATCCACTTTTTAGGAATATTTTCCATTTTTCTTCAGCAGAATTTTCTTCCGGAATATTTTGAGCAAACGTCTTTAAAGATATAAATATATATATTTGCTATCAAATAAGAAATTGTTATTTAAAAAAAAATAAAAAAAATGAAAAAAGTACAAAAAGAAGTACAGAGGCTGAAAAAAAGTACATTTGCGTACTTCTTTAGGTATTATGCAGACAGAAGTACAATTAGTAAAAAAAAAAAAAAGTACGCGTACTTCTAAACGTCTGGCAAGCCTAATTTGCACTCACCTTGTATAGTTCAAATAATTTGATTTCTTATTAAATTCAAATGGGCGCCACATTTATTTTGAGTGCCAATATTTGTTATTAAATTATGTATATTTATATTTCTTTTTCTTTATTAATATTTTTTTCTATCTTTCTTTTTTACCACTTAAGAAAAGAAAAAAAATAAGTATTGTTGTTGCTGTTGTTGTTATTGTTCATTTTATTTGGTTTATTTTAACAACAACAACAACAACAGCAACCAAAAAACACAAATATAATGCTTTATGAAGTTGTTGATTATAAAATTAAATATTAACATAAAAGAATTATATGTTTTTCATTAAAATTAACATATTATTAGCAAATTTTATGGCATACAATTTGTTGGATTATAGCGCTTTTAACAGAAATATTTTAAGGGATTTTTTTTTGTTGTGTTTTGTTTTGTTTTATTTCATTTTATGTAATAAATTTTTAAAGTTTATTTCTTTTAAGTAGGTTAATGTTAAATGTACATTAAATTATATTTAAAACAGAGCCACAAAAAACATAACATAAATTAAAATATTATTTTCAATTAAGCAAAAAATCAAAAGAAATTAAATAAGTGGTTGTATTTAAAAAAAGGCATATGAGTCTGTTATTGTCGTTGAGAGGGGTAAACACAAAAAAAATTAATAATTTTTTAATGAATTTATTAAGGCAAACGCAAAATTTATGAAACATGTGTTTGTAATACATATTAAAGAGTTATTAAAAACCAAGAGGAGAAACCCTTAAAAATAACACTAGTATTTAAGCTTTATTTTAATAATTATTTAATTTTAATTTAATCTTCTCTTTTATTTACAGTTTCCGAATGTCAATTTGGCAAAACTTTGCGTGAATTGGGCTCGACCTGGTATGCCGATTTGGGACCACCGTTCGGCGTTATGTATTGCATTAAATGTGAATGTGTGGCGGTAAGTTTTCAAACATCTAACAAAAATTATTAATAATTATTAGAAATTTTTTTTTTTTTTCAAAATTTTGTTGTTATTTTCTTGGTAGCTGCTATTTGTTATTTGTTAGTTTTGAGCGTTTTCACCTAAATGATTAATGAGCTTTTTAAAGGTCTTTTATAACGAACATGTTTTTGAAATTTTTCTTTTCTTTCATTTTTTTTTTTTTGTTTGTTGAAGTATCAAAGAAAATTATAAATTAATATTAGCAAATTGTCAAGTTTGGTTAAAAAAAAACATGACAGGGAAATTTGACTGCAATGAAAAATAACAAAAAAAAAAAAAAAAACAAAAATTCTAAACCTTTCTAGGCTTTAAAAACCAAAAATATTTAATATTGTTATAAGTTTGTATAAATCCAGAAGCGTGTGCTGGTTATATTTATTTAAATATTTAATATTGTTATGAGTTTGTATAAATCCAATAACGTGTGCTGGTTGTCTTTAAAGGTTTTAAATGATTAATAACTTTATTTATTTGTGTCTTATATATGTATGTATGTACATAAATATACACGCAAATTCTTGTTAACTTGGTAAAAAAAAATATATATACAATTCTGCATTGGGATTTTGTTTTCATTTAATTATTTTTTTTTTTGTTTGCTGCTGCTGCTGCCACTTTTTATAACACTTGATGATGTTTTGTTTTTGGCCTCCTTTAAATATTGTATAGAGCAGAAATGTTAAGAGAAAATCAAGTAAATATATGAAGAACAGCAAAAAAAAAAATTAAAGAAAAAAAAACATTTAATTGACGCCATAAAGTCTTTTTTTAGTCTGCCTGTCTGTGATTTTTATAAATGTATTATTTTTCTTTATTTTTCTCTGTTTTTTTCTTTGCGAATGTCTCAAGTCTTCTGGGTTTAATTTTAATCATGATTATATTTATACTCGGTAGAAAACTGCAGCCAACAGCAAACAGCAAATATTGAGCAGGTAATATTCAATATTAGATTTTCAAAGTGAAAAAGGAGTTTGTTAAGGAAATTTTTTGGCTCTTAAACTTAAGAGAAATAACTTTAGTTACTTAAGTTTTATAAAATAGACATTTCGGCAACCTATTACAAAAATGTTAAAGAAATTTAAACAAGATATAAAAAAAAAATCAAAAAAACTTAATTCCCTTTATATTTACAAAATATACAACTTAGAAGTTTGAATTTGGTAAATATTACAATTTATAGCATTTCCAAGGAAAGTAAACAAAGCTAAAAAAAAAAAGCCAGCGAATTTCTTAAATATTCAGGCATCTGATGGAAATCGATATCGAAAACGAATAAGTTTTAGAAGTCAATTTTTTCGTAATATTTCTGTGTTGAAAAACTTTTATTACATAAAATATAAAGATATTGGGCTACTAAAGAGAATCTTAAAACAAAAATTTTAAAAATTAGATTATAAATGCATTAAAATGTATTTCCAAAACTGATTCGTTTTCGATATCGACTTCCATCACATGCCGATTTACTTCCAAATCCCGCCTTTCTATTCCCCTTTTTTGATAAAAAAAAAAAAAAAATAAGAAGCCAGAAAAGTTCTTAAAAATTATCACCTTAAAGGTCCTTAAACTTTAAACTCTGTCAAAATGCAAAACATGCTAAAATTCTGAACGCTTTACTTTACAGAAAAAATATATTTAAAAATTTTCTAAGCCCGCTTTCACACTCTTCCATTCTGACTCGTCAAGGCAAGTATTTTTGGATGAGAAGGGAAAGTAAATAAGAGGGGTACAAACTTGACGGTACTAGTCAAATTTCTTATTTGCTTTTGTTTTTTTCTTTCATGCATATTGATTTGCATTAAAAAGTACGACAATTTAATTGACGTGTGTGAATGAAGAGAACTGAACAAAAACTGGTCAGGTAAAACTGAAAAGTGTGAAACAGAACTAAGAAAATTGACAAAGTTATAAGTTACAAGACTGAAAAATTCCATATGTTATTGAAATATACCCAGTTTAATTGTTATTTTTAGGCTAAATAAAGCAAATCTAAAAATTTTTAGCAAAATTACACAAGTTATATAGAAATTAGTAGAGTCCGAAACCGAAACTAATATTCGCCAAAAAAAAAAATCGATATTCGACATAGCCAAAAAGAAACCGAAACTTTTCATATATACCATTAATTTCCAAAAAAAAAAAAAAAAAAAGTTATTTATTTTAATATTATAACATGTTTAGATAACAACTACTTTATAAATCTAATTTTTTTCATCTTAAACTGGGAAATTTTTGTAAAGAAACAGTTTTTACCCGATTCTTAAATATTTTACAAATGAAATAGAAATTTTTGTATTTTATAAATTAAATTAAAAACGTGTATCAACTTAAAAATTTCATAATTTATGGAAAACATAAATAAAGTGATAAAAGTTTCAGTATTTGATAAAAGTTTCAGTATTTGGTCAAAATATGGCAGAAAACCGAATATTGGTATTCGAGGATTTAAATCTAAAAATTAGTTTTAACATTAAATTTTAATATTCAATTCAATTAACATTAAATTACAGTCTTCTGAAAATTATGCAAAGAGTTGAGCACAGAAAACTGAACATTAACTCCCTGGGCCCACGATGTCGAACGATAACGTTCGCTTAGATAAGACTTAAGACACAAATACAAACTGGAATAAACAAACTTGATTGAGTAAAAAATAGATACGATAAAAAGTTTGTGTCTTAAGTCTTATCTAAGCGAACGTTATCGTTCGACTCGTGGGCCAGGCGGTAAATTAATAATACAATTTTTTTGTCAACATCTAGTATTTTGCAATAAATTATAAAAAATTTATGAGTTAATTAAAAATTATGAAAAACAAATGGCTTTAGCTATTTTCTGTTAATGTTTTAAATAAAACAGACAGTCGTAAAAACGCAAAATGACAACAACAACAACAACAACAACAACAACAACAACAAAAATTAATAATATGACAAAAACCACAAAAAAACATTCTCACGGATTAAATTTAAAAATTCTTCTTCCAGGTTCCCAAAAAACGTCGCATAGTGGCTCGTGTTCAATGTCGCAATATCAAAAATGAATGCCCGCCTGCCTTGTGTGACGATCCCATCTTGTTGCCCGGTAAATGTTGTAAAACCTGCCCCGGCGATAAAAACAATGGTAAGTACTTTAAGATTTTTCAATTCAATATACACACATATGTATGTATCTAATTTATTTTGGTTGACTTTTCTTGAATGAATCATTCATAATTTCAAATCCCTTTGAACAAAAATCGCCCCGAATAATCAAAATTTATAATCGCTACATAAATCACAAAATATTTCAAGCATTTAAAAATAAATTGTCTGTTAGATATATGTACATATGTATATATGTACATAATTCTTACATTTTGGACAGTGTTTTGGACGTTGTTTATCTTCTTTTTTACTTATATTTTTTAATATATTTAACATAATTTGTTTTTTTTTTTTGTCGCAAAATTTTTTTAAAAGATTTTTGTCGTTTTTGATCATAATAAACATATTTTATACAATTTTATGGGCTACGAAAATTTTTTGCAAAAAACACCCAAACACACAGAATATTTTCAATGACAAAAATACACAAATTTTTTATATATTTACATATAGTAGACATTTTTGTATATATAAAAGCTTATTTTAAATAATTTATTTAGATCTATGATAAAACTAGCAACACCAAGATAAATTTCCTTTAAATTTGCTCAATATTCATAAAAAAAACAATAATTAAAACTTTAAGATTTTTGAAAGCTTTTCAAAAAACTTTCTTGTTTAATCTTTAATATTTTAAATATTTTATAAATATTTAAATTTGCCGATATTAAAAAAAACAGTTTTAAACTTTCATTGAAAGCTTTGGTTTTTTTTTTGTGATATTTAATGAAATTAAAATGTTATTGTATAGGACTTTTTGGTTTATCTTTGTTTTAACACATTTTTATAAAAAACTTGTTAATTTTCGTTCAAACTACAAAAAAGCTTTAAGCTTTTTATAAAGCTTTTTTTAAAATTGTGTTTGTGTGTTATTAAAAAGAAATATTTAAAACTTTATTTAAATTTTAAGTAATTTAGCTTAAATTAAACAAAAGCTGTAAGCTTTCTCAAAAAACTTTTTCTTAAATTTTAAAATTTTGTAAATTCATAAAAATTTTCTTTGAAATTAACATAAAATTTTAAGAAACCTTTAAGCTGTCAAACAAGATTTTCGTTATTTAATGATTTGTAAGCTATCATTGTTTTGAAACATCAATGTTTTTAAATTTCCTTAAAAAAAAGCTTTAAAATGTAAAAAAAAATCTGAAAGCTTTTCAATTTAATATTTCTGTTTAATATGTAATTTTCTCAGTGTTTTGCGTGTTTTTTTTTTTGTGGAAGAGATTTTGTGGTTGTCTGTTTCAACACTTAAAATTGTTATTTCTAACGTATGTTAGAAGAACAAAATTTATTTCTCTAACATCTGCTGGTATAAAATTCAAAATTCTAAAAAAAAAAAAAAAAAAAAAAAAAAACTTATATATAGTAGATAGGCGTCTGTACGACGTCAATAGATATTTGATTTCTAAAAACAAATTAAAACCACTTTGCTTAATTTATAAAAAAAAGAAACAAATATACTTTTGAAAATAATCAAAACCAATTATTAGCAGCCAAAAAACTATGCGTAAATTCTTAATAGAAATAAATTTATTTATAAAACTTTTTTTAAATAATATTAACCTTATTTTTATAAATAATTTTCTGCCTGAATAGCATACATAATTATGAAAAAGCAAACAATTTTATATTAAAATTGGCGTCATCCGCTGTTTTAAGAAAGAAAACGAAACTTTTTTAAACGTTTTTTTTTTTTTTTTGCTGCTGCCTTTGTTCATACTGATGATAAAGGTGTGTTTTTTAAACAAATAGTTAAAAATTACCTTATAAACAATATGTTTTAAACAATCACGATGGTTTTTTAAGGAGATATTTTTGCCATATAAACAATTCAACTAGTCTTGAAATTAGAAACCCTGAGTCATGGCAAACAGAACAGTTAATAAGCTTTTTGACTGCGTACATATGTACCACATATATTTAGAGTAAAAAGGGCGTTACTTTTAACACTAAAATTTTATGAACTTTTTTTGCATTCTGTATGAAATTTATCACTTTTTTTAAATCTTTTGAGGCAAGATTAAAAAAATCAACTGAAAATTTTATCTCCAACTACAGCAAACTGAAACCTTTTTTTTTTTTTTTTTCTTATAACAAAATACCAAAAGGTATTTCTTTAAAAATTATTGGTAGAGTCTTCTGCTTTTAACAGATCTTATCATTTGATCTTTAAGTATTTGTTGTTGTTGTTTTTGTTGCCCAGATAACTCGCAACACTGTGTTTTGTTGCTGTTCCAGTGCAACCATAAGAAATTCCGTTTTAACTTCAAACTTTTCTTGCTGTGTGTGCGTTTTGGGTAATTTTACTTTCAAAAGAAATCTTTTTTTAAAGTGAGAAATGAATGAATTTCATTTTCAAGATAAATGAGTTTTCTACGTTTAAGAATGTGTTTGTACACACACACTTAACAATTTATTTTAATGATTAATAATGAAAAAGGAATTTACCCACAAACATTTTTAGTTTTGCTGGCATAGAAGTTTAAAATGTTTAATTAAATTTTATAATGGTAATGAAAAAGGTGTTAATTAAGAAATTTAACAATTCTTTTACTTAAAAAACAGGGTTTTTAATGGAGTGAAAATTAACTAAAAAAGTAATCGGTAACCACACATTTCAAGAATTGCAAATAACCATTTCCAAATGCTATAAATGAAAGTTTTAGCTTAATTAACATAAAACTAAAAACAAAATTTAAGAATTATCAACCAACTAATCGTTAACCATATATTTTTAATTTCAAAATTAAAAATAACCATTTCTCATTGTTAAAAAATAATAATTTAGCCCAATTAAAATAAAATTACACAAAATTCAAGAATTATCAATTATAAAACAAAGTAATCGGTAATCACATATTTCAAGAAGTGCAAATAACCATTGCCAATTGCTATCAATGAAAATGAGCAACAAATTAAAAACGAAATTTAAGAATTATCAACTAAATAAAAAAAGTAATCGGTAACCAACAAATAAAAATATCCACTATTTAATATTAGCCAAACAATACTTTACTCAATTTAAAATAAATTTATATAAAAATAATTGAAAAATTCCATAAATACAAAAAAGTAATCGGTAACCATAAATGTTAGAAATTTTGAAAAGTTAAGAAAATTGTTAAAAAAAAAAAAACTGGAATTTCTTTAAAATTTTTGAAGAATTTCTGTTTTTAAGCTGTTTTTTAAGACGTGTTTTGTGTTGTCCTCAACAATTTAAGCCTAATTTATGAGTTTTCTGAGGTAATTTGTTCTAGTCGTTAAAATTTTTATAGACTAAAGGTTTTTTCCCCTTTTTTTCTTCTTTAGTTTTTATGATAATTTAGATTAAATAATTTATCTGTTTAGAATCTTGATTTTATGGGGTTTTTTATTTTATATAAACCTAAGAGCGGGCTTATTTTAATTTTTCATTTGATCTTGTTTCTGTTGTAAAGGAAATCCTAAAATATTGTCACCATTAAAATAGTTCATTGAGAAAACTGACAACAAAACGACATGAAGTGACTCGCCTTTATTATCTCTAGACCGTTTAGATCAATAAAAAGAATAGTTAGATTTTTGTTTCGTATATAATTTTTAAAGCTGGGGTGTTTAACTACCAGCTTAAGTATCTTTAACTAACAGCTACACAAACAGTTTTAAGGTTTCAGCTATTTAGGACTCCCGCTGTTGCTTTGGTAACACAAAAACGACTTTAAAATACCTTAAAATGAGATAATTTAATAAGCGTTAAAATGCTCGAGTTATGTCATTATAAAGACAACGTAAGATGATGACCAAACCATTTTCAGTTTAAGTTATAAATGACTGCATAAATTATGAGTAGAAGAGGTAGTAAGTAAGTGAGTAAGTAAGTAGTAGCAGCAATGATTAAAAACCTTAAGGAAGACCAAGAAGTTTTTATGCATTTTTTTAAGGAGGAGTTCAAATAAACAATATTGCAGCAGTATGATAAAGATGAGGCATCATGCTGTAAATTTTAATGATAATGATGACAATGATGAGGCAGCTCTAGAGCTGTTTTTTTTATAAAGGGTGATTTTTTTTAGCAACTTTCTTTTTTGACAGGATTGTTTTTGGTAGCTCAGCTGCTTTCGTGTAACATGTTACTGTTAAACATGTTCAGTTTGGCCTATAATTTAATCATCAATCGTCTTATAACGCCTGCAGATTATTGCATTAAATTATCATAAATCATGCTCGATTAAGAAAGTGCATTGTGATGATCTTCTTATATTTTATGGTAGAGTGGACACCAGTGGTTCGCCTTTCATACAAAAAAAAAATGCGTCAGTCACCCCTTAGGACTAAAGACAATGTTAACACAAATCGAGAAATATTTTTTTTTTATTTTTTGACACGCCTACAAATACCGCCCTTTTAGTATTTTGTTCACTGTGTCGCTATTTTTAGTCCGATTAAAAACTCGGGTCGTAACCACAATAATGCTAAATATTTTTGTAAACATTTTTAAAAGTCATGACTAGAATTTGACGTAGTAGTAAAAAATGATTAAGGACAGAAATGTAGCCCTTACAGAGCCATGAATGATCGGACTAAAAATAGCAACACAGTGAACAAAATACTAAAAGGGCGCGACAAAAAAAATTAAAAAAAATCGTTCTGAAAACTGACACAACTTTTTTTTTCGAACCACTCTAATTGACATGTAAACAAGCAAATAGTCGGATTTGGTGTGAAGAGCAGTCAGAATTATTGCAAGTACTGCCAAAGTTGGACCCAGTGACTGAACGGTCATAATTTACATGAAATCATCTTCAAACATTAAATTATATAGATCGTTCTATCGTCTCAAATGAAGATTTCATAAATATGTATCTCTAAATTTATCAAATCAAATTGGAAAGTTCTTAAAAAATCACTCTTTATATATTTCACATAAACACAAAAAAATGTATTGTGATGTGTTTGTTGGAAATGATTTGTTAAGGCTTAAATATGTTGTTGACAATAATTTTAAGAATTTTTAGCTTCATTGAGAGCTGCTTGTTGGTTTGCCTGGTTTTTTTTCTCTCTATATAACTTAAACGTTTAGCCATTTATACTTAAAAAATGAACAGTCAAACAAACAAACAAAAAAAACATATTTTCAATTATAAAGAGTTTGAAAAAGTAAATGACTTTTTTTGGTTTTATATGGCATATTTTTGTCATAACCAAATTTGGTATGATAGTGACTGCCACTAGGTTTATGTTTATGTATGTTACTGTTTCTGTTGAGTTTTTCAAACAATACTCAACTTCTTTTGATGTAGTTGTTTGGTTATTTTTTTCTTTTTTGCACAAATTTTCTCAACTATAAAGGAGTTTTACTACTCTAGTCATATTTAGTAATTGTAGCCAACTACGGCCAGCAACACAGCAACAACATTAAGTCTTAGTAAACTAAAATGTTGCATGCTGATGTTGATGGTAATGTTGGTGCTGGTGGTGATGGTGGAACGCTAAGCAATTGTAATGTATTTGGTATGATTTAACTTGTTTTTTTTTTTCTTGCAACTTTTATATTTAACAAAAAGAGAAAAAAAAATATAAAGTTGCACTATTATGGAAACGAGTTCATGTTTTGATAAATGCCTAGGCACCTTCATCATCAGGCTGGCTCATCATCTTTCTATATAAAATCAACAATAACGCCAAAGCATGCCTGATCAATTCTTTAACTTTAACTTAACAATTTAGCATTTTTAACTTTATTCTTGAAACTCTTATAAAAAGTGAAAATTTGCTTTACATTTGTTTGGTTCTTATTTTGATACCAAATCAAACTGCTGATCGTAAAAAGAATTTTTCTAGAATTATAGACTCCATCTAATAATAGGTAAATGTGGTAACAAAAAAACCAGTTCCCCATAATAAGTTTAAGCCTAAGTAGAGAAAAATAAGACTTGGTAAACTTACCTTTTATGGTTTCCCCTCTTTACTTCTTTCAGCTGGTAGCCAGGCAGCAGTTAAATGGCCTGTAACAAAGAAATTATAAATATTTGAAATATTTCAACAATTTATTCAATCATAGCATAGCAGCAGAAACTTTGTTTAAGAAAATTTCTTAATAAATCCTTAGAGATTTAATAAAACACAAATGCAATTACAAAAAATAACTAAAAAAAATTCATAAAGTTTCTCTTAAAACTTTTTTTGTGTGCTGTGCTGTGAAGCCAAAAACCACAGGAGGTGACTATAAAAATGCCAAGAGATTAAGCCACACAAGTAGAGTAGAGGCTAGAAACTTATAAGTAATAAAGCAAATAAATGGGATTTTTTTCCGGCAAGAAAATCTATACAAAAAACTGTATTTACCCAAAAAATATTTGAAAATTTTCTTAAATGCCAACAAGTAGTCGGTACTAAATATTTTAAAAACTGAAAATAACCATTACGCTCTAATGCAAGTCAATACAAAAGCTAAACTAATTTAGAAACACCTAAAAATAAAAAAGTAATCAGTAACCATAAATTTTAAAAATTGCAAAAACAACATTTTCCTTTAATATAAACATAACTACAGCTTAAATAAAGTAAATGTATATACAAAAATTCAACTAAAAATAATTAAATAAAAAAGTAATCGGTACGAAATTAACACAAAATCCTAAATAAACATTTTAAATATGTACTTAGAAAATACTACTTCAATTACAAATAAAATTACCTGAAAAATATTTGAAAATTTCTTTAAATACAAATAATTAATTAAGGTTACCTTTAATATAAGAAAATTAAAATAAGTCAATTTAATTAAACTAGATGTATGCTATAGCTTAAATAAAATAAATTGACATAAAAAATTTATAAAATCTGCTCAAACACGAAAAGTAACCGATACCAGAAATGGTAAAATTTAAAAATAAATAATATATTTAAAATAAAATTACCTAGAAAACAATTGAAAATTCTAGAAATACAAAAAAATAATCGGTAACCATAAATTTAAAAAATTGAAAATAACAAGCTCTTAGTAAAATAAACGAATACTACAGCTTAAATAAATTAAACTATATTAAAAAATTGCTAAATTCCGAAAAGTAATCGCAACAAAAAGTAAACATAAAGAACCACTTTTAAATATGTACTTAAAAATGTGTATACTTAATTACATTAAAAATAAAATTACCATAAAACACAATTGCAACATTCTAGAAATACAAATAGCTAATCGGTAACCAACAAAAATAAAATAAAAATTGCTTAATAAAAAAAAAAGTAATCGGCACAAAATTTAAAAAAAATTAAAAACGACCATTTCCTAAAAATACTGAAGAAAATACTACTTTCAATTTTAAATAAAATTAACTAAAAAATCCCTTAAATACTAAAAAGTAACCGGTAACCAAAAGTTTCAATTATTCAAAGTATTTGGTTTTAAAGTGTAAAAATAGCTTGAGAAATTTTTATAATAAACTTTAGTGAACAAATAATTTTTAATTTACCAAAATAATTTAAAAAAATTTAAGTTGTTCTTAAATTATTCGTTACACATTTGCCGTAACCAGCTCTGTTTTTTTTATTATTATTGGCCATAATAAATAATGTGCAATGGCAATGTTTAAGGAATTTAACAGTTTATTATGGAAATACCAACAACAGCGACTTGTTTAATAAAATATATTGGTTTATAAAAAAGCAAGTTTCATCAACAAAAAAATTTAGGCAATTGAGGAACATAATAAAAGCAGGAAATTTTCAAAGGAGAATAGATACATACATATGTACATAAATACAAACATTTAATGAAAAGTTAAAACAATAAAATTTTACAAAGAAAACTATTCTGAGCTTGAAAATCTATGAAACCTTAAATTTTAGAACATTTATAAAACACGGAAATCCGGCTTATTATTTATCAAACATATTTCCAATTATGCTTGAACAATAACTCCACACATCCTTTTAAAATCTTGCAAACCAACATCCGAAATTTTCCTTTAAATTCTTTTCAACAAAAACTCTCTTGTCATTGTCCAACCCCATAAATTTCGAAATTTAATTGTTAGCGACATTTTATTGTCATTTTTGTAACATTCTTTGGATTATTGGGAATATGTTACCAACAAAAAAAAAATTAAAGAAAATCAAAAGACTGACAAGAAAGAAATGTTTTTTCTTGTCAATGAAATAAATTATTTCCGAGAATTTGAAAGATTTTCAAACTACATGATGATTTTCTTTCAAGTTGTTTTGTGTTACAAAAATCTATTGTTCAAGTATTAATTTCTGTTACTAACCGTAACATTAATTTTACCTTTTACCCTAAAAAAAAAAAAAGAAAAGGTAAGCAAGAAAGAAAGATCACGTGTATTGGCCGGCCGTAAGGAAGGCGGTAACTTGTTAGGGGTATTATGTCAGAACAGCAAACACATAAAGAAAATAATAGAAACAAAATCCAAAGACAGCAAGACTACTAAACAGAAGAAAAGAAATAAAATGAATTAATTGGGAATGTTTCTAGCTCTTTGTGTGTTTACATGTATGTGTATGTGTGTGTGTGGGACGGATCCTCCTCTATTCACACATTTTTCTTTTCTCATATTATTGTTTCTATTTATGCTTTTGTGATATCGGTGTTGAACGATAAATGAGTTTTGAAATATTTGAAAACAATAACGCAGTTGGTGTTTCTGAAATTATAGAAATCTTGGTAGAAATTTCCTGTTCATTCAAGAATTAGGATTCCAAAAAAAAAAAAAAAAAAAAAAAAAAAAAAAAAAAAAAAAAAAAAAAAAAAAAACATACCCACATGTCTCTTTAAGTTGTTGACATTTTTATGACTAATTTTAACTCATTTGTATTATTTTCATTATAGAAACCGATGTCGCTTTAGATACACCGGCACCAATTGAAGAGGAAGAGCGCAATATGAAACGTAAGTATCTTTTACACTTTCTCTCTCTATTTCTCTCTTTATTACTTTTATTCCTTTTTATTTATCATTCCTCTCAACTAATTCCAATTCCAAATTTTATACATTTTCTTTTCTTTAGATTTCGCTGCTCTCCTTACTGGTCGCACCTCGCATTTCCTTAAAGGCGAAGAAATGAAGGCCATGTATACCACCCATAATCCCCATAATATTGTGGCTACTGGACGCTTTATGTTCCACAAAAAGAATCTCTATTATTCCTTCTATACCTCGACCAAGATTAATCGTCCTCGTGCCATACAGTTTGTTGATGATGCCGGCACTATTTTGGAAGAACATCAATTGCAATTGCCCGCTGGTCCACAATCTATATACCAAAATGTTACCGGCAAAATTTGTGGTGTTTGGCGCCGTGTGCCCCGTGATTACAAACGCCTATTGCGTGATGAACGTTTACATGTTGTTTTGCTCTGGGGCGGCAATAAATTCCAAACTGAATTGGCTTTGGCTGGCAAAATTGGCAAATATACTGCTTTACAATCCGAATTGTTTAGTTCCCTCATGGAACCTGCTCCCGGCTCCAAATCGGAATTGATGTCTGGTTCAGGTGGCACAGCCATTGTCTCCACTAGCAGTGGTGCCGCTTCCTCCATGCACTTGACTTTGGTGTTCAATGGTGTCTTCTCGCCTGAGGAATATATGGATGCTCCTGTCAACATACGCATTGAATCGCCCGATCGCCGTGAGGTAGTTTTGGATGAAATTCAAAGGGTACGCAAACCCTCCTCGGAAGTCAATGTTTTGGAAATCTCCTCCCCCATTTCCATACAAAATTTGCGCTTGATGTCCCGCGGTAAACTGTTGCTGACCATTGAATCGAAAAAGAATCCAAATTTGCGCATCCAAGGCCACATTGTTACCCGCACAACTTGTGAGATCTTCCAGACCTTGTTGGCTCCGCATAATGCTGAATCTAAGGCCAGAAGCAGTGGCTTGGCTTGGGTGTTCCTGAATACCGATGGCTCTTTGTCGTACAACATTGAAACCGATCAGGTTAATGCCCGCGAACATCCTGAGATTAGTTTAATTGAGGATTTGGGCAAGCGGAAAACCATGTTAGAAGATTTAACACCCAGCTTTAATTTCAATCAGGCCATTGGCACTGTAGACAAATTAGGCCCCAAGGTTGTGGAGTCTTTGTATGCCGGCGATTTGGGTGTTAATATAGCCATTGAACATGAAACCAGTTTGATTAGAGGCCGTTTGGTGTCACGCCCTGTAGCCGATGCCCGCGATTCCGCCGAACCCATTTTACTAAAGAGATCTGACAATTCTGTTACAGCACCCAATCATGCCATGGGCATGGCCTGGCTATCCATTGACAATGAGTGCAATCTCCACTATGAAATCACCTTGAGCGGCTTCCAGTCACACATGCAAGACTTACAAATCTATTTAGAGGAGAAACCCATTGAAGCTATTGGCGCTCCGGTAACACGCAAATTGTTAGAAGAATTCAATGGCTCTTATATGGAAGGTTTTGTTTTGGGCATGCCCTCTAATGAATTAGTTAAATTGGAGTCCAGTGTTTGCTATTTGGAAATACATTCCAAAGACAAAAAGGAATTGCTACTGAGAGGCAAATTGAAATCCACCAAAGTACCAGCACACTGTTTCCCCATCTACACCGACAACAATGTGCCCAATGTATTTTTGCCCGGCGATCGCAATGATGATGTTTTGATAACAGCCGACACCAAATGTTTCCATTCGGGACGCTTCTACGATGAGACCGAACAATGGCGCAGCACTGAAGACACTTGTCAAATGTGTGCCTGCCAAAGAGGCCATGCCACCTGTGAGCCCATCAAATGCCCCGTCATACACTGCAAAGTCAATGAGGAGTTGGTGCAATTGGAGGGAGAATGCTGTGCCATGTGTGTGCCCCAGAATTTGAACAGCAACAAAGAAGTGGAAAATAACAAACGAGGCTGCCGCTTGGGCGATCAATTCCATTTGGCAGGAGCCACTTGGCATCCATTCTTGCCACCCAATGGCTTTGATACTTGCACCACCTGTACCTGTGATACCCTGACTTTGGAAATCAGATGTCCACGCATGGTGTGCCCATCCCTGCAATGCAAGGAAAAGGATGCCTACAGGCCCGATAAAAAAGCCTGCTGTAAGGTGTGTCCCGAGGGCAAGATATCTTCACGCAGCAGCAGCAACAACAATCCCAACGTCTTGCAAGATCAAGCCTCCTCCAAACCCAATGTACGTTCCACAGACGAAATCCTTCAACAAGGCGGCTGCAAAGTGGTCAACAAGATCTATGAAAACGGGCAGGAATGGCATCCCATTTTGGCCTCACATGGCGAACAGAAATGCATCAAATGTAGATGCAAGGTAAGTTAAAGGTTTAAAATTTTTATTCAACCACAAACTAATTTATATATTTTTGTTCTTTTTATTGTTTTTTTTTAAGGACTCCAAAGTCAATTGTGATCGCAAAAGATGCTCACGCTCCACCTGCCAACAGAATAGAGTTTCATCCAAAAGAAAACTGTTCGAGAAACCCGGCAGTGAGCCCGTCATTGATGATTGCTGTTCCTCACAATGCAAACGGCCACGAAGACATCACCGAAGAACCCAGCAGGGTGAACAACCAAAGAAGGGTGTCAGCAGCTGAATTTCTGGCCAGGCAACACACAACAAAAGAGTCAGTAATTTGAAGAAAGCTATTTAAATTAAAACAAATTACTTGCTTTTTGGAAAGAGAGTTTTAAAATCACATTAAAGCATCAAAAAAAAATTTTGATTTTGTAAATTCGAATTTTTTTTTTTTTTTTTTAATTATACAAAACTTTACTTCTTCTTTGTGTAAGATTAAGTAATATTTAAAAAAAAAAACAACAAACTAAATTAAACACTGAGAGAAATTCTTTCTCTTTCTGGCATTAGCTTATAAGAGCTAGAGAAAACGAACACCACAACAGAGCAGCTTAAAATATTTAAATTTATTTAGAAAGCAATTTTTTTTTTTTTTTTTTACAAGAAAACTCATACATACACTTACAATATACATACTTTAGAAAAGCATATAGAAAACGATATATCTCTATGTATTATAAACTAAACAAAACAAAAAAAATAAACTTAAACAAATAAACTATTGAAAACTAAACCAGTGCAGTAAGATAAAACAAAATTATTTATATTATTACTTAAAATTTGTAAAGAAAATTTGCTACTGTGCGCTATTTTTTTGTAAAAAGGAAAAATCTTAAACTATTTAAAAATTATTTTTTGCTAAAAAAAAAAAAAAGAAATTTAATTTGAAATTTGTAAAAGAAGATTTATAATATAATTTTCTTACAAAAACAAAAAAAAAATACATGATATATTTATATATACATATAAATAGAAACACATCCCAAAAGTTTCG
This sequence comes from Bellardia bayeri, assembly GCA_950370525.1. NCBI lineage: Eukaryota > Metazoa > Arthropoda > Insecta > Diptera > Calliphoridae > Bellardia > Bellardia bayeri. The sequence continues at coordinate 81,763,268 of OX493266.1, forward strand.
ACTGATTGACTGAATGGCTTTAGTGTTAAGTTAAAAAATTATTTTACTTAAAAAATTTATTATTATTAATATAAATTAAAAAATAAACTTGTTTTTACTAATTTAAAATACATTAATTAAACATCAAACCACAGACACCCCCGACCCTGTCCATTCTTGAAAGAAAACTAAACAAAAGGATAATGTGTACAAGCCTGGAAAACTATAACTGCACTCAGAGAAAAAGCAGGCCAAAAATTCCTTAAATATCATACAAACATTTTCAAACACACAAACTCACACACATATTCACCTTAACACATCTACATAAATACATTGTTGTTATATATATTTTTTTTTTATTAAAAACTAAATATTTCATAATTATATTTTAAAAATATAATTAATTGAAATAGCTAATTTTTGCAAGGAACCAGAACAATAATTTACCAGCAGTAATGTTTAAAATTTTGTATATTTTACATATACACAATAACAACTAAAACATTTAGAAAATCACGCCCACAGTCTTCAAAACTACAACCTCTTATACAACATACACCCCCCCACCATCAGCAAAAATACTTAAAATTTCGTTTATAAAAATAAAAACAAAAAGAATTGTATTAATTTTATATCAACCAATTTAAATGTTAATATTTCTTTATTATTATTATTTTAATTGTAATATAATTTTATTTTATTTTTTTTTTTATTTTTAATTTTTCTTTTTATATTTTTTTAACTGTAAAATCATCTTTAATATTGTACAATTATATTTTTTTTATTTTATTTGCTTTTTATAGACTATATAAAGAAATTTTTTTTGTATTATTTTTCCTAATTTGAAAACTGCTTTAAAAAACTATGAACCAACAACATAAAAAATCCCCCAAACCGCAAATTTTTTATTTATTCTTCATAAACTTAAATGAAAACACACGCCCCTACAAAAAAAAATCCAACTTCAATATTTTTTACCAACTACACCAAACCCTTCCCCCCCCCCCAACCACATCTTTTAAACACACGACCAAATTGCTTCTTTTTTATTATAAATATTATTTAATTTTTATTTTTTTATATGTTTGTATTATATAATATAAAAAATAGTTTTGATAAATATGCTTATGAAACAAAATAGTTATACTAGTTTTTTGCATCATATATATTTATATATATATATACTATATATTATTATTTTTTTAATAAAACTTATTTATTAAAAAAAACAGAAAGCAGAACCAGCATAAAAATAAATTTTGAAGAAAAAAGAAAACGAATCAAGCGTTAAAATAAATCAAAAAAGTTAACATACCTTCATTGAAATATAAAGAAAAAAATTAAATTAAATAAAATAAAAACTTAATTTTATAAATACTGAAATAAAACTGAAAAAATTGTGTTTTAATTTAAAAAGAGAGAAGTTAAATAAACATAGAAGCAATTATGATTAACATCCTTACAGGAAGCAAAAATGGCCTAGAAGTAGTCTTGTAACTAGTTACTTAGGGATTAGAACCAGCTGGGGCCAAATTACCGCATTCGTGATCGAATGAGCTATCGTATCGAAAAATGATTTCGATATCGAAATTATGATAGAATGTACTAAATTTCTTGCTCGATATCGAATGCCATAATCTCAAATAAGAAAATTACGAAAAGTTTTACTCGATATCGAATGCGGTAATTTGGCCCCAGGTTCGAAAACTACTAATAGCACTTTATACAAGTTTACAAAACACATCAGCAGTGCGTCATTTGATTATCTGGCTCTCATTTATTTATTTATTGAATTTTTTCATATCCTGGGGCCAAATCACCGCATTCGTGATCGAATGAGCTATCGTATCGAAAAATGATTTCGATATCGTAATTATGATAAAATGTACTAAATTTCTTGCTCGATATCGAATGCCATAATCTCAAATAAGTAAATTACGATAATTTTTACTCGATATCGAATGCGGTGATTTGGCCACTGTACAACAAAACTAAGGGCGATTCTATTCTGACGGGTGCAATATTTACGCACTTTAAACGACTTTTACTAATAGAAAGAAACACATTTTCAATTCAGTTATTTCCAGAAGGGGTTATATTTTTCTATATATTTACTATTGTTATCTAGTTCCAAGAATATATATGAAACGACCAAATAGCCACAAGAGGGCTTTAAAGTGCATGACGGATGCAACCAAATTGACCAACTTTCGTAAGATCATACCACAAAAACACAAAACTCTGCTCATTTTTAAACTTTTATTGTATTATTCTTTTTTTTATTGTGAAAGATGAGATATCAGACGATGATTATTAATCAAACATCGTAGAGAAATATAATCCAATAATAAGAAATTTGCTCTTTAAGCCATGACGGGTTCAACATGAATTAATTTTCTGTTCGCGCCAAATCTATGAATCTTAATGCTTCCAAGTGCACAGCAAATTTATATTTCAGTTTACTGCTAAAAGAAATTATTTTCTTATAAAAGATAGATATTTTACTTTAAAGTATCAAATTTGAAAGATTTGAAAATTGATGTTAAAAGTTGTCTAGAATAGAATCGCCCCTAATGGCCAGTTTTTAACTTAAAAATTAAAGTGTGTTTAAACTTAAGTTCTGTTTAAATACCAAATTCATTTTTATAGATCATATTTAAATCTAACTTAAATCACTGACTACGTCCATTTAAATACAACTTAAGTTTTTCATACTACCATATGATTTTGACAGTTCCGCAAATTATGAAAATTGCGCATTGAAGTTTTTTTTATTATTTGATAAAAAATATTCAATAAATAGACTCGCCGCGAATAAAAACATTGTGCTTATTATTATCAATATCAACTAATATCAACTGAAACAATGAATTTAGATGAAGAGGATATGAATGATGCAGCTTTTGTCCATTTAGTTTACAATAATTTGTAAACTAAATAGTCAATCAGCTGTTAAATGAAGAAGTTGTTTATATTTTTTTGACATTTAATAGTGCTACCATACTTTTATCATAATAAAATACCAAACTTAATTCGAGACTAAATGAAATGAAATGAAACCGAAATGAAACTTAAGTTTAAGGAAAAATTGACTAATTTCGTATTTAAATATCAAGTTAAAAACTGGCCATAAGTCTTATATTTATAGTAAGGAACACATAACGTTATAAACAATTTTATCATGATCATAAACAAACTTGTTACAGAAAAACGTATGTACAGTACAACTTCCACAGTCCGGACATGCACCAGTCCGGTCACTCCAATAATTCGGACGCTTCTACATTTCGGACAATTTTAAATTTTTACCTCTACAATCCGGACAATTTTTTTATGCATGAATAAATATAAAAATTCGGGGGTTTCCCGTTTTTTACTCGCATGTTTTGTTATTCATACTTTGATTTACATTTTGCACTATCATTACTTCAGTTTCGGTTCATTCTTTCGCAAGCGTGTTTATCTAATTCCATTCCAAGTGTCATGTTTTTAAATAATAAACGCAAACATAAAACACTAAATTAAATGAAAAGTGTGATATTTTACAAAGTCTTGATGAGGGAAAAACTATTAAGATTGGTTGCCGAAAAATTCCACGTTTCAACGATTTGTGACATTAAAATAATAAGGAGAATATAAAACAATTTATTTCGAATACCTATAATTACTTATTTTAATAATTTAATATGTAATATGTAATTAAATATTATAGCTTGTGGTTTTTTAATAAATCATAATTCACTTAGATTATTTCAATATTTTCACCTACTATAGTCCGTAAAACTCGTTAATCCGACCCTAAAACTATATGTGTCGGGATTGTCGAAGTTGTACTGTATATTGATAACATGTTACGTGAAAAAGTTATATAAAAATTTTCTGAAATTATTAGCATTACAATTTGTTTGTTGATTTCGTGGAGGATTGTTCCAAAGACGAGCGGCAGGCATGTACATAAAACTGCCATTCAGACTCTAGGTATTGATGTCGAGGTAATATAAAATGTATTTCGATTTGGAGACGATTGGAAGAAACGTATTTTTTATGCTCAAACTCTCAAATATATATTTTATTATTTTGTGCAAGAATACAAGAATTTTGTGCAAGAATAAAAGGCTATCAAATGAAACTCCGTAAAGTTTATTGGGAACATGATCAAACCTTCTCAATCCATACACATACATATTTTATAATGTTGTTAAACAATATATTAAGCTTACTTTTACTACTTGAATTGCAGTTTCCAAATAACTCGCATCCATAAATTAGAGAAGGAATCAGATACGTCTTGGCTAGTAAGATTCTTATTCTTATTGGTGTAAAATATTCACCCCTATCGTGAATAAAAATTCCACATGAAATATGTTCCCTTTTATTTTTTTAAAATTGAATTAACCAAGATTTTTCGCTGAATTAACAATTTCAATTTTTTCGCCATTTAAAACAATATCTTCAGAAATGTAACGATTTAAGCTTCTTTTACATATTACAACGCATTTAGATTTGTGTGGATTTAAACAGAGCCCGTTTGCACAAGCCCAGAAGTAAATTTTGTTCAAATCCTCATTTAGAGATGATATGCCTGAAACTATATTTTGAACAGAGCTACTCACTTAATCCCATGTAATAAACGAAAACCTGTAAATAAGCTTGTGTTCGAAAACTACTAATAGCACTTTATACAAGTTTACAAAACACATCAGCAGTGCGTCATTTGATTATCTGGCTCTCATTTATTTATTTATTGAATTTTTTCATTTCCTGGGGCCACATCACCGCATTCGTGATCGAATGAGCTATCGTATCGAAAAATGATTTCGATATCGTAATTATGATAAAAATGTACTAAATTTCTTGCTCGATATCGAATGCCATAATCTCAAATAAGAAAATTACGATAATTTTTACTCGATATCGAATGCGGTGATTTGGCCACTGCTACTCACTTTATCCCATGTAATAAACGAAAACCTGTAAATAAGCTTGTGTTCCTTCATACGTTTGTACCAGAGATGGAAGTGAGCTTTTGAGAGCTTTCGAAGTTGATTTAAAAAAAACACACACACACAATTTAGAGGAATGTATGAAATGTTTATTTGAGTCGATAGAACGATCTATGTATATAATTCAATGTTCAAAAATGATTTCATATATAGGGTGTTTTTTTAAGTTGGCAACACTTTTTTAACTGGTGGCCATTTTGTCAGCTGCTAAGTGATTTACGTTTTGTTTTTAAACTGGCGTCCATTTTGGCAGCTAATTTTACTTTTAGTTTGGCTTGACACTTCAAACTGACGCCTGAACAATGCTTCCAAATTGTGCAAATTTCATTTGAAAATTATTGTTCTGTTCGAAATACGTATCGAGGGTGTTTTTTTTTAGATATATAGAACTTTGAAATTGAATAAAACAAAGATGATTTTTTTAAATTGACATGAAATTTATTTTATTCGAAAGATAATCTTCTGGCATTATATTACAATTTAAATATGACTTCAGGCATATGGCCAGAACAATGTCACAGAACTCAATTCCGATCGAAAGTGGTTTTGATTCCGTAAATTGAGTCTTTAGAAAATGAAAAACGATTTTTTTTTTGGAATGAAACCACTTTAGATTTTTAAAGTGGAATGTTATTTTTATGATTTTATACTGAAAAAAACTCATACTACTACCAACTAATAGTTGGTGTCAGCAACAAGAAAACTTTTGTCAAAAAATTATAAAAATTAAAAATATTTACACAGAAATTTCTTCTTCGTAACTTTTCAACTTCGTTTTGTTCATTTCAAACAGCAACAATTGAAATTCCGGGCATTTTTAAAAAAATGTTGTTCACTTTTATTTAAAATTTCTTTGTTAGAGCTCTTTTTGTTCGCTTTTGTTATACTTTTTATTACAAAAATCCTATGTTAAGTTAAAAACCGAAATCTAAATTTTTTTTTTGGGAACAAACAAAATCGATTGAAATCTAGAGAACGCAAAGTAAAAACGATCGATTTGCAAATACGGAATTGAAACCATTCTGATCGAATTATGTGACATGCCTGAATGACTTCTGTAAAAATTTTCAGAGCGAAGATAAACGTATTACTTTAAACCTTATCATGGATTGTTCAAACTGCACTTTGAAGATTGAATCGATGATATGACTTCTTTAGAAATTATCAAACTGATTATTTCAAGGAAACTAACCATTTTTCGCTAATCAAAAGTTCGGGACTCTGTATAGCTGCTTTTTAGACTCAAAACGACTGGATGGAATGCTGGTAAAGTTATTCCTTACCATATCGCTTCAGGCATTTGAAGTGAGTCCTAAACCTAACGCTTTCAAAAGCTTATTTCCATAGTAAGGACAATTTCCGAGATGCCAAGGGGAGAAATAATTCGATAAACTTGAGGAATTTTCATTCAATTTATTATTTTTTTACCCAAAATTTAAGGATTTTTTTCATCAGGTTGACATGACGTGACCGTACGTACATCTATGTATGTACATATATTTAAGTGGCAACAAAATACTTGTAAAGTCTTATGGAAGATTTAATTAATGCGGACAATTAGTCTTAGCTGAAATTGTTCCAAGTTATATGATTCAAATTCACTACAAACAATACAAATAACAAGAAGTGTTAACACCAACGGCTCCAGAACAAAATAAATGTAAACATCTATCAAAAGAATTTGCAAAGTTGGTTCAAGTATCTAAATTTTTTTGTTATGCTTTTTGAAGTGAGGCTAAATGCATGGTTACACATGGCAAATATTTACTTGTTTTAGCACAAATTTATTAGACGTTGTTTACTCTTACAAGAGTTTTGCAAGATCAAACAGCATCAAATAAAATAAAACTACATATTTTTTGTGTCTTGTTCTAAATAAACGAAGTTTTTTAGTAACTAAACGAGTTCAGAAATATTTTATTTAGTGGTTACGTCTTTTTCGGCAAATATTTGCCAAGTGTGACCTTAACTTAATGAATTGTCGAAGTAAAGTTTAACATAAGGAAACCAAAAATATGCATTACGAACACAACATCAAGACTCGAAAGATATTGAACTTGAGGTTAATTTGTTGTACAGAGAAAGCAAAATAAATCATTGCTTGCAAATCTGATGATTGATGATTGAGTATGATCAATATTATTTTGTCTTGCTCAGGAGACATAGGACGATGAACCTACAGGCTTAAATAAATAATGGGACTCAAGTCGTCAGGAATTGTCCTGATGAGAGGAAAAAATAGACGGTATTTGAGCCACTCGGACATTGCCCGACACTAGATGAAAATATAGCCAAAACTAAACTGAGGTAATTCGTCTCAGACCATTGCTTAGGTGACTCATATGGAATCAGCATGAGGGAAAGTAACATTAAATTTAAAGTAACTATCTCCATATCTCAAACCATAGTAAATTTCGTACATTTGCATTTGCTAATCGTGGAAAGCCATATGAGCAACTATTATTGTAAACGCTTTTAAAGTACTGGTCAAACATTTAAAAATATTATGAATTATAATTTAATCTTTAACACGCCCCATATCATTTTAAAACTTTTGTGTCATATATTTTTTAAAAATTTTTGTTTCTTTCAAATCGACGCCAATCAGATATTGTCTGATTGTCGCCAATAAATCAATGTAACGAGTGTATTTAGAATAATTTTTATATAAATAATAATGTGCTCATTCATACATTGTGTGTCTGTCCAACTGTCTGTCTGGCAGTGACTGTCTTAGAGACACAAACAAAGAGTAAAAATTGTGTGATATGTTACATGATTTTTATTGTGATTGTAGCAAACAAATCATGATTAATTGCAGGTTTATTTCAATTCTACTGGAATTGACAAACAGCAACAATATAACATAACAATGCCCCACCACTTATAATACTTATAATATTGTAACCTAACTACTCAACTCCTGTATTCCAGTTAGTGAAGCAATGTTACCCAAACGACCAATGTCTGGCAAATGTATGATATCATTTCTAAAAACAAACAAAACACCAAACTAAACTACCAAATATAATAGAAAATTTATGGCAGCCAAACAATAAAATTGTTACAAATAAACAAACAAACAAACTAAAAACCAACAACAATATCTACGACAACAGGAGGCACAACTTAATAAAGTCACGACATTACACTCTCAGGTGTAATTACGATCATAATAAAATAAAATATATAAAAAAAGCACTAAATGCAACCAAGTATCATTTGGAAGACTAAAAATGTATGTAACCAGCAATAGACAAATAATTGCATATATGCTCTTTTCTCTATGGAAAGATCAGTCCTCCAATCCTTCTTTGTGAAACTACAACTCCATGTTAGTAATGAAACTTTATATTGACAAGTATGTGTATAGTGGAAAAGCAAACCAATAAGAAAAAACAAAAGAACGTAAGAATATAATAATAAATAGTCGCATGACGATGTCACTCAAATGTCACCACGATCAAACTAATAGGTGACAATGGGTTTTGATTAAAAGATCGATAGGTTGCGATTTCAGAAAAGAGCAAAAGCGTAAAAAAAATTATTTATACAAAACTACCAAACAGCAAACGATTGTGTTAGGGATCGTGCTTTGGCAATCGATGCACAGTGGCTTGTGTTGACATTTGCAATAGAAATAACTTAAGTTTTGGTAAGGTTAATTTACTGAGATCTTTGGAAATGTTAGTTATGGCAAGAACATGAATGAAAGAGGTTAGTTTTGGGATCGAGTTTTGGCAATTAAATAAAATATGGAAGTTGATCTTTAGGTTAAGTTTTAATCATTTACTTCTCTTTAAGGGTTGGCCATATTGTGAAAGCAAAACTTTCTTAAACCGAGTCAATTTTCAAATTTCAAATTGATTTCGACGAACATTCAGAACAGAATTGAATCAATTGCCCACTCTAAACGAGTTAACGAGTTTCAAGACTTAAGCAAACATTATTGTAGGTAAATATTTCAATTCCTACGACCAGCTGGAAAAAAGTATTGTACAGGGTTATCTGAAAATTCGAACGACTTTTGGGCAACCCAATATATTCTTTGCAACTTGCCTTCAGGTTGTGCGGCGAAAAGGATGATTGTAGGATGTTTAACTGACAGTTTGGGAAGCCTTACACAAGAACAGTTTGATCACATGGCATCTGCTGAATCAAAACTGTGCTGCACTTTTGTCCAGGCCGTTCTAAATATAAATAAGTTCCAGCGGTATCTTAATAGTTGAAGACAAAGTACTTTCCTCTGGTTAAAAGCTGCAATCCGCCTAGAGCCACCAAATGTCTCTGTCGGTTCTTTGTTTTTAGTTTGTCAGAAAGAAATGACTTTTAAGCATGAATAAACATATGTTTGATAACAATAATTCAGAAGCCTTCGACTTCAACGTTCAAATCCACTCTTATTTCCATCGTCCAGGTGGAGAAAGATGTTGAGAAGGAGTTTGCAGAGATATCAGAATAGTCAAATGACTTTCGGGCACTGCAATGATCTGCAACCCACTTCTTTCGGTTGTGCCTAAAACAGGAGAATTGTAGGATGTCCTGAAAGAGGGAGGTATGACTGACAGTTTTGGAAGTCTTCGATAGATTCATTCAGCAGATCAAAGATCTTGTGGAATTTGAATAGCTATGAAAGATAAAACTTAACTGTGCACTTGGACAGCCCCTTCCAAATAAAAGTCAGTTAAATCCAACTGGAGCAACCCAATGTTTCTGTCGGTTCTTTGTGTTTATTTTGTTGAGAAAGTTTCCAAAACAACTTGCACCAATATTAATTCCTTATGGGATTACTATCATCGTCTTAACAGGTTGAACTGAGAGGTCATGGCGGTTAAAACTGCACTGCCCATTTTCCAGACACTTCCAAATATAAGGCTTTATCAAAGAAACCAAAGGTAATAATAATATTTAAACAATCCGCCTGAAGAGGACCTCTGTTTCTACAGTTCTGTCTTCTCTAGTTTGTTACAAAAACCCTTCCATATCGAAAAAAAAACTAAAGTCAGTTCAGAAGGTTCAATTCGCCTTAAGAAACCGAATTTGGTTAATTGCGGAAATTCAATGCAAAGCCAACAGCTGTAAAGCGGCTTAGATCAGTACAAGTACATTCATCTAAACTATCCCAGTTAAGTTAAGTGAGAAAAGTTAATGAAACTTTTCAGGTTGTAATTTATTTCCTAAATATAATCATATTAACAAAATATATTTATATAAACCACAGTGCAAAGACGTCGAAACAACACCACGATCTAGCAAGCAACCAGACAGAAACCAACCAACCAACATTAGCAATAAATGTTTGATGTTGCAGTTGTTGGCGTATATTGATTTTTATTGAAAGCAATAAATATCTCAATAAGATAGCATCTTAATGGACGGACAGACTATATAGATAGATAGAGAAATAATCAGGCAGACAACCAGCCTCAAAAATAGACACTGTGACTTAAAATTGACATATGACTTTAATGTTGGTTTTGTTTCATTCATTTGTAAAACTAAATGAGAATAAATTATAAGAGTGGGTGTGGAAACGAAATCATATAGAAATTTATATATTATGACAAATCCTAGATATACATATGTAAGTATGTATCTACTTGTTTGTTTGATTGAAATGTAAGAAATTTACTTTTCTTTTCAATAAGCTGCATTGCACTGCACAACAGAGCACAGGCACCAGCACTTAACTTTGCATGCCCAGTGCTAAATGGCATGTCGTCGTTGACTTGACATTTAAAATGGTATAATTTTATAATTAATAAATATTGCTAAATATGTGACAGGTATTTAACAAATGACAATTAGTTTAAAATGTTCCTAAAGCAATTTATTCAAATGTGACTGCTGATTATTATAGAAAAAATGTGGTAATGATCTTAATCTGTAATCTTTATACATACATATGTACTTGGGAATGTAATTGTTTTTAAATAAGGATAAGCTCTGCATTGAATTAGATATGTTTGAGGTCGTACATTCAGAATGAAAAATAATGTTCTACAAACAAAATAGGACAAGTACTGAAAGCTATAAGAACTTGAATTTGATAAAGTACCATCCCTGGCCACCGTAATAGCTCGATATTTTTCAGTGTATTTTCAGGTATTGCTTCACTTCAACAGGAAATATGATGATTTGCAGTGTAATTGGTGGGGCCGTAAATTTATTTAAGGAATGTCTGTTTTGTGATATTGATGATGGTTTCTTTCAATGACATTCCAGAAGGAATTGCCGTTTTATTTTCTAGTGAATATGGTATCAGTAGGGTTTCTTTACCGTTGTCTGAACAAACTAATCTAACTACGTGGGCATGGTTCCTTTCGCTACATTCGGGAACGACCTGACGATTTTCCAAAAAAATTGCACTAAGAGAACAATAGTGAACAACCAGTTTACTTTAGAGGTTATCAGTTTCTGTTATGACATTCTGGAAGCAGCAGATAGTTACAAAGAACTCGTGGTGGTTTGCATGACAGTATTCGCTAGCCTTGAAGATTTCTGCTCTGATTATCACACAAAATTGGCGAAAACAATAGTTAACAAGGTTTTTCTTATTCATTCACCTTTTGCTCTTAAATATGTAGGAAACTTAGAAGGTTGTCAGTCAGTTGGCATGGTTTCTGCCATTAGAGATTCCGGAAGCAACAGATGATTACAAACAACTTCTGAAGGTTTTAGGTAACCTTGACGATTTCTTCTCTTTACACATTCATGGTGGCCACCCAAGTTCAATTCTTAGTGCTGCTTCGCAATTTATGAAAAATTGTCAGTCAAGATTTCAACATATACACTTCTAGTATTATTTTCTTTATACAGGTGTTATGAATTGATACGTGTCCCTAGTTGAGGTATTCTTTTCTTAAATCTAGGATGCATTGAGCGTATGTCTTGAAACTTGACAATTGATTGAAATTGTTTACAACCATATTTTCAGATTATGCTCTTCGATAGAATAAGTTTTCGAAGATTTAGAAGAATTTTTGCTGGTTCCTATGACTATAACGGTTAGTACTGGAGAAATCCCGATGTTTAAACATTTCAATGTTATAGAATTTTAGTAATGATGATGCCTAATGATGTGCATGTTGCGAAAACCATATTGGCGACAAGCGAAGTTTAGGTGTTGTCAATAAGAGCCTAGAGGTGTTGTCAATAAGAGCCAACTGCTGCTGCGAGTTGGCGTCCAGCGAATAAAACATGGAATTATATTAAATCAGTTAACTGAGGAAAAGCTTGGTTCTGGAGACTTTTATAAGAATGTGAAAATTGGCATGAATTTATTTTAAGAATCCTTCTCGAGTCATATCCAACCAATGTTGTTGCCGCAGCAAATTGTCTAAAAATTCCAAAAAAAAAATCAAACGGATAACGACTTTACAATTAAAAAATATTTCTTTGCAATTTCTCAGAAGTCTTTAAAGAAATATTTTAGGATCTTGTTCAAATTATAGCTTTTCTTCTTGTTTTTGTGTTTCAGTTGTTTCTTTCATTTCTCTTCAAAACATTTCAATTATGTTGCCAAACAAATGTTTTACTCAGAAAGCTTTTATTACAACTACTTGTTTTGGAACATGTTTGTGTGCATGTGTTTTATTGACGTAGATACTAATATTGTCAATATAAATATTTATATTTATTATGCACAATCAATATTTACATTGTGGTATTTTTTTTGTTTATCTTCATTTTTATTTTTATTTCATTTTGCAATGTACTCGAGCAAATAGTGTTGGCGTATTATTTATTTTTGAGTTATTTTGTGTGTGTTTTGTCAAGTACCATCTGTAGGTCATTGGAATTGAAAACATAGTGTGGAGGGCAGTAGTAAAGAAAGAGAGAGAGAGAGAGAGACTTAAAAACTTATAAAAATATACATATATGTATGTATATTCTAATCCCCTTATTCATAAAAACTTACAACAGGTTTATAATAGGTCCATAAGTTTAAGTTTTATGAATAAGGGCATAAGGCAGACATTTTTTTCTAGATCCCTTATAATTGCGAAGTAGATTAGATTCTTCCGAATAGTCCATCAATGAAGCATACCATGAGTTGAAGCATATACAGCCCAATTCAATATGAACAAAGTCTGAAACTATAGATCCGGGAAATGCATTCTAAACGTTTCAATTGTACCTATTAAAGAGCAATATAAAAGCAATCGATTTTAGTTTTGGATCAAAGAACTGATCTTATTAGATCCGGGCATTGCATTGTAAACGTTCCTGTTTCACGTATTCAAGATAAACACGCTTAGAAATCTATCACCTATATATTTAGATCTGCGAGTCGATATTATTAGATCCGGGAAATGCATTCTAAACGTATCAATTACACGTTTTCTGGAGCAACACAGGAAGAAATCTATCGATCCTTTTTTAGATCCCGGAAACGATCTTATTAACGTTACAGTTTCACGTATTCCAGATAAACATGGTTGGAAATCTATCGCCTATATTTTAGATCGCGAATCTATCTTATTAGATCCGGGAAATGTATTCTAAACGCAAATGTATTCAGGACAAACAAGGGATGACATCTATTGACTTTAGAGCAGAGAATTGATCTTATTAGATCGTAGAAATGTTGCACGTTTTCAAGATAAATGCGGTGTGAAATCTATCAACTTTATTGTTGAATGCCGGAAACAATTTTTTTAGATCCGGGAAATACAAATTTCTGAAAATTTCAATTCTGAGAATTGGCAGAAGTTTTGATTTTTTTAGAAATCTTAGAAGCACAAGGATCGCTACCGCTGAAGATAAGCGGTTTTCTGTTGACTTTCGATAACAAGGTGAATGTTTGGTAGGTTGATCAAGAACTGAAGCTACTATTGCCCAATTTGTAATTCAACATGAAAAAAGGCTAAAACCACTATTTTCAAGTAAACGTTTCAATTGCACCGTGTTTAAAAGAAACAAGGTAGGAAATCTATCGACTATACTTTCGGATCCGGGAAATACCTTCTAAATAACCAAGAAATTGGATTCTTAGATCTCTAAATTTTGAAGCCACCATTTACAGTAATGAATGAACAGACATACTTGATTTCAAAAATCCAACGATTTATTTCTTTTAAAAACCTTGATTTTGCTCAATTTATTTATTAATAAACACAGTCGTTTGTTTAATTAACACCTTTACAAATAGTATGTTTTTGTGAATACTGTGGTAATAAGAGATCAGTAGCACCTTAACCTCAGCCACAGTCAACAGATGATAGATAATTGTATTGGTTTGGTAATCCTCATATTAATGCTCTGCTCTGTTATTAGACATTTATAGCAAGGTTTGACAATGTACTCGTACGTACACCACCTTAGATGTCGTATGTTATTTAATATTAGAATGATATTAAAAACGAGAAAACTAACAAACTAACTAAAATACAAAAGATGAATCTAAACTTCGAAGTTAATCCTAAAAAAAAAACATTAGTTTAACTACATAGCTATACTTACTAACTAACTTTAAATGATTATTAACAATTATTTAGTACTTGTTGCTACCACCTCAAAATGCTAATAATGTCAGTGCTATTTATTACCTATTAATCCCATATCAAACCTAGCATCACCCTCTAAAAACAAGTGTTTATTTAACGTTTAATTTAATTTACAAGTTTTTTGTTTTGTTTAATTGTTTGAGTTTGTATTAGCGTTTTTCTTAGTGCGAATATCAACAATAAACGACTAAATAAATAAAAAAAAAATGTATTTAAAGTGGACTTTTCAATATTAATTTATTTTAACACATCTTTATATTTATTGTGTGTGTTTATTTTTTTATATATATATTTTTTTTGTATAATTTTTTGCTTTCTGTTTTATTTGTTTTTTATGACACTTTTCGATAAATGTGTCATTTAAAAATTTCATTTAAATAAATTAATTTAACTAAGGAATGTGGGAGTATCAATAGTGTGTGGAGTATGTTTGTGTCTGTTTTTTTTCGCTTGTCTTCTCTTGCTTTTTTTTTTTTTTTTGCTCGGCTGTGTGAAAATATGGTGGGGATGGTGTGAGAAGTGGTTACTCATAACAAAGCATAATCAGACGAGGCGAACAATCTTTCTTCTTAGCAATTCAATTGTATGTATGTATCATAACCAACAATACATAGTTAACCCATTAAGTGGTGTAGAATATATGGCATCGGCTTGCATCTATATTCAGCCCAATCATGAATAAAAAATTCCGTGGGATTTTTTTCCCCCTTTTCTCATTTTTCCTGTTTAAATTCAATGTTAAAAAAATAAAAAGGGAAAAAACTCCCGCGGAATTTTTATTCATGATTGGGCTGATTAGTTATCCCCAATAACTACACTGATCTAATGAACTCTCTTAACAAACTAAAGGTATGGTCACACTTGGCAAATATTTGCCGAAAAAGACTAAATTACATATATTTGAACTCGATTATTTAATTAAAAAAACTTTTCTTATTTAAGCCAAAGCACAACAAATATATAAATTTTAATTTATTTGATGCTGTTCGATCTTGCAAAACTCTTGTAAGAGTAAACAACGCCAAACTAATTTGTGCTAAAACAAGTACTTTTTTGAGTAAATATTTTCCAAATGTGATCGCAGTGTTGTCAGAAAATGAATTTCAAAATATGCTAAAACTTGAAAAACTAAGTGCTAAAATGTTCTACAGAAGAAAAAGAAGTACTAAATTTTTTCAATGTAACAATACAATTTTTATTTCAAATGTTACAAATATAAATTATAGTTTTTTCTAATTTTGTTCATAACAATTCTTGACTTGTTTTAATAGATTACATTTCATATATTAATTCAAAATTTTCCGTTTTCATTTACTTACCACACCGAATGAAATTTAGTTGCAATATTAATAAAAGTTTTTTTTTTTTTTTTTTTTTTTTTTTTTTTTTTTTTGCAGTTGTTTCTTTGGCCAGAGTGATGAATTTAATAATGGTATTTTTTTTTCAAGCTAAAATGGCCTAAATTTATTCAATGTAAATAAGTTATTTTTTTTTTATTTCTCCAAAAGTATTTTTTGGAGTAAAATAGTAAATGAAATTACGAGAGAAAAAAAGCATTTAGCATAATTTTTAAAAATTTCAATGCATTTTCGCGAAACAAAATGCTAAATCTAGCACTGACAGTGCTAAAATGGCAACACTGTGTGACCGTAGCTTAAGAGTAATAAGAGAAAGAGTAAGTATCCTACTTATCGAATTATCTCTAGGCGCTATAAATCGAATGGTCACCACTAATTCTAGATCAAGAGAAGAAACGAATAACTGAACCTTCACGAACTAATCCTATGACCGGTGGTTAACTGCTTCAAATATGCAAAAGAACTCCACACTTCTAGATGATTTCTACTTTATCGTTATTTCTTATGTCTATTTACAAATGATTACTTTAAATTATTTATACGGTTATTTAGATCTACGGGTTGCTAACTTAGCGTTTACAATTCTACAATTAACAATTAATCCTATTAGTACACTAGTGACATGCTTTTATTTAATTTAATTTTCTTTTACTTAACTTCTATCATTAACTCTATAATCCCTTCCAAATCTTAATGGTGCACTCACTAAACGACCACTTTTTGTAACAATTTGTCCTTCACCCTGCTTCCCAGAAATTGACCTACCTATGTCTGAGCCACTGGTTTCAGGTGGCACTTCCATAGTGTTTCGCTATTCCCTGCTGCAACGACTAGTTTAGACTTTTCCAGTCCCTCATTTGTTACATTCTCGGCGGAGATTTCTTCAATTTATTTTTAAACCACACACTAGGTTCATCTGGAAGACGGTATGAGGACGAACAAATAAAGTTATAATTTTGTCCAGTCTGTATTGCATGATTATCATGTGACTTGATGTAACATTAGGTCATGTTTAGACGTCAATTCTTCTTTTCTACATTTAATGTTTCATTAAAACTAAGCTTCTAAGCTAAGCTGCATTGATTAAATTTAATCGTTTTGGTTAAACAAAATTTGGAATGATATAACTGCTACTTGATTTCGAAATATATTTTTTTTTATTATTAATTTCCTTAGATCCTGTAAGGTTCATTTGATTCCGATTAGTTCCGTCTAATGCCAACATTTAAAGTTAACTGCAAATGTTGTTATATGAAGCGGCTTCATACTGTATTAGCTTGCGTAATTTTATGCACTGAATGCCTCTGCCTTCGACTTCCTTGTGAAATTTTATTCTATGACTGTTATGTTCCGTTTCTATGCCGATAAATAGAAACAATAGCGCCTTGAACACGATATGATATATATGCTGTTGGACACAGAAGTCGCCATCATAATCGAGATTTTCCAGACGATTGTTTGTTGTTAAAGAGCAATGGGGATAGAATACCTTGTTTAGTGCCGACATTAATTGACAGACTTACAGATCCACCGTAATGAAAACGATACTTCGGTTTGTAAAGCTTCTTTCTTTCGGAACTTCAAAATATCGATGAAGCTGAGTAAAGCATTTCATATTGTGCGCTAAAGTATCCAAATCTATAAAATATAGCCATTGTTCTATGCATAACACGAAACTAAACCAAGGGCGGCTGGGCAATGGGAGAGATGATGTTCAGTTATTTAATCTTCATTGTTGCAGCCTCTGCAAAAGACGTTGTATTCATAACTTGCGAACGGATTTACCAAAAGCTTCGTTACACATTTTTCAAGTGTAAAAAGAAGCGTTCAAATGCCTTGGTTTTATAAAACGATGTAGGAAATACTTCACTCCATCCGATGATCTCCTTACTATTTACACCACCTACATATATTCGACCGTCTTCGGAGTCTATTTTGGAGTTACTCGACCGTGTGCAGGTGAAGGCTGTAGAAGTAGAGTATCCAACTCTATTGATTTACTGGAACATCGCCACAATGTGGATCGTGTTTCACTGCACTATCGATACTATAAAGAAATGTGTTCTGCTGAAATTAGGAACTTGTTCCCGAAACCCATAGTTTTTTGCGTAAAACACATTCTTCTGTCAGGGCTCATCCATTCATAGTCGACTGGACAGTGGATCGCACAACACATTACAAGGAAATTCGTTCTTTGGCCGTGTATTCCCTGTCACTCTTAACATAGGAAAATTCAAACTTAATGTTCACTAACACTACTCCCTTCCAACACAATGCACTGCATGAGTAGTTAGGTGTCATCTCCTGAGTGCTGGTTCAAGAAAAATAAATAAGTTTTGGAAATTTAGAATACAGAAATAAATAGCCAATTAAAACTCATCTGCATTCCCAATTTACCTTAACAAACCACCCACGTAAGCCTTTTATATATACAGTATATATTTTACTGTAAATCTAAAAACCAAATTTTTTTTTTTCTCATGTAGCATTTTGTGTTCATAATTTTTTTAGATGTAGAAATTAATTCGAGACTATACTGCTGCTTAAATGGATGAATGTTGTGCGAGCTAGTGACTGACTGGTGCTGGTGGTGGCGGCGGTGAGTGATTGTGTCGGTGTTTTGTTTCCCAGGAATATTTAATTGTTTATTTAAAATAGTTTCCAAACAATGTTGTTAATTTTTATTAATGATCATGTACAATTTTTTCCAATATAAATCGTTTACTATTTATCAGGTGATTTAAAAATGGAAGTAATATTTTATTATGTTTATTGATATGCACGAAGCTCTTTATTAGATTATGTTCATTTTAAAGTTATTTCTATAAATTTATTAACATTGTAATTTGTTTGATGTTTGTACAAGATTTACCGATAAACGAAAACTTTAAACGAAGGTGTTGGAAATAAATTAGAATTTATTTGGCAGAAATTGGGTTAATAGTAATTCAGTATTTGTAAAATAAAGTGATTTCTGAGCAAGAGTTTTCATTGGTTATTTGGAGAAGTTGTCTCACTCATACTGTAATGCTTACTAGGAAAACTTATTTTTCCAGGAATATAAGATCTGCGCTCTACCACCATTTAAAAATCTTAAACAAAAGCGTTTTTCTTTTGTTAACAGTGGAAGTATTTAAGAACTACAATCAAAGCCTTCCGGTTGTCCAAAATATTTGTTGTTTGCATTGTTGTTGTCTACCAAAAGTCTTTATTACTTGAATACATCGTTGTTTGTTTTATAATTAGTTTAATCAATTGATTTCTTCGTTGTTCTAAAAATAGCTGCACATCTAATTACGAAAATTTAAAATTCAACATCAACGTCTTACTTCTGAAAAAGAACATTTTATAGCTGACCTATTTCAATAAATAGATTGATTGTTTTTATTTTTCTTTTGTTTTCATTTTATTGCTACCATTAATATTCTATAAAAAGACAATGAATTTGTTCTCCATAATATTTTAAAAATTAAATTCCAATCACACACGTTCAATTCAATGGCTATAAAAATACGAATATAACAAGTACGAATGAAGATAATCAAATATCGTTTGGAAAAAAAATTAATAAAATCTTTTTTTTTTTCTCATATTTAATATCGGAGTGATATTAAATAATTATGTTAATATGGTTTTCACAATGGGACAAATTTGTATGCGATACTACTACTTTGTGACAAAACTGTAAAACTATTTGCAAAAGAATAAATTTCACTGAACACTGAAACTATTTGGGTCTGTTCATGGGACGATATTTTTGTTTTGAAGCTGATGTTTACCAATTAATCTTTAGCGTTTTACAAAACGGATATTTATGTTAAATCATGATCGGCTCTCAATTCAGCTTAAGACTAAATGCTGCACAATACTGGTATCAAAAGGATTATGGCCACTCTATTATATTGAGCTACCTTCAAAGAAATTTTGAGTACTGCACACCGAAACCATTTTTCAATATGCAATTCTCCATATGTTTTTCGAATAGGAATTTATGGTTTAAAGGACTATAGCGCCCGGCAGGAGTAACAACGGCTCCAGGATGCAAAACAAAGTTGGTGGGGGATTCTTCGTTGAGAAGTTTGGGACAAAATCCTATTTCCAGATTTCTTCCAGCAGAAATCTCTGGCAAATTGGCTAAGGTATTATCAAGTATCTGGGGATATATGTATTCAGCCATGTCACAGAATTTAATTCCGTTCGGAAGTGGAATAAATTCCGTATTTTGCTTCTATAGAAAAAGTAAAACGAAACTATTTTTCGGAATAAAACCTAGAAATTCTTAAAATTACAATTCCACATAGCAAATTAAAAGTGGTTTCATTCCGAAAAAATTGTTCGTTTGGCTTTTTCTATAGAAGCATAATACGGAATTAATTTCACTTCCGAACGGAATTAAATTCTGTGACAGGTGTCTAATCGACATCTAGGTTAAACACAGAATGGCGGGTGACTTTGAACGAACCATTCTAGAATAACGGTAATATGGGTCCCTGGTCATACTACAATACAGGGTAACTGTATAGCTGATTAATTGTCCAGAATGGGTACAATGATGACCGAGGAGGCGATTGCCCCTTTATTAGTATTTTTATCACGAGTCTTAAAATGAATCAACGATTAGGGAGCATATACTTAAGAGTATCTTATCATGCCTGGAAGAGCTATCGAGGATGAACATTTACACTTTCGCCAAGCAATCAAGGCTTGGAAATGAAAACAACCAGTGTTATTTCCAGTTGTTTATCTAACGGTAAAACAATTGAATAAATTTAATGGAAGTGAGCTGTTCTAAGAACTGCTGCCCATGGAACCTATTCTAACCGTGATCAAATTTATGATCTTACAATCGGTACTTGCGATCTCTACTATATTTTCTTTATATATTATGAATTAAGTCCAAGTATGATCCTCCTTGAACTTAATTCATAACACATAAAGAAAATATTGTGGAATCCTGTACCTCCTTTCAAAAAAACAAAAACAATTTAGTCTATTGATTAATCTGTCTAGGTCAACAATGAAAACTTACCATTACTGAACTGAAGAAGGCTTTCTTCTGGGTTCTCCTACTTTTAATTTATTTATTTTAGAACCAAATGAAATCTGAACTATAACTAACACCAACTGCGCATTTGATTAATGTTTACGGGTGCAAGCATTAATGACCTTAAAGTTGGATTTAACTTTAAATCGTAAAGAGTTGTTATTATACTGTCATATTCTTTGACACTCCTTATAACAGTAAAAATTTTAGAAGGTTTTATGTAGTTAAAATGCTACCTATCTAATGCTATTCATAAAATATGTATTTTGTAGCAAATGTAACAGACGTCAGAGTCGACTATATAGAAACTCTACTCCATGATATGAAAATCAAAAAGTAGAAACTCTGTACTTCACAATTCGAAAATCAAATGTAGCAATTTCAATGGTTAATTGAAAAAATAAGATCTTGGAATCCAAGATTCCAATTGCAATTCGAATAAAGAGAAACTGTGAATGATAGTTTAAAAATCGAGGGAAGTTCTTACCGTTGCCAAAGACAATGATTTCCTACGAAAGCCTTGGATTATAGCATTGATCTTTAACAACACAACAAAATGATTCCTATTTGCGTTGCGACCAAATGGCATGGCTTATACTAACGGTTGATTGATGGTGTGTGAGCTATAGGGCGCTATCCTGCTGCAACCAAAGTCAAAACTTATATCTTCTGCTTCAGTCAATAATCATTTCATTCAACGAAATTTCTTTTCGATGTTCCTGGTTTTAGATTCTAAATCACGGACACAGCACCAACCGTTCGATAAAGCTTATCAGTATAGATGTACCATAAAATCGTAAGTAGTAGTTTGTCAGTAATAATTAACAAAGATATTCGTTATTAAGTTTTACAGCTGGGGTCAATGAATTTCATATTTAACAAGCCAATTTCATAAACGAACAGTGCAAGCCTCATTTTGGGCAAAACATCTTTGATTCCAGTGGTATTTCGATGTTTCTGGATTTAGTTCCTCAGTTTCTTCATATTCTTATTGGTATGCACCGTAAAACTGTGGAGACTGCGAATTCTGTCCGCTAGCAATCCAATCTCACGAATGAACTTCCTCAAACACAATCTGAGAGACACCTCTGAAACACGTATTGCTTACGTTCAATTTTGTTCAATTGAAAAAAAAATTCTTATTGTTTTGATACTCATTGGGACAAAAATATATAGGCCCACGTCTAACATACAACTGAGTTAGGAAAAATTTAATTGGACCAAAAACCTTCTACTTTGCTTTTAGAAATGTTGTAGACATACTTAGATTAAGGAACAGTATATTAACGGGTATTATAGACATACATATGTACTTAGATCAAGGAACAGTTTATTAAGGAATAAAAAAATTGGTATATCCTTAAAAAGGACTGAAGCTGCTGAAGTATTGGCATCTTTTTCATATTTAATCTTACCGACTTTTTATACAGAATACCATTAGGAAGTAGTTAGTCTAAACTTACAAAACCTATCAACTATAACTTAAACAGAACTCAATCTAGACTCCCTGTGTAGGGTGCCCTAAAACACTCAATTAAAGTTATTAATGAAAAAAAAAAAACAGATTTTACAATTAGTAAATAACAAAATTACTGTTGCAAACTTAAGCACAATAATAATTCAACACAATATAAATGCCACAAATCATAATCACTTGATTAATCGTAGATCAATTGACAATAGTAAAACGTGGGTTTGGTACCTGCTTTATAAAAAAAATCAAATCGAATCAAATCAATAACACAAAAATCAAAACAAATAAAGTGTAAAGTGGTAAACAACCTTCGTTATTGTAACATTAAATTAAAAAAAAAAAAAATAGGATTTAATCGACAACTTGCAACTACGTATTATAAAAAAAAAAAAAAAAACTAGAAACAAACGAACAAATAGACAGCGATTTTCTAATAATTTACGCGACAACTACAGCCACAACACAGAAAATTGTAAAATTGTGTCGTGCTCGTGCTAAACAAATTCAAGTGTTTAGGAAACTAATAAATGTTTGCAATAAACACTGGTTAAGACTGAAAAATGAATCGGGTTTTAAAAACAGAACACAAGTAAAAAAATAAATTAAAAAAAAAACGCTTTTAAAGCATTTAAGCGCCAAATGTAATGTCAAGTTAGTATTTTATTTATTTTTATTAACACTAATTGGAGCATTTGTTAAATGCCGCATTTATTTAGTTTAACTACAGTCTGTCTGTCTGTCTTTCTTTATGTCTGCTGTTTTGGCTCTTGGTTTCTCTGGCTCTTAGTGTCAGGCTTTTGGTTGGTCTATCAGTCAGTCAGTCTTCTTAACCAGCACTTTTAAGCTTTGAGCTGAATTGCCTGCCACCATTACCTTGTGTAAATGTAACACATTTTGTATGTGACACAATACACGCAACAAGTGGGAAAATATTTGCTACGAGTACTAATTTGAAAAGAGCAATAAATTTAACATCTTTTACACTCCTTGACATACTAAGCTTATTGTAACAAATGATTATTTAAGAAAACTATTTGTTAGGAAGATTTATTTGTTAATAGGAACTTTGTGTACCAAAGGATCTTATGTATGACGGTTCAAATTCAAGTAACCATGCACTTCTAAACAGAAGATCTGATCTGTTCAAAGTTAGGGAAAGAACATTGCAGCGATATCAAAATTAAATACAGAGGAACTACAGTGGACTAAAATTGTGTTCAATAGGATTAAAAAAAACTTAAAAACTTCTAAAATGAGAAGAAAAATTCTTTAATATGAATAAATTCCTTTAAATTAACGTCAAACTATTATGACGATCAGAATCGAAAACAAGAAAACAAAGAAAAGGTTTTTCAAGCAATCTAAAGAAAAGTTCTATAAAACTATTGAAAAGAAAAATCTAACGAAGAAACCCACTTTGGACATCTGAAAAACTCAAAATTCCTTTATGTATATCATTAAAGGCCTGTAATGTTAAGAATGGATTGTGATTTGCTAAGAAACTTCTACACCGGGCAAATTGGTCATATTTGCTCCAGTATACGTAATTCATGGAGATGGTTAGTTAATGATATAGGGTTGTTGTTTCCGTATCTGGTGTCTCTCTAATTTATTGAATTGATTTGCCACAAAATAAAGAATTTTACTCCATTACACCGAGGGAAAAAAACGTGAATCATGGAGATGGTTAGTTAATGATATAGGGTTGTTGTTTATGCATCTGGTGTCTCTCCAATTTATTGAATTGATGAAGTTATGTGCAATGTGAATTATGTATAAATATTACAGAAGAAAGCCGCTCCTATTGGAATTCATGCAGGACAATGATTCCACATACACATAAAAACGAGTTAGTTCTTGTTTAGTTGGTTGGTTTACATGGTTGCCTGCTGCGTGCAAGTCTTCCGCACCACTGCTTGAGATAAATGATAAGACTAGATCATACGCAGATGCTAAAATGTAAGGAGTACTATAGCTAGACTGTTGCGTTCAGGTATCCAATGAAATCGCACCATCTGATACTTGATGTCTCAGCTAGATTGTTTAGTAAATGATTGTTGAAAAATTTGAGTCTATAGTTTTGAAGAGCTGGACATTTAGAGAAGATGAAATACTGTTTCCTCCTTCTCACGGTCCTGGCAACTGCGACCAGTTAACACCGCTAAGATTATCTAGATGACCTAATGTTTATTATTCAGAAGCTGCGTACTGTGTTTCTCATTACAAACTGGCCGCATATTTCTAGTAATTCTGCTTGTGTCCAGATTACGCTACCTATTACCAGCCTTTTGAAAGTAGTGTCTGAATATTTCACTTTTAATGTTTCCAAGTGATATTGCGACTGATAGGGCAATTGAGACATTTAAAGCGAATTCTTCTCTGGCCAGTTCGTCAGCCCGCTCATTACCGTAGTAGTCCCTAGTAGTATCCTCCAAACTAGAGCAATAAAGATAATCTGAACACACTGCTTGTAGAAATTACCATTAAGTGTATATATATTGGGGTTAGGTGCAGAATAGTATTCAGAGCTTCTGAAGCACTAGTGTGTAGTGCACCTGTAATACCAATGCAGGCCGATCTATGAATTCTGTATACTTGGTCTATGACATATTTCCTTTTTGTTGCAGTCTACCACACTAGGGATCTAAAAGTCAGTCTTGGACGTATTATGGCTGTACAATTCCAATTAACAAGAAAAGGGCTGAAGCCCAATACGAGACTAGAAGTCTTGATTTAAGCAAAACAAGTTCCAAATTATAGAGGATGCATCGAAAATCAAGTTCGTTTGACGAAATGATTATCAAGTTTTTGTGATCTGCAGTTGAAGATATGAGTTTGGTTTTGGATATTTGGTTGCAGCTGTGAGCCCATCAATCAGCCAATAGTTTACGCACTAAGTTAAGCAATAGTCGCAATAGTTTCTTGAAGAGAAACTTTGTTTTTGGTGTAGATTTATATCGGACTTTTTCAGGGATTTCACTAAACAATTGTAGATGGGATTTATCAAAGGGTTCGCGCTCTTTCTTCTATGTGTTGCTTATTTTGTTATATTATAACCCAGTCCGACATAGAAGAGAGCTGGACTGGGGGGTTACTCTATTGCGATGCGAAAGCAAATTCGATGCGTAAGTGTATCAATTTGTAAGCTTATCGCATCGCAATAGAGATTGCATCAATATCCCATCAATCAAACGACAGTTTGCGCCCTGTCATTTGGCCGCAACGGAGCTGTGATTAGGCACCAAGACGTCGTTAAAGATCAATGCTAAACCAGAGTGTAGAAGGGGAATATTGTTCAAGGCATTTGTGAAATAAAGACAAAAACCTTAGTTTTTGGTGTCAGTAAGAACTTAGATAAAAATAATAATATATTTGATAATAATATTCCATTTCCGTTTAAAATTTTAAAAAGCTAGACTGAATGCTATCATAATAATGATCATAATAAAAACATCAGGGAAAGCCGGTTCAAATCACAATGAAACCGTAATTCCTGCAAACACCAAAGAAATTCATTTCCAAAACTTAACGACAACAAACTTTTGCCACTCATTGACTGTATTGCCAACTCTTCTCTAATGTACCTACTCTGTCCGTCTAAGTATTTTGTCTGTCCACGTGTCTGTCTAACCATTTGTATACTTTATATTTATTTATTTTTTTTTTGTTTTATTTAACATGAACTAATGGCTGTAGTGGGATCGTAAACTATTTTAAATCAAATTGAAATTTCTCAAGAAGTTGTTTTTGTTTTTAGTTAGTTTAGATTTTTTTTGCAATCATGTTTTTTTTCTAATTTCCCTCATTTATTGGCCTGTTTTGTTGCTGTTTAGTTGTAATTAATGACCTAAATGAGGTAATCAATTTGTAATTTAATTGTTGCTGCTGATTTGCATGGCAATTGATTTGAATTGGGTATTAACTTGTTGTTGATATGATTTTTTCTTGTTATTTGCTGCTGCTGTTGTTCATTCACTTAATTAGAATATTTTTCTATTTAGTTCAATTTTAGCCTCAGGGAAATTAATAAATTTTGCATATCTTAGGCTTATTAACAATATGTTTTAATACTTATTAAATTCAAATTGATGTCAAATGATAAATGGTTTAATTATATAGAGGAAAAGTGGAAACAATAAATAATATATAAATATGTATGTATTATAAGGTGGCCAATTTCTGGCCAGGAAAGAATGTTGAAATGGAAGGAAATTGTTATGGGGAATATTAATCATGTTGTAAAGATGGTCTAGGAAAAGTGTTGGTACATCGTTAAAGGCCACAGTTTCATACATACAAGGTGGCGCAAAAGTAAACTTCCGATGTTTTTTGGCTGTAGTTAAAAAAAAAATAAAAACTTTGATTCTTCTTGTCGATTATTTTTATTTGGTCTTTTATTTTTTTTACATCAAGTCGAGAATATGATGTCATGTAAATGGCCGCCGCCACAGTTGATTGTGCAAATCGCCAAAAAGGGAGATTAGGTGCCCGGGAAATGCATCCTTCAGCATATCGTTTGTGGCACGTGCAGTGTGTGCCGTTGCACCGTTCTGTTGGAACCACATGTTTTCAAATCCTAATTCATCAAGTTGCGGCAAAAAGAACTCCTTGATCATTGCTCTGTAGCGCTCACCATTCACAGTAACCGTTTGGCCCGCGACGTCTTCGA
The DNA here is from genome assembly GCA_950370525.1 of Bellardia bayeri. Taxonomy (NCBI): domain Eukaryota; kingdom Metazoa; phylum Arthropoda; class Insecta; order Diptera; family Calliphoridae; genus Bellardia; species Bellardia bayeri. The sequence continues at coordinate 81,790,307 of OX493266.1, forward strand.
AGAAAACAGGTCCGATGACTCCTCCAGCGAAAACAGCACACCATACAGTGACTTTGAGCGGGTGTAATGGCTCTTCGTGGGTTACACGCGGATTTTCAGTGCCCCAGAAGCGTAAATTTTGCTTATTTACATACCCGCTAATATGGAGAAATGGGCCTCATCACTCATGATTATTTTTGAAAAAGTCACCGACCGATTATTGGTCAAATAAATAGTCAGCAATATTCCGCGTTCTGGAGCAGTGTAGCATAACATTGTTTATTAACGTGTATTTCGCATGTGTTTATTACACAAATGTCAATGTCAGTAGGGGCCAATCGCAAAATTTATAGCATTTTCTGATAGGAGGATTACTTTTGCGCCACCTTGTATAAGAAAGTATCAATGTTGATGGCTTATATGAAATTTATAATTGTTGAACAATTTCCATAAGATATAAGAGGATTAAAACTAAGAGTAAAAGGAGGATCATGCACCACAGGGCCACATTCGCCATCCCATTTACTTGTTAATTTGAAGTTGCAAATAAATGGTAATTTTTAATTCCTCTGAATTTAGAAGGATGAGATTTTAAAACCAAACTCTCTGAGTGGTTTAAGGTGCAGTTGTTGTCATTACAGATACCATATTTACTTTCAATACATTTTGCATCAGAGATGATTGAATTTGGTCATAACACGGATACTTGATCTTCAATATTTATCTAAGAATAACACAAAATATTCAAATAATAATTAGGATTTAGGTCTGTCTTCTTATTTGAATACAATTTACAAAAAGATTTTAAGTCTTAATGTCTCATCTCCTTTGAAAATGTCTGCTATTAATGAGACATGCTCAACCATTTAAGTTACTTTGAAATTTGTACAGCGGGTTATCCATCACTACAAAGGGACACATGTTTAAAAGCTACCTTTTTAAGAGCTACCGCTGCTGTAATACAGAATAAATTATCGTTGTTTGATTATTCCGAATTGATGCTGTTGTAATGAAACCATTTCTCAGAAGATTCAGGTAACCAATCGCCGAAAAACCTGAATTTGTTGGAAAATCCTAATTCAGTTATACATTTTATTTGGTCAGCTCCCTACGGTGTGGTATTTTCACAGTCAGTCCACAACACTATCCCATCTGATATGTAATAGGTCAAGCTGTTTATCAGTTGAATCCAGGAAAATCGAGCCTGTTCGCATTTAAGAATAAGACTATTAGTCGCATCCCCGTCCAAAATTTAGCAGATCTGACAGAAATCATTGTATTTAATACCAAGCATCTGCACATGGCATCTATTGAGGCAATATGTAAAAGGGTTTCCAACAAGATCGGTTGTTTCGAAGTTTTCATAAAGATCGAGCTAGTTCGCATTTACGAATAGGGCAATCATTCGTCCCCCGCCAAAAATTTCGCAGATGTGACAGAAATCATTGTATTTAATACCAAGCATCTGCACATGGCATCTATTGAGGCAATATTTAAAAAGGTTTTCCAACAAGATCGGTTGTTTCGAAGTTTTCATGAAGATCGAGCTAGTTCGCATTTATGAACACGACCATGATTCGTCTCTTCGCCCACATTTCCAGAAATCGTTATCTTTAATACCAAGCATCTGCACATTGCGCCTATTTAGACAGTATGTAAAGAGTTATCCAACAAGGAAAAGTCGGTTCCGAAATGTTCAACAGATGGACTGGGTTATGTTACCTTACACGAAATCTATAGCATGCGGATCATTGGTATAGAATTACGACTTCTAAGAGGAATAACCATATTAGAAAATTGTTTATGATGAATGTTCATCGCTGTATGACACATAGCGCCGCCCTACTGCATTCAAAAGTTCGTCCATCACTTAAAGCGTAGTAGGAACCACTATCAATACTGACAAAATTGATCGAGTTCATGATCTTCCGTAGCAAATCACCTGAGAGTAGTTTTAGGAGAATAAATATAACTTCTCATGATTTAGTACGAAGAGCCCTGTTAATTCATATTGATACTTAATATCGGTTGCATCTCCAGAGCAGATCACCAAACGACAATTCTAGACAGAAAAATTCCACCATAAAGACAATACCAGACCGAACAGTCAAAAGGACAATAATTGCAGAGTAGCCTCTATAAAAGATCTTTAGAATCTACATCAGAATCTTTCCAATGACCTCTTCTCAGTAAAGGTTGATTCACCTTAAAAAAACAGCAACTGTTGCTTTCTACATTTATTCAATGACATTTAGTTCGAAGTTAAATTTACTAACCAATAGCACAAACAATTTGAATGTAGTCCCTATGAAAGATTTTCGGAATTAGCATCAAACTCCAACGACCAACTTTTTAAGCAACATTAACTGTTGGCATTTAATTCACTCAATGACATTTAGTTTGAGGCTAACCATACAATTCCGAAATATTAACTTAACGTATCAGGGGACAGGTATTTATTACATATTACCTACTCGAAAATAGAAAGAATTTCGTAATATCACTAATCTAAAGATATCTCAAACAAATTTTTTATGGTACAAAGGTCAAGTAGGCTTGTTTTCAAGTTAAAGAACGCTGAAAACTTATTTCAGAAAAAAAGCCAAATATTTTCAGTAATTTGCGGAAAATGTTTTTAAAAAAATAGTCTGTAGTCAGCTAGAGATTAATATTCATACTAACACCAGCTGCTACTACGATCTGCTTTTGTTCTAAAAACATTGAGAAACCAAACATGCAGAAACCAAAGAACAGACCTTGACCTGGTCACTTTAGAAACCGCATATTTATGCATAAGTATGTTTAAAATAAATGTATTAAATTATTTATTTTTTTTTTGTGACATTTAAATCAAGGTGTTAATAAATTTACATCATCGATTTTATTAGCAGCACTTAAGAGTTTATAATTCAATTAAAATTGTTTACATTCAAATCGTTGTTAAACAAGTGGTGCCCTTTGTTGTTGTTTAAATTAAATATTAAAAAAGAAGTAAGAAAACTTTAAAACCTCAATAGAAAAGAAACGAGAATATTATAGATACTTCACTGTAAGCCGACGACAATATTCCAAAATTAAAAACAACGGTATTATAACAACACCGCCGACAGACAGACAACAAGATTGTTAAATTAATTATTTACAAAACCAATAGCAGCAGCTACAACAACAAAAATTAAAAGGTGTTAATCATACGCCACCGTGCCAACACAAATAAATAAATTAATTTAAATTACATGTATTTAAATATTTATTGTAGATTTATTTATTGTTTAATGTTTTTTCTATTTTTCATTTTTTTGCTGTATTTGTATTTTTTTTTTTGTTCATATTTTGCTAAATGTTAAAAATTCTACCCACGTTTGAAGAGAAAAAACGTTAATAAAATATTAAAAATTAAATTACAAAAACGTAAATGAATGTAGAAAATATAACAACAAATACAACTACAAAAAAACAGTTGAAACGTTAGAAATCTCCACCCCAAAGTGGCATCAAGAAAACGGTGCCAAAACAAACAGTGTTGTTAGATTTTCATGTAATTAATCATTTTACATTTGTAAATGAAACGCAAAAAGTGACAGGCCCACTTCAAACACAGTCACACACATACTATACAAACATAGCTACATACTTATTTACATATACATACATACATACATACATATATGTAAATAGTTATAAATACATACATATGTGTACGCGTACGTAATCCGTCAGCTAACGACACGATTATTTAAACAGAGTTGTGAAAGGAGGTATTAATTGGAATTATCTATTATTTCTGACAAATATTTCAACAGCCACCAATGACATATTCCCGAGGTGAGTATAGATAGCAGTAATCTCTTAGCCCTATACAATTTTAGATATCATGCAAGCGGTAGTATACATATCTGCTTCTCCATACGTAACGGGAACTTTGATTGTCACTGCCATAAATCCCTATGAATTGCTGAAACAAGTTTCATAGCGGTAAGAATAAGCTAAAAATGGTCCCATTTGTTATTTAAGCTACAATCCTACGGCAAACCAAAGCCACAATATGGCCCCCTAGCGGGAGTAAAATGAGACTTTTGCCTTCACCAAATTTTGTAACTCCACTTAAGGTGGATTCACCCATTTCGAACGATTTTTCTGAAAAATCAAAGCTGCCATATGTAAACAAAATCTATTAGTTTTACAAGTGCGGCCATTGATTTATTTTGCTTTGGGTTTTAAGTGTCAAAATACAAATATTAAATTATTTTATTATATTGTGTATTCAAAATCACAGATATAAATTTAAAATTAATGAAAAAAGAAAGTTGCTTTTGCTGATGGCCATGCAAATACAAAAGGCATTGTTATTTGTATTAAAAAATGCAACCTATTGGCAACTCAATTCATTTTTGTCGAGAAAAAATATAAAATTAAACCAATTCAAGTTCGTAAAAAAATATTTTCTCTCTCTCAAAAAGAGAGACGTCAAACTTCATATAAAAAAAAATTGTTCGAAGAAATTTTTTGTTAAGAACGAATGGCTGAATTGTATTGTTACATTGAAAAAATTTAGTACTTATCTTTTTTTCTTCTGTAGAACATTTCAGCACTTAGTTTTTCAAGTTTTAGCATATTTTGAAATTCATTTTCTGGCAACAGCATTAGGTTAGCTCAAAAGCTTATAATTAAAAATCAAGCCAATAATCCAGCTTCTTTTGAAATTACCAGTTTACTACTAACTAGGTCAGCAAGTTCTTAACTGCAAAATATAAAATATCCTAGAGGAAAAAAACTAATTTGCTCTTCGTTAGCTAAAACACCTACATTGAACTTAATGTATGAGAAACTGAGGGAGAAACAATTCCTTTACATCCTGCTATTTATCATTTATACAGCTCTCACTCTTTACATTAAGATGTAAAAATTATGCACAAAATAAAAAGATCGCAATGAAAATTCAAAAAAAAATAAATTCTTTCTTCTTGATTATTATTGTAGTAGTCTTTGTTGTTGCTGTTGTTGGGGCTGTTGCATTTATACAATTTAATAAAACGCACATGCATGCATGAATGCTGTGGTAGGCAACAACAAAAACATCAACTAACTACTGAGCTCAATAACAACAATCATGCCTCTCAAGTCACTCAGTCCGTCATTCAATTACACAAACAAAAAATGAAACGAAACATGTAACAAAAAAAAAAAAAATATTTAAAAAATGATCATACGTCCGTATCAAACTCTACAAGTGGTATGTGTGACCAGTGTTGCCAACTTTTTTTTTTTTTTTTTTGAAACCTACACATGTAAAAAAAATTCCTTTTTCCTCTACATTTTGTAAAAAAAAATCCCTACATTTATATCTACGTTTTTAATGCTAAAATTTTTAAAATACAGGAATGTTCCGAAATTACGGTGATTTTAAATCACGAACGATTTTGAAATCACGGAAGGAATATTTTGGTGTTCTTTTTTGATTGTTCTAAATCACGAGCTAGCAGCTGATTTTCTTTGTGTTGACTAGTAAAAAGTAAAAGTAAGTCACGAAAAATATAAAAATATCTAAAAAAAAAAAAAAAAAAAAAAAAAAAAAAATGGTCCACATTTTTACTAAATTTTTAAATTTGAAGTTTTTTTTGTGTAAAATAGTTAGTTTTTTTTCAAAAACAAATAAAGAACAAATGATTTTAAGTGTGTGATAATTTTATTACAAAATGCAAAATGCTTAAAATATCTAATGGCCGAATTCAGTCTTTAGTTAGCTAATGACAAAGGCTTCTTTATTCGCAATGCTTAGTTTGTCATAAGCATAACAAGTAATAGTTAAACAATAGTTAGTATTTTAGTTTACCAATGGCTAACTAATGACCGAGAATTCGGAATAGAATAATTTATTATACAGTCTGTTCATGCTCAGAGTTATAAAATCTCACTAGTACACACATGGTTTTGTTGGAGCCAATATCTGTACTTTCATCAACAAGCACAGAAAATTTAGTACTTTGTAACTTTTTAACCAATTTAGATTTTTTTTGCTGGACTCGATTCCCTCAGAAGAACTACTGGACTCTGACATTGTTCTACATTTATGTAATGAAAACGATAAAAATGTTATTGCTTATTTTTAAAATGTTAATTTACTTACTTAAATTTTAGTTCTATTTCTTTTAGAATTACCTTTTGATTTTAAAATGGCCTTCAGTATTCCAAAGAATTTGTTTTTCTAAAAATTAAAAAAACAAAAAAAAAACGTCGACTACTAGATACAAAAGTTGCCATTTTTAACAAATTCAAAAAAATTTAATTAAAAAAAAAAAAACGATAAAAACAAAAAAAAAATGGCAATCCTTTCTAAAAAGTACCTATATTTTGATCAAAAACTAAATCTGTCCCCTTTTGCCTACGCTATCATTAAAAAAAAAAAAACTATTTGTAGGGGTTTTCCCCTACTATTGGCAACACTGTGTGTGACTGACTGACTTTATGGAAAATGTATGAATTGCGCCTGCGCCACAGTTTTATAGACATTTAAGACGCTAATGATAATTGTTGTTTTGTTTTTATTGTTATTACATGTGGTAGTTGTGCATACAAACGTTGTTGTATGTCAGTTGTTCTCAATTCATATGTGTTGTTGTTACAACAATTCCATTGTAAATACGAACCAGTGTAGTACGAGTTTACTAATGTACGACGAATGTCATTTCATATGTAAATACAATTACGAGTATAATACAACACAATTATATCATGTAATTTAATATTATTGAACACTGTTTCCTCTAGTGATGACGATAATACATAATGAGTTCTATACAATTCAATGGTTTCAACTAGTTTTGCTTTAGGTACAGAAATATGTACTTACATACGATTTTTGTTTTGTTAATTACGAGACAGCAATGTGCTTTCAAAGATTATTAAATATACCATAACAGAAACAAAACTGGGAAATACATTTAATTAGCTTTGTAGCGTTTTTTGCAGGAATTTGAATTAGTTAGTCTGTTGTTTAGGTAGAATTATTTTGAATTACTACGATGGAATTCTCGATTTGAATAGAACGTTCATTTTTCAGCTATTATCAAAGTATGTATGTAGGATTTTTTAATGAAAACACCTTTTTTTATAATTTTAGTTAAAAAAATTCAGGCTTACGTGCTATACTTAAATTTAACGTTTAATGTTAATTGTTCAAACTCCATACCTCAACTGTACTGTCTGTTCTTTTGCGTCTGTCGATGAAGTTATTACTCGTTAATAACAACAGCATTGCGTTCGTCCGTTATTACCCGTCCCCACATGTATATGATACCATAAGGCATGAAACCTTTTTAAGGGTCAAATTCTCACGCTTTCAATGTCAACGATTTTCAAGTATTGGTTGCCAATTTCACAATCTTCCAAAACTAGTTCGCATCATGTTCTCTTTCGTTCCAAATATTCCGAATGATAAACTTATTTTGTAGCACTGCGATCGTATTATCTAAGAGATCGATTTGAAATGATCTCCAAGTGTCTTTTTAGCTATTCTAAAATTATGTGATAATAGAAGAAAGAAATGTTTTCTAATTTCACCGATCTTCCAAAATTAGTTCGCATCATGATTTCTTATCGTCCCATTATTTTCCCATATAAAAAATCATAATCATAATCAGAGCACAAACTATTTTGATTATGTTAAAATTAAATTTGAATGTAAGGAGAGAATATATATATTGTACGTTTGCAACTCCACACTATGTACATACTACAGTTTTTTGTAAAAGTTTTGTCCGTCAAATAATTGATCAATAAATGGATGTGATCTGCGATGCAATCACCTTTTTTAACTTTTTTGAAAACCTTAGATTCGGCATTGATCAGTACAGAAAGAGACTTTAAGAGACAACTTTCAAATCTGCACATCAAAAACCGTCTGCTTAAAAAAGGGTGATTTTTTTAAAAACTTTCTTTTTCGTTTGGCAGCTGTTTTCGTGTAACATTTGACTATAATTCTATAATTGTTCTATAATTTAGCCATAAATCGACTTACAAACGAACAACTATTACAACAGATTATTGAATTTTATTATTAAACTTTATGCTCGGTGGACTTTTTATGGGAAAATTGTGTACAGCGACGAAGCTCATTTCTGGTTGAAGGAATACAAGCAAAATGATCGTATCCCGAAAAATGCAGTTTGGTATCCAGTCATGAATAAAAATTCCGCAGGAGTTTTTCCTTTTTATTTTTTTAACATTGAATTTGAATAGGAAAAATGGGAAAAGGGAAAAAAACTCCCACGGAATTTTTATTCATGATTGGGCTGATTATGGGCTGGTAGCATGATTGGAACGTACTTTTTCAAAGACGACAACAACAGAAACGTTATTGTGAAAGGCTAGCGCTACCGTGCGAGGATTACAAATTTTTTTTCGCGCACAATGGAAAAGCTGTGGTTTCAATAAGACAGTGCCACACAGCATGCAAAACAGTGGCCCAATTGAGACGCGAGTCAATTGGCCGTCCAAATCGTGCGATTTAACGCCTTTAGACTATTTTTTTGTGGGGCTATGCTAAGGCTGATATCCACACTGGAAGTAATATTGAAAAATTTATTCGTGAGATAGCGGCCGATATTTTGGAGAGAGTATGCCAAAATTTAACCTATCATATGACCCATTTGAGGCGTAGCGGCGTCAACGTTTACGTGAAATCATCTTTAAACATTGCATTATATAGATCGTTCTATCGACTCAAAGCTTTTAATTAATTTCCATCTAAATTTGATTTGTTTTTATTTAAATCAAATCCGAAAGCTCTTAAAAAAACACTTATTAGTTGAAAATTGGTAAAATGGAGATAATATAGGCAGTTTCCTGTTCCATTGTGTTGATGATAAATGAAACAATTAAGTAGGAAGGTCAGAATATATTTAGTACTAGTCATTGAAAGAACTTCTTCAGTAGTTCTTACGTATGAAATTCCAGTTAATCAAATTCTTAAAAAGTACATATGTATTCTCTTTTTTTATTGAAAATAAAAATAAACTGCCAACAATACGCCTTTTCTGTAGATTTTCGGGAATAGAACCAGCAACTCTCAGATTGATATTTCAACACACTATCGTTTAATCTATCAGAGTACCTGATAAAAAAGGTTATTCATAAACTAATACCACAAGTAAATGGATATCACTCGTCAGAAAATGCATGAAATTATTATTATTAAATGCAGCATAACTGTCTCAATATAAAATGTTGGTAAGAGAAAATTTCCGAACAAGTAGCAGATGAAATTCTTCTAAAAGCTATTAGAAGACCACGATCATCACAGAAAATTCCAGAACAAGAGTACCCGTTTAAATATTTACACTAAAAGTAAAGAATGATATCACATAATCTAGGAGAAGAGTTTGATAGTTTGAAGGGAATTGTGCCCGTGACCAACCATGTTTCTTCTGTCGACCTGGTGTTTTTGATCAAATGAAAAATCTCAAGAGGAGATATTTCTAGATAAGGTATCGTCTTCAAGCAGGCTTGAATAGATCTCAACGTCTCTGAACTTTTCATTCAGTTTCTTTGAAAGCTTTTGTAATAAATTTCCTATTAAAAATTCTTAAAACAGCTTAATGGCACAAAAGCTTCGCATTCCTCTTCGTTCCTTATAAGATTGAATGCACTCTTAAAACAACAAACCTCTTTACTTTCGATCTTAACGCGACTGTATTTAAGCTTCATTTGTATTCCATTTTAATTAATTTTAAGTACAAATACGAAAAAAATTCAGATCAAGAACTTCGTCTCAAATATATCTCGCAATTAAATAAAAAAAATAAATTATATAGTTTTGCAATAATTATATGGGGACTTGACTTAATAATCTTCGTTTCATTTTACTCAGCCCTAAAGTCTGCTAATCAGCACAATCAGTCAGTAGATCTTACAAGACTGGACTACATCCGATTGAAAATGCTCCAAATTTCCCAGTTCCTTACGAAACAGTGTAACATATTTCAAGCCCATTAAAACTAAACACCTCCACTTAGATAAAAAAAAACCATGTAATCAGCTTAAGAAGAAATAGCCGAGATGAAAAAAATACTAAATAAAGTCAGCTACATGCTTCAATCAAAAGACAGCCAGACCAATAAAAAAACATTCTTATATACATATTTGTTAGATAAATGGACAAGTCTGACAGATAGATATTTGAAATTTTAAGCGCCATTACTCCAATAGATACGAGAGTAGACGACGTTATTATTTGTCTATAATAAATTGTCTTTTAATAATTGCACGCATTTGTTAATTTAAGTGTTAATTTATGTTGTTGTAATTGATTTTCTTGCTTATGTTGTTTTTTCTGTTTTGCACTGTATGGAGCTGGGCGATATGTATGTATGTGGTTGCTGTTCGTTCATATATTTTAGCAAAATTTATTTCAAGTTTTTTGTATCCACTTCACTTTAATTAAACTACTAATTGGTCGCTGTTAGTGGCAGTTGTTGGTCATTTTTTATAAATTTTTATTTGTCATTTAAACAATTTTAATTCATTTACAATCATTGTTTATTTGCCATATGGTTGTTGTTTTTTTATATTCTTGTTGTTGTTGCTTTTTCATGTAGTCTTGCAATTGAGCTTTTGAAATAGAATCGATTAGTCTGCGATAGAGAAGACTCTGGTGGGTATCAATGTCGTATCAGAATGTTTTACATCGTATTCTCAACTCTATAAGTTTGACTCTGCGTGATTACGAGAACATTTACAAACCATATGTTGTCCCTCCATGTGTCTTGTTTACCCGTCTATCTGTGCATTGCCGCCGCCGTCATCGTGGCCCTCATTATTGTTGCTGTTTGTTGCTGCAGTCGTCACCACAGTCAGTGTTATTGTCGTCTATCTGTCGAGGTGAAGTTTATAAATCACGCGAAAAATTAGCATTAGGAATAATTTCGTTTGCTAATTCTTGTTACCTTAATTACCAAGAACATAGTTAGTGTCAACATGATTTGACCCCCATTGTTTGCTTTGGCAGGGATCACTTAGTTTTAGAAGTGTTTATTGTGAATTTTCATTTGCATACGAGAACGAGCCAATGCACAACGATAATAAAAAAAAATTGTAGAGTAGAGTGCAAGTATGAATGATTAGAATAAAACAAGATTTTTATGTGATTTCAAATCAAGGAAATTTATTTAAGCTTTTGGCAACGAATTTTATATGCCCTTCCACTTTCTGAACTTAAACGAAATTTGATAAAACTTTGATAGTGCGCAAAATCTTCTAATTTGACTTTCTGAACTTAAAAGAAATTTGATAAAGCTTTGATAGTTCGCAAAATATTCTTACAACATTATGTCGTGTGGGCAGATGCAATACATAACCGCAACAAATACACATGACTTCCATATCACAATATGATCATTCAAGATGAGATTGTGAAAATTATAGGGGATTAAATTGTTAATATAGCAGCGGTTCTAATGATATTTTCACGCCAAGTCAAATCTCAAGAAAACACACGTTTCAGTTTTAGCTGACCAGTTTTTGTTCAATTCTCTTTTGAACCTGTCATTTCGATCACACGCGTATCTTAGTTTACGTGCCCTTTACCATCAACATACAAAAGGAAATAAGAAAATTTACCAGTACCATTAAGTATACATATATGTACTTCTCTTAATCTCTTTTCCTTTCTCACTCAAAAATACTTGCCTTGAAAGCGGACTGTTATTTAAGATTTAATATAATTTCAATTTAAATTCAGTTTGTGCTGTTTCACATGTTTCAGTTTTATCTGACCAGTTTTTTTTTTTTCAATTCTCTGTTGAACTTGCCATTTTGTTCACACGCGTTTGATAAATTTTCGTGCTCTTTACCATTAAGTTTCTACTTTTTCATGCAAATCAACATGCAAACAACTTCGCGTAGAATAAGACGTTACAATAAAAGAAGAAAACAAAAGGAAATAAGAAAATTTACTATGTCCCCTTTTATTCACTAAAGAGTCAGAATGGCAACGTGTGAAAAGCGGACTTGGTAAACTGTCCTGAATCCTTTTTTTATTAAGCCTAAGTGCCCATGCTTTGTAACTCCTGCGTCGAGAAACTTTTCGATTAAAATGTGTGGTATGAAACAAAAATGCCACAAATTGAAACAAGCAGCTATTTTTCTCACAAAACTGTGCCTGTAACCTTTTTTGGCGAGTAATCCCTGTCACGTAAGAAAATTACTCATCCGTTTACAGAAGTGTGTCTGTAAAATTTTTGTGAGAAAAGTTCGCGCTTTGAATTGTCAAATATACTCAAAAATAAAAACGCGGTGATATTTAATTTTTAAACTAATCAAATCGCAATGAATAATAATAACACGGAAAAGGTAAGTAATTTGTCATCAAATGATTTTTTTATTGCTTAATTATTTTGCTTTTACAATTTTAGAAAAATATGTGAATTTCTAAGCAGCAAAAAGAAAACTTGGTGAAATATAATTCTAAAAACTTAAAACTCGCTAGAAGACAATTTAATGACATTAACTCTAAGGAGCACTAAAACTTTAAATTATTAAATTATTTTTTAAATAACAAACAACAGGCACCGCAGTGGTGCAGAGGGTTAGAACGCAAAGAATTCTGATGAGAGAAAGTGGTGTTTCTCGAAACATATGTAAATTCAACAACCCAGGTCGAATCCCAGCCAAGAAAATTATCAAAAAAAATTTCAAGTTGTAAAACAATTCCTACTTCAGTAAAAATAATTTAATGAAAATTAAATTTAATGAACTCAAAAATTGTAAATAACAAACATTAAAGTCGTATTATACATTATATTATACACGTCATTGAACACTTTTTATTTTTTGTAAGTTTTGTTCGCTGTCAACGATATTTGTGATTAGCGGTTTCAAACACTGAAATTTCACAACGACTTTGAGTTGTATATTATGAAATTTCTAATGTAACGACGTAATTCCTTTTGTTAGTTTTCGACATGAAAAAATTATGCTTTCCCAGGCTTCAATACAACGATACCAAAGATCATCTACCGTTTTAGGCGGTTCTTTTTTTTTCATTACTTATTTTTAAGATGGACAAAAGAATCTGGGGACTGTGGTGGCCAATCTAAAAGTTTAATACCGTTGTCTTCAAACCACCCTTTTGTTACTTTTGCCGTGTGTTTTGGGTCGTTTTTTTTCGATTTTGTATTCAAAACAAATAATGCATTTAATTTAGTTTAAAAGTTTTGAATTAATAAATTTAATTTCGTGAACAGTTTTGTCCCTTATTGTATGTAGATCATCATCAAACAAATGAAATTTGAAATCACAAGAATACATCTGGTGGCGAGTACAAAACTGTTTCGAATTATTTATATATAACAGCCTAAAAATATGCAATTGATTTAAGTTGTAAATAAATCTAATTAGAAATTCTATCAACTAAACACATGTTATTTTTATACAATATAAAACGATAGATAAGAGCAACATCAGACAATACAGTAAAACCTTAGAATAAGTGACAACACTATCATTGAAAAAAGCAACAACTTTGAAGTCCAAACAAAAGTTTTCAATAAAATTCAAACGTATCTTTTATATCTTAACATAGTTTACAGTAATTTTTTAATTTAAAACGGAGTTGTTCGTGTTACAAACCTATTTGAGCGTTAAACTTTTGTAGTGTTTACTGTTTTATTTCAGCATTCAATGCGTCATAAAACACTTTTTGCTCGTAGTAGGTATCTCAGTTTTGCGGACGTAGTGAACCCTACAACAACGTGATCGTGTGTGCATGGGAGCGGACGACGACTTCTGTTGCTGGTCAATCATCAATCAGTCTGTCGGTGAAGTCGATCACTTAATAAAAACGTGAAATTTTTGTTCAGTCGATTTTTTTTGATGACGAAGTTTTAATAACGATATCGATCATTAAATAAAACAAACAAACTTCGGTGACATTGTGCTGCTGTTGCTTTAGCTAAGAAAAGACCTTGAGGTCATTAACGTGAAATAATATAAAAGACAACAAACAAACACGTCTACAACAATCAAAATAAATAGTGGAAAATTAGCCCGTGATAAGTGTTAAAAATAAATAAATACAAAAATTATTAAAATAATATCCATAAATTATCCAAAAAAAAAAAAGAAATAAATATATCAAGATTATTTTAAAGAAGCAGGTACAACAACAACAACATCAAATATAAGAATTGTTTCCAATCAAATGAGCAAAAATAATAAAAAAGGGAAAAAAGAAGGAAAGAAAGAAAAACATGAAGAAGATACACACACACACAAAGGGAAATGGCATGTATCTCTGAATGAAAAATTTAAAAGAGTGTGCTAAAATATACTAAACATAAGAGAGAGAAAAGTAGAAAGAGCAAGACTTTCAAGATCATTGAGAGAATAAATGAGTTGCATTCTAAATTAATGAAATTATAATCTTAATAGAATTTGTGCTGGGTTTTTTTTACAATAAGACAACAACATGACGCTAATAAGAATTTGAAAACTAGAAAATAGTTAAATTTAATTGTGGATATCGTTTCAAAGTCCGTTAATTTATATTTAATAGCCCCATAGCAAATTTTCAAAAACAAATTTTTGTTGCTAAAAAGTAAAGGCAAGCGCCGAGTGTTAGTGTGAAATGCAAACATATGTTCAGAATTTCAATTTAGTAACACTGTGATGAGGACAGATAAATGATCTTCTCATTTAAGGGCTGCCAAATACATGTTTATATTTTTGTTTGACAGCGAAAAATTTAAGAATATAGGAATTGTTGGCAAACAAAAATTTACTTTCGGACTGTATTCAAACAAAAAAAAAAGTAATTTATGCCTCTTCTGTAAACCGAATGTGTTTTCGTTGTTTAAACGAATTCGCTTGTATGTACATATATTGGTGTTATATACATAAATCGATTCCACATTATTTATTCGCTTGAGTTATCAAAGAACCAAACCGTGCAAAATCACTTGATTTACAAAAAAAAAACTTTTTGCATAAAAGGGGCGAATAAAAGGTTTTTCCGGTAGGAATAATTTATGATTCAACTGTAAATTCGATTTAAGCCGAAATTAGATGACGCCCTTAATTTTTTCAAAAATGTTGCGAAAATCAGACAAATCAATATTTTAAAGGAGAAACCTAAGGAAAAAATCTTAACTTAATGCAGAGCCGCCAAATATACATAAATTACTAAATTGACGACCGTGCTATAAGCCATAAAAGGTTTTCTAAAAAATATATTTTCTACAAATGACGTTATTTTCATACTAAAAAATTATATAAGATTCGTCCCAGTCGAATATAGTCTTCTGACTAGTCTTTAATAAAAATTTAAATCAATAAAATTTCCATGGCTGCACTTTTTACATTTACTATAGGCAAATGTTTTAAATACAAAAACCTTTCCCTTAATTTAACAAAACATCGCTAACAGTTGGCAGCCCTTATTCTCTACCGCTAATCACACTCATCTAATTGATTTTTAATACAACAATTTATAACGTCTAGCACGTTACTCATTTATTTTATAAATAAAAAATTAAAACCAAAAAAGAAGAGGGAAAAACTAAATAAATTAAAATTTTAATTGCAAGAAATCTTCTAAAAAACGTGAATTTCTCGATCACTTTAACTAAACAAACAAACCCCCTTTTTACAAACTATAAGAAACAAAGAGTGTATGTAAAATATGTAAAAATTTTCTCATGCAAATACTATACAACAGCGTTGTCAACTTTGAAATTTCAAAAAGCACCAAAATGACGAAAAACGAGCCATTAAAAAAACGCACCAAGTTTAGAATTTCTTTTTTTATTTAAAATGTTTATTGAATGAATTTTACATAATAAGTATAATATTTTTGTATTATAAATATGTATAACAATAAAACAGTCTTCTACAGTTCAGTGTTTTTAGAAAAAAAAAAAAAATAAAACTTAACAGAAATAAAAATATAAACTAAACAAATTTGTTAATATCCTTTGTACTAGATGTGTAATTATTTTTTTTTAATTTCATAAATTCTATATAAAACATTTAAAAAAAAGATCAAAGATAATAGTAAAAGTAATAATATTAAAAGCTTTTTTAATAAACGAGGCATTTAATCACTCAAAATTTAACTCACAATATGCTATTGGGAACTGAAGTAATAATTGGTAAAAAGGGCTAATTTCAGTACGTATTTAGTACTCCCCTGGGACTTTAACCCTGTTTGTTCGTCTACAGTTCAGTGAATGTTTGTTTATTTCCATGTTTAAAATGTTATTTAAAATACATTTAATGGGGTGCTTTTTCTTCGTATAAAATTCATGATAATGAATAATTAGAAAACTGCAATTAAAAATTAGTAAAAATATTGATTTCATCACATTTTCGAAATAATTAAAAAACGCACCGAAATTAAAAAACTTAGGATTTTTTCACACAAAAAAATTAAAAAGGCACCAAAAATGGTGAGAAACGCACCAAGTTGACAACGCTGCTACCAACTATAAACCAGGGCTGCCGGATCAATTTCGGAAAAAATCGTCGAAATCCCGATAAAAAAAAATCGTCATCTCGAATTTTTAAAATCGTCAAAAAAAAATCGGAAAAATAAATTCATTATTTCTAATAGTATTCTGAAATTTTTATTTAAACGAAAATAAAAAAAATCAAGTTTATATTGTCTCTTCTACAATACATATCAAAATGCATAAATTTTAACTTTTTTAACAACTTGTGTAATATTTTTATAATATATACCGCTTTCACACTTTCAATTCTGACTCGTCAAGGCAAGTATTTTTGGAAAAGAAAACAAAAGGGGTACAAACTTGACGGTACTAGTCAATTTTCTTTTTTTCTTTTGTTTTTTTTTTCTTTCATGTATGTTGATTTTAATTAAGAAGTATGAAAATTGACGTGTGTAAATGAAATTGCAAGTTAAAAAGAGAATTGAACAAAATCTGGTCAGCTAAACTGAAGAGTGTGGTTAAATAACAATGTCAAAACAATTTAGTTTATTAAGTTTTAAATAACATTTTCAGTATAGAATCCAATTCATCCATCATATATGAGTACAGGTAGTTATTTTCAAAGAATACCGTAGT
This sequence comes from Bellardia bayeri, assembly GCA_950370525.1. Classification (NCBI taxonomy): domain Eukaryota; kingdom Metazoa; phylum Arthropoda; class Insecta; order Diptera; family Calliphoridae; genus Bellardia; species Bellardia bayeri. The sequence goes on from OX493266.1 coordinate 81,807,367, forward strand.
TTTGTTATTTAATTCTATTTGGCTGAATATTCTTTCGATGTTTTGTTAAAATAGGAGAAGTTTTTGTAGAATTTCCCCGTTGAAATTTAAAAATTGTTCCTCTAAAAATTTTAGCTCATGGAATTCAGCATTTAAAATTGCTTTTTATCTTTACAGATGCATAAGTAAATACGTAATTTCTACTATCCTGACTCAATATTATTTGGAATTATTATACTTAAACTTATTACTTAGCATTGTTTTTGAAATACGTATGTCATGTTCTTCTTAATATTTATGATATTAAATGAGAAAAATAGTTGTTGTCTCAAAAAAATAGAGAATTTGGTAACAAAAATTTTAATAAAAAAAAAACAAATGATAGAAAATTTTAATAATTCAGAAAATCGTCACTTTCAATGAAAAAATCGTCAAATCGGCATTATGCTATTTTTGAAACAAAAAAATCGTCAAAATGACGATAAATCGTCAAATCTGGCTATGCTATAAACACTCTTTATTCATTCTCTTACACTTTTCTCTTTAATGAGTTTGAACAAATAAATACACACTCTTTTTATGAAAATAACCATAAAAATGTTTAGCTCTTAATTGAAACAATGAATATATTCAGTCACATTTTGTATCCAAAAGTTTCAACAAAAAGTTCAGTTAAACGAGGCAATTCATGGGAATTTGACGTGTGTGTTTTTAACATTTTTTTTCTTATAATTGTTCATTTTTATATGTACATATACCTATTTTATTTAATGTTGAAAATAAAAAGAGATTGTTTAAAAGAAATTCTAAAATTTCACTGTAAATAATAATATCAAAGATAACTTTAAGGAAAATAATTGGAAATTGCAGCTGTCAATTGCATGAAAAAGAGGTTTAGAAGCCCCTCAATTTTCTTTGCTCAAGATTCTTTTGTGGTATTTTTGAAGATTTGTGTCACTTCTATCGTATGTTTGTGTTAATTATTATTGTTATTTTTATTTTGTTTATTAATAGTGTTAATTTTTGTTTAGCATACATTTTAAAAAGAAAACTGATATAATTATTAACAACCCTACAACAGATTTTTAGCTGTTTTAAAATAATTATTACTTACTATCAGTAAAATATATAAAACGTTAAAAAATTACAATTAATCGGAAAATATATTGCTTATTTGCAATTTGAGCTTGCACCAAAAAAGTCATTAACCAGAAGACCTGTTAAAAAAAATTAAGCGACGTCTCCCCTTCTACAGTTCAGCATTATGCCAATACCACAGAAATTTTATTGGAAATAATCAGCAAAAAAACGAATATTATAATGTAAGTACAAGAAAGCAAGTTTTAAAATTTTGTAAAAAAGGATATTTTAACACGAGGTGTTATTTAGCAATGGTTTGCAAAAAGAGAACATCCTAAATCAGTAAATGCATTGAAATGTTGCACAAAACGAATTTTCCAATTGCGGGACATGGGCAGTCAAGATATTCAGTGGTATATTCTCCTTCCTCGTCGGTACAGCTTCTACAGAAATCGATATAAGGGATCCCCAACCTTTTGGCATGTATACCCAGCATTCAGTGATGACCGCTACTATGTTCCTTAGATGGAATCTTGATGGATTAATCATAAATTTGGTTCTCTGCATGGTGGGTTTTATTGGAATTTGAATGGAATTTGTCTGAAATTAGTTGCCTTCTCTTTAGGAGAGGTACATACATATATACCTATATAACGTTAGAAGTGCGTCAGCTCTGTTATTCCCGCTGTCAAAGATCCCATGCGAGGGTAACCAATGAACGTCTCGCTATCTAATTTAAAGATTTTGTAGGTAGTGTAGTGATTTTGTAGAGATGTAATGGCCGCTTTGCTCTCATTAAATATGCCAATATACCTGTCCGATATCCCTTGATACTGAATATGTTTTGTGGGTGGTTTATATAGCTATTATTTCGGCCTAAATTATGCTACCGTAGTAGTAGTCTAAGCGATATTCTCAGATTAAACTGGTCCGAAAAGATATCACATCCAACCTTATCATGTGATTAATCCGTCAGTGAATATTTGGATGAAATTCTCCTGAAGAAGCAGGCCATTGTCAAAGGTTGATCTAAAGTCTGATCTGTAAAGTCGACGTTACCTAAATTACTAGCATTGTCTGTTGCTGCATATGCATTAGCGCAGCGTAAAATTGTGACTATTCTTCAACAAATCCTGAAGCACTAGTTTTTATAGTGTGAACAAACATTTTTTGAAAGCATTTACCAATAGAGACCAGTTTCGTCCGCATTGAAAATAACATAAGAAGTTACATTGTGCTCAACTATAACTCCTTTTTTGAATATAGTTAGCCAATCATCACTTGCATAGTCTCAATTTACACGAAGCAATTTTTATTGAAAATATTTATACTATTTTCTTTCTTAAACCACTCGTATTTTTATTTGAGAGTATACACACATTATCTTCCCCTCACCCCGGTGTCTAGAAGCTAAGCTAAAAGAATTCCTTCGTGTAAATTAGGACATATAAACCATTTGATTTGTGTTTTTTAAGCAATTCCATTAACTGCAGTGTGTTTTTTCTCTGATCGTACCTACAATAAAGCTTCCTTTATATCAGGAAATAGTCGTCATTCTTTAGAGATCGACGAATATTTTAGCAAGTATGAATGTTAAAAATGTAAGCTCCTTGACATCAGTTTCTGTGATTGCTAATAAAGCAGTATCACCACACGACCCTACTTCGAGACTTAGCTAGTGACGGGAGATTCCTCGAAGGACCAATATCTTAAAAACAAAACTTTAAAAGTTTCACAAAATTTAACGAAAAAAAATAAAACAACATTTAGCTAATAGCGGTTTCGAAGGAATAATACAATATCACGAGTTCCAGAATTTATGAATTTAATCAGTACACGTTCTAGTTAGGCAATCGTAACAAGTTCTATGACAGCGCTAAGAAACCAGTAAACCTTTCTTGGTTCTGGAACTAGTTCCAAAATTGGTTGAAATTCCAAAAACTAGTTTCACGGCAGCACTAAATAAACTAACAACCCTTCTTCCAAAAACAATTTACTGAAAAAACATTAACGAAAAATATTAAAACATAGCTAGCATAACGATTCTGGAATTTATGTCGTTGGAACGCTTCTGGAACTAGTTCTTTAATCAATCATTTTTGCTTAAAATTGTCACCCTTGCCAATCTCTTTTCAACAACAGTTCTAGATGTTTTTTTTAACATCAGTATTTTTGTTCTAATTTGATACACCTGGAACTAGTTCCTAGAAGCAGTTAAGGACATTCTGATTTTATTTTTGATTATATTATTGAAAAAGTTGTATTTACTAAGAAAAGTGGACTTTTATATACATATGCACTCAAAATGGAAGAATTTTTGGAAATAAAAGTGATCACCGATTTTTTCCCCCTTAAGGCTCCTCTTTTTATCTTTTTATCGAGAACATGTAAGTTTTCACTCAAAATGGAAGAATTTTTGGAAAAAACAGTGATCACAGAATCACAATCAGAATCACAATTGTGTTCTTCAAAATGGCTAGATGCAATTGCGGAGTCTATTATAAGAATACACTCCTTTAAACACGGATTCCAGCAATTATATAGCAAATTTGATTTAAATTTCAAATAGTAACAATTAAAGATAATAAATAAAATAACCTGTGTTAATGTCATTTAGTTTACACCTACAAATTCTGCTCTTGAAAATGCTTTCCTATTTGCAGGTCTTTCGGCACTAGTCTATCTTCTTCAGAATTAGTCAACTTTATTTTATTAGTTATTAAAAAAATCATGATAATAATCTACAGAACGGGTACAAGAAGCGGTTGCAAAATAAGAAAGTCTATGAATATCAAATAATATGAAGTTGTTCTAAAACTAGTGACTTTGGTGAAATTTTTTTCTGGAAAGTCAAATACAAATATTTCTTATGCTCTTAAAAATCTTAATTATTCCGTACGTAATATTCTTATTCGAACTTTTTCAATAATTGGCCAACCATCTGAATAGCATTTACTCCATTATTAATTATAATTATTGATTATGGAATTGTAGAGATAATAATTGAGTTATCTACATACGAGTGAGTGCATACTAGGGTATCCAAATTAACTCGACTTTTCTTTTGTTTGAATAAAACAAATTCGAATAAGAATTTGTAACTTGTTCGAATAATTCGTCAAAAAGTCGCTTTTCTTTTTCTCGTTAGTGTTGAATTAAATAATTTATTTAGCAGTGGAAATATATACATACATATGTATGTACATAAATACAAAATTAAATTATGACATTTAATATTACACGATATGTTTTTAAACGTAATTTTTTTCATACTTGTTGATTTTGATAATTTTTTAACTTAGTGATAAAATGCGGCTAGTAAACAAAATAAATATTCAACCAAGTTAAGAGCCCCAAACTTGTCTTGCTGTAAGCAAATAAAAGCAAAAGCAATTAAAAAAGTTAATTTAGATAAAGATAATAAAAATTAATGTTTTTAGGGGTCAATTTTAAACAGGTATTGCAAGAGTATTATTAAGTAAATATAAGTAGCAGTTAAATAATATAAGTAGTATGTTAGATGAAGACGAATTTTGAAGTACCCTTCATGTAAAAGCTTTTTTTAATTTACTTCCTAATAACAGGTTTTCTTAAAAAACTTAAAATAAACATTGCTTTTGAATAGTAGCCGCTTTATTCGACTCAAATGTCATATCGCCGTGTTATTTCTTTGTAGTTGTAATTGCGTAATTTGATTCAAAAGAAAAAATTATAATTTCATTTTCATTGGTTTTCCAAAACACAATTTTTTTTTATATAAAGGGTTTTCCAATAAGGACTTGACAACTTTTTTTTTAAATAAAACGCAAACCGTTTGAGATATTTCCAAAACTTTATTACCGACTTGAAATACATTCAAAACATTTATGAATGGAACTCGACTTCGTTCATATGGGCACCGCGGCCACGTCGACAGTGGTCGATTCGTTGGACCCAATTTTGGATGACTCGGTCACACATTTCGGCCGGAATGGCCGCTATTTCGCGTTCAATGTTGGCTCTAAGTTCTTCCAACGTTGTCGGCTTGTTGGCATAGACCAATGATTTGACGTAGCCCCAAAGAAAAAAATCTAGAGGCGTTAAATCGCAAGAACGAGGCGGCCAATTGACTGGTCCATTTCTTGAGATAACACGCTCGTCAAACTTACTCTTCAGTAAATCGATTGTAACGTGTGCTGTGTGGCTTGTGGCACCGTCTTGTTGAAACCACATGTCATCCAAGTCCATGTGTTCCAATTCGGGCCAAAAATAATCGCGAATCATTGCGCGATAACGATCGCCATTCACAGTAACGTGACGATCGTTATTGTCGACGAAAAAATATGGCCCAATGACGCCGCCGGCATGCAAAGCGCACCAAACAGTAATTTTTTGTGGATGAAGTGGTGATTCGTGAAGCACATGTGGATTTTCAGCAGACCAATAACGCATATTTTGCTTATTGACGAACCCATTGAGCCAAAAATGAGCTTCGTCACTGAAGATGATTTTGCGATGAAATTCATCATCTTGGTGCATCTTCTCCAGAGCCCAATCGGAGAACGTACGTCGACTCAAATGGTCCATCGGCTTCAATTCTTGAGTCAGCTTAATCTTGTATGGGTGTAAACCCAGATCCTTACGCAAAATTCGCCATAAAGTGGTCTTGGGGATGCCCAGTTCTTGAGAACGCCGCGGAATCGACTGATTTGAATCGTTTGCTACGGACGCCTGAACGGCAGCGATATTTTCGGAACTTCGACCAGGCCGTTGTCTCACTGGCACGACAGCATCACACAATGAATATGTAGACTCAAATTTTTGCACTAAACTTGTTATTGCTTGTCTACTAGGGCGATAATTACGACCGAAAATTGGAGTTAACGCTCTTAAAGTTGCGGTCACCGACTCCGAATTTCGGTAGTACATTTTTATAATTTCCAAACGTTGTTCCTTCGTGTACTTTACCATAACGAAAATGTTAAGTTTACTGAAAAAAAAGAAAGCAACAATTAGATGATCAGTGAAATAGTGCGTTCACAATTTAAATTCAGAGTTGTCAAGTAGCTATTGGAAAACCCGATAGAAGAGCCCACTGTAAAAATCTGTTTTATGGATTTAAGTAGCATATACCCAGCGGGAAAAATTGCAAGTGCTTCCTTATAGAAGACCTGTGCCCATGGACTGTAACTTCCGCGTCGAGAAACTTTTCGATTAAAATGTGAAGAATAAAACAGAAATGCCATAAATCAAAACAAGCAGCTGTTTTTCTCGCAAAACTATGTTTGTACGTTTTTTTTTTTTTGGCGAGTAATCGCTGTCATGTAAGAAAATTACTCGTCAGTTTACCGAAAAAGTGGGTATGTAAAATTTTTGTGAGAAAGGTTCTCGCTTTGAACTGTGAAATATACTCACAAATAAAAACGCGGTGAGATATACATACATATGTAATTTTAAAAATAAAAAATATTCAAATCAATGCAATGCAATGAATAATAACACAATACTATATATTTTAAACATTATATTTTATGTACGAGTACCACTTTAACAATTTTCTTTTAGCAAACCAACGTTTTCTTTTTTACACCACGTAACTATTTTTATGTTATTGTAAATTATTTTGTAAACAACAAACTTTAAAGTCGCACTATACATCAGTTTGTCTAGCCGACGGTTGTCGCCGTCAACGATATTTGTGATTAGCGCTTTCGAACACAGAATTTTCTCATCGGCTTTGAGTTGTATTTTTTGACATTTCTAACGTAACGTCGTCATCGCTTTTGATAGTTTTTGACATAAATTACACACATTATTTTTTTATTTTTCGAGAAACGATGGAATATTTTGTTTCACATCTTTTCAACGCGAGAAGTTTTCACTAAAGTTACAGAACATGGGCACTGTTTACACATTCTAAAAGATTTCATACTCACTTTTATGCATTAAACACATTCACCACAGCAGGCTACACGAACACACGACTGCAAATGCTGCTAACTGCAATTGTAGTCGTGTAGCCAACTACTGAATTATTTTGATGACGGCAGCTACAAAGTAAACAGCTGATCCCAAGTTTGACGTTTTATAATAAAACTTTTATTAAATATTAAAACCATTAATTCTGTGCGTGTGTTTCTAAAAATGTCTCAAGCTAATTTTGTAAATTTTACAACAGTTATTATTAAAATAGCTCATATAACAAACACAGTATGTGAAGCAAATACTTTAAAAACAAAAAATAACCGAAGATGGTGGGTTCGCCCGGTGAATGTTACTCGAGATGAGGAAGGTTTTTATAGAACATGTGTTTAATAATTAGAAAACAAGGACGAAGAACATTTTTTTAAGGCAACACGAATGACAGTGACTAATTTTAAGAAGTCTAGATTTCAGTGGTGCCACTTACAAATATTTCACTTCTATAAAATTAAAATCGCTTATTCAAAATACATGTACATACTTATATCTTGAAACCATTTAAAAACAAATCAATTTATTTGTTTATAGCTCTTTATTGATATTGCATTTTTAATACATGCTTGAAGTTTTTGGTGCTCTTTTCTTTTGAATAAAATAAAATATTGACCTAAAGTGAAGAATACCAATATCTTTGAAAATTAAAAAGATGCCATTGGGCAATAGGATTTTTTAGCCTAACAATTTTAGTGTAATTTTTTTTCGGCACTCTTTTGGCTCCGGAGTTCCGGGGTTAAAAACTTTTATTTTTTTATTGGTTATAACTCCTAGTATATAGAATATATATAAACGATATGGTTATCAGTTCAAAGTGCTCTAAAATATCTTTTTTTATATTAGTATATAAGTTTTTAAAATCTATTAACCCATTACGAGTGAAATGCAATTTTAAACTTTTTATATAACTTTGCACGTAAAAATACCGTTATCTTAAAAAGTGCCCGATGCAAAATTACTTAAGCTTGTATACAGTTAATAAGAGAGCCAAGCTTTCATTGGTATGTACTTGATAGCCGTTATCGATGAAATACGTAAGTTATGGCACTTTGAAAATGAGATTTAAAAAATAAATAAACACATTTAACTCATAAACTATTACATGCTAAATATATACATACATATAATATAGTATGTATATATAACTTGCTCGAACAAGTGGAAAAAAAAATTTAAAGAAATACACGTGCAGAAATATACAGCACACAGTATTGTTAATTTTGTACACAGAAAAAAAAATCATGTTTTTTTTCAATTAAACCTTTAATTGATTTTAAAATAATTTTCAATAAAAATTTTAATTGATTCAATTACTTTTTCTGATATTTTCAATTAAATCTCACATTTTTTTTTAATTGATACTATCATTTTGTTTACAGGTCCGATTTCAATTAAATTTTTAATTGATTCCACAAATATTTTAATTGAAACTCATTTTTATTTTTTTCTGTGTAATCAGAATTTAAGTATTTTTCAATGTAAAAACTGTGAAAATATTCAGTTAGGTGCACATAATCGAGACTTAATTAAAAAAAAATACATTACAGACATGTATATAAACTTCACTCAATATTACGAAAATACAATTACTTATTTGAATACATCCAAAAAAAAACAACTTTACTAACTTTAATACATATATATTTTAACATTTAAGTTTTGTAATTTTCTTTTACATTTACCAAAATAAAATATTTCTACACGCTAATTTGCTTAACATGCTTTGTAATATTGTCAACACTGTTTTTGTTTTGGCGCCAACAAAAATAGAAATTAGTTCAATTCAACTGCAACGACAAAAGTAGCATGGACAACAACCTGCAGTCATGTTGCCTTGCCGTTGTGAAAATAATCGTTTTCATATAAACGTGTGTATTTTATCTTGACACATTCTTGTCGGTATTTTAGAATACACATATTCAAAATTGCATTTCAAAAGAATGTCAACAAATCATGATTTCAATAACAAATAATTTTAAAATTATTCCTGTATATCGACACTATAACAACAAACATTATTATGATCACTTTGTTATACGAGGAATAAGAATGAATGAAAGATTGTGGTGTAAAGTACGCGTACGTAATCAATTTTAAATAAATTGTAACCCCTTCCTTTATTTAAAGCCCTTCTTTTATTTTCCTTAATATAATTTATTTACAAGACCTTTAATTACGCCTTCTATGAGGCATCACTTGGTAGACCTTCCAATTTCCCTTCCCAACTAGGCCTTCCAATGACACACCGTGTAAAATTTAAACGGCGGCTGGAAGTCCTTGTGACTGCAAAAAAAAGGCCTTCTGGTAGGCCTCTTCACAGCATATTTTTCCCGCTGATTATATACGTCTATACAAATATGAAGCTTCTTTGAGGATCGTTGCTTTGCATTTTTAGAACCAAAAACTTTTTTCCCAAAATTAGCCAAGTTTGAGTTTTATGCTCGACAACGACCCAGAACACACTTCACGCAATGTGAGGAGCTGCTTGGAGCATAATAAGTAATGTGTTGAAATGGACAGCCCAATATCCGGATCTCAATCCAATTGACAACATACATATGTAGTCACCTACATATAACGGCAGTAAGTCCCAAGAATTTGTGTGGTTTGTGGACATCGTAAATGCTTGGTACGCAATTCGAAAAAAGCAATGTATGGCTGGTATTTTAGCAGCCATTTTCTCAACCTTTAAAACCTTTAATAGCTTATGGATACACACAGATCGCGTAAGCTTTAGACAATGTTTTATATTGAAAAATCCGTTCTAAAGACAAAAAAATATCAAACAAATTGGTGCATAAATGGCTAAAATACAGATATGTCTGGAATATGTCTCAAGAAATATATAAGCAAAAAACAATGTTTTACTAAAATAAGCGATTTTCAAATTGGTTACCGATTCGGAACGGTTTTAATCGACACAGCTTTCTAATGGCTGAATTCTCAGTCATTAGTTAACCATTGGTAAACTAAAATACTAACTATTGTTTAACTATTACTTGTTATTCTTATGGCAAACTAAGCATTGCCATAAGCCTTTGCCATTAGCTAACTAAAGGCTGTGAATTTAGCCATAAATGTTTTTACTCTCAAGTTACTAAAGAACTGTAAATGACGTTTAAATCAATTTAAAAATGCTGTAAAAGTAAATTAATCTTTGTTGAAGATAAATGTTTAATAAAAATACTCTAGTGGTTTTGAATATTATCATGCTGAAACAGTTTGAAATATCACCATCAATTTTAGCCAAAATGATTTAATTGTTTATAGATAAATTATGGATAAATTAACATAAATCTTCACAGAACATACAAAATTTTTCAATAGTTTTCAATTTAGTTTTTAAAAAAGAAAAATTGTTTATTAACTTTTGTGAATAATACAGAGAAACAGATGATTTGCAAAAAAAAAACAGAAGAACAAAAGATACGAAAAAAAAACGTTAACAAAAATGTTTACGCAATTAACGCACAATAAATATAAACAAAATAACAAAATTGTGGCTCATATACAGACGCACACAATAAAAGTAGTTTTAATTTAACTTGAAATTCATACAATTTTGCATTTGTTGTGGAAACATGTGCTCTGTATGTCCGTATAATCAGCATGTGTGCGAGGTATTAACCCAAATTGACTGCGAAATTTCGAAGTACGTATGTTTAAAATTGTTTATGTTTCTTTTTTGCGAGTGAGTAAATATTTTTTTATAGAGATATGAAAACGATATAAATTTGCAAATGGATGATAATAAAAATAAATAAACTTAAGGAAAAGCATGCATTTAAATAGCATATTTAACTAAAGCATGCAACAGGAAATAATAAAAAATAAATAAAAATTATCAGGCATGTAATGGAAATCGAAAACGAATGAGTTTTGGAAGTACGTTTTAATGCATTTCTAATCTAATTTTTCAAATTTTTCTTTTAAGATTCTCTTTAGTAGCCCAATATCTTTATATAGGGTTTTCCAATAAGGACTTGACAACTTTTTTTTTAAATAAAACGCAAACCGTTTGAGATATTTCCAAAACTTTATTACCGACTTGAAATACATTCAAAACATTTATGAATGGAACTCGACTTCGTTCATATGGGCACCGCGGCCACGTCGACAGTGGTCGATTCGTTGGACCCAATTTTGGATGACTCGGTCACACATTTCGGCCGGAATGGCCGCTATTTCGCGTTCAATGTTGGCTCTAAGTTCTTCCAACGTTGTCGGCTTGTTGGCATAGACCAATGATTTGACGTAGCCCCAAAGAAAAAAATCTAGAGGCGTTAAATCGCAAGAACGAGGCGGCCAATTGACTGGTCCATTTCTTGAGATAACACGCTCGTCAAACTTACTCTTCAGTAAATCGATTGTAACGTGTGCTGTGTGGCTTGTGGCACCGTCTTGTTGAAACCACATGTCATCCAAGTCCATGTGTTCCAATTCGGGCCAAAAATAATCGCTAATCATTGCGCGATAACGATCGCCATTCACAGTAACGTGACGATCGTTATTGTCGACGAAAAAATATGGCCCAATGACGCCGCCGGCATGCAAAGCGCACCAAACAGTAATTTTTTGTGGATGAAGTGGTGATTCGTGAAGCACATGTGGATTTTCAGCAGACCAATAACGCATATTTTGCTTATTGACGAACCCATTGAGCCAAAAATGAGCTTCGTCACTGAAGATGATTTTGCGATGAAATTCATCATCTTGGTGCATCTTCTCCAGAGCCCAATCGGAGAACGTACGTCGACTCAAATGGTCTATCGGCTTCAATTCTTGAGTCAGCTTAATCTTGTATGGGTGTAAACCCAGATCCTTACGCAAAATTCGCCATAAAGTGGTCTTGGGGATGCCCAGTTCTTGAGAACGCCGCGGAATCGACTGATTTGAATCGTTTGCTACGGACGCCTGAACGGCAGCGATATTTTCGGAACTTCGACCAGGCCGTTGTCTCACTGGCACGACAGCATCACACAATGAATATGTAGACTCAAATTTTTGCACTAAACTTGTTATTGCTTGTCTACTAGGGCGATAATTACGACCGAAAATTGGAGTTAACGCTCTTAAAGTTGCGGTCACCGACTCCGAATTTCGGTAGTACATTTTTATAATTTCCAAACGTTGTTCCTTCGTGTACTTTACCATAACGAAAATGTTAAGTTTACTGAAAAAAAAGAAAGCAACAATTAGATGATCAGTGAAATAGTGCGTTCACAATTTAAATTCAGAGTTGTCAAGTAGCTATTGGAAAACCCGATATTTTATGTGATAAAAGTTTTTCAATACAGAAATATTACGAAAAAATTGAATTCTAAAACTCATCGTTTTCGATTTCCATCACATGCCTGTATATAAATTTTATTCAAAGCAACTTTTATTTATTTGTTTCATAAAATTAAATTCTACAGCAAGATATAAATAAAAATTGGGAATATTAATGTCTTTTTGAACTTTGAATACCAAAAGGACCCTTAACAAAGTGCCGAACCCTTAACAAAGTTTAAGAATGACATGAGTGGTATTTGGTGGTACCAGTGTGTGACCCGGGACTAAGTAATGGACAATGATTGATCTTGCAGTTCATCAGATTTGGAGAAACCAAAAATATTTTAGACAATTTTAGGCATCTTCGAAAAATCGAATTTAATTTTTAAGTTTTCCAAAAAAAAAAAAAAAAAATTAAACCATTTTATTGAGTTTTCTTAAAATTTAACACGAATTTTTGATTTTATTAAGTTAATAGACGATTGATTGTCTGAAAATTCGAAATTATGTTCGAATTTTTCAAAATTACAAAAATCCGTTGATTTAATGTTAAAAATCAGTTAATTTTTTCAAGTTTAGAGAAATAAAGGCGTGTTCGACAATTCGAATTTAATTCAGAATTTTTTCAAAATATGACATTTTAGGTAATGTCAACAATTCCTAAACCAGCTTTCGATCCATATCTCTATAAAAAATATTTACTCACTCGCAAAATAGAAACACATGAACTATTTTAAACATACATACTACAAAATTTCACAGTCAATTTGAATTAAAACCTCGCACACATGCTGATACTTTGTATTTCGATTCGAAAAGAAAATCGTTCGAATTTGTATGCATATTACATACATTGTATTTCGAAAGTTTTTGCTTTCGAATCGAAATACACAAAAACCCCCAGGTTTTATAACAGAAAATATATGGGATAGATATGGGACCTTTAACAATAGCCTTCATTTTTAGGAGAATGACATCCAAATATTCACTGACGGATCAAGATCACATGCTAAGGTCGGATGTGGTATCATTTCGGACCAGTTGAATCTGAGAATATCGCTTGGACAAACGGACTAAGGCCGAACTATTGGCTATAAAAAGAAACACAGAACAGATTCAGCATCAATATAGCAAGCGATCATAAGATCCCTAGAAAGCGTGTACATTACCTTGAAAATTGTCTAAGAATGCCAGATGTCTTTAGGCGAGATAGCAAGACCGTTCATAACAGAGGGAATAACAGAGCTGAGGCACTTGCGAAAGCCAGTACCACCATACATTCATATGAATTCAAACGTGATATTGGCACATCTTTCCTAAGAAGTAATTTCATATAAATTCCAATTAAATGCCAAGGAAAGATGGGAGAGAGAACCCACCTTCAACAAAAAATCTGGATATGCGGAGAACCCGATTTATGATTAGTCTGCCAAGATTCCATCGAACAAACATAGTAGTGGTCATCACCGGTCACTGGAAACCTGAGACAGGAAATTCTCGGGCAACAAATAATTATTGACAAAACATGTCTATCAAGAGAAGATGTGAATAAAATCCACAACTCCATTAAAACAGGTTGGCTGGAAAATTCAGCCGTCCAAGAAACACAGGAAATATGATGGAATAGACACAAGGTGTCACAACGGGAACTATGCTTGGACCTAAGTAAGCTATGCTTCATATTAATGTTTTAATATGAAAGAAATAAAAAAATTAACGATTTTTTTAACAATTACTTTTAATCCAAATATTTGAATATGGGTATTTCCATGATCAAACACGCGACATTCATACGTCTTTGGTAAAACAAAGATATCTTAAGATTTTTTTTCTTGTTTCGATTTTCGATATTATTTTAGTAGCAATGTATTTAGTGCAAGAGTAAGGTTTTGTCGTTTTGCTTTTCCCATTATATTAGCAATAAATGTGGTTTCAAAAAAGGCGACAAAAACTACAACACGTTTTCACGTCTTTATTTATTTAAAATTTGTTTAAACTAATAAGGAATAATGTCGATTTATATAGATAGTTTTCATGTTGAAATATTTGAAAGGTTTGTAAAAAGAATCAGTTCAAAATAAGATATATAAAGAAATGCAAAAAATTTGCGAATTTCTTTAACAATTACACTAGTTTCGCAGAATTCAGTTCATGGTCAAGAACGCGACATACATATGTCAAATAAAACGAAGAAATCATGAACATTTTTCTTGTTTCCATTTTACTTTATGATTTAGGTAACACTAATAAAGAATAAGGTGGTTTATATTGATAGTTTCCATGTTGAAATATTTGCATTTGCTTTTTTACAATCTTTACTATGATTTAGCACGCGACATATTTTCCCGTCACATTTGTAAAAAAGTCAGTTGAAATAAATTCAACAAAAGCTTTGCATTTATTATTTAGCAATTCGTCATACTTTTTATATAATACTCGTAATTATAATTAAATGCATTAACTAATCTAGACATTTAATCGAACTCGCATTTATAGGCTAATCGAATAAGTGCTCGAACTGTAGCATGTATGAGAAAGACAGATACTCTGCAACATTACTTGGATCAATGTCCTGCATTTAGTTGAATTGGAGACAACAACTTTTAGCATTACGAATTTGTAATAACGAGAACTCACATTTCGATCAAATAGGTTCTTAATCTAGTCGACTTTGTTTAATTTCGAATTAAATAACCAGTATTATAAGGCAGACAACAGAACTATATGCCAAAATAATTTCGTTTTCTCAGATTTAAACAATAGCTTAGATGTTATACATAATGGGTGGTATTATTGATTCCGCACGGAAAGGAAAACTAATCGGAAAGAAATATCGATTGATATGTAAAATGTAATTATTCATTCCTGCGGCATTCCGCAATACTGTCTGTGTAGAGATTATACCGCAAAAAGGAAAATTTTCGCAGCAACGGAATGAATAATTCCAAATTATGCTTCCGCACAAAAAATTTCATTCCGCAATCGCTGAACATTTTCCCTATCTAGAATGTATTTTCTTTCATTATAATTATTATCCAACATAAATTGGTTTTGATTTATACCATGTTAATTTAAATTTCTATATCATAGATTTCCTGTAGTTGCATGTTATTTTTTTTTGTAAATCCAGCTGAATTTTAATTGAAAACTCTTCAATCTATAAACAAATTCCCATTTCTAAATAATGCAATGAATGACAATCATTTTAATAAGTGTTCTTCAGACACTTAAGTTTTTTTTTGTTCTACTTGTTTGTGCAGTTAGAACGTTTTTATTTATTAGATAATCCTTTCCGGGTGATTTGCATTAGTCGTATGTCAGTTAGATACAGTCATAATATGCAACATACCACAAAATGTTCTAGTTTCAATGCATTTATAATACCCTGCTCTATAAACAGCTGGAGAGTTCATACAATACTTATGTGGCATTTGCTGCTATATACCAGATATTTTACAATTGACAGCTGAAACTAGTCTAGGCTATTATACAGCCGCTTTATAATTTAGGCTTCTTGACAATGATTTATTTTATTACTTTAACATCCTGATTTTCACCTTTCTCTTATAATACTTCTCTTTTAAAATTTTTTTTTACTCAGATAACACATAGGAATCTATGAAATTGAACCAACCAGGCTCGAAACAATAGTGTTGAATGCAGACTGACATAATCTAATTAGATGTCTCATTACTGTAACATTCTAGATATTTTCGAACTTAATTTCGAAGTTTTTGATATTGTAAAATCTTATTGTAAAAAAATGTAAAAAATATCTCCCCTATTCTGATAGCATTTTGTTTTTAAAACAAGCTATTTCCATGTATTTAACGGCAATTTTGACAAAAATTTAGAACAGTCAAACAATTGTAAGTCCTCTTCAATTCTGACTCGCCAAGGCAAGTATTTTTGGACGAGAAGGAAAAAGAGAATAAAACAAACTTGGGGTATAAACTTGACGGTAGTAGTCAATTTTCTCATTTCATTTTGTTTTTTCTTTCATGCATTGATTTGCATTAAAAAGTACGTAAATTGAATTGACGTGTGTGAATGAAATGGCAAGTTCAAAAGAGAATTGAACAAAAACTGGTCACTAAATTTTTAATTTACTGTAGTCTATTTTAAAGTCGTTTTTGACCGACTATAACGTTTATTCCTATTAGCACGAAATATTTTCCATATCTTTTTTTTAATATTTAGACCCATATGCTGTATTAGTTTGTCTTCTATGTTTGTTTGTCGAACAGTCGGTCATACTATTTCATATTAATGAATGAATGAATTTCTTTATTTTGTATAACCACCAGATTATTGTAGTTTTTGTTCTTTCTTATAAAAAAAAAACTGAATAAAACATTGCGCTTGGCTTTGTTGCATTCATGCATTCATTCGTTCATTCATGAAATTGATTTTTGTTGTCTTCTGAAATGAAATTTGACTTTTAAATAAGGCATGCACAATTATTAATATGCTTTATTAAGAAGGGCAAATATAGAAAACAGAATCCTACAAACTAAATATCACAAGTGAAATGTATACACACACTATACATTGAGTAAAAATTGTACAAATGTTCAAATGTACAGTTTTTAAAGCTAATGATTAGAATTCAGGGTCATTTGCATCCCGTATATAGTATAATTGAAATTGTTGTTTAATTTGTGTTTAAATATGTGGAAACAAGTCTTTGTTATTCGGATATATTGCACTACAGTAGTGGTCGGCATAATGAAAGAAAATATGTCACAATAGTAAATGTAAAGAATTATGAGATGGAGTTTTTGATGCTTAATCTGCGAATTGTTTTCCTTTGTATCATATATTTTTTTTTTTAAGAGAAGTAACACACAGGCAATTAATATGCCTGTTACTTGCGCTACTTTCTTTGGAAAGGGGATAGTTGAAGAAGTAAAGGTGTAAAGGTTTTGTATCACAACTCTGTAATTGCGCATTATGTTTGTTTTTATTGCAGAATTGCAGCGCCTCTGGTGGTGCGTAGGCGCATTAATGTTAAAGCTTGATTTTATGGCCTTTATTTAATTATTTTACTTCGGTGGAGGGCGCTGTGATAAATATTAGTTATGATAGATAGAAGAAAACTAATAATTACCAGAAACTGATGATGTTTGAGTGGCAGCGGCTGCGAACCCGGGCTACAAATTCCAACTCATGCTTAATGATCAAATGCGCTAACCAGTTAAGCTACAGCACTCCCAAACAAGTTTCGGTAACATTATCTTTCTTTACATCAGAATAGTCCCTTATGGCCATTAGTGCCGACCACTGATCTGACATTAAGAAAATGTCATTGCTTCAAATATTTAGAATATTTTTGTTTGTAAGTTTGCAAATGAATTGAACTTCTAAAAAATTGCAAATAAATTTAAGGCCAGGGTGTATCTCGATTTGAAAAGAAAATCGTTCGAATTTGTATACTTTTTACTTTGTATTTCGAAAGCTTTTGCTTTCGAATCGACATACACAATAACCCCCCAGGTTAATCTGAAATTAGTTGTTTAACCCTAGTAGGAGAAATGTCAAATGAGGGCCGGGAATAACGGTATTCGCAAGAGAGTTAGTTCCCAAGACAATGTCTCGCTATCTTCTCATCGAGTATATGTAGTTCTTGTCATTATTAGGGACAAATCTGTGTTTTATATCTCATTCAGAAACATCCGAATTTCTTTGACAACTTGGAATGTGAATCAAATGATTCTTGATGAATCCATAAATAGTATGTGGATATTCTTGCCTGATATTGCGTGGTACTAAATATGTTGAACAACTATTTTTATAGCCATAATTTGGACAGAGCTTTTTTATTAAATTATTACGAAAATAATTCATTAAATTATTATATCTATAAATATACAGATATAAAAATTTTTATTATTTTTTAATTTTTTTTACTCCTTTGGATTATTTTTAATCTCTTCTTTATATTATTTATTTTAAGGCTTTAAGTTAAATAAATCTTTTAAGCCTTAGTAAATTATTCACTCCTTTAGAATTGCAGTCTAATGTCATTATTGACTATAAAGCCTGGTCCGCATATATACCACATCCGACATGTAATCTTGATGCCTCGGAGATTGGAGGTCGTTAACATAGCCTGATCTATCCAATAAATTCCTTGTAAAAATATAAAGATTCCCAGATTTCACTTTAAATTTGTCCACAACTATACAATCACAACTACAAATCCACCTAAATTCTTTGCAAACAAAGTTTACAAGCACCCATATGAAATTTCCTATTGTCTGTATTATTTAATATTATTTGAAAAAAAAAATCTGTAAATTAAGAAAGACACACGCGCGACATGATGCCACAAATTCAACAACAACACAAATGAACCACAAGTCTTTACGCTAAAAAAGGGGAATTTGTATAAAAACTAAATATAAAATATTTTTATTTGCAATAGAGAAGATTGCGTATGCATATTGACGTTAAACATGTGAAAATGAGATTCTGCATGCATAAGTACATACTCGTACATCTCATTTCTAATTTATTTTCTTTTTCAATTTGTTTCTTTACAGTCAAATGATCAAATGACTTAATGAAATTGAAATACAAACAATTTAGAAAAAGAAAGAATAGCAAGACAAAAAAATGTTTGCCAAAAATAATATGACCAAGCGCAAGACGCTTATTTTTGCCTGCTTTGGCATAGCCCTTGGCCTTTGCATTGGTACAGTATTAAAAAACTATCGAGCTTTGGAGATAGTCAAACGATGTAGTATGAAGCCCACCAATCAGAAAACACCCTTCGAGATTATAGGCCTTAAAGCCGAAGATAACATACAAAACTCTCAGAAGAATTTAGTGTTTGTGGGAGTTATGACGGCGAAAAACTTCATTGAAGGACGAGCGAGAGCGGTTTATGATACGTGGGGCAAAGAGGTGCCAGGTCGTATAGCATTTTTCAGTTCAGAGGGTTCCTATTCAGATGAACTGCCAGTAATTGGTTTGAAAAATGTGGATGATCGTTATCCACCGCAAAAGAAATCGTTTATGATGCTTTACTACATGTATGAGAATTATATAGATAAATTTGAATGGTTTATACGTGCTGATGATGATGTCTATATAGAGCCTCAGAAATTGGAGAAATTTTTAAGATCCATAGACAGTTCTAAGCCACAGTTTATAGGTAAGTTAGAAAATTAACGAAAGTTATTATTATTAAATTTATTGAAATATTTATAAAGGACAAGCTGGCAAAGGCAACAGTGAGGAGTTTGGTTTATTATCATTGGAATTTGATGAGAATTTCTGCATGGGTGGCCCCGGTGTTATACTTAGCAGTGAAACTTTGAGAAGAGGTAATTTTTTTGTTAGCTTATAATTGCATTTAATCTTTTTATACCCTCCACCACAATAAGTGGTGTATATAAGTTTGTCATTCCGTGTGTAACACTGAGAAATATTCATCTCAGACCCAACAAATTGAAAAAGAAAACAAGTAAGAAAGTAT
This sequence comes from Bellardia bayeri, assembly GCA_950370525.1. NCBI lineage: Eukaryota > Metazoa > Arthropoda > Insecta > Diptera > Calliphoridae > Bellardia > Bellardia bayeri. Next base: position 81,827,138 of record OX493266.1, read on the forward strand.
AGTCGGTCAAGCCCGACCATATAATACCCTACACCCAGTATAAGTATAAAACAGTTTTTCAGAAATGTTCGCTATATGGGAGATATGACCTATTATGGACCGATCATCCAAAAATTTAGTGTCATGATTTCTGTGAATATAAATATTGTGTATGTTAAATTTTATCTCGATATAAATACTTTTTAAAGATTTGTGGAGGTTAAAGTTAATTACGGGGAAGGTCTTATATTGGAGCTATGACTAATTACGGACCGACCATAATAAAATTATACCGTATTCCTTGTATACTTATGAAATATATTTTCGTTCAATATTATTTGGATACCATCATTTTTGAGAGAGTTATGCTCTTTAAAGTGACTTTTGGAAGTGGGCCTTATATGGGAGCTACGACTAATTATGAACCGATCACAATAAAATTGTACCGTATTGTTTGTATACATATGAGATATATTTGTGTTAAATATTATGTATTTCGATACCAACATTTTTGAGTGAGTTATGCTCTTTAAAGTGGGCCTTATATGGGATCTACGACTAATTATGGACCGATCTGCACAATATTTGTATATGTGATTTGGCTTCATTTACCACTCATTTGTGATGAAATTTTTTTGGTTCCAAATGTTATCGAAATATCTTCATAATTGTGACCTGTACTCTGCATACAAGCTTTACGTGGACAGCCAGCCAGCCAGACGGACGGACATCGTTAGATCGACTCAGAAAGTGATTCTGAGCCGATCCGTATACTTTAAGGTGGGTGTTGGACCAATACTTCTGGGTGTTACAAACATATGCACAAATCCAATATACCCTCCCCACTATGGTGGTGTAGGGTATAAATATTCTTGGTCTTTACGACATTCTAAGTCGATTGAGCCATGTCCGTCTGTCTGTCCGTCCTTCTGTATGTATAAAACACTCTCACGTCCAAACGACACAACTAAAATCAACAAAGTTTACAAAAAACCCGTTTGTACTAAGCAGTTTGGTATTAAAAATTACCAAAATCGGTACAGTAGAACAAGAGTTATGGACCAAAATGTAAGACAACCTCCATAAAAATTTGATATTTTTGAACATTTTTCTTGCAATTTTTTTTAAATATATTGCAATTATTACCATGAAATTTTGTACACGTATTCACTTGAATACGTATAAATCTGGTACAAATATAGTTACCAAGTTAAAATTCCACACAAATAATTCTTATAGTAATGTATATAAATTGTTGTACTAAGTTTTATGATAGTCGGTCCATAGCTCCCATATAAGGACCACATCCGAAAAAGTTTTTATATATCTTTATATACTCGTATATCTTATAAATATCGGTATCGACTCAAAACTTTACAAAGATCATTTGCATATACACAAAAATCATACTACAGAAATTTGTGAAATTCGATCCATATTTGACCGTATCCCCCATATAAATCTCTTACAAATAATGGTACCAATAAAATTTTACACGGATCATTTACATACATGACAAAATCAAACTGCTGGATTTTGAGAATATCGGTTCATATTTGACTATGTCTCCCATATAAGGTCCACTTCCGAAATTCACTTAAATACTAATGTGTATCTTAAGTTACTGCCCTGATTACCGTTCACAACACTAAGTATTTTGATCTTGTATGTTGTAAACTTCGTTTACGATTCACAACACTTATTAGCTTAATCGTATGAAAACTGCATGTTGTGTTGTAGTCAACACATTTTAGTGTTGTGAACGATAATCGGGCCCTACGTTGAAATTTGACGTGAAATATCCTCATATGCATAAAATTCACTGTTCCAATATTTAAGAAGTTCGGCCCATGATTTGTCTTAGCTGCCATATAAGAACCATTTCCGAAAAAGAATTTAACCCACAAAAATATCTAATAAATATCGATATCGAACCAACTTTAATATGGATCAGAAATTGTAATACAGAAATCATATTAATATCGGTTATGCGCTAATTATGCTACCGGATTTTGTAGCTGTCGGTCAATAATAGCTCCTGAATTAAGACAACTTCCGAGCATAACAACCAACCATACAACTCTTGTAAATAACGTTATTAAGATGAAATTCAACCAAAATAAGCCTAAAATACATAGAAATAACATTAGTGTATACTGGATTTAGAAGCTATCAGTCCATAATCTACTATGCCACCGATAAATCTCATGTAAATAATGTTATTGAGATCAAATTCAAACAAGCCTTACCTTATATCTTACCCTTTTTATACTCCGTTTCTTAACTTGTGAATATGCAAAAATGTTCCTTTAATTTTATAAATTGTTAAGTTCCACTCAAGAGTATTATGAATATCAGACAAACTCTGTAAATTGTGGTAAGAATCGGTAATTACATCAATTATAAATGTTCAAAATTAGATAAAATTTCAAAACATTTCAAATAAATTATGTTGGTCGTAAAATTGTATTTCCAACAATATATAAAGTAATAACAAAATTTGCTCTAAGACTGAATAGAAAATACAGAATAAGGATATTCTAGTTCTAAAACCCGTGTAGTTTTTGTGTTTCTTATTACATTTAGGTGGAGGGTATTAAATATTCGGCACAGCCGAATTTTACACTCCAACTTGTTATAACTAACTTTATAACATTTTAGTGGCTCCTCATATACCTACTTGTTTGAAAAACTTATATAGCACTCATGAGGATGTGGAAGTTGGTAGATGTGTGCAAAAATTTGCTGGCATACCCTGTACTTGGAATTATGAGGTTTGTTTATAAATTCATATATCTAAATTGTATCACTGCTAATTAATATTTTAATTATTGCTTTATTCTATATTTCAGATGCAATACATTTTACGCCATAACTCCAGTGGGCGTACAGCATTTACGGGCAAACTTAAACGCAAAGAAATTCATAATGCCATTTCCTTGCATCCCATTAAACAGGCTCCCCTAATGTATCGTTTACATTCCTATATACAAGGTCTGAAGGCTGAGGAAATGCGTCAGGAATCTTTGCTATTGCATCGTGATATTAAACGTATGGCCAAGTATTTGGAAATTCCCGATGAAAGCCGATATTTGGTGCCGGGTATACCTCTAATACCCGAAGAGGAGAATAGCAGGCGTCATTTTGAGGATCATAATATATTGGGTAAGTGGGAAATGAAAGACACAATTTCGGCATATTACAAAACGAAACGTCTAATTCTTATCAGCTAGAATAAGATCTAAGTTTTCTTTAGTTTATTTAGTACGATTTCTATTCAAGACATTTATTTTTTATATTATTTTTCTTATTAAAATCCTAAAACCCTCTTCAAATCTTAAAGTTTGAGGTTATCAAGAAGGAAACTATCCTGGATATATCCTTTATAATTTATTTTTCCTTTGCCATGTGACTAATATAATCTCTAAGTCTCCATAAGTGATACAGTAATTTGTCTCTTTCTCCAACCAGATTCACCGACATTGTTTCTTTACATTTTCAACATTTTTTCTTTACACTTCTTCTCTTTCCGGAATTCTGCGATTAGATAAGGCTAGGTTGGTTTTATTTCCATATATAAGCACCCTGATTCTTTGACGAATGAATAGATATGTAAGTAGATTTATCCACGACAGCTCTTCCAAGCATGCCAGAAAAAGGGGAGGTCTACAGTTTCCTAAGAGAGAACTGGTCTCCTTCTATTCATTATGGCAGTTTTTGTAGTCATTAAACCGAGTTCCGAAAGTACACGCCGAAAGCCAATAAGTGAAATCGTACTGCCTCATTCAAATGCCTGCCATATTGACTACACAGTAGCACAGGTGGGTTCATTAAACTTTCTTGCTGAACAGTTATTTTAAAGCGCATAATATTATTATTAGTGAAGGAATCAATACGAATACATCAGCTATACAATTATGTACAGATGCATATATGTAGGTATAAGCTTTATTTTTCAAGGTCACGCTGTCTTATTATTCACCGGCTATCCCAAATGTCTAGTAGACTCCCGCTATACGAGTAACTGCCGCCTTGTTGTCATACTTATACGATCATACTTTTTACGATTGCTATTAGATTGAGATTATGTTCTCAATAGTCGTTGTGGCAGTAGTTCTCTTCGCATCTGCCTTTGCGGACTGTTTTTACAACTTTCAATGAGGTATATTACATTTATTCTCTAAAGATTACCCCTAGATATGAAAGCATGTCAGGACGTGGTATGCAGTAAATAAATCATAGTTGAAATTAGGCACCATTCTGAAAAAACTCAGTCAAACATTACTTCAAGATATTTGACCGTTCTGACCGTTCTTCTTCTGGGAAAAATAGTGCTTATAATGTATAATGGTTGTCCTAAACAGACATATAACTTCTATGTCATAGTCATGTGCTTAATTGCATCTAACTGCATTAAAACTACTATTTTATAAAGACAAATTATTTTTCTATTAATATTATGAACGCTTTGGTGTCAAAATGTTTTCAGGGGGGTTACTCTCTATTTCGATGCGATCTCTATTGCGATGCGATAAGCGTACAAATTGATATACTCACGCATCGAATTTGCTTTCGCATCGCAATAGAGAGTACCCCCAGTTGATAATTGAATTGCTCCTTTTCTACATTGCTGTTATATTTGTTGGTTTAACACACATATACCTGAATGTGGTTGTAACAGCTCTGATATCATCGAAAGTTTCACGCTAAGGAAAAAATTTCCGGTTGATGAAGCTACCGCTCAGTTATAAAAAAATAATAAAGGAGATCCAATTGTCCAAAGACGAGAAGTATTGGACCATTGTGTTGCCACAAGACACTTCTAAAGCAGACCATTTATCGTAGAAGAAACAGAAAAAGTTCCTCAAAGAGCTGCAATTCCATGAAAAGCATTAGTTTTCTTGCCAACGTGATACAGAGAATAAAGGATTCAACGCACCCTCTTGTTCTTTAGCAGAAATGAATGTACTAAAAAACTAGCCGATTTCAATCATACGCCAGCACAGCGATGATCCTGTTATTCAACGTATGTAATGCGTAAAGAATATCCTGGCGGACTAATCTCATATCCGAAATATAAGTTTGCAAGCCGTACATTCGAAATCTATTAAAACACGGAAGGTCATGTTGTTCTTGATATTCCCTTATATGCTATCTTACCTTTATGAGAATCGCAGTCTTTTTTATCTCACTCAATACCTACTATGTATATCCAAAATTAAACAGCTATGCTTAATTTACCACACTTGTGAAGCATCTTTATGAGAAATTTCTAGATTCTAGTACACACAGGATAAATTTAAAGGAAACTACAGCTGAAATGTTTCATATTTATTTTTAAGTTTTATTTAATTTGAAAAAACTTGTTAATTATGTTCATTTCTTCACAAAAAACCCAAGTGTTAGCAGCTACTCCTCACACAATTTGGCACCCTTGCCTATAAAAGCAGCGTAAGCCATTAAATGAGGTATAAGATTTTGTTCCATAGTGCCGGTGAATAAATGTGATTGTGGTCCTCGTGCAAATATGGCTACATCCTCGCCAGCATGATGACCAGATGATTTTTTAATGTAACTGGGTTTAGCTATAACTATAATTATAATTAAAATCAATTAAACCACGTTATTAAACCACGTCAGACACATTAGCACTTACAGTCATGATGCTCTGCCCTTAAGTCTTTACGTTTCCAAGTGGAATCCTTAACTTCAATATACTGTTTGGGTCCCACAGCATAATTCAACACACTATAGGGTACACCATCCAAATCTAAATCATATTCATTTAAACCCAAAATTGGATTACCACGTCCCGGATAGCCAGCTATAGACATGGTATGTGAATGATCAGCTGTTACCACGATTAAGGTATCCTCTTCCTTGGTCATTTCCACAGCAGTTTTAATGGCTTCATCAAACTCTAGAGTTTCATCTAAAGCATAACCAGCTATAGTTTTATGATGACCATGATCAATGCGACCACCTTCTATAAATAGGTAATAGCCTTCAGGATTTTTCTGCAACATTTTTATGGAGCTGGCTGTCATATCCTTTAATCTTGGCTGCGACGGATTCAGCACCTTCTTACGGGCATTGTAATCTAAATGAGCGGAATGAAAGAGTCCTAGAACCTTGTTGGTTTCATTATAATCCAAATTTTTTATTTGCTCTAAGTTGGAGATAAAAACGCCCTGAGGATTTTCTGCTTTCCACCGTTGTATTAAATCTTTACCGTCTTGCCGCTCTCCCATCGTACCGAATGTATCATTTTGTGTGAAGGGTATAAATTTAGTTAAACCTCCTCCCATTATAACATTGAAATTTTTACCCGGCTCATCTTCTATCAACTGTGTGGCAATATCTAAACAATCCTCTGTATAAGGTATACCGCTTTTAATTATATCGTAATCACTTTCAAAATGTCTGCTAGCTACATGAGCATAATTGCCTGAAGGACTGGCATGAGTTATAGTAGTGGTAGTAACTATGCCAGTGGATTTACCGGCCTGCTGAGCCCACATAGCTATAGATTCCACGTGATTTTGGGGATCTATAGAAGCACTGCAATTTAAATAATCTACTCTAGCATTCACACCAATCAAACGTAAATTGGTCTTGACTCCCGTCAGATAAGCTGTAGCGCTACAAGCAGAGTCAGCCGTCTGAGCATTAGTACAATAAGTCTAAATTTTAAAATGTTGATGATCACTTCAGTTACTATTTACTTATAATGCCTATCTATATAAACGAAATTCTTTTGTACCTTGCTTAGTCCAGTATAAGGAAATTTCTCCATATTTAAAACGGATTCTTCTCCACTTAGGCCTTGTCGTTGTCCTTTTAGAATGCGGGCCGCTGTTAGTGTTGCAATTGACATACCATCGCCCAAAAAGAATATTATATTTTTAGCTTTGCCATTGTTCTGTTTTAGATTTAGACGATTCTTCAAACTATTTTGAGCCTGATCAAACCAATACTCTGTACTCATTTCTTTTACAGGAGTCACTCTCTCCTTAGTTACACTGCGCCCTTGAGTATTCAATTCTTTTTCCAATACTTCATGATAAGGATCCAAACATTTTACAGATTTATTTATAATTAAAACCACAACAATGCCAAGTAGTTTGTTTAAAGACATGATTTGTTTATATTTACGTTAAACTCTTCCAGTGATATTGAAAACAATGAAACAGATTTGTGCAGCCGTACTCACTTATATAGGGGAATTATTTTCAAAAAGTCAGAATTAGTTTAAGTGTTGAATGTGATCACATATTTGTATGTACATATGTTACTTTTGTAATCTACATATGAACATTCAAACTGTGAGACCTACTTAGAAATCGAACTCTTTTTTAAATACGTTGTATGTATGTAGCTTAAGCTTACACACTTCATAGGGCTTAAATAGTTGAGTTAATTGTTTTCACACAATTGATGACTTTTTTTTACATTTAAAATTCAGTTTTTATTACCACATCTGGTGTGATTGGAAACGAACACAATACACACAATTACTGCATAAGACTGGGAACTATTCTAGGTAAATCAACGACGACTACAACCACTACAATAGGGCCAATCAAACATTGTACCAATGTAAAATGTGCACAGTGGGTTCGACTGAAAAATAAGTGGTAATAGATCTGAATCATCTTCTGGATGTTCTTCTCAATTCACAATTTTGTTTAAATGGTATTGCATCATTGCATTTGCAAAAAGGTTTAGCATATTTTTGCTCTTGCTGTGTTATTTTGCACATGATTGTGAATTGCGCTATACTATTATATCTCGAGTTTTTGGGATTTAGTGATTTGGGATTTCTCTAGACATGGAAAACATGGACTCTAAATAAAAAAAAAATACTTTAAAAATACTTTTAATTAATTTAGTATTTGATTTATTTATCTTAAGAATTTTATTCTAAGGAGTGATTCAAGTAGAGATACTTTTTGCAATACCCTTTTTTTGACAGATCACGTTAGAGTCGTGTCATGCAGTCATGTTATTTTTGTTTAGTATTGTTTGGCATTTCATAATGAAAAGACTTACGCCTGCTGAACAACGTTTACAAATCGTTCAACTTTATTACGAAAATTCACGTTCTGTGAGTAATGTTTCGTGCACTTCGAACAATTTAGGGTAACATAATCGGCCCATTTCTAGCTCAATGTAAACAAACAAAATTGCCACATTTGGAACGAAGAGCAAGATCGTGTGATATCACATTGTTAGACTTTTTCCTGTGGGGATATGTAAAGTCTAAAGTTTATGCAGACAAACTCGCTTCGATTCACCCCTTGAAGGGTGACGCATTTGAGACGAAGAGCAACCTGAAGAGACTCAAGAACTACTTCATCCAGAAACAACCACGTCATGGTGTGGTCCGTATTTCTTTAAAAATGATGCTTGTGCGAACGTAACAATCATTGACGAACGTTACGTGCCATGATAACTAATTATTTAATGCCTGAAATTGAAGCTCGTGATCTCGGCGACTTTTGGTTTCAGCAAGATGGTGTCACTTTCCACACATCGCATCAATCAATGGATTTATTGAGAGAACACTTCGGTGAGCACATAATTTCACGTTTTGGCCCGGTCGATTGGCCACCAAGATCGTGTGATATCACATTGTTAGACTTTTTCCTTTGGGATATGTAAAGTCTAAAGTTTATGCGTACAAACCCGCTTCGATTCACCCCTTGAAGGAAAACATCACGCATGTCATTCGCTAGTTAGCACTCGAAATTCTCGAACGAGTCATCGAAAATTGGACTCAACGGATAGGCCATCTACGACGTAGCAACGGCCAACATTTGATAGACATATCTTCAAAAAATAAATGCCAAATGATAATAAACATTCCCCACTAAATTTGAATTTTCTGTTTTCTTCTTTAAAAAAGTAGGGAACCTCGAAATGGATCACGCTTTATTAACTGGAGAGCATTTTTGGGAAGAGAATAAATTGTTGGTTGTTATTTCGTTATGTGAAATACTACATACTACTGTTTTCCATGGTCAACCTTCATTTTTATGAATATTACAAACAATCTTCTAGGCATCGTTGTAGTTTTAATTATAAATCAATATACATACATATAAAATATTTAGATAATTGCCATGGACTTTTAAAAACAGAATTGAATGTTTAAGGGCGCAATGTAACTAAGCACAGAGTATCTTCTTAAAAAGAGGATCGATCCGCTTTGTTAACAGAGTGTTCCATGACTTTTATTTTCTCCTGTTTTGAATTTAGAACATATACCAGAAAGTAATCTCGCTCAATTGAACAACAACCGACCATTTGTAAATATTGAAATAGATTTTTTTATTCATGAAGAATGAAGTGCTGCATTTGATAACCTTTTGCATACTTCACAAACTTCGCATATTTGTAGTGACGTGAGTGTATTGGAAATTATTCGGTGATTAAGTTGAATCAGGCGAAATGTTAACTGCATCAACAACGACGATAAAATTGTGCTTACCACCTTCGTTAGTAATAGTGAAGACGGTGAGTATTTCGCTGAGTAAACTATTTGGCAGTTTCACATACTCGTACACTGCATGTATAGATGTAGTGACTTTATAGAGGTACAGGAGTGGCGACAGGACCCCACCCTTAGAAACTCTTTCACAGATAATTCGTGACCTATCTCTCTATACTGTTGACCATTGACCACTAAGTGCTGTTGGTTTAAACTCTATGAGATCTATGAAATATGAACTAACGTACATTCTTTGTAGTGAGGAACTCTTCTACGGGAAAACTGTTTCTGCAATTGAGTTGAAGTGTAAGACTGTGATTTTTTCAATAATGAATGTTTGTGAATTTTGCCAATATTTCGATTAGGGTAGTCTCTCAATTTTTTGGAAAAGTCGTCAATATTAACATTTCAAAATTAGGGTGGGATAGGTGGATTAGTATTACTATACGGATATCTCCACTTCTGCACGAGACGTGTGAATAACACTTTTTTACTCTAGGATACAGATCTGCAGCTACGTGCAACTAATTAAGGACACGTTACTAACATGTGAGCTTGAAGCAAATAATGCGAAGTTTTTACGATATTCTCAAATTCTGTCGTAGTTTGGTCAAATTAACTCTTAATCCTAGAATATAACTGCATATTGTATAAAATTATTTATTATTTATGAATCTGCGAGTAATATTTTCAAATAAGATGCAGTCGTGCATATAATTAAGGACATACCACTAATTTTACAAAGAAAATAAAATTAAAAATAAATCAATATTTTGTTGCAATTCCTTTGTTATCGATAACAGCTACATACAGTATTTAAATGGCTTATCAAGCTTTCGTTGTTTCGGCTAAGAGAATTTAAATTACTTATGGCCGAATTGTCGGTCATTAGTTAACCATTGGTAAACTAAAATACTAACTATTGTTTAACTATTACTTGGTATTCTTATAGCAAACTAAGCATTGCGAATTAAAGAATCATTAGTTAAGCCTTTGCCATTAGCTAACTAAAGACTGTGAATTTAGCCATTATTCTTACAGAACTTACTTTGGTTGAGATCAGATCTGCATGAAGGCCAGTCAAGAACAGTGACCGAATTGTAAAAAACCCATTTCTTGACGTGATGAGCCGTATGTTTCAGATCGTTATCTTGTTGAAATATCCCTGTTGGTGCCATTTTCTCATCAGCATATGGCAGCACTGTATTGCTTAGAATTCTTGCATACTGAAACTTATCCATATTTTCCTCAATTTACTGCAGCGGCTCAACACCACGTGACGACATAGCACCCAAAGCATTATAGAGCCTACTCGATGCTTCAAAGTGGAGCGGATGTACTTTCGATCATATTCCTTTAACTTTGGCCTGCGAACATATTTTTTCCATTCCAGTCTCTTCTGTAGGTTACGTTCAGACAATTATGGCTTCTTTCGTGAAATTCTTACAAACAGTCCAACTTCTCACAATCCACGTTTTACTGTATCTACAGACGGTTTTGCCTCATTTTTACTAAAGTATTGCAATTCGAATCTCATTTGCTGATTTGTAAGGATTTTTTCCGACTCGCGCACAATCAGTGCATCTTCACGAACTGTTGTAATACGATTTATTTTTTTTTGCGGGCCACCTTTTCTGTAGTCGAATGCTTTCTGAAATATTTAATCGCTTGAAAACTCATTGTTTTTAAAACATTCAAGGCTGTTGCGATTTCGCGATAAGCGTTTCCATCCTGATGCATTTGTACAATAATCTTTCGAGTACCGAAATGGCAGGATTTGCTTTTATCCATGTTGAGCAAGTTTTAAAAACTTTGCAGATACTGAAAAACACACTGTGTAATCATAATTAATTTAATCTAATTTTTAAAAATTACCTGAATTTGAAAATGTTAATAAATTTATCGCTGTGCATGATTAATTTCGCAAATTATAAAAAAACAACACAAAGAAAAACATAACGGTGAACATAGTGTGGCCAAAATTATAAAAATGTTAGTGTTTTATTTCAGAAATATTACCTTAAACATAACGATTTAAGTATTGAATACTACTATTCGTAATTAGTTGCACGCAGCTGTATACATAAGTATGTATATTTGCCTAGACTTCTCTAAAAGTTTGCAAATAACGTTTAAAAATTCAGTTTAGTAATTATTAACTCAAATCATTTTTACACTTGATTTAATTTTATTAAGCATTTAACAAAATTTTCGTCTCCTTTTTTCCAGGCATTAGTCCCGATCTTAATAAATTTGCACCGAAAACACGTGAAGATCTCCTAGAATGGTCATTCTTGGCCAGAAGCCTATACTCCACTGATCATTCAAATCCCAAGCACAAAATCGATTCAGCAATGAGAGAAGGATTGGAAGATGTCATAACAGAGGTAATGGAAAATATCAACAATTATTCAAGGCAACGAGGAAGAGTTATAGAATTTCGTGAACTATTATATGGCTACACAAGGTTAAATGCTTTACATGGACAAGATCTTATATTGGATCTATTGCTGATATATAAGAAATATAGGGGTAAAAAGATGACGGTGCCGGTAAGAAGGCATTTATATGTGCAAAGAGCATTTACGGGGATATTTATTAAAGAATTTGAAGAAGATTTTTATAATACCACTTTACAAAGAAGTAAGTTTATTTTTTAAAGTTAAAACTTTCAAAAGTATATTTATTTAAGTATTTGTTTAATTTATAGGTTTCCTAAAGAACATTTTAAATCAGGGAGTGGAAAGTTTATCAAACCATTTTTCCATACCAGGCTTATTATCGGCCGGCAATCCTTCTACTACCGGCAATTCCAAAATTGTTTTTGTTTTACCTATTGCAGGGCGTTTGTCCACGTTTAAGCGTTTTTTGGATACTTATGAAAGTGTAGCCATTGAGGAGGACAAAAATTGTGATTTACTGGTTGTTATCTTTGGTTCTCTAGCGGAAATACAAGATCATTTGGCAGAAATAAGAAGTTTAAAGTATCGTCACATCTATCATCAAATCAATTTCATACACCGACAAGAGGAATTCTCTAGAGGTGTGGCATTGGATACAGCTGCTCGCTCTTCTTATATAGAAGACGATAATATAATACTTTTCATTGATGTGGATATGGTATTTAAGTTCGAGACCTTGCAGCGTATACGCATGAATACTTTACAGGGCAAACAGGTGTATTTGCCCATAGTCTTCTCCCAGTATGATCCCAAACGAAGGCAACAGCAGCAAATACCAGCCGCAGAAATAACCAATGAATCGGGATATTTTCGACAGTTTGGTTTTGGCATTTGCGCCATCTATAAATCGGATATTTTGGATGAAAATATTAACGGTTTCGACAAGGATATCACCGGCTGGGGTTTGGAGGACGTTAAATTTTTGGAGAAAATTGTCAAGAATGGCAATCGCCAGAACTCATTTATGATCAATACAGCCGAAGTGTCGGAAGATTATAATTTGAAGGCATCGCAAATGCGTAGACTGACAATATTTCGTGCAACCGATCCTAGTTTAGTCCATATTTATCATGATATTAGTTGTGATATTAACTTAGAGACTGCTCAGTATAATATGTGTTTGGGCACAAAGGCCAACTCGTTGGGCAGTACCAGTCTAATGGAACATTTATTTTATAATAACCCCGATAATATAGAATTCATTAAAGAATTTAATCGTAAAAAAGAAATTAGATAGTTGGAGTTGAAATTAAAACGGTATGTAACGGTTAAGTTCCCAATTGAAATATCACAATATTAAAAGAGAGAATAAGTATTTCTAAACTTTTCACTGAATACACAACAAAAAAAAGTATTAATTATAATAACAATGTCTTATACATACATTAAGTTGAAAAAAAGAAAAAGAAAGAAAATATTTGTATTTTAAAGCCAAATTTTTTTATTGCCTTATTTAATTTAAAAAGTAAAATAAAAAATACGAAAACTTATTAAATAAGTTTTTTGTTAGCAAATAAGAAGTAATATTCATATTTTAAGTTAAAACCTAAAAATGGAATTAAATTGCATTTTTTATACAAAACAGTAATATTGTACTGGTTTCATAGTAATAACATAAACATAATTTAGTTATTTAAGAATTACAAAAAAATCAAGATCAGTTTAATGTGATATGTTTATTATTAAAAAAATTAAAGTAAAGTAAAGTCGAATAAAACAAAACAAAACAGAACAAAACAAAACGACGACAATTATGTAAGAAATTCACTGAACAAACAAACAGATAATGAATAACAAGTAAAATATTTAATTTTACCTTACATAAATTCAACTGGTTCAATATCTAACAAAGCCAAAGTCATATTAAGTACTTCTCTTACAGCTTTCATTAGATAAATGCGAGCGTAAACATAGGGCATCAAGTGATCACGTTTTTCCTAATACATAATAACATTTTCAATTGTCATTCTCTGCTCTTGTATGTGTATAAATTATAAAAGAAGTTTCACTTACCGTTAAAATTCTTATTCTGCGATAGTAAATGCTGAATATGGCGACTAGGCCATGTAGAAAATGTATGATTAGGTGAGCGGAACATAAACCAAGTGCTACTTGTTCCATACAACGATCAATAAGATTAGGAAATCCAGCCAAATAGGCATAAACCAGTTGCCATTCTTCCTGGAAATAATAAATGTCAATAAGTTTAATTAAACTGTTACAAATTTCTACTATACACTGCGTTACATCACTATAATTACACTTGATTTTTGCTATTTATTGTAAAGTTTCAAACAGCTTTTAAAACGTGTAAATTTGTTTACGAGTATGTATGTTTAATAATTTCTTTTTATTCAAAATTTAGAAGACCACTTTATTATTTTAAGAGAGAAATTCCACATTAATATTTTGTTAGTATTTCATAACTGTAATTACATTTTACGATAAACAAAATAGAATAATAGAAAAGCAAAAGTATATTCATTTTATGAAATTTTCAACAATTTGCTATTAAATGCCGCATGGTTCGCACCTTAGTGATTTTTAAAAGGGTAAAATTTCAGTTTATATAAAAAGTGGCTTAAGTTTTCGAGCAATTAACAAAAAAATAAACCAATCACATGTTGTATTAACAAATAATCCGTATTAGTATGGTAAAAATAAAAGTAAGGGCCCAAAAAAAAAAAAACTTTCACAACGGGACAATCGCAGAATTATTGATGTATTCAAATCAAAACCAAAAAAAATCCCAGACTATTACAGGATCAAAGCTGTTGCCTGTGTTAAGACTATTAACTAGTCCCGCACAAAACTGCTAGCTTTTCTCTAAAAGAAACTTACAAACTATCCAGAAACAGTTTAGTCGATAATCTTTGTTAATAGTTTCACTATTTTAGCATACATACTTATGTACATATGTATGTATATTTGTTTGAGGTAATTTTTTCGAATGAGAAAAAATCAATATTGATCGTCCAGATAGTCTCAAATGCTATTGGAGAGACCTACGAAAAGAACAAGAACAATTGTCATATTACAATTATAGACATTTATGTAACATAAAGCCATATTTCGGAATGAAACTTGTTTGAGGGCTAGGAGGAACGCGTAAACGCTTGGTATGGACTTTCAGCTTTACGCGTTTTTGACGTTCTAAACAACTGTCAAAAAAAGTAGAATCAATGTAGTCTTATGTTTTAAGTTACACACTTAAAAGCGTAGAGCGCGTTGACGCTTGAAAAACGAAAAGTTCGTTTATTTTCTACTTTTCAAAGCGTCTCAAGCGTCGAACAGCTGACATCGACAAAAGAAGAGCAAATTTATTTTAAAGGTGATGTCACTGGGAAAAATGACAATTGAAAAAACATTTTTTACATGGTGTAACTATACAAGGTGAGTGCAGTAGCACTTATGTCAAAAATAATACTTTTTCAATTGTTTTTGACAGTAGTACATTATTTTACACAAACAAAATGCCTGTTGTTTGTTGTATTGTGTTGTATTTGTTGTCGATTTGCACTCACCTTGTATAGTTACACCATGATGTTTTATATGAAATTGACAAACAAATCGATAAAAAAAAAAAAAATGCATAGGTATAAAAAAAAATCAGCTGAACTTACATCAGTACATTGCCGCGAAAATCTTCACATGTAACTTAAAATACTTGACGCTAAAAACGTTTAGAAAGCTATAAACGCGTTGACGCTAAACAGCGAGTTGTGGACCCCCAGCTTTACATTACGATATGTACTTAGAATGCTTTATTTTAGTCAATAAATCTGTTTTTACTATATCGATTTTACTGATTTTCAATACCAAACTTTCTGGAACAATGATATTATTTTTTTTTTTTTGTTATTTACTTGGGGGGTTATTGTGTATTTCGATTCGAAAAGAAAATCGTTCGAATTTGTATACTTTTTACATTGTATTTCGAAAGCTTTTGCTTTCGAATCGAAATACACAATAACCCCCCTGGACTTGATCACGAGGATATTCCCATGATGCAATCAGAGTTTTCGATGAAAATTTAAAGACATTTGAAAAAGAAAACTTTAATGAATACGGCAGTCAAAATATCTATAGACATTTCTAAGACACGCGGTGGCCCAGTAAGCGCACCGGCAATTATAAGATGGCTGAATGCCTAGAAAAAATCGTATAATTCTGCAGTAAACCTTACTAAACGTAAAGACTTTTGCAAAAGCTTACTTAACCTCTCCACAATCTTTCTGGAATAATGTAATATTTAGCGATGAGTAAATTTAAAATTTTTGGGTCAAAGTCAAGAGGAAAAGTGAACAAGAAATAGTCAGCTATGAACCCTAAATACGGCGGTAATTCTTTGATAGTTTGTGGTTGTATGTCAGCTGCAGAACCAGGTACTGCGAGACCAATTACAAATTTTAAAGGACAATTTGAAAGTTAGTGCTAAAGATTTAGGTCCTGAAACGGCATGAATATTTTAGCCATTCAGAATTGTCAAGGAGTGGCTATTGTCCAACGTACCTAAGCAATTATAGGATCTTATCTTAGTAAAATTCCAGTACTAACAAATACCATTTCTGACATTCTAATTTATTTTGTTTTCATCAATAATTTTATTTAGATCGAGTAGAAATTTACGTAGAGATTTACACATGGTGTAACTATAGTTAGTTACTATAGTATAGTTACACCATGGATTTACATTTATTATTACATTATATTTGTAAAATAATTTTTGGTATTGCTTATTTCCAATAATTTCTAATCCATTTTAATAATTTAAGACGTTGTTTTAGTTTTTCCTAAAATTATGTCCAAAATTAAATATTAAATATGTTAAGGAGTTTAGCGAAAACCAAAAATACAGAATATATCGGTTACATTAAACTATTTTAATGATATATACCTACATACGTTTGAATACATGTATGTTTGAAAGCTTGAATATAATGTGTAATTTATTTAAATTTAAAAAAAAAATTTCATACCTACATATATCCGGCTTTTTACCATAAAATCTATCAATCCTATATACATACTAAGAAAATCCTGTATACTAATGGGTCGTTTATGTATAGCAATCAAACTGACAACTGCAAGCAATCACAAATTCTTGGTTTCCATGTTCGGTAACTGAAGTTAACAGCTTACAGTTGTCAGTTGCCATCTGTAATATGGTTTTGGCAACTGTCAACTCGACTGAGGTTCGGTTGCCATCCGTAATCGACCCATAAGAAAACTATACCACAAGATCATAAATTTTAATTATTCAAACAATTCGATTAATTTTAAATAGGTACAGTTAGAATGATAAAATTTAAATAATAACAACCATTTGCATTCAAAACAGTAAACATTTAAAAGAAACGAAAAATAAAGTTGATTACAATATGAAAAATTTTATAGGTACCTACCTATTTTTTTATTGGAAAATCTTATTAGATTATTGATAGGGAAACTTTCATTAAATGTTTCTCACAAAAATTTTATATTCACCCCTATCGTGAATAAAAATTCCACATGAAATTTGTACCCTTTTCACATTAAAAAAATAAAAGGGAACAAATTTCATGCGGAATTTTTATTCACGATAGGGGTGATTACTTCCGTTGCGTTTCCAAGACACTTAAATTTTTGTTCGGACGACGCCAGAGTTTTTCTCGGCTAAAGATTTTTTGACAGCTAAGAACTTTCGACGATAGCGGACTAATTAAAATCTTTTGGCTTAATTTTTAATAATATTTCCCTTTTTGTGGATACAAGCAAATTTACTGGTCAGAGTACATAGTTGTACAATCAAAGAAACATATATTTTTTACATTACTTTTAAAATTATCTTTTTTTTTCTTTAATAACTACTGTATATGTAGATGTGAATGTGATTTAATATTATAAACCTGAACAGTTTTTCATAAAATCTTTTTGTTTTTTCATTAATTTCAATACCTATTGTTCATACGATCAATGTCTTTTTTTTACACAGAGTTTCCTGGAACCAATTACCGTGTAAAAACAGAATTAGGTTACCGTGTAAAAACAGAATTAGGTGTACATTCAAATGAATCAACTTTAATAAGTTATTTTTCCACACTTACCTCTTCATTTAACAACTCCCATTGTATATTGTCAATTGGTGGTAAAGGATCGTAATCCCCTTTAGCTACACGTTCTTGGAAAGTTCTTAAAATCGTTTCTAATCTCGCCGAATTATACAAAATAAATGAAGCACCCTTAGTGCTGCCCTGACCATTGCGTATAATTTGCACAGGACTAGTATGTTTAACTTCTAATAGATCTACGGTGGCAGCAGCAGAACCAAGACGTTCCATTAAGGCACAGAAACGATCATCCTGCTTGACACGTACGCCATATTTATGCAAAGCCATTAAAGTCATATCATTAGAACGAATACTGTAATAAAATAAAAACTTGAACTTTTATTTTGCTTCAGAGAATGTAATAAAAACTTACTTTAAATAATCTTTAGTAGGCAACATGCAGCGTTTGCCATTGTTCGAGGGATCTGTTACTAAACCACATTTGATAATAACCAAGCAATTGTTTTTATCAATCTTAGATGCAACACTTTCAACTTGCAATTCAGTAACGGAGTCTATATGCTCCTCCTTACTCTCTACTAGATTCCACCTAGAGTACTTTAGCAGTTTTTGTAACACACTGTGCATTAGCTTTTTTCTATAAAACGATAAATCCTCTTCACTAGAATTCTCTGGCAGGGAATTTAAATAAACTTTTTTATCAGAAGCTTTTAGTAGCTGACCATAGTCTTCACTTTTTAAAACCTCAGGTATTAAATGGGCCACAATTACACTCCTATGCAAATGAAGATGAATTCTTTCCTGCCTCACCATTAACTTTGCTACAGGAAAGGGCCATTCCTTGGCTACCTCCAAAAACTTAAATTTCTCTTGTTCTGATATTTCATTTTCAGTATCTGATAGTTCAAATGCGTCTTCATTCAATTGTATATTGTCTGGAAAATAATTGAGCCAGATTTCAGTTTTGCTGGGAAAACTCACATCTCCACACTTTGCCAATTTTTCTCTATGAATTCTTATTAAAGTTGACATTTTACGATAATTTTCGAATTTATTTCCTTTTGATGACTTCACAAAGTAATTTACTATATTTATTAACAAATTATTTAGAGGATTATCCATTTTATATGCGAGAGTTTAAACACAAAGCGAAAATTTGAAGCGTCTATATGTGAGTCCCGTTATTTTCTTTTACAGTTATATTTGTTGCAACTTGTTTGAATTTTTGTTGTATTTTGTGTTTTGTTTTGACAATATAATTCGTTCTGTTCAAAATACCGCAACATGTCTATGCGTGAAGTTAACAATGTGAAATATTTATATTTACGTATTCATAAAAAACACAGAGAACACAGAGGCGGCAATTTTGAAGTTTCAAAATCGCTACAATCAGCTAAAAAGGCAGGTATATTAAAAAGAGAAAGAAAATATTTTCTGGTAGTAAATTTGTAATGTGAAAAAGCAAAGCACTATATACAACAAGAATTTTGTGGACAAAACAAAATAAACAAAACAATTTGAGTTAGAATATTTAAATTGAAATTTTGTTTATATGTTTGTGATTTTAATAACTAACTAAATTGTATTTTAATAACTGTTATACTATGTGGTATGCATTGTGGAGTTTGTGCATTCGTTAGATGATATAAATGCATTTTTTTATGGTTGTATCAAACAATACAAAAATACTCTGTGCCAAAAATTAATTTTATTGCGTCAGAAAAATAGTAACATAAAGAAAACAAAAAGGCAGGTTCCAAAGAAAGAGACAAGAAAAAAACTACACTATCTTTGCTCTTCTGTCACCTCTGTTATACTCTGTGATAAAAAATAAAGTAGGTTTGAAGTGTGCTTTTAAAATTTTATCAGTTGTTAATTATTAAATTACAAAATTAGTCAAAAAATTAAAAATATTTTGAAAAAATACAAAATGTATTATTAGTTACAACATTGCTAATGATTTATGGAAGTAGGTATAATTTTTTTTCGCCAACAAAAATCCTCTTAGAGTACTTTTTACATTACAAAAGTATTAATGTACACAAATAGTTTTTTTTTTTTTTTAATAAAAATCATAAAAAAGGTCGTAGAAAATAGAATAAAATTATTTATAAATAGTTTTCTATAAAATGTGACATTATGCCTTAGGAAGAAGTGAATATAAATATTCTACAAGTTGCTCATTTATTAAATTATCATTCATAAATATTCAATTCTAAAAAAACTTATTTTATATGAAACTTAAAATTTTTTAAGAAAATGTTTAATGTTATTCATTAATCTATTATTTCATCAATCGAAATCAATAATAATAATTATGAAAAATAAAACGGAATATCTCACGGCATTTGCTATCAGTTTTGTGCACCACGGATATAAAAAAGGGAAAACTTGACATATGGCAACGTTGCTTACAGTACTTTTTGTTTCTTCTTCTATTTGTTTTTTTAAGTTGGCAACGCTGTAAATACTTTTGTCAAAAACAAAGCAAATTTGTTAGATGGAAAAAGTCGATTATTTTGTTTCTCTTTGACATTTACTTTAATGACAATTTATTTTTTTATATATGTAGTTTGACATCCAAATCGCATCCTACATAGATCAACAATTCTGAGCTGTGCTAAAGTTACCACCCTAGTCCTAAGAATTGTCAAACTAGAAGAAAAACTAATATTCTTGTTTACAGATATTTTTTGTCTCAAAATACTTAATAATTGAAAGAATATTTTTATTATAACATTCGTAAATACTAAATCTTGTTACATATATAAAAACAAATCTAATACTTCAACATGTGTGTTGTAATAGATTTAGATGTTGTATGCTTGATTTGTTTACAACCTAGCAAAGAGATGCATACCATCTTCAACACTGATGTGGAAAATTCTGAACTGCAAATTGCTCAGAAAATATCAATACTATCAGAGTTGAAAATCGATCAGAATAATCAAACACTACCAAGTAAGATATGTAGCAAATGTTTGCAAGATCTAAAAGCCGCCTGGCGTTTCCGAAAAAACTGCCAAGCGGCCGTCACCATATTCCAGACAATAGTCAAGTTGGATGATGTTCAAGATACTGCTAGCAGGGAATTGGATGACCAACAAATCAAGGTGCCACAGGGTTTACAAATAAAACGTATTATTCATGACAATGAAGTCGAAGAAGTTAACAAATCTGGTGAATCTCTGATACACAAGAAAACCGCTGCCGTGGAAGAATTTGTGAAGAATAATGACAAAGAAAGTTCCACGTTATACGAAGAGCTAGTACCACATGATTTTGTTGATAATCAAAATAATCATCCCGAGGAGTTTCAAACATTGCCGGATGAAACTATTCAGACTGATGAAGTAGAAGAGGAGATGGATGTGAATGACAATGAGGAGGTTGAAGAAAATGAAGATGAGGAAAATATTTTTGTTGAATATTACTTAAACGATGATGCCATAACAGATGAAAGCACAATTAAAATCATTAACAAAATTTCTTCTAAAGCGAAATCGAACATTGAAGAAAAACAATTGCGATCTAATAAGCGATTGTCGCCTGTTACGAAGGAAAGGCAGACAAAACAAACAGAGCACTTAGAAAAGGATAATAAGCCTCAACCAAGAGTACGCACAAGAAGACAAAATGTGGTAGCTAAAAGTAGTCAGTCTCGCAAAATGAATAGAATTGTTATAGATGACACTAATAGCTCCGAGGAGTCTATCATACCTGCAAAGCCACAAGTCAGACCGGTGAAAACACGTAAACGTAAATCAATATCTCCCGAAACAAAAACACCGAAAATCTGTGAGCTATGTGGCAATTCGTATCGTTTCCAACATGCATTAAATGCTCACATGCGGCGGCACTACAATGAAAAACCATTCCCTTGTGATTTCTGTGACAAGGCGTTCGTTTCTAATGTCGAACTCCGGCGTCATATGCGTGTTCATACCGGCCAAAAACCGTATGCCTGTCAATATTGTGAACGTCGTTTTTCCGACTTTGGCTCACGCATCAAACACGAACGCACCCATACTGGTGAGCGGCCCTATCATTGTATTACTTGTGGCAAATCGTTTGCTTATCCTCATGTTCTTTCCGTTCACACACTAACCCATACGGGTGAGAAAAGATTCCGTTGCGATTATTGCAGTAAAGGTTTTACGAAAAAAGCATACCTGCTGTCGCATGTCGAACAACATCACAGTGGTCCCACTGAATTCCAGGTTGTTATCGACGACACACTAGACAATAGCCAAAATCAGACGAGCACCATGAAGTCGGAGACACTCGAGGAGTGTATTTATACTACAGAATTTGTGAATGATGAGGAAATAGATGAAGGTGAAGAAGAATACGAAGAGGATGATAATCAAGGGCCTGGTAAAATTATTATAACTCAATCACTGATGCAGCCTAAATTAGAAGCTAATGATGACACAGAAATACATGAAATTTTAGAAGTGGAGCCAGATGAAGAATACATAATAAGCGAGCGATAAATTGTATAATTCAGTTTATCTAAATTCTTTTTTCATTATTCCTTTGTTTGCTTCTTTTTTTTTTTTTTTGGAGCAAATGTAATTGAATTACAATGGGAATATAATAACAAGTGATGTGTGCAAATTTCTAGTATAAATAAAAAATCATTTAAGAAATTTGTGTTCCAAGTCTTTCGTTTATCCACAAATTTATTTAATTTTGCTAATGGCTAAACATGTTTTAAGATTTGAATTACAAGATTGTCGAATAGAATATTGATTTCAAAGTTTTTTTAAAAATTTGATTTTTCCCATTAAACAAGTTTTATTTTTACATTTATTATATTTTACACTTGCAATAAATCTTAACAACTAAACTTCATAAAATGTATAAAGAAATATGAAAAAAAAACTAAATAGAAAACTATAATGCGGGGGCGGCGAGTTTCTTCTTTTGAGCCAAACGTTTTTCGCGCAGCATTTGATAGGAAACACCAGGATCCTTGTGTGAACTGCGTAGAAAACGTTTGATTTTAGGTGCCTTTTGTTTGCCCGTCGCAACACTGACTGGTAGAATATTGCGTTTTTGGAAATTCTTGAAACGATCCACCAATAAACTGGATTCTTGCTTAATGTTGCGCACATTTCCGGCCAAATTCTCGGGCATAGTAAGATCTTGATCGGGTTCAACAAACTTAAGACGGCCCAAACGTTTAGGTTCGAATTTCTTCTTAAAAGCGGTCTTCTTGCGTCTCTTTTTCAAATCGTTGAGTTCTTCCTCTTCGGCCAAAACCTCGGCCTTCAGGGATTTAATGCGATTAAGGTCAGCTGTTTGTTTTTTCAAGGCCTTTTTCTCTTCCAACTTCTTTTGTAGCTCCTTTTGTTTGAGTTCTTTGTTGCGTGACGTTTTTGATTTCTTTTTATTTTCTACAGGAGGGTTAATAGTGCGGTAAGGAGCATCTGCATCGCCCTCATCTTTAGTAGCATCTCCATTAATTTGCTTATTCTCATCGGCCTCTTCCTCATCATCATCTATGCCAGCGCTCATTTCTTTTAGACGTAAACGATCTCTTTCTTCTGGCGTTACTTTGGAGAACATTTGTGTGGTAACACGTTTCAAATGTTTTTCCTCCTTAATAATCTTTTCTTCTTTATCGACGACAGTTGATATTAGATTTTGATGATCTTCCAAAGAAGGATTGTAACTAATACCCGGATGAGGAGGCTCGAATTTCCTGATTGGGGCGAATAAAATTGCTTAAAAAAAACTGTTTACATAATTAATTTTACTGTTCTACTTACTTTGCTTTTGTAGTTCTGTGTCTTATGCTATCATGCACTTTGAATACTGGCAGACCCAATTTTTGAGCATGGTATACACTAAGATCTTTAGAAATCCAACCTTTTTCGTCTTTAAGTCCAGGTATTTTATCACGGAAATCTTCCGCCGCCCACAAATCCTTATTATTATCCAACACCTTAGACGTCTTTTTCTTTAGCTTGGCATCTACTTGGGCATAAGTTTTAAGGCGATCTTTAGTAGCTTGAAAATGTCTAGGTTTCTTGGGGTTATAGACCTCTTCTTCAATATTGCGTCCAGCTTTCTTTTGATTTTTAATAATGTTTCTAAAAGTAAAAACTAAACATAAAATATATTACTCTAGCATATTTCCTGTCAACTTACCTCTTTCCTATGGGATCTTGTACTTTTGAAGTATTTTCCAAAGCCTGGAAAGATTTCATAGGTTTTTGGGCATTGAGTTTTCTTTTTTGTTTTTCTGTTAAAAGTTTCTTTTTATTGGCTTCTGAGGGCGAAACATCGACCTGGAACAGTTCTTGATCGGTTTTATCCTCAAACGTGCTGTAGTTAATAAAAAAAAATAATTTGTGCGTCTATTGATTTAAAATCGTTTGTCCACTTACCCAATTCTCTCCTCTTGTCGTTGATCTTCTAAGTATTCCTCTACATCCTTTATATCAGTTTTACGCCAGGCTGATTTATTCTTCTTCGAAATACGTTTTTTCTTTTGTATTTCGGACATTTAATGTGTGTTTTTTTCAGAAAAATTCAAAATTTTAATATTTTTGGAGGAAAATCAATGCACGTGTTGCCTGCAAAAAATCAGACGAAAACAATCAAGAGTAAATGAACTGTATAAACTTAATTTGGTTGTAGGGTTGCCATACTACTAAAACTACGAACTGTGTAAGTCCCGTATCACATAATGCAACTTGAGTTTTTTTGAGAATGACAAAAGAGAGAGAGAGAGGGGACCACTCTTGCATTGTATGATCCGGGACTAATAGGGAATTCATGGTGCAACCATAAGGGAATTTTAGAAACATGTCATTATTTACAATGAATGTATATCCCAGGAAGAAGAAGCATTGTTGACAAAAATGTAGTGTTGTTACCATAATGTTTGATAAAAATCGTCAGATAATATCATTAATTTATGAACATAAAACTTGAAATTAAACATTGTTAAAAATTATAACAAATTAATAAAAAACTTTCATATAAAATGATCAGTTTGTTATAATTTTGTTATTGTCAATAAGTCAATCAGAAACCATGTTTTGTTTGTATTTTCAAAGTCAAACATTTGCATTCGCAACAACTTTAATATAGTCAAAATTGGTTGTAATAAAATGTTAAAAATCGCTTAGTTAACATTACTTGTCAAAAGAAGAGAAGAGAAAAAAGAAATTATTTTTTCCAACATTCGCTCTATTTACCCAAAAAGGAACTTTTTTGAAGAAAGTATTTAAACAGCAGTGATTTTCTTTTTTTAACCAGGAACGAAGTTGATTGTTACAACAACAGAAAACGTTAGCAGCAGCTGGTAGAACTTAAGGCCAGCAAATAGTTTTGAAGATGTGTAATTATGATCAAAAGCTTTACGATAAAAACATTTAGTAAACGTTAAGCAACAAGTTGACGTCGCTAACGCAACATAAACCATAACTATCAGCGGCCAACAACAACGGCCGGGTTCTAAAAAATATTAAAACATAAATCAAAAACGTGGCATTTAAAAGCGGAGCTTAAGTCGATTAAAATCAATGTTTTTTAATCTTATTAAATAAAAACAAACGCAAGAAATAGCACAATAAGCCTTTTAATTTTAAGGTTTATTATAATTTCAATTGTAATAATATCAAAATAAATAATAAATATCACAATGTTTGTGCAGTTTTATCAAAGATGTCTAATAAGCCTGTTCTTTTTAATGGTTTTGCCCACCTTATGTTTGGGCCTTCTGGATGGCCTGTATTGTGGTAAACAAAATTGTTACGATGTCTTGGGTGTAACGCGTGATAATACTAAATCAGAAATTGGCAAAGCATATCGTCTATTGGCCAGAAAATATCATCCCGATTTACATCGTACCGAAGAGACAAAAAAAGAGGCTGAAACACAATTCAAATTGGTAGCAACCGCTTATGAGATTCTGAAGGATGATGAATCACGCAATGACTACGACTATATGTTGGATAATCCCGATGAGTACTATGCCCATTACTACCGTTACTATAGAAGAAGAGTAGCGCCCAAGGTGGATGTACGTATTGTCATCATTGCTACACTCACCATCATTTCCATCATACAATACTACTCGGGCTGGCAGCGTTACGATTCGGCCATTAAATATTTCGCCACTATTCCTAAATATCGCAATAAGGCCTTAGAAATAGCCAAGGATGAGATCAATGAAAAAATCAACAATAAAAAGGGCAAGAATCGTCTATCGAAAGCGGAGCAAAAAGAAGAATTAGAAAATATTATACGCAGAGTGGTGGAGGAGAAAATGGATGTTAAGGGAGCCTATGCCAAACCCTCTCTGTGGGATGTTTTATGGGTGCAACTTATTATCTCACCTTACACGCTGGTAAGATGGCTGTGTTGGCAGGCTAATTGGTTCTGGAAATACAACATTTGTAAACAGCCATATGGCCGTGAAGAACAATTGTATTTAATACGTCGTTATATGAAGATGGGACAGCATCAATTCGATGCCCAGGAAGATAAACAAATCGAAGATTATTTGCATTTGGAACTGTGGCAAAAGGAGAACTTTGATGTGTGGAAATTGGAGCAGGAGGAAGAAATGAAAAAGAAAATGGCTGAAAATCCCCGCTATAAAGCCTATCGTCGTTATATGAAAAATCATGGTCCTGGACGTATTACCTTCGAAGATTAGTTAAGAACTTTAAATAGACGAATTTTATTTATATGTAATTTTTAATTTAATTAAAGTTAATTTTTTTTTACATATATACGTAGACGAGTGTAAAGTTGTTTTGTGTGCGGTCAGTCCAGTACTTGTTTAGCCATAAATAAAATATGATTTTTTGCTACGTTTGTTTATTATGTTAAAGAGTTGAAAGATGTGATGGCAGTCTGTATAAAGAAATATTTAGTAATTCTATAAATTGGACCATGGTAATGAATATATAAAAAATTATATAAGCAATTGGTGTTATTTTGTAAACGATAGTAAATTGTCATATATCATTTTAAGCGATTTAATAATAAAAACAAGAAGTTGTAACAATTTTTATTATTGCGTAGAAATTTAATTATATTTTTGCAAATTAAGATGTTACAAACATAATAATAAACAAATGAAAATTCCCATGCAACACAGAAATTTCGAATGCAATAAAACAGCGAGTAGATAACAAGTCAATTAATTATTTTTTTTTAATCATAATTTTAGAAATTCCCATTTTACTAGTTTTTATAAAAACTTTAGAGATTAATAACTTATACCAACAGATTCTAAATCTGTTAAACAAACATACCAATAGATTCTAATTCAGTTTAACTTACAATTTCCTGCCACTATTTCTTATTTTACTAATATTTTAACATTTATTATTTTTACAAAAAGTGTAATACAGTTATTACAGTATTTAAATCTTCCAAAATTTTATAAAAATTAATGAAAAAACCATTTTGAATAGATTTATGTATATCGAAAACATAAAAATTCGTTTTAATGCATTAAGATTTTATGGGTGTATTGGGTCAAATAAATATTTTGATTACAAAAATTCGTCAATTAAAAATAAGAAAATGCGTCCAAGTAATAAGAGTGGTAAGTGTGCTATATTTAATTGTACCTAATTTAATATACCAAGTCGTTTTCCGAAATACTCAAATAATTTAGAGACATAAGTATATAGTAGTGGAATTGGTTTCAATTATGAACAAAAAAGGAAATTTTTACCAAAAAAAAATAAAAACCAACTCTAAATGCCGGTATAACGAACATCAACAATCTCATAAAAAAAAAAAACGATCAATCTATCAAGAATGTCTCAAAAAGTCGTCGATGTCTAAAGATTAACGAATATCTTCTGATATAAAAGGAGCTTTGTTATTGCTTATTCAACCAAATTAAAAAACATAATCCAGCTAATTGAATTGATTTTAAAACCAAAGTCATATAAATACAAAAAGGCTTTAAACTTTTTGGAAAATAATCTGGTAATAAAGCGTCTGTTCATTAACTAGTGCTCCAAGAAGGGAGTTACCGAAGTATAGATTAAAACATATTTAAAACCTTTTCTTCTTGGAAAGACAAAGAAAACACGCTCGTTTCGTAACAAAATGTTGCCTATACCGAAATCCCTCCCAATAAAGACTTTATTAAACCATTATAATACAGCAAGTCACCTCTCAAAGAAAAATTGGTAAGAAATTAGCATATGAAGAATAAATTTGGACGATAGTCATGTCTCCTAATGTCACACCGCTTAAAATTTATAACGAATATTTCGTTCATCATACCCGGATTTACCTGTATATTATATTTTTATAAAACATGTTTTTTTTTATAAAAATATTTTTTTTACCAGGATAATACGAAATAAGTTCTGTTACTCTTATATTTAAATCTTATAATTAATTCAAGCAGTTTTGTATGATTTGAAGTTTGAATTAAAGATTATTTCTAGTCTTGAGTGTAGTTTTAAGGAATTAAATTATAATTTTATAAAAATATTAATTGGAGACATAAAAATATGAATTAAAAACATATTTTGAATAGATACATATAAGTATACTTTAATATAATATATACTTTTATATGATCAAACATGTTCGATTTAGACAACAGACTGTTTTATACATAAATAGTTGACGTATTTATGTATACTTTCATTTTATACTATGTTACAAATCCACTTTAATAAGTCTTCAAATAGTTGCTCATTATCTTTTTTACTATTTTTGTACTGATTTCAGTATATCTAAACCCTAATTCAGAAAATCAAACGGAAAACCAAATTAAAAAAAGTTTGTCATCAAAACACTTTCAATTGGTTTTCATAAAAATTTGGACTTCATTTTCTTTCATAATAGAGACACAAGGCAGTAACAATAATTAGCATAAGTTTCGGCTTTTCCTAAATCTACAATATATATAAAAATGAAATGGTCCATGTATGTAATGTCATAACGTGAGAACGAAATTCTCAAGAGATGGTTTAAAAAAAAAAAACTTGGAATTTTTTTTGTGAGTCCAGTCAACTTTAATAAAAAAAGCCACCTAAAGTATGCTGTACAAATTTAGATATTTTATTTGCAAATAAATAAGAATAGGCAGGTTGTGAATACTCTTATTCTATATCTCTATATATAAAAATTAAATGGCATCACGTGAAAACGGCTGGAACGATTTGGCTGATTTTAATTCTATTCAAAATTTTCAGGAGATGGTTTGTAAAAAAAAAAATTAAAAAATTTCTGGTAAAACTCGGAAATTTTAAGTTTTTAATATATTGCCTTCTTTTCAATTCCCATTTTTCTTAATAAGAGACATTTTTTTTAAGTACATATGAGACAATTTTAACAAAACTCAATGAACTAAATTTTTTACTGTCTCCTTTTCACTTCACATTTTTCTTAATAAGCGAAATTTTTTGGAGCAACTTGTTTTACTTAACCTACGCCTAAACTTAAGAAAGTTCCTAATGAGTGATATATGTGTTTGCTCTGTGATATAATTTAGTCGTGTTTGATAATTCTAAAGTGCAAATTTTAATATACATGTGTAACTTACCAGGGGCCAAATTACCGCATTCGTGATCGAATAAGCTATCGTATCGAAAAATGATTTCGATATCGAAATTATGATAAAATGTACTAAATATCTTGCTTGATATCAAATGCCATAATCGCAAATAAGAAAATTAAGATCAATTTTATTCGATATCGAATGCGGTAATTTGGCCCCAGTGCTTTCAAAATCATTAATTCTATATGAAATACAAATCATTAGTAAATGCCGAGCGAAGCCGGTGTGGTCAGCTAGTTGTTTATAAAACTGAAATAAAATTAATAATTTCATTTTAGTATGTACTATGAGCCTCAAAAGTGAGTAAATACAACAAATTATTTGATTTTTTTAAGATAATGAAAATCCTAAAATCTATCCATCGATTGAAATTTAAAAGTTTCGTTTTGTTGGATATTTGTGTGAATAATAGATTCGGTTATGAAAAAAAATTTAAGTTGAACTATAATGCTTTTCATAATCTTAAAAAAATCAAAAAATTCACTGGTGCTTACACACTTTTGAAGCTGTGTGTATGTATATTTTTTACATTTGCTGTAATTCCTTAAATTATTTTTTTTTTAAACTAATTTACTTTCTAGCGATTAAGTAAACAAATGTTGAAAACAATAAAATATTTTTTAAAAAAGGAAATATGAATGAGAATTTGTTCCTCTTGCGAGTAAAAAATTGTTTTATAAAATTCTTTTATTCGAAGTTGCCTTCTAGTTAAATATAAAAAATATACAAAAATAAATTTCAAATTAAATTTTTTATATTTAACTAGAAGGCAACTTCGAATAAAAGAATTTTATAAAAGGAAATATGTATTAAAAAAAGACTTGTTTTAATTATTTCCTTATAGACATCAAAAGCCTAGCGCTAAATGGAACTGGCAGCTATTCGTATCTATCTCCATATTTTAGATAATAATTTTTCTCTAAAATGTTGAAGAGAATAAAACTTATATTTATAACTTATAAAAATCCCAAAAGAGTAATTGAAATTCATTATTATTAAAGCTTTTTGGCAAATTAGCATATTTGTTAAGAAAAATATTAAAAAAATACATTCAAACGTTTATTGACCTTTTTTCTAAGAGTCTGTTGGCCTGTTAAGTTATTTTTAGTTAAGTTTCTTTGGTGTAGTTGTGCTAAATAATTTCTTTCAATCTCTTAGTTCAATTTGAATTATTAACGTTGGAAATGGTATGCTTATAAACCGGTTAACAATAATCTTGTCTAGCATATTATTTAATTATGTAATTTTAAATTTTGTTTTGTTTATTCATAAAAACGTGTCTTATTTTGGTGTTGGTATGAAAAGAACAATATAAAAAATATAGTTTTTTGGGGTAAACGTTTTATTTAAACAGTTGTTGGTTGTTATATGGAAGTTGTTGATTTAAGTAGTGTTAATAAAAATTATTGTATGTATTTTTTGTTTGATTTTAAATTTTAAAAGATAATAGTTTTCCAAATGAACTACATAATTTATAAATTAATAAGACAATATAAAATACCAAAGAATAATAATACAAATATAATTTCTGAACCTAAAATGTATAAATCTTTAACTTATATTCCATTCATTTCTGAACGACTAGAAAATTCAAAATTTTATGACAGGAATAATTATAAGATAGCCCATAAAACTTATAACACATTAAATAGATTATATAGTAAAATAAAGGATAAAACAGTAAAATTAGATAAATCCAATATTGTTTATAAAATACCGTGTAAGTGTAAAAATAATGCAAGATGTAATAAAATATATGTAGGTACAACTAAAAACAAATTGAAAACTAGATTAGCTGGATATAAATCTCACCAAAAACACAAACATACTTCTCAAAAAACTGCATTAACACACACTGTTACAATTTAGAACATTATCCAGATTTTGAAAATACTACTGTATTAAATACAGAAACAAATTATAAAAGACGATTTATGTTAGAAATTTTACAGATTATTAATGTACCGATAGAAAAGAGAATTAATTTTAAAACAGATTCAGACAATGTAGCTCAAAATTCCAGACATTTAATTTATAAGAATAAGTTTAGAAACTAACCCCCTTATTCATAAAAACTTTACCCCCTTATTCATAAAACTTATCAAAGGTTTATAACAGGCTGATAAAGCAAATTTTGTATGTATATTTGCTTTATAAGCCTGTTATAAACCCTTGATTAGTTTTTATGAATTAGACCGTACATATTTAATTTTTCATTTATTATTCCACACAAGTTTTTATATATGTATACTATATATCATAATTGTATATCATTGTAAACATTTTATTTTCTGTTAAAAAAATTTTCATTTTTATACTTCAATTATTAATTTATTATAATTCAAAAATTGTATTATCCCTGAGGAAGCTATTCATTGTGATAGCGAAATATTGGATATTAAAATATATAAAACATTTTTATATAAATATTAAAAGTGACCTAATTGCTTGAAAAAACAATTTATAGTATATAAGTTTATATTCAGAAGTGTGCACAGCTCAAGCTTCTGGTTCCTTGGGGCGAACTAAGCAAATTCAGCTTAAATAGTCTTTAAATTTTTTTTGAGAAATCATGTCCAAAATATAGACCTGAATGTGAACTGTATTTTAAAACACAAACTAAAAAATTAACATTTTTTTCGACTTAATTGTATTTACATATATAATTTTGAATTCAATATAAGGTTCAAACAAAAACATGTAAAATTACAAATTTTAACCCTTTTGCAATAAAAAACTATATTATCAGCCATGTCACAGAATTTAATTCCGTTCGAAAGTGGAATTAATTCGGTTTTTTGCTTTAATAGAATAAGCCAAACGAACAATTTTTTCGGAATGAAACCACTATTAATTTGCTATGTGGAATTGTAATTTTAAGAGTTTCTAGGTTTCATTCCGAAAAAAAAGTTTCGTTTTACTTTTGCTATAGAAGCAACATACGGAATTAATTCCACTTCCGAACGGAATTAAATTCTGTGACATGGCTGTATCCATTGCTTTATACAATTTATTACTTTTATTTTAATTATTTTTTTTTTAAATATATTACTACTAACTAAATTATATTAATGATTAATATAAACTTCATCATAATAATGGCAAAAATATCAATGTTTTTTTTATTTATACAACATGTGATGTATGTAATTAAAACCAAATTGTATGTATGTTATTTTAAAATATTTAAAACTGGCTACAAAATCTATAAATAATTTCGGGTTTACTCCTTGAATGCTATAAAAAGTGAATAGAAAAAAGTTTTTTTTTTTTTTTGAAAACCATAGAAAACATGAGAAGGATACATATAAAATACATAAAAAACAAAATAAATGGCAAGTGAAAAACTACAAGTAAACTAAATAAAAACATTGTAGTGTATTTAATCTAAATAAAAAATAAAGTATTTTCTGAGAAATTTTGAATACAATAAATATTTCAATCCCTGACTTGTTTAAATTTCTTTAATTTATAAATCTTTGGTTTAAAACTGATATTACAGGAGAAATGTGTGAGGTTAGTTAGTTAGTAATAGCGAGAAAATGCGCGGTTTAAAAATATCGTTGTAACAGTTCATTTTGTTAATAATAAATTCCATAGAAAACATGTTAAATTGAAAAATTCTATTGGCTGCTTAAAGTTCACAGGCGTAATTTTTGCCAAACTTTACTCATGCGCGTGTTAGTGTCGAATATACTGCGTACTAGGAAGACTTGTAACAGACCCACTACTACCATGGCACATATTTGAAATAGAGACCAGGAGTTGACCTTACTGAAATTACTTTCGGCTAAGTTACGATCTCTGGCCTCATGTGATCTAAGCATATCCTGTATTTGTCTCGCTTTGGTCATTTGCATTCGTATACGACCCACATAATCCATAATATCCTGTACCTTCATTTCATAATATTCCTCAGGTGTTAAACCTTCGAGCACATCATTCCACTGATCATCACCCAAATTCTGTTCACCTTCCTTTTCCACTATCAGTTCAAAGAACACCGTCTTGCGGTTGAATGTACTAAATGTGTTATCAAAGCAGAATCGATAATCCCCTTCTTTTTGCACGTCATGACGGTGTATGTTTTCGGGCTTCTTATAGTCCGTGACAATTATTAAGCCTATGGGATCGGCCAATGAAAAACTGATATCTAAATCTCCATGACCGCCGTCAATGACTTGATATTCTATATCTATGGTTTCGCCAAGTTTGACATTGTGAAAGAAACATTCTTTTTTGCCCGCATCTACATGCACCGTCATTTCTTTGTCATAGGCCTGCACTTTGACCAGCAGTAACAGCACCATGCACCATATCAGGAATATTGATGTTTGGACATTTTTTTGACAATTCTGTAATATTTAAAATTAAGGTTTAATTGAACATTTAGTTTTTTACAAATTATTTTACTAAACTCCTACCATTATTACGAATTTTCAAACAAAGAGCGACTACAAAAAAGAATAATTTAATGAAATGTCAAATAAACGAATTGAGAAAATTGACAAAGAAATATACAACCAAACAAAAACTACTGCGTTGCTATTAAGAGTATGATTACAATAAACACTAAAATATATATTTCCATAATAAAGGGTACTTTATTTAAAATTTAAAATCTCAAAATATTAATTTAAGGAGATAAAAAATAATATACATTTAAATTAATATTTTATAAAAACATTGTATTAAACATTAAGTAAATTGTTTGTTAATATAATTTTAAGAAAATTGATATAATTATAATACATACTCATATTTTTTAGATTATATTTCTTCCCTGAAGATGATCAACAAAGTTGGTCGAAATATTGGAAATTAATAAAAAATAACAAAAATTAAAAACGAACAAGAGTTTTTCTATTTTTAATAAAAGAGACCTCAAGCAGAATTAATAAAGTAAAAAGATTTTTAACAATATAAAAGGTCTACATAGCACATAAAAAACAATCATTAATATTTTATATATGTATATATAAAGTTTAATTTTATTCATAAGAATAGCAAATTTTATAAACCCGGCTTCTCATCAATTTGTTTCTATAGGTATAAAAAGAAAGAGTAAAGTTTAACCAATATGATTTTGATGTAGGAGTATACTAAAACATTTCTGCAAAATAAAAAAATAATAATTTTTATTGACGAATGTTAGTTAACAACTAATTAATTAATAGTTGATACAATCGAATTAATATTGTATGATATATATGTTATCTATATTTCAGCAATATATTTAAAATGTTGAGCTCCGATATAAATCCCACTTCATAATTTGTTCAAGTAACATATTGTTTACAAGTTTTAATTTTCTAAAACGTTAACGCTCAGTTAACGTTAACGGTTACGAGGACTGAAAAAATACTGACAACCAGCTGAGTGTCAAAATCATTTTTCACATAAAAAAAACTTTTTTGTAGCTGAAGCAGTACAAATTAAATTGGTGCCGGAAAAATTATAATAGAAAGGCATTTTTTTTGTTAATATTGTTTAAAGACGGCTAAAATATATAACAAAACAATATGAATAAATAACTGCATATTTGTTCTGTTCAAACAAAAGAAAACGAATATTTTTTTGTATTGAAAACTGAAACAAAAAAATTGGTTTCCAAGGGTAAATAAAGCATTAACGAAAAACACGAAAAGTTGCAAAATCAACAGATATGAAGGAAACAAAACTTGTATTAATGCTGGCCCAATCATTTATTGGTGACGAGAAATTAAACTTGATTAATATAAAGGAATTAATTTATAATTAATGTTTTCTAGGTACTGGCTTCTTTTTTCTATATGTTCATCATGTAAGATCTCTTTTTGAAAATCGCACTAATGTGGCCCACTTGACACAGTTGGAACGTGAATCGTTGTTTCGGCGTGAAGATGCTTTGTATTATAGTTTCTATAAAACACTTACAGATGCACCAGACTTTTGGACTGGCATAGATCAATTGACAAATCTCACTACCATTGAATATCCCCACAGTGTAAATGTTTTAATCAGATTTCATGTATTACCAGAGATAACAATAGGGTAAGTAGACATCACTTAATCACGGCACCCCAACCCATACATAGGCTTTTGATAATAATTGATAAAATTTTTATTGTTTTTTTTTTTAGTGCCTAAGTATGTTTATGCTTTTTTATTGTCTTTTTGTTGTTTTTTTTAGGTACTTTTATCATGCATTACGTTCAAATAGTAAATTGGGCCTTTTATCGTTGTTGAGTTGCTGGCGCTCAGATGATATACGTTTGACACTAGAATATGGCCGTTGTGAGGGACAGTCTTTGCAATTCTACTTGGAATGTGTTTGGATTTTGGGTGGTATTACAATATTAACAATATACATGTATGGTCTGCTATTGAGTCGTAATATATTTGGTGGCATTTATGCGGTCGCTTCGTACATTATGTTTCACAGTTTCGCCTCGAAAATCTATGAGAGGCCAATGGCCAGAGAAAATTTTGCATTTCCAGCAATATATTTACAAATGTTTTATTTGTGTGTGTGCATTAATCGTGTCACGGAAAGGAAGACACATACAAGGTCTATAGTGCCGGTAAGCTTAATTGAAAAATTTAATAATACATTTCAGTATTGTGAAAAGTCGAATATGAATGGTGTTGTTTCAAAAGTTTATTACAAAAGATAAAGCAAATAGAAGTACAAAGAATAGAGACAAGAAACTTACTATAAGAAATGATATTAACATAAAGAGTAATAGGAAAAACATGCAGAGTTGTAGTTTGGGGATATAATCCAACACTCCCTCTCAAATCTGCATATCCTTCGATATAATAATAAATATTACACATTTCAAAAATTCTCATTTCAATCCTAAACATTCCACAAATTTCATATGTTTAGCCTTAGTCAAATTCTTAGTAAATATATCCGCAGTCATACTATCTGTTGAGATATAACGTATTTCAATCTGGTTCGACTTTACAACTTCTCTTACGTGTTGATACTTGACATCAATGTGTTTAGATCTTCCATGAAGTACTGGATTCTTTGCCAAATGTTGAGCTCCAAGATTGTCACCATATATTACCATAGGTGCGTCATCTGGATAACAATTAATTTCACCCAGCAATCGTTTCAGATAAACTGCCTCTTTAGCTGCCATAGATAAAGCAACGAACTCAGCTTCCGTGCTACTGAGTGATATATTTGATTGCTTCTTACTTTCCCAGCTGAAAGCACAACCTGCCATAAAAAATGAGTAACCAGTATATGACTTCCTGTCTTCCTCGCAGCTAGCCCAATCAGCATCTACGAATCCTTCTGGTGGTTTGCATGTTCTGGAATAGCACAATTTCAAATCTTTTGTTGCAGACAGATAACGTAACAAATGTTTCACTGCTTGCCCGTGTTCACTATGTGGATCCTGATTCTTCTGTGCAAGCTTACTAACAGAGTGCAAAATATCTGGTCTAGTACTTATTGCCAAATACATCAACGTTCCAATTATAGACTGGTACCTCTTTGGGTCTTTACGTCCACAATTTTGATTTTCACAAGAGATTTGGAAACCTGGATCAAGCGGGGTAGATGCTGGTCTGCAATCTTCCATACCGTGTTCCTTAAGAAGATTCATTATATATTGCTTATGACCAACATTAATTTCACCAGTATCTCCTTCACGATCAATTTCCATACCTAGGAAATGTTTAACTCTTCCATTATCGACTAATTTAAATCTTCCTGCAATTTGATTCTTGATTGCTCTTAGGTCCTCTTTGTCGGTGCAGGCAATCAATATATCATCGACATATACTGCAATCAAATTAAATTTATCATCCTTGTGCATACTATATAAGCATGGTTCACTTTCACAAGGCTTAAAACCAATGTCACGAATTGCTGCATCCAGGGTTGTATTCCAAGCACGACCTGACTGTTTAAGTCCATAAATAGCTTTTCTTAAACGTAAAACTTTACCTGGATCACTTTCATTCAAAAATCCGTCAGGTTGTTTCATATAAACTTCTTCATCTAATTGGCTATTTAAATATGCTGTGGATACGTCTACATGATGTAAATGGAGTTCTCGTTCAGCACTCAATGCAAAAATCATACGTATGGTTGAATATCTTACGACCGGTGAAAACGTCTCACTGTAGTTGACACCAAATTCTTGGCCGCAGCCTTTTGCAACTAGGCGTGCCTTAAAACGTTCCACATTGCCATGTTCATCTTTCTTGAGATTAAAAACCCATCGACTACCAATTGCCTTCTTACCGGTAGGTAGATCAACTAATGACCAAGTATTATTTTCTTCTAGTGAAGAATATTCTTTCATCATGGCTTCTTTCCATTTGCTAGAATATTTACTGCCAATTACTTCTTTATATGACTGGGGTATTTGGACCCCACCATGATCTACATCTGCAAAATTAAGATTGTTGTGTACTTTTCTAGGACGACCAACATTACCTGTACGAATCACTCTCGGTCTACCACGACCTTTTGCTTTAGGAAAATTACTTTGGGGTTGTTGAATTTCTTCTACTTCCAATTGTTCTTGCTCCTCTTCATTTTCAGTTTCAAAACCTAAGAAACCAATTTCAGAGCTGGATTCATATTCTTCATCAGATTCGTCATCGCCACTTTCAGTTTCATCTTGATTATTATTTGTAGCCTCATCATCTTTGACATCAACTGATGGAGTAATCAAATTTGGTATATACGAAAAATCGATGAATTCAGCAGTCGTATTATTTTGGAAAAACTTCTCGCTAAAAATAACATCCCGTTTCTCAACAATTCGCCTCTCCTTAACATCAAACAATCTGTAGGCTTTAGCAGTTAAGGAATATCCAACAAATATGTACTCTTTGCCTTTAGCTGAAAATTTTTTCGACTGTCTCTTGTCCAGCGCCACTGCAGGTGAACCAAAAGTACGAAGATGACTAACATTTGGTTTTTTACCATACCAAATTTCATATGGAGTCCTATCTTTCAATACTTTAGTAATTGCTCTATTTCGGGTGTATACGGCAGTATTTACGGCTTCAGCCCACAATGCCTCATCAACGCCTGCTTGTACAAGCATACAACGGGCCATTTCCACCATGGTTCTATTGGCTCTTTCCGCAACACCATTTTGCTGCGGGGTGTACGGAACCGTAAGCTGCCTCTGAATGCCATTCTCCTGCAAAAATTTATCGAATTCATAACTCATGTATTCTCCGCCATTATCATTTCTTAGGGCCTTTATCTTTCTTTCACATTGATTTTCTACCAGGGATTTGAATATCTTAAATTTCGCCATAACTTCACTTTTGTTTTTTATAAAAAATACAAATGTTCTTCTGGAGTGATCATCAATGAACGTAACGAAGTAACGTGAGCCTCCAATTGACGGTTTATCCATTGGACCACAGACGTCAGAGTGAATTAAATCCAACATATTATTAGCTCTTTTCTTACAACTTGATTTAAATGGACGTGAAGTTATTTTGCATTTCATGCACGTAACACAACTGATGTTCTTTGGTATTTCGCTTATTCCAATACCATTTACCGCATTTCTTGTTACCAAATCACTCAAGCCTCTATAGTTAAGATGTCCATATCGCTCGTGCCAACGTACAGCATCATCGCCTGATAAATAAAAATTTTTATGGACTTTTTCTGAAAATACAAATAAATTATTTTGATTTTTCGCCTTTAAAATAATTTCGCCCTTTTCATCCATTATATTCGCTTCATCTCTTTTGAACTTTACAACAAAACCATTTTCTGTTGCTTTAGCAACCGAGATAAAATTTCCAATCATTTCTGGAACGTACAGTACTTCACGTAAAGTTATTTCACCAACTGCCGTATTAATCTTCACATCTCCTTTACCCTCTGCTTCGATATAGTTGTCAGATGCTAACATAACTTTTTCCTTTGCTTGTACAAATGTTGAAAACTGTTGCCGCTTGCTACACATATGTGAAGTTGCGCCGCTGTCGACGCACCAAGAACTTCTATCAAAACCGCTGCTGTTACACACACCAAGCATAGCGAACGAACGATGTTGCTCTCTTTTTTCACCATCATTTTTTGTTGTACTCTTACAATTTTTTGCAAAATGGCCACGCTTACCACAGTTGTAGCATTTAAATTTTCGGCCGTTAAAATTGTTGTTGTTGCTGTTATTCTTATTTTTCTCATGATGACTTGATTGTGCTACAAAAGCCTGCTGACTTACAACAACATCATCACTATTTCCCTTCTGTTGTGTTCTACGATCTCCTTCTTCTATTAACTTCATCTTAAGTACATCAAGGACAGGTAATGCATCTCTGGTCTCCATGGCTATAACAAAATTTTCAAACACCTTCGGTAGACTAGACAACAAAATGATAGCCAATAACTCTTCACTCAACACAATTCCAACTTCAGCCAACTTTTCTGTAGTTTCCGTAAATATATTCAGGTAATCTGCCATCGCTGTAGATTCATTCATACGTAAGTTAAGTAGCTTCTTGTAAAGACTCACTTTACGAAGAGGACCGCTTGGCTTATAAACACCTTCAAGTTTCTTCCATGCCTCATGGGCTGATTTACAGCTTTTCACATAATTTAGTTGTGATGGCTTTACCGATAGCATTATCGTGGCAAGTGCTTTTTCATCTTTCTGCTGCCATACCTCAGCTTCCTTGGCAACTTCTGGCTTAACAATTTTTCCACTTGCAATTGACCATAATTCGGAGTGCACCAAAATACATTGCATCTGCAAGCACCAGGTGTCATAATTGGTATTATCCAATTTATCAATTTGGTACATTGAAGAACTCATCATAATTCAAA
Source organism: Bellardia bayeri (assembly GCA_950370525.1). Classification (NCBI taxonomy): domain Eukaryota; kingdom Metazoa; phylum Arthropoda; class Insecta; order Diptera; family Calliphoridae; genus Bellardia; species Bellardia bayeri. Next base: position 81,867,495 of record OX493266.1, read on the forward strand.
TTATTTAAATAAAATATTCGCGACGTACGCTCAATAAAACTTTTAAACTATTCTAGAATTTTCCAATGTTCTAGAACTTTCTAATTTTCTAGAGCTGGTCCCATAACCTGTTGTTTCAAAAGTTTATTACAAAAGATAAAGCAAATAGAAGTACAAAGAATAGAGACAAGAAACTTACTATAAGAAATGATATTAACATAAAGAGTAATAGGAAAAACATGCAGAGTTGTAGTTTGGGGATATAATCCAACAAATGGAACATTGAGATTAGTTTAAATATTAAATTTAAATCACTAAAATAATAATAATAATAATAAAAAAGCTCAAATAAACTATAACAAGAAATATTAGTTTAAGTAGTTAATGGGTTTATATAGAACAGCTTAAAGAGTTGATTGCTACATGTGGTAGCTTGATATAGAAGGTCTTCATTAAGAACTGAGGTAAAAAAGCTAGAATCAGTTAGAATTACTTGAAAACTGACTTAATTTTGAATGGTTTGAAAACTAATGGAAATCTTCTTCAGGAGATATTTTATTTTCCAAAGGAAATCGAAATATCGAGTTAAATTATATATAAAAATAAAAAATCTTTTATAAAAAACAAAAAGTGACCTCAAGCTTAAAAATTATTTAATAAAAATCATAAAAAGGTCGAAGAAAATATAATAAAATTAGAAACTTCTAATTTAATTGCAGAAATTTCCATTTATATATATTTCAGAAATTTCTAATTGTATTTCAATACTTTCTAATTGAATTTCAAAACTTTCTAATTGAATTTCAGAATTTTCCATTTGTATTTCACAAAATTTAATCTGCATTTGTATTAGAAATTTCTGAAATACAATAATAAATTTCTGAAATACAATAAGAAATTTTTGAAATATAATTAGAAATTTCTGAAATATATATAAATGGAAATTTCTGAAATTGAATTGAAAGTTTCTGAAATATAATTGGAAAATACAAATAGTGTAGAATAGCTTGAAACGTGAACCAGTTCATTTAAAATAGTTCGAAAGCTGAACACCTTATTTGAAATATCGTTTAAAACTAAACTCGTTTATTTTCAGATTTTAAAACTTACCTATTTTACAACAATGGCTCTATTAAGCTGGCAATTTTCAGCTATAATATTTGCAAGTCAAATACTTATTCTCATGTTGCCATGGTCTATAAGTTCTGTTCCCAATCGCGTGGTAGCAATGTTTACAGTCGATTATGTTTCATCCCAAGTGCTGGCTAATTGGATAGCTTACTGTTATTCTCAGGGAAATGGACGTTATTTCTTTGGTTGGCAATTGGGACCACTAATTGGTCTATCAATAATAACCGCAATGCGTCTGTATAAACAAACCCCAGCGCCAGCAACAACTTCATCATCTTCAGCTACCACGACACAACAAAAAGATACGGAATCTAGTATAACTGAAAACACAGCTGAATTTATTTTCAAAACTATTCCATTGTGTGTACTATTATCAATCTGTTTGCAGAGTACAATAAATGATTTGCTGGAGTTGACCGGTATAGCTAAGCCAATAGAGAACACGTATGCTCTGTACAGGGATCTCATCATACATTGGGGTTTGCAGGCTAAGGTAAATTTCGTTACTAGTTTATCGGCTTGTAATCCGGATTATGCGCGCATGGAGTGGTCAGAACTTTGGGGTTTCATCAAAAATTTAGTGGTGAAACCATATTGTCTATACGGTGTTGTTATAATGGCAAAATTCTTCCGTAAATGGCGTAAGTCGTCAGAGGCCAAAGAACCCAATTCAGAAGTGGTTGAACGTGCTAAAAAATACATTCTAGAAGATTTCCTCGAAGAGCATCATGTCAGTATGTCCGATATGTCTAAAAAAGAAACCGAAGCCATGCTTAACGAATGCATGGAACTCTTTGCCAAATGTGACTATGATTACGATCGATATAAGAAAGAGAAAACGCAATTGAAAAAAGAAAAATCAGATGAACATTTAGAGTTTATGAATAACATAAAAAAACTAAAAGAACAAATTAACGAAATACGTGAACAAAAAGATAGAAAATCTACACACAATAAGGAAACTCAAAACGAAATAAAAGATGAAGATAAAGATAAAAAAATGGAGCAACCAGACGCTGACAATGAAACAAATGAACAAGAAAAAGATTCTTCTACAACGTCTAACTCAGCTACAAAAAACAAATCTAAACCGTCCTTAAATGGTAAAAAATCATCATCTTCCAAAACATCACAACAGAAGTCGTCGAATTCAACACCTGCCAATCTCAATGACATTGCTGCTGATGCAGATGTAGATGACGATGATAATACCTGCAATTATCGTAGTTTTCATTATTTATACAGTTTTCTACAAATGGCTGTATTCGCTTTTATAGGTCTCAGTATTAGGAAATTATTTTTCTTATGCTTTACACAAGGTTGTGTTCTTGGTTCTACAATATGTTCCTCATTTATGTCTAAGAAAAATCGTCGCATCTTTTGGACTGCTTATCTGTCAGTGTTTTTAACAAGCATTATTAATCCCGGAATCAGGGTGAGTATTTTCTATATTAAAAAAATACATAAATCTATGTGAAAATTTAATATTCCTATAAAAAATATACTGAAAACTTTTTTATTTAGATTAATATGTTTAGAATTTTAAATAATTGAAAAAAAAGAAACGGTTTATTTCGATTAGCTTCAAAAAGTTATCGGTTCATATATAGTTGAATATGTTGAGAGAAGTGTGCAGGTTCAATAAAAATAACATGAAGAGTAAAATTGAAAAATTTAACCGTTAAAAGTGAATCCATTCATAAATGAAAGTATGAAAATGAAACCGGTTCATTTAGAATTTCATGAAAACTGAACATGATCATTTAGAATAGAATGATAACTGAACATGACCATTTAGAATGGCATGAAAACTGAACATGATCATTTAGAATAGCATGAAAACTGAACATGATCATTTAGAATAGCATGAAAAAAAAAACATAAAAAATTAACCGGTTCATTTTGAGAATCATGAAAACTAAGCGGATTTATAAGAGTAATAATGAAAATTGAACCATTTCATTTGAAGCATCATGCAAAATGAATCGATTCTTTTAGAAAAGAATTAAACAATTTTATTTATCATGTAAACAGAATAAATGAATTTACCGATTCAATTAGAATATACAGTGAGCGTCAAAATGAAGTCAACACCACTCATTATTAAAAGGAAAGCTTAATTTTATTAATGTAAATAATATTATATTAGAAAATTATACATATTGCATTTTTATATAGCTATTTAAGTAGAATTGAATTTCCAACAAACAAAAACAAAAGCCTATACAAATTTAATTGATTTATTGTTAAAATTTGATCTTATTAATATTTTACGCGTAAAAATAAAGTAAACAATGGCATTATCCTTATGCAAAAAAACCCTGTCATTCTAAAAGTAGTGGCAATTCTTTTAACTTTTCTTTGTTCGAAGGTATAATGGTAAAATGTCTTTCAAAATATTTGCAAGTGTCATAGTTTATAATATTTTTTAAAACAATATTAGGTGTTGACTTTATATTGACACTCACAGTGTTCTGCACCATTTCATTTGAAAAAACTTTCGTTTAAAAAGTCCACTTGGAATAGAATAACAAATAAGCAATGTCATACAACATGAGTTAGATTTGACAGGAGGCCGTACAACTCACTCACTTGGCTCCATTTAGTTGGTACCTTTGTGTTTGTGTTGGAAAATTAAAGAGGAGTACAGTTTAAAAATGATTAACTTTTATCAGTTTTTTTATGAGTTAATTATATATAATATATATAATTATTGTTTATTGTATTAGAATATTCAAGAAGAATATTTTCCATCTAATGAACTTAAAGTGGGACATGATGATTTAGATACTATGTTGGAATGGATTAAAATGAACACTGAAAAAGATGCAGTATTTGCAGGCAAGTTTACTTTTAGCTGAAACATAAATACTACAAATTTTAAAATTTAATAAAATTTTTCTAACAGGACCTATTGATATAATTGGCACAGTTCATCTGTCAACGAGAAGGCCAATTGTTAATCATGCTCATTTGGAAATGAGACAGATTAGGTAAATATTATTATTATTATCATTATTATTACAATTATGTTGCTTTAAAATAAATGAAATAATATTTGTAAACATTTTTGTTAAATAGTGAACGAACTGAACATGTTTATAGTATATTTAGTCGCCAACAATCATCAGATATTTACAATCAATGTTCTCAATTAAAAATACAATATTTAATTGTGGCCTTAAGTGATTGTAATAATGAAACTAGGTAAATATATTGATGTGATTTGACAAATAATTATATGTGCAAATATATACATATTTTATTTCTTTAATAATAAACATAATGGTACTTTAAATTTGACTTTACACAAATTATTGCTTTAAAATCTACTGTCTTGAAATCATATACATATTTGTTTTTTTTGGACTTCATTTGTTGATCAGTTATTTGAATTGGTTTGGCAACTTTTCCAATGCCAGTAATCGTTTTTCTGAATACTCTCCTTATTCTCAGTCTGTGGCTTAAGGTACGGTCAAATTTGGAAAATATTTACTCAAAAAAGCGTAACCACTTGTTTTAGCACAAATTTGTTTGACGTGGTTTACTCTTACAAGAGTTTTGCAAGATCAAACAGCATCAATTAAATTAAAACTCAATATTGTTGTTCTTTGGCCTAAATAAGAAAAGTTTTTCTTTAAATAAATAAACGAGTTCTAATATATGTTATTTAGTGGTTACATCTTTTTCGGCAAATATTTGCCAAGTGCATATATGTATACATTTTGTGATGTAAGTATTGCATATACATACAGATATGTATATATATATGTATATAAAAAATGGTTTTTGGCAAACGGCCACGTGAAACTGAATTAACTGAGGTGGAACGCATCTTGCTGGGATCGGTAAAGCAAACAATTATGGCAACAATACACGCAGTGGACGGATTTCAACCATAGTTACCAGCAAGAATGATAAAATAAAGATTACGCCATGCGCATGATTTCCTGTTATGTGACGTAGAAGTTCCATTCTAAGGGTTACCAAGAATGTTTCATGTGTTAGAATTAAAATTTCTTGCGAAAAATGTATGTTTTATGTGATAGTTGGCAACCTTGCAATTGAAATCTCTCTGAGAGTTCTAAAATAAAAGCTGTTTAAAAAAGAAAAACAAAAAAAACAACAAAAAATATAAACATTAAGTGTGCAGCACTGATGAGATTTGTGATACAATTGTACCAAATTTGGTACATACAAAACTTTATTGGTACGCTGGTACAGTTCATCCCTTTTTGGTACAATTTTTTTTAAGGCGAATTCGCTTTTCAGGTGTCGTTGAGAGCACACACTGTTTAAAAATAAAAAAAAAAATATCGGAAGTCCTTTAAAATACAAACCTTGAAAATATATACCACTTGTGAATCACATGTGATGCACAAGCGTATGAAAGCAACTTGCTGCTGGACAGGGAAAGGGCTGAGTGATAATTGGACATCACAACAAGATAACGCTCCGATGCATGTCGCACGTAAAACAAAAAAAATTTTAATAACCATAGTATACCAGTATCAGAGTGGCCAGCCGTAAGTTCCAATCTCAATCCAATAAAAGACCTTTGGGAAATTCTTACCGCCAAAATTTTTTTTAAAGGCAAAACAGTATACATACAAATTTAAACGTTTAAAAAATACAATTTTAACAGAGTAAAATTTGTTTGTTCTAACAACTCTAAAAAACTGTGCAGGATCAATGCCTCGTAGGCTGCAACAAGTTTTAATACAAGAGGAGAGTAAACATTTGGTATTAATAACATAGCCCGACAAAATAAAAACTTTTTTTGGTGCCTTAAATTTCTTAGTCAGTTTGTATGCATTTGGTACTGGGCATCAATTCACTTTTTTTGTATTAGCTCTACTTTTCGAGATATTAATTATTGGAAGAAAACTACTTAGTTATGCGATTTATAGAAACGTAATAAATAAACGGTTCATTCTATTCAGTAAAAATGAAAAAAATCGAAATTCGGCTACAATATTATCTTCATGCTGCATTAACATTCAGTCCATCATAAAAATTCCGCTGTAGTTTTTCCTATTTCCCATTTTTCTATTCAAATGTTAAAAAAATAAAAAGGGAAAAAACTCCCGCGGATTATTTATTCATGATTGGGCTGATTATTATGATTCCATGGAGTATTTTCGGAGAAATCGCTCAATTTTTCAAAAATTCATAAAACAGAAGACGACAAATTTTCCATTATTTTCCTTCAGTCATATAGGAAACTATGTTATGCATATAGCAAGCTATATCTTGTTAAAATCCATTCACAACTGTGGGGTTTATTCCAAATTAAGTAACTCTATATGATTAAAAGAAAATACGTTATATATATGTACAACAGTACACAGAGGTATGTGTTACTTTTGATTGATTGTTTTAAAAATTCTGTAAAACAACAAGCAAAAACCACGATATAGTTTCACAAAATTAATAATAAAATCAAAACTATTGTGAAATATTGAATTTTATGCAGGACATATCTGCCTATGTGGCTATAAAAAAATATTGGAACTTTTGTTGTTATCTCTATTTTTTATGAATTTTTGAAAAACAAAAAAAAAAAAAAAAAAAAAAAATTAAATAATATTTTTTCGTCATAATTCGGCTATATCTTTAAAACTACGGAGTGGAGTAAATATTATGTTAGGGCAGCATAAAGGTAATATTGTAACTAAATTTGGTTTTTTCTTTTCACTAAGTAGGTTAAACTATTCAGTTGTGTTATTCAAAATTGTGTAACTACGTAATTAAAAAAAAATATATATCTCGAAAACTAGAACTGAGCCCTATATAATATGTATACAAATCAACTAAAAAATAAATAAATTTAAGGCTCCATTTTTCGTGTTGGGTTGTGTAATAGCTAATATTATTTCATGCACATATAAATATTTTCTATGGAGTTCATATTAAACAAAAAAACAAAAATATTTTTTTTTATTAATTTTAAATCACCGTAAGACAACTTAAAAATAAAAATAATTATTAAAAGAAATTTCGTTTTTTAAATAACAATTCACATTGCACACATATTTATTTGTCATAGGTAGGTATATTTGTAATTGAATATTTATATATTTTTATTTTTATTTGTTTTGTTTAGAGATGAATGTGATTTATTAACAATATGGGATGATATGCAACCAGCTTATCGTAAATATCCACAATTTTGTTCTGAATTAGCTGTTAAGAATATACCGAGCTTTCTAAAAGTATTTACCAGCAATTATTATGCCATTATCAAAATGTTTTCGCAAAGTGTACAAATCAATTTGAAATATAATAAAATGCCTGAAAAACAAATGTGAGTGAAACTAATATAAAATACAGCAGAATTTTAAATAAGAACAATTTTTTTTAAATTTTAATGGTTGAAAATTTATAAAATTTATTAAACTTATAAAATACAATATAAATATTAAAAAAAAAGTCAATTGCTTGCGAAAACAAAAAACACTAAAGCTGCTTTGAGCAACCAAACAAAAAAGAGTAACACAAAAATGTAAAACAATACAATAAATGCAATTATTTTATACACAAATATAAATAAAGAAAAATAATAAAATATAAAACTGCAACAAAACGAATCACATTAATAAATTAACCAAATACCAATCCTATATTGAATTTATTTTCTGAATCAACAAAACAAAAATCCTATTTTAAAAGCTTGAAGAAAATCTATTAAAATAATAATAATAAAAAAGAAAACACAAATAAATCTTAAAAAAACATTTTTTAAAACATTTTGAAGAAACTTGTAATGTGTTGTTTTTTTTTTTTTTTAGTTTTTCTCTGTATTTTGTATAAATTTATTAAATTAAAAACCAGCCAACTTATTTTTTAAGTTCTTTAATTGAAAACTATAAAAAAAAACAAAGAAAATTATTATAAATATATATACATATATATGTATTAGTGTTAAACACTTATTTTTTACTTTACTACATTATATTGCATCTTACTATTACTATAATTATTATAATGACCTACACACACACATACATATGTTTACTAATAAATATGTAATAGATTTTAAATTCTAAATTTTTTCTTACTTGCAATTACATTTTATACACATACATACACCAACACACTTTATTAAGATTTTACTTTAATAATTTTCTTTATTTTAAACTAATTAATTAGTTATACTTAGTATGCATTCCCTTCACTTTTAATTAATGTATAGACGAATAAAAAAACAAAAACACAAAACTGAGACAACTAATTTTATTTCGTCATTTTGCTATTTTTAAAAGAAAAAAGTATTTCAAAATAAATATGAGTGATAAATTTAAAATTATGTGAAAAACAGTAACAGAAAACAAATAAATATTTTTAGGTGAAATTAAAAGTTTAAAAATAAAAATAAAGAAAATACTTAAAATCAAATAAAATGTATGCAAGTGTTTTATTTCATTTATTTATTGCGTATCTAATAGGGTCACCAAAATATTCGATTTTTCTTTTGTTCGAATGAAACGCATAATTCGTAAAAGTTATTTTAACTTGTTTGAATAATTCGATCACAAATTAAAATTTTTTTTTTAAATTTAAAATTTTAAAATTAAAAAACTATTTATGCAAGTATGATTTTCCAAAACTTGAGATTAAAACTTGGCAACTTACACGATTTAATATTTGGTGTGAGAGACAGATTTAAGGCGATTTGCATTGATGCGACCAGTTTTTGGGTAATAACCGGTGAAATATTCAGCGCTTTTTTTTAATATTTTTTTGTTAGATATTTAGTGTTTCCTTATGTGGGGTGTGAGCCAATGTGGGCACTTATATTTTAGCTACGTTTGCACAATACCCGATTTTGGCTTTGTATCGTTATCCTGGTAAAATCGAAAATATGATCTTATATCCAGTTTTTCTGCGCTTTCCAATAAGTCAGAAATACGAATCTGAAAGTACTTAAACTTGTCCATGATGGTTTCAACAAATGTTAAGTTCCAGCAGCTGACATACAGGCCCAAACCATGACACTGCCACCATCATGAAGCAATGTTGCCTTTAGGTTTTCTTTTTTTGAGTTCTGTATTTCATTTTCGTTTCTGCTTTTCGCCAAGCATACGACTTGCTATCTGAACTGAATATGTTAAATTTAGATTCATCGGCCGAATTTCAAAATGCAGATTCCTTGCAAACATTTTCTTTGACGAAGTTTAGCCTGCGCAGTCTGGTTTTCAGGTTTATAAACGGTTTCTTGCGTGCAACTCGGTCATTAAAATCATGTTCAAATCAGTTTCAACGCAACATTGTTTGCCCAGTTTAGTTTAAACTCAGGAGGCCAGTTGTGAAGCTGATAATAGCCTTGAATTTCACCTTATTTTTGTTAAATTATTTCGCTATTTTGGAATTCTCGTCGTTATATCTTTGTACGCGGACTCGTTTAAACTATTTTGAATTGACACTTGACGTTACAAAATCGGACTGCCAATTTTTTTTAAGTTCCTGTTAGTTTTCTTTTCATGGAGTTATGAAAACAAAAAATGCACTGCATAAAATAAGCTGGGAGCCACTGTAAGGGATCACAGATTATCATTAGTTTTTTTAATTAGACTAATATTAAAGGATCTAAAGCCTTTTTTATAATTCCATATAAAAACCGATTTTTAGTGAGAAATATAAGTGATCGCAGAATTACACTGTGGAACAAATTCAGGTTAACAAAAGTTAGGTTGTTGTTAAATTATTGATATTTTTAACATTTATAGTACATAAATGTTTGTTTTCTATTCGAAAATTCGAAAAAATATTAAAAACGAAATTTTCTTTACCCAGCAAAAACTTTACTTACATTCTTAATTTTAATTCCAGAATTCATTATTTCGTAGCTTTGTTCGCCACTTTTTGTATTACTAATTATATATTAAAGAATTATTTTATATCTATATCATAAAAAGGTCATAATTATAAAATCCAAAAAATATACTTCAATAAATAGATTTAAAAAAAATTAGTCCGCTTTTACACGTTTTATTTCTGACTCTTCCAAGGAAGTAATGTTAGGTGAGAAAAGAAAAGAAAAAATGTTCTGCGCATGTTGGAACTGTGACGTCACACGTTCTGTGTTTCTATTGGCTATTTTTTTCTCACTTGTTTTTTTACTGTTGTTTTTCTTTTTTAAACAGCTTTTATTTACACTTTTTTACACGACAATAATTTATAATTTATCACCAAATGCAATGCTAAATTTGTTTATTTTATCAAAACCCGATATTTTTAGAACTCTCAAAGTGATTTCAATTGCAAGATTGCCAACATACCTTTTGCGCAAGAAATTTTAATTCTAACATAAAAACATTCTTGGTAACCCTTAGAATGGAACTTCTACGTCACATAACGGGTAATCTTTATTATATCATTCTTGCTTGATGGTACTAGTCAATTTTCTTATTTCAAGTAAAAACTTGATGGTAGTGTACGAAAATTGAAGCTACGCGTGTGAACGAAAAAAGAATTGAACAAAAACTGGTCAGCTAAAACTCGAACGTGTGAAACAGCACTTATTATATGATTATAAATCTGCATTAATATCATTTTGCAATAAGTTTCCTTCATACGAGTATTTATTAAGTTCGTTTATTTTTTTAATTTATTTCATACAATTTTGTTTTAATCAGTCCACAACTACATATTTTATAAAATTTTTAAGTATAAAAATAAGTTATTAATTTTTTGATTAAAAGTGGCAAAATTATAACGGATTACTTTTGGGACATTGCGAACAAAAATGAGTACCTTTTCTAGTAGATTTGTAAGTAGTCTGGTCGACAATTTCCTATTACTTTTTAACTTAATTTGTAAATGAAGTTTTTGCTGGGTACATTGCCTATTGGCACCCAATCGACCCATCAGAATCACTGCAGAATATTTAATGACAGAAGAAAACTATGCCAAGGAATCGGTGATATTGTATACAAGAGATTAAAAACGAATTGTGCACTGCTCCTACTGCATATTAATAAAGTTCAAACGAATAATTTGTTTTAGATTAAACCAAAATTTGGTTTTCGTCTGGAATTCTTTTAAAAATTAAAACCTTATTAAAGGTTTAAGCAAACCGGTTTATTACTCTCATGTTTAGTTAAAAAACGGCTCGCATATGATATTGGTAAATCGCTATTTATTTCACCTTGTGAAAGAATCGCACCAAGGCGCAGTCTGATGCGTCAGTAGTAAGGATAAATTCTTTTTCAAAATCTGGGTATTACGATGGGTTTGTTACTATAGCTTTTAACATTTCAAATGATTTTTGGCAATTTTTGGCAAAAAAAAAAAGTTTAGCTATTTGAACAAAATTTTTAACAAAACGTCTGTAATAATTGCAGAAAGCTACAAATCTTCCTGTATCATCTGCATTTTTTTGGAACATCTAACTGTGGTAATGGGAATTTGACATTTACTTATTTTTTTTATTTAATTGGCAACTTCTTTTCATCGCTGTCACTTTTCTTTGGGACCAAAAGTAATGCGGAATTACACGGACTAACGGATGGTTCAACTAAACCTTCTTTTATCAATTTATGAACTTGTGTTTTGATTTCTTCCTGTTGTATTTGTGGTAGTCTATGATTTCGAATATAAACTGGGTCTACAGTTTTTTTTTGCTGATAGAAATTGTTTGCTGTTAAATGATTTCTCCGTCTAAATGAAAAATATCTTGGAATTCCTTGCAGATTTTTTCTATGGTTTTCTTGCAGAAGCGTCAATAGTGTCTATATTTAATAATATATTTAACTTTTCCCATCTGTCTTGTCGTTCATTATTTGTATAAGATTTTCTTTCGTGGATAATATTATAATTAGATAAGGCTTGATTTGCAAGTCGAAATGATAAATTTCTACCTTTTCATTTGTTTAAATTATTCGGATATTTGATAGAATTAAAAATAAAAGAATTTTTCAAATTAAATGTTTAGAATGTATATTTATATTTTAGCGGTTTAAAATTCATCAAAGCTACCAATTGCTTGCAAAATTGATTTGGGGAAAAATCTTAATCTTTCGAAAAAACCATACAAAGTTTTTGATTAAAAAAAAGTACGATTTTTAAAAAAATATATATGAAACTGAACTTTCTTCAAAATACAATAATTCTAGAAGATAATTCAAAAATCAGAAATCAATAGCAGAATCAATAATCTGGCCCGATCGGGACAAAATTTTACATGGAAATAACCAAGCATTAGAGTTTATGTTTTGAAGGTGAACCACGCTTTTGGGGTTGAAAATAGTCCCTCCTTTCAACATACATGTATATTTACAATCACTTGCCTTTTTATTTTTCATCCGATTTCAAAGATATTTTAATTTTCTAAAATTCTCTAGCTAGATCTTTAAAAAACAGATAATCGTGTGCTCTTATAATTTGCAAATTAAACGCATTTAACAATTAAAACAACAAAATATTGGTCTGGTTTAAAATATCCTCAGATTTACTTTATTACTTAAACAGCAAAATTTCCAATTATACACAGCCAGACACAGTTTGGAATCAATGTCTTTCGCTGTCAAATATGTTCTAAAATGCCAGAAACTAGGCTTACCAAACGAAAAGCTGTTTTAAATATACCCCGCAAGAAATGTGGACCTTTAAAAATGTCATTTGTAAAACAAAAACATTTTTGTGGATTTCGTCTCATTTTTTGAGAATTACTGGATTTTTTTTTGTACTTTAACAATAATATGTATGTAATGTCATTGACAGGAAATTAAAGCAAATTAAATTCAAATGTTAAAAGAAGTTCGAATATTATCATAGTTATATTTTTTTTTAAATTAGAAAAACAAAACTGAAACGGTAAAAAGCGGATTTATAAAATCTAGACTAGATGAGCTTTCAAAAAAACGGGATAATCCTGCCAAAATCGCGATGTATGGTCACGTTACTCATACGCCACTTACCAGCTACAAATTGAATAAATATTACTTATACGTCTGCAACTGAAACTCTTTTAAAATAGTTTTCTTTTGCACACCAACACAATGTTTTTTTTTTAAATCAAACACAATTTTATAAAAACATTTTTGTATAAATATCTTTATTATTATATATATATTTTTTTTTTGGTTTTTTCTATTAATTATTTAGCATTTTACAAAAAGCTTATAAGCTTTAAAGATTTGTTTCATAAACAAATTAAAATTGAATATTCATTAATGTTTATTATTAGTTAAGTTTATTTCAGCGGTGTTGTGTTTTTTTTTATAAATTCTTATTTAAATTTTAAACACTAAAAATAAAATAATATTGATCAAATATTTGGTTTTTGTTGTTTGATTTCATAAACTAAGTGCACTATGCGTTTTATATTTTATTACATATATTATTAATTATTAATTCTTGATGCAAAAGGCGTTATTTAAATTTTTATTTATTTTTTTGGATTTGTTTTTTTTTTTTTTTTGTTATAAACTTATCAAATGCCATTGGTTAAATTAAAGAAAAGCTTTTTTTTATACAAATAAATAACCAACATAATGAAGTAAATTTTAATTTAATATGTATTGTATATGTATATGTATGTATTTACAAAAAACTTAAAACCAAAAATTCAACTACAGTCTTTTTTTTAAATTTAGCTATTCAATATTTTTTGCTTTTATTGTGTCCTTTTTTTTATTTAAAATATAGGATGTTTTTAGATGTACGGAACTTTACGTTGACAACACTTTTCAAATTGGCGGCCATTTTGTCAGCTGTCAAGTGATTTATGTTTGCAATCGCTAGTCTACGCCGATAAGCCCGCAACGATTGACCACTTGGAGGACAAAATTTGCCGCGTCATTGCTGATATACGGCCACAAATGTTGGAAAAAGCTAGGCAGAATTAATAATATAAGGCCAGAAAATTATCTTTCGAATAAAGTAAATTTCATGTCAATTTAAAAAAAATCATCTTTGTTTTATTCCATTTCAAAGTTCTATACATCAAAAAAAAAACACAGAACCATGACTTTTAAAATAAATTTGCACAATTTGGAAGCGTTCTTCAGGCGCCTCTCCACTCATGTTGAATTACCCAAACAAACTAAATATTAATCATTTGGCAACTGACAAAATGTCCGCCATTTAAAGTTCTATACATCTAAAAAAACACCCTTTACATATTTATGAAAATTCAAGTAAATTTCTTTAAATTTTTATTATTCATAAAAATTATGCACAAAATTAAAATTTTACAAATTGTGTGTGTTTTTGATTTTAGTTTTTTATGTTGTAGGTAATGATTCATTTAAATTCCAAATCAATATTTATTTTATATTATGTTTTAATCTGCAGTTACATGTTCAAGTTTTGCTTACAAATTTTTTACACATACTGCGTGTCAAAGTTTTAAAAAATTGAAAGCTGTGAATTTATTTTCCAAATATCGTCAAGAAAACAACTTAAAATGATTGTTTCAATGAACGTATTGCAATCAGCAGTTTTCTTGACTGTAATTTGAAACACACAATTGGCACGAGAATTTGACAGCAAACTCGTATCAAATTTTAAAAGTCTGAATGTATTAGTGAAAAAGTGTGGATGTATTAAAATTTGAAAGATAAAACTTGATCGTATAACCCCGTATAAGATTTTGAGATTTTTGCTTGTTTGTTCTGTCTGTCTGTCTGTCTTTCTGTCAGTTATGAGTGGAAGCAATTTTGGTTTTCGTTAATCTTAATTAATTCTTTATGTTTTTATTATCTACATACATACATATGTATGCCTGACTGTATGTAAATCAATTAAATAGTTTTCTATGTTTGTAGATTATTAGCTTTTAATTAATATTAGTTTTGTTTATTATTTATTTTGTCTTATTAATGTGCGCTAATTTTTGCTTAAATTAAGTATTCCTTTGACTTTTAAATTAAGGGGGTTTAGAATATAAGTTATTGCAATTAATTGAAAACATAAATCATCAATAATAGGGTACAGTGGTGATCCAGTATAACGAACGCCGATATAACGAATGTCCAGTATAACGAACGTTTTTTTTTCTAGTCCTTTGATGACTCTAAATAACGAACGGTTGAAAAATCAAGTATTCTATGTAACGAATGCTTTCTTTTGCTATGCTTTGTTTTATTCTTTGTTTGTTTGCTTTGTGCACTTACATAAAGGGAGCGAGATTTGATGATGGAAAGCATCATAAGTCTTCTACAATCAAGTTTTCCCGAGGTATGTAACGTCCGTGTTCTTAAGTTAAAACTTAAATAACAAAATTTAATTTTCCATAGTAGCTTTAGCGCACAGGACTTGGAGACTTGGAATAATGCGGATAAATGTTTAATTGAGGAAGGCACTACTTCTGATCCCGAAGATAATACCGCAATCGATCAAGCGTGTATCAGCTGGGCAGAAGAAAATGGAATTGACCACAGCAAAGTATTTATTTTAAGGAGATTGCAAGAACAAGCTATTGACTTCAGTACAACAATTAAAAACAAACACATATTTGAGATATTTTTTACAAAAATAACTAATTTTGTTCATTTATATAATTTTTTTCCGTCCTTTTTTAATAAATGAATTAATATAATACGAATAGAGTTTAACTTGGTACTGTGCTAATATTTATGAAAAGAAATATTTATTTCGATATAACGAATATTTGATACAACGAACGACCTTGGACATTATATCATTCGTTATAATGGACCACTACTGTATTCATAATCTAAAAAAAAACTAAAAGGAGCACATTTTATTTAATTTATTGACCACTTGGAGGACAACATTCGCCGCGTTATTGACGATATACGGCTACAAATGTTCTAAAAAGTTATTCAAATTTGGACTTCCAGATAAGATTACGGGCCTGTTCGGAAATGCATATGTGATTAGTTTGCGATGCTGATGCGAATCAGCTGATGCTGATGCGCAGACGAACAATAAATGAATTGTTTACAATTACGAACGCAGGAATATTAAAAATGGAGAAATTAATAATAAATTTATTTCTTGCCTTAGATGAAACCAAACATTTTTCAAACTTGTGCAATCAGCAACATAAAAGGCGCTTGAAATATAAAAAAAGGCAGGTATTATTAAAACTTTGTGTTCCAAAAGCAGACAAATCCCGAAAGTAAATAAATATGTTAATATTATAAAGCAATATCCTCCATGTCCATACGGACTCTCACCAATAGTTTGGAGAATTTTGCATCATTTTCTATTCTAAAAAAAGTATACAAAATCAATTAAAATAAATTTATTAAAAAAAATTATACAATGCATCAACCATTTTTGTGATGCTTGTTTGCTGTTTTTTGCACATTATCTGCTTCAGTGATGCATTTTAGAACACAATGCATTTGCAGTGATGCAACCTTTTGCTTTTCCGAACGTACTGCGCATCAAATGCAGTGCAGTGATGCATTTTCGAACAGGCCCTACGTCCGTTTCAATAACAAATGGATCCTCCCCGACCTCATGCAAAATTTCACAGATAGTTATTATACCCAGAAAGATTTCCTCAGTCGGCACTATATTTGGAGTACAAGATTCTGCTGTACTCGTATAAGGTGGTTATAAAACCAATATGATCATATGACAGCACTCAGATTTATTTCGATTACATATTTTCAAGTGCATATTTCTTAAGCGCAGAGAAAAAATATAGTTGTGCATGATTACCACAACTATTTCATTTATATGATTTATGCAACCATAATATGGTTAAGTTACCATTCACATGATTATAGCAATCATACATATGATTATAACACTTATGTAATGTTTATGGTAATCAGTTTTATGATGAACAATTATACCATATTATGTTGTTTTCTATCATAATCAAAGAGCAACAAATTATGATAAATGGATTCATCATAAACATTAATGCAACAAAAATAGACATAGTTACTACAATCGTTTATATGACTGAATCGGATCTTAACCTTATTATGGTTACCGCAAACATAATAATAATTACAGTAACCATATTATTATTAAAAAACTTGTAAAATGTTGACATTGTTGTGGTAAACATGTACAACTATATATTTCTCTGTGTGTATACTTTTCGCCTTATGGTTAGTTCTAGAGATAGTTGTGATAACAAATTATATGAAAAGTTGTTTCACAACATTATTGGCTCCTTGGCTCTGTAACAGTACGAGACTTAAACTGCAAGGTTCTTTAATATAAGGAGGACCTATGGCAAAAAGCTATTAGAAACAAACAATCAATATTGTTTTCAATATTTTCAAAATTAAAAATTTGGGTATTCTTGAAAACATGATATTACCCATTGACTGGCTCCTTGTTCTTCGATCAATACTTTACTTGAACTGCAAGGTACTCCGGTAAAAGACGAAAACAACGTTGAAATACTCGAACGGATAGTCAAAGGAAAATGTAAACGAATTCATACGAAATTCTCTTATTTAAACTCTCGTTCTGGTTTGGCGTTGAGAACAATGATTTCTATTTGAAATTTTCAATCTCAGAACTAGTTCTAAAGAAATTTTTTAAAGCTTGCACACGTTATTTGCAGCGGTCCTGGAACCATTTCCTTAATCAATGTTTTTTGTTTGAAGAGTTTTACAGAGAAACAAACAACTTCTTAGGAATCGTCTAGAACTAGTTCTTTCATTAATTGATTAATAGATCCGTAGCACTAGTCTAAAATCAATATAACCAGCATAACTAGTTCAAAACAACTCTTAAGAACTTTACAAAACGAGTTATTGCATTAACTGAAACATAACTAGTTCAAAGTCTTTCATTAAATCATTTTATTATAGCAGTTGTGAGTACACTCATTCAAGAATTAGTCCGTCTTTACACCTTTCAAGTCTGACTCTACAGGGCAAGTATTTGTGGATGAGAAGGGAAAAGAGAATTCAAGGGGTACATATATATCGATAATAGTCAATTTTCTTATATCCTTTTGATTTTTTCTCTTATTTTCTCCATATTATTTTACGCCAAATTGTTTGCCTGTTGATTTGCATGTAAAAGTAGAAACTTGATGATAAAGAGCACGAAAATTGAAGATTCGCGTGAGAACGGAATGGCAGGTCCAAAAGAGAATTAAACAAAAACTTTTTAGCTCAAACTGAAATATGTGAAACAGCACTTAGTTTCTTTAGGAATGAAGTTAAAAAATGGTTCTGGTATAAAATATTTACTTACAATGTTATTTTTGAAATTGAAACAATGTTGCTTTATAACTAATAATATTGTGAATTTATAAAAGTTTTACAAAACGGCTTTGGAAATAAATAATGAATAAGATATTGAAAATAAAACAATGAATGAAAAAAACTTAATAAAACAACAAATCAAATTGTAAATCTACTAAATACATTTGAAACTAATACTTAATTTGAATATTTAACTAATATTTTTAGTATAAGCACTTTTCTTTCCTTATTTTTTGATATTTATTTTCTTCTTTTTTAATTTTTTTCATTTACTTTTATCAATTGAAATTTATTTTTTTTATCACAGCAATAATTATAATTCTTTTTATCAAACGCTTTATGTATGTTTTTATATTATTAAATATTTATAAATTTATAATGTACAATTTATTTCATTTATTTATTATCATTAATAATGCATTTTTACTAAATTTATGTATTTATTTAAGCCCAATTTCTTTTATAATTGTAAATCATATTTTTAACAACAAATAATATATTTTAATTAATAATAAATATAAATGTATATGCCAACTTTTCAGAATATTAAACAATTGGCAGTGTTTCTTTTTTATTTGTAAAATATATAAACATAATTATTGAGACCTACAAATTATTCAACAACAATATTTTTTTTATATTAAAATAAGCATTTAAAATGTTTAGTTTTAATTTCTGTTGTAGTCGTAATATTGTAAAGTCAGAAAAGATGGCAATAATTGAATTGACATTTCACTATAACTGAAACAACCACTGAAAATATTGGTATTAACAATTATTTCTATATAAAAAACTGTTACCCACAATCATTTCTATAGAACAAACTGTTACACACAATCATTTCCATGGAAAATACCGTTATACACATTAATTTTTGTAGAAAACACTATTATACACAATTATTTCTATACAAAAAACTCTTATACAGAATATTTTCTATAGAAAAAACTCTTATACAAACAATTTTCTATAGAAAATACTCTAATACAGAATATTTTCCATAGAAACAACTCTTATAGAGAATATTTTCTATAAAAAAACTGTTATAAAGAAGATTTTCTATAAAAAAAATCTCATAAACAATATACTCTGTAGAAAAAACTTTTTTACAGAATATTTTCTATAAAAAAAAACTCTTATACAAAATATTTCCTATAGAAAAACGCTTATACAAATTATTTTCCCTAGAAAAAACTCTAATACAGAATTTTTTCTATAGAAATAGTGTTATACATAAGATATTCTGTAGAAAAAACTGTTCTACAGAAGATTTTCTACAGAAATACTGTTATATAGAAGATTTTCTATAGAAAAAACTCTTATACAGAACATTTCTTATAGAAAAAGCTTTTATACAGAATATTTTCTATAAAAAATACATGAGATATTCTGTAGAAAAAACTGTTATACGCAATAATTTCTATAGAATAAAAGGATAATCTTCTGTAATACAGAAAATCATTAAGTTCTCACCATCACAAATTCTATTTTCTGACTTTTAAGTTTAATTTAGTCTTTTTTTTTTCTTAATTTAATTTTTAGTGTTTTTATTTTTCTTTGTAACAAAAGCTCGTTTTTTATACTCAACAATTTCTTAAATTTAGTATGTTTTTTTTTATTTAAATTTATTTTTTAACAGGTTTAACCATAAGCACATTTTTGATGTATGTTTTTTATACACATTAATTTCACTTTAATATATAAGAAAAATATAATTGAAAACTAAAACCCAACAAACCTAAAAAATAATCTTACAAAATTAAAGAAAATATACATATTATTAAAATCACTTTGTACTCTTCTCATATATGCGAACGGTAAATGGTGGGATCTGTAAAGAATACCGATAATTTACGTTTGAATTTTTCCATGCGTGGCTCATGGTCCGATTCTGATTCACAACTGTCATCGCTGTCATCGTCGCCACCAAAGATGACGGTTCGTGGAGCTGCTGTCTGACCATCTGTTTCACAGAAACCAGGATTTAATATTATATTCGGTATCAATTCGATGCTATCCCAACCATCCTCGAACTCTGTTGAGGGGGGATTAAGAAAGAACGTTGTTGATTTTTGGAATTGCGGGGAAGTGTGTAGGTGTGGTGGGATGGTGGTGGGTTAGAAAAAATGTTTAAAGGAAAATGGTAAATTTTTTTTGGTTGAATACAATTTTTTTTTTATGTTTTTTTGATTTGTTAGTTAGTGATTCACAAAAATATTCAATGCCAAAATATGGTTTAACGGTTAGACAAAGATAGAAAGAAACAGAAAGAAAGAGACGGATAGATACAGATAGAAAGATAGATAGAAATAGTTAATTATAAAAGTTTGTATATAGAGAGACACATAAAGATTCAGTTGTATTTAACTCACACACAAACATTTATTTGAACACATAAAAAAGCTTGTTTTATTTATATAAGTTGAGGTTTTTTTTTATTTTTTTTTTTAATAAATTGAAATTTTTTATTGAATATTTTATATAATAAGTATTTGCAACGACAAAAAAAAAGGAAAAGTAAAACTACGTATTCCTAAAGAGGATTATTATTATAATATTTTGTGAGTGATATTTATTAATTCATGATGTTAATGTTGATATATACTGGGTGTTTCAAAAAGTGGTGCGTTTAGAAGTTTCTGTTTTGGCAGCAACTGAAAATCTAACTTATTGTCTTATTTTGTTGATGTTTTACTTGTTTTTAGCAGCTATAAATAAAGTGCTGTTTTAAACTTTTTCAATTCGATATTTATTTGCCGGATAAATTTTCTAAATTAATGTCCCTTTTAACGATTCTCTATCTATAATGTGGATAACCTTATTTTATAGCTGCTTTGGAAGCAGTACAATATACACTGCTACTTTACAGTAATTTCTCTTCTATAGGGTTCTATACAGCTAGCTGATTTAAGAACCTAAATTTTAATATCTGCTATTTTGGAAATTGTACAAGTGATTTAAGCTGCAATTGATACTTGCATTTAAATGATTAATAAGTATCTGAATTTATTTACTTTTTTTATACGAAACCTCACATCTTTTTGAAACACCTTGTCAGTTTTTATTTTATTATATACAATATTTTCGTGCTGTGATATAAATAAAAGCTGCTACAAATATTCTATTCTATTAAAGCTGTAATAATATCTTTCCCCCTTATTCAAAAACGATTATTAAATTTAACAAACGTTTATTAAGCACATTTTTATATGAAAATCTGTCTTAATAAACGTTTGTTAAATTTAATAATCGTTTTTGAATAAGGGGGTTTGTTTATAAGCACTATTTAATGTAATGATTGTGTTTATATAGTAGGTGTACGAAAATGTTTTTTTTCGGTGATTTTGAAATATCCTACTGAATTGTTTTATAAATTATTTGTTATACTTTATAATGTTTTTTATTTTATTAAAATTTATGATTACTTCACCAAATTGTCTAACATTTAATTTTGAACAATTATTTTCGTGTACAAACTTTGTAATATTTTTTGCTCTGTAATGCTAGAAACACAACTGGGACGAAATTTTAATTTTTGCCCAACACCGCCGTGTGAAGCGCCATAACGATGAAAAAATAATGTTTTTATTTTCGTATAACAGCTGATAGATAGTGTGATCATATAAAAAAAAACAAGTAAGAACGTATAGTCGGTCAATACCGACCATATAATACCCTAGTATATAAATTAAACAGTTTTTCAGAAATGGGCGCTATATGGGAGATATTACCTATTATGGACCGATCATCCAAAAATTCAATGCCATGATTTTCGTGAATATAAATATTGTGTATGTTATACTTTATCTCGGTATAAATAGTTTTAAAAGATTTATGGAGGTTAAAGTGAATTACGGAGAGGGTCTTATATGAGAGTTTTGATTAATTATGGACTGACCATTATAAAATTAGTTGTCATCATTTCTGTATATATGAAACTTATTTTTGTTAAATTTTATTTGGATACAAACATTTTTAAAAGATTATGATCGTTAAAGTGATTTTTGGAAGTGGGCCTTATATGGAAGCTAGGACTAATTATGGACCGATCATCATAAAAATCTACCATATTATTTGTATATATACAAAACATACTTGTGTTCAATATTATTTGGATACCAACATTTCTAAAAGAGTTATGTTCCTTAAAGTGATTTTCGGAAGTGGGCCTTATTTGGGAGCTACAACTAATTATGGACTGATATGGACAAAATTTTTAGATGTGATTTATCTTCATTTATAACTTATTTGTGGTGAAATTTGTTTGGATACTTGCATAATTCAAACATTTATTATCGTTAAACTCCTATTTCGGGAGGACATTTGTATGAGCGCCAGGTTAAATAATGGACCGATTTCCACCAGTTTCAATCCCCTCCATCCTTGGGCCGAAAAATATCACCAAATTTTAACGAAATATCTTCAAAATTCCGACCTGTACAAGCTTTACATGAACAGCCAGCCAGCCAGACGGACGGGCGGACAGCGTTATCGATCGGTATACTTTAAGGTGGGTGTTGGACCAATATTTCTGGGCGTTACAAACATTAGCATAAATCCAATATACCCTCCCCACAATGGTGGTGTAGGGTATAATGACAAAAAAAAATATCTGAAAAATATCGAGCTTGTCGGAAACTTTAGTGCACAATTCGGAACGATATTGCACATTTATTAGGAAATATTATGGTGAAACAAAGTATGTATGTGTGAGAAAAATTTCATTGTTCTAAGTTTTTTTACGATGCTATATAGTGTCTTCAGCAGACGGACAGACGGTCGGACGTGGCTAGATCGTCTTAGAATCTAATAAGGACCCAGAATACATAAACTTTTTGGTTCTACGACCAATATTTCGATGTGTTGCAAACGGAATGACAAACTTAATATAACCCCCTTCTAACTTTTTGGTGGTGGGTATACAAATTTTAATATTTTTAAAGACCAAATAATTTGGAAGGACAAATATTAGGGGTTTTTCTTAAACAAAATCTAAGAATAAATAATTCGTATCAAGAGTAATCAATATGTGTATTTTAAATTTGTTGGGTGCTAAAAAAGTTTTCATTACATTGTCACTTTCTAATAACTTTTAATACTAAATTTCATTAATAAAATAAAAATAAAAATTCAATCATAAAGTATAAAAATAAGATACTTAAAAACCTTGTAAATATAATAAAAATTTAGCTTTAAACAAACTTTCCGTTTGGTCGCAGTTTGCAACTAAACTTTTTATGTTTTGTTGTTAATAGTACAAATTTAGCGAATATTGAGTTGTAATTATTTGGGATGTAAAAAATACAAACTTTTTCATTTAAAATGATTGTCTTTTTGTTTCTGTTAAAGCATGAAAACGATACATTTGGCAAATATTTTTATATTCTAGACAAATAAATATAATTATATTCATAATAATTAGACATACATGAAATGTAACAAAAAACAAACATACATACATACATAAATATTTACACAAACATATTTTTTTTTTACACATAAAATATTATTTTCAAACATGTTCACAAAACTCTTTGGTTCTAAAAACCAACAAAACCAAAATAATAAAATAATATTCTTGTTTTTATGCTGCTGTTTGAAATGAAATTTAACATCAAAGCTTTTTTGGATTGAACAAAAAAATAAAAAAAAAGAATCACATAAAATACATACACATAGAAACTTAAATTTTGTAGCAAAAAACAATATTTTGCAATATAACCCAGCAACATTTTTGGTTGAAAAAAAAGGGTTTTGAATATTTATTAATTAGGAAGAAGTGTTCTAATTAACAAAAAGTGGCTCACAGGTTATTTTATGCAGTGTATTTTTTGTTTTCAAAGTTCTATAAAAAGGAAACTAACAGGAACTTAGAAAAGAAATTAGTGTCATTTAAAAGAGAAAACATTTAATTGCAAAAATGTGCATTAAAGAATCATTAAGAGCTTCATCCATGAAAATCGGGCTTAAACAAATTTGCAATGAGCATAATTAGCAACACATTAAAAAAAATGATGGCAAATCCAAGGCTATCAGCTTCAAAACTGGCCTCCGAAGTTGAAGCTGCCCTGGTCAAATAATGTAGCCAACATAATTGTAATGGCCGAGTTGCAGGCAAGAAACCGTTTATAAACCCGAAAAACATACTGTGCACGAACATTTTGGCAAGGAATCTACATTTTGGAATTCGGTCTTCTGCGCCGATGAATCTAATTTTAAGTTATTAAAACCAACAAAGAAAACCTCAAGACAACAGTAAAGCAAGGTGATGGCAGTGTCATGGTTTTAGCCTGTATGTCAGCTGTTGGTTCTGAAGGACTGGAAAGCGCTATCAGATTTTCAATTTTACCAGGATAACAATCCAAAGCACTATACGGGCATTGTGCAAACTTGGCTAATACAGGGTATTTTTTTTTAGATGTATATAACTTTAAGTGGGCAATACTTTTTAAACTAGTGGTTATTTTGTCAGCTGTTTAGTTTGGTTTGGCATTTCAACATGAATAGACTGAGCCCTTAACATTGCTTCCAAATTGTGAAAATATATTTTGAAAATTATGGTTCTGTTCGATACGGGTGTTTTTTGAAGATGTATAAAACTTTGAAATGAAATTAAACAAAGATGATTTTTTTAAATTGACATGAAATTTACTTCATTCGAAAGATAATCTTCTGGCATTCTAATATACATCAACATGACTACTACGTCCGAGTAGTCTAATTTCAATTTTCGATAACTTTTTCCAACATTTGTGGCCGTACATCGTTAATAACGCGCGTGAATGATGTCCTCCAAATGGTCAGTCGTTTTGGGTTTATCGGCGTAGACTAGCGACTTCAAATATAAATCACTAGGCCGCCACTTAAAAAAGTGTTGTCAACATAAAGTTCTATACATCTAAAAAAAACACCCTATATATAACTTCTCAAATTTGATGACACCGCCACTACATTCGTCACACCTTAATGTTACCAAAAAACTGGTCGCAAATCGAAATAAATCTGTTGTAGATAATAAAGGCAGGCTATCACACAATCATGTAATTGCCAGCGTTATTTTCAAGGATTCAAAACGCATACATGTCTGCATAAAATAAGCTGTGACTTGTTTGTTAAACTATGACATTTTTTCTTTTAAATTACACCTATTTCTTTGTTAAGTTATTGTTAGTTTTCTTTTTATGGAGCTTTGAAAACAAAAAAACGCTTTGCATTTAATAAGCTGTAAGCCACTGTATATAAAAAAGTTGTATTGAAAATAATTTTTATTATTGAAGACAAAATTAAATCAACAAAAATTTTAATAAAAATGTTGCTGTGCAAACATATTTATTAATTTCTCATCCGTTTTTTTAAACAACTGTAACACAAAAAACTCTATTTACAGCCAAAAATTAAAAAAAAAACTCAAAATTTAAAATAATAATCAAATCACAGAAAAAACACAATTTTTGTTTAAGCATTAACAACATCCACAATAATATGATGATGCTGCTGCTGATGATGATCATGACTATTACGTTCACGATCACGATCATGAACATGATCCCGATCATTAGCACAATTATCAGCATCAACAACAACATTAATATTATTTGAAACATCACTACTACCATGTATATGATTAAAATAAGAATTTTTTTGATTATTTTGATTATTAACACAAATAGAATTTGTTTCAGTACCCGCTTGAGATGATTGATAGCACTCTTTGGTTAGAACTATACATAATCCAATAGCTAATATCACAAATGTTCCAAGTACTATACTGACAGCAACAATCCAAATACGTGGATCAAAATTATCTAAATCTGGTTGTATAAGGCGTATTAAATCTAAACGTTTATTAATTTTAAAAACAACATGAAAACGTCATTAGTGAGTGAGCGTGAGAGGGTGAAAGAGATAGAGAGAGATAGAGATAGAGAGAGAGAGAGGAATGTAAAGGTTTGGCAGGAGTATCAAAGACAAAGAGTACAAAATGTTTGATGAGTCAGAGAGATATGATTGCATGATTTATTTATAGAAAAAGGAGAAGAAAATAATTGTTATGGAGATGGTCAAATTAAGAGTATGATGAAAAAGGACACAAAATACATTTAAAACATTAATAAATCAAAATGTAGATAGTAAAAGCGCGAGAGAGGGAAAGAGACAGAGGATAATAAATGTTTGATAGGAGTATCAAAGACAAAGATTACAAAATTTTAGATGAATCAGAGAGATATGATTACATGATGTATTTATAGGAAAAGGAGAATAAAATGATTGTTAAGGATAGCCAAATTAAGAGAATGATGAAAAGAGAACAAAAGGAAAACAAAATACATTTAAAATATTAATTATTGAAAATGTAAATAGTTAATGTACGAGAGAGAAAGTGGGAGAGAGTGAGAGAGAAAGAGAAAGAAACGGAAAGGTTTGGGGAGAATTTAAAAAAGAAATACAGAGAAGAAGTAGTCGAAAATGATTGTTAAGGAGTTGACCAAATAAGCAGAATGATAAAAAGAGAACAAAAGAAAACAAAATACATTTAAAACATTAATTAATGGTAAGTAGTAGTAGTTACACATGTAAAATATATATATAAACACCATTTCCAAAAGCAATTTAATTTTATGAGATTATGTAAGTAGTAGAAACTGGCTTAAAAAAGCTAATTCTTGGCCAAACCATCCAACGTATTTCTTTTAATAGAGTCCTAAGTAGCTCGGCACAAATTATCAAATATACTATTCAATCTGGACTAAGTTCAAGTTGTCCTTTTGACTGGCAGCTTAGCTTTCAAAGATGTATCTACTGACTCTACTAATTTTGCCCTTGGGTATGTTGTCTCGGTGATCTTCTTTCACCTTGACAATATTGCAATCCAGGCTAGAAATGGCGAAGCCGTTGGGATGAACTACACGTAGCTTTAAACTGGATAGAATTTGAATTAATAAGTAAATACATTTAAACTTGCTGCTGACAAGATACTCATCTAGCACTATGAGTACTAGTAACAAGCCGGAGACTTGTCAATAACTTTACTTAAACCCCTGGACTTGTGATTCTACTACTACTGATTCTATTACAAATAGGGCTGGAGCAACATTGTCTATTACACTCCTTGTTCTTTAACAGGAGCTTCAATGTGTCGTTAACGGATGGAAAGACTAAACGTGTTACAATTCCTACACTAGACACTGATGGCTTAAAGTTGAAGGTTAACAGCTGGGTTTGCGACCCAAACTACTTGAAGATCTAACTAGTATACGGGATAGATACTCGGATATTTACTGATAGCCTGGTCGCCCTGAAATTTCTTAAGGGTATCCACACAACATCCAAACTAATTCGAGACATTTTGCAATTAATCTATTTTCGGTATCAGGACATCAACATTTTTTTTTTTTGGAAATTTGCTTTAAAACAGGTTTATTTGTGTATATAAAGCGTGATCCATTTCGAGGTTTTCTACTTAAAAAAAAAAAATACACAGAATATTCAAATTTAATGGGGATGTTTAATATCATTTGAAAAAACATTCTTTGGTATTTATTTGCTAGGTCGCAGATGGTCTATCCGTTGAGTTCAATTTTCGATGACTCGTTTGAGAATTTCGACTGGTAACTAGCGAATGACACGCGTGATGTTTTCCTCCAAGAGCTGACTCGAAGCGGGTTTGTCCGCATAAACTTTAGACTTTACATATCCCCACAGAAAAAAGTCTAACAATGTGATATCACACCATCTTGGTGGCCTCGCTCTTCGTTCCAAATGCGGCAATTTTATTTATTTGCATACCCATGAGCTAGAAATGGGCCGATTATGTTGACCATAAGTTGAGCGAAGTGCACGAAACACATTCCTCACAGAACATGAATTTTCGTAATAAAGTTGAACGATTTGTAAACGTTGTTCAGGCCTGGAAATGGAAATGAAAATAACATGACAGCATGACATGACTCAAACGTGATCTGTCAAAAAAAGGCTTTTGAAAAAGTATCTCTAGTTGAATCACCCATTATTTATCGTGCAAAGAATGTGTTCATGAAACTCTATGATAGCAGTATTATGGTTTGTCTACATGACACTCACTTTCATTGCTCTAAGCGGGCTCCTAGCTCGTGGATGATGATGTTGACCGATTTATTTGTGTACCGATCTCAAAGGATAGTTTCAGAGTGAAATTCGATGCTTGCAATATGACTGTCATTGAACTGCAATATTGATAATTATTTTGCCATTTCATGAATGATAAAACGCATGTAAAAATTAATCCCAAAATAGCCACTGGGACCAACATTTTAAGTTGAAGCGAAACGAGAGGATGCCGAGCCAAATATAAATATACAAAAATTGATGAAATACAGTAATTTTGGTAAAAATTACATAAAAACCTAACAAATGATTCTTAAATAAAAAATTGTTTTAAAAATGTATTTCTATTTTTAGCTTGGAAATGGTGTTTTAAACTTAAATAAAATAGAAATTACAGTACTTTACTCATAATAGTTATTTGATATTTAAACTAAACATCGATACAACATTAATAATTTTTAAATAAATACAATAAATACTCGATAAAAAAGATTAGAAATATAGTTTAGTTTCACGAAAATACAAATTTTTACTTTCAGATTATGTAGTTATGTATTACTGAAACTGTGGACCCTGTTTTGACTAATATAATTGCCTATTTGTCTTAAATTACTTTAACATTTTAAGTTTAAATTCTTTTTTTACTCAGATATAAAAATTTAACAAACTAAATACATTCGTTTAGAATTTATATTCATAAAGTTACCTTCTTCTTTTGTTTCCGGTAATGTTGTAACATTTGTTGTAACAACTTCACCACTTCCTAATTGATTGTTGGCCCATATTCGAAATTCATATGTGGTATTGGGTTCCAAACGATAAACTTCCATTTGTCGCTGAAAAATTGTAAATAAAATATTAATGTTATTAAGTGAAATACGAGAGATTTTTTAGCAATTTTTTTTTTTTTTGGCAAGACTGGTTTTGGCAGATTAGCTGTTTTCGTGCCACATGTTACTGATAAACATGTTCAGTTTGGTCTATAATTTAACCATGACTCGAGTAACAAACGAACAACGCTTGCAGATTATTGATTTTTATTATCAAAATACATGCTCGGTAAAGAAAGTGCGTGGTGCACTTCTTCTATTTAATGGTCAGTTTGGACCGTAGTTTTTTAAATACGACGAAGTTTGTGACCGATAAATTGACCGCGTAGATCGTGCGATTTGTTTGTGAAGCTAATGTAAATAACAGTTGGCAAATATTTAATTTTATTTATTTAAAGCTACTTCGTTTATTTAGGCCAAGACACAACAAATATTTAGTTTTAATTTATTTGATGCTGTTTGATATTGCAAAACTCTTGTA
Organism: Bellardia bayeri; assembly: GCA_950370525.1. Lineage (NCBI taxonomy): Eukaryota > Metazoa > Arthropoda > Insecta > Diptera > Calliphoridae > Bellardia > Bellardia bayeri. Next base: position 81,897,158 of record OX493266.1, read on the forward strand.
AGAGTAAACAACGTCAAACAAATTTGTGCTAAAATAAGTGGTTACGCTTTTTTGAGCAAAAAAATTTGCCAAGTGTGACCGTACTTTAAGGCTCATATCTGTAGGGACAAGCCCGCAACGGTTGACGCACTGGAGACTAATATTGAAGAAGCCAAATTCAACCATTTGAGGGGTAGGCGCAACATTTACATGAAATCATCTTTAAATATTGAATTACAATAATTCTGTTTTTACACGATTTTTTTCGATTTAACACGATCCAAAATTTTTTGGGCTTAAATTTGTTTGTTAAAAATAATTTTTGAGAAATATGTTCATATCACAAATTTAGAGGAATTCCGTTTTTGTGGATACAAGCAAATTTACTGGTCCGAGCAATTGTAAATATGTAGCTTAACTTTTGGGGGAATTTCCTTTTAGTGCATACAATCAAATGAACTACTTGTCATACATACGAGTACATTTTTTACATTACTTTAAGCTTAGAGTGCGTATCTTTTTTTTCTTTAATAACTATTCTTGTGTAAAAACACATTGTATACATTTTTATGTGATTTAATATTATAAACCTGACTAGTTGTTCTTAAAAAATCCTTGTTTTTCACTAATTTCAATAAGTTTTAGAAATATGGTTCACCTATTTTGCATACGATTAATGTCTTTTTTTACACGGTTCTTTTTTTACACGAAGTTTCCTGGAACCATCGATTCAAATAGAGATTTTATACATTTTTCTAAATTGTATGATTTTTTTTTATTTTAAATAAAATCCGAAAGCTCTTAAAAAATCACTCTTTATTTGTGTTGTGTAATTAAGTATTTTTATCTATAACGTTACTGCTGCAATCGGATGTAATTACTTATTTATTAACATTATTATTACTAATAAGTCTGGTATGCTGATGTTTACTTAAAATCTGATAGGATAACTGATTTAATATTTCCGTAACAAGGAAGGACGATATTTTAATTTCTAGATATCAGTAAATCAGAAAGTTTGCTTCTGTATTTGAAAAATAAATTATTTTATAGCTTCGAAAATAAGGAAAAATTATAAGTTAAATTGTAGTACTAAAGGATCAAAGCATCTGAACAGCTCAAAATTTAAAACTTGTGTGATATATTGAATCGTAGTACGCATCTAAGTGTTAAAAATATATGACGGTGTAAATTATTAAAAATTACCGACATTTATAAATAAATATATAAAAATGACGTGTATGTTCGTGATCGCTAAACTCAAAAACTACTGGACCGATTTTGACCAAATTTTATATGCATGCTCTATGGGCCGTGAGTAATATTTAGTTTTTTTTGTGTTTTTTCACCGTAACTCAATAAAATAACGCGATTACCCTATGTTATGTGCTTAATCGTCGTGTGGCGGCGTTAAGTATCCCGACACGGACTCATACATAACCTCTATTCGTGACAAGTGCGTGGGAGTCAAACGAAAAAAAAAAAACAATAACAAACAAAAAAAAAATCATAAAAAACGCATATTGCAGTACAAAATGCCACGCCCACGTGCAAATATTGGTCGCCGTACACGGCACACAAATCATATGAGTGTGCTGCGCTCACAGCAGACATAAGATGAGCTCGCAGAAGACAACAAACAAGCCAGGAATCGAATGTCACTTTACGCCAAAATTCTTCACAAGAAAATCACGAAATACGGAACGAAAAACAACGTGCTGCGAGAAGAGCCTCCAGAGCAGCAATTCACAATACCAATCAAATTTTTTTTATGCGTTTTGCATTTAATTACGATCCGACTATTGATTATAATGTACATCCCAATAATAATATCGGTAGCATGGATTGCAAAGCATTCAAATATAAAAAGAAAACGACTAGCAGTAAAAAAACTGAGAAATAATTTAATAGAAGCGACCATTATAACAGAAAAATATAAAGGTACAGATGTACTTTTGCTACGCATTCCAATGCTACCAACAGATTTACCATTCGATTTTAAACAAATTTTTCCTGTTCGGTTAGCGCTTGCGATGACTGTTGTGTAGGAAAACCCACCGATTTATATGTATGTGTATGCTGATGGGAAAACTAAAAGTATTATATATCCTAAAGCATTGCAATAAATACATTAAAATTAAATTAAATAAATAAAAAATAAAACTTATTTATATATTTACATAAATAAGTTTTATTTTATAACGAGGGAGGGGGGGGGAGGTTTTAGCGAAGCACACCGGGTTTAGCTAGTTTATAAATAAATATTTAATTTCAAATACCTCCAAACGTACATATAATTCCCCACTTCACTATTTATTTTTATTTTAAATAAGTTTTATTTCAAAAACCAATTATACCACTCCCCTGTTTAGAGTAGTGTACTTATGTCCATGAAAACATTATTTTTACCATTGACATTCAATTGTACAAACAAACAAACCTTTGTTGTACAATACATTGTTTGGCATTCGCAAATAACTAATTTAAATAATTCGTAAAAATAAATGAAATGAAAATAAAAATAACAATTTGTCAATAAATTTGTAATGAGGCCATTAACGTTAAAAAATCTTTTCAAATACATTCATACATCTAAAATGAAATTAGTTTAATGTGTGAAATGACCGCAAATATTCGTTTGTGTAAATAATGACTACATACATATATATAGTATATATATATATATATATATATATAGTATATATATATATATTGGCCTCAATTACTTTAATTGCGAAATTATTTTGATACTGGAAAACTAAATTGTAGAAATGCAATGAATTAAATTGGTTTTTGTAATGTTTGTAATATTGTTTTTGTGCAGCTTTTGTTGTAGGAAAAAAAATGTTTTTTTTTTAGGGAAATTAAGAAGTGAGTGAGCAATGTCACTGCGTTTCTTAAGTCTTAAGATATGGTCACACATGACAACTATTTACTTAAAAAAGCATAACCACTTGTTCTTAGCACAAATTTGTTTGACGTTGTTTACTCTTACAAAAGTTTTGCAAGATCATCAAATAAAATGAAATAAAATAAAATATTTGTTTCGTCTTGTCCTAAATAAACAAAGTTTTTTTTTTAATAAATAAACGAGTTCAAATAAAGCGTAATCCATTTCGAGGTTCCCAAATTAAAATTTAATGGCGAATGTTTATTATCATTTGAAAGAACATTCTTTGGCATTTATTTTTTTGAAGATTATCCCCCTTATTCAAAAACAAATTTAACAAACGTTTATTAAGACAGATTTCCATATAAAAATTTGCTTAATAAACGTTTGTTAAATTTAATAATCGTTTTTGAATAAGGGGGTATGTCTATTAAATGTTGGCCGTTACTACGTCGCAGATGGTCTATCCGTTGAGTCCAATTTACGATGGCTCGTTCTAGCATTTCGTTCGAGTCTAACGGTGTGATATCACACGATCTTGGTGGCCAATCGACCGGCCCAAAACGTGAAATTATGTGCTCACCGAAGTGTTCTCTCAATAAATCCATTGATTGGTGTGGGAAGTGGCGCCGTCTTGCTGAGACCAAATGTCGCCGAGATCACGAGCTTCAATTTCAGGCATCAAAAAGTCGGTTATCATGGCACGATAACGACCGAATCGACTCTCCACGGTCTTCGTGTACACTCTCAGTTACGGCCGCTATATTTTCTTCACAGCGTGCTGGACGTGGTCTATTCGGTCGAATATTATCCAATAATGAATGCTGGGTCTAAAAATGGGTGATGGTGTTGCGAATAGTACGCTCAGTAGGCCGATTATGTTGACCATAAGTTGAGCGAAGTGCACGAAACTCATTCCTCACAGAATGTGAATTTTCGTAATAAAATTGAACGATTTGTAAACGCTGTTCAGGCGTAAGTCTTTTCATTATGAAATGTCAAACAATACTAAACAAAAAAAGCATGACAACATGACACGACTTACACGTGATCTGTCAAAAAAAGGCTATTGAAAAAAGTATCTCTACTTGAATCACCCATTATATTTTATTTAGTGGTTACGTATTTTTCGGCAAATATTTGCCAAATGTGACCGTACCTTTAGTTTAGCTTCAATCGTGGTTTCTAAAACAGTCTTAGGTGGTTCTTGAAACCGTCTTAATTTAGCTTCAATCGTGGTTCTTGAAACAATCTAAGTTTAACTTCAGTCGTGGTTCCTGAACCAGTCTTAGTTTTTCTTCAATTGTGGGTTCTAAAACAGTCTTAGTTTAGCTTCAATCGTGGTTCTTGAAACCGTCTTAATTTATCTTTATTCGTAGTGCTTGAAACAATCTAAGTTTAACGTCAATCGTGGTTCTTGAAACAATCTTCAAGTACTTTAGAATTAGAATACCTACAGAGATGAGTGGGAAGCAGGTGCCACGGTGATGTGTAAAGCAGACTTCCAGGCGGAATAGTATGCAATTTGAATGAATGAAATGAATAAATGAAATCCATTGATATCTACAACTTTGCACCAATCAGGGCTCTCAACTCCACCATTATAAATTCGAAATGTCTTCTCGATTGTATTGTGTACGAGTATTATGACATTTTTAAAAATAATTATACAAATTCAAACTTACCACATTTGGTGCTATATTTATGGGATCCATACGGCTCCATTTATGCTCAAAACTACTATTGAACGGTGGTGACACGTACGATATATTACGAAATTCAGCGGTAAAACTGCGCACTGGATAGCCGCCGGAATTGGTCTTATTAAAACGCCAAATCAGGAAACCCAAAATCGTCGAAGCTTTAAAGTATAGTTTGGTAACTGGACCTGGCGGGGTGCGAACAGTAAGATTGATTTTTTGAAATGCTTGGAATTCTTGTTCTTCTATGTCGTCGATAGTTGTGGTTAGAATGGGTATGAAAGTGGTTAAATTTATATCACTACTACTACTGCTACTGTTGCTGCTGCTGCTACTAATACTTTGATGATAACTCTTGGTGTTATTGTTGTTGTTGTTGCGGTCTTTAAAGATGATATCCGTTGTTTGATGTGTCGAGAAATTAGCATTAGTTAAGGTTTTAATAACTATAGTTGTTGTAGTGGTTTTTGTTTTTGATGTTGTTGTGGCGGAGGCAGAAGCTGAAGCTGAAACAGTTAATGTTGGTGTTCTTGTTGTTGTTGTTACATTAGGCATTGGAAGCATTGAGGTAGTTGAAGCATTCTGTTTATGTGTTGTTGTGTTTGTGTTTGTTATTTGTGATTTAATATTTTTATTTTCTACTCTAGGCTTAACAAATGTTGTATCATTATCATGACTTGTTTTTGTTGTAGTCGATGTTAAAAGCACTTGTTCATCTCTGTCATCATCATCGTCATCATCATTTTGTTGTCCTTCATCTTTGTCAATTTGTGTTGCATGTACATTTAATGATGTACTATTGTTTTCACTCTGGTCATCATCATATTCCAGACTTTGACTGGATGTCACAGCAGCAAAGCACACATACAAACCTCTGTCAGAGGCTGAGACATTTGTGAGCACCAAATATTTACCTGTCTGGGTTGAGAAAATACGACAAACAAAATGTTGTAAATAATATTAAAATTTGTTGGAAAGTATAGTTGACTATGAAAGAACATATGATAACCTACATTATATAAGGGGGGTTTTTAATAAGAACTTTGTGTTTCTAAACAAAATATAACGAAGAATTAAACATTTTTATTGTATTTGTAAGGTTTGGCAATTGTAAATGAAAAATAATATCGCACAGATATATAGGGTGTTTTTTGTAGATGTATAGATCTTGAAGTTGGCAACACTTTCTAATTGGCGGCCATTTTGTCAGCTATCAAGTGATTTATGTTTAGTTTGATTTGGGATTTCAACATGAATAGACAAAAGCAACGTAAATAGATTTCGATTCTTTTATCAACAGTATCAATCACGTTTAGGAAAAATGGTGCGTAAATTTAATTAATTATAGGAATTTTAAATTATCAGCCATGTCACAGAATTTAATTTCGTTCGGAAGTGGAATTAATTTTGTATTTTGCTTTTATAGAAAAAGTAAAACGAAAATTTTTCTCGAATTGAAACCTAGAGGTGCTTAAAATTACAATTTCGCATAGCAAATTGCAAGTGGTTTCATTCCGAAAAAATGTTTCCTTGTACTTTTTCTACAGAAGCAAAATACAAAATTAATTCCACTTCCGAACGGAATTAAATTCGATTCCATTGGCTCTGTAATCGACTAAACTAAAATAAAATCACGAATAATACAAAGAATATAAAAAATAAATGAAACCACGATTGATACTCAAACTGAATGATTAATAAAACCGCGATTGATACTCAAACTAAAGGATTATTAAAACGGCAATTTATACTCAAACTTAAGAATTATTAAAACTACGATTGATACTCAAATTAAAGGATTAATAAAACCGCGATTGATACTAAAACTAAAGGATTATTAAAACTAAGATTGACACTCAAACTGAAGGATTAATAAAACCGTGATTGATACTCAAACTAAAGGATTATTAAAACGGCAATTTATACTCAAACTTAAGAATTATTAAAATTACGATTGATACTCAAATTAAAGGATTAATAAAACTGCGATTGATACTCAAACTAAAGGATTATTAAAACTACGATTGATAAACAAACTGAAGATTAATAAAACCGCGTTTGATATTAAAACTAAAGGATTTATAAAACTAAGATTGATACTCAAACTGAAGGATTAATAAAACCGCGATTGATATTCAAACTAAAGGATTACTTAAACCGCGATTAACACTTAAACTAAAGCATTAATAAAACCACGAATGTTACACAAACTGAAGGATTAATAAAACCACTATTGCTTTTTAATATGCATAAATATAGAATTAAAATTAAGTCAAACCATAAAATTAAGGTTTGAAATTTAATTGACTCAAGATAAATAGATAAAAAACACTAATTGCATTATGACGGCTCTAAATTAGAACTTATTTGACGTCAGCTAAAAACCAAATGTTGAAAACTCTAAACTTCAAATGAAATATGCAACCTCTAAGCGTTATCCGGTTTTGTTCAATTTTCATGAAGAAGTTGCTAAAGAATTTTTGAGAATCGAAAATGCAAAAAGTTTCAAATAAAAGCACCGTATGTACACAGAAAAAAAATAAAAATGAGTTTCAATTAAAATATTTGTGGAATCAATTAAAAATTTAATTGAAATCGGACCAGTAAACAAAATGATAGTATCAATTAAAAAAAAATGTGAGATTTAATTGAAAATATCAGAAAAAGTAATTGAATCAATTAAAATTTTAATTGAAAATTATTTTAAAATCAATTAAAGGTTTAATTGAAAAAAAACATGATTTTTTTTTCTGTGTACAATATTCACAAAATTGGTGGCTGTCATTTCGAATTTGTCCCACTGTTCCATGTACAACCAGCAGTTGTAGACATTAGTTTGTGGTTTTAAAGTTGAAAATTTAAAATGGCAATGGCATTTTAAATGCAGCAATTATTACTCTATTTACACCCCCTCAACAAACATTTTAATACCAGAACACCAACCTACATCTAAATATTAACTAGCTGTATGTATGTATATATGTACATTCATATATAGTAGAAGTGCATATACATATGTATATGTATGTGGTTATTTTATTGTAACTCACCTGTATAATTGTGCTATTATTACTGCCATTTTCTTTGACCCACATTATGTTGCCTTCAGCAATACATGGTATTGAAATATTCTCCCCTTTATCTGTCACGTATTCGTTGTATTTGATAGTTGATGTTAATACTGTTAGCACTGGAAGGAGACACACACAACAAGAAATATTAAAGAAACATGTAATAAATGCATAAAAACAGAATTACAATAATAAAATGTTCAACTTGCAAAGAGTCAAGTGAATCGAATAGTTTTGAAAATTTATGGTATTTTAAAATAAGTAAATTGTTTTCATAGACCATGTCACAAACTAAAGTGTACGAATAGTAGTTGATACTTAAAAATGTTGCAACATTTGTACTCTTGAAAAGATGGAATAAAGAGATAGCTGTATAATTTACCATACAAATGGGTGCAATCTTGTTGTCGAATGCGGATAAATATTTATTGCATATAATAAATATTACGTATACGTTTAGGGGAGGTGGGAAAGTGGCATGCAATACTTTTCAAATGTTTGATTTGTTACAGATTAAAGCAGGAATTATAACAAAAATAATTTAAAGCTAAATAAAACAAGGATTCATAGTCAAACTAAAGGTTAAAGAAAATAAAACCATGATTAGAACTGAAACTAAATGTTTAATAAAACCACGATTAGAACTAAAACTAAATGTTTAATAAAACCACGATTAGAACTGAAACTAAATGTTTAATAAAACCATGATTAGAACTGAAACTAAATGTTTAATAAAACCACGATTAGAACTGAAACTAAATGTTTAATAAAACCACGATTGTTACAGATACTAAAGGTAAACAACAGACATTATTTATCTAGATAAATGTAGTACAAAAACCAGGATTAATATTCAAATTAATGGTTGCATTGTTGCACTATAACCCGATTAATACTCAAACTAAACGCCATAAAAAAAATTGTATAAAACCTCTATTAATTTTTTGATTATCAGAACTGAACCCGTATATTTCATATATAATTAAATATTATACATATTAAATATTATAGGTTACTTCTCGTTAATAAAAATTTGAACACTTTTTTTAGCACCTCAAAACATTTAATTTATTTTTTATGCAACGCTTTATCTACTTTTCATTTACATTCCACAAAAAATGGTGCAGCTCGTGGTGTTTTATATAAAAAAAAACACTCAAATTATCTGTAAATTTTAATAAAAAATCAATAAACTTTAAGATTATTTTAGCAGACATAAGTTTATATTTGTCATTACTTTACTCGTTTTTTAAACAATTATGTAGTCGAGTGATTCTGAGTGTGCTTTCAATACTGTAACTACTCTTGCAATTCAGCAGGCTCTGACTAACCTAGACGTTGAAGAATATATCAATAACTGGTTAATTACCATGTTGAATTCAAGAATAGTCACAGCAAAATTGGTAATACCGTTAAGTCCAAGCAAGCTGAGAGAGGCACTCCACAGGGAGGAGTAATCTCTCCACACTGTGGCTTATCGTTATTAATTATTAATTAATTATTAATTAAAACGAGAAAAGGGATAAAAGTTGTCGCTTATGCGGACGATGTGGCAATACTCGTATCAGGTCGGTTTCCGGGTGTGATCAGTGAGATTATGTCCACTGCTTTGGGGTTGCTCGACAACTGGGCCACGGTTAATGGTCTTGGGGTGAACCCAAGCAAAACGGAACTTGTACTTTTCACGACGAAGACCAAGATTCCAAGCTTCAAACTTCCAAGGTTGAAAAACTGCGAAATCCCTCTTTCAAATAATGAAAAAATATCTAGGCATCATACTGGACTCTAAATTGTCATGGAAGCTAAATACTCAACATAGGGTAAAAAAGGCAACTGTGGCCTACTATACCTGTCGTAAGATGTTTGGTAGAAAATGGGGACTTAGTCCCAGCATAGTTAAATGGATGTATAAGGCTATAGTACGTCCAACTCTAACTTACGGATCTCTTGTATGGTGGACTGCAACTAGAAGGCATGCCTGCATTGTCATAACCGGCGCACTAAGAACTAGTCCTTCAGAGTAACTGAACACTATATTGCACCTTGTGCCAATTGACCTTCACATAATGGCCACTTCTGCATGCAGCGCAGCGAGGCTTCAGGCGTCCGGTTGTTGGAGATCGAGAATATATGGCCACGCGGGGATTCTTGGCCAGTTGCCTTCGATCGTTCTCCAGCCATCTGACTATATTACTCCATGGAGGTCTTAATTACCTCCAGGAGTGAGTGGAATATGGGTAATCTCGTGGTTCTGGGGTCTTCTGTGACGAACCTGGGGTAGGCTTCTCGTATAGTCTTCCGAATGAGTGTAGTGTTTTCCAGGCGGAAATTTTTGTAATTATGGCAGCTTGTGATACACTACATGATCATAACATTCACGGCAATATAGGTATTTTTGTCGACAGTCAGGCGGCGCTCCTCTCACTTAATGCCTACACAAATTCATCTTCACTAGTTAGGCAATGTAGAAATTCTCTGTCAAGGCTAGGTCGTCTATCTAACATTACCTTGGTCTGGGTGCCTGTGCATAGCACACCACTACGCCAATGAACGGGCAGACGTACCAGCCAGACAAACTAGCCAATGTTGCTGGCAATATTAACGGACATTAAGCAAGCACGAAAATCGCCTGGGACTCCCTGTCCCAGCTGTAAGGATAAGGAAAAAGAGGAAACGATTTTCCATCTTCTCTGCGAATGCCCAGCCCTGAGTGTCCAGAGACATAAATTCATGGGAAACTATACATTGAACAACCTTGGTGAGGTAGCCGGGTAAAAACTCAATGACCTACTGAGATATCTCACAGCTACTGGTTGGGTCTAGCAAGACACGACTTTCTTGTACTCATCTTAGCTACAGCATGTTGTATAAGACATTAAATCTGACGAGTGGTGTGGTCTTTTAAAACAGGGTCCCTTCGACTCTACTTAAGTGTTCGCACGTAGTGAACTACCACGTAAACCAACCAACCAACCAACGATTCTGACATGAAGAACAATTAATCAAAATATTTGACAATAAATAGAAAGAAATATCTATTTATCACAAATTGAATTTTATTTCTCACATACATATAAAGCTAAAGAAAATAAACAACTTACTGGCATGTTAGACACAATTTACTAAAAGTTCTCACAACTCTTGTAGAGACTTTGAAGTGTTAAAAATATGTAACTAAGCTTTTAAGAATTTATGTGTAAGTCTATAAATTTAAAATTCAAATCGGCTTAAGCATTTATTATCTATTGCTGATAATGCCTTTTAATGTTTATTACACAAAATAATTGACAGTCTTACAAAAATTTAATACTCAACTACACGTAATACATATTTGTTTCTTCAAACGACATATAATTAATTTATTATTTATTTTTTTTTGTTTCTTGTTGTACAATTAAAATTAATAACCACAAATATACGAACGTATTAATGAATTAATTTACATGCATACATTTGTGTAAAAGAAAATATTATTCATTCGAAAAATATTGCAAAATTGATAAAAAGGAGAAATACAAATTTATTTAAATAGACCGACAGACAGACATTAAAGTGTAAACATGATATTAATTATTTATTAAGCGGCATAAACGAATTTCAAGTATACAGTATGGAAATGAAATGAATTAAAGTGGTTTCTGTAAATATATAATAATTTAACATATCCATTTAGCCAAATACGTGTTAAGTCAACTAATGTTTTATTCAGTAGCTCTAAAATAAAGCTTAATATAACTGAAATCATGTGCTTTTGTGCATTTTTAGAATTTATTGTTTGGGTTGTAATCGTGTTTTTATAGAGCTTTAAGTTTATTTCCTGCGTTTAAAAAGCTTTGAGCTTTTTATAATCGTGGTCTTAAAGAGCTTTTATGTATGTGCTTCAGTCGTGCTTTTGGTTTGTGTTCTAATCGTGCTTTTATAATGTGTGCTCTAACTGTAGTTTTAAAGAGCTTTTAGTTTGTGTTTTATTGTGGTTTTAAAGAGCTTTTAGTTTGTCTCGAATCGTAGTTTTAAAGATATTTTGGTTTCCCATTATGAGTTTCCCATTCAATGAGTTTTCTATAGAAAACTTTGCAATATGAAAAGTTTTCCATAAAAAGCTTTGCAATGAGAAGAGTTTTCTATAGAAACCTTTGTAGTGGAAAAAGTTTTCTATAGAAAACTTTGTAGTGGGAAGAGTTTTATATACAAAACTTTGCAGTGAGAAGATTTGTCTATAGAAATATTTGCAGTGGGAAAAGTTTTCTATAGAAAACTTTGCGAAGAGTTAAGTTTTCTTTGCAATGGACTCTTATCGTTAGAAAAGTTTGCAGTGAGAAGAGTTTTATTTTGAAAACTTTACAATGGTTAGAGATTTCTGTAAATTTCACTTCAAATATAAAAAAAAGTGCAATGTGCTGAGAGTTTCCTTTAGAAATTAAGAAGAGTTTATGTACAAAACTTTGCAGTGAGAAGAGTTTTCTATAGAAACTCTTGCAGTATGAAAAGTAATCTATAGAAAACTTTGTAATGAGAAGAGTTTTCTATAAAAAATATTTGCAGTAGGAAGCGGTTTCTATAGAAAACTTAGCGGCGAGAAGAGTTTGCGGAAAATGTTTTCTTAGGAAAACTTTACAATGGGTAGAGATTTCTTTAGTAAACTTAGTTTTCTGTAAATTTCACTTCAAAGATTTTCTCAAGTTTTATATAGAAAACTTTTGGCTGAGAATTTCCTTTGAAAATAGAGAAGAGTTTATGTACAAGTTTTTTTTTTTTGAGAACTTTGCACTTGTTGAAGTTTTATTTAATATGTATTGTGTTTTTTTGTTTTTTTTTTTATATGAAAAATTAATGACTGAAAAATTAAACGTCAGTTAATTTATTTGGTAATATAATGATACAAATAAATTAAATTTTAAGTCCAGTCAATTTCCCTAATGTAGGGGACTTAATTAAGTGCAATGTCAAATATTTATTAAACATTAATAAAAATGAAAATACTTAAAACTGTCATAGTAAATATTTTCACATTACAACACACAATTACCAGTAAAAGGGAAATTAAAAGTTCATGCGAGTAGTAATAAATTAAATTGCTGAAATGAAAAACAAGCCTAAAAAATAATTAAAATAAATAAAATGTATCTGTATTATTTACGCTTTGTGGGTCTAAGCTGTCAATCGAACAATAAAAACACTGAAACTCTTTTAATTTTCTATAATTTGCTAATAATCGGCCAGGATTTGTTACTAGTGTACAAGTTTTTCACTCACATTACACAAGACACAAGCAACCTTAATATTATAGAAAATTTTATGATTTATGTTAATCATGGCCTAACTTTAGCCTATAAAATGGTGCGCATATTTATCAGTTGTTGGGTGATTTTGAGTCGTAAATCGAAGGCAAATATTTGGCAAATGATTTAAGAAATCGAAGATGATTTTCAGTTGAAACTATTTCACAAATATAAAATGAGTAATTTTTATAATACAATATTCTACAGATATTTCTGGCTAGTTAATATTTTACTAAATATTTTTGGCATCATCTATGAGTGGCAGTACGAAAAAAGTTCTTTAACATTTTTAAACTATTTACGTTTTCTGTTTACCTTGCAGGCCATTAGATCAGTTTATTTGCAATTTATTGTGATTATTATAAAAATTGATGAGAAATTAGAAAATCTAGATAAATGTTTAAACAACCATCTACAACAGCACCAGCAAACAGTTGGACATCCGCCGGAAATTAATGTTTTCAATAATAATAAAAATAATCAATGTGTTGTGTATAACGGTGGAGATGGTGATGGTGTTGTGTCGTCCTCTGTCAACACTTGGCCATGTTTACAAGTCAGACACTATTTGCTGCAGCGCATTTGGACAATGAAGTGTATTTATGGAAAAATAATACAAATCTCTTTAACATGTAACCGTTTTACTAACGAATTTCCTGTGTATTTGTGAATTAACTGTGATAATGTACGTGTCTGTGACGGCACTTGCATTCGAATCGTATCCATTGATGGGAGTGATGTATGGACTGTATACGATGCTGCCAACGATTATGATATTGATGGCCATGTGCTGGTTCAGTGACAAATGTTCGAGGAGGGAGGAGGTTAATTTAAAATTGTTTTCGTTTTAGTTTTATAAGGCAGGACTATTAAAATTTAAGCTACAATTTCAAAATTTTACCATAATAGTTCTGGTGCAATGACTTTTTAAAAATACCAGCTTATTAATTAGCTTAAGCAAACAAAAAATACAAAATAAACAAAATACGCTTGAGTAAACAGGTAACAAAAGTTGTATTTAACCACCCAACTGAAAGTTTTCGCTTTTTCTTATACTTTTTTAAAGAGAACAAAATTGACCATAATAACTTTAACTAGCAGTTAAACGGGTTTTTGTTGAAATGGTCATATTTTAGTCGTTATTGTATTAAATTGTACATTTATGATATAAAGAAATTATTATGTTGTTTTGTTTTTCATTTTAAAAAAGAAATGAGAAGTATAGCAATTTTATTTTATTTAGTTTTTTTTTTTTTATTTCAGTTTAAATTTATTTAAACACAGGTAGTTTTTATAATAACTTTTCTTTCACCCCCTAGATATAGTATTTTTTTTATTATGGTATTATGAATTTATTTCTTACACTCTTTACAGGTCATTGACATTGCCAAACAATTGAAAATGTGTCAAATACCCGCTGTATATATTGATGATTACATTATGCAAATTCTGCAAAATCCCATAAAATTTTCCGCCTACAATTTCTATGATTTAAATTTGGCCACATTATTTAAAGTGAATTAGTTTTATAATAATATATAAAAAGAAAAGCAAATTAAGAGAGATTTTCTTTTTAATATTTTCTAGATATTCATTTTGGTGTTTGACTCAATGGTGATTTTTCTACAACTTTTCTCTTTAACACAAGTTAAAGAGGGATAAACCATCAAGTGAAATGAAAATATCGAATGTTATTTATTTTAATAAAAAGAAGCGTTTAAATATTTTAGCCTTCAGCTACAACTTTGTAACAGTTTTTTTTTTGTTAGTTTTTGCTTTACACGAACAATTTGTGGCAAAAATTTATTTCATTTATACACGCAATAATCAGCAATCGATTTATAAGTCAAGGCAAAATCTAAAGCAATAATTAGTAAGAAGTTTATTTTAGCACAATATGGGGAAAAAAAGAAAAAAAAAAAACAAATAAGAAAGTATATAATCCGACCAAATAATAACCTATGCCAAGTATATGTGCAAAACCGGGCGCTATATGAGATCTATAAACTAAAAGTGTTGTGGCATGACTTCTGTGCATATAAATAAGTTTTGTCTCGATTAAACACTTTTAAAAGATGTATGCATGTTAAGGGGATTTTCAGAAGCATTGAAGCAGCATTGAATAATTATGGACCGATGATCTCTGTATATAAGAAACTTATTTGTGTTGAATTTTATTTGAGTGACACAATTTTCAAGACATTTCTGTTCGTTTAAGTAATTTCCGAAAGTGGGCTTTATGATCAATTATGGACAAATGTGGACAAAATATGTAAATGTGATTAGGCTTAATATAGGACATACTTGTGGCGAAATTTGTTTGAATACTTTAATAAATCAAACATTTAAAACATTTATAAAGCCCTATATCGGAGGATATAAGGCGGCCACCTAGTCGCTAGATCGATTTCAAACAATATCAATCCCAATCATCCTTAGGCCCCATTACGGTTGTATAGGATATAAATATTTCATCAGTTCATTCATACAACAATGAACTTATTTTTTCGCTTTATTCTTAAATTAATTTATATTAGAAAGAATTTCATTCAATGGTTGCGTGATTTTATTTGTATTACTTAAAATCTTATACAAATTTTATCTTCAAAATTGCGACGTGGCCCTATCCCAGAAACAATTTATCAAGTTTTCACTTCCAACTTATCAAATTGCATTTTTTTTTACAAAATATTCCTTGCAAATCTCATTTTACACTAAGAAAATTTTTGCAGACTTTACTGTCTTTCTTAAGACTTTGCGCTCTCCTGCAAAGTGTTCCACAAAACATTTAATCATCTTTGCATTTTGGTCTTATCGTTTTCTCTTTGCATTAATAAATATAACTTGTTAAAATGTGCCGTAAAATAAATATGGAAAAAACTTACAGTGTTACAAAGAAAAAATATATATATTTTATTTGCTAGTTTTC
This sequence comes from Bellardia bayeri, assembly GCA_950370525.1. Lineage (NCBI taxonomy): Eukaryota > Metazoa > Arthropoda > Insecta > Diptera > Calliphoridae > Bellardia > Bellardia bayeri. Next base: position 81,913,006 of record OX493266.1, read on the forward strand.
AAGAAAATAAAAAAAGTATTTTTTATAAATATAATTTTTGTAAATATTTAAAACATATTAAAGTTTTCTTTTTATTTAATTTAGACATGGGAATCTTTCTTTAAGAATACCAAAATTATTTTCAATTATGCGCCGTGTTTTTTTTTCTTGTTGCGGCAACAGCAGTGTTATCGGGATTTCGGAGTAATGATGGTATCAACTAGTTTTTCACTCCGTAACCACTATCACCCAAAATAACAGTATCCGGATCCATTCATTTTCCAATATTTGGCTTACAGCCGAATTCCTTAAACACGGTTGCATTTATACTGTCAAATGTGTAGTCCGGCTTGCATATTATCGTCACATTCAATGAGTGTTTTCCATGCTGGTCCACATATCCTTCCTCGTGTAATAAAGGCGCATTAATTTTAATGATTGTGCCATCCACGCAAAAACACACACAAGGGAATCCACCCATTATAAAAAAAAACTTTTTCGCAATACCATGTGATTGGGCCCTGCGAATTGTATTTTGAAATAAAACATTTATTATAACGTCCATAACTTTTTGGATGGTCCTGCAAACTGGTGATTTTGCACCACCATATTACTGGCAACCATTTCTGAGCCAATGCAAGCACAATAGTAGCTGATTGTCAGCCGAAAAAGCATGACTGCGCTGTATTTTGTGCTGTAATTTTTCTCTAATATTATTTAAAATAACCAAACAAACAAACAACAAAAACTCACGTCTTCACTAGTTCTAACAATATGAATTTGTAAAAATTTACATTGCAAAAACAGAAAATACAATTTTTGTGCAAAAAAACAGTAAAATTATTTGCAAAATCTTTGCAAATTGCTCTATTCAATAGTAACATTGCACAAGAGAACGAACGAGAAAACTTTGCAAGCCACATTTAACAATTTTAACTTATCACTTATCAAATTTTAAAGTTATAAGGAACGTAAAGTTTTTGACGAAAAATTGCATAAGTTGATAAGTTGTTTTGGAAATAGCGCCTTCTACTTTGCTCACAAGCTTTAAATGGACAGCCAGTCAACCGGACGGACTGATAAACGGACGTTAAATCAAAGTGATTCTGAGTCGACTGATATTTATTGGCGTTACAAACATCAGCACAAGTTCAATGGAGAGGGTATCCACTATGGGGATGGAGGGTAAAAAAAATTTTACTCTCGTGTAAAACATTTCAAGTTTTGCGTAACGATTTTATCACGTTTCTACATCGAATATTTCATGTTAAACATTTGCTTCTTAGTTATAACAAAAAATAAAAGTTTGTTTTTATTATTTTAGTTTTAGTTGAGCATCATCATCATCATCATTTTACATGTTTGTTAAACATCAGTGCGTATGAGTGTTTTGATTTCTATCAAATACAAATAAATATTACTTATACGTATATGAGTACTAATCACCTTTATTGTTTTAGATGCAGTTTAAATCATATTTTGAGACTTTGAATATTTTATTTTTATATGTTTTATAAATTAAGTTATTTCTTTGAATGACTTTAAACATATTTAAAGGGAATTGTTATTAATGGGGTTTATTTTATTAATTTTTATATGATTTTATTTGTTGAACTAACTTTAAAAAACTAAGGAACTTTATTTTAATCAATATCATATAGTAGTGATTATTTTAGTTCATATGGTTTGGCAGCGTAGACCAAATATATGCTTCTTTTTGGCAAGACTGGTACTGTTAAACACGTTCAGTTTGGTCTATAATTTAACCATGAATCGTCTTACAAACGAACAACGCTTTCAGATTATTGTATTTTATTATCAAACTTCATAAAAATGCATCTTGCATTGAATGGATACGTAAATAAGCAAAACTGTTAATGCATCCCGAAAAATGCACTGTTTGGTGTGGATTATGGATCGGTGGCACAATTGGACTGTACTTTTTCAAAGATGTCGTTACTGTGAATGGCGAGCGATACCGTATGCTGGATTCAACAAGACGGTGGCACATCCCACACAACTCGCAAAACAATGATTCAATTGCGAGGCGAGTTCGGTGAACAGCTTATTTCACATTTGAGGCTATGTAACGCCTTTAGAAAATATTTTTAGCGGCTATGTTAAGGCTTATATCTATAGGGACAAGCCTGCAACGGCTGACGTACTGAAGGCTAATATTGAAGAATTTATTCGTGAGATACCGGCTGACATGTTGGAGAGTTTAAGCCAAAATTGACCCAGCGTATAAACCATTGGAGGCGTAGCCGCGGTCAACATTTACCTGAAAACATCTTTAAACATTGAATTATATAGATCGTTCAACTACTCAAATAAAGATTTTATACATTTCTCCAAATTTTATGGTTTTTTTTAATCAAACCCGAAAGTTCTTAAAAATTCCTCTTTATGAAAGATATTGTACAAGATCACATTAAATACAGAAATTTGCAACGTTTTAAATTAATGCCCTTATTCATAAAACTTATAACAGGTTTATAAGAGGTTTTCCATACAAAATTTGCTTTATAAACCTGTTGTAAGTTTTTATGAATAAGAGGGTAAGTATATTCGAGATGCTCAACTTTGGGGACTTGAGGCCCCGTCTACTTTTCTATACGGTTTTTTATATTAGTTGCAGATTTATTTAAATTTTTCCAATTGTCGATATCCTTCACTGTAAATATTTCATTGACTTTTAGACTAAACTTGCTGTTTCAACGCATTTAAATTACCTCGAAAATCTACAAAATTCCTACAGCAATTTGAAACTGATTGGTCTGACAATTTCACTTAAACATCACGTCGTATACGTAATATTTAATTCAATGAAAAATAAATATTACTCATACGCACTAATAAACTTTAAAAATTCATTAACGAATATTTAAATAATAAATTACTGCAAATTTTCAATAGTACATGCAATTACATTTATTTATTTTACAATTACTTTGTTACACATTAATATTTATGTAAACGAAATGTTTAAAACTAACTGTAACATAATTGTGATCAATTAAGCAACTTTTTAATAAATGTGTTTTTTACACATTTTTTCATTAGCATTAAAAAAACTGTAATTCTGTATTTGCTCTGTTTGAGTGAATGAAAATTGCTGTTTTATTGAAAAGACTTTTATGCACATTTTATAATTAAAAAAGTTCTGCCAAAATTCATGAAATTTTGCGTATATTTTTTTTATTCGTTGAAAAATATTAGCACACAACATTTTGTTCTAAACAGAAGGCTATATATAAATAATCGTTTAGTTAAAGAACCGGGTTTGAAGTTAAAGGTTTTGTAATAGAGAATTAGTTTCAAACAAAGTGATTAAGGAAACTATATAAAATATAAAACACTAAGTAAATTAATTAGATTTTTAAATTAATACTCGTACTTTACTTTTAGTACTTTTGAGTTGATATAGCTAATGTAGTAAAATATTATATTTTTATGATACTAGCAAACTGTTTAAATATTCATATAATTTGCTTGGTAATCATTCGTCCAAAAGTATTTTTATTAGCCAACCCGGCTAATGAAAATCACTAGTTGCAACCTTTTGTCTATTTGTTGCTACAGACAAAAACTTTTTTAGTTTCATTTTGTTTTTGATTATCCAAAATTATTATTCATGTTCTTTTTATAGTCTTTGCTGCATTCAGAAAGTGGATATACTGCTATACAGATTTTGCAAGTATTTGGTAACATTCAGTCAATCTGCAAAAGGTCTCAAACAAAAGACCTTGAAGCACAATTTTTATGTATGGGCCACTTGAGAGTTGTATGGACTGATAATTTTTATTTTAAAAACCAAGGCTCTATTTGAAGAGAACACGAAGAAATGTTGATTTCTTAACATTTAAACCACCCAAATATCCACCATATTCGCACAACACCATTCAGAGATTGTTACAAGGTCTTTATTAAGCCTATTATTAATATTTAGCCTACGAGTAATTCTTTAAGAGGCTTGTTCTACAGTTCAATGAATACGAATGATCAATCACGCAATAATTTGTAAAATAATAGATAGTCGATGGAAGTTTGACATAGAATTTCTTTTTTGGAAAAATAAGAAACAATGTAGGAGAAATAACTAAATCTAGTGTAATCCAATTCTGCTTAAAACTCTTCTGATGATATTCCAATTAAAACAGCTCGTATCTGTGAAAAAGCACGATATAAATCAAGAGAAGTTATTCTGAGCATCAAATGCAATAAGAAGCTATCGATCACCTTGAAAATATCTAGAGTCATCAATTTACTTTCACCAATAGAAAGACACCACCTTTCCAATAAAAATACTAGCAATTCTAAAGCGCCCTGGATACGACCAAATAAACACATCAATCACATAGTTGTGTGCGTGCATTTGTTATTTTTCGGCTACACATACACATTGTCGGTAATGATTGATGAAAATCAAAAAGTTTTAATTTTTTTTTTGACAGCCGATCATTTGAGAGACTTTGGTTGTGATTGACAAAAAAAAAATTCATTTGCTTTGTATTTGCACAGGTGAAAAATATACCTAATTTGTTTTTTACGTGTAATACACAATGGAAAAGTGCATCGACGAGCAAAAGTTTTTATTGCGTTTTATTGAAAATTACCAAAGCTTGTCAGCTGTATTTTGTAGTCAATCCGAAGATGACATGATTTGATACGAACGCTACGAAGTCAAAATATAAATGGTGATTGTCATGATTATTTGCACGTCTCTTTTAAAGCTACAAGCATACGACACTCACACATATGCATATCCTTGAAGGATCTAATTATTCAAAAGCTGCAATGATTTAGTAGTGGAGTTTCAGGTTATCAGAAAATTTTAATTTTTTAAAAGACTACGATTTTAACAGAAAAACCGGCAACACCGATCATCTATCAAAACAAAACACGGATTTTTATAAGTGGTCACTAATTTGAGTTCATTTTTATACCCTACACCACAATAGGAGTTTAACGAGCACAAATGTTTAAATTATGAAATTTCACCACAAACAAGTAATAAATGAAGCTAAATCACATCTACAAATTTTGTGACGATCGGTCCATAATTAGTCGTAGCTTTCATATAAGGACCATTTGCGAAAATCACTTTAAAGAGCATAACTCTTTTCAAAATGTTGGTATTCAAATAATATTGAACACAAATATATTTCGAACATATAGATATAATATGGTAGAATTTTATGATAATCGGTCCATAATGAATCGTAGTTCTCATATAAAGCCCACTTTCGAAAATCACTTTAACTGTATATAAATCTCTTCAAAATGTTGTTATCCGTATAAAATTTTACAAAAATAAGTTTCATATATACAGAAATGATGACAACTAATTTTATAATGGTCAGTCCATAATTAGTCAAAACTTCCATATAAGACGCTCTGCGTAAGTCACTTTAACCGCCATAAATCTTTTAAAACTATTTATATCGAGATAAAGTATAACATATACAAAATTTATATTCACGGAAGTCATGGCAATAAATTTTTGGATGATCGGTCCATAATAGATAATATCTACCATATAGAGCCCATTTCTGAAAACCTGTTTAAATTATATACTGGGTGTAGGGTATTATATGGTCGAGCTTGACCGACTATACTTTCCTACTTGTTTATTTAATATAAATAGGTATCAATTTGTGGTCCAAACGTATTCAATTGCTTTTTTTGTTACTTGAATATTTAAACATTTATGCGACCAGATTTTAGGTGAACAATACTTAAATGTGCTCAAAGCACTTCTATTTATAAATATAATAATAATTAAAACAAAAAATTTTACAACCTTGTTTGTGTCTCCTGTAAAATTTTGTGAAAAGGGATTTACAACGTTTGTACACTAAGCTAACGAAATGTACAATTGACAAGACCTTGAGGCTTGTTATCGAAGTAACAAAATCTTTGTAGTCACAATGAAAAAAAAGAATTTTAATTATATTTTTATTTTAAAAATCGATTTTGATTATTCCCTCTATGTTTTTTTGTTTTCCTATTAAACTAAATATATGTAAATAAAAACAAAATTCCAATTAACTTTATTATTTTACTGGTCTTCTTTTACTCAATTAGTTTACTACAATCTTATATTTAGCAAAATATACGGTCTCCACTAAAGATAAAGTAATCTTGTCATAAAAAAGTTTTTTTTTTCACAATAGTTATCATATTCTCTTTCATACACATGTCTGAACATATAAATAGGGCATACACATAAATATTAACAATGTGGCAAATATTATGGAATACAGAAAAATTAAAAAATTTTGGTGTGAATTATGCTCTGCCACACAACCAAAAAAGCTGGCAGTAACTTTACTTCATTTACATTTAATTTTTTTCAAATATTTTTTTTTGGGAAGTTAACAAAACAATGTGTGTGTTTTTCAAGACAATAATACTCTTGGGGATTTAGTCCTGCCATAATATGGATTTTTATGGCATTGTATTTGGGTGACATACCCCTAGATGTTTGCTTGTACATGTCTGCAAAAATATGTGTTTTAAGGCAATGTTTGTGTATGTATTCATTTTTCAAATGTGTTGATATCACCTTTTTTTGTTCACTTAACTAGCAATTCACTTGAGAATTTTAGATGAAATGAAAAGTAAAACTTTTGTACCTATATATGTATGTATGTATATAAAAAATTGGTTTAAAAATTTATAAATAAACTTTTAGAGAGAAAAATACTCATCATTTTACAACAGGTTGTGGCCTAAATACTAAATATATTTTTGCATTGCATTTGTTGAGAAGTCATGAATGAATGAGAGTTGTGTAATAAAACCAACTGAATATATCTCAAATGGCGAGGAAAACTTTGTTTTTCGGAGTTTTAGTTTTTTATTTGGCATAAATACTTATATGTTTTTGGTATGAGCAACATGTAGCAATACTAGAGTATATAACGTGAAAAAACACTACAATGCTTGGGAGATATTTTCAGAAAATATTCAATTGGTTTAAAAGCATTAATCACATAAAATACGGCCACAATACAGAAGCCTGGATGTAATACTTACATACGTATAAATTAAGGCCCTAATTTTGTAAAACGCAACGCCACAATTTTTATGGCGTTCAAGCAAGTGATTGTTTGCGTTGTAACAGCTGATTCTTACGTTGTTGTTAACACAACTGTTTGAAATTGTGTATTTTGTTAAACGCAATGCTAAATTTTTTATCACTTGCGTTGTCAAATTTAAAGCCTTCATTTTCTTCTCGTTAGTTTTAAAAGTTGAATTAAGATATTATATAAAAAAAAACAGAATTATTCAATTAATTTAATATTTTATAGGAACCTTAATAATACGATGTAAGTAAATATATACAAACATATTCATTTAGATTTCTTATTATTGTTTATTTCACCTTTTTTTAATTAAGATTTTGGTAATTATTTAAGCTTTAGATCTTTTTTATAAAAATTTTAATTTTATTTCTATATTTCGCTACTCTTTCGAGTAAAATTTAAATAAAATTTAAAATTTAAATTTAAGCTTAAATAATTACCAAAATCATATTGATTTAGTATAAAACACTACTAAAATTTTAGGGTGAAAAAAGCAGCCACAATTGTTGATAGGTGAAATGGAAAAGTATCCAGATGTGGCATAATTTTGGCAGCTCAAAGACAACTGTTGACAATGTTTGGGAAGCTACGTCGAATTACCTGAATGCAATTGTTCATTCGGAAGTTCATCTGAAATCTTTAAAAAGTAAATTAAAAGTATTGTAAATCTCCACAGTGTTATTCTATTTACTCATTATTCGTTAAATTCATGATGTTAGCAGAGCGCAATCGGGTTTTTTCAATAGATACGTCTAGGACGCTTGAAGATACTTCATCATCTGAAGAAGAAGACATATCCATAAGTGCGAACATTTTTTATACTCCTTTGTATCTTTGTATTTATAGTTGTTTGCCTTAAAAGTTTTTTTCTTCACAAATTGAAATATTTTTTTGATAAATAACCAAACAAAATTATTGAACAGCTGATAGGTTTGTAGCATTGCCAATGCAAAATAAGTGTAGCTTTATGTAAATTTTTATTTTAAATTTCAGTATCAACATTAATCACGCAATAATTTGACAGTATAGTAACAATGTAATATTTCTGCGTTTGCGAAACGCAAAATTTCATATTTTTGGTGATGCCTTCGCAAAAGCGTAAGTGATGCGTTGAACGCAAATGATTTACAAAATTAAGGCCATAATAAAAATATAACTAAAAAAGGCCACTGATTAGCGCTTATTTACATTACAAAGTTATAAACAATTTCAGTTTTTTTTTTAGTTTTTCATATAAAAATTCGATTTTTATTCTGGAATATGAGTGATTGACAGTTTTCTGCATTAAAACTTATTTATTTAAAAATTTATATACGATTTAAAACATGGATTTTTTTAAGTGATAAACGCTTTCCCCACCTAAAACCGAAATATTTGATCTAAACTCAACAAATGTGTTCTAAGATTTAAGTGAAGCACCTGCCGTTTGGCTTAATCTTCACTACATACTTAAACGCAGGACGGACTCGGCCCGTCAGCCGCATTGTAAGCCCCTGTGAGTGACATGGAGCCATGTCTCAACAGAGTATCATACTTGCATGTCCCCCAGGGGACACACAATTTGCAATTTCTCAATACATGACTGCAAGATCATGTAAAGATCACCTTGCTAGAGTGATTGGGCTATCTAATCCCTGCCGTCTTTAACTTAGATACAATTAGTGCAGCCCAGAAATGGGAATGACACAGACGCAGTTGCAAATAGCACTACGAACTGCCCCATTCCCATTGTCCCTGAGCACAGGACTAAGAGTCTTCGCTAATTAACAACGGCTCTGTTGAGTTCGGCAACAGCACCTAGGACAATTTGGTTGGCTTGAAATCTGCTTTTGCGGGAAGTCAAACATCAGCCATTAAACCAACTGTCATTCTTCCCGCTTTGGGTGGCAACCACAGCCACTACGTGGACACCGAAGTGACCTCAACCAATTATCAGTTAGGGGACAAGCTCCCAATAGTTAAATTGGGGACAAGTCCCCGGGCTTTAACTGATCCCGTAGTACCAGATAAAGACTCTGGTTAGCTTCGACCTTCCTCTGGTAAACCTCTAAACTCAACAGTAAGAAAAACATAGTTTTATTTGCTTTGCTCTTATATAGAGTGTTTAATTGGCAACACTTTTTTAACTGGCGGCCATTTTGTCAGCTGTCAAATGATTTATGTTTAGTTTGGTTTGTCATTTCAATATGAATACTCTGACGAATGCACACGCTTCTAAATTGTAAAAATTTATTTTGAAATTCATGGTTTAAATTGACATGAAATTTACTTTGTTCGAATTTTCTGGCATTCTTATTTAAATATGACTTTTGGCATATGACTGGGTCGGACGTAGTCTAATCTGAATGTTTAATTTTCGATGACTTTTTTCCAACATTTTGGTAATAACGCGGCGAATGTTGTCATCGAAGGGGTCAATTGTTTCACTAGACAGCTGACAAAATGGCCGCCAGTTACAAAAGTGTTGCCAACTTAAAGTTCTATACATCTAAACAGATATCCTATATAAGGCCAAGTAAGTATGTTTGTTTTATAAATCTACAACTTCCATCATTAGAGCTCGGAGTATTGCCTTTTTTTAATATAAACAAAACTCCAATTCTCTTTTGAGAATATCACATAAAACAATTATATTTAGATTTAACAAATACTCGTACACACTTGATGATTGCTTCTGATTCTTAAAAACAAATGTACAATTTTCATTTACTTTTAAATTCCACACATAAGAGCCTTAGGGGCTAAGATTTGTCGGTCTGTCTCTGTTTAATGTCTGCTAACTAATTTGTCAACCTTAATTGAAAACGATAATAAAAAAGTATAGAAGATAAAATAAATAAAATAGATATATTAAAAGTATTATTCTACATCCAGTGTTTATTTAGCAAAGTGACTTAAAATTTTGTATATGCAAATTCTCTGATTTTTTTCTAACTCAAGCGTTTGTTCTAACAATGCTGTCAACAGCAACTGCAAATCGGCATTAGTTTCCTAATTGGAAAATATGAATATTAGTTGGTGTCTATGTATTTTTGTCTTCTGTGTTTGTCAGGATGAGAGCATCACTGAGCATAGATATAGATAGATAACCATTTGAAGCAAAAATTTTGTAAATATAAAAGTATTTGTATATAAATTTACAGCAGTTGAAATATTTATATGACTAAATAAATTTGTATATGTTGGAAGGGTGAACGTCAATTTCTAGTAACTTTCTAAGTTATGAAAAGTATCTTGTGAAATATTTGCAATCCAACAATTAACTTAGCCATCAGCAAATTGGCTTTCGTAAGGATGCGCTGTTGAAGACTTGCTAGCCTTCTTATCGGAAAGTTGATATCGTAACATTCAACGAAGTGATATATTGCACTTTTATCGTAACTTATTGCTTTCGGTGTCAGTCTTGTTGATTAGCTTTCTCAGAGATCTGAATTTAAGGTTGAAGCAGTAGCACCACAAGATTCCACTCATACTTGTGCTTTATTTATTATTTTTCTAAAATACCTTCTAAGCCAAACTTTCAAGTTTGCAGATGAAAGCAACATTTAATATTCGTATTCACTCAACTATAGTCAACGCCTATCGAAAAAAATCAAGCTTTTATGACAATCTTCGAATGGGGTTGTGAAAACCTTTTGATGTTCAGGACACGAGAATTCAGTGTTATCAGCTGCACCGAACAAATTTTGCAAGAGCTTTAAGAAGCATTACCTTGGTTATTATTGCAAGCTACATTACGCCGTTTTTTTTTTAAGTGAATTTACTTAAATTTAATTTTTCAGCAATTTTACGGCATGAATAATTATTTTGCAACAAATTTATCACATTGTTTTCAATATCAGCTGGCGTTTTTCTCATTTTTAAAGATCTTTGAATTTTTTATTTAAAAATCAAGTTAATCACTTCAAAGATCAAGCAATAATGCACAAATGGAGCAATAAAAGCCTGCTAACGAGATCGCAACAAGCAAACAAATCAACGGGTCAAATATCGTTATATTTTAACAGAGTAATATCGTGTTAATGTTTAATTCTTGTACTGTGCAAAAGTGTCCGAATAGTGAATTTTTTTTTTTAAACAATTTATGTGAGTTTTTGTATTTTATAATTTAGAATAAGGTTCACAATATTTGTATTATTTTCATTACCTTTCTTCCTTAAAGCAAAACATTCGGACAGTTTTGCTTCCTACTATATCCTTTATTCATTAAGTTTGGTACTATTTCTAGGAATAGCCTTTCAATTATAAAAGCCGCTCTTATAATTATTACCTAGAGTGCTGCAGTTAGTATACATACGAGTACATACAATTATTTGTACAAAATGTTTGCCTATTTGTGTGTATACGATACATGTAAACTAGTACTTTATATGTGTAATAGAGATTTGTTTTTCTGTACACCTTGAGTGTATATATATGTACATATGTATATGTAAATTAGGTTGGACCCAAAAAATACCTTTGCTTTGTGAAGCTAGAAGATATCTTTTAACCCACTCGCATTGCTTTTGACTGGCTTAATATGACATGATAATATCATTGTGGTGGTTACTACTTGATATATTTTGCTTATAAATAGCAATAATTCATGTTTAATGTTTCTGTGTTTCTGATATTCTTTAAGCCTTTCAGACCGTGATGCATTGATTGTGCGGGTGGGTTTCGGTTTCAATATTTTTGTTGAAATAAACTGGCATGCATCGATTGTGCTGATTGTTTTTTCTATTTGCTTCTCACATTCACACATTTCTCTTCTGTTTGATTTACCTTTACTTGAATTATTGCGAAATTCTTCAGTCACATTTCAGTTTTAGCAAAATAAGCCGTAGAAGTAAGTTAGTATCTTTAATTACAAAAGTATTAATCGTTTACAAATAATGAAGGGCACATACATATATTAACTAAAAAAAAATAAATTTTAATATTTCAAACTAATTGAAATCGTTTCATGCAATTAATATAGTATTTCAGTTAAAAATATTAATGAAAATCGACCGAGATGCATCAAGTGTGCCTGTCCTGAAAATCCTTGAAGGCTATAAATAAAAATGATAAAACCTAATCATTGATTATATTTTCATATTCCTGATAGTTTTGCGTCATGTCTGAAAGGGTTAAATTTATCCTAGTTTTACCAAATTGGTCATAATATTACTGTAATGACATGATTCCAGGATTTGGTTTAGATAGTGCTAATACAGTGTACGGTGTTAGAACAATTTTTTTTTTTTGAAATTTGAAAATTTGATAAAAGCCACAAATTTACTTGCATCGAAGTTAGTAACACAACTTTAGGTTGACTCCATAAAAAACAGAGACACCCTAATGTATTCATGTATCTCGTATGTAGATATTCTATTAAAAAGGTAACTTTTAGTATATACATATAAATGTATGGCTGTATTTTATATTCAATGTCAATTGCTGGAATGTTTTTTGTTTCAGTTAAAAATGGCCCAGGGGAATTTTTTTAAGATGTTTATATTTTCCCACATATTTTTGTAATTTTTATTTTGTTACAAAAAAATTGCTGCGACACGTGTTTATGTGAAATTGTGCAAAAAATATTTGGTTATAAGGAAAAAACAAAGTACACCTAATTCTGTTTTTACACGGTTTTGAAATAAACAAAGTTTAAAATTTTCACACGATTTTTTTGATATTTATTTAGTCGGGCTCGAGTTCATTAAATTTAATTTTCATTAAATTATTTTTACTAAAGGTAGGAATTGTTTTTACATCTTAAACAATTTTTTATTATTAAAATTTTTATTGATAATTTTCTTGGCTGGAATTCGAACCTGGATTGTTGAATTTACATATGTATGTTTCGAGAAACACCACTTTCTCTCATCAGAATTCTTTGCGTTCTAACCCTCTGCACCACTTGCGGTGCCTGCTAGCCAAGAGACAAACATCAATCTTTTAACCAGTGTTACCTGGTGGTTCGAAATTTGCTGTAATTATCATTTTTATTTATTAATTTCTATTTTACATGTTGCCTCCTTTTCTTCAATTTCATGTCAAGTGGTGCAGAGGGTTAGAACGCAAAGAATTCTGATGAGAGAAAGTTAAAATTAAAATTAAATTTAAAATTAACAGTTCGAATAAAAAATAATAAATTGTTCTTAGTTTCACACGATTTTATTCCATTTAGCACGATTTAAAATCTTTTAGGCTTACATTTTTTTCGGTTAAATTTAATTTTTGCGAAACATGTCACAAATTTAGGCGAATTACGTTTTTGTGGATACAAGCAAATTTACTGGTCAGAACATTGTAAATACCACAAATTAAGGGGAAATCCCTTTTAGCACAATTAAATGAGTTTGTCAATGAAAAGTTGTCATACAATTTTTATACATTACTTTTAAGCTTAGAGGCATATCTTTTTTTTCTTTAATAACTATGCGTAAAACACATTGTATACATTTTTTTTGTGATTTAATATTATAAACCTGAGTATTTGTTCTTAAAAAATCCTTGTTTTTTCACTAATTACAATAGATTTTAGAGATAAGGAACCAACCACCTATTTTGCATACGATCACTGTCTTTTTTAAACGGTTTTTTTTTCCAAGCAATTTCCTGGAACCAATTACCGTGTAAAAACAGAATTAGGTGTATTTGAAAGTCAATGTATTAATGTATAATACTTACAACTAAAGGCACAAAACAAAATTCTTTGCACTTTCAGTTTTTTTTTTTCGTTTTTTAAATTTTAAAGCCCTACTATACAAAAATACTCTTTCAGTCATGAGTGGGCTTTATAATATCAAATTTGTCAAAGTATTTTTTATATTTTTTGTTAAACTTCTATTGTTTCATTATGAATATATTAGCTATGCTGGACCCATAGCCAAACAATATGTACATAAGTCTATAAGGGTCAAATAAGAAAAAGGTCTAGCTACACACATTAAATTTTAATACATGAATAAATTTTGTGACAAAAACTAATAAACTTATTTTAGGGTAATTTAGGTCAATTTGAGTTAAATGAGATTTAAATTAAGATTGATAGAAATAGGCATAATTTTAAAACTCCATTTTATACAAAAACTAATTTGTTTGTTTAATGGAAAATCTTGTTTTTATTCTACCAAGTTTCTAGGAGACCAAAAAAAAAAATGAAATGAAGAATTCTAAATTATTACAAATTTTATAAATTTTTGTAAAGAAGGCACAATTTTCTACACAATTTCAGCATAACTAACTTAAAATTACATTTTTGTTAATACTTATAACAATTCTCACCAATATCTTTCAGTTAAAGTTAAGTGTTGTTTCCAATTAACTGGCAAACAGTTAAGCTCACATGAAAATCTTACCTAAAAAGATAAAAGAAAAAATTTAATTTAAAAGTCTAATAAATTCATTCTTCACAAATAGTTTGATTTCTTATTAAAACCTCGTAACCCACAAAGATTGATCTTTTCGAGCAAAAACAACTTCTGAAATTATCATATAGATACAGTAATGAATTCTTCGGTTTAGCTAAGCCCAGATAAGTGAACTCAAAAAGCTGATTCAAGTTATAATTTAATAAAAGATCCAATTCTTTATCCTTTAAAAGCGAAGGAAATGCTTTTGTACAGACGCATTGGCATTCTTATCTCATGTTCATGAAAATATATATTTTTATGATTAAATTAAGTTTTAAATATTATTAAAATAATACAAGAAACACGAAAGAAAGTTTACTCAGGCTCATCACGAAATAATCTTAGCATACAAAATTAATGTCTTTTTCAAAGGAAAAATCATAATTTTCCAACAATCAAGTATGTGTTTGCTGGGTATTTTTTTACACCAATCATACAAAGGCACACAAGTTAACTCATTTGTTCATATTAAAATTCATGACATCAGGTCGCTCACTAATCCCTACAATGATTATAATGGCGTTGATGTGTTATTTATACAACAGAGATATTTGTAGAAACAAACATAAAAACTAGACAAAAGTGTATTTTTCGAGTAAAAAAAAAAACAAGCAACATTTTATTTAAAAGTTTATTGCGTATTTTAGCAACAATATTTCAACACCATCTCCGGATATTTAAAAACGAAGACATACTGATAGAATAAAAATATAAATAAAATAATGATTGATAAAATTCTTCTACAAGGGAGAGTTATTATTTTACTCTCTTCTGCGAAAATTTTCTATAGAAAACACTGTTATGCAGAAGATTTTCTGTAGAAAATCTGTTATACAGAACTACAGATACTGTTATAAAGAAGATTGTCTATAGAAAATACTGGTATACAGAAGATTGTGTATAGAAAATACTGTTAGACAGCAGATTTTCTATGGGAAACACTGTTATTTTCTGTAGAAAATAGAATTAGATACAAGATTTTCTATAGAAAATACTATTATGCAGAAGATTTTCTATGGAAAAAACTGTTATACAAAAGATTTTCTATAGAAAATACCTTTTAGCGATTAAAGAATACTGTTATACAGAAGATTTTCTGTAGAAAATAGAGTTAGACTTAGAATTTTCTATAGAAAATACGGTTATACAGAAAACTTTCTTTAGAAAATACTGTAATAAAGAATAATTTTTTTAGAAAATACTGTTATACAGAAGATTTTCTGTAGAAAATAGAGTTAGACACAAGATAGGAAAAATGTTATACAGAAGATTTTCTTTAGAAAATACTGTTATAAAGAAGAATTTTTTTTAGAAAATACTGTTATACAGAAGATTTTCTGTAGAAAATAGAGTTAGACTTAGAATTTTCTATAGAAAATACGGTTATACAGAAAACTTTCTTTAGAAAATACTGTAATAAAGAAGAATTTTTTTTAGAAAATACTGTTATACAGAAGATTTTCTGTAGAAAATAGAGTTAGACACAAGATTTTCTATAGAAAATATTGTTATACAGAAGATTTTCTATAGGAAAAATGTTATACAGAAGATTTTCTGAATATTGTACAGAGTTTTTTAATAAGAACTTTGACGATGAATTTTTGTTAAAATAACTTTAATGTTTGCAAAGAGTGAGGTTTAACAATTGTAAATGAAAAATGATATGCCTCCAGACTACATAGCGCTCCAAACAGCGAAGTGTTCAGCATGCAAAGGTTTCTCAACAAATGCTTTTGAATCTTCAGAAGCCTCAAGGTGCCATTATTAACGACTAAATTCTTAATAGCGGTGATACAAGCACAAAATTTACAAAATGTAAATTTTCTTAATGAATTTATTTTATTTTGAAGCTTCTACTCTATTCTACTGTTATGATATGTTAAAAAATAGAATGTCAATCCAATATGCCCTTTTTGTTAAAAAACATTTTAGTATCAAACAAGTAAGAGTTTTTATTCGGCTGTGCCGCTGTGTGGGTTATTTGTGTGAATCAACTTGATAGTGATGCTTATAAGAGATTTATTCGCATTCAAAAGATTTTCACAAGTTTACTTTAGATGGCACCTATGGTCAAATATTGACCGAACACCATGAAAGTTGGTACAAGGATCTGCACATATATGAATTGCTTATTAGAGATTTATGAACATTTAAGTGACTTTCGGAACAGGACAAATCTGGACCAATGCAAACAAAATATCGTTTTGATTGACTACTGCTTTTCACTAAACAACACTATGTACCATAGAGCAAAATTCCGGGAAGACATTTGTATGGAGGCTATGAGAAATCGTTCACCGAAAATATTAAAAATAAAGTGAGCAAAATTTCATGATATCTGCATTATATTTAAAGAAAATATAAAAAAAAATCTGAAAAATATCGAGATTGTCTGAAACTTTGGTCTATCAGGTATGTGATGGAAATCGAAAACAAAAACGAGTGAGTTTTTGAAGTTCATTTTAAAGTATTTCTAATCACATTTTGAAAATTTTTGTTTTAAGATTCTCTTTAATAGCAAATTATATTTATATTTTGTGTTTCAATACAGAAATATTACGAAAAAATTAACTTCTAAAACTCACTCGTTTTCGATTTCCATCAAATACCTGTTATAACTCGGATCCGACTAGACCGATTTTGTTCATTTTCAATGCTCAATATTTTGGTGGAACAAATTATGTTCGGTTAAAATTTCATTATTCTAAGTAGTTTGTTCGCAGCTCTTTTCGTGCCTTCAACACACGGACAAACATGGCTAGATAGTCTTAGAATCTCAGCATATATGTATAAAGTTTTTGGTTTTACGATCACTCTTTCGATTACAAACGGAATGACAAACTTAATATATACCCCCATAATTTTGGTGGTGGTTATAAAAAGACTTTTCCATTCTTGGAACTTATTGATTTAAAGAGATTTACATAATTTTTGCCAACACATTTTAAATTTTCTGTACCGATTCCTGCTTTATTCTATGATTTTATACGTTTAGCCTACAACTTTCAAAATCGAATTGAAAACAGTGTAGTTGTGTTTTCAATTATGCACATTTTCCTTACTATTCGATCATAAAACTAAAATATCTTGTATCAATATATGTAGCATTCACAACTATTTCTGTGTATCATTCACTTTGGGAGATTTAATAATTTTAAAATGGCAAAAAGAAAATGAAGAAAAGTTGTTTTTTAATATTCTGTCTCTTCGGGCTCCACACAAGCAAACAATTGCTTATGTAGAGGCTTAATTGATAATTAAATGAAATTTCCTTAATACTCAGTTTGAAATTCTTTTGCATAGTTTCTAAAAAAATTAAAACTATCTAGTTTGCAAAATTTTTGGTTACTTATGAATGGCAGCCACGTTTAATCAAATGTACATTCATAATCGTTACAGCTTGGTTTGGTTTCATAAAATGCTTTCAGACATATTTCCGCTTTAATGATTAAATGCCTACGAACGAACTACTTAAGCAGCAGTTGGTTGCAGTTGTTTTCGCTGTTGTTATTGTAATTGTTGATGATGCTGCTGTACTTGTAGTTGCAAGTATATATAAAACCATGGTTTTATTTATACTTGTTATTGTTGTTCTTGTTCATTTGTGCGGAAAACTGCTGTGTATAAAATATTAGAGTGCTTGAATAATCGAGTGCTTTGGGAGAAAGGGGACAACAGAGGTATTTTTTATATAAAAAAAAATCGAAGTAATAAGAGACATATTTAGAAGCATTTCATTTATTAAATTCCTGGTCAAAGATTACAAAAAAACAAGTATTTTAAAGACGTTACTTATTCTACTACCTTTTGATTTATACTAAAATTCGGTTACTCATTTCTTAAATGCAATTTACTGCTTCTCTAACTCGCTTAGAAAGCATTTGAACAAGTTTTACGTTTTGCCAACACTTTAATCTAATTTCTCATTTTCCTCTATAAACTAAGCAAGGGATAAGGGGAAGGGGGTTGCATGTGTGTTACGGGAAATAGTATGTTCTTATAATGTACAAGGAAGTAGAACAAAACTGCACACAATTAGTTAGCGAGGGGAGAATTAAAATGTACATTCTAATACCAACGCACACATAAATAGTTTAAAAATGCCTTAGATGCAGTTGCTAAAATAATACTATTTTTGCAAATTTCCTTAAGGCAATAAATACATTCAAGCAAACAAACACACATTCACTCACAGATACACACACAGATACAACCACATAAAAGTAAACGGCGAACTTTTCAATTAATACAATTCATTTTCATAGTTTATTGAAAACTAAAAAATTAAAAAAAAGTTTTTCGTTTTTTGTTAAAATAACTGAGGTAGTAAGTAAACTTTGTTAATTGCAAATATAAAATTTCGTATTTTCATTATTCCTATTTCAACTGTTAAAATAAGAAAGTTAATGAAAAATAAATTGATTTTAAAAATCGATTTAAAATGTGTGTGTCATGGTAAGTGCAATAGCACAGCTGACTATATTTTTGAAAGTAGTACATTATTTTACACAAACAAAATGCCTGTTGTTTCTGTATTGTATTGTATTTGCTGTCGATTTGCACTCACCTTGTATAGTTACACCATGGTTTGTGTTTTTAATTTTATAAATAAAATACAATTTATTAGAAATTTCTAAAGAAAAAAACTCTAAATTAATATTTTCAATTAAAATAAAAGAGTAACTTTATTTTTCATAACACACTAAAACAAATAATATATAAGAAAATCATTCATAGATGTGACAATTATAAATGAAAAATGATATCAGATAAATGTCCACCACGACCAAGCAAACAGTTACGGATTCTATTAGAAAAAAATTCAGTCACATTTTGGAAGATCTATTTCGTTAACCACGTCTCTGATTTCGTTGTAGTGTCGTAGGAGTTGTACGTCGTCTAAATTTACAATAGTTGTACAAATGTTGCTGATAATTTCTATATATATATTTTGTACAACATTGTATGAAAGTTTGTGTTGTCAAAAGTAAAAATATGTATCTCAACATAAAAATTACTCATTTTAGTTAAAAAAAAAAACGGTAATGCTTGGTTTTCACTATGTCATTTTTGTTGTCAAATTGTCCAAATTGTTGGCAATTGTATGAAAACGGGTTGTCATATGGCGTCATCTATGTTTGCAATCATATCATAGGCATAGAGTGACGCCATATGACAACCAGTTTTCATACAATTGCCAACAATTTGGACAATTTGACAACAAAAATGACATAGTGAAAACATAGTGTAACACTCAAATCATAAACTGATTGACAAATTTAAAATAAGAAAATAAAATTATTAAAGAATTTTAATAATAGATATTGCTGAAAATACTGCTTGCTGTATGTTTTAATTTTGGAAAATATTCATATTTTATGTTTGTACACCAATACCTCGCTTTGTGTCGTTTTACTAATTTTCACTGTGCGTCGTTAGATTTTCGAGGTTGCGTTGTTTTAGGTTCGAGTCTTTAATTTTTTTTTTTTAAATTTTTGCAAAATCTGCAACATTATTAAATACTAAACCGATGACCCGTACAAGAAGTGCTTTGATGATCGGAATGGAGTCCTTGCTTTCTATTTGCATTGAAAATCAACTTTGTTATGCGCAGAGAATACCATTAAGTAAAGTAAAGTTAAACGCAACCCCGGCGCAAAGTGAGGTATTGGTGTATATTTGTTTTTAAAATATTTTTATTTTATCATTTTGAAGGTTTAATATTATATTGTTGTCAATTGTATTCTCAATCAAATATTTGTATCATACAATGTACATTGTACAACAGACGATTTCACTAGTGAATTGAACATCTATATTCAACATAGCTCCACAAAACTTAATCCAGTGATGTTAAATCCCATAAACGAGACTACCAATTAACAGTTGAATTTCGTGAAATTATGCTATCAGAAAATTTGGTTTCCAATAAATTCGCTGGCTCTATGGCATGTGACATCGACCTGTTGAAACCTTATGGTAGTGATATCCATTAGTATCATCAATAATATGCTAAAATTTGTTTGTTAATATCTTTCTATAGTGTGATCTATTCATTGCAAGCGCATTTCCAGTTCAATTTTCCAGAAACGACAATGGCTCAATAACGCCTTCAGTCCATATAGCGAACCATATAAATAAATGATGTTATGGGCAAAGTATACTATCACTTTTATATTTTTGTGGGTTAGTGTATTAAAAAAGAAAATCATAAACATTTAGTTGATTTTGATCTCTGAAATCACAAAAAGCTGTTACTTTCTGCTCATTGATAGTGTAAATGTATCAACGTAGCCTAAACAGAATTTAGAGGGAATTCAAATTTGTCCCATGACTGGTAGAGTGATACGTCCAGCATGGAATGGCTTATCAATAATTGTTCTTGAATTTTCCAAAGCCCAAATGTATAGGTAGTTTTCAAATCTATCCAGGCAAATAAAAATATGTGTTCGTCTGCCGATTATTCCGGGAAAAAACCAGCTAGTAGTTCCTGATAATTTTTGTTGATATTTTAAAACGATTCTCAAGCGATACCACTGATAATTCAGAAGTAAAATGTCCAAACTTTCATATCACAATATGCTTCTGTTAAAAAAAACAAAGTTCTTGTTGTTAAACCCGATGTTAAAAAAATTTCCGAAAAGTCATTTTTGCCATAAATGCCATCAAAAAGGAACATGTTCTTTTTACCCTGAAATACAATATAAAGCATTATTCACTTAAAATTCGTTCGCATACATTTTTTTTATGTGAATTTTTTTTTGACCCAATGACGAGTGAAATGGAATTTAATTAAAATTTATATTTATACACGTATCCAAACAAATTTCGCCACACGTAAGTTATATGTACATAAAACCTAATCACACCTAAAAATTTTGTGCAGAGCGGCCCATAATTGAACATGGCTCCCATACAAGGCCGATTTCCGATAATCACTTTAAAGAGCATAATTCTCTTAACAATGTTGGTTTCCAAATAATATTCAACACAAATATAGGTATGCTTCATATACACACTAATCATTCGGTTAAATTTTATGATGATCGCTTCATTATTAGTCATAGCTTCCTTATAAAGCACACTTCCGATCATAATTCGCTTTAACGATCATAATTCGCTTAAAAATTTTCGTATTCAAATAAAATTCAACACAAATAAGTTTCATATATACCGAAATGATGGCACATAATTTTATAAACGTCGGTCTATAATTGGTCAAATCTCTCATATAAGATCCCCTCCTTAACATGCATAAATTGATTAAAACTGTTTATACCTATTAGGATAAAATATAATTCAAAAAATATTTAGTATAAGCACAAAAGTCTTGACACTAAACTTCGTTCCGTAATAGTTCAGTTCATATATCCATAATTATCGCTCATTTCTGAAAAAACTATTTTTGCACATATACTGAGTGTAGGGTATTCTTTGGTCTAGCTTGACTGACTATACTTTTTTACTTGTTTTTAATATTCTTTAATTTTAGCAGCATTTAATTCTATAAATATTTTAGGAAATTCGTAAATGTGCAAGAGGCAAAAGAGAAAATTTTATTGAAAATATATTTTCAATAAAACTAATTGTGGCTGAACGAAATTTAATGGACAACTAATTCATTTTGAATGTTTATGCAGTATATACATATACACTTGTGTCTCTGTGTGTTCATGTGGATTTCTTTGTATATGTACAGCGACGTGAAACTAATTAAGGACACAATACTAACATATGAGCTTGATGCAAATACGAAAACTTGTTGCGCCACTTTGAAACATGCAGGAGGTTCTATAATGCTTTGAAGTGCTATGACGTCACGTTGTGTTGGGCCAATGCACAAAATTAAGGGACATGTGCATAAGTTTCAGTATGCAAGAATTCTTAGCGATACAATGATGCCGTATGCTGATGAGAACATTTCAGTAACATGGACATTTTAACGGCTCCGAAGCATCATAGCTGCCAGATTTGACGATTTATCTTCATTTTAGCGATTTTTTGTTTCAAAAATAGCATAGTGGCGATTTGACGATTTTTTCATTTAAAATGACGATTTTCTGAATTATTAAAAATTTCTATCATTTGTTTGTATCAAAAGCATTAATACTTTTGTTACCAAATTCTCTCTTTTTTTTGAGACAACAAGTATTTTTCCCATTTAATATCATGAATATTAAGAAGAACATGATATATTTAAAAAACAAAACTAAATAATAATAGTGTTTTTTTAATTATGGACAATTGTTAAGTTTAAATATAATAATTTACTTATTTATCTGTAAACATAAAAAGCATTTAAAACTGCTAAATTCCATGAACTAATATTTTTAGAGGAAACAATTTCTGAATTTCAACGGGAAAATTCTATAAAAACTTCTCCTATTTTAACAAAACGTCGAAAGAATAATCAGCCAAATAAATTCAAATAAAACAAAAACACGAACTTTTTTGAAAATAAATACGAATACTTTTATATGTTGGATGAATTGTATTCATTACTCAAAATGTCATTTAAAACTTAATAAACTAAATAGATTTGACATTGTAATTAAACTTGAATTAATAAAATATGCAAAATTCAGATATTTATTTATAAAATACTGTGAGTCTTGTTCACACTTTTCAGTTTTAGCTGACCAGTTTTTGTTCTATTCTCTTTTGAACTTGCCTTTTCATTTACACACGTCAATTCAATTTTCGTATAGGCATGAAAAAAAAAATAAAAGGATATAAGAAAATTGACTAGCTAGTATCTTCAAGTTTGTACCCCTTTTGTTCTTTTTTCCCTTCTCAACCAAAAATACTTGCCTTGACGAGTCAGAATTGAAAAGTGTAAAAGCGGACTAATATACGGGTATTATAAAAATAGTACACAAGTTGTGTTTAACATTATATTTTTTGTGATTTCTAATTTGAAAAGTTAAAATTTATGTATTTCGATATGTGTTGTACAAGAAACTATATAAACTTAAATTTTTATGTTTGCGTTTAAATAAGAATTGAAAAATACTATTAGAAATAAGTGGCTTTTTATTTTTTCGATTTTTTGACGACTTTTAATAATTGAAATGACGATTTTTTTATTGGGGGTTTGACTGGTATGATTGCAAAGTTGTATCTGAATTAACAAAAATGTTTAACTGCAATAAATGTTTGTAAAATTATTTAAATGTAAAATATTTTTATATATTATGTAATACAAAATGTGCCTAAAAATTAAATAAATTATTTGAAACATTTACCTTAATAAATTAGGATTTAAAATTTTCTGATTTCTTTACATACTACAAATGTATGTATTAAAAAGTATATAAATGCATATATGTATAGATACATATTATCTATGTACATACATATGAATATATGATTTTATTGTCTATTCAATTCTGATCTCTGTAGACACAAAAATGTTGCTTTTGTTATAAGATATGGAAAACTTTGTTATGTTTTACCTTTAATAAAAAATGTTGTATTTAAAAAACAGTGTTTTTTATTTAGACGTTTTTATGACGATAATGACGATTTGTTCCAAAAAATTTGACGATAATACACCTAATTTATCTGGCAGCTATGCTCAGCAGGTCAAACAAGGTCAAACAATTGTTTAACAATTCGGTTAATGTTATTGCCCGGCCTTTAGGCAGTCCTGATCTCAACTCGATTGAGAACTTATGGCAATTTGTAAAAACCAAACTAAGCTCTGTAAAAATAAGCAATTTTAATGATCACTTTGCCAAAAACAAAGATAGCTTGGAAAGCCATTCCAAGTAGTGTATGTAAAAATTGGATGACATCAATGTCACGCAGATGTCAAGCTGTTATCGTTAGCAATGGATTTGCAATATTGATTTATTTTCAAATAAATAATTTTTTTTGGTATGTCCTTAATTATATGCACGAATGATAGCAAACAAAACAAACATTTTAAAATATGACTCACAGATTCATAAATAGGAGTAAGAGTTAAATTTTGATAATATCATAAAACATTTTATATTTTTATGTTAGTATCGTATCCTTAATTAGTTGCACGTAGCTGTATTTGTAAAAACAAAAAAGAAAACTTATGCTTTAAAATAATTTTACGATATTGAGAATATTAAAGATACTTGAAACTTTCTTTTATTAGTTTTCTTCGTTTTAG
This sequence comes from Bellardia bayeri, assembly GCA_950370525.1. Taxonomy (NCBI): domain Eukaryota; kingdom Metazoa; phylum Arthropoda; class Insecta; order Diptera; family Calliphoridae; genus Bellardia; species Bellardia bayeri. The sequence goes on from OX493266.1 coordinate 81,937,608, forward strand.
TGCTTCTTTGTTACTTTTGGTAACTTTCCAAAAGTTAGTGGCATTAAAGCCAGTAAGATTCAATAGTTATTCTGTTTGCCCTTTCCCATACATTATTCATAGCTGCCATTTAAATTTAATATTTTAAAAGATTTATTATTTTATTTTTATGCTTAAATAGATTCGCTTAAATAAAATAGTAAAAAAGGGGCAAGTTGTGTAAAAAGAGTTAAATATTTCAGTTTAAGTGTTTGAAATAAAGACTGTTCCGTATTAGACGAGGTGACAAATTTCAATTATATTTCAATATTGATGAATATTCTTTTAAAACAGTGAGCGCTACTCTTGGCCAGTAGGTAGATAAATGCGGTGAAAACTCGTTTTATGCAAATTAACAATACATTTAGTAATGTGGCATGTTCTCTCTATGCCGATCACTGGCTTATATTTTACTCTTTTTATGGCGCTTTAAAACTATTGTTTGTTTTGTAAGCTCCACCATTGTTTCAATAAATTCTTATTCATAATAAGCTTTCCATATTTACAAAAATTTAAACAAATTATTTTAATCATCAACCTAATTTCATAACATACCCAAAATAAACCTAAATTACTTGAATTAAAGTATACAAACAGTACTTGAAAGCTCCACCCTTTTTATCTAAGTTACTATATAATTTGTCAGCATATTTTTGGCATTTTAACTACTAATTAGTAACTCCATAGTTAAGTATTAAATTACATTAAATTACTAACTTTTTTGTTTAAGTTTTGATTTTCACAAACAATAATAAAAATAATACAAATAAAATTACTTTCAAGCTATTGTTCTGTCTGCAAACAACAGATAGATAACTACTGGTAATATGTATGAACGAATAGTATAATGCTGTTGGTCTGGTCTAATGATAATTTCGAACAACAAAAGACACAACAAAATAAAATGTTGCCTGCCCATTAATACATGTGTATATTATTTGTAGAAACTCCTACTAGAGCAATATAGAAGACACGCATGAATACAATTCAAATATGTATAGACTATTTATACGAGTATATGTATGTATGAATGTGGAATGCATTTGTTTATGTGAACAGGGTGTGCACAATAAAGTTTGGTTATAATAACGAAATGACAAAGAGTGGAGCTAAAGGGTGTATAACTTTAAAATGCTGGATTTTTTTTTTAAATTTTAGCTTTTATTTCGAAACATTTGTACAATATCTGCCGTTAAGACAACATTTTCATACAAAATTTTCTCAAGTCTACTTTAATTTTTTTTATAATTTATACTTACAGTGGGAAGCAAAACTGTCCGGACGTTTTGCATTAAGGAAGTAAACGCAATGAAAATAATACAAATGTAGGTATATTATCATATATATGTATTTTTTTATATTTAATTGAACCTTATTCTAAATTATAAAGCAAAAAAACTCACATAAATTGCTTCAAAAAAATTAACAAAAAAAATCACTATTCGGACACTTTTGCACAGTACAAGAAAAATGTAACGATATTTGACCCGTTTCTTTGGTGCGATCTCGTTATCAGGCTTTTATTGCTCTATTTGTGCATTATTGTTTGACCTTTGAAAACTTTAACTTTATTTTTAAATAAAAAAAGATCTTTAAAAATGAGAAAAACGACAACTGATATTGAAAAGAATGTGATAAAAAATTCACTATAAATGATATAAAAAACAGCGTAATGCATCTTGCAATAATAACCAAGGGGGTCGACCAAGACCGCTTTCTGATTGGTGATGCCCGGCAGATTGAACGTTTCTTAAATAAGAAGGACATCAACAAGTATGCAAAAGTATTAGTAAGGATGTCAGTTCCTGAACGGTTAGACGCGGATTAAATAGAATTGGTTTCCGATAGAAATGTTAAAAACGCCTTCATTTCTCTAAAACCCATAGGCCGCATGAGCGCATCCAAAAGCAACATATATAATGCAAAACATCCGGACAATTTTGCTTCCCACTGTATGACCTTTTCTCATTTTTCTGGCAATTTTTGAGGCCAGCGACAAATCAAGCCAATTTCGTATACTTTATTTTAAAGTGAAGCGCATTCTAGAGAGAGCATTCTGCATTGATTAAAAAAAATAGTAGTTGGATGTATATTATAAGGCGGGTGAGGTAAACCTTTCCAAACACTTCTTTCTAAATAGTTTTTAGCAGGTATTGCCGAGTGTTCTCATGATGGCATATTAAGCTTTCAAATCTGGTCGCAAATTTTAGAAGCTTTTCGGCCAATCTGGCTTCAAACGAATCAGTTGCATTCGGTACAGGTTCCCTGTGATGGTCTGGTCAGATTTCAGCAGTTCATAATAGCAGCCATTCAGTGCCACCAAATACAATGAATTACTTTGGTGCCATGAATATTTTGCTTTGGTGTCGATTGGATAGATTGGCATATAATCTCTTAGGCTTCAGGTTATCCTAATTAAGCCATTTTTCATCGCAAACAACGATTTCCTTTTATAGCATTAAGGCAGCAATTTGGTCATGCAAAATAGTATTCCCAGGACCCTTGACTATAATTCATATGATAGCTAATTTACATGCTTCAGGATGAATCCTGCTAATGAATTGCTGCTTAAGTGGCACCCAATATTTTTGCAAGCTGTTGTTCGGTTTGAAAAAAAATCCTCCAATGCCTCCAATATTTGGTCTTTAAACTGTCTGCCCTAAACGATCTTTGTCTTTCGTGTCAAAATTACCACTTATGAACCTAACAAACCATCTTTCGAACGTTAAGACCGATGGAACACATTTAACATAAGGTTCGGTGAAAAAAACTGTATGCTTCAGGGGCACTTTTTTTTCAAATTTAAGAATGACACATTGTGTGTGTCAATTACTGTTGATATCAAATATTGTAAACTTTTCTAGCTGTACCAATTTGTTTATATAAGTAACAAAACTAGTCTTTAAGCTAAACCGTGTCTGTAGGGTGCCCTACAGTCACAACAAATATTTTACCAATTCTATAATAAATTAGACTGAAAATCCCACAAAAATATATAAACAAGTATCGGCTTTTGTATAAATAAAATTTAATTTATGTGAGCTGATATAAAAATATACATATTTGAGTAAGTGAGGATGTGCGTAATAGGAAGGAGCTAAAAAAAATTTTGATTTTCCCTACTAAAATAAAGGTCTTGCTTTAAGTTATCTTATATTTGTTGGCTAGAATGAAAGGTGAAAGGAATAAATAATAATATATATTATAAAAAATAAAGTAGGCTTGAAGTGTGCTTTAAGACAAAATTTTTTATACAAAATTTTCTTAAAGTACACTTGAGATTGAGGAAATAAAACTACATCGTTAAGCGCCTTTCATTCCAATATGAACAGAAAAAAATCGTATAATTATAAACAAATTATCGTCAAAACACACTACTTTAAAAATAATAGGGGCATTCCTAATACTTTGATATACTTTTTTACATACATACATAAATAAGTTTCTATATAGTTTTCTACGAGTAATACACATGAATGAATGAACAATCTAAAACAAATTGCCAACCAGAAAATATTAATTAAATGTTTGTACTAAAGTTATATTTATTGTTTTTTTTTTCATTTCATTTCTACTTTATTTTAGATGTTTCACAACTAAATGTAATAAATCACATGCTAAACCATGTTTTCAATTTTTTCGGGTATTATGAGAATTGATTGAATAATTTGAAATTGAATTTTACACAAAATGTCATTAGCACACACATTTTAAGGTTTAAGGTATATAATAATAAATATAATATAGAAAAAAAAAGAAAAAAAAATATATGGTTTTCCTAAAGAGACGAATAATACCACTGAGGTTGGCAACAATTTATCGAAAATCGAAATAATGCAAGATAAAAACTAAATTAAGGAGTGTGTTGATAAAAAAGTCTAACATGGTTGAATAAAAGATTTAAAAGTATTAAAAATAAAATCATTTATTGGGACGTTCTTTGTACACAGGTTTATTCGAATTTATTCAAAAAACGATTTTTGAATATAAGTTCGAAATTTTTGCAATTGAAACGATTGCTTACAAAATGGGTCAAAACAAATTATTGAATTAAAATACAAATTTTTCGACCATAATTACATAAAAATATAATTTTCTGTTAAAAATGCGTAGAAATTGGTATAAAAATGATATTTAATTCATTTCCGATGAATTTTTTATTTTAATTAACTTTTACTTGTATATTCTACGAATTTTTGTAGAATATGTTTGCTTAGAAAATGAATCAAAATGGGTCGTCTATTTAAAGTTCGAATTTTTTAAAGTTCAAATTTGCTATGGGGTTTTGCTTAAAATGACCAGTTCAAATTTCCTTAAAAAATTGCTATAAAATGATTTTTTAAATTTAAATTTTTCGAAATTTAAATTTTGGCTAAAAAAATTTGGATTTATGTTGAAAAAGTCGATTATGTTCTACAAAATTACATTTGCTTAGAAAATAAGGCAAAATGGATCGTCTATTTAAAGTTAGAATTTTTCGAAGTTCAAATTTGCTATTGGATTTAGCTTAAAAGTACCATAATTACATAAAAATATATCTTTCTGTTAAAATTTTCTAAGAATATTGCTTTAAAATGAATTTAAAAAGTAAGTGTGATATAAAAATTATATTTTCTTAACAAATAGGGCTCAAGTTCGAATTTTTCGATATGGAATTTTTTTCTTAAAAATTAAAGATTTCTATTATTTTAAATATGTAATTATGTTTTAATTATAAAAAGAAATTAAATTTACTTACAAAAAGAGGCAAAGCTTATATTCGAATTAAAGTTCGAAACTTTCGAGGGTAATTTTTTTGATTTAAAAATTAGTTATTTTTATTTAAAGAGTTAATGAAATTAAAAAATTACATTTTCTTAGAAAATAAGGCGAAAATCCATCTTCGAATTAAAGTTCAAATTTTTTTAAGTTCAAATTTGTTATTGAATTTTGCTAAAAACTACCATAATTGCATAAAAAATATTTCTGTTAAAATTTCCTTTGCTTTAATATGATATTAATTAAAATTTTTAGAAGTTGAAATTTTTGCTTAAAAATTACGGATTATGGTTGAAAAGTCGATTTTGGTGTTTTGGTAAATGAGGCTGTAAACGATTTTCAAAATTAAGTTCGAATTTAAAATATTTGCTTACAAAAGATGAATTTTTGTTGAATTATGATAAAAAACAAACATTTACAATTTCTAATATCGAATTTAACAAGTTTCCTTATTATTTCCGGTCTCTAACTTTAAGTAACCATTAATTATTTATGAATTATGCAACACAATTAATTTTTATTTCGAGAAGGAAGGAATTAATTGTTCGTATAAAATGTATTCAAACTTAACATTACTCTGGAAAATTTAACTTTCTTTTAAAAACATTAAAAACTATTTAGATAGTTTTATATTTTAAAATGCCTTAAGAAACCTTTCAAAAATTCCTTAGGATTTAACGAAAATCATAAAACTTAAAAAAAAAACATACTTTTTCCATATAACAAACACGTCATGTTAGAAAAACATATAAAAAGAGAAACTTATTATTTGCAAAGTATAAAACGCATAGAGTGGAGTTGACGTCAGAGTTGTACAAATTTAAAGACTGGAATTTTATGCCAGCCATATTTTGCAAAATATCTTTTTTTGTTATTTCTTGCCATTAATATTTTTTCTTTAAACCTTTTTAAATGTCTACTATTTCCTTGTTCGTCATCAGCGTAATAATACCGGGGCTAAAAACGGAAATGATATAACTTTTATAGTATACTTTTAGGCACATCAACAACGTTGGTATATAAATCAATGTTGCGGAAAAAAGAGAAAGAAAATACACTCACCTACACAATTTACGAAATTGAAATGTTTATCGCGAATTCTATTACTGTTTTTTTTTTGTGTTTGTTGTTGTTTCGGTAAGTATTCAACCACAGTCAACGTGCTGTTGTGTTGGTTATTTTTAGTTTAGTTTTTGTATGTAAGGATTTCTATTTATATTTTCGTTAAATGTACAGAGCATGAATACGAGTACGAGTTTGTATTTATATATTTTTTTGTGTTATCAGCTCTATTAACAATTGAAAAGTAAATTAAGTTTCTGACAATTTGGTTGTCATTTACTACTTCATATTTGTAATTTTTCCTATTCGTGTTACACAAAAAAAAGCTTTGTAAAGATAATGTTATCTTCTGTTTGTAACATATTGAATTAATTAAATGGATAAACTACAAACTGCTTTATTTATCATGTGTAAATGTCAGAGCTTGCACATTGTTAGATTTTAAAGTATTAATCCATTTCGGTTAAAATCACAGAAAATAATTTTGTGTTTGTTCAATTTGAGCATTTCGTAATTTTAAACTTATTTTAATAACGTTAGACATTTTTTTCGAAATTCCAAAAATCAATGTCAATTGCTTTTGAATTAATTTTTAATCAAAAGCCATTTTTTATTAGAGTTTTTAATGTATTTTAAAAATTAGAAAAAAAATTTATTTTCGAAATTCCAAAAATCGTTGAAAAAGACTCTTGAATAAATTTTTAATGGAATGCCATGTTTTTATTGAGTTTTTTAATATATTTTATACATTTTAAGAAAAATGTTCGAAAAATAGAATTTATTTTCGAAATTTCAAAAAGTGGTGAAAAATGGTATTTAATTCATTTCTGATGAATTCTTAATTTTTATTAACTTTTATTTGTATATTTTATGAATTTTAGGAAAGTTTGTATTTTCGAAATTTCAAAAAGTGGTGAAAAGACTCTTGCATTAATTGTGAATGGAGTGACATGTTTTTAGTTTATTTTATGAATTTTAACAAAGTTCGAAAATTCGAAGTTATTTACGAAATTCCAAAATGTGATGAAAACAGCATTGCAATTAATATGTCATGAATTGGCAATTGTATTCAGTTTTCTTTAGTAAATGTATTCATTTTAAGAAAATAAGGTACAAATGCTTTTAAACTAACTTTAATAAATTGGCATATTTTAATTCTTCTCATTTATGATTTTAATACAGTTTGTATCATCTTTTATAACTATTAACTATGAGTTAAAAATATCATAATTTAACAATAAAATATTGTTCCTACTATTACAAATAAAATTTTAAACGTCACAAACCATCATTTCCCAACCAATGACAACTGCATGTGGAAGGGACAGTTTCCTTTAATTAAAATCCTTAATCCTAAAGATTAGTGTTGGCTAGTGTTATAATTGGTATTTTTAACCCATTTTCATAATACTTGTAAATGATTTAATGTTAATGATTATAAATTATTTTAAATTATAACGTTATGAATATGTACATTTTTTTGTAAATTATACACACACACATTTAATTTGAATGTTTCTTATTATTAATATTAATACGTTACATATTTTTGTAATTGTTTATCTTCTGGTTGCTTTTCTTTGTCATTTGTTTTAACAAATATTTAACTGATCATTTTGTTTGCTTTGGCATGGATATATAAAATATGTAAAATGAAAGTAAAATAAAGCATAAAACTTGCTTGGCTTTAGTTTTAAAACGTTTAAGGGAAACAAACGAAATTATAATATACAAAAATGTGTAAACACACAGCCATGGAAGTTCTCGTATACTTATGCAAACAAATACACACTCACATATCTACTTGTATAAATAGTTATATAACATTACAGCTAGGATGACGTAATTAGCACATTAGAAGTGTTCATTGGTCTCGAATGAAAACAAAAGATTGATACAATTTTTTCCTTGAAATTTCTTCCCACAATTTTTTTTTTTTTGCTTATTTTTATTTGAGAGTATACAGATATGTAATACGAATAAGAGAGTAACACGAATTGCTAGTACAATTAAGTGTGTACTCGTCTTTTCTTCCTCTCATCCCGATCAGTTCAGCTTAAAAAAATGCTTCGTGTAAATTAGGACATAGTTTATCATATGATAAATCAGTGCTGTAATCTTATTAAACTATCAATATAATCTTAAGTGTAATTTTGTATATGTGTTGGCTACAAAATGGTCTTAATTTCAAGGCTTTTGATTTGATAATTATAATATGTTGTAATTGTTGTTCTTTCTAAACAAGTTTACCCAACTCAATCTCACTACACAAACACTACGAACAGAACATACATTTAATCAAGTTAAAAAGTTTTTTAAAGGGTACTGATAAAGGGTATCCCAATTATTCGATCTTTAGTTTATTCGTATAAAATGTATAATTCTACTTTAACTTATTCGAAGAAGGTATTCTTATTATTTTATTAACATTACCTAACCGCATAAATGTATCCCTTAATTATTTGTCGGATTAAAAAAAAATGTAATATGTTCCAAGAAAATAAAAATTCTCCATATTGTCCACATGTTGAGAATTATGAATTATGAAAAGGTGGTTTTAAACAAATATTTTTAATCGTTTTATGCGATTACACTGTGAAACCAATTTAGGTTAGCAAAAGTTAGATCGATTCTGAGAGTCAACTGCGTTTTGATTGAAATTCCGGGCATTTTTAAAAAAAATTTTGTTCACTTTTATTTAAAATGTATTTGTTAGCGCTCTTTTTGTATGCTTTTGTTAAGCTATGTATAGACGATCGGCAGATATTACAACGTTGTCAGGTCTAGCAATGTACTGACATTGGAAAATTGTTGGCAAAAGGTAAATTGTAAGAAAACTAACAATTTCATTGGCACACAATTGTCACACAATGAATTTATCTGTCAACCGAAATTGTCAGTTTACACGGTTGTCAGATTGTTGTGTGGAATTGTCAAATTTGTTTTGCAGCGATGTGTGTGTGTTTAAAAATTTTAAATATTGTCATGGAACAAAAAAGAGCAATTGAAACCATTTTATCTGCACTCTATGAAACAGGATTCATCAAAAGATATTTCGTTATCCATTTTTTATTTTCTTTAATTTAATCTTTAATTTTCTTCCACTTTTTTAAAAAATTTTATTAATGCATATTTTTTGTTTATTAATGTATATACAGAGTTGCATTTAGAAATAATTTCTATGACAATTCTGCCATTGGCAGATGCATAAACTTTGCACATATGACAATAAAAAGTGTTTGACAATTGTCTTAAATCAATGACAATGAGAAAATTGTGTGTTTACACGATTGTTAGATGTCTGACAATATTTTTGTGTTCCAATGTACTGAAAATGCTTTTTCTCACAACGTTGGAAGACAAAAATTTTAAGTTTACACGGTTGTTAGACATTTTCTGAACATTTTTCGGACAACGTTGTAATATCTGACGATCGTGTATACATAGCTTTATACACAATTTTTATTACAAAAATCATATTTTTTTTGTTTTGGTTTACACAACGTTACTATATTTTAAAAATCTAGATTTAAAATTTTTTTTGCGAATAAACAAAATCGATCGTAATCTAGAGAACGCAAAATAAAAACTATAGATTTGCAAATACGGAATTGAAACCATTCCGATCGAATTATGTGACATGTCTGTCTATTCCATAAACAATTGCTGATCAAATACTATTTAACTATTTAAAGAAAGAAACCCTTTCTTAGCTTAAAATACTAATTTTACTACGATTTTATATATGTTTTAGAATTTCATGCACTTATTAAGCTGACTTCACTCCTTTGCATATGAATATTTGTGACTGTTGCTGTTTTTGCATTAACAAAAATAAAATTGCTGTTGCCTGCGGCAGCTGTTGAACTTACTACTTATTGTCTTCAAGTTATTTGTTTTTACTTTTTTCTTGTATCCTTTAATAGAATTAATAGTGTATTATTATGATACTTTGCAAAGTATGCACAATGTACATTGTGCATATGTGTATATAGGTACATTATTTCAAAAATGTCGTTGGTGTGGTTTTCGGATATGTTAGTTATTACATTTGCGTTGCATGCATGTACTCGTATATGTAGTAGACTGGACCCGAAATAGAAATTGACAATGTCAAACAAAAACTATGAAAGTTTTCTAATTTTTGGAATTTTCTGCTTTTTCTAATGAAAAATTAATGATTTGAATAATTTTATTAATTCAAAGAATTCAAAGAAAGACGCCCTTGGTAGGGTAGAAAATGCATTCCAATGTGCCAATTGTCTAAGAATAATACTTTACAATGGTATTCTTGGAGTTATTAAAATTAATGAACTCAAGCCAAATAAAAATTTTCTCTAATATTAAAGTTTTCTTAATGTTAAGTAAATATTTCTCTAAAGTTTTGTTTTAATGGAACCAAATAATGCAGAGTTTAACATGTCAGCAGTTTGTTTTTTTAATTTTTTAAAGTTTTATCACATTTCTGCTTTATATTTAACCAAACCCAAATTTTTGTTGGGGAGATTGGCAAATTTAGTTTGCTGCTCCTCCCTAATATATAGTTGCGGTTGTGTGGGTTTTGTACTGCATACTAGAACACATGAGATATAAATATGTAAAGGAATTTTAAAACAATGCAAATGTGTTGTTGTTTTAACAGAATTTTGCACCCACTTTCTTGTATTAATACATTGGATAAATAATTGCAAAATAAGAGAAAAGGTTAAAAAGGATAAATAGCAATATTTTATTTAAAGAAGGTTATCACTACTGTTATTTGTGAAACAAAAAGAGAAACAAACTTTTAACCAAATCCTTTAATTATTTAGAAGCCACATACCATCTTTGGATTTGTGTCGACAACTATTTTTAGAAATCAAATTCAACGAAAAATTAAAAATATAAAAAATCTAGGAGAAATTCGCATGCATGTTTATTAAAGATCAGGCCGAGGACTTTTAGAAAATATAAAATTCGTGAAAAACAAAAAATGCAAGTTTTTAAACAAATTACATGTCAAAGTTCCTTTTTTGGAGCTTCCACAGTTCCTCCTCTAGAGGGTTTTTGGGATTCATATTCATGCTGTCTACCACCAGGTTTTTTTTTATTATGATCGGCTGTTTGGAAATGCGAGATTAATTTCAAATAAATTTCGTTTCTGCTCCACTGTGCCTAATAGCAATGCCCATTGAATGTTGGCAAGATGATCTTCCCCCATCTTGTCGTATTGTTGAAGGGTTAGAAAATGTCGAAATCGGTGCCATGAGCTGCACGAAGCTAGAAACTGAAAAAAGTTTGATAGTTTCATCTCATTAAACTCGCTGCTGACTAGAGTCTAATAATAACTAGTAATTGGTGAGGGCACGTGTTGGCTGTGGTTTAAATTCAAAATCGCGGGATGAAAACATAGTTGGTTAAGACAAATTTAGGACAATCAAATTATATCTAGGTGCTGTTGCCGAATCAATAGAGCCATTGAAAGTAGTGGTGACAATTGGCTTTGTGCTTGAGAAAGGTATTGGAGGGAACACAGTCTGGGGCATGAATGGTCGATGGCCCATTCTCTGACGGAGGCAGCGGTGCAGTCTGTTTAGGGCCTGCAACAAAGGTTGACACAATTGGGTCGAGAACATTAGTGGACGGTTGTCGGCATGCTGGCTAGTGGCAGCGAGGGGCTGTGCAACTAGGGCATACAATGCGTTGGTTAACTGTTCGGATCCATAAAATTGTTTGGGAGCTAAAACCTGATCTATAGAACTAGCCAAGAACTAATGTTTAACTAGTGCGAAAGAATTATAATACATAGTGGAACGTATTAACATAATGACTGTAATACATATAATATCTGTGATGAAATTTCTAAAAATCGAATACGACAAATCCGAAAATAGAAATTTCCTGTCCTGTTCTTTAACGGATTTTGACGATTTTGGCGATTTGACGATTTTTTCATTGAAAGTGACGATTTTGTGAAGTATTAAAATTTTCCATCATTTGTTTGTATCAAAAGCATTAATACTTTTGTTACCAAATTCTCTCTTTTTTTTGAGACAACAAGTATTTTTCCCATTTAATATCATGAATATTAAGAAGAACATGACATATTTAAAAAACAAAACTAAATAATAATAGTGTTTTTTTAATTATGGACAATTGTTAAGTTTAAATATAATAATTTACTTATTTATCTGTAAACATAAAAAGCATTTAAAATTGCTAAATTCCATGAACTAAAATTTTTAGAGGAAACAATTTCTGAATTTCAACGGGAAAATTCTACAAAAACTTCTTCTATTTTAACAAAACATCGAAAGAATATTCAGCCAAATAAATTCAAATAAAACAAAACTACGGAATTTTTGGAAAATAAGTACGAATACTTTTATATGCTGGATGAATTGTATTCTTTACTCAAAATGTTAATTAAAACTTAATAAACTAAATAGATTTGACATTATAATTTAAGCTGAATTAATTAAATATGCTAAATTCACATATTTATTTCTTTAAAAAATTTATTTGAAGTTCACTTCTAGTTAAATATACAATTTATTTTTGTATATCTCTGTTATATGATTTACATTAGCTTTCCGTTGGACAGCATAAATGTAAAATCATACAAAAATATATACAAAGAGACACTAGCAAAATGTAATTCATTTTCTGGCCTGTTAAAGCCGTCATCAGCATTCTTTGTGTCTAATAGTATATATGTATGTATAATATTCTCAAATATCTCTACTGGTTTTGGATGGATTCAATCTGGAGTTCCTCAGGGAAGCGTCTTAGGTCCAGTACTATACACACTTTTTACATCCGATTTGCCAACAACAAATGATACAACTATAGCAACATATGCCGATGACACAGCGATTATGGCGTCGAAAGATTCTCCCCCCGAAGCTTCTAATGCACTGCAAACTTGTTTAAACCTCGTTGAAGAATGGTTAAATAAGTGGAATATTAAAGTCAATACGGAAAAATTGATTGTCCTCCAGTATCCTTAAACGGAGCGACCTTACCACAGTCAAACAAAGTAAAGTACCTTGGACTTCACTTAGATAGAAGATTAACTTGGACAGAGCATATAAAAACAAAACGTCAAAAATTAAACATTAAATCAAAAAAAATGTTTTGGCTTTTAGGACCCAAATCAACTTTAACATTGGACAACAAAATACTATTATACAAAACTATAATCAAACCAGTCTGGACCTATGGTATACAACTTTGGGGAACAGCTAGTAATTCAAACATAGAAATTATCCAAAGATATCAGTCTAAAATATTAAGAATAATTACTGACGCTCCATGGTTTATGAACAATAAAAATATTCACCGTGATCTTAACATACCTACGGTTAAAAGAGAAATTACTAAAATCTGTGATAGATATTTACAAAGACTTAGCAATCACTCAAACCTACTTGCCATTAATCTCTTAAATGATAGCGACGAAATAAAAAGACTGAAAAGATATCACGTACTTGATCTTCCTTTTAGAAAGTAAGCTTTATATTTTACTGAACATTATATATTTGCACTAAACTAATGTATACAAACAAATTTTGTTCTTTTTAATTGGGCTGGAGCTCAATAAGCTAAGTTATTTGTAATATTTAAACGATTTGCTTAATGTTTCTTTAGAAAATAGATCGCAAATGAAAAGGAAATAAATAAAAAAAAAATGTAAGTTATCACAAAGCAAAATGCTTAAATTTCTATGGCTTTCATAAAAAATAAACAGTTTCTTGGCTCTCTTGAAAATTTGTTAAAACACATAAACGTCGTTATGAAAGTTTAAAGCAGATAGAAACAATGTTTTGGACTACGTTGGAAATTTTCTGTAATAAAATGTCATTAACTCCCCCCCGTTGCCACATACAAGTAATTACTTGCAAGTAGAGTACCTATACATATTATCTATTAAAAACACCGAAAAACTACATTCGCGCAATTCACAATCTTGTGCAAATGATATTGCATCATTGCATTTGCAAAAAGGTTTAGCATAGTTTTGCTCTTGTTGTGTATTTTGTTAGTGTAAAGCAAAAATATGCTAAACCTTTTCAATGATGCAATACCATTTGCACAATATTGTGAATTGCGCTAATATTTTATTATAGCAAGTGCAAGTTAATTTTTAAAATGCCGTCAACAAAAAAACTTCTCACAAAATTTTTTTCACAAAATTCTGTTAATTTAAAAAAAAAATGTGGATCAGTGTTGCCGTATTGTCAAAAGAAAAAAAATACGGAAAAATTTTAATTTACAATATTTTATTTTATAAATGCATGAAATGTATGTTTAAAAATACTATTAAGATGTATTGTGTTATAGTTGTGTTCTTTTTTCTTAATTATTTTTTGTAAAACCCCGGAAATCTGTTATAAACATTACTTTTATTTTAACACTGGTAGCACTGTTTATTCATTTGTCATTTTACTTACGGCAAGTGTCAAAAATTTACTTACAAGCAAATTCTCTTGCAAGTTGAGCTGCAAGTGCGAAAAATATTATGGTGTTATAAAAAAACTGTAAGTGTATTAAGTTTTTCGAACTTGCACTTACATGTGTCAACGGGGGGTAAATAACAAAATAAATTCCTTACGAAAATTATTGATATCTATTTTTTTACTCTCCCTCATTTTACATTTCACAATGTACTTTACAAAACATTGAACATTTCACTTACTGGCTTAAAAATCTCGTACTAAAAAACAATTAGAGACCAATTAAAAATGTAAAAAAGAACTGTGTCAACATTTGTAATAGAACTTGTAATTGTTGTTATAAAATTTAATTTGTTTTAATTAGTTTTAAATTTAATTAAAAGTTTCTTTCTTCCAGTTTTATTTTCAAATATTTCTTCTGGCACAGTGGATAAATGGTGGATTAATAGTAAAAGTGTTTAACATTTGAAACTGGCTGTAAAATTGGATTTAAAACATTTATAAATCAATTATAATAAAGAAATTTGAATATGCATAAAAACTCTTCTGAAAATTTTTTTTACATATTAAAAATTTTATACATTTTTGAAAAGAAGACACAATTTCCTAATACTTCTTGGCTACAGAAATGTAAAATTTTATCGTACTATCCGTTTAAAAATTACATATTTATTTCGATTCTGCTCCATTGTGCCTAATAGAGAATTCTATTGAATATTATTTAGAAAACGAGTCGTTTTCAAAATGTACACAAAAACTCCTACTGAAAACATTTTTGCTCTTCCATGAATTCTTTTAATATTAAAAATTTTCTACATTTTTGAAAAGAAATCCAAATCTCCTACATTTTTATACATGTATAATAGTCTATCTTATATTTTTCAATAGTCAAATTAATGGTTTTATTTAGCATGTACTTTAAGAAAAAGTACCCAAAAATTTCTTTTTAGAAAAGCGTTTTTAGAAACATTTTAAGTTTTTTACTTTTTATAAAACTTTTTGCATAGAAAATAAAAAGGAAATAAATATTTTTTCTCTATATGAAAGTACTTTATGACTCGAAAAGTATTTTCTTTAAGAATTTTCAAGCAAAAAGTACCAAAAAAGTACTTCTTTGACAAAAAGTACAATGCGTTTTTTTTTTAATTATTTATATTTAATATAAAATGTTGTTAATATTTCATTTAAAAAAAAGTACCAAAAAATAGTTTTAAGAAACATTAAAGAATTTTACTTTTTCATAAAACTTTTTGTATGACAAACAAAATACGTTTTTGTGAATAAAAACAGTTATTTTTGCCTCAAAAAAAAGCACTTAAATTTTTTTTAGCAAAAGTACAAAAAAAGTACGTTTTAAAAATTTCAAATTAAAAAAGACTACAGAAGACCTACGAATGCAGATTCTTAAAGACTTTTAAAAGAGCTATGTTGCAGCTTCTAAAAGTCTCTAAAAAAGACTTAACATTTAACCGTTAAAAATACTCTACAAAGACAATCGTTAGTCTTCTTCTAAAAGTCTCTTAAAATATATCTACGATTGTAGCTTCTAAAGAATCTAGAAAGACTAACGATTGTAGCTTCTAAAAGACTTAATGAAACCCAGCAGCTTCTAAAATACTTTAGAAAGACCTACGAATACATAATTCTAGAAACACCTACGATTGCAGCTTCTAAAAGACTTTAGAAAGATCTATGAATACATGATTCTAGAAACACCTACGATTCCACCTCCTAAGACTTAAGAAATACCTACGATTGCAGTTTCTTCATGACTCTAGAAACACCTACGATTCCAGTTTCCAAAAGACTTTAGAAAGACCTACGATTGCAGCTTCACCAAGACTTTAGAAATACCTGCGATTATAGCTTCTAAAAGAATCCATGAAAACCTACGATTCTAAAAGACTTTAGAAAGACCTACGATTGCAGCTTCCTCAAGACTTTAGAAAGACCTGCAATTATAGCTTCTAAAAGAATCCATGAAAACCTACGATTCTAAAAGACTTTAGAAAGACCTACGATTGCAGCTTCCTCAAGACTTTAGAAAGGCCTGCGATTATAGCTTCTACAAGACTCCATGAAAACCTACGATTCTAAAAGACTTTAGAAAGACCTACGATTGCAGTTTCTTCATGACTCTAGAAACATCTACGAGTGCAGCTTATAAAAGACTTAAAGAAAAACTACCATTGATTTAAGCTTCCAAAGGACTCTAGAAAGGCTTACGATTGCAGTTCCTAGAAGATTCTAGAAAGACAGCTTCTAATAGACTATATAATATATAGAATTTACGATTGCAGTTTTATTTTCCCTTATTCTTAAATATGCGACAGTGTTAAACTTTTGTGAAAACAACAAATATTTTCCCATTATTTATTTTTTCGTTATGTTTAAATTTTCTTATTTTTTACTTTTACGAATTTACCTTGAATTTATTATTTGTTTTTTGTCTGTTTGTTTCTCGGCATTTGCCGGCATTCAATTGTTAAAGTAAACAAAACCATTAATCTAAACTGAAATTCACACAAATACACACCTTTGAATATGTGTGCATTAGGTTGGCCCTTAATTTTCCAATTCGCGATGGTCCCAACAAATTTCAGATAATTTATATTTTTAGTAAAAGTTCTTACTTTTTTTGTCTTGGTTACGTTTGATTTCACATATAAAAGGATTAATAAAGACCTAGAAATTTATAACGACAAAATCGTAAATAAAAAATCCAAAGAGATAATTCGAAATTAAATATTGGAGAATAAACTAAAAAGTTATTTTGAAAGATATAATTTTACCAATTCTGTCTCAAAAACAAAAATTTCTTGAAATTTGCTAATTTCAATTAATTGGTTATTGCTGTTGTTATAATATTAAACTACTTCTAACTAATATAAACTATAGAGATTTTGGGTTTTCCTTAAGGTTTTTCCAACATTTACATCTTGCTGCTTTGACCACAAACCCGAGACTACAAATTTTCAGCATTTGGTTTTTAAATGACAAAAAAATTTTAGATGCTAAAAGCAGCGAATATCTAAAAACTGCAAAATATGGACACCTTATTGCAGATAGTACAGGTGTTAGTGAATAATTTACGTATTCACTAACACCTGTACTATCTTAACTCTCTCACTTAAATGCACACACCCACAAAAACAAACGGTTACACACAGCTTAAAACCCCAACAGAGATTTTTCTTGTTGTTGTAAATTTCATTTGAAACAAAGCAAGGGAAAACACAACAGAGAAATTCCAATTTGTTTATGTCCTGCTTTAAATAAATAAAAAGAAAATTCTAAAAAAACAAACAAACAAACACGAACCAACTAACCAACACACTAACAAGTACGACAAAAACAACAACAACTATTCAAGGATTTTCACGTAATTTAAATGCAAATCAACAAATGCATTCAAAATGTTTGTATTTTATTCGTGTTGATTTTTTTTAAGTTTTAAAAAAATATGCAAAGATTTATCGATTATTATGCATCTACGTTTGCGTTAACAACAACAACAGCAAACACAACAGCACGTTTCAGTAAAAATGTATGCATTGTTTATTGCGCGAAAACTTATTCAGACACAAAAATGCCTGATGCATGATTTCAAAATTAAGTAAGAAAATCTGTGTAAATAGGTTTATGAGAATTTTTTGGTTTAAGTTAATACTTCTTTATCTCTCTCTCGCCCATAAATATACAAAGTAACAAATTTAGCAATAACAAGCAGACACTTTATGAATTGCAAAATTTAATGGAGTATCGGGAAATTGCATTTTAATTCGCCATTATGTTATGCAGTGTTATTAAGTTAAAAAGTTCAAAGGTTAAATTGCAAGCAAGAACATTTTAATGTGTGGAAAGGTAAGTAAAGTTTTATAAGAGGCAAATAAAATTGTGTACAAATCAACATACTAATTTATGTAACTAGGATAGTTTTTAGCCGGCAAATAAATTGAGCTTATTGAAATTAAACATATACGAGTAAGATAGAATTAAAAGTTGCACACTCTTAAAAACACGGTTCGTACCCACAATAATGCTAAATATTTTATATTATTTTTAAATGGTATGACAAGATTTTGACGTGGTAGTAAAAAATGATTAAGGACAGAAATGTAGCCCTTACAAAGCCATGAACACCGGTATACAAAATGTTATGACAGGAATAAAAATATCGACACTAAAAGGGCGGTATTTGTAGGCGTGGCAAAAAAAAAATAGAAAAAATTTTTTGGAATTGTTGTTACTTTCACCCCTATCGTGAATAAAAATTCCACGTGAAATTTGTTCCCTTTTATTTGTTTAACATTGAATTTTAATAGGAAAAATGTGAAAAGGGAACAAATTTCATGTGGAATTTTTATTCACAATAGGGGTGATTATCTTTAATACTAGGGAGTGACTGACACAACTTTTTTTTTATAAAAGGCGGACCACTCTTTTGCACAGTGAGGGAATTTGGAAAAAATGGAAATAATCTGTAATTTCTAAACGGTAAGTTCAATTGCAAAAAATGTCTTATGCCTGGAGAGTAATTGTTGGCGAGTTTAAGTTTTGAATTTGAACATCATAACCCTATCATGGGCGGTGCCATCGGCCACCAGAGTTGGAGTTTTTAGGTAAGTGAGAAGTTGAAAATAATTCAATTCTTCGTTTGTGATCCGATTTCAATGATTATACTATATATGAAAATATGTATTTAGAAAAAAAATCGAGAAATATTTGGATCCGCTATTAGCAAAAAAAAACAGACTGGGGTGGCTATAAAAGTTAAAAATTTAATTTTCATATGCGAATATCTCATAAACAATATATATTATATATAGGACCACAAAGAAAGAATTTGTCGTTTTTAATTTCTCACATTCCCCATTTTTGGACCTCTGGCATCGCCTTTGGTAACTTATTTAACACATACTATAGACAGGACTTCCTTTTTAGGCATGTGACATTTTACTGCAATCGGATATACCGTTTAAAAAAATACAGGTTTATTTTCCTTTATTCGAATACAAATTTGCTCATATTCCTCAGAGAATGATTCTGAGCCGATTTAACGATGTCCGTCCGTCTGGCTGGCTGTCCATGTAAACCTTATGCGCAGAGTACAGGTCGCAATTTTGAAGATATTTTGATTAAATTTTGCACATGATATTTTTGGCCTAAGTATGCTTGGGATTAAAACTGGTTGGAATCGGTTTATTATTTCACCTAGCCCTAATACAAATGTCCTCCCGAAATAGGGGCTTATCGGTCATAAATGTTTAATTAATGCACGTATTCCAATAAATTTCTTCATGAAGCCTTAGCTCATTAACAAATTTTGTGCAGATCGTTCTATAATTGACCATAATTCCCATATAAGCCACGCTGCCGAAAATCACTTTAAAAGAAGAGTATCCAAATAAAATTGAACACAAATAAGATTTAACACAATTATATTTATATGCACAAAAGTTATGCCACAACCCCTATATAGAGCGCTTTTCTGAAAATCTGTTTTTACACATATACTGGGTGTAAGGTATTATATAGCTTACTTTCTTACTTGTTTTTGTTTTACTATTATTTCTTTTAATTTCCAATTTACGAATTGAGCCATTCCTTATCATTGCAAGTATTTTATTTTAATTTATTTATCACATTCATTACGATTATGGCTTTCTGTTCAGTTTTAACTTTATTTTGTTTTAGTTGAATGTTAAACAGTTTTATTTGGTCATAAATGTAAAGAAATTCCATCCATCCATTCATTTAATGTCAAGGTCTTGTTGGATTTCTGATTTTCTATGCCCTGCCCTGATACATATTATATGCAATGTCTATTTTATAAGGGTGTATGTGTGCAAACTAAATGTGTGTATGAGTAATAACGTATATGCAAGTGTGTGTTTGAAGAAGGCCTGAAACAAGAAAACTATATTTTTGTTAACATAAGAGCGAGTGTTGCCTCAAGTATTCTTCTTTTTTTTCTATCATTGTACACTTTTTTAACTACTTGTTTCAGTTTTCTTTAGTTTTTTCCTTTTTTTGTAGTTTCTGTTTAGTTTTTATAGTGTATTTTTTATATTCAGGCCCGGTCTAAGTTGTTGACTTCCGTCTCTTACCGCCACCTTTTTTAATTCTTGTTATATTATTTTATGTATGTGGGTTTGAATACAAATTTTTCGCTCCCTGTCTATGCTATTTTATTTTAAGTGGTGTTGTAAAGATGATGAAGATGTTAATGATGATTATGATTATACATATTTTGTAAATAAGTTTCTATTTTAACAAGTTGTACTAACACAACCTCTCAAAGACACGCATTCACGCCCTTTTTAATGTTTGGTTCCCATGGAAATGTTGAATGTTATTGCAAATACTTTTATATAAATACAGTATAGCCTATATTTTGCAATGGTTTGTGTACTGTGATTATTATTAAATATAAAGTGTTTTTTTTTTATTCAATTCTTAGTATGTATTACATAGTATTTTTGTTAGGTAATTGTTTAAATTTCGTGATTTACTTAGAAAATTATTCTTTAACAGGTAATGTTGGAATAATATGAAAGTTTTCACAATTTACTCTGACATATCAGCAGCATAAGCTTTGACAATTGTTAAGGTACGGTCACACTTCGCAAATATTTACTCAAAAAAACGTAATCACTTATTTTAGCATAAATTTGTTAGACGTTGTTTACTCTTACAAGAGTTTTGCAAGTTTTGCAAACAGCATCAAATAAAATAAAACTAAATATTTGTTGTGTCTTGTCCGAAATATACGAAGTTTTTTTTTATAAATAAACGAGTTCAAATATATTTTATTTTTTCGGCAAATATTTGCCAAATGTGACCATACTTTTACAAAGAATTTAGTTTCGCTTTAAAATTCCATTTGAATATGATGGATCAGTAAAATTCGGTTGGATATGGATTAAGCCACCGAGATATGTTGACAACTAAATTTTGACCTATTATTGATATTATTGAACGCATATGTAATTATCAATATATACCGGATTATTAAACCTATAGACTAACCAAATCCTTGACGTGATTAATGTAATACTGTTAGCGTCAATATAAAGTAAACACCTAATATCGTTTAAAAAATGTTTTATTATACTACAAGTACAAATTCAAAACAAAATATATTGCCCATTTACAAAAACTAGACAAATATGGAACATACAAAAATATTGTAATTCAATTTTAATGGAAAAGTACCAGATTTTTCCCGTCAAAATAAAGTAAACAGGTACATTTAAATTATGTAAAACATTGTAATTAATATTTTTGTTTGTAGTCATTTTGTCTTTATTACAGCTGACAATCTTTTAGGCATAGAATAGGCGAGTTTTTTAGTAAATTTAGGCGAAATTTTGTTCCATTCATCCTGTGCCTTTAGGTTCTGCTTGCAAGAAATATGTCTTTACCTAATTTTTTTGCTCTGGAGAATGCGGAGGATGATCTATTGAGTAACCCCTCTTTGACAATTTTTGGGATACGAGTATGTTTATTATTATTGTTCTCTTGGGAAATCTAGTTCTGCGCTAGTTCTATTTTTTTTACACTAGAGGGTACATTGTTTTTTAAAATGTCGAGATAAACTTCCTTTTCATTGTAGATTCTTTAAATGTAGGATTACTGACATCTGATGTCTGCATACAACCCTAAACCATTGCTGAGCCCATGCCATGTTTTACCGTCTTGGTAACATATTTATTACTTCTTTCTTTGTTCGCAATATTTTCGGGGGGTTTTTGACTCCAAATATCTCATACTTACTTTCATCGGTGAAAAGAATAGTATTCCAAAAAATTTGAGACTCGTTTAAATATATTTTTTTGCGAAATTCAAACGTTTATTTTGGCTGTTCTTTGTTACATGGCACTCTACCATGTAGGGCATTTTGATGCAAAGATCTTCTAATCGCCAGGAGCTTTTCGTAACATTTTTAGCTATTTTACAGCCCCAGATGTTGTGATGCCTTCCAACGATTTCACCTATTTTATGCAGGGATTTATCTTTTCTATTCAATTGTCAATTGGTGTTCCCATTGTAAATTTTTCACTATTTAACGTCACAACTTAATCCCTTTTAAATTATGAACCTTGCAATTATTTTGAATGGCACCTTATCGTTATACTTTCGAAAAAAGAAAAATTAAAAGAATTGCCACAACTTTTGGAATGGCAGGGATTTTAAAGAATATGCGACTGATTTTCACAATTTTTGTTTCATATAATTTTAAGTGCTGCCTAAAATCTTCGAAAATGTACTTCAAACTACTTTGGGGTTATATTTTTTAAGTCAAGGATCTATGTGAACAAGTCATAGATTCTGGAAAAGATCATGCACAAAAGTACTAAAATTATAATGACCAGCATTAGTTTCTATTTTTCTAATTTGAAAAACAAAATGAAAAATATTATTTGTTTCTTTAGGAAACAGTGAAATTTCGTACAAATAGAGCAGTATTTGCTAATAAATATTGAAAGACATCAGCAAACAAATAAAGAAACACATTACAATGCTTGATAGTTTCCTTGAACTAAAGGTTAAATTTGCACCAGCACCCCCTCATCCTTTACTTTATAGGCACTAAGAACAACCTGTGCCACACTTGGCTCTAATTCAACTGAGTATTTATGCTACTAGCTCTGCTAATATCACAACTATATTATTATTAATGCTGTATAAATAAAGAGTGATTTTTTTAAAGCTTAAGGATTTAATTTAAAAAAAAACACATAAAATTTAGAGAAATTTATAAAATCTTTATTTCATAAAAATCTATAAAAAAAAAAAAATATGATTTCATGTAAATGTTGACCGCGGCTACGACTCAAAGGGTCCAATTTTAGCATAACCTTTCTAACATATCGGCCAGTATCTATATCTTCAATTTTCGGTTCCAATGCGTTACCATAGCTCCACAAAAAATAGTCAAAAGGCGTTAAATCGCACGACCTAGGCGGCCAATTGACCGGTCTTAAACGCGAAATAAACTGTTCACCGCACTCGTCTCACAGTTGTGGCACCATTTTGTTGAAACCACACGTTAGCCAAGTCCAGCTCATTCATTTTTGGGGAGAACAAAATTTGTAATCATCGCACTATAGCTTTCTCCACTCACAGTAATTTTCCTGCATTGGTCCAATGATGCCACCGGCTAAAAAAATCACCCTTTATGAGTCAAGTAAAACTTAACGCCCCATTGTGTTTTGAATTACAGTTCAAATTACTCGTACAGCGATATAGCAAAAGACGTTAGGAAAATGGTTGGTAGGGGGTTTTGGTTCAGTTGGGTTAGGTTAGGTTAAGCGAAAAGCTTTTTTTTGCACATTTTTATTGTTGTTATGTGTGTGAGTACAACTAAAAATAGTTTAAGTATTGTTAAATTTATATTCCTATATAGGGTGCTGGCAGTTTGTAATAACAACAAAACAACAGCAACAAAATAGAAAACTATTTACAAAACAATAGCCATTTTAACATTAGAAAGTCACTAAACTAAAACCAAAGGATAACTAACAACTCACTTCAATAACAGTGGCACACATAAAAAGAGCTACAATAAACAAAAAAAAAAAAAAAAAAAAAACAAACCAAAAAAAAAAGTTTATATATTGTTGTTGTTGCTGCAATCTTTTGTAATAGAAAATATAAAATAAGGTCATAGTCATGAAACCAAAAACATACAAATATACTTAAATATAAGTTATGACTTTTTATAATAGAAACAAAAGATTTTTTATGACCTCTAGAATTTTCTTAAAGGATCTTTTTGTTTACTTTATGTTTGATGTGGTAAAAGTTAAAGGTTTTTTTTGGTTTATATTTCTGTAAAAATAAGAGTAAACAGGCTGTAAGTTATGACATCAAATTGTGTAGCTGACTCGGAATGGGGTTGTGCGAACAGAGTCGATTTTAACGCACGTAAGACTCAATGTTGTATATTAACGCACAAATGCACAACAGATGATGTTGCATCATCTGTTTTTAAGGGCGGTGTAAACATTAAGGAATCAAATGCTCTTAACGTTCTAGGCATGAGAATCCAGTGTGATGTCCGCAGTACTAAACACATTTTTCAAGTATCAAAAGAAGCGTTCAAGTGCCTTGGTTTTTTAAAACGGTGTATAAAATACTTCACTCCATCTGATCTCCTTACACCACCTATATTCGACCGAAAATGGAATACAACTCTCATGTATGGGCCTGTGCTTCGAAATCTATTTTGTAATTACTCGACGGCGTAGAGGAGAGGGCGAAGATGCTTATCGGTGACAGTAGAGTATCCAACTCTACTGATTCACTGGAGCATTGCCGCAATACTGCTGAAATTAGAAAAATTGTTCCCGAAACACGTAGTTTTTTGCAAAGTACACGTTATTAAGTCAGGGCTCACCCATTCATGGCCGACTGGACAGTGGATCGCACAACACACTACAGGGAAAATTCGTTCTTTAGCCGTACTGTACGTATGTGGAATAAATGGGATACTACCAGCAGAAGTATCCCTGCCACTTACAATATAGAAATATTCAAATTAAATGTTTACAAACACTACTACCTCCCATAACCTATTTTCCTAGTTCCAACACAATGCATTGCATAAGTAGGGGTCGTCCCCTGAGTGCTGGTCAAAGCAAAAAAATAAAAAATACGAAACATACCATAAGATCATCAGTAGTTTGAGAGTAAAGCTTTGTATAGACGGTTGTCAGATCTTACAACGTTGTCCTAAAAATGTTCAGAAAATGTCTAACCACCGTGTGAACTTAAAAGTTTTGTCTTCCAACGTTGTAAGAAAAAGCATTGACAATTTACCTTTTGCTAACAATTTTTCAATGTCAGTACATTGCTAGATCTGATAACATCTGGCAACCGTCTATACTTAGGTGCTGAAGTATTAACAAAGTTATTTGTTTTAAGTTTTTCTTCTTCGCATCATTGAAAAGGAAGAAGCCGTTCTTATTATTTTTTCCAACACTGTATGTTCATGTATAGTTGCAAGTGTGAGACAGACAAGTATCTTTTGTTAACATAAATACACACACAAAAAACAAGGAAAAAAAACTAATTTCAAAAACAACAAAAGGCCGCCATTGATGATGGTATATACACTCATACATAAAAGAAATAAAAATAAATAAAAGAATAAAAAAAGAAGACAAACAAAAGTAAATTTTCAGTTTTAGTAGACAGACAGACATGCGAACGACAGTGTGTTAAAAGACAAATATAAATAAATTATTACATTTAACAAGATAATAAATGTAACTAATATGCCAGCGAGTCTCAAAAGTTACATAATTTTACAAGCCACCAGAGAAGGATGTGGGTATACATATCGTCACCTGAAATGCCCAAAGACGTAACCCTCAAAAAATCAAAATTCGTTTTTTGATTGAATCTGGAACAAAAGGCTAAAATAAAATGCTCCTAAAAATTTTAAGCTTCGACGTTCCAAACTAACGATTTTATTCTTGAATAAATGGAAAAAGACGTAACATCATTTAAACGTTTTCATAAAACACAAAAGACTTAACCCACATGTTCTTTTACAGAAATAAGTTTGTCGTCTATATACATATATAATATGACAAGATGTGAAGAGATCGCAATTTTCAATTAAACAGTTTTCATTTTATAATATTTTTTGCTTCTCCTGTAAAATTATGATAATGAGGGTTACGTCTTTGGGCATTTTAGGTGACAATATAAATCTTTGTATAGGGTCTAAATATATACTAGTAATGCTAGGAACGGCGTCGGCTAAATTCGTCATATGCGGCGTACTCCGCACAGTGGCTCAGAATCGTTTTTCATCGGCCAAAAATCTGTGACTTTTGAACCGATGGAAATATTTTAGAGTTTTTTCTTGAAGAGAAAACATCTTGAATTTTTTCCCAGTTTTAATTTCATTAAAATCGGTTCAGTAGTTGATGAAAAATTTAAGATCAAAGTTGAACTTTTAATTTTTTGTAGCATTTAGCATGAAAATGCGGGATTTCTGTTTTGTTGAATCTGATTTTATTATAAAAAAAAGACACAAGCAGATAAAAATATTTTAATAATACCCAGTATAATTCTGTGAACAGGTAACAACTTTATCAATTCTACAATAGGTTCCATTAGTACCGGTTCCAATAGAACCGGATTTTTATTGCTTTATTGCTTATTTTCTTTTGTTATTTAAATAACAATACGGACAAAAACGTTTTATTTTTTACTGTATGATTCTTAGCAACAGTTATGTGATGATATAATAGAAACAGATTTGAGCCTTTTTCAATCGTACGCAATCTGAGCAGAGTATATAGCTGTTTTGTTAACTTTTTTTTTAGTTATTTTTGACTATTTTAGTTTTAATATGTTTGCTATTGAATGCAAAATTACAATTTCAGAAATCACTGACAACAAAAAGTTAGACTTTTGGCTGATGAAATTAAATTCTGAGCCATCGTGCGCCGGCGAACGACGTACAAACAATACGGGGTGACCATGCTTCGTTTTAGTTTTTAATGTTTTGGTTAATAATGTTAATTTTTACTTTAATTATTGTTTTATTTAATTTATATAAATTAAAATAAATATACAAAATAGTTAACTATAAAAATTGTTTTTATCTGTGTTTGTGTTAATGTTTATTTATATATATGTATACATATATATATTTTAAATATGGTCACACTATCTGTCAGCCGTTATACGAAAACAAAAACATTCACCCCTATCGTGACATGAAATTTGTTACCTTTTCACATTTTTCCTATTAAAATTCAATGTTAAAAAAATAAAGGGGAACAAATTTCATGTAAAATTTTTATTCACGATAGGGGCGATCGATTAAGTTATTAAAAATTATTTATTATTTTTCGGCATTATTGTACTTCATACTACTTCATCTTTCTCGCACCTGTAAAAGTGCGAAAGATTTTGGCATTATCAAACAACCCACGTGTTTAACATAAACGTGTAATTGTAAATAGGTAAAATTTAAAAGAAATAAAAATAAATGCTCATTGTAACGTTTCTGTTGCAAATTGAAATTTTAATTACTATAAGAAAAAATTGTGTACAAAACAATGAACCATTAGGTTGAATTAGATTTTATGTATTTCCAGGATTTTAGAGATAAAAGGAAATGGTAAACAAAATAAACATTTAAGTTTTATACAGTGCTTCTCGTTAAGCATATTTTTAAAAGATTTTTATTTTTTTTTACTGTTGAAAAAAGTTTGCTTAAGATGTGCACGAAAAAGAAGTTTATATGTATAATTAAAATTTTGTGATGAAAAATACGCACTTCTTAAACTTAAGGTGGATTCACCCATTTGTTCTTAATAAAAAATTTTTCCGGAGAAAAATGTTCTTACTGAGAGTTTTTTGCAGCACGATTTACCCATTTCGAACGATTTTTCAGAAAAATCAAAGCTGCCATATGTAAACAAAATCTATTAGTTTTACAAGTGCGGCCACTGGTTTATTTTGCTTTGGGTTTTAAGTGTCAAAATATAAAAAATATTAAATTATTTTAAAGTATTGTGTATTCAAAATCACAGATATAAATTCAAAATAAATGAAAAAAGAAAATTGATTTTGCTGATGGCCATGGAAATACATAAGGCATTGTTATTAGTATGAGAAAATGCAACCTATTGGCAACTCAGTTCATTTTTGTCCATAAAAAATATAAAATTAATCCAATTCAAGTTCGTAAAAAATATGTTCTCTCTCTCAAAAAGAGACGTCAAACTTCATATAAAAAACAAGTAAGAAAGTATAGTCGGTCAAGCCCGACCATATAATACCCTACACCCAGTATATGTATGAAACAGTTTTTTAGAAATTGACGTTATATGGGAGATTTAACCTATTGTGGACCGATTATCCAAAAATTTAGTGTCATGATGTCTATGAATATAAATATTATGTATGTTAAACTTTATCTCGATATAAATACTTAAAAGATTTATGGAGCTTAAATTGAATTACAGATAGGGTCTTATATGGGAATTTCGACTAATTATGGACCGACCATTATAAAATTAGATGTCATTATTTATGTATATAAGAAACTTATTTGTGTCAAATTTTATTTGAATACCAACATTTTTAAGAAATTTATGATCGTTAAAGTGAATTTCGAAAGTGGGCCATATATGGGAGCTACGACTAATTATGAACTGATCATAATAAAATTGTACCGTATTATTTGCATACATATGAAATATATTTGTGTTCAATATTATTTGGATGCCAAAATTTTTGAGAAAGTTATGCTCTTTAAAGTGATTTTCGGAAGTGGGTTTTATATGGGAGCTACGAAAAAATAATAACCGATCTGCACAAAATTTGTAGATATGATTTGGCTTTATTTACCACTCATTTGTGATGAAATTTGTTTTGATACTTGCATAATTCAAACATTTATGATCGGTAAACCCCAATTTCGGGAGGACATTTGTATGGAGGCCAAATGAAATAATGGACCAATTTTCACCAGCGTACAAGCTTTACATGGTCAGCCAGCCAGACGGACGAACGGTGATTCTGAGCCAATCGGTATACTTTAAGGTGGGTGTTGTACCAATATTTCTGGGCGTTACAAACATCAGCACAAATCCAATATACCCTCCCCACTATGGTGGTGTAGGGTGTAAAAATTTTTCAAACAAATTTTTTGTTAAGAACGAATGGGTGAATCCACCTTTAGGCCTCTATTATGAGCTGCATTCGACAATCGATATTCACTGGCTATCGAAAATCGACTATCGAATGTAAAATTTGTTGAGTTGGCATCGCTGTCGAAAATTTCGATGTTCAACGAGTTTTTTATCGAACACAAATTTGCTGTCGACGCCATATAAAACTGTGGAAAATTTATTTAAAATGTAACTATTTGTTTTTTTTTTATCAACCAAAAATTACTTGTAAATTACTTTTGTTAATATCCTGCAGGTCTAAGGTCGTAAGTAGAAAACAGCAATTGGAAAAGCTCGTTTCCCTCATAGAAGAAGATCCACTGTTGGCAAAATGTATTTGCTCTAAAGTTCAGGCAGCCAACAAATGGGAGGGCATTACGCAGAAGCTTAATTATATTCATCAAATGAATCATTAAACCATAATTCCGTGGTGGTCATTTCAAATTTAATTTATTGTTCTTTAAGAATTTGTAAACAAATATAGCGCCAGCTGATAGAAATGTAGTATTGTGAATAACCCAAAAAGAGTGATTGTCACAATAGCGTTGTTTTTTTTATCGAATGTGCACCATAATACCAAATGAAAATTCGTTCGATAAGCATTTTCGACCACAGTCGAAAATCGAATTTTGCTCATAATAGGCACGTAATTTGCTAATTTTAAATAGTCATATACTAATGTGATAAAGTAATATGTATGTATATACCCTCTTTCATCTCCAGTGCTGGTTTTCCTGTGTAAACATAGCTCCACTTAGCAAACGAACATGTACTTTAACACTCCAACACATGTAAAGGCTTGTGGTCTACCATAATCATGTGTTTGTTTTGTATTACTTGTTTTGTTTTTTTCAGCAAAAAGACAACATAAATTTGCAAAACAAAATAAAAATAAAAAACAACCAATACTGTCCTTGTCTCGGGCGTATTTAAATAAAATAAAATTTAATTTTCATTTAATTTTTTTAAAAAATGCAACACAAAAATAGAAATCATAAAAATAAAAGGAGCTTTAATAACTAAAAAAAAACGACAAGCACAACAACTACAACTGACTTAAATAAAGAAACAAAAAACAAATGAAATCAATGTTGTTGATCTCATTACATTCCTAACAGAGATACACAGATGCCTTAAGAGTGGGAGTGAAAGGAAGGAAAAAACTAAGATAATTGTTTTTACTGCAATTTGTTTACAGCAAAAGAAAAACTTGAAATATTAAGTAGTTTAAACAAAAACAAAATTAAATAACTATGACATAACAAAATAGAGAACATATTGAGATTGGTCAACAATTGACCCGTTAAGTCGATTTATGTGTACTTTATTGTATGAGAGAGTATGAAGAGAAGAGTATGAGAGAGAAAAGGGCGGTAGGTATAATAATTTCTATCAAGGCGAATAATAATAACTTTTAAAAGTGCATATATTAAAAATCAGCAATTCCAACATTGAAATCTTGCAAAGATATTAGTCTAAAACTCTAAGGACTATTGTAACAGCTCCATGGTTTATAACCAGTAAATCGATTCACGATGATCTTCATATCCCAACAGTTAAAGATGAAATCAGAAGATTCAGCGAGAACTATTTTGAAAGATTAAGTAATCATATTAACCCATTAGCTATTTCTCTACTTGATGACTCAGAAGAAGTAAGAAGACTTAAAAAATACCACATTCTGGATCTGCCTTTTCGATTCTAAATCATAAATTTCTACTACAATGTACATGTGTAATAAATTTGTAAATATTTTTTAAACTGTCTAAATTATATATTATCCCAAGAATTATATTATGCTGTTGTTCTCAGTGGAGTTCAACACTAAATACTATTTACTTATTATCCTTAAATGGATAGATTGTAAATAAAAGAATTATAAAAAAAAATATATTAAAAATATTTACTGTCTCCGAAAATAATTTATCTTGGTGAAATTCCACCACCTCGACGCTATTACAATACTTGGGAGAGATATAACGAAGCCGTTGCCAAAAGCTTGCAGCTTGGATTCTACATTTGTAAAATGAAGTGGTAGTGAAATGTGTTCTAAATTTTGTGAAAATTATATGAAAAGTATAATATGTATCACATTTAGTTTGGTTCATCGTAGTGTAAAAGTTTCACTCGTTTTCTAGAACGCCGTGAAATTGTCCATGGGGAATTGAAAACGAATTCAGTTTCACTTCGTAGTGGAATATAGAGCATATGCGATAGTCTCATTGTTTACCCAATGTAACTTGAAGTTGACTAGAGCTTTTAACCGGATATCGGTTAAAAGCCCGGGGACTTGTTTCTAATTTAACCATTAGGGTGCAGGTTCCCTAACTTATAATTGGTGAGGCCTCTTTGAAGGCACGTGGTGCTGTGGTTGATACCTAAAGCGTGGAAAGTGGCAATTGGTTAAATGTGTGATGCTTGCCCGATGAACAAATTTCGGGCAACCAATTTGTCTCTAGATGCTGTTGCTGAAATAATAGAGCCATTGAAAGTAATGATGACTCTTAGCTCTGGGGGTTTATTGTGTACATCGATTCGAAAGCGAGCATTTTCGAAATACAATGAAATACGATTTCGAACGATTTCCTTTTCGAAACAAGTTACAAAATAACCCCATTGTACTGCGAAATGTACGGAAATTGTGGCTTTTGTGACATTTGTGTGTTGACAATGTGCCCTGGACAGGGTTATGCAACAGGCTATGGCAACCGCAGTAAACTCTCGTCATAGTGGTCGGTCAGTGAAATTTTCCTATTGCTGCTTTTCTAGTAATAGTGTTCGCTCATGCTAATTGACTAAACTATGGATGGCAGGGATTAGATAGCCCAAACTCAATCACATTTTGACAAAATGGCGGGGCACCAGTGTCACGTTCAGCATGCAAGAGCTATTCAACAATTGTTCTTGGATTATTAGAAGCCCAAATGATTCTGGAGAAATTCTATTTCTAGAAAACCAGGGGTTTAAATGAATTCCATTTATCTACGGCGATATTTGAGCGATATTCATTGCAACAATTAATTGTAGAAATTAACAATAGACTTCTTCTACTGATATGTGAACAAGGAAAATGATGATCCTGTTGGAAAATATAGTTATTGTTGAAAAACCCTAACATTATTTTACATTTATTTTCGTATTGCAAGGATATAAACTTTTCAATTTAATTAGTTTTTAATTTTCAATTTTTGTATAAACAAAAAAAAATTGTTTACGACATAATTGTGTTTAAATTTAACGTGTTTATATTATATTTACGGTCTTACGTACTTATATGTACGTACGACTCAAATTTAGGATTAAAATTCTTTCATAAAATATCTCGCTTTTCCCGGGACTAGTGCGTTTAAAACACAGCTACAGAATCTCAAAAAAGGAATAATGAAGTTCTCTACCAGATGTACCACCTACAATCAGCCATTATATGTACTTATTTTATGAATAAATATTTTAACTGTCCCCACCAATAAGGTCCCGATTACCGTTCACAACACTAAGTATTTTGATGTTGTATGTTGTAAACTGCGATGACGATTCGCAACACTTATCGGCTTATTCATAAAAAGATTAATGTATTGCGCTATTGTCAAGTAAATGTTAGAACAGAGTGTGCTTCTTGAGTAAAAAAAAAGCAAAGCACTTTGAAATAAATATGCAGCGAATTGATCGAATTTTTTTTAATATTATTATTCGAGTAGCTAATTTTGGTTTGCTTTTTTTTCGTTACATAAATATCGTTCATATTATACATATCGCTCATTTCGTGCAAGACCGTCACAACTCAAAACTTGGCATTTTCGAGTTAGTAATGCAGAAATGTTCTTCTCTTAAATCTCTACAAAATGATCTAAGATCGGAGAGAATTATCGAAAAAATAACGATAATACAGATGCTTGTGACGCTATGACCTCCCGTAACAAACTTGAGCAATTAACATCAACAAGGTCACATTTCAGTTTGTGTTTGGCATTCCTCTTGTACATGTGGTTTTCTTTGTAGCAAAAACGAAACATTTGATTTTAGAACTGTATTTTAGTGAAAGAGAAGGTAAAAAATGTGGAAATACTTTGTTGTTAGAGTGCATCAAATCTAAATGTGACTTTATTGAATTGGATATTTCTATTTTTTTATCAAGAACATTTGCATTTATACATTTCCTAAAAAAAAATGTAACGTTCTTGTAGTTAACTATTTTGTTAAACTAAATATTATTTTAGGTTATGACGTTATTACAATTAATCTAATGAATTTAATTGCTTGTAACGATTTGTACTAACTTTAAATGAATCGTTATTGCCAGAAATATATAAATTGGTAGTTATAAAATTAGGTCATATTGTTGGTTGTGTCATTATAGCAAATAATTTTTACCCACATTACGCATAGTTAAATACATTTTGATTTATTCCACAGGTCGTGTTACAGCGTCATTTATGAAGCGGTCCCATTTATACACTTGAAACATTTATTTCTATAATAAAAACTGCAAAAAAAACCGATAATCCATACAAAGTCAATGAAATGTCCTTTGATGATATCTACGACATTAAACAACGGCAAACAGATGTTGGACCGTTAAATATGAAAAATTTTAAAATAAATGACATAAAAGTTTTGAAAGTTAGCAAATAAACTGCTAATATGTTATTCTACAAAATCAGTTACTCAAACGAAAATTTTGAAAATGTTATAATATTAAAAACCAAAATTAGTTATAAACAAATAAATTTTGTACAAGCATGATCTCATGAAATTAATACTAAGGTCTTGTACCTAAATATCACAATACGTTTTATGACAATTTATAAAACTTTCTATATTAGCTTTTATATATTGTACGCTGAATTAAAATCAATTTTCTACTACATATTTTTGTATCAATTTAATATATTTAATCTGAATATTATGTTTTAAGAAAACATTTTGATTTAATTTTTGTTTTCCCATATTTTAGACAATATGTACAATGAAGTTGTGTATGAATTCAATCAATAAAGAATATTTTTTAACAATATAGTCAAATTTTCACTTATGACTTTAATAATGTTACAGGTTTACAGCAATAGTGTCACAATTCAAGTATCAAATTATACAAAAATATAAAGTTCTTCCAATACAGGAGATTCGGTAAATGGATTGTAAACATATTAAACTTTATATTTCTGTACACATTTTAATTCCTTATTAGCAATTTTGTGAGAAATAATAGGTTGAAATCTTAAAAAGGCTCTCCTGTAAAGTTTCAAATTTTGCGTTGTGACGGTCTTGCACGAAATGAGCGATATGATTAACATTTAATTTACAAGATTAAAACAAGAAATAGTAGACTGTGGCGTATGAGTTTTAGTTTTAAAAATTAAATGTTAATCATACGTAAACATGTATATTGGAAATGTAACATATGTATGTAATACTAAAGCGTTAAACACATTCGAGACAGCAGGCTACACGAGTGCAAATACCGCTGGGTACTTATACCGCCCTGTAGCCAGTTACTTAATTATTTTGAAAACGACAGCTACATAGTCAGCAGCTGATCCCGAATTTTAACGTTTTAATAAGAAATAAATTTGTTCTTCGAATTTTTTAAATAACATAATGGCTGAAGAGAATTTTGTTGATTTTATAGAAGCTATTACTAAAATACAACAAAAAAGTAAATAAAAACATTAAAAATAAAAAATCTTAAACAATAAAACTCTCACAAACTTTAATCAAACAAAACAATGAAAATATAAACAGCTGTTGTAGTAATTCATTTATATTTCAGGGGTGCCACTTAAGGCTTTTATTTTTTCAAAGTAAGTTTTAATTTATGAAACATGAAACCGACATACTATGGCTCTTATTCCGTTAAGTTTTATGAATTGAAAAAGAAAATATTGTACAGGGTTTGGATGGCTATACTTTAAGGATATGACGTGCAAAGTTTTACGTTGAAAAGTCTTCACCTTAAGAATTGGTGGTCGTCTAAAATTCGAAAAATTAAAAAAACGACTTGAAACTTGCAAGAGATTTTTCATCCATTCCGTTTTCTAGTTTTTAACTTTCAGATCCAATCCAATACAAAATATAGTCACTATACTTGGAGGATATATCCACAAAAATTTGATATCGCTGCTGGGTGAAAAGTTGCATGTGGTTTACAAGTGAAACGAAGATTTTCTGAATTTTAAACTTTTTGAAGATTTTACATAGGGTTTTTGCGCCGTTTAATAAAAATGAGTTTTAAAAGAAATTAGCGTAAATTTTGTAAAAATGTATCTTTTTTTCATCTGACAATCTGAATTGTCTTTTAAGTTGGGTAGTGTATTGCGTGATGTGAGTAACTTCATAAAGAGTACCTCCGAGGCAAAAACGCACTTTAAAATTTTTAAACGCAAAAATTTTATGAACTTTTGAAAATTTTTGCAAAAAAAAAAAAAACATTTTTTTAAGCTTTTTTTATATCAAAACATGGCATGGGAACATGTTTAGGTATCTAAATAGATTCTTCGCGACGGCCTAACTGATAAAGTGCAAAAAATAATTTTTTTCAACCCGGGCAGCGGCAGTTTTTCCCAAACACATTTTGCTTTGTGACAACTAAAGCGCTGTATCAATTGCGCTGAAACGTACATCGAATAGAATACTTTACTGACAAAAAAAAATTCTAAGTGCCGTAAATTTTTGAAGTTGCCCATATGTACATTACACATTTTGCTATATGGTCAACGCTGTTTTTGTTTTGTCAAAACAAAAATAGAATATAGTTTAATTTGACAGCGACGAAAAAATCAGCATGGACAATAACCTGCAGTTGTGTTGCCTGCTCTCGTAAATATAGTCACGTGTGTAATTTATTTTTGACATATTGTAGTTGGTAGCCTGCTGTCTCGAAAGTGTTTAATTCTTAAGAACGATATTTCTCAATTAATTTTGTTAATATTTCAATACTAAAACAATTATATACAGTGGTGGACATGAGGTTAGCACACTTCATATATGCAGTTTTCAAAAGTATTTTTCTTTTATATGATTATAATTATTTACTGCAATTTTTGTCCATTGGTGATCCGGTGTGATCAGTATGTCCCGTTATTTTGTATAGCATTATTTTTTATAACTTTCTAACTAGATATTTGTGGTTAATTGAAATTATTAGGCAATTTGAGCTGGGCAATAATTAGAATGTGAAAGTAAATTTATGTATTTTGTTATTACTGCTGGGGAGTATGCCCAAGAGATGTGCAGCTGTGCAGATAGCTATTATCCTATTAATTTTTGGGATTTAAATTAAGTTTTTTTTTTGTTTCTACTAGGGAATAAAATTCAGTGCTAAATTATTTTTGGCTAGTTGTATTCTGGAAATAAAACCACCGAAATGCAACAAATCCATAGTGTAGTATCGTGATCTTAGGGTGACATTTAACACGTTTAAAAAATATTTGCTTTAATTTGCAAATATTTTCAGTGTGCTACCTTGTGTCCACCACTCTATGCCAAAATAAAACATTTTAGACTGGCAAAGAAAAACATAACCATACTTGTACATATTGTTTTATTCAGAAGAATTAGAATTCATAAGAATCTTTAAAATTACTTATAATCAGATAATATTAATATTTAGTTGAACCTCGTTCCATTTGTAACACTTTTTCTGAGCTACCGTTTATAAATCCCACAAGTTTCAAATATATTTTAGTAGATTTGGAATTCCATTCCTCTTGATTATTGCCTAAATACGTTTTATTTTTTATGTTTATATCACTTTTATATATATTAGGACCCCGTAAAGGTGTTCAATCAGATTTAAATTCAGGTATTGTAACGGCCACTTTATAATATGGACTTCGTTTTCTTTATTTTGCGGCATTCGAAAAATTTTGACATCAGAAGCAGCATTGTTAACTTGGTGCGTTTCGCACCATTTTTGGTGCTTTTTAAAAATTCCTTAGTTGGTGGGCGGTGCGCTTTTTTTGTTAATTTCGGTGCGTTTTTTAATTTTTCCGAAAATGCGATGAAATCTTTATTTTTACTAATGTTTAAGTTCTTTAATAATTCAATATCATGAAATCTATACGACGAAAAAGAACCCCTTAAATGTATTTTAAGTTTTTCTTCTTCGCATCATTGAGAAAAAACTGTTTTTAATACTTTTGCGAATTACAGCCGTAAAACTTCAAAACCGTGACGTGATTAACGAAATGGGCACGCCATTTTGCGAAAATCTGATTAAATATTTTAAAGCGTGGTGGACATCTGTCTAATATAATTTCTCATTCAAATTGTGAAGCCTTGCTATGATTTGAT
Source organism: Bellardia bayeri (assembly GCA_950370525.1). Classification (NCBI taxonomy): domain Eukaryota; kingdom Metazoa; phylum Arthropoda; class Insecta; order Diptera; family Calliphoridae; genus Bellardia; species Bellardia bayeri. Next base: position 81,974,881 of record OX493266.1, read on the forward strand.
TATCGCATAAATTCTTTGTATTATTTTATTATTTTGAAAAACAAAGGTCTCTTTAAAAACCTTTACATTATCTAAATCTTACATTAACGATTGCTTAATATAATTCGTAATATTATGATTTCAAATTCATGATTTAAAAATCTCTACAACTTCAATGTTTTAATGTCCAGTGAGTGAACAAAATATATGAAAATAATATGTTTTCAAATAGTTTACGTTACAAAAATAACAATGCATCTAATACACCTACTACAGAATGTAGTGTTTAAACAAACATACAAAACTGACAGCAACAACACAAACATAGTGGTGAAGTCAAGTAAGGAGTTGAATTCCTTTTGGGACAATAAATGGTTCGTTGTTGTGGTACGTTTTTGTTCTTGTTGTTGCTGTTGTTTAGTACTGTACTATTGTTGCTACTGTTATTGTTCAATGTTATGGTTTGCTTTTACCGATGTTGCTGTTATTGTTGTGCTTTTTTAACAAATGTACATACATAGTTTCATTCTTGTCGTTGTTGTATGCCCTTTTTTGTTATTTTTTGTTGTTTTGTGAAAAGGAAGTAAGGACAGACATGTAGGAAAAGTATATCGAAAGAAACAAAAACAACAAAACACACAATGTTGATTCCATCATAGAGTGTTATGTAAAATAACATTTTACTTTTACTGGCTGGTTTTAGGATATAAATATTTATTTATTTTAGTTTGATTGTATTTAATTAGATTAGATTTTGGGTTTGTCTGGTTTCATTCGTTTACGTACCTTGTGTGAAAAATAATATATTAAATGAAGACAATGTAACTACAGAGTTGGACATACTGATTCCATATTAATATTAAACAAATTTATAGTTTAATTAATTGTTTCCTTTTCGTTATGTTATTTTTGTTTTCTCTAAATGTTTTCTAATAGAATTTTGTTGCTGTTGTTGTTAAATTTTCACATTCAAATAAAAAAAATTGCATGTTGTTGCACTATATATAAATTTATATAACTTTCTTTTTCAAAGGAGAAACACGGAAACTGAAAACTTATTTTCAAAAATAAAAATCAAACACAACCGTTTTTACGTAATTAGTCGAGTTTTTTTTATTAATATTACTTTAAAATTTCATTATTTTTAAATAAAATTTATTTATAGCAATTTTTGCCGTTTCATTTAGATTTTCTTCACAAGAGTCTCATATTTTTATATTGCTCAAATAAATATATATTTGCTTTATATTTTACGACCGTTATGTTTGACAATTTGCACTCGACTAAACTTTCATTTACAGTTATATTGAGTTTTACATGCTCTTTTGATTTGCTGTTTTTTTTTTGTTAGGTGTGTTGAATTTCTTTCACTCAAATGTCTCTGTGTGTGGTGTAATTTTACTCTGCCTGTATTATCAAATACATTTTAGTTTTATGTTTATCATTTCTGTTATTTTCTATTGACATTCATAACAATGTCTTTGTTGTGTATAAACAAAATAACTGAAAAAAGAATTAATAGAACAATTTGTTTATCTCCTATCTTTCTGTCGCTCTGCTACTCTCTCTTTTTCTCGTTCTCTTTTTATAAGGTTAAGGAAAATAGCAAGTGTTTTTATTTTCATTCTTCTTGTGTCGGGAAATAGGATGTAGAAATGTGCCACAACGGAAATACCAGAAATTTATTTTGTGGAAAAAGCTTTCCTTAGTTACTAGAATGACTTTGTGTTTTTAAAAATAAAAATAAAGCAAAATGTGTTCAATAGACGAAAGTTATTTTAAATATTTCCGTTAAAATTTTAATTGTTTAAAGAAATAGTTTGTAGAAATATTTAGGTACTGAAAGTTAAAAAAAGTTTAAGAAACAGACAATAAATTATTCAAGTAATAGTAGTAATACAAAAAGTAGTATTATTCCGGTAATGGTTTTAATTAAAGATAATTTTGTCCTGACTTTAATTTTTAATAACATTTCCTATTACTTCATCTAGTTCAGTTTATAGTTGAGTTCTGGTTCAGTTTAGTTCTAGCTCAATTTTAGTTCAGTTCTAGATCAGTTTCTAGTTCAATTTAAGTTTAGTTCTTCTAGTTTTGTTCTAGATCAATTCTGTATCGGTAGATTAGAGATAGCGATATTTTTGATTATGGGCCTGTTCGGAAATGCATCAATGCACTGCATTTGATGCGCATATGTGATTAGTTTGCGATGCTAATGCGCAGACGAACAATAAATGAATTGTTTACAATTTCGAACGCGGGAATATTAAAAATGGAGAAATTATTAATAAATTTATTTCTTGACTGATGAAACCAAAAATATAAAAGGCGCTTGAAATATAAAAAAAGGCAGGTATTATTAAAACTTTGTGTTTCAAAAGCAGACAAATCCCGTAAGTAATTAAATATGTTAATATTATAAAGCAATATCCTCCGTGTGATGATGCATTTTAGAACACAATGCATTTGCAGTGATGCAACCTTTTGCTTTTCCGAACGTACTGCGCATCAAATGCAGTGCAGTGATGCATTTTCGAACAGGCCCTATTATCGTGATATCGTATATCGCAGTGACGGTAACTAACACTTACTAAAATTGTGTGGGTATTTTGCTTAAATTTCGCCACTTATAAATCAATTTGGATGTTTTGTTAAAATCAGATTCAAAGAATTTATTCCGACTTCAATTCTTATCCCGGTAAGTTCAAGTACACACAAACCGAATTGATTTCACGGAATTTTTTTAGAGTAATTAATTATTTTATTCGAACTCAGACATTTATGTTTCGATTTAAGTTATAGAGAGATTAACTACCATCTTGTTAAAGGCCAGGCACCATTCTCCTACTCTATTCTCCTTATTTTTCTAAACGACCTTCTACCTCAGATTTCTAATACTATACACCTATATTCCCTTGCAGATGACAGCAACATTTGTCATTCAAATAAATTCAATTATGTATAGACCAAACTTGTCGGGTATTGGATTAATAAGGCAAAACATGAATGATTCAGGTTCTTCTGAATGTGATATTGGAAATAGTGTCGCTTTTAACACAAACTTAATGTTGCATGTTGGCAATGCCTATACAAATGCACAAAATGCCGAAAAAGTAGCATGTACCTAATTTTATCGCAATGTCTTTAAATTGCGAAGTGTACTTTGCGCACAAGGTTTCCATGGCCAGACGGACGGACGGACATCGTTAAATCAGGTAATTTTAAGTCAATCAGTATAATTTAAGCTGGTGTAGTGTATAAAACAAGTGACAAAGAACATTAACAAAACAAAGTTGAGGTAAAAATACTACGATGAAATTAAGAAAATTTATGTCAACTAATTCTTAAAGGGCTCTATCTGTCATATTTAATATAAACTCAAGACAACATTTTGCTGACCCATTAACACTTAAAATGACAACTTGATTTATCCTTAACCATTTAATAACATCCTACAGTAAAATAAATTAAAACACTTTGAATGATACCAAAGAAAAATTTAAATTTTTATTCATTAGTAGTCTGAATATTGTTTTTTCTAATAGGTCATTTCCTATTCTTGAGTTATAATAATTTGTTAATACTAATATTTATCAAATTCAATATAAGTAGAACAAAAAACAATTAGCTTGAATATGTATTGAGACAATTGTTTAAAGTATACATCATAAAATATTAAAACATTAATTTAATAAAATTACAAATGTGTATGCATAAAATCAATGATGGAGCGGTTTACATAAACTTAATTATTATTAAAATAAAAATCATAGAGCTCTTGTAGTAGAGACGTGCAAATTTAAAACAAAATTAAATATGTTTTCAACATTTCAATAAATGCGATATTCTGAAAGTTTATAAAACTTTTTTTAACGCTTTTTATTAACACGTTCAATATATTTAGTTTTATTTAATGCACGTTTAGCAGCATTTGGATCCATCATACGTTTCCAATCGGTTTGGCCAACTACAAAGCCTACGGCACGCATTTTCTCCTGTTCACGTTTTTCTTCAATGTCAGCCCAACGGACCTGAAAAAAGGTAATAAATGAAAAAAAAGACAATATAAATTATATATATATATAAATAGAAATGAGGAGGTAACATGGAATTCTAAGAAGTGTAAGGCCATATTTAATATCGTTTTAAGCGTCCCAAAACATTATAGAAATGAGTTTATAAAGAACTAATTGACATATTTGTGATTGTGTGACCTCTGACCCATAAAATATGGAGTTGCAGATATAATATGATTGATGACTAAGATGTTCTCTATTAATTTTAAGTTCACTAGCACTCTTTCCTAATGTTAGTGCACGAATATTTATAACTAACTGAAAATCCGATCTGCGTTGCTAGTCTAATTGTATGATTTTGCTTCTCAATTACTAGGTTGGGAGTGTTTTATTTATAGGGAAGTTTCTCTTAAGACTTCTCTGACATATTTCTAAAAGTACTTCATCGTTTCGCGAGTTTAGTGGCTTCCATATATGAACCTAAATATCATTGCACGTAACCTGCAGTTATCGCCAACTAAAAACTAAATTAATAATTACTGTGATGAACCATGAACGAAGCAAGATGGTAAAACATGACGGCGGCTCAGTAATGGTCTGGAGTTGTATAGCAGCATAAGAAGTCAGTAATCTCACTTTTATAGAATCAACAATGAATAAGGAAGATTATCTCGACATTTAAAAAAACAATGTATAGAGAAATTAGAACTAGCTCAGAATTGGATTTTCCAACAGGACAATGATTCTAATCATACCTCCAAAATTGTTAAAGAGTGGTGGCTTTTATATGTATATTCACTAAAAATAGAAGAATTTTTGGAAATAAAAGTAATCACCGATTTTTGTCCTTTTGGTGCTAGGACCACTATTTACCGAGATAAATTAACTTTTTTATTATCACTCCAAATAGAAGAATTTTTCGAAGTAAAAGTGATCACCGATTTTTGTCCTTTTGGTCCTAAATAATAAATATAAATGGACTTTTATATTATCACTCGAAATAGAAGAATTTTTCGAAGTAAAAGTGAACACCGATTTTTGTCCTTTTGGTGCTAGGGCCACTATTTACCGATATAAATGAACTTTTATATGGAGTGGTATTATTGATTTCACACGGAAAGGAAAACTGAGTGGAAAAAAATATCGATATAAAATAAAGATAAAATGTAATTATTTATTCCTGCGGCATGCAGGATACTGACTGTGTAGAGATAATACCGCAAAAAGGAAGAATACCGCAGCAACGGAATGAATAATTTGAAATTATGTTTCCGCATAAAAGATTTCTTTCCGCAATTACAGAACGGAAGAATTTTTAAAAATAGAAGTGAAACTTACCCTCTTTTTACCCTTAGTATTTGTTGAGGGTTGCCATTCATCCATCTGTAAGTATTCCTCCATGGTGGGTTTACGTTTTGAAGACAATTTACTAGTGCCATCCAAGCGGGCTAAATTAAAATGAGTTACATTAACATAAATCTTTTCAAAAGAAAAACACACAAAAATTTAAATAATTTTTACTTACCTAAATTCTGGGTAGTGGTATCAGTTTCCCATTTGCTTTTTAGGAATCCACACTGTTGTAAAGATTGTTAAAAATGTTAAATATTTTTTTTTTTAATTGCGTTTTCTTTTACTTATTTACTTAAAAAAACTTACAACCTAAACCAACACAAAATATAAAAAAAAACTGTGTATACTGATTAAGAAACAAAAAAGGTAAAGTTGTAGTTGAAAGTAAAAAAAAATCAGACATTCCCTTGTATTTTATAAAGCAGATACATATAAGCAAAAGATTTGTTAATACAACCCCTGGCAATTGAAATTAATATGTTAACAGATTGCTGACCTCATTATTATTATTTTTGCAATGTTAAGACATCCTTTAAAATTTCTTTATATATTTTTATATATAAAAATATATTCACTTACATTTTCAATAGAATCATTACTATCATCTTCATCAATATTGTTGGCTTTTTCTGCATCAATATTATCAGCTTCCTCATCTATACGATGTTCTTCATTAGCATCCGCCATCATGTTACTATCAGCAGCATTTTCACTAACTGTATTATCGTCCTGTAAAGAAATTATAGTCCAAATCAAGTTTAAAAACTGTTATAAATACCTTATTTTTGTTGATTTCTTAAAGAAATTCTTATTAAATAGACTTAAAGTTTAATAGAAATCTTATTCTAATAGTTTTCAAATTAATATCATCACATTGTTTTTAGTTTACAAAGTTAATGGTGTGTTTTCAATTCATGTGAATATTTCTTAAACTACTAATATATTATTTCATTGTATTATTTATAATTAAATATAAACAAATTTTAATAACAAATATGGCAGACATTATTGTTTGGTTTTATATGTTACATTTTCCCCCTCATACTTGATATGAAAGGGTGATAGTGGGTAATAAATAATTAAAGTTTTAAAAATTGATTTCAGTTTTCTACATTCAGTTTACTAGGCATTTGACCAATAAGGTAATAAAGCCTAATATATATGTACATATGTATATAAATTTGTAATATATATAAAGCCACATCAAAGCCAAGTTACTGCACTACTTGACTTTATATTTAGATCATATGTCTATTAGTCAGGTTGCAAGTATGGGTTAATAAAATATTTCTGCTTATATCGAAATTCAGCACATGACAGCTAAATTATAAACAAATAAAGATTTTAATATATTTCTTTAACAAATCTACGCCAATAAGAACATTTCAAATTGGAACATCAATATAATACATTAAATGTAAAGGACAATTCTAGAATTGGTGGTATTTGGTATATTTCAGTAAATTTCTTTAATATTTATATCAATAAGTATAAATAAAGAAATGTTTTTAAATTATGTTAGTTTATTATACTTAATAATAATAAAGATAATACATTATAAAAGATTTGTGAGTTAAATTTTTCATTTACGGAATGTTTTGAGAGTTTGTGTCAATAATGGCTCTACTCTCATAGCTTTTGGTAATACAATTCGTATATATACCGAATTCCATTATTATTATTATTATACCCTCCACCACCACAAGTTTTAAATGAAGGTACATATATGTATATAAGTTTGTCATTCCGAGTGTAACACTGAGAAATATTCATCTGGGAACCATCAAAGTATATATGTATGTATATTCTTCATGCTTGTGGAATTCTAAGTCGATTGAGCTATGTCTATGTCTGTGTAAAATACTCTCACGTCCAAAATACACGACCAATATCAGCAAAGTTTAGAAAAAACGTTTACAATTCTACTAAGCAGTTTGGTATTGAAAATCGTCAAAATTAGTATGTATCATAGAACAAGAGTTATGGACCAAAACCTCCATAAAAATAAGATATTTTTCACGAGTTTTTTTTTCTATTTTTTTTAGATAATACTATGAAATTTTGTGTACGTTACATCTATGATAAAAGGAGATACTGTGATGAAAATAGTAAGAATCGGTCCTTGATTTTATAGCCCCCATACAAATTTCTTCCCGAAATAAGGTTCAGTGATACATAATATGATAAAATTACAAAAATTAAAAATTCAGCAAAATTTAATTTCATGTAAAAAGAATAGAATTTTTTTTTAGTTCGTTCTCGCGCGTCATTGTCATTATCGCTTAAGGGAGTCAGGCCGTCCTTTTTTCACTGCCTTCGAGAGATTTGCGTCTCATTTTTGCATTGGTTAATGCTTGGCGTCGTATAACTATACCGCATTACGGTTTTTCGGAGTTGTGCATTAGTCACATGCTAATTTTTTTTTAATACAAGATTTAAGCGTTCCAGCTTCATATATGAAGGGGGATAATCTGGCAATTTGAAAAAAAAAACTTTGACCATAGACCCCATATAAACTTCACTTCCGAAATTCTCTTAAATACTTACAAATTCTTACCGGGTTAAAATTCGACATAAATAATCCTTATATATATCTAAATTGCTGAATTTTATAATAGTCGCTCCCATATAAGTGCCACATTCGAAAAGGTCATTAATAATTATACAGTATATCTTATTAATATCGGCACCGATCCAAAACATTACACATGTATATCATTTACATATACACAAAAATTATACTACAGCATTTTATGAATTTCGGTCCATATTTGACCATATACCCCATATAAGGTCCACTTCCAAAATTCACTTAAATACCTAAAAATCTCTTATAGATAACGGTACCAATCCAAAATTTTACACTCATTCATATCATTTGTACGAGTATATGTATATGCCAAAACCAAACTGGTAGATTTTGTAAATATCGGTCTATATTTGACCATATTACTCGTAGAAGGCCCAGTTCCAGCATTATGTTGAAATTCGACGTGATATATTCTCATATGTATAAAACTTTTAAAAACGACTCAAAATTGGTCACTGCTCCGAAATACAAGTTAACCCACAAAAATGTCTAATAAATATCGATATCAAACCAACATTTTTGACAGATCAGAAATTTTAACACAGAATCATCATAATATCAGTAAGACGACAAATAGTCCCGTAGAATATTGTTGTGGTCAGTCGATAACTGGCAATAACTCCCAAATAAAGTCACTATAACAACCATAAAACTATTGTAAATAACCTTATACCAGTGTAGTTTTTGTATTTCTTGTTATATTTAGGTGGAGGGTATTTAAGATTCGGCACAGCCGAATATAGCACTCTAACTTGTTTTCACAACGACTCAGATTGAAGAAACACGAATATCTATTGATTTAATACATGTGAAAAACAAACTTGGTAAGCAAACGAATAATCTCAAATCTTACTTAATAGCTAAAATTAAAAAAAAATTTTAAGTTCATAAATTGAAAAAGATAAAACTTCTCTCAAACGTCAAGCTATTAAGAAAGATTTGGAAACAATTGCTTACTCAACAAGTATTTTATAGTATATAAAATTTACCCCCTAATTCATAAAAACTTACAACAGGTTTATAAACCTCTTATAAATCTGTTGTATGTTTTATGAATAAGGGCATTAGTATATATGTATAAATACTAGCATTGCATTATCTTATGAATAATTATTTCGTAGCCTGATACTTAATAAAAACCAATTTTCTAGACGTTTGTAAGGGATAACAATGCCAGTGGGAACGGGTAAGTGTGCTGATATTTCTGGACTTTTTCAATTTGAATTCAAGTTCGTATAAACTTTCTTGACTGTAAGCATTATTTACCAGGGAATATCAGTGTTCTGTCTTAGGAATATTCCTCTTAGATATGAATGACACACTCCAGCAATGATTTGTGAAGATTTGATTAATTATTATTGCTTGATTTTAGGGACCGAATAAATAGACAGCAGTTTAGATTAGTTGCATCATTACTTACGATAAAACCCTGTTAAATGTATGGTTTTGTAATTTTCCATAGCCTTACTTTTTTAAATATTGATATCCACAATGAGTTGCAGGAAACTTTAGCACAATTGGTAGGTGTTGCAAATTAAGGCAAATATTTTTTTAAACGTGTTACATACATGTCACCATTATGACCACGCCGCTCCACTTTTGTTTTCTTATTTTGTTGCATTTCGGTGGCTTTCTCCACAGAATACAACTACCCAAAAAAAAGTCTGGATGTGATTTAGCACTAAATAAAAATGTTATTCTCATAAGAGATACAAAAAAACTTAATTTAAATCAAAACACTTGGAAGGATAGGTATCCTCAGTTTTTAATAACAGCTGCACATTTTCTGAGCATACTCTCCACAAGAGCCATACAGCGGCCTTTTGGAATAGCGTAACAAGCATTTTTCTTTTATTCCACAAATCGGCAAAATCTTCCGTCTTACTGCCGTTTAATGTTGATCCATCATTCCATAGGTTTTCAATTGGATTGAGATCCGACAATTAGTCCTTTTTAACTCATAAATCTTATTCTGCCCCAAACAGCTTCTGACATTGTGTAAGGTGTGTTTTGGGTCGGTGTCATGCATAAATCGCCAGCTTATTGACATATAGTCCTCAGCGTATGAAATCATTGTATTTAAAAGTATACTTCAATAAGCATATTGATCCATTCGTGCATCGTACTTATGCTTAGGACCAGCACCATGGCTAGAAAACGCTGGCCATCACATTCTCACCACCTTGTTCTATGATTTTAGAAGAATACTTTGGGTTGTGCTGCATGTTTACTGGACGCCATACGTATATTTTTACGTCATATCCGAACCTACAAAATTTTGTTTCATCGCTCCAGGATGTTTTTTCCGACTGTTCATGGACAAAATAAATCCGAAACATAAACATGTGGCATATGCTGAACAATGCATCAATAAAGTTTTTTTTCTTCTTATAGTTCTAGAAGAGACTTCAATACCGAATTTTGTTAAAGGATATATTATTTTTCCAAGTTATGGATTTTTATATATCCATAGGTTCGAGTGTACCCTAATGCGTTGCAGCATACCTGTCTTGAGGAAATTAAAATACTTGCAGTCTCACTAATGTTGCTCTCCCTAGGGTTTATCTGGTGAATAAACTTACGCTCTTACTCTGTGCCCACTTTGTTTAATAAAATAATGCAATAAGATGTAACAGGACATACTGAACACATCATAGGGTATACCAATGGAAAATAATTGCAGTTAATAATTATAAACATATAAACGAAATATACATATGTACATTTGAAAACAGCATATAGGAGGTGTGCTAACCTCATGTCCACCACTGTACATAGAAATCTATGTATTATTTTGGATATAAGATATATTTCTCGTATCTCTTGGACATTGGTGTAATTGGACAATCTCGTTCCGCAGCAAGGATCCTTTTAAAAGTTCTTCCCTGGCTAAAAAAAAACTACTGTAGCTAGCAGTGCTGTGACTACCTTTAAACGAGTAAGAATGAGGTCGTTTCACAGAAAAGATCCATTTGTCGTGAATTCAGTTTTCGTCCCGTTCACTTCCGTTATTCATTTGTAATATATAGGTAGAGTTATATTATTGCAATTATACTGTAAATATTGATTAGTTAAAGATATACTTTAAAATAATAATTCGGTGTGTTTTTAGACTTCGCTTTTCCAATCATGTTCCGGGTTACAATACGGATTTACTGAGTTGAGTGTTTGCCCATCACTAAAGTAAACCCAAGTGCACTGCGAGCGGTAAAATAAAGTCAACACCACATATATTATTAAAAGAAAAGCTTAAATATATTAATATAAACAATATTATTGTTAAAATATGTTGCTTATTTTTCTAGTTTTTGTTAATGAGTTATATTTTGCTTGAGTTACTTATGAATTATGCAACACATTTTGTTTAAAATTTGTACTTGTAGTAACTAAAAACATTTTTTTAAACAACATTGGGTGTTTACTTTATATTGACGCTTACAGTATGTGTGTATATAAATCTTTTTATACATTAGAATATCTGATTTTCACTGTACCTAGTCAAGTCATAAATACTGTAACACATCTGAACACACTGGTTACGAATGCAACATTGAGATTTGTCAGTTGACATTTGTTTACAATCATGGATTGGACAAAATCGAAAATTGTTGCAACTGCTTGCAATCACATGCAATTTTGTGTATCATGCTGTAAATTATTTTAGTATACTGGTGGAGTACGAGACCGTCAAAGATCCGACTGTCCGCGCACTGTAAAAACTACGAAAGCAATCAAAGCTGTGAAGAGACGAATAGACCGAAAACTGAAAATCTTGTCGCGAGAAATGCAAATTTCGCAAAAATCCATGTTTCGCAGTATCAAAGTAGACTTGGGACTCAGCGCGTTCAAATATTGGTTCGTTGAAGCGAACCATTGTCCGCGCAGTGGCCACATCACCTAAAGTCGTGCTAGAAGGCAAACGGAAGTCATTTCGAACAAGTTATTCTTAGATTTGTATTTATTGAATAACCCAATAAAACAAAAAACAACAAATTTTTTTAATATTAATTTGTTTTCATTTTGCGTCGATTTCTCTGTGTATTAGTGTTTATGACTTGACTAGGTATACATACATACATACATTTTCTAGATCAGACTAATGATATTTTTTGTTGTTGGAAACTTAAGCTGCATTTAGTTTCATACGGGTATTTATTTTATTTCGTTGTTTACAGCTCTGTGTTGTACTTGTTTTGAGGATTTTTTTTGACAAAATGATGTTATATATTTGTTGTATTTGTTTTGTAATTTGTTTAACCTGTTTTACGTCTGGGCTTAATATTGCTTGACCTTTATCAAATCGAACGATTCTCCTCAGAAATCGGCACATTTTTTTAATTTTTGACCATTTTTTTTCTGGAAATTTGATTTTGATGATTTTTAATTTTTGACCAATTTTTTTCTGGAAATTTGATTTTGATGGATTGTAGAATTTGCGAATCCTGAATATAATGTAATAAATATATTGTAATGATAATGGCTATTAATGTATGTTTTGCACAAATATTTGCTGAAACAATTTGTTTGTTTTTCATTTTACGATATTATTTCTTATCATTCAATTTAAAGACGTTTTGGTTGCAAATGGAACAAAGAAATGTTTATAAATTTTTTGGGCTAGTTAAGTGCTAAAATTGTAGGATAAACATTTTAATACTAGGTAGTACTATGTTTTATTTTTTTCAAATGCTTTATACGGTTTTCACTTCTGTTGATGCTGAGTAAATAATCTCTGGTTAATGAATAGTTTAAATATAATTTGTGTACCATGTTAATGTTTTTTATTCATATTAACATACCAACCTTTACATATTCATATTATCCACTGAGATTTTAAATCATTATGAGCTCAGTTAATTCATATGTAACTAACGATGAATTTGCTTAAATATTAAATTATTATAATTATATTTTCTCAGGTACAAAACCTTCTTCATTAGTAAATGTTTCAAGCCTTAAGTAAATTTTGGCTTTACTTAAATAAGTATAGAAATAAAATTAAAATATTAATGTAGGTACATGATGGCGGTAAATGATGTTTTAGTTCAGAATTGTGTGTTTTAGTTTACACTTGTGTATTTTGCTCAAAACTTATGCATATATTACATAAGATTACCATTTTACACAAAATTGGCTTAAATTTCAAATCAAGATATTTATAGGAGTCATAACAATAAAACCATTTCTGAATAAACGTCTTTCTTTAAGAATATATAAATATAAAAGAGGGTCAAATACAAAATCATAAAACTGATTTCTTTTCTGATAAATAAAAATTCATTGCAAGAAAATGTCTTAACAATAAATTAGAACTTAAAATAAATATCATTTAAAATATGGTTTTCTTAAAAAAAATATTCAATTAAAATTAAAAAAAAAATAAATAACATGCTGTAAGGAAAATAAAATAAAATGAATCAATTAATAATTAATATTTACCACTGCCATATCTTCAGCATCTTCCATTTCTACAATATTCTGCAATAAACTAGAAATGTCTAATTTAATATAATGACACGGTGTTGCTTTCCAAGTGTCAATGATTTGCTTTATATCCTTTTCACTGCGTGCATGAATATTGTAATTTAGGCAAGTCTCCAGATCACAAAATAGATCTATTATATAGGGCTAAAGATTTGTAAATAAAAAAGAAATGTTATGCGCACAAAAGTTGTGTTAAAATATAGAAATCAAGTATTATTATATTATGGCATGTTCTGTTGAGTGTTCTTTCCAAATAAAGAGTGGCTGGCGACAAGGATAACATAAAATAAGAGAAACTTACCACATAACCTGAATCTTTTGAATGACAATAAAATTCATTCAATGAGCGTAAAGAATTATTATTACAATCGATAACAATGAAATCATAGAAATTATCGGCAATAGTTTTTTTGAATGATTTTATTAAATATTCCATATATTTCTCCTCCATGTCTTTGTCATACTCATACAGTATTTCCTTTTTCGGTATCTAAACATGAAAAAAGGGCAGCAATGGAAAGAGAGAAGAAAGAAAATTTATGCTTTGTAATTTAGTTGGTTTGAAGCAGTTAAATTGTAGCAGATGCTTACTTTCTTGCCAGTTTTGGGACACTTTTCTTCATAATCGTTTTCGATAATGAAATAATCATCAATACTTAAGATACGTGGGTTATTACCACCCATTTCCTTTTCTTTTTCTTTAATTAACTTGGCAACATGAGATTTACCACTGCCAGGTGGACCCCTTAAAATCATGCACATTTTCTTGGGTCTCGTCTGTCGTCCCGGTTTCATTAAAATCTCATCAATTGATATGGTATTGTTGTTCTCCTCTGTGGGTATGGACATTTGAACATGAGCCGATGACACTTTCGGTAGATTTTCATTAGCTTCAGCTGTAGAGGGAAATATGGAAGAGGTAAAGGCTTCCGCAGCAAACGGTGTGAAAGTACCGCTTGAATTGAACATTGGCGGTGGTGGAGGTGGTGGTGATGCTGGTTCATCGGGTATACTTGGGTTAAAATATTAAAAAAATATTAATATGATGTTTTTTCTTTAAATAATAAGAAAACTAATTGATGATTAATTGCAAAAGGAAAGCAAATCAAATATTATTATGTGTGAATCACAATTAATTAATTATCAATTAGTTTAGAAATATACAAAAATTGTTTTCAGTACTTACTCTTCGCAATCTGAAATTTCTTCTAGTTCACACTGTTCACTATCGTCGACAGCAGCAATTTTATTATGTTCTTGTAAATCCTTTAAAAACAAAAACAAAACATACAATTAACACTACTTTCTGGTTCATTAATTCACCGTATTTTCTTTCACTTGTTTACCTTTTGATCATTTGATGTGTTTTCTGGATTTTCAGCCGTTGGCGTTTGTTGTTGTTGTTGCTGATTCTCTATCTGTTTCGGATTTTGATTCTGTTTCTGATTTTGCTGCTGTGTATTGTTTATATTTTTTCTCATATTACGATTTTGTGTAGAACTTAAACGTTTCTGCTGTTGCCATTGCTTTTGTGGCGGATTCCTTGCCTTTGAGGCATGATCGTAATTAATTATTTTCAAGGGTTTAAAATCATTGCTATCATCGTTCAGCACCGGCTTATGGCCATAATCAATAACTTTTGGCATTATTGTTGTTGTGGGTGTAGCATTACTATTGGTATAGTCAATGACTTGCACGGGACGATAGTAATCATCATAATCAAGATTAACATGATCATCAGGGCTGTTGTAATTGTAATTTGCACAGTGTAATCATAAAAATATTTTCGATTTCTATTCTTTTTTTATCTCTTTACTTTTTTAAACTTTCATTGGTGAAAATATTAAAAAAACACACAAAAAACTTTAAAAATAATAATTTTCATTAACAATAAAGCGTTATGTTAAGTGTCTCATAACGCTGGTTAGCTGTTTACTATGATATTTTTACAGTTAGAATTTGTTCTAACGTTGTATTTGGTACAGACATACATAATTATATTGGGTCATGGGTCATTTATTTAAATATCCAGATACTGCGGGACATTTTCTAAGACACTTATTTTCAATCGTCTTATTGGTTGAAGCAATTATTGCTCAATTTTGTACTTAATATTTTCTTATTTAAATGAGAATAAAGGTCAAATGAAATTGCTTAAGGCAAATCCAAAAATTATTAATTCTATATCAAGATAATTTAGATTAGGTGCTTGGACAACCACTCTAAAACAGATATTTTAGGTCCATTTAATCTGAGCACCTAATGCTGTACGACAGATAGACATCGAATTGTTTGGCTCAATTCGAATTCATAAGGTGAACTTGCCAATTTATTTTAAAAGGTCCATCAAAGCTAAGATCCGGTGATGTACGAAAGTACATACTGTGAACGTCACTATAAAGTAAACACCTAATATTGTTTAAAAAATGTTTTATTATATATACTACAAGTATAAATTCATTAGCAAATACATATTCACCCCTATCGTGAATAAAAATTCCACATGAAATTTGTTCCCTTTTCACATTTTCCTATTAAAATTCAATGTTAAAAAATAAAAGGAAACAAATTTCATGTGGAATTTTTATTCACGATAGGGGTGATTATAAAAATAAGGAACCTAAAAAATAATTAAATTTTAACGGAAAAGTAACAGATTTTTAGTGTAATCAGGGGAAATTTTGTTCCTTCTGTATTACTGCCTTCAGGTTATCATTACAAGAAATATTTCTTTGCCTATATTTTTTCTCCAGATATTCCCACAGTTGCCGAATTGGATAAAGGTCAGGGGACTGCGAAGGGGATCTAATGTTTTGGACAATAATTGAGCCACCACAATTTTGGTATATATGTATGAGGTGTGTATACCTAAGATTGTTGGATCCTGTTGGAAAATTCAGTTTTGCGCTAGTTCTAATTTCTCTACACTAGAGGCTATATTGTTTTTTTTTTAATGTCGAGATAATCTTCCCTTTTTAAAAGGAGATTCTATAAATGTAAGATTACATACTCCTGATGCCGCCATACAACCCCAGACCATTACTGAGCCGTCGCCAAGTTTTACCGTCTTGGTAACATATTTATTACTAAAGGCTTCCTTCTTGGATGGGCATATTTTTGGCGGGTTATTGACTCGAAATATCTCAAACTTACTTTCAACGGTGAAAAGAATATTAATCCAAAAATTTTCAAGCGCTTATGGTTGTTCTTTAATATGAAGGGCTTCTTACGAGGCACTCTACCATGTAGATTATTTTAATGCAAAGATCTCCTAATCATACTCGCGCTGACAGGTTTTCCAGTAGTTTTTGTAACATTTTGAGCTATTTTTACAGCACTAAATATTGGGTTTGCTCATACTTCTCGTAGTATAGCTCTTACTACAGTTTTTGTAAGACAATTAAAAAAAAAAGAGAAGTACCACTCAGGCAATTAATATGCCTATATATAATTGCGTTACTTTCTTTGGAAAGGGGATATTTGAAGAAGTAAAGGTGGTGAAAGAAGAAAACTTTTTTTTTTATCACAACTCTGCAATTGCGCATTATGTTTGTTATTGCAGCGCCTCTGGTGGTGAGTAGGCGCACTTTTTTAAAAGTTTGATTTTTTTATAGCCTTTATTTAAATTTTACTTCGATGGCGTTTCAATGCTATACCACCGAAGGAGGGCGCTGTAATAAATATTAGTTATGATAGATAGAAAACTAAAGGTCCAACTAATGTGCATAAACTAGATTAAGCCAACTTAAGCAACTGTGCGAATACATGTAAAACGTATGTGACAAACCATAATGTACTTAATTAAACTTTTCGTTAAGTTTCGTCAAATGTCAGTTGCTTAAGCAAAGTGCCAAACTGAACGCACTTTCCGTACGGAATCATCTGTTTTTTGATTTCATTAAAAAAAAAATAAAAAAATTAGTATGCAAAATCAAGAAATAGATGATATTACTCATATCTTATCACTTTTTTATTATTTATTCAACAATTATGCTTGGTTTTCACTATGTCATTTTTGTTGTCAAATTGTCCAAATTGTTGGCAATTGTATGAACGGGTTGTAATATCATGATTGCAATCATGATTGCAAACATAGATGACGCCATATGACAACCCGTTTTCATACAATTGCCTACAATTTGGACAATTTGACAACAAAAATGACATAGTGAAAACCAAGCATTAGCAGTTTTTACTGTTGCAAATTTTCAATAAAATAAAACATCAAATAAACAAATACAGGGCTGTAGTACCAAATACTTCTTAATTTAAAGTACTCGCAAAAACATTAAATACTGCATAAATATGCAACAAGGGTTCTTAAGTTCATGTAAGTACATTATGGCCACTTAAAAGTCTTCTTAGGTTTACTTATGCATTTGACAGACTTTTCGTTCATTTTTGACAGTTGCTTAAGCTAGCTTATGCACATTATGGTTGGGCCTTAATAATTATCAGAAACTGATGCTGTTTGAGTGCAGCGGCTGGGAAAATGCCATACTTTTCTAATATAATATAATATTATTTATATTAATATAATTAATTTTTTCTTTTAATAATATGTGTTGTAGACTTTATATTGACGCTCACAGTAGATTCGATACACATCACATCGAAATGTTTTACTCAAATCGAATTCATAAGATGAATTTACAAGAGTAGCTAAAAGTTTGAATGCATCAGGGTTGGAAAATTTCATACTCTCACAGTTGTTTTTCATATGTTAAAGTTAATTTCAAAAATCTCGTGCAATAGATTGTGAATTTCTATACAAGCGAGATTGAACTATGGAAGTTTCTGTCAAAATCTTTTTATTACATTTTAAAACATCTATTAGTTTTTGACATTGATTGTAATTTTAAGGTGAAATTATTGTATTGGTTGAGTTACAATTTTGCAAGGGCTAAAAAATAAAATTAAAAACAAAATGGAATTCCACTTTTTCAAAAAACAATTTTAAAATTTACAATTTTGCCCATAAGGTCTTTTAGGACTGGTGAAATATTTACTTTATGAATAAATAAGGAATGCATGAAGACTTCTGAATTTGGAATTTTAGAACACATGGCCTAAAGTCAAAATTTTAATAAAAAAAATAGTTCAAATCCCGAAGAAAATGCTGCAAAATTTGACATATTTTTTATATTAGAATGATCTCTGAAAAAGATGCATTTTAGAAATATATGAATTCAAAACTTTATAATTTTTCGAATTCTCAAATTGAAAATCGTTTATTTTTGGAGCTATAAAAGAGGTTTTACTAAAGCCGGCCATTCACGTACAGTTTTAACTGTCAGTTTCAACTGTTCAGTTATAACTGAAAGACTTAACTGTGAACTGAGATGTACACACACGTGCGACGGTTTGGGCGCTCTCGGTGTACTTTTTGTAATTTCTTCTTTCATGCCTCAAGTTGAATTGAACTGAGAACGACACAGTTGAACACCCACACACGTTCACTTCAGTTGAAACTGTCAGTTAAAAATATAAAAATTTTAAATTTCTTAGTTAAACTGAACAGTTGAGTTGAACTGTCAGTTATTACCCACATGCGTACAGTTGAGTGGTGAGTAGCCGACTTAAGAAATTTATGGAAAATTTATTTTTAAAGGTCCATCAGAAATGAGATCAGGTTATGTACGAAAATAGATAGATTTGGTACATACCACATAGAAATGATTTACTCAAGTCCAATTTAGAAAGTGAACTTACAAACAGTACAAAATGCTGAAATATTAAATAAATTTTTTTTTTCAAATGCTTATAACTTGAAATGTATAACAGATAAACAGTAAAATATATAACGCAGATGTTTGACATGACAAAGGTGCCCTGGAGGTTTTGTGGCGTTAGTTTTCAAAACATCAATTCGAATACTACTTGTAAAATATTATACTGACCCGACCAGGCTTTTGAAAATGGCAGATTTATTTTAAAAAAATGTCAATTCTGACCCACTGTTTTTGTATTTATAGTGATTTTTCACTCTTGTATGAAATTAAACTATGTGACATATCTGTTTAACTATGCTTTGGCATTGCCAACTAGACATGCAAGTTCGTTTTGGTTTCTATTCCGAGTCTTAATATTCAAGTAAGTGGTCAAAAGTTTTACAGAACCATAATTTCTAGAATAAATAAAATGACAGTTTAATAAAAAATAATTACATCGTTGCATTTTGCACCATCATCTTACTATTCTACAAAAGAAAAATTAGTTATTGTTTTGGTAAAATAACAAATTTTATATACAGTGCTTTCCGCTTATAGTCCATTCCGCCTAAAGGCCAAAAACGGATATAAGCCAAAACTGTCATATTTACTTGCAGATATAATCCATAAAATTGCTTATAAAAAAATCGGTTATAGTCCAAATTCGCTTAAAGTCCGCAAAAGTTGTGCAACTATAGTAGTGGACTATATTAATTTTGGAAGTCTGCTTATTTTGAATACAAAAATTGCCAAGTTAACATATTACTTTGAGTACGTCAGACATACGGACGGGCTTTAAATGGCGACAAATGGCCCGATTATATGTATGTTGTCTTGACTACAACACAACATGCATTTTTCATACGATTAAGCCGATACGTGTTGTGAATCGTAATCGAAGTTTACAACATACAACATCAAAATACTTATACTACGTTTCCACGGTACATGCTTCGCTCTCTATTCATGCTTCACATCCCAATCATGAGCGAAACAACTTGCTTCACGAAGCACGAAAAATTACACTCTTCTCTAATTTTTATCGCAAGTTTATCTGCACTAGCTGTACGATTCGGATAGAACAAATATTGGTAGTGGGGAACCAATATCAAGCAGAGGCTGATCCTACTATCGGACAAAGAACAAGACATAACAGTGATATCTACCTACATCCAGTTGATAGGGCAGCCTTGTCCAGCAGCTGAGGCCACAGTGAGTCGAGAGAGAGAGAGATTGAATTCTCTTTTATCAACACAAGGTCTAAGTTTTTCAATGGAAGCTGCATTACTCAAAATAAACGGAAAAATATAATTCTTTGATATCGTTATTATTACCACGATGTTGAAATTGAAGATTATTTCTTTCTAATTATTTTTTATTGTTTAGATTTTGTATACATTTATGTTGTTTAGCAAGAATCTACGTCACACAGACAATTTAGCGAAAAAACAAGTAAGAGTGCTATATTCGGCTATGCCGAATCTTATATACCCTTCACATTTGTTGTGGATGCATAATTATATTATGCATAATTATGTCGATAAACACGCCATCTGTTGATGAATATTAATACACTTTGTTTGATTAACGCCATCTATTCGTAACAATATTAATACACATAGTTTTTGATTTTTGCCTATATCTCCTTTATTTATGGACGAATTTTGCTGATTTTAAATAGCAAACTTTTCATAAGCATGTCTGACAGAATTATTAAAGATTTGGATCCAAACTGGGGACTTCAGAAAATTGATTTCAACATCCAGACAGACAGACAGACGGGCATGGCGTAATAGACTCCGCTATATATAAGGATCCAGAATATATATACTTTATAGGGTCGGAAAATTATACTGTGGAAATTACAAACGGAATGACAAACTTATATATACCCTTCTCATGAAGGTGAAGGGTATAAAAAGGATTTGGTAGCATTTTAGTATTCTTATTATGATTTTGGAATTGCTTTCCTAAAATAGCTTAAAATCTATATAATTATTATCGGGTTTTATATTCAACATCTTAACTTCTTATAATAAAAAGTAAGCATTAATATCGTATGTATTGCTTAAAGGTTTATTATAATTGAGCTTTTCATAAAATAAACAGATAGATACAGTAATACAGCATAAATTAATAATTAGATATTTTAATGGAGATAAGATATGATGTAGTATTGGGTGGTATTTCTCAACTCTATAAACATGTTATGGATATTAACATTCTGTTTACTATGTATTATTAAGGGTTGTTGTAATCAAGAGTTTCGTTTTCATGGCTGAAAAATTATCATTATTCTTTACACATACTTTCAGCAGACAAATTTAAAATTTAGTACTAAAGATAAACTTAAATTTTGTTAACAGTTTTCTAATTTTACTAAGTTAGCTAGCATTAACTCTAAAAATACGATTTTTAAAACATTCTTTCAAGTTTTATAACGAGTAAAGTGATACAACGACTGAAATTCCATAACAATCTAATATTTCAATTATGTCCATAAGGTTGCGATTTTATAACACATGGCCTAAAATTGAAATTTGGGCGTATTTGGAAAATTTTACATGTTTTTATACCCTACACCACCATAGTGGAGAGGGTATATTTGGAGAGGGTATATTGGTCCAAAACCCACCTTAAAGTATATCGATCGACTCAGAATCACTTTCTGAGTCGATTTGACGATGTCCGTCTGGCTGGCTGGCTGTACATATAAAGCTTGTGCGCAGAGTACAGGTCGCAATTTTGAAGATATTTTGATAAAATTTGGTAAGTGATATATTTTCAGCCCAAGGACGGATGGGATTGAAACTGGTGGAAATCGGTCCATTATTTCATCTGGCCCACAAATGTTCTCCCGAAATAGGGGTTTACCGATCATAAATGTTTGAATTATGCAAGTATCCAAACAAATTTCATCACAAATGAGTGGTAAATGACGCCAAATCACATCTACAAATTTTGTGCAGATCGGTCCATAATTAGTCGTAGCTCCCATATAAGCCCATTTCCGGAAATCACTTTAACGATCAAAAATTTTTTAAGAATGTTGGTAATCAAATAAAATTCGACACTAATAAGTTTCTTATATACAGAAATGATGACACCTAATTTTATAATGGTCGGTTCGTAATTAGTCGAATCTCTCATATAAGACCCTGCCCGTAATCCACTTCAACCTCCGTAAATCTTTTAAAAGTATTTATATCGAGATAAAGTTTAACATACATACATAATATTTATATTCACAGAAATCATTACAATAAATTTTTGATGATCGGTCTATAATAGGTAATATCTCCAATATAGCGCACATATCTGAAAAACTGTTTTATAAATATACTGGGTGTAGGGTATTATATGGTCGGCCTTGACCGACTATACTTTCTTACTGGTTTTATATTAAAAAATCTATAATTTTGGACTAAAAGAGATATGTACTGCTTTTTATGTAGTACATATTTTCTAAATTCACTGCTATAGTTGCTGTATTTGCTATAATAATATTTTCTAAAGGAATTCTTCAGTATAACAGTCTTTTCTAAAAAAAATATTCAGTATAACTGTATTTTCTCTAAAAACTATCAGTATAACTGTTCAATAAAAACTTCACGAAACCTGTACTTTCTATAGAACATATTTAGTATAACTGCCTTTTCTACAGATTATATTCAGTATAACAATATTTTCTATAAAAAATACAGGTTTATTGATTTTTTTTAGAAAATCAGTTATAAAGCTGTATAACTATATTTAGTATAACTGCCTTTTCTAAAGCAAAACTTCAGTATAACAGTTTTTTTAGACTATAATCAGTTTAACAGTATTTTCTAAAGAAAATATTCAGTATAACAGTATATTTTATACAAAAAATCAGTTCCTAAAGAAAATCTTCTGTATAAAAGTTTTTCTTTCTTTTCTTTTCAAGAAAATCTTTAGTATAAAATTGTTTTCATTTTATATCCCTAATCGTTCTGCTTTTAAGCTTTACAACAAAATGCAGGATTTATATAAAGCCAATCAATTGTAGAGTATGAGGAACTTTTTAAGGATAGTTTATATATTTAATTTAACCAGAAGATATTAGAAGTTTTCCAGTGCCAAAAATTTTATAAAATTTAGCTTCATTGAATTCATTAAAAACTAGTTAAATAAGAAATATACAGGGAATCTTATTCAACTAGATTTTTAAAATGCCAGTAAAATAAAAGGAAAAAGTAAACAAACTGTGGAATGGAACGAAAATTGGCAATCCTTTTGATGTTTTATATAAATTGTTAAAAGTCATTATAAATCTTATATTCACTATTGAAGCTCAAGAGCATATCGATCATGCTGATTTATGAAAGCATTTATCAGATTATATAGAACGTCAATAGGATAATCTATCAATTTTCTTTTCACTCTCTTTAATTTATTCTTATTAATTATTAAGCCTCAATTAACGGAAATTGACATTTAGGGCTTTCTAAAAACGATAATTTAAAACAATGATTTCTAATATATTAACGCTGTAATTGCCTAAATCACGACCCCAAGTGGATGATCATATTGGAAACAAAAATAAAAATTAAGCCGTCAAATGTATGCTTAAACCCAACATGATATGAAACCATATATCACAAAGATGCTATTATAGATGCTTGGAGATTTATATCTAAAGATATGTATATGAATAAATCTGATCAGAAGTTGATTAAAAAAAAGCAGGCCTAACACAGTATTAAAGTCTATTTTTTTTTTGTCAATATTGGTATTTTAAGTTATTTTAATTTTGGTGTATTTATAGTTATGAAACACTAATTAATCTTTATACATTTTTAAGAGATCAAATAAAAAATATTCGTTTTTTTTAAATATTTTTTTTGTTCGTTTCACATACAACTTTTTTAATTTGTCTTTAAAAAAAACAGTACATTTCGTCAAGACCACATTTAAAACGTATTCTTATGGAGGAATGGGAAAACTAGAAACCATTTTTTCTCGTAAGCTTGTGGAAAGCATGCCTACAGCAAGTTTCTAATTCGACGGAAATTAAACACCCCTATCGTGAATAAAAATTCCACGTGAAATTTGTTCACTTTTCACATTTAAATTCAATGTTAAAAAAAAATAAAAGGGAACAAAATTCATGTGGAATTTTTATTCGCTATTAATCTCACGAATAAAATTTTGTGAATCTTAAGTAAAGGGTGATTTTTAGCAACTTTCTTTTTGGTAAGACTGTTTTTTGTAGCTCAGCTGTACCATGGGCCGATATCATCATTGGACCGTACTTTTACAAAGACGATGAAGGCGGCAACGTTACTGTGATTAGCGAGCGTAAGATGATTACAATTTTTTTTTTTTGCCCACAATAGTTTTGACTGACATGTGGTTTCAACAAGACGGTGCTACATGCCACATAGAACCCTAAACAATGGCCCAATTGAGAGGCGTGTTTGGTGAATAGTTTATTTCACGTTTGGAACAGGTTATTTTAAGGTTCATATCTATAGGGAAGCTAATATTGAAGAATTTTTTCGTGAGATACCGGCCGAAATGTTAAAGAGAGCAAGTTAAAATTGGAGCCAGCGTATAAATCATTTGAGGCGTAGTTGAATGAAATAATCTTAAAAAAATGTTCTATCGGCTTAAATAAAGATTTCATACATTTGTCTAAATTTTATGTGTATTTTTTAAATCAAATCCAAAAGCTCTTAAAAAATCACTCTTTAGTTTGACTTTGAGCCTTTGTAATTAAAATTTCTGCTTAAAACTATGTAGTTTTAGAACTGAAACTAAATTTTTCTAAATTCGAATGAAATATTTTAAAAACAGACCGATTTATAATAAAAATAATCATTTTAGCGTTTAAAGCTAACACGAAAATACGAATTTCTATCAAAAGTTGTTCACGCCATAACTTTTAAACAAACGCAACAATTACACTAAACAAAGATTTGTGATATAGTATATATATAAATCCGTGCTATGAAGTTTTTTAAAATAACATAAGTAATATAAAAAGGAAAAATTATAACAAATGTAAAAAATATTTAACAAAAATTATTACTTTTTTAATTGAAACCAAGAAAATTGTTACAAAAATATACAGACGACTACAGAATTCAATAAAACAAAAATTTAATTTTCGTTATTTCGCATCTTCTGATATATTTTGTAAGTAGTATTCAATTAAAATTTATCGGACTAATACGCAAACATTTCAAAGGATTTTTAAATATAACAAATTACAAACAGAAAAAACAGATTAACACTTAAAGTTGAGCTATATAAACTCTCTTTGGTCTGTTAAAGTTATTATTAAATATTTACAAGATTTCTACATAAATTTTGCAAAGGCAAAAATCGTTGTAAAT
The DNA here is from genome assembly GCA_950370525.1 of Bellardia bayeri. Lineage (NCBI taxonomy): Eukaryota > Metazoa > Arthropoda > Insecta > Diptera > Calliphoridae > Bellardia > Bellardia bayeri. Next base: position 82,000,373 of record OX493266.1, read on the forward strand.
TTGCTAATAACTTTTCTTGTTGTGTAACAAACTCCTATTAATTTCATTTATAATTAAAAAAATAAACAACAGCAATGGTTTTACTTTTTTGTTCTTTAAAGTAGAATGAATAATTCATATTACATTTATTAACTAAAATTCTAAGAAACGAAAATTTGTCGTTAATATTTTAAATTGTGTTTTTTTTTTTTTTTTTTTTTTTTTTTTTATGATCAATTTACTTAAACATTAAGTAAAATAATTTTAAAATTATTAATTATTATTCATGTTGGTTGGTATAAGTATATGCAGATGCGATAACATATTATGCTACAAATACGCTGCATCAAAATTCGTAATTCAAAGAAAAATAGGGAATTGTATATATGTAGTATATGTGATTGAGTAGTAATTAGTTGATTAAGACTGGGTTAGAGCGTGTGTGTTCAAAAACTATGTAGGTAGTAAGAATTTATATATTTATAAATATATATTTCTGTTTGTTCTTTCTTTTCATTTTAATTGCGATGATTATTCCTGTTCATCCTCTTTTTGTTATCATTGGAAAATCTAGGTTTACCATTACCGCTATTAAACCCACATTATGTGTTCGTTAGAAATAGTTTTGCAATGAAAAGAGACGAAAAGAAATGGAAAATAAATTCCAAATGTTAACTGGTTTTTGTTTTTGATAATATGACAAAAAAAAAAGAAGTAATTATGTACTATTCAAATATTTATTTACCCTACTGAACAGAGAGACATGAAGTAGTTGAGGACGAATGACAAATTATTTATATTGATTTTTCTCTCTAAAAACAAAACAAACCTTGTTTTTTGACCAGTGTTTGAATAGGTGACTTTGTTATTAGAAGTATTTGTGATTTTAGAAAAATGTGTTAGGACAATTCTTATGAAGAGGAAACTTTTGACTAAAAAACGAAAAATCTTCAAAATAAAACCTATGATTACGAAAACTAATTATTTAATTTATTTAATTATTTATTATTGTAAATTTTTTACTAAAAAAAACTTCTTTATTTCAAAAAAACCAAAATAATGTTTTTTTCACTAAATTTTTTTAGTGTACCAAACCTGTTGTCTTTTGTAATTTTTTAAAGAAAGGTACTTTTATAAAGAAAGGATATTTTTTAATGAAAAGCACTTTTTAATGAAAAGTACTTTTTAAAGAAAAGTACTGTTTTGAGAAAACTATTTTCTCAAACAAGCACATTTCAAAATATAAGAAATTTCTTTAAAATAGTTCGTTATTTTTAAGTGTAAGCAGAACTTTCACTTGCAAGGCAGTGAGTAGAATTTCTCCCAAAACAAACACTTCAAGTTACTTCTATATCGAATGAACAGAGATAGAAAAAAATTTATTCGTCACAGTTTTCTTTCGATATACATACATAGATAACTGTCATTTCTCACAAGTATCATTAAAATCTGAGAAACGATGTTTCATATAAATATCTTTTTTCCAAATTTTGAAGTTATGAAAATTTCAATAAAACACATTTCCTAGCATTACATTATAACATGTAGGCTATAAAAATGGAAAAGTTTTGTCTCTTGTTCAACAATGGGTAAATACAAAGGGCAGTCAATTATGGGAATAATTCTTAAGTTCTAATATAAGGGTGGGATATACAGATTTGTGTAGTATGCAGATTGTAACAATTAATAAAATTGTTTTTATATTGTAAGATACGATTAACGTGTATTTATATTATGGAGCATACACATTTTGATTTATGTATATCAAAAATATTAAAGCTGGGTCATATTTATTCAGTTTATCCCCCACCACTAAAAGCACCAAGTTTAATCTAATTTAAATTAACAATTATCATTTCCCATTAATTGCTAGGTAACCCACCAGCATTAAGTAAAGATATCTATAATAGAAGCATAGTTAAAATGATTGAAAAGCGGACAGATAGACAGACATCTCTTTGCGAGATTCTTAACCTATTATATTATAACAACAGATGTTTAGTGGTGGAGGATACAAATAAATGTAAAAATGTGTTATAAAATTTCCTAAAAAAAAGTGAGAATACTATACATAATTAAGGCTTACCCTTTCTTCCATGAATCGTTTTTGTCATTCGTTTGGAAACCATCAACAGATTCAACTTTAGCTGCAACATTTCGCCTAAATGGATTGTTTATGTTTCGATTGGAACTACCACTGTCATCAGTATTGGAGTCATCCATACTTGCTATATTTTTCGTGTTATCACGTCTATCATTTGAACTATCCCGACTCATATTACGTCTATTGCCATCACGACCAAAATTGTCAACAGGGCCGTCGTTGGTGCCAAAATTGCGTCCAGGTCCATCATTCGGCCCAAAGTTGGGACCGTTACGTCCGAAATTGCGACCAGGACTTTCATTGGGGCCAAAGTTGGGACCGTTACATCCGAAATTACGGCCATGACCTTCGTTGGGACCAAAATTGGGTCCATTTCGACCGAAATTGCGTCCTGGTCCATCATTGGGTCCAAAGTTGTTGCCATTGCGTCCAAAATTACGACCGGGTCCATCATTGGGACCAAAGTTTGGGCCATTACCGCCGAAATTACGACCGGGTCCATCATTGCGGCCAAAGCTTGGGCCATTACCGCCGAAATTACGACCAGGACCATTGGGCCCAAAATTATTACCACCACGATTGTTAGGTCCTCCAAAATCGTTATTAGGACCATTGGGACCCCAATTATTGGGACCATTTGGACCCCAGTTGTTGGGGCCATTGGGTCCCCAGTTGTTGCGACCATTGGGGCCGAAATTATTGTTGGTACCAAAATTATTGTTTGGACCATTAGGACCCCAGTTGTTGGGACCATTGGGTCCAAAGTTGTTAGGACCATTGGGTCCAAAGTTGTTAGGACCATTGGGTCCAAAGTTGTTAGGACCATTGGGTCCAAAGTTGTTAGGACCATTGGGTCCAAAGTTGTTAGGACCATTGGGTGCAAAGTTATTGGGGCCATTGGGCCCAAAGTTATTGGGGCCATTGGGTCCAAAGTTATTAGGGCAATTGGGTCCAAAATTGTTATTGCCACCTATATTGTTTGGCATACCTCTCATGCCACCACCATTGTTACCGCTGAAATTTGAATTCATATCATCTCCAGTCTCTGAATGAACAGAAGAAGCCTTATCTCGGAAACTTTCTCTTGAGTTAGTATTATCAAAATCGGTATTATCCTCAATCGGTTTATCTTCAGCTCCATCACCTTGATTACGTTTTTGCCAATCGTCATCTGGCAACTTTGTTGAATCACCACCCTTAGCATGAGCAACGGCTTCGGAAATTCTTTTCAAAAAGTCTGGATCGTTTAAAGTTTTAGCTAGTTCTGGTAAAGCATTTGCTGATGTATTAGCTGTAGATGTTGTAGCAGCTGGCTCACTAACCAAATCAGTCATATCGGGTTTATCAACTTTAATGTCAAATAAAGACGGAATTTTCTTTGGTGTTGCAGCTTCAGATACTGCTTTATTTTTACCAATTTTTTTTTCATCTGGTTGTTTTTTCGATGTATCTGCATTTTTAGCTGCAGTTGCTGGGAGATCCGAAGAGTTGTCATCGGTCAAATCTAAACCGGGTATGCCGTCGACTTTTTTAAAGATTTCTGACATTTTGCCAGGATTTTCATCTATATTTTCGGCATCATCTTCATCATCCAAATTAATGACCTCTGCAGTTTCAATTGGTTTAATTTTATTGGCTGGTGCTGGTGTATCAAAACGACTTTTTCGTTTTCCCAGTGGTGTAGCAGTGTTTCTATTTTGTTGTTGAGTTTCTTTATTTATGGTAGATTTATTAGTTTCATCCTCTACCACCATCACTTCATCTTGTGGTTTTTTGCCTTGTGAAATACCGCTGCATTTCGTAGTTTCACCAACTTTTGGATTTTCCTTAGATGTATCTGGCTGTGATGTGGTTTCTTGATCAGTTTGATTTGTTTTATCGAACAACTTATTTTGATTGTGCTCCTGGTTATGTTTTGAAGTAGAGCTTTGCTGACTTCCAATCGAATCGTTTCTTTTTCTACCGGAGGAATCATTTCCTACGCTGTCTGTTCTATCGCGATTAGGAGAAGGTTGTGGTGGTGGTTTATTTGGATCTAGACCCATTTGCTCCAATTTACGTCTGCGCATTTGTTCACGTCTTTCAGCAATACGTTTACGTTGATTTTCAAACTCTTGTTCGTAACGCCTGTACATTTCCTTATCGGGATGATTTGCATTTGCCCTTTTCCAATCTTCAAACTGTTGTTCCCAATTACGAAACTGACGGTCAAACATTTCTTCATCCAAGTCATTAATACTGACACGGTTGTTCGGACCAGGACCACGTCTTTGATTTGGAACTTCATTGCGTCCACTATTATATGGTCTGTTGTATCCCCTGTTGTCGGGGCCATTGTAAGGAATTTCAGTATTTCCACGATTATCAGGACCTCTATTATCTCGAGAATTGCTTCGATCGCTGCGGTCATTTGAACGATTGTTGCCACGATTTCGTTCATTAGGTCCTCGGTTAATGGGCCCATCTCTCCAATCGCCACGATTATTGGGACTATCATCCCTATCATTTGGTGCATTGTTGCCACCGCCACGATTAATTGCGACATCATTCCTATTGGTAGGACCGCGATTATTAGAACCAAAGTTTCGATCATTAGGTCCACGACTGTTCCTATTGTTAGGAAGATTATTACCACGATTATTGTATCCATCATTCCAGTTATTTGGATCACGATTATTATTGGGTCCATCATTCCAGTTATTTGGACCACGATTATTATTAGGTCCATCATTCCAGATATTTGGACCACGATTATTACTGGGTCCATCATTCCAGGAGTTTTGACCTTGATTACTGGAGCCAAAATTTCGATAATTATTTTCGCGATTATCGTTATCATCATTCCAATCATTTGGGTTATTATTTCCCCCGTCATTTTGACCATCATTCCAACGATTATTGTTGGGTCCTCTATTGTTTGGACCAAAATTACGATCATGACGTCCCTCATCCAAATTATTTAAACCACGATTCCGATCATTGTCACCAGGACCCTCTAGATTATTTCCTCTCTCATTCCAATTATTTAGACCACCAATTTCAGGGTTAATAGGCCCACTATTGTTTAAAACTACATTACCTGAAGTCTTGTTTCTGTCTTCATTTGGCTGTTTTTCAGAAGTGGTTGGCATGTCATCGGCAATAATAAAGACATTAGAATCTGTGTTGCCTCTATTGTTAGGATCGAAATTGCGATTAGCTTTGCCCTGATTAATAAAGTTATTTGTAGGTTCATTGGGTGGGTCTCCAGCATTCTGATCACTATTCCAATTGTTGTTTGGGCGGTTGTTAGGCCCATTACCACGATTTCCAGATTGATTGTTGTTCCAATTATTGTTGGGGGGTCCTTGCCAGTTATTTTGACCACCAGAAGTATTTGTTCCGTGATTTCCACTGTTATTGCGATTATTAAATTGAGAATTTTCGGAATTTGTTTTTGGCATATTTGGTTTGCCAATTGGAGGTCCTTGCTGTGAAGCTCCAGACCATGGTGGTTGTTGGAAATGATGCGAATTCATATGAGAATTATTGGCGTTAACATTTTGTTGATTGAAATTTGGTGGTGGTTGATTAAATGATGGTGGTGGTTGCTGTTGCCATGATGGTGGTGTTTGTTGTTGTTGCGGTCCAATCGATGATGTTACTACCGACGGATAATTTGTAGGTATTGCTGCGCCAGCTTGCGCACCTGGACCATGTGGTGGCGGTTGTGTATATAACTGAGGCTGGCCAGTGATCTTATTAGTAGGTGCATTTGGTGGTGGTTGTGGATAATATGTTGATGGATAGGCGGCAGGCGTGGCTGATGCAACCGGGATGGCCGGAGTAGCCGGTGCTGTGTTGACTTGTGCCATTTGCATTTCACGTTTGTACTAAAAACACCAACAAAAAAAAAATAAATGTATAAAACATATTATTCTTGGAAACTTGCACTGCACAGGATAAGATTGAAAGAATAATGTATTTATGTGTCTAACAAATATGATTTTTATAAGTAAAGAATTGCCCTACAATTAATTATACACACCTGCTCTCCATATTGAGCATGCCATCTAGCATATTCCTCCTGATATTTTTGCCATTGCTGCCAATGTTGTTGTAGAGCATATTGCTGTTCCGGTGTCATTGCTGCATACTGGGCGGCAGTATACTGAGAGTATGGATTTGCACCGGCAGCCGACGGTGCCGTAGACGTTGGTATCGATGCTGCAGGCATAGCGGTGGATGGTGCCACCGGTGCTGTTGGTAACATGGGACCTATTATAGCAGATGCTGAGGGATCTGCTACACCACTTGGTTCCTGTGGCGGAGGAGGAGGCGCCGTAGTAGGCAACGGCGGTGCCCCAGCATACTGGGACCATTGACTCCACATTTTATAAAAAACCAAGTTTTTAATTATATTTTTTTTCACACTTCTATTTTGCTATATCTATGTACTTATGTATGTATGTTTGTTTGGAGTTTTTTCTTATTGTTAAAAGTTTTTATTTAACTAAGTTACTTTTATTTAACTTTTGCACAACTTGTTTGAATCTATTATAAATATTTAATAGTTTTTAAAATTTTCTTGCAATATTTCTATTGTTTAATAATCATGAAAATTTTATTTAGCAGAAGAGAAAAATTTGGTCGCCATTTTTAAGATAAAAGAAAACTAGTGATGGTACAATTTTTGATAGCTTACACCAGCACAAAAAAACAGATCGACCTGAAGAAAGCAACTATTTTCAACCGCAATCCAAAAAAATTTTGTTCTGTTAAGCAGGTTTTTATCATATGCACAATAAAAACAAACAAAATAAGTAAACAAAACAAATACAAAAATAGCCTCCATCTAAGGCTATTAAAATCCAGGAATGTCACTTTTGAGAAATTACCCGAATATGGGGCATTCCATATCAAAATTAATTTTTTTTTAAATTTTTCAAAAAGGTTGTTGTTGAATCACTCTTTCAAATTGAGCGGTTTATGCATTTTGAAAGCGGATTTCAATAGCCCCCAACTAGGGCTATTAAAATCCAGGAATGTCACTTTTAAGAAATTAGCCGATTATGGGGTAAACCATATCAAAATTAAAAATTTCAAAAAGGTTATTGTTGAATAACTCTTTCAAATTTAGCGGTTTAAGCATTTTGAAAACGGATTTCACTAGCCCACATCTAGGGCTATTAAGATCCAAGAATGTCACTTTCGAGAAATTAGCCGATTATGGAGCATTCCATATCAAAATAAAAAATTTCAAATAGGTTGTTGTTGAATAACTCTTTCAACTTGAGCGGTTTACGCTTTTTGAAAGCGGATTTCAATAGCCCCCATCTAGGGCTATTAAAATCCAGGAATGTCACTTTTGAGAAATTAGCCGATTATGGGGCATTCCATATCAAGTGATTTGTAATTTTTTGTTTACATTTTTGATGTGGTTTTACATGCACGTGTATTTCTTGATATGATTCCAACATATAACATATATACATGCACGTGGCATATGAAAAAAAATGTTGTTGTTGCGGTTGATTTGCACTGTTTGTTTCTTCACATACACAAAAAACAGCATTAACTATTTATTGAGGTTCTTATAGTAAAAATTATCGAATATTTTGTATATGTAATAATATCAATGAAAGGGTTGTCATAAAAAGACGCGAACGCCTTATAAATTGTTCTTATAAAATTAGATTATTAATAAAAGAAAATCTATACTATTCAATGCGGACTATTTTAGAAAACCGATTTTCGGGTTATTCAAAAAATTACAGTTTTTAAAAACTGGTTTGAATATGGTTTCAGCTGAAATAAACCGTTATTCTGGTCTTTTAAATCAAATAATTAAATATTATCGTGTAATCTTAATTTATTGGGTTTTTATTAATATTTTTTCATTAATTATTAAATTTATACCATCTCCAAATGAAAAATCTTTTATACATAACTAATCGATTGTAACTTGTTTTCTTTCTGTGGATCATATTGTTAAAGTATGTGTTTGTGTGTGTTTTAAATCCACAAACAAATACATGTGCTCCTAAAGGAAAATAACATTTGACACAGAAGAAAGACATGGCTAGAAAAAGAAAAATTCCCGTGCGTAAACATCATGGTATACGTGATCCTCTCAAGCAACTGGAGGTCAGGGAGAAAAAGTAAGTTCATTTTTAAATAATAAAATAAATATAAAAAAATTTGACATTTTCTATATACATATATCCTGTACAGGCTTAAGAACGTTGTCAACAGTCCGCCGCAGAAAGATGATCAAAAAATGTCCTACAAATTTGTACAATTTAAAAAATTAGCTGATCAGGCTAAAAGTGGTAAAAAAATAAAACGAATTCGTAATGGTGTAGAAGATAAACCCAAAGACATGCCAGCTGTAGCCAACAAAAAGAAAAATGCTCCTAAGGATGGCAACAAGTTTAAGAGTATAAAACAAATGCCAGGTGAAGAAGATTTGGACTATATACGCAGAGTTAATCGTATAACTAGTGAAAGTCTCAAGGAGGCTCAGTATGAAGCAAAGTATGGCGTTAAAGTTTTTCGTAATCCCAACACGGGAGAGATTTCTATTAAAAAGAAACCTCCCAATGAAATAGATGAATTGTTGAAGCAAAGGAAAAAGCAAATAAAAGGTGGCAAAATAAAAAAGAATCAAAAGGCAACTGATAAGGAAGTAAAAAAAATTGATCCTAAATTAGTTAAAGAATTGATAAAACAAGCTATACAAGAGGATGAGCAGGAAAAGTTAAGAGAAAAAGAAAAGGAAATTGTTGAGTATCGGAAGGATGTTGTGAAATTTGGTGAAATCGTACATGCTCCACCAAACATTTCCACACTACCAAGAAAGGCCCAAAAAAATGAAACAGTGCCAAGAGTAAGTAAAAGTTTTACATTATTTTCTTTAGATAAATCTATACAAACCAATTATTTGCCCATTTTTCTAGCCCGGCATGAAAAACAATCTTTTACTAAAGGATCTACTAAAAACAAAAGAAGGTGAATGCACAGACACTGAATATTCCAAAAATTCTTCCCAAGCCAGCAGTAAAAAAGCAAAGTCAACTGGTTCTATTAGCAAAAAACAATTGAAGGGTAAACGTAAAGATCTGCCGGAAGCCACACGTAATATGTTGGAGACTGAAAGACAAAAATTAGTTAGCCTTTATAGGGATTTGAAAAAATCTAAAGGCATACAATCAGATAAAACTTGACCACAGAAAATAACACTATAGGTATTTTTTTGTAGTATGTAATTCATATTTTTTAGTAGAACTATTTAAATTAACAAATAAAAACTATTAGAGCTCAAAATAAAAATTACACGGCATTTTTTGTTTTTTAAAAATTAAGTTCCTAGATTTTTAAAATCTTACTTTAAAAAAAATATGTCTGTCCTTTAAAGCGGTTTTGTTATTTTGGTCAAGAAATTGTACATTAAAGAATAATTATGATGTATTTATTACATGCCACCGGATTGTTTTTGTAATAATTGAGCAAAACGTTGCGTTATCAGCAGAGAGGTGTCAATAAAACGATCTACACAGTTGGACAAACACGTTTCGGTAGAACTATCCAATTTAGAGCCAGGTTTGCCTATACACTTATCCCAGCAGATTTCATTGAATTCATGGATCTGTAACAAAAAATTTGGTTTAAATTTACAACCAATTGAACTTTGGAAATAAACATATTTTTATCAACATACATACCTGAGCATTAACCTGTGCTTTTTGTTTTTCAATCATTAAGAATTCTTGCAATTCTTTGTCAGCGCTTTTAGAAGACAAGTTATCAAAATCAGACATTGTGTTAATTTATTTTTAATTAATTATGAATTCCTTAAACTTTTAAGAAAAATTAAGCAAACTCTGATATTTGCTTTTATATAACCTCAAAAAAAAAAACTGAAAAGTGAAGAACAAGAAAACATATGGGCTTAAGATTCACCAGGAAGTAATAACAAACAACACCAGTTATCGATACACAAATTTACCGCATATTATCTAAAACCAGAAAAATACTAATTTCTCATCTCTAGGGTTGAAAATAAAAACATATGTACATATATATTTGTAAACAAACTAATCTAATAATTTTATAAATTTATCAGAAAAGTCATAGAAATGTCCTCAGAAGTATCATCTTCTGCTGACAACTGTCTCAAGGACAATGAAGATTTCTTTCCCACAGCTGAAGAATTAGAATCATATTATAATATGCTAGAAAATGGTTCAATACTGGAATTAGAATGGCAATGTCCTGGCCGAAGACCACCTTCTCCGGACTGTTCAAGCAGCAGCAGCAAAGAACCCTCAAATTCCACCGATACCACTGAAACTCAGGAGTAAGTACATATGTAATAATATATTTCATTTGAAATTTATAAAAATATTAAAATTCCTTGCAGACCCTCAAAATCCAATGATTTTGACTTTAGCGATGATGTTGCTCAGCCACAAATGCGTGTACGCAGTCAAAATTCTACGCCAAAATCTGTTAAAAAGATAACAGCTAATTTTGCCGGTGTTATGGAGGCTCTGAAAAAGAAAAATGCGGAAGGGTCATAGTACTGAACACAACAAGAGTTGTTAGGTATAAGAAGCTCTAGATTTAAAGATAATTTATGGATAAAAAGCTCATATTTTTATAATGTAGCATTTAAGATTATAAACTAAATAAATTACTGTTTAAAAAGTTTTCAAATTAAATTAAATCCAAGTAACATTTTCGTTTCAAAACGAATTCACAAATTTTGGTGTTTTGCAAGTCGTAACAACATGCTTTACTCGTTTAATAAAAGTGCGATTTTCTTAACATAAATTTTACGACTATTGAAAATCGATCGTTTTTAAAATCACTGTATTTACAGAAGATGATGGATACAAAATAACTCGTAAAGATCTGATTACATTTTTATGCTTAGAGAACTGTTAAGGAAGGAAGTTAAAGAGCTATGGTCTTACTGGCGTTATTTGTCGCTCCACATCATTCCACAGGTTCTCAATTGGATTGAGATCTGGAAATTGGGCTGACCATTTCAACTCATCAATCTTATTCTACTCCAAGCAACTTCTCACAGTGCGTGGCATGTGTTTTGGGTCGTTATAGTGCCTAAGTGTATTTAAAAGTAACTTTGATAAGCATCGTGCATCGACCTTATGATTTGGCGTTTCCAAACACCAAAATGAATTCTGGTCACACAAAATTACTAGATGAGCAATTAGTGCGATTTTTAGAAATTAGTAAGTCCCAATTTACACGAAGCATTTTTTTTTTATTGAAAAGACAATTTCTTTCTTAAAATTTCTTCAGTGTTCACACAGCAAAATTTTATGCTTAAATCACTCGTATTTTTATTTGAGAGTGAACACACATATGTGCATATGTATGCAATACGAATAAGAGAGTAACACGAATTATCTTCCCCTCACCCCGATGTCTAAAAAGCAATCAACTTAGCTTAAAGAATTGCTGCGTGTATATTTTAAAAAAATAGTAATATTAATGTATTTGAATGGCCCGCATGTTCTCGAGATCAGAATACCATTGAGAATATTTGGGGAATATTAAGTCCCGGATCACACAATGCAACTTTTGCTGCTCAACTTTTGAGTTTTTGGTTGAGACTCAAACTCAAAAGTTGAGCAGCAAAAGTCGAATTAATACTGAATTCTGGCAATATGAAAGCATATATCACCTTAAAGAAGTAGTTATAGATACTTGGAGATGTATATCTGTAGATCGAATTTTCTTAATTTTAAGTTTTTGTGAATATTGGTATATTAAGTTATTTAAATTTCGGTGTATTTATAGTTATAAAACACTAATAAATTTCTTTATACATTTTTAAGAGGTTAAATAATGATTTTTTTGTTAAAAATATTTGTTTTTTTTTTGTTCGTTTTACATACATATACATACATATGTATGTAGGTTAAACTGTTTTACTTTTTCTTTAACTTACAAAATTTAGAAAAATTTTATGTACACCAATACCTTACTTTGCGTCGAGGTTACGTTAAAAAAAAACGACGAAAAGCGAATTAAGATTTTTTATAGTAAACCATGTAAAGATCGAATATAGGTTCTAGGGTTATAAAAATACTAAGTCGTCGGCTTTCTTTCACAAAAAATTGGTCCAATATTTGCTAAACAGCTTATTTTTCAATGTAAAATAAATTGTCCTTGTATTACTACCACTAGAATTATCGTTGGATAATGCTTTACTTTTTATGTGATCCAATAAGCTTTTTGCTTTTGTCTAAAATGCAACTTTACTTAAGGGTGCGCAACTTGATTTTCAATCTTGTACGGGTCATCGTTTTAGCATCTAATATGTTGCAGATTTTGCAAAAATTAAAAAAAAAAAATTATTAGACACAACTCTTAATAAAATGGAGATGAGACCAAGAATGATGACGAAATATGTAGACGACCTATTTGAAATTTTGAAAACGAATCAAGTTGAGAATATTTTGAAGACATTGAACGTTTTTAACAGACAGATGCAGTTTACATTAGAGAGAGAAATGGTTATCTAACAAATTACCATATTTAGATTCCCTAGTCATCACGGATGGTAATATAATTAAAATAAACTGGTACCAAAAACCTGTATCTTCTGGCAGGCTTATTAATTATTATTCAAAACATCCCAGAAGAATAATAATGAACACTGCTACCAACTTTATCACCAGAGTTCTAGGCAATAGCGAATTTCACAAAGAAAATAAAAATTAGACATATGTATTTTACACAAGACTGACACAAGACAATTTGATGAAATATACAATAAATAAGAAAAAATCTGACAACAATTTGATGGAAACGAAACCACATAAAATTTACAAATCTGTTGAATATATACTGGGTTATCAGAAAGGATGAACTACTCTGATATATATGACAAGGAAAAATACATATTCACCCCTATCGTGAATAAAAATTCCACATGAAATTTGTTCCCTTTTCACATTTTTCCTATTAAAATTCAATGTTAAAAAAATAAAAGGGAACAAATTACATGTGGAATTTTTATTCACGATAGGGGTGATTGGCAATGAAAACGGGTAATACGACATCAAAATTATTCAACAACATGAAATCTAAATTGGACAAACTAGAAAAATGAAATCTAGTATACCAAATAAAATGTGACGGCGACGATACTGATATATGTCCAAAAATATACGTAGGTACAACGAAGACAAAATTAAAAACTAGATTGTCATCACATAAATCGGACCAAAAATCAAATGCCAAACCATTTTCACAAAAAACAGCACTTGCTGCCCATTGTGCAATAACTGGACATCGACCAAACTTTGATAATGTAAGAGTAATTGTGGAAGAGAATAATACTAGAGATGTTACAAATAGTAACTATCAGGCATGTCACAGAATTCGATCGGAATGGTTTCAATTCCGTATTTGCAAATCGATCGTTTTTACTTTGTGTTCTCTAGATTCCGATCAATTTTGTTTATTACCAAAAAAAATTTAAATTTCGTTTTTTAACCTAAAAACAAAAAACATTAGTTTTTTTTTTTTAAATAAAAAGAGGTGTGAAAACAAAATATATGAAATTAAGCTTTTATTTTGTGTTGCCTCTTTAAATCCAATAAAATAAAAAATTATTGTATTTTTTTTTACAAATTAGACCAATATATTTCAAACATCTTCTGTTCATCTTCAGGATCTGAAATAAAAAATAATAATAAAATAAAAGCTTAATAATATAATTTGATCCAGCAATACAAAATATTAATCAAAATATATGAAGTGTGCTAACCTCATGTCCAGCACTGTATAACGATTCAATGAGATTTTGTTTAATTTTCATGTTTTAAATAAAACATATTTTTTTGTTATAGTACACATTTAAAATTGTTCTTTTTTTTATTATTATCTGTTCTTATTTTCTTGTAATTAATGTAAATAATAGTTTTGAATGTGAAATTCGATTTCTTTTTATTTAACTTGTGTGATAAATTATGTTTGTTCTTTTTTTGAAGTTATTTTGTTTTAGTAATAATTAATTTTAAAAAGTATACCACACACTTACACAGTTTTAAAATTACTATTTATTTATTTGTAAAACTTATATACGATTTTTCATTTTACTTTTTGTGGTTTGTAATAAATTTATGTGTAATAAATGAGTGTTACAATTTATTTTTAATTGTTAAAATCTTATTTTATTGATTTAAAAACCATTCTTTTATTGTTTTACAAAAAAATTACAAGGCAAGGTCATACAACAACAAGTTGATCAAGTATATTATTAAACTATTTCTTGTTTATTTAAAAAAATTAATTTGTTTTTTTTTTATACCTATAAAAGTGAATTCTTCTAAACACACTGACTGTATTCGATGAATAAATGTTGCATTAGAGTTTGTTTTTAAAATGTACATAAGTGATTATTTTAAACATTATTTAATTACACTTCAGTTATGGAAACAAGTTATAATAAAAATAAAATGGAAACATTAAACAATATACTACACTAAATTATAAAAGCGTTAATAATGAATATAACAAACATAAAGACAGAGAGGGTTTCCTTAAAACAAAAAAAAAAAAAAAAAAAAAAAAAAGATTGTTTAGACATAAATCAATATACATACATAAAAAAGATTAATTTAAATGTAAAAATATAAAGAAAACATGGTAAAAAAAATTATGCTAAAATTTAAAGCTAAATATTTATAAACAATGTGTTGGTTTTATTTTACATATTATTTAAATATATATTTTGTTTTTTTTTCTTTTTGTGAAAAAGGCACTTAAAAATGTAACTTGAATAAAAAAAATAAAATTTGTTTGTAAAAAATAATATAAAATATTGGCGTAAAATTATGCAAAGGAATAAAAAATATAGTAACAAAAATATTTATAATAAAAACTAACAAAATGTATAGTAATTTCTTCTCTACTAACAAAACAATATTTATATATAGTTTTATATTTAACTTAATTTCATTAGAGAATAGGAGAGCTTTTTTTTGTGTATTTTGTATCTTAAATATAAAATTTTGAAAATAATTTTCACTTGCACTTGATTTTCATTTAAATTTTTTTTAGGTTTTAATTTGTAGTTTTTAGATATTCCTTATTCAATTCATTGAAGAAAGAGATAAAGGTGGGGAGATATTATTTAAATCTGACTTTGGTATGTTACTTATAGTTTCATTTCTAATTGACTGTATTACACCAACTATATCACGAAAGGTTGGTCGCAATTTTGGGTTTGCATGCCAGCAGGTTCTCATGAGGCGATCGTAAACATTGTCAGGACAGAGTGGTGGTTTTCGTAAACTGAAATTAAAAATATATACTACGTATTAGAAGCTTTGTATAACTTAGTATAACTTTCATGCTGATAATTTGTTTAGTTTTTACTTCAATCTGGAAGTACATTTTCAGTTTAATGTGATTTGAAATTTGTGTGTTTCAAGCTATTCGAAATGGAACGGCTTAGTTTTCTGGCTATTCTAAATGAACCAGTTGAGTTTCTATGATATTCGATATGAACCGGTTGAGTTTTAATGCTATTCTAAGCTAATCGGTTGATATTTCATGCTGTTTGAAATTAACCGGTTGAGATTATTACGTATTCAAAATGAACCGGATTCTACATCATCCGGTTCAGTTTTCATTGTGTTCGAAATATAGCAACTGAGATTTCATTACATTCAAAATGAATTGGTGTTTTCGTGTAACATATTAGTCCGCTGTCACACGTTTCAGTTCTGAGTCTTCAAAGCGAGTATTTTTGGATGGGAGAAGAGAATAAAAGGGCTACTTACTTGACGGTACTAGTCAATTATCTTATTTCCATTTGTTTTCTTCCTCTATTTTCTTTGTCTTATTCTACGCGAAGTTATTTGCATGAAAAAGTAGAAATTTAATGGTAAACATTTTAAATACGCGTGTGAACGAAATGGCTGGTTCAAAAAAGAATTGAACAAAAACTGATCAGCTAAAACTGAAACAAGTTAAATTGTCGTATTTGGTGTGAAAAGCGGCCAGAAGCATTGCCAATGCATCCCGAAAAATGCACTGTTTGGAGTGGATTATGGGCCGACAGAATCATTAAACCGTACTTTTTCAAACACGACGAAGCAGGAACGTTACTGTGAATGGGGAACGCTACCGTGCGATGATTACAATTTTTTTTTTTTGCCTAAAATGGAAGAGTTGGACACAGCGAAACACGGAATGCGAAACAATGGGCCAATTGAGAGGCGAGTTCGTTGAACAGTTTATTTGGGGCCGGTAAATTGGCAGCCTAGATCGTGTGATTTATTGTCTTCAGACTATTTTTGTGGGGCTTTTATAGGGTTCATATCTATAGGGACAAGCCCGCAACGCTTGACGCACTAGAAGCTAATAAATTCTTCAATTTATTGAGAGTTATTCGTCGTTTTGCACCAGGCAAATTTTCTACGGTATTGTGTTTGTTATACTAGTCTATAATTTTTTTACTGCACAGGGATGCCTTTCAACGTTTTTACCTATTTCATGCAGGGATTTACCTTTTCTATGTAAGTCTATTATGATTTGCCGTGTTTCAATTGATGTTTGTCTTCCAATTGTAAATTTTACATATTTCTATTCCTATACTTACCGATCTCCTCTTTCAAGTCTTTGTAGAAATTCATCTTGGCTCAGTTCAGTATTTGGATCTAAATTTGGTGTTTCACCGCGTGAAAACATTTCGAATAATGTCACACCATACGACCACACATCTGATTGTGATGAAAATTTGGCATCTTTTTTAATGGCTTCGGGAGAATACCTTAATTAAACATCAAACATAAATTAAAAACGCCTTATTTCGTACAGAAAAAAATATAAATATTTACCATTTAATTGGTATTTCACGATTACTATGGGCTATATAATAACCATCTGAATCGGCACGCTGGGCTAAGCCGAAATCTGATATTTTAACACTGTCTCTATCCACTAATATATTGCGAGCGGCCAAATCTCGATGTATGATATTTTTACTGGCCAAATAATCCATGCCCTAGAAAAAATATTAAAACAAAATATAAAGTTATAATTTATTTTTTAACAAAGAGCAATACAACAAACAACTTACTTTTGCTATGTCTAAAGCAAAGCTTAATAAAATAGGGTTTGTTAAATTTGGCTTTCTGGAAGTTAAATACACCAAAAATGAACCGCTTTCTAAATATTCCATGATTATGCAAAATGGTTGTTGTATCCAATGTTTAATTTTAACAATATTTGGATGCTTCAGGGACTACAAATTAAAGTATTAAGGAAAGTATAAAGTTTGCAGATTAAAAAGATTATAATTATTTAAGTATGTATGTTTAACTCACCTCCATTATTTCTATTTCACGCATAAAATCTTCATTGAGTTGAGGTGCCCTTAGAGACTTAAGGGTTTTTATGGCCACGAATTCACGTGCATTGTCCGGACTATTATAGCGCACTTCACCCAGATGCACTGTACCGTAGTGTCCTTCGCCCACTTTCTTTTTAAATATCACCTTACCATTCGGTATTTCCAATACCGAAGGAGTTGTGGTAAAATAATTACGGAAATTCGATTTTTTAACTTCATGCGCAAAACCATTACGACGCACATTCTGGTCATCGACATTGTTGATATCATTAGCTAAAATTTAGAATTTCTCTTACATATCTCTTCAAGCAATATTTATTGTACAATTAAATTTACCCATTTCCAAATCTGCAAAATCATCTGGATCCTCTATGGTGGAATAGTCATCATTGAGGGTCTCTTTAATGGAAATCAAACGTTGGAATATTTGCATATAATTGAAAGGTTTATCGGGATCCATACACCAGCCATCCATCATTACTTCGAACATGACCGGTGGGCAATCTCTGGGAGCGGGTAGAATGCCACCGTAACGATTGTAATTTTGTCGCAACATTTCACTAGTCACATTTACAATGGGTGCACCACGGGAAAATATTTCCCAAACTGTGGTAGAAAAAGCCCACAAATCCACATCTAATTGTTTTTTGGCAGCCTTTAAATTGTGATGATATTCAAATGGGATCCAGGGCAGACTGTGGGGTTGGAAAAAAATCCCCAGATTTGTAAAGAATGTTTGAATGAAAATTAAAGAGAATTATTTGTGTAGACATATTTAAGAAGTAAAACAAGAAATTAAATGACAAAAATTTTACTTACTCATCCGGACTATATGATTTTGGAAAACCAGGATCTGAGATTTTAGCTTCTAATAGTTGAGTTTTGGGATCGAATTTTGTAACAAGTAAATTTGAACAACGTATATAGCCATGTATTAAGCCAACTTCTTGCTGGTATGTTAAACAAAAAACGAAATTAATAACAATGCTATTGACAAAATGTAACAATCACTTACCAAATAGACAATTCCTCTAACTAAACCATGTACAACATCTAATAATTGACGTAGAGATATTTTGGCTTTATTATGCAATAGGAATTCATTTAAAGGACCAAATTTAGAATATTCCATAACCATGGTATAGGGAATATTTAAGGTTAAACCATACAATTTAATGATATGAGGTGAGTATATGCGACTCCAGGTATTTGCCAAATCTTTAAAGCTCTAATAAACACAACAAAGTGACAATTAAATTTATAAATTGCAATTTAATTAATATAAAAGAAACCAACCTCATAATCCTTTTCATCTTTGAGTACTTTTAAAGTAACAGTAATATCCTTAAAACCACCATCCTGTAACCAGTCAGCTTTCATTTTTGTCATTTTACCATTATCACAATCACGCGAGGAATCTATTAAATAAAGTAATTAGTAATGAGATGCTTTGCCTGTTGTTATTATCTCTGCGTTTAGACTTACTGTGATACCATTGTAAATCTTTGGGAGGATCAAATATTTGTGGACGTTTACGTAAGAGTTCAGCTTCGCTTATTTCTTTTTCAGTCTTTTTCAATTGCACATGTTTTGGCAAACATATTAACAGTAGTGGCGATTTGTCGTATTCCGTTGGCGGTATACGTGATCTTTGTTCAGTTTCTGCGGGTATAAATTGTGCTAAATCTGTCAGTTTATCAAATATCTCCTGTGTTCCATTAGAGTGTAATTTCCACCTGACAGATGTAGTTGTTGCATTATCCACTTGACATATTTCTTTTGTGATTTTAAAGGTTTCCGTTTTGAATTTTTCAGGCTGTAGACCTTCGCTTATGCTGTGAGAAAAATTTTTTGAAGGTGAATAAATTTAATAGATGTAAAGAAATTTTAACAAAAAAAAAGCGAGTGCTTACAAAAGCTATAAGTACTTGTAAACATGTCACTGAGTTAATGTCAGAATAAACTCAAACAAACTTTATTTTTTAGGGCTGTTTAAAAATTTAAGTTCGTAGATTGAATTAAATTGCTTTATTTATTTTTCTTAGTGGATTTTGACTTTTTGCTTTTGTTATTTATGCTCTTAATAACTTCAACTTTCATAAAACATTTTATCATAATCTATACAAGTTTGTTGTGTTATTAAACATGTACTTACATATACTGTGAGCGTCAATGTAAAGTAAACACCTAATATTGTTTCAAAAGTTATATATACTACAAGTTTGAACTTTAAACAAATTATATTGCATAATTCATAAGTAACTTAAGCAAAATATAACTAACATAACATTCAACAAAAACTAGAAAAAAGGGAAACATAAACAAATAATTGACTTTTAACGGAAAAGTACCAGATCTATCGCGTAAAAATAAAGTAAACAGTATATAAGAATTTTGTAAAACATTGTATTTAATATTTTGTTTGTAGTCCTTTTGCCTTTATCACAGCTGACAACCTTCTAGACAAGAATCAACGAGTTTTTTAGTGGAATCCGGCGAATTTTTGTTTCATTCATCCTGTATTAATGTCCTTGGATGAAATATTTCTTTGCTTAATTTTTTTTGTCCAGATATTCACACAGGTACTCAATTGAATTGAGGTCTAGGGACTGTGGAGGATGATTTAAAATTTTTGAACAACGATTGAGCAACAATTTTTTACAATTTTGGAGGTATGCTTAGCAGCATTATCCTGTTGAAAAATTCAGTTCTGCCCCAGTTCTAATTTCTCTACACTAGAGGTTTCTAGAGATGCTATAAATGTAAGATTAGTGACCCCTGATGCCGCCATTTGACTCCAAATATCTCAAACTTATTTTTATCCATGAAAAGGTTATTATTATAAAAATTTTAAGGTTCATATATAAATACATATATGTCTTGCGAAATTCAAACTTTTACCTTGGGTTTTGTTTGATAAAAAGGTCTTCTTACGTGGCATTCTACCATGTAGCCCATTTTGATGCAAAGATCTTCTAATCGTACTCGCTCGCTTTTCTTAAAATTTCAAGTGATTTTTACAGCACTAGATGTTGAGTTTGTTCTTTCTTCTCTTACTATAGCTCTTACTTCAGTTTTCTAAGACCCTTTGGTCGTTTCGCACCAGGCAAAATTTCTACGGTTTTATGTTTGGTATAGTTATCTATAATTTGTTTTATTGTACAGTGAAGCCTTCCCGGTTTACGGTTTTACCTATTTTACGCAGAGATTTGCCTTTACTGTGTAAGTATATTGTGATTTGCCAAGTTTAAATTGATTTATGTCTTCTTATTGCAAATTTTTCACTACTTAACGTCACAACTGAATCTCTTCTACTGATAAATTATGAAACTTGCAATGATTTTGAATGGCACTTTAGCCTTATACTTTCAAACAAAGAAAATTTAAAAGAATTGCCACTACTATTGTAACGACAGGGTTTTTTTTTGCAAAAGGATGATACTACTGTTTACTTTATTTTGATGCGTTAAATTTAATATATTTTAACAATAAATAAAAGGTGAATTTAATTCTACTTAATTAACTATGTAAAAATGCAATATAATTTTCTAACATAACATTATTTATATTAATATAATTAAGCTTTCCTTTTAATAATGAGTGGTAATGACTTTATTTTGACGCTCACAGTATAACAATAAAGTAAACATTATGCTATAAGATTAATATAAATATTTGCTTACGATTTTGTATTGATGTCAATATAATATGTATCATATTCTTTTTCACACTGGCGTATAATATAACTGCCGCATTTGTCACGTTGTTCCCGTATTTTAGCAAATGAAAATGCGCCACTGCAAAAATAAAACATAAATAATCATAATTCGAAGAGAAAACTCAATATTTACCCCACAGGTCCATGACAACGTAAATTACGCAATTCAGCCAATGAGGGTGTAACATATTGCATACAAAGATCAATCATCCATTTTGTGGTTAATCTTAAAATTTATAAAATATTTATTTATTTATTTATTTAAAAACGCAGTATTTTATAAATAAAACATACCTCATATAACCTGCCAGATAGGAAATAAATGCATCCAATTGTATTTTATTTTCAAATTCTATTCGATAACCATTGGGCATGCCACTTATTTCCAACCGGCATCTAAATGAATTGGAGCTACCGCCTCGCGTGTAAATTGCATAAATATTTTCCAGTTTACTTACTAAGACCCACTGTTGTGTATAAATGAATAAATGTTACAAGAGGAAATCATAAATATTAATAAATTAGAGAGATAAGAATTTTATATATGTAAATCAACTTTTAGGTTTATGCAAAACTCCAAAGTAAGGGTTCAATTACTTATTTATTTATGTTTTATTTATAGAATTGCAAACAAAACAAACAGTGTGCCAACAATGTTAATATAAAATAGCAATTCTTTTTGTTAGGATATAGAATATATAAATAGCAATCATTCATTTGAGTGCACATATTGATATATACATAGA
Organism: Bellardia bayeri; assembly: GCA_950370525.1. Taxonomy (NCBI): domain Eukaryota; kingdom Metazoa; phylum Arthropoda; class Insecta; order Diptera; family Calliphoridae; genus Bellardia; species Bellardia bayeri. The sequence goes on from OX493266.1 coordinate 82,022,299, forward strand.
TTTTTTGTTTATACATATGTATGCATACTAGGAACTCCATAACAATTCTTAGTAACGTGAGCATAGCGGAGCTACTACACTTTCTACGAACAGCTCTGGACATGACAATTAAAAAAAAAAAAAAAAACTATAATCAGTGATTAAAGAACTGGTTCCACTACTATTCTACACTAATGTGAGCTAGCTCCGCAATACTTTTTAAAAACTAGAGTTAACAAAATTTACAAACAATAATCAGTGGTCCCACGCCAAACAAGAACTGGCTGTATAAAAAAGCTCTAGTTGTGGAACTTATACATTTTTTCCTGGCTATTAAAGTTATTTTAAGAATAATTGCTTTAATTAAATCATTTTACTTGCAACTAAATATTTGTAACAAAATAAGCAGTTTAAAAAAACTAAAGAAATCTAACACAGTGGTTTCGTTTTGAGACTATTTTTATAAGTATTATGGAATAATAAACATTTGGTAATTTACGAAAACGCTTAATAAACGTTACTAAAATATTGATTAAGAAGATATTTTGTATTAATTTGAAACATAATAAGCAATACGAAAGGCATTGAACAATTAAAGTAATAAAGAATATGCACCTATTCCATATTGATATTTTTGTAAATTATCATTAGTCTTTGAGGAAAACTGGAAGATACCTATTTCTGGCAGACTTATTTATAATTTCATTTACTTTTCTGCGATGCACTATTGTAATAACGACAATAGTATATCAATGTATTCAAATAAAAAAAAATAATTTTGCTCGCAAGAATACACATTCTATTTTAATATAATTTTTTATGTAAATATCCACTTTCTTAATAATCAACTTAATAAAATACCCGATAACTCCTGTTTTTAATTAAATTCAATTTTGCTCAATATTGTACTAAAAAACAGAAAATAAACCTTTTGTTTGATAAATTTTAATCTAGTACCATTTCAGCGTTCAACTATGTGAGATAATATCTCACAAAGATTTATTTGCTTTTAACTTATGAATTTCTTAAATTATTGGTTCACTCATCCATACACTTTATAATTTCTGCACTCCCTTAATATATTTTACACAAGTATTCCACAACTCACCTCCATTTTATCCTTACTTGTGACCCGTGCCACCTTCAAACCCGGCTCCACGGTATCAAACAAATCCAACTTAATATAAACTTTAGCCGTTGTTGGCGTATTGGTCGTCGACAATATATCGCCCGGTATAAAATCCACTCTCCCCACAAACGATTCCAATAAATAATCAGTGGCCAGTGTATTCAACTCATGCACATAATGCCACTTAACCTGGGCCAAATGAATTTGACGCTCTCTCAGCATGCGAAATGATTTACAAATTTTACCCTTGATAAAGATTTTATGAGCCCTTACTAATGGCCTAGGTAGATAACGTTTATAATTCGATTCTATGCGATCTATAGACTCTCGCTGTTCCAGCAAATCTATGTACATATTGACGGCACCAAAACCCATAACGTTGTCCTTTTTCAAAGGGTATTTGATGGACGGTATGCACTCGTGTACCATATCATAACGCATTTGATTGTACAGATACTCGTAAGCATTGGGATCCATTGTCTGCAGTTGTATATCCAAGGAGGGCACTTTAAAACGCATGCGAAAGCAATAGGTAACATTAGCTTCCAGTTGCTGACCCGCAAGGCACCAATCATTGCTGGCTGCCTCATCGAATACCCGTAAACCGAACAAGTATCTGGTGTTGGGCAATATTCCCATTTCACGGCTAAAATCTATGCATATATCCTCACATGTGGCACAACGGAGATGTTCATATTCCACATATCTACGCTTGCGATAATTATATATGCGATGCGTTATGGTATCGGAGCCTAAAGCAACATTTTGACGCATTCTCTCCATGCTATCTGTATAGCATTGGGAATTCTGTGAAATGGTGGTGTTACTGGTTGTATCGTGTTCATGGTCATGCCCATTATCCAAGTCCAAATCGTAAATGCCATTGCGATCGTCCAGTATTGAAATGCTACCAATCGAACTGTTGATATCATCCAGCAATGTCATGGTTGTGTGTGTGGTGCCCGAAGCATTTGATGCTTGATTCATTTTGCTGTTTTACTAATTGTTGTTTGTTTTAGAAAGAAATTTCTTTTAAGCACTTTTTAGGATTTTTTTGCTCGTCTTTGCTGCTGACACTAGTTCCTAATGGTATATTTTATTTTTTCCAAAACCCGTTTACGCTGGTTTTCCTTTTATGCAATATACTACTGGCTTTTTGCTTCCATCTATTAACAAGCCCAGCATGATGTGCATGGAAATGCAAAATTTAATACTTCATTTCGTTTGAAGCCACCATTTAGTTACTTTGCTTTCAATAACATTTAACAATGTTTTTCCTAAAATAAGCACTTTATTTTTGTAAATATTTGATTAAATTGATGAAAGAAAATTTTTTGCAAACTTTGTTTTTTTATTTTTTTCACACTTATCAGGCATTAACTTGGCTGTATGTAAAAGTACTACGATTTTACTACTAATTATAAAGTGAGTATGTAAATAACAACTATGCTTGTTAGCTGCTAAACTAGGCATCACTTTTTTAGATATGACAAAATCAAGCGAAATTACTCAAAAAATTCCCGCTTTTTTTATTAGTAATAAATTATAAAATAAACACAAACGAACGAACCAGTTTAAGTGAGCAGCAAGTAGTTTAAATGAGAATAGGGTCTCTAATCACTCATATTGCGGACTAAAAATCGATTTTCTATATAAAAAATTAAAAAATGTTAAATCCTTCATAACTTTGTAAATAAGCGTTTAAATGAGAAACATAGGGATCTACTCCCTGATTATACTAGGAGTTTATTACTTTGTCAAAAACGTACATATTTGTTAATAATTGACTGCGGTTTCGATTAGTAATGATAGGAGGATTTGAAAGAAGTATTGTATGGTATGATGGCCGTGGTCCCATCGTTCCTTTTCCATTTTCTGATGGGTACTGTTCCTTAAAAATCATGTTTTAACTACATATAAAATCAATTTGGAATAAAAATCGAAATTTTATTAAAATGTTTTAAATGTTTATTTTAATAATTTAACAACTTACAAACTAAATTCAATATAGCACATAAAACAACAACTACTAATTAATATAAACTTTTCTAAAGAAAAACATACAATAATTCTTACTTAAACTAATTTACTAAAGAAAAAACTAAACAAATCACATTATGTTTAACTAACTAATGAGCTTTGGCTTTATAGGTGATTTTCCATACTTCAAATAAACATATTGTGGAATGAAATCTGTAAAATATCGACAATGGCATTGAGACATGTGTTATAATGGTCCATGCCCAAATGCCAAAGAATTCCATATGGGACTGACGAAACACCGCTCTGCCCTTAATTAGGGTATTTACAAACCATATGGCAATATTAGCTATCAACAGGAATGTTATAATTTCTCTGCCTGGCTTACGACGCACTTGTTTAGATCCTTTACATCTGCGATGACTAGAATGTAGGATAAACATGGTTTGTAGGGAGGTTTGCATTAGAGCGAAAACTTCGGCAATTATGCCCTCAACACGATCAGGTACTGTGTCCCATTTGGCAAAGTAACTACCCAAAATGCTGAACATGCCATAGAGGTAAACTCCTAAAAGAGATGTGATTGTAAGTTTTGGATTACGTAGATAGTTTGATTCAGAATTTTACCTGTTTGGGCCACTATTAACAACAGATTGTCCAATTGCATTGAATGATGTTCATCGCCGGTATCTTTAACGTATTTCAAATCACGCATCAGTATCATGCCTGCAAGGAGAAAAATGGATTGGAGATTTCAATGTGATGATCACTGATTACTTATATATATCTTACATTACCTGTTACAATTGCCGCCGCACAGCCCAAGTACATTACTGTCTCCCAAATGGTTACCTCTTGGGTGGCTACTAGTTCATAACCGGGTTGGATATATAACACAAAATACATAATCATGGCAATAATTGTCATGACAATGATTAAAATACCAAAGAATAAACCCTTGTGTGATTGTGAACAATCCACAGAGAAATGATGGGCAGGTTTCTGATGTACTGGCTTAATGGAATTCTTACGGGACTTGTCAATATCGGGTATAGATTTAACAGTTTTCCACATTTCATATAAAATAACAGCACAGATTAAAGAGTATTCAATGGTGCAGGGAAAGAGAAAGGGCGAGAGTTTCTAAAAGAGCAAAAATCTAAGAAACAAAGAAAATCTAAAGTTCTGCATAAGTCATATTTACCTGTACTAAGGCCCCCATTATGGTGGTACGGGAACAACCATGACTATCTCCCATGGGCATTTCTGTTGAGCCTTCTGTCACGTTTCTCAATACGTGTGATACTACGGCCGCTATAGTACTATTCTTGGCCTGATCCCCAATGTGATGATTAACATGCAGTGTAGCATTTACCGCTGCCCAATCTACCCCGGCATGTGCTGCCGATGTTAAACCTGCTTCGTGTTCTCCATGCTGCTCATGTGATGTGATATGGAAAATTTCATGTTTTGTCTCTTCCACTAGCACATACAGCCATTCGCAAAGATTTGTACCCACCATATGCATGAGACCGAAACGTGAGAACACCTTATGGCGTGCCATATCCAAATATGTCGTATTTAAGAAAATAAATTGTACCTGAGCTATACACAAGACCATTCGACAAATCGGTGTGACAGCTATGAAAACATCGCGACAACCGGCCTGACCACTCAGCTCAAAAAATTGCCCGAATTCTAAGCCTGAATAGACCATGGTGCCGATGGCGAAGGCAATGGCACCCACCCTTAAATAGAAACTGCCAAAATGGGTGACTTTGTGCTTAAGATGGACGTTGTTCTTTTCGTCTGGAAGTGGCAGAAATAAAGTGTTATTTGAAATAGAACATTCATTTGGGTAATTTTTATAATTACAGTCTAATTCATAAAAACTTATCAAGGGTTTATAACAGACTTATAAAGCAAATATCCATATAAAATTTGCTTTATAAGCCTGTTATAAATCTTTGACAAGTTTTATGAATAAGGGGGTTAGTCTTTAAAGTATTTATATTAAAGTGCTATAATCGAAACGAAAACACAACAATTTTGCACCGCATAAAAACTTTAGGGAATAATAGTATGTATTTTTATTACTTAGTCCAAAGCACGTTATTTCGTAAAACACTTTTTGTCATCCACTCCACCAATTTATCAATTAATTCATTTAAAATACTCTTTCATTCGCACTGAACCCGCTGCTCGTCCAAATGTGTTGCAGTTAAGCGTCAATTTCTTTAACAGTCTCTTCGCAAAGTCTCAATCTGATTTAGGTCGGGACTTTTGCTGGCCACTGCATCAAAAGAAAATTCTGTTTGCTAAGTCGCTGAAATGTAACTTCACCCACATTGCTATAGATGCAGCATTTGGTGTTACGAGTAACTACTTGTGTCCTTTCATTTGTGTTATCATAAGACGAGCGTCCGTTCGTTAGTAGCTTTTAGCGTCCCCTGATTTATGGTTTGGTAACAATAGAAAACCTTTTTTGGACTATTCTTTGTTTCGCAAATCTAACAGTAAACTTTGCTATTTTTGTGCCCATATTTCAAAAGACACACTTGTACAAATTTGAGTGTTTTTATAATAATTGTTTATTTGCCGAAAATAATAATTTTCCATTTTGTATTGTAAATTATTTTGTTTAGCCTTAAATCTAAAATAAACAACAAAAACAATTTTCTTTAATAGTTTAATTTTATGCAAAAAAATGTGCACAAGTCACAACATGTACTCTTTTGTGCTCCCTACTGCATATCGTCATTTGAATTTATAAAGTTTCACTGAAAACATTTACAAGAGAAGCAAAAACTCTCTAATATTAACCAACATTTTTAATTGTAGGAGATATTATTTTTAAACGTATTATTTTTGTTATTATTTTTAATTGTAGGAGTTTTAAATTTTGTAGGAACATGTATTTAATTACGGTGCATCATAATCAATCAAAAAGTAGATTTTTATTTTTTTTGTAACTTAGGGCTTTTTTGAAAACATATGACGAATGAGAATTGTTGGTGTAGAATTTCAATGTGATAAATTTTAAAATTTAAAGGATTTTGTTTAAAAGAAAATTTTGTGTATAACTGTATTTTCTAGAAATGTTTGTGTATATCAGTATTTTCTATAGAAAACTTTTTATATACCAGTTTTTTTCTATAGAAAACTTTTTATATAACAGTTTTTTTCTATAGAAAACTTTCTGTATAACAGTTTTTCTATAGAAAACTTTTTGTATAACAGTTCTTTCTACAGAAAACTTTCTTTATAATAGTTTTTTTCTATAGAAAACTTTCTGTATAACAGTTTTTATAAAACTTTCTGTCTGTTCTGTAGAAAACTTTCCGTATAACAGTTTGTTCTGTAGAAAACATTTGTATAACAGCCTCTTCTGTAGAAAACTTTCTGTATAAATGTTTTTTTTATAATATACTCGTTTAACTTTGTGTGTGATAGTTTATAGATAGCTTTAGTAATCCGATTTAATTAAAAATAATATTCTATAAATTTTAATAAATAATTGTACTTACGATAACTTTTGAGGGCACTAATTATAGTCCTGTTTCGAAATGCCGAGATATAAACAAAGACCACAAATGTTATACTCAAGGAGTATAAATAAACATAAAATCCTTGATAAACATAAGTGGGTATTTGTTCCGTTATAACTTCAGTAATGGGCAGACAGACACCCAATAAAACTAAGAGTTTGCAATAAGTAGCAGAAAGAGCAGAACTTATGGCATCACTAGAAGAAAAGAGAGAGAGAGAATATAAGAAGGCTTAAAAAAGAGATAATCAATTTTTGAACTTACTTTCCTTGTCGTCGATTTTTCTCTTTCTGTTGTTTGGCTTGAAAATTTTTCGAGCTATTCTCACCGCCCCCACCAGGAGCATTTATAGTTAACGTGCTACCAGTGGCCGTACCATTAGCGTGACTAAAATGTGTAACAAATTGTTAAAAATTATTTAAAAATTTATTAATAAATTAAGTATTTAATAGCTAACTTCTGTTTGGCATTTTTCAGCACACCTCCATGCTCTCTCTTGCCACCCAAAATCTCCTGCAGCAGCACTGACGGTCGCCTGGAAACCTGTATGGTTTGTGGCACTAACAGTGATATTGTCGATTCATCTCGATGCATCATCATATCGTTGCTGATGACGGGTAAGAGAGCTGTTCTAGCGTTGCCTGTTTCTACTAATTCTAAATTTGTTTGAGATCTGGCCAATGGCGAAATGGGATGTGACATAATTGGTATATTATGATGGCCACATGAATCACATGGACTACGTACGTAGCGTGCTACCGGTAATGGTGTGATGGGTGTGGATGGCGCTGAGATGGAACGTTGTGTTGCGGCTGGTGGTAGTTTGGAGAAGGAGGCTGATTTTTTGGGGGCTTTGATGGTAATGTATTCACCACTCTCACTGGATATTTGACTGCTGTGGAATAATAAGAAAATCTATTTTTAATTTCAAATAATGTAGATGAAGGAAGAGAAAGTACTAGTAATATAAACATTTCATAGATATTGGAAGTTTCAACATTGCCTCCTTCCTACTCAATGATATTCTCTTTTCTGGCGCTTGTTTCTGGAGTTTAACATCGAATCCATCAATAATATTGATCAAAAAAAGTCTGAACCACGATATTCTAAGATTCATTAAAAAGTATGTATCTAGTATATCTGAACTTTCTTTGAACAAAGTTTTTCTAGGCAAAAATACCAGAATTCAACATTTCCAAAACATTCAGAACTGAAACTGATATACATACATACATATTTTGCTTCAATATAGTTTCATGTGATATAAATAATGGATATAACTCGTTAGTTAGATGAGATAAATATCATAAAATCAAAGAATTTTACAGGCCTGACCGAGGGCTTTAATAGTTTCTATCTTTAATAATATTATTGTTTTTCTGCGGTGGAGGGTCAATGGAATGTGTCATCCTAAACTCAAGTATGCCGCAATTGATTTCAAATTCTTAAATATACAGTGGGGAGCACAAATAAGTACATATTTTTGCCTTGTGCTGAATATGTGGTTGCTTCCTCAGACTACTGCAATTAAACAAAGGAATAATGAGGAAAGCAGATGAAGTTACTTTTCAGCTGGATGGTGACCCAAAGCACACTTCCAAAATCGTTAAAGAATGCCTTAGCGAGCAGAATCTTTATTTGATGCAGTGGCCATCAAAAACTACCCACCTCAATTCGATTGAGAATTTATGATCAATAGTGAAGAGACAGTTGGGACAATGCCGATTAACTCCAACCTAATTTGAGGAACCTTTGGCAGCGGCTTCAACGGATATGGGTAAGTATTCCAAATTAATTAATTGAAAAATGAGTGGAGAGTATATGGTGCAGAGAACAGAAAAAGACCATTCACATTTGATAACCATTCGCAAATTCATTGCTTTTGCATTGCTTTTACTCGACAATAATAAAAATGTGAATTGCTGTTTGTTTACTCATTCCTTATTACTGTTTGCTATTTTACATTCTCTTTTTGTTATACTTCAATGCCACATGAACAAACTAAAAACATTCACACCATTCGTTCAGTATTCGTTGCTTTCAGTGAATGAAAACAGAAAGAAAAAGCAAAAACAATACAAAACCTAATGAAAAAATAAATATTTTTTGGTTTGTTGACAGTAAACTAGTAAAGTTTGATATTTTGGCAAAGAAAGATGAACTCCGATCAAATTTTAGAAAAAATTAATTGTGGAATTTTTCGTACAACAAGAAAAAATTCAAAAAGTAAAAAAAGCATTGAAACCATTCATACCAATCGTTAACCATTCGTACCAATCGTTAAGTATTCGTTGCTTTTGGGAGTATACGTTTACATTTGTACAAGACATGCAATGCAAGCATCATTTTTCGTTACACTCCGTTTTGTGAATAATGACATGTATTGCTTCACGGAATTGATTTATGTTATCAACATGAGGTTCGTTTTTTGTGATTGTATTCAAAATCTAAAATTAACTAATCAATCCGTTCTCAGATATGGTGACCCAAAGCAAACTTTAGAAATTATGAAGGAATTTTTCAGCTTATCGAGCAGAATTTTCTTTTGATGCAGTGGCCGGCTTTCCGACTTCAATTCGATCGATTGAGAATTTTTGGTCAACCGTGATGAGACAATTGGGAAAATAGCGTTTAACTGCCACCCAATTTGAAGGAGTTTTGGCAGAAAAGTTGAAAAATTAGTAGAAAGTGTTCCAAAACATTTGAAAGTGTTTTACGAAATAACTAAATATTAAAGTTTTGGTATACACCAATACCACACTTTGCGTCGTCCGAAAAAAAAACACGACACAAGTTGAAACGACGCAAAGTGAATTAAGATTTTCTATAGAAAACCATGCAAAGATCGAATATAGGTTCTAGAATTATAAAAATACTAAGTCGTTGGCTTTCTTTCACAAAAAATTACTCCAATGTTTGCTTACTTACTTTCAATTTAAAATAAATTTCCTTGTAGTAATTATCTGTATTACTACCACTAGCATTATCGTTGAATAATGCTTTACTCTTTATGTCATCAAATAAGCTTTTTGCTTTTGTCTAAAATGCAACTTTACTTAAGGGTGCGCAACTCCATTTCGATCATCAAAACACTTCTTGTACGGCTCATCGTTTTAGCATTTAATGATGTTGCAGATTTTGCGAAAATTTAAAAACTCGAACCCAAAACAACGAAACCTCGAAAATATAACGACGTACAGTGAAAATTAGTACTTATTAAGCAGCGACTCAACTTTAAAAAAAAAAAAATGCAAAGCGAGGTATTGGTGTAGTTTAAAATTAAGTACATGTGGATTGTTTTCGTTTGTATTTTTCTTTAGAACGTGATACATATTTTAGTTTTGATTTATAAATTATTTTGTTAAATATTAAGCATAAATCAAATAAATTGCCAAAAAACATTTTCAATTTTCTTTATTAGTTTTATTTTTATGCAATAACAAGTGCACTAGCCACAAACATTTGTGCTCCCCACTGTATATATAATCGTATGTGCATATTTATTAATAATATAACAATTTGGTAACTTTGTCTTGAAAATTTCAACCAACTCGTTTGATAAAATTTGTAAAATTGTCAAGCATAAAGTTATTAAGATCATCACGCTCTGCAGAGTAAATTTTGAACTGTCATTTGGGGATCACCTGATTTTTAATCCTTATTAAAAAACTTAATTTATATTATTTTATATTATAATTAGTTTAATTTTGAAGTACAAATCAATAAAAATAGTCACAATTAAATTTCAGTATATATTTTTTGGATTTTCTCATACAAAACCGTTCGAAATTTATTCCAATTTCAGTAGGCCTCAAAAATTATAATCTTAATTAACTTTAAATCAACTTTTTAACAACTTTTTCTATAATCTTCGAAGTTTATTTTGGAATAAGTTTTATCATTTTACCACTATTTTGATTCGCTATATAATATTTGGAGTATAATTTCTATTATTTTTAGGTTATATTAAATATTGTCAAATGTATAATATATATTTTTTTTATAATTTTTATAAGAAATCTTTATTTTTTTCTCACTTTTTTTTCACAGTTTCTATAATTTATAATTATTTTTTTAAAACTTAAATTTCATACCGTTAAGTTTAAAGTTTAACTGGAAACTAATTGTTTAATGTTTAAATAAATTTAAAGGAAATAGCAAATATTGTTGCTTTTTTTTTTTCTTAAATTTAGTATACATTTGTTTTTGTAATGATTGATTGTATGACGTAGTGATTGATTTGGAAACCTAAATTAAATACATACAAATGTATATAAATATATGTATGTGCACATACATATATGTAAAGGTATATGTATGTGATATACCAATTAGCTATAAATGTATGTACGAATATATAATTTCATATTTATTTATTTAGAGGATTAATAAATTTTGTAATTAGTTATTTGTTTTGTTTTTGAATGCCTGGGTTTGTGTGCGGTCTTTATCTCTCTGTCTCTGGCCGCTACGGTTCAAGTGCGTTTAATTATTTGCAAAATTGTTGTTTAAATATTTTTCACGTGAACTTAGGGCCCAGCTAACATTTAGGTTTGCAAATCAAACTCTTGTTTAAATATAAACTATTTTATCAACAAATTGAGAATAATTTCTAAATTAAACTCTTGCTCAAATGTCGAATGTTGGATCAACAAATTGAGCATAATTTATAAACAAATAATTTCTCAAAATAATAAAAGTTTGAAATATTCGACCTTTTCTTTGTAGAATCTCAAATTGATAAATACTCAAGCTCGAGGTCATGACTGAATATATCGACAGTTCAATTCCAAACCATGCTATGTCGACTTAGCATGTTTTTAATTTTTTTGCGTTTTTGAATTTAGATTTTTTCAACATAAATTTTGTCAAATTTTGGTTGTGATTGGCTAGTCCAATCAATAGTTATAAACAACAAAGTTCTACCTCATATGGTTTTTTTAGATATCGCTTGTAAACTTTAGGAGCTTTTCCTGCAAAACTCACTTTTTCGACTTAGCATGTTTTGGAATCCTGATGGAATTTTTGAGTTGATTCAAAAAAAAAGGGAGGAGTAATACACTATTAAAACCTAAATTTTTTGTGATTATTGGTATTAAAAGTTATTTAACTACAGTGTATTTGTAGTTATGAAACACTAAATTATTTCTTTAAATTATTTTTAAGAGGTGTAATAAAACATAATGTTTGTAGCTTTGTTAAACAATATTTGTTGTTTTTTGCTCTTTTCACTTACATTTGGTTAAACTGTTTTTCTATATTTTTAACTTTCAAAATTGAGAAAAGATTTATGTATTTATAATTATGCAATGCACTGTATGTATACGTTTTAAATGTTGTAGTTCAATTTTGAAATTGCAATTAAATAATTGATAAACCTTAGAGATTTACATTTGATAAAATGAAAATAACGTACATTTTTGAAATGTTAGATTTTGTGTGTGTTGGGTTTACTTTATACTTACAAACATATACAAACATATTCATATAAATGTTAATTGGCTGCATAAACATATGTATGTATGTTGATATATGGGATTTTTGTTTAGTAATTATATTATATATTTCTAGGTATTTTGACCAACATATTTTTAGATGTTGCAAAATGCAAAATATTTTTATTTCAATACTCGAATTTATACGTAAACATAAGTACTTTCAATGAATTTGTATAATGCTGTAGTGGGATTTAAATAAACACAGTGACAGTTAATATTGAAAACAAAGAGACTTTTATATAAATTTAAAATAATTTCAAAAATATTAAATATTTTATATTATTTAAAGAATAATCTGTGACCCAAAGTACGTATACTTGATATAATATTACGTATACGTCATAATTAATAATAATTTTTATTGGACATTTCTTTCTATACATAGTATGTATAGTTTTAAAAATACATTATTTTAGGCAAAACTATGCACTATATTTTCCACAATTTACCATGTATTTTACTTAGAAGTAGTTTAGTAATGACTTTGAAAAATACACCGCTTTGCATAACTATAAATACATAAAACTATTTTGAATTTTGTAGGTTTAAGTTAAAGTAAAACAGTTTATGTTCGTTTATGTGAAACGAACAAAAAAGCAAATATTATTTAAGAAAAAAAGAATTATTATTTTTTACTTCAGCTCTTAAAAATGTATAAAGAAATTAATTAGTGTTTCATAACTATAAATACACTAGAATTAAAATAACTTAAAATACCAACATTTACAAAAAACTAGACTTTAATAATGTGTTGGGTCTCCCTATTGTTTGAATCAACACAAAATAATCAGGCATACTATTCACCAGCACCTATAACGCAGTTTCTTTTAGGTGATATATGCTTTTATATTGTTGGTTTTAAGCATAAATTCCACGGCTTTATATTTCTCTAATGTTCTCAATGAGGTTATGATCTGGAGACCATTTTAAGTACATTAATATTTATCGAAGACAATCGTCCCTTTGTCAAACGTCATTACTACACCAGTGTTTTCTATTAATATTTTTTTAAAATGGCACTTATTTCTCAGCTTGTAATTTTGTGTAATCAGAAGAATTCATGTTGGTGCTTGAAAACGCGAAATCAAGCATAATGTCTTCACAAAAATCTCCCCAAACCATCAAACAACTTCCTCCGAAATTTATTTTTGAGAAATATAGAGATTTTTTTCGTAGGTCTCTCTAAAAGCTGTTGAAACTTTCTGGATCATCAAATCTGAATTTTTTCTCATCATAAAAAATCGTTTTAAAGAAATATCGACAGCTCAATTCCAAAACATGCTAAGTCGAAAAAGTTAGTTTTGCAGGAAAATCTCCTAAAGTTTACAGGCGATATCTAAAAAACCATATGATGTAGAACTTTGTTGTTTATAACTATTGATTGGATTGCAGAAAAATGTAATTATTGTTATGAAACACAAAATATTAATGTACAATTTCTGTCTTAAATTTAAAAAGTGGTCACCGAAATTTATGAAATTTACTCTTATAAAATTTTACAAGAGTTTTAAGAAACTGTTTGTAACTTCACAACAAATAGCAAATACCAAGTGTAATTATAGTAATGCAACACAGTGTATTAAAATAAAAATGTTTATTTTCCCAACTTTCCAATTTTGCTTCCATCAAGCACTAAAAACCTAAACTAATTACTATAGACCAAATCAATTTATATAAGACAGCAAATACTGGTAATCATATTTGCAAAGAAAGTGTGTAAAAATAAAAAAAAAATAATCAAATATTATAAAAATGTTGTCATCAATCATCAAATATTGCTGTGATTTTCATTTAACACTTGCTGAGTGTGTTAATAAAATAAACAAATGCACGTTCCAAGAACACACTTTTGTTGTGTCTGACTGAAATCATTTTACTTATTTTTTACTTTTATAGTAAATTGTTTAAAGGAAATAGCAAATAGATAAAAAAAATACACACTTATACACGTAAGTACTTAAATGAACGTTACAACGTTAAAATGTGCTAAAGACAACTTAGTTTGGGATTTCATAATTAAGAACATAATGAGTTGATTAGATAAATATTTAATACTATTTACAAAGCATATTTTTGTTAAGCAGAATTTAGTGTTGTTCACTTGAAAGGTTATTCGTTATTTAGAAAATAATAGTTTTTTATAGGAAAAATCTTTTTAAATTTGAAAGTATATGTAGTTTTTACATACAAAAATAAGTAAATTTTTGTGATTTCTATATTTGTTATGAATTTGTTTTCAATTTGTTCCATGTCAAGCAGACATCAATAGACTTTGGTATCTCCGATTTCTTTCTTTATAGAATAGAAACTGTGAAGTTGGCAGTAGATTTAAAACAATGGTTAGCATAAAAAGGACATTGAACATTGATTGGGCCAGCACTAAGGGGACGACCCCTACTCATGCAATGCATTGTATTGGAACTAGGAAAATAGGTTATGGGAGCGAGGCTTGAGGGAGTAGTGTTTATGAACATTTAATTTAAATTTTCCTATATTGAAAGTGGCAGGGAATACTTCTGCTGGTAGTTTATTCCACAGTACGGCTAAATAACGAATTTTCCCTGTAGTGTATTTTGCGATCCACTGTCCAGTCGACCATGAATGGGTGAGCCCTGACTGACAAGTTTCCTTATTTCAGCAGAATACATTCCATTATAGTATCGTTAGAACAGTGAGATACAACCCACATTGCGGCGATGCTCAAAAGAATCAATAGAGTTGGATACTCTACTGATACCGATAAGCATCTTCGCCATCTCCAGTACGCAATCGTACATGAGAGTTGTGTGCCATTTTCGGTCGAATATAGGTGGTGTAAATAATATGGGGATGAGATGGAGTGAAGTATTTTTTACACCGTTTTAGAAAACCAAGAACGCTTCTTTTGACACTTGAAAAATGTGTGGTCAACGCACTTGATTCTTATGCTTAGATTAATATTTACACCGCCCATAAAGACAGATGAAACAACATGATCTTTTGTACGTTTGTGCGTTAATATACAACATTAAGTCTTACGTGCGTTAAAATCGACTCTGTTCGCACAACCCCATTCCAAGATTGTCTTAAGATCTTGGCTCAGCGTATCATTCATGTTTTGTCTCATTTCCCCAATCTCCAAAGGATTTGGTCTGTGGTTAAATGAGTATGAATGGCAAATGTTGCTGTCATTTTACTTTACTTCTTGGTGGTAATCCAACATGTTATTTTTTGTGATTTCTGTTTTTATTTTGTAAGTTTATCAAGGTTGTTGATGTTCGTGTTAATTTTTTTCGCCCTCTGGTTGCTATGGCTGTCGACCACTGATACATGTTTATATTACTTTGATATTCTATACCTCGTTTATTATTTAAACAGGGTGATGTGATTTTACTTTTTTTATTAATAATTTCCTGAATCGAGTAATTATCGTCACTATTTTGACTATGAAAATGTTAAATAAATATTACAAGCTAAATCATTAGCAAATGGTGTGAGCATGTGAATGTCAGGGTAAGCGTTAGTATATACGAAAATGTAAGAGAAAATACATACATACATACATATGTACATATATACATATGTATTTACATATTTATACATATATACGAGTAGTGTAAATCTTTGTAATGTATATCAAATTAACATATCATTAACGAAATTGAGAACATGTTAAGTTTATGTTGTTCTTAAACTACAGACATGTATACAACAAATGTTATAAGCACAAGCTGTAATGAAGATGATAGTTTTAATAATTTTTAAGTTTTGTTAACAAAATAAGTGTAGAGAAGGAAAAATATTTCAGTTAATTTGCAGTCATAAAAAAACTATAGATTTTACAGTGAAGACATATAAGATAAACTATTTTTGTAATTAAATATCCAAAAACTTATCACAAGTATAGCTTAAAAAAATATTTAATAAATAAATAAATTTTCTAGTTTTTAGAAGATGTGGGACACAGTACTTATGATCAGTGATGTCAGATATAGGGAAAATTCCTTACTTGTTGGGAATTTTTCTCCAAAAATCAGACTGTAGGGAAAAAAATACAGATTTTTTATTTTCGTCCAAATGTAGGGAATTTTTCATTTGCATGTAAATTAAAATTTAATTTAACTGACTTATGAAAAAACATCTGTTGTATAAAAGCATATCGCTACAATAATCACAATCTGGCTACTTTGTTATTGAGTATTGAGTATCAAGTACCCAATTTGTGAAGAATGGAATTCTTAAATCCCAAATTATCCCTTTTTACAAATTTAAAATGTTATGTGAAAAGTTTAATATTGATGCTAATCTTCTTACTCAAGAATGGCTAACCCTAGAATATACTTTTTCAAAAGAAGAAATAAATTCTCTTTCAAATATGAATTTGGAACCATTTTGATTATATATGTATATAAAAGTCGAAGAATTCCAATGATAATTTCGTATTCCCTTGCCTCTCATAATTATACAAAATTCTGCTGAGTTTACTACATGCCAATGCAGATGCTGAGTGGATATTTTCAATTGCTACCAGCGTTGCCGTTTTGGTTACTTTTAACCATAATTGGTTACTTTTTTTCCATTGTGTACTTGTGTACTTTTTTTCCGTTTTGGTTACTTTTTTCTAATACAAAAGTAACCATTTTTTACATTGTTTTTCACTTTGACTTAATACCACTAATTTTGGTGATAAACTAAACTACCACAATTTAAACGTTTTTATAACGTTATAATAACAACACTGTAACAACCGTGTGAACTTAAAATTTTTGTCTTCCAACATTGTAAGAAAAAGCATTTTCAGTAAATTGGAAAACAAAAATATTGTCAGACATCTAATAATCGTGTAAACACACAATTTTGTCATTGTTTTAAGACAATTGTCAAACACTTTTCATTGTCATATGTGCCAAGTTTATGCATCTGCCAATGGCAGCATTGTCATAGAAATTATTTCTAAACTCTGTATGTACATAAATAAACAAACAAGTGTGCATTAATAAAATTTTTGACAAAAGTGAAAGAAAATTAAAGAATTAAATTAAAGAAAATAAAATATGGATAGTGACATATCTTTTGATGAATCCTGTTTTATAGAGTGCAGATAAAATGGTTTCAATTGCTCGTTTTTGTTCCATGACAATATTTAAAATTTTTAAACACACACACAACGCTGCAAAACAAATTTGACAATGGCACACAATAATCTGACAAACGTGTGAACTGACAATTTCGGTTGACAGATAAATTCATTGTGTGCCAAGAAATTGTTAGTTTTCTTACAGTCGTCTAAACTGACAATTTACCTTTTGCTAACAATTTTTCAATGTTAGTACATTGCTAGCACATTGTCGATCTGACAACGTTGTAATATCTGACGATCGTGTATATATAGGTTTACAAAAAAATACATGCCTGTCGCCAAACATAACAAACACAATAATTGTATTGTTGAACGAGTCAAAAACCATCTACAAACTGAAATGCTGACTGACGTCCGTACCAAACAAAAAAAAAAATAAACTGAGTCACGAGGTTTTATATTCTCACTTACAATCAAAAATGTTAAACTGTACAAGTTTCCGTTGTACAGAAAGTAATTTAAAGAAAATGAATTCACAAGTGCTTTACAACTGATTTTTTACATATTACGTATACAAACATGTGTAGATTTTTATGTTATATTTTTTTTTTGTATTTAACTCAAACTACCTAAAATTGTTTTAAAATGTATGTTATTGTTTTTGGATTAAAGTAAATAAAATTTACTATCTTGAATTATTAATAAATTTTGAGTTTCACTTATAACTAATATAAGGTAGGGAAAATTGTAGGGGGAAAAAATTGGTGTTGTAGGGAAATGTGGGGATTTTTTTTATCGAAACGTAGGGAACTTTAAAAATTTCATCTGACATCACTGCTTATGATGTATGTTTAATATTAGCGGATACTTAATTAAATATTAAGTATACGTATTAATTGCAAGTTTTATTTAAAATTTTTTAAACCAAAAATAATGTAATAATGCTATTAAATTATTGTCAGATCTTACAATTTTGTTAGAAAAATGTTCAGAAATATCTAACAACCGTTTGAACTTACAATTTTTGTCTTCCACATTGTCAGAAAATGCATTTTCAGTACATTGTAGGACAGAAATATTGTCAGATATGTAACAATCGTGTGAACACATTTTTTTCCATTGTAATATTGTTGTATGATAATTGTTATTTATGCATTTGACAATGGCAGTACATATTGTCAGAAAAATTATTTGTATTTGCACATATCAGTGCTGCTATTAGATGTTTTGTGAAATCCCTACCATAGTATATAAAAATTGCTTTTTTTCCTACAGTCAAAAAAATATATCCCTACATTTTTCCCTACGACAGTTTTCTTTTAAATATTGCACATAACTACAAATTATTTTAATACATTTTTTTACTTTTATTGTAAATTCAACCAGCTACATTTTTATACCCATAGTGGGGAGGGTATATTGGATTTGTGCTGATATTTGTAACGCCCAGAAATATTAGTCCAACACCCACCTTAAAGTATACCGATCGACTTAGAATCATTTTCTGAGTCGATTTAACGATGTCCGTCCGTCCGCCCGTCCGTCTGGCTGGCTGGTTGTCCATGTAAAGCTTGTGCGCAGAGTACAGGTCGCAATTTTGACGATATTTCGATAAAATTTGGTACGTGATATTCCATCCAAGGATGGATGGGATTGAAACTGGTGTAAATTATTTCACCTGGCCCCATACAAATGTCCTCCCGAAATTGGGGTTTACTGATCATAAATCCTTAAATTATGCAAGTATCCAAACAAATTTCATCACAAATGAGTGGTAAATAAAGACAAATCACGTCTGCAAATTTTGTGCAGATCGGTCCATAATTACTCGAAGCTCTCATATAAGCCCCACTTCCGAAAATCACTTTAAAGTGCATAACTCTCACAAAAATGTTGATATCCAAATAATATTTAACTCAAATATATTTCATATTTGTACAAATAATATGGTCTAATTTTGTGATGATCGGACCATAATTAGTCGTAGCTATCATATAAGGCCCACTTCCGAAAATCAATTTTAGAGCATAGCTCTCTAAAAAAAGTTGGTATCCAAATAATAGTGAACGCAAATATATTTCATAGGTATACAAATAATATGGTACAATTTTATTATGATCGATCCATAATTGGTCGTAGCTCCCATATAAGGCCACTTCTGAAAATCTCTTTAACGGTCATAAATTTCTTAATAATGTTGGTAATCAAATAAAATTCGACGCAAATAAGTTTCTTATATACAGAAATAATAACACCTAATTTTATAACAGTCGGTCCATAATTAGTCGAAACTCCCATATAAGACTCTCTCCGTAATTCAGTCAGACAGATTTTATCTGGTAGGCACTTGATTTTGGGAATGTTTTTAGTAAGTTTTCGCATTCACTTCCTACATAAACATCTTCTATTGGTAATGAAATATGAGAAGATTCTATATTCATTCTAATTTTTTTTGTTTGATAATATTCAATTTAATATTCAAATTATTAGCAATGCAAAGCATTTCAAAATTGCAATATTTAATCGTTTAGGGTAACAAAAACTAATTATATATAACTCTTACATATTTAATGTGTTAACTTATATTTATTTGATGTTAGTAATATTATTTGCTTTCTTCTTATTTAATTTAAGCATCATAATTTTGTAATTTTTGAAATATCGTTTAATTTTTTTCCAATTTTATCCGAGTTACATTTAATTCATTAAAATTAGTATTAATTGATTTTATTTTTTTTTTTTACCAACAAAAATCATATTGTGCCACTATCTCCCCAGTACTATTAGATAAGACTAGTTCTTGTTGTACTGTATTGATTAAATAAATAAATAAATAAATAAATAAATAAAATAAATAAAATAGATTTGTAAGCTAGTTAATGTAAATTAAAATTTTTTAATTGATAATCCTAAAGCCTTACAAAATGTTCAAACATACAAAATTTGTCCTTTTTCCCTACATGTGGAAATAAACAAATCTGTACAAAAGGGGAAAATATCATTACGCTTGGCAACACTGATACAAATTAACAAACAAAAGTGTGTATCTATAATATTTAAACAAAAACTGAAAGTAAAATTAAAGAATTAAATTGCAGAATTAATAAATGGATAGCGACATTTCAGTTAATGAATCCTGCGCCATAGAGTGCAGCTATGAGCCAATTGAATTGAATTTTTCTACTTAGTCGCCAATAGGATCTGAAGACAAAAACAATTCGAAAATTTTGCAAACAAAAAAAGACACTTCGATTTAAAAGTACAGGGAGATTACTACAGTATATATGCAAAACAACAGATCCAATGGAAATGAAACATTTTGATTATGAACCAAGCTTTCAGAAAATTGTATAAATTGTGTTTAAATAATAAATGGTATACTGAATGTCAAAATAGATTATAGCGAATGCAAAAATGATTTTAAAGAATATAATATTTTGAAATATAATATTTTCATATTAACTGAATTATTGTTGTTTAAGAGATGCTGAAGTAATAATGAAAGTGAAGTGAATTTAAGTGAAAGTTTAAACTTAAAAATATTTTATTACTATATTAGAAATTTTTTCACGCAATTTAAAATGTTCTTTTGTTCGTAGCTAGTAAGTAAAATATTTAATTAAAAAAGTAATTTTTTATCAAAGTGTACAGCTGTGACACCCTGTAACTGAACTTATGTGTTTAAACAATTAAATACTCTATAAAATATGCATAGGTATACAGCATGTATTAATTGAACCTTGAGTTTAAAAGATCCACATTATTTTACATATGTTTACTTTGCAATTTCGGTTTATAACTTTACAACTATGTAACTGAGTCTCTAGTTTGGAACTTGGCAATAGTGTAGAAGAGAGCTTGTTTATAATAATGTTTTTTAAAAATTTTTTAAGAGTAGGCTGTTGAATTTTTTACATCAAGATATGACCTTTGACCTATTATAAGTAATATTATGTACAGTACAGTATTAGTTACATCTTTTAATTGAAAATTGTACGTTTTTTAGTTTAAGAGTAATGAACAATTATCTATAAACACATACTGGTACAAATTTGGACCTTAAAGAGTCTTAAGTAAAAACGTTAAATATGCTTGCAATATAACAGAATACATGCGATTGAAATCGTTTTATTTTACAGAAGAGACAAACAAACTTTCTAAAATCTGGACTTACCACTTTGTAATTAAATTTAAATTTTCTGAAAAAGTAAACTTAGCACATTTGTTGTCTAAGCTAACAATATGTAGTGACTATAACGCTCTTATTTATCTTGTTTTGTTTATGATAGAAAAAAAATTAAACCAAGTTCACATCTTTATGTTAAAAATGTATACAAACAATTCAATTACAACAAATTATCAATAATGAGTACAAAAATATATACAAATACACATACACATACATACATGTGAAAAATGCATAATATATGTATTTGAATGAATTTGTCTTAATGTTTAACTTATGTGCTGTCTACAACTCAAAAACATTTATTTGATTAAATACGAGACTTTATTTATATATTTAACAAGCAGTATATATTTCACTTGTTAATGAAGTTTATGTCACTTTAAATTAACATCATCAACAATGCGAGTTGTTAGTTAGTTTGTTTTCTTGATCAAAAATCAATAAAATAAGATTGTTGCTGGCTTGCTACTGCTTAAAATAGGGGAATTAGATTAAATATGAATGTGTCATTTAGTAATTGTTAATTTGTTATTAATCGATTATAAATCTTGTTATTTTTCCAACTTTAAGAGAAAGTGCAAGAGAGAGAGAGAGAGAGATAGATACGGAGACGGAAACACAGTAAATAATGAATTACAATCAAAACGTTTTCAAATAAGTGTTTGAATATTTTGTGACACTGTTTTATATGGTACATACTACAACAGTAAATGATAAGGTTAAATAGTGTAAAATAAAATGAAATCAAGTCAATTTTTATTGTTAATAAAAATGTTTTAAACATTTCTTTATCTATTTATGTATACCTACATACATATATAAAAAGTACAAGGTAAAATTGATTTTACAATTTTTTTTCTTAAACATATACAGTCAGAGACTAAAGTTTAAATACACCTCAAAAATTGATTGTTTAAAGAAAAGTAAACGTTTCAGGAAAACTTAAAGTATACAGTTTTATTTAGTTTTATAAATAACAAAATAAAATAACAAAAAATTAAGACTTCATTACGAACATAACGGTAATTCTTAAAAATACGATAAAATTCACTAGACAAAAGTTTAAATACATCTTGCAAAACAAAGAACTCTCTTTCATTTCTCAAAAACAAAGTACAATTATATTTAATGTTTTGGTGAAATTTTGTTCTTACAAGCCAGAACTTGTTATTAGAAGTCTTTTTATTGTCAGCATTACAAGTTTTGTCGAAAATTATGGGCTAAGGTAAAGAAATTGAGTCCATCGGGAAATAGGAAAATTATTAAATGTGCCATTTTAAACTATCCAAAATATAATTAGAAAATATAAGGAAAATGTCTTTGTAGCAGATATTCCAAGAAGCGGTCGTCCAAAAAAACTTACTAATCGTGATGTTAACCACATCGTAAAAGAAGTTGAAAAGAATCCAAGAATAAGTGCACCAAAACTTGCAGATGATATCGCTAATAACTATAATAAATATGTTCATCCAAGAACTGTTCATAGAGCATTGCGTGAAAATGGATATAAAAGCCGAGTTCCCCGAAAAAAGCCACTAATAAGTGAAAAAAAAACGAAAACTTAGACTAGAGTTTGGACATAAGTACAGAAACAAAGATGCTGAGTTTTGGAAAGGAGTTCTTTTTGCAGACGAGAGCAAATTTAATTTGTTTGCAAGCGATGGCCGTGCAAAGGTCTGGCGCAAGCCAAACACTGCCCTTCAAACTCAAAATTTGGTTCCTACGGAAAAACACGGTGGTGGCAATGTAATGGTTTGGGGAGCGATTGGAGCAGCAGGGGTTGGAAATTTGAAGTTTATTTATGGGATCATGAATCAACATACTTACAAGAGCACTTTCTCTGAAATAGTGGTTGCTTTATTCTGCTCCAAGACAGCTGCCTAGCCCACCTAGATCGCCAGACTTAAACCCAATTGAGCACGTTTGGGATATAATGAAGCCCAAATTAGTAGCAACTTCAATAACGAGCAGAGTCGCCTAAAGAAGCTCTTAAAAAAATCTGGTCAGAAATATCGCCTTCTGAAACAGAAAGCTTGGTACTTTTTATGCCACGCCGCTTGCAGCCAGTTATTGATAGCCATGGCGGTCCAAAAAAGTATTGAAATGTTTTCTTTTTTAATTTATCTAAAAAAAATTATTAACTTTCCAAGATGTATTTAAACTTTTGTCTAGTGAATTTTATCGTATTTTTAAGAATTACCGTTATGTTCGTAATGAAGTCTTAATTTTTTGTTATTTTATTTTGTTATTTATAAAACTAAATAAAACTGTATACTTTAAGTTTTCCTGAAACGTTTAATTTTCTTTAAACAATCAATTTTTGAGGTGTATTTAAACTTTAGTCTCTGACTGTATGTATATGTATGCATGTTTGTATTTTATTATCATTAAATATCGTTATCAGTTAAGGCCTAATTACACAGAGCAACAGCTTAGTTTCTTAGTTTTAAATAGAATTAAAAAAAGATTTTATATTGATTTTTAATATGATAAGAAAAGTACGTAATACGTTAATACAAGTGGTTTATTGTTAAAATATACAGTTTTGATTTTATTTGTTTTTTCAAATTTGCTTTATTAAATTTATATGTGCATCGACTAAAAATCCATCTGATTTGATTATTAACAAGTAAGAGTTTATATTCGGCTGTGCAAATCAGATATTATGGAGATTTATAACAGATTTATGCGCACAAATCACTTAAGGTTTCCGGAAGTAAACTTTCAATGAGGGCTACGGTCAAATATGGACCGATCATCCTGAAATTTTGTACAACAATTATTTTGACAAGAGATTTATGCGTATTTTTGTGATTTTCGGAAGTGGACTTTATATTGGGGCTATGGCCAAATATGGACCGATCATGATCATACTGAGATGGAAGATATTTATCTACATATGTATGGACTATTTGTGTTGAATTTAAACTGGAGAGTGGTTTTTACTAGGGATTTATACCCATTTAAGTGATTTTCGGAACTGGTCTTTATATGGGGCCTAAGGTCAAACATGAACCGAATAAAACAAAATTTCGTTTTGCGATTTCTTTTTACATGACACTTATTTTAGCTGAATTTTGTATTATATTTTAATTTTATAGGCATTTATTTATCATTAAGCCATATTTCGGGAAGATATTTATATGGGGGCTGTGAGAAATTATGGACCGATTCTTACTATTTTCCTTATACTTTCTTCTTTTATCATAAAAATAACGTGTACAAAATTTCATGACAATATCTGAAATATATTTAAAGAAATTGCAAGAAAAATGTTAAAAAATATCAAATTTTTATGGAGGTTGTCTCACATTTCAGTCCAGAACTCTGGATAGCCTAAAACGATTTTACTGATTTTCAATACCAAAGTGCCTAGGAACGGTTTTTTGTAAACTTTGTTGATTTTGGTTGTGTCTTTTGGACGTGAGAGTGTTTTGCAGAGGCAGGCAGACAGACGGACATAGCTCAATCGACTTAGATTTCCATAAACGTTCACAGTATACGAGTATACTTTTGCCGTTAGAGATATTTGCTACTCTTTCTGGGTTCAGTTAATATTTTGTATATATCTCGTTAATTATATATCCTATTAGTTGATGAATTACTACATGATAAGTTTTTGCACATTATTTAGAAAATTAACATTAACATTACATTATAATGTATAAAAATCTCAGTTTCTTCTTTCCAAATCTAGTAAGAAACTGAAAATCGGATCATTAAAAAAAAAAATAAATAATTGTTCGATATTTTGACTATATTCGAAATTATACCAATTTAAAGCTTTAAAATTATGGCGCATTTTAACATTTTTGTACAAATTTTTGTGAAAGAAAAATATATTAAATTAATTTTTAAGAGGCTGTGGGCAGCATTTACAAATTAAAAATCCAAATACTGCTTGGCTATGTCAATGTACAATTCTACTAAAATCTGACTAGCTATATAGATATGTTAGATTTATTTCCAAAAATGTGTTTATCTGTGGAAATTTATGAAAACTTTTAAAAGTCGAAAGCGATTTCACTGATTTTCAATAACAAACTGCTTATGCTGATAATATACATTTTTGTTTGAATAACATTAATGTTGTTTGTGTATTATGAAAGTAAGCGTGATTTACACACACATACAAACTTATAGATCGTTAGCTCTAAGTGAAAACTTTTTATGCAAATTTAGATTTTAATAAAAAATCTAGAAATAATTAAAAAAACAAACATTTACAATTATTTAGTTTTTTGTTGTTGTTATACTGTGGCAAATGTACTAAGTAAATTTTTTTACAAAGTTATTTTTATACCCTACACAATCCTAGTGGGGAGGGTATATTGGATTTGTGCTGATGTTTGTAGCGCCCAGTAATATTGGTCCAACACCCACCTTAAAGTATACAGAACGACTCAGAATCACTTCCTGAGTTGATTTAACGATGCCCATCCGTCTGGCTGGCTGTCCATGTAAAGCTTGTGCGCAGAGTACAGGTCGCAATTTTGAAGATATTTTTATAAAAATAATAAATAAAGGATGGATGGGGTTAAAACTGGTGTAAATCGGTGCATTATTTCACCTGGCCCCCATAAAAATGTCCTCTCGATGTGAGGGTTTAAACATCACAAATGAGTGGTAAATAGAGCCAAATCACATCTACGAATTTTGTGCAGATCGGTTCATAATTGACCATAGGCCCACTTATGAAAATCACTTTAAAGAGCATAACTCTCTCAAAAATGTGGTATACAAATAATATTGAACCCAAATATATTTGATATGTATACAAATAATACGGTCCAATTTTATTATGATCCATCCATAATTAGTCGTAGCTCCCATATAAGGCCCACTTCTGAAAAAAAACTTTAACGATCATAAATTTCTTGAAAATGTTGGTATCAAAATAAAATTTGACACAAATATGTTTCTAATATACAGAAATGACGACACCTAATTTTATAATGGTCGGTCCATAAATAATAGAAACTCCCATATAATACCCTTGCCGTAATTCAATTTAAGCTCCATAAATCTTTCAAAAGTATTTATATCGAGATAAAGTTTAACATACATAATATTTATATTCATAGACATCATGGCACTAAATTTTTGGATGATCGGTCCACAATAGGTTATATCTCCCATATAACGCCCATTTCTGAAAAAACTGTTTTATACATATACTGGGTGTAGGGTATTATATGGTCGGGCTTGACCGACTATACTTTCTTACTTGTTTGTTGTTAAATATGATATTTAAAGCACTAAAGCCAGAATGGCTTTATTTATTAGTTTATTTATTTTAGAGCAATTCCATATGAAAGCGATCACCTTTTGGACGACCCCTCTCCGATTTTAAAATAAATGTATTTTTAACTGTAAAATAATTTTTAAAATGTATTTTTAACAAGGTGGTCTCTTAAATGCTCTTCTCCTGTCCAAACAAGGAGTCGGGGCCCATTTTTTTATTGCTGATTCTTAAAGCAAAAATTATGGGGAATCCAAAAAAAAAAAAAATTAGCCGGAAAATTTAGGAGCTTCTGTGGAAAATCGGAAAATTTAATTTTCATGGGAAAATTTAAAGGTAAATTTCTAAGAAAAATTAGGAAAATTTTATTTATTAAATTAAAGCCTGATTCAATACCTTTCCAACGAGCTATCACTCGTTGCGATCGCTTTAGTAGTTTTTTTTTTAAACAACTTTCAATGAGGTCCCTTATGAAGAATTCTTCAATTTTGTCACATGACAGTGGTGTACACCACCAGTAAACCAGTCACTGTAAAAAAAAAAAATATGTAGGTACATTATTTTTTGCTGGGCAATCGATTGAAACTATTTATTTTAAAATCGGAGAGGGGTCGTCCAAAAATTTGCCAATTTTGATCGTTTTCATATGGAATTGCTCTTTATATATTATTGAGACATATTAAACAAATAATTTTTGAAATTTTAATAAATATTCTAAAACGCTTAAAACGGGTTTGCAAACATTTTAACGAACTGTTTTAAAAACGTAAGTTTGCGAAACAATTTTCCAAAAGAATTTCATACTTTTATTACTCTTTTGTGTTTTATTTATATTAGTTATATTAGCGTAATATTTAATATTATATATTTTATTTTTAAATTACAACTTTGTATTTAAATCATTTTTTTATTGTTTTTAAATTTGTATTTAAAAATTAATTTTTTATTCATTTCTATTTATTTTTTAAACACTTTTTCTAGCACCTGAAACCATTTGTATACCGGTGTTATAAATACGTGATTAAATGTAGTGTTGGAGAAACATCTATAAAATCATTTCTAATTTATCATGTATAAATAAAAATTTATTTGTTTTCAAATAAAACAACACTTTAAATAAACATTTCTCTGCCAGTATTTATACATATTGATTTATATTTTAAATACATATTTTTTATTTTATATATTTTTATTTAACAATTTTTTTTACACACTTTTGTTTATCTCCATCACCAGTGTCACCGCGCACATCGAAACGATAGTGAACTTTTTGTTTCATTTTCCACACTCGAAACGGTTCATCGCTAAATCGGCTGTCATTAATATTATTCAAAGACATCTTGCATCAATGATCTGTGGTTGAAAACTGAACTGAACTCCCTTGTGATCATATTGGAAATTTTGTTAACACTTTCAGTATCTTGTACAAATCGGTTTGTAGTGCTCTTTTTTTTTTGTTTGTTAATTTTCAATTGTATTTCTTTAGAAAATAAATAAACAGGGGTATTTTTCTCCCATTGTAAACAAAATCTTTAAAATTTTATTGTTTTGCTCTCATTTTCTCACATAATTCTCTATACAATTTATTATATTTATCTAAAATTTTAGCACATTTTTCTTTTATTACAATTGTTAAGGTACGGTAACATTTGGCAAAGATTTACTCAAAAAAGTGTAACCACTTGTTTTAGCAAAAATTTGTTTGACGTTGTTTACTCTTACAAGACTTTTGCAAGAGCAAACAGCATCAAATAAATTAAAATTAATTATATTTTGTGCTTTGGCCTAAATAAGAAAAGTTGTTTTTGTTTTTAATAAATAAACAAGTTTAAAAATATGTTATTTGATGGTTACGTCTTTTTCGGCAAATATTTTCCAAGTGTGACTGTACCTTTAGTTTTGTGAATTTAAATATTTTCTAATGGAAACTGTTTTTGGTTGTTGATGGAGGTGATTGCGTTTAAGATTTATGGTGTTGTTAATTGTTTTGTTTAATAAATCTATTAAATAGTATAATGATGTTTTATATGAAGTAGCAGAGAGTTATTTAAAGGCGGTCAAGTTTGAAATAATGGAGGCATATTTTGATATTCCAAGGTTGTACTAAATAATTTGATTAGAAAATTTTGAAAATTTGCTTTTGAATCCAAGAAGAAAAACACCTCCCACAAAAAACACATTTTATACAAAATATGGCCATTAATTGTGAAAAACAGCCTCGTACTTGGATCTCATATTTTAAGTTTATCTGAGTACTTTTGCTCAACAACTAAGCATATCATTTGTAAATATTACTGCAAATATCTAGTCTAACCTTTGCATTTCTAGAGTAATGTTAACTTAGTGGAAGTTTGCACGCTGCAACTTTTATCGGCGAGTTTTCTACTGCGACTCTAGTTTATAGATGAAGTACGTAGTGGAGAGTACGGGGTAGCTAGTGTCGCAGGTTTTGTGAAACGAAGCGACAAATTTGACATTTTTTTCCTTCTTTTCTTTTGTATTATATTAATTTCATTTACCAGCAGTGTTGCCACGATGAAATTTTATTTTATGGGATTACAGAAAATTTTTGGCAACACTGCGAATAAATAATTGTAAATTAAAAAGAAAACAAATTGTTGTTTTAATTTTAATAAATAAATATTATGTGGTCAAAAAATACCAGGAATAGGAATACTTGTATAATGTACCTGTAATGCTACTAGGTCCTATATTGCAACACATCTGCGTATGAGCGCAATAGGAGAAATGAACAATTTAATATCAAATTGTCGCAAGAATGGTGCAACAAATATTTCATCATGTGAACAGACGATGAATTTAGAAGGGATAAAAAAAGATAACGTCAGCAGAGACGCGGCGACAAATCGCAGCATGTGAACCCACTCTTAACATAACTTTCGAATATCACTTATTGTAGGGCACTTCTATTGTAAAATTCGTAGCTATTTTTAGTAACTAATTTTATTTTTATAGAAATTTTTCACACTTTGTTAACAATACAATAGACAAGCACATGCAGTTAATGAAATGTTAAAAAGTGTTTAATTTAATGTAAATACCTACATACGAGTATATGTATGTATGTATGGATGTATGTATAATAATGAGGAAAATATATATTAGTTAATTATAAAATGTTTTATATTATTTGTTTACTTAATGTGGCTTTTACAACACTATAAATAATATTGACAACAAAAGTTTATTGTTTGTTATTTAAATTAAGTGTTTTTGACATTGTTTAGTATTAAGCTTAGAGTACAAAAGTGCTAAGTATATTTTCATGCATTCCCTTTTAGTTAAATCTTATTTGATAATAATAAATAAAACCAAAAAGCTGGGATGTATATTAAGTTTGTCGAAATATTGACCGTATAATCAAAAAGTAAATATATTCTAGGACCTTATAATATTCTAAGACGATCTAACCATGTCTGTCCATATGTCCGATAGAGCTTGAAAAAAAACACTTAAAACAATTAAATTTTATCCCAAACATTATTTGCTTCACCTAACTGTTTGGTATTGAAAATGGGCAACATCGGTTCATCATCTGAGTTATAGAACAAAGTTTCAGACAACCTTGAAATTTTCAAGATATTTTGTTGCTTTCTTCAAATAAAATGCAGATAATATCATGAAATTTTGCAAACTTTATTTTTATTATAGATAGAGAAGTCCTGTTGGAAATACTAAAAATCGATTCATGATTTCTCATAGTCCTCATACAAAGGTCTACCCGAAATATTTCTTTATGGTACATAAAAGCATACAAAAGCAGTAATCATACAAAATCCTGCAAAAACAAGTTCCATGACTCCATATTTGACCACAGCTCTCATATAAAGTCCAATTCCGAAAATAACTTAAATCACTATCAAGTTGAAATTCGTCACAAATAATCCATATTTAAATCGTTTTACTGAGTTTTATAAGTTCATATTTGCCCATAGCCCACATGAAAAGTCCATTTCCGAAAATCACCTAAATTAGCATAAATCTTTTATAGACATCACCAAACATCATTAAGAGAGACATATTATGATACTGGAAATTTGACACAAATAATCACATACATACAAGTATGCATAGACCACATAACTGATATATACATACATACATGGGTGGTGGGTATACAAGATTCTATACGGCCTCTTTATACTCTAACTTGTTTTATTTTTCTGTAGTACTTTTTAAAATTTATATTATGTATAAGAAATTGACAATTATGAAATCCTTTTTTTAATGTCCTTTAACTATAAATTTTATTTTTTTATTTCGAAAATATTGTTTTAAAAATTAGAAACTTTATATGTAAGTTTGTTTCTTTATTTGTGAATTAAACAAGTCTAAACGAATTGAAATCTTAGTAAACCTTTTACCTCTAATACTTGGAGGGGCAAAAAATGGGTAAAAAGTCAAATTTTGGTTTTTATTTACATGTACACAACACAGTTTTGCCATTTTAGCATCTTTCAGTGCTAGATTTAGCATATTGTTTCTGCTTTTTAGCATAATTTGCTTGATAAGAAAACATTTTTCTCGAAATTTTTTTTACTATTTTACTCCAAAAAATACTTTTGGAGAAATAAAAAATAACTTTTAATTTTTTTTAGAGAATACTATGGTTGCACTTTTTATATTTATTATTAGAGAAAATTTTTCATGGCTTGAGTTCATTTTTTTAATTAATAACTCGAAGAATACCATTGTAAAGTTATATTTTTTTTCCAGACAAATGACACACTGAAATGCATTTTCTACCCTACCAAGGGCGTCATCAGCAATGTTTATTGTCCAAGATCTACTTGTAAACATCATCTATTTAACTCACCATTTATTGAGAAATAGAGTTCGGGAATTAACATATTTCTTATTACATGTTATGAGTTAGAACTAAATTTACTTATGTTTTACAATGTTTGTGTATTCTTCTTTATTATTATTATTAAAAATTTTTGTATTACTACAAATTTATTGTTATTTTTGCTGCGTCTACCGTTGGTTGGCAATGTCAGCAAAATAAAAATAACTTTCATTAACATTTCAACTAAATTTCTTTCGGTGTGGTAAGTAAATGAACACGGAAATTTTTGAATTAAAACAAGTCAACAATTGTTATGAACAAAATTAGAAAAAACTATAATTTATATTTGTAACATTTGAAATAAAAATTGTATTGTTACATTGAAAAAATTTAACACTTTTTTTCTTCTTCTGTAGAACATTTTAGCGCTTAGTTTTTCAAGTTTTAGCATATTTTGAAATTCATTTTCTGGCAACACTGTCACAACACGATCGCAAACAATACTCACAACAAGAGCGTAAAAATACAAATATTTCATTCTTTTTCAGCTCATTTTTGTTGTTGTTTTCAGTACACTGAGAAGCAGCGATCACATAAATGTATACATTACATACAAATGTATACAAAATAACAAAAGAAATTGCTGATGACGCCTTTGGCAGGGTAGAAAATGCATTCCAATTTGCCAATTGTTCCAGTACTTTACAATAGTATTCTTGATTATTCGAACTATTAGCCTGAATAAATATTAGTTCAATCCCTTCTCTAGTTAATAAAAAAGAATTTTTAATTGAGGTTTATTTAAACATTACATATTATTTCTTTCTGTGTAGTGTCACCTATACATATGCAATTAACAAATCCTCTCTTTCTGCGGGACACTGATCTAAAAGAATTAAAAGCTTAACAACAAGCATAGATTTCGAAAATTCTAAGAATAGCAGCAAATAAGGTTAATAAAAATATTAGTGTTTGTGGTACTTTATTGGTATCTTTTGTATCTGATATTCTAAAATAATCAAATTTAATTGTTCTATCACACAACTGTGCTTCTGAGAAGTAGTTGGTTTTTCGTAAGTTAATAGATGAATATTCCAACAAAAGCATATTGGAATCACTAGAAAGTTATTTTTTACTTGTTGTCGTAAAAGCTTCGAAAATTGTTTCGCTTAAAAACTCTGTTTTAAAATCGTGATTTTGAAAAAAGTAACAAAGATTGCCCATGTCAGCCAAAAAAGTTTGAAGACCATGAACTGGAGATATATCTGCATGAAGATTGCTGTCAAACTTGAGCTTGCAAAATCATTGGGAGCTGCTCAAGCCGCAATTTTATTGGGCTGAATTAGAGCCGAAAGACAATTTTGCATGTCCGAAATGCTACTTAAGCGCTATAAAGGGAAATAATTTTTGCACTAAATCATAAGATGCGATGGTTCCATTACGATAATCGGAAGCGTTAGAGATCGTATACGAAGCAAAATCGATACCAAAGTCAAATATCAATGGCAAAAGGGTGCTATATATGTATTATAAGCTGCTGGAATCTGGCCAGAGCTTCACAGGGTGCCTGTACCGAATGCAACTGATACGTTCGAAGCTAGTAGTGAATGAAAAACACTCAGAATATGCGGCTAGAAATTAAATCAATGGAATAGTCATCATGATAACGCTCGACCTCATTTTTTTTTAAACCAACCCAAACTGCGAAGCTTTTTGGCTTGTCTGCAGAAAACACCTAGAGTCTTTGGTGGGAATCGAACCCGCAACCCTCTGATTGATAGTCCGGCACACTATCGCCTAGTCTATCGAGGCACCCAAATATGTTGCAATACCTGCTCAAAACTATTTACAAAGAAGTGGTTGTTAAGTTTTTCCTCACCTGGCACCGTCCGACTACTACTTGTTTCGATTGATGCAGAAATCTCTCTGGTATATGCTTAACATCAGAACAGAGTAGCCTAAATTAGTTTGTATCGTTTTTGGCCTCAAAAGCTTTTTGGCACAGAATCCATATGTTGTCAGAAAGATCGAAAAAGTTCATAGCTGACAATGGCCAATACTTAGAATTAATGAAAATCCCTAATTTTTATGTCATACACCCAATAATAGAAAATAAATATAAGAAGTCCGTAGTTTTATCCGGCCTTGACCAATTGAACAGTATTGGACTATTGTCAAAGGAAAATTAAAGCTGAGCTGAGGTACTGTTCTTGAAAATAAAAAATTGTTGGAGATTTAGAATAAGTATGCAGCACAGTTGGATCGAAATGTTTATTAACACGATCCAACAAAACAAAAATATGGATTTTAATGGTTATGAAAGGAATTTAATTTTAGTTTCTGCTTTTAGCTTTTCTTAAATATTAATGAACGAGTATACATTTGTGGTTCAATTTTGTATCACAAAGATTTTAAAACATTTATACAATCGGATTTTATATAAAAATTATTTTAGATCACTACCGATATCCTTTTCATATATTTTAAAATATTTAAAATAGATTATAAAATAACTGGTCTGGATCTATAATAATAATTCAGCAAAAAATAGTTTGAATTTGGAAGCACTAGAAATTGTTTTTGATTGCATGCAGCTGATTTTAATATTTCGCTTTCCAAATGGTGAAAAATGCTGTAAATTAAGGCAGTAAACTACCTACTGCTGTCTGAAAGCAGTAAATCAAACTTAGCCAGAAAAACTACACTGGAGATCACGAACTAAAATCACATAAAATCATTTATATGCACAAAATCCAGAGAAACACATCAAATTATACAGAAATATTGCATGATTCAATGTCTAGACACTGTGTCTAAGTGTGATTTAATGATTGCAGGTAGTAACTAGGTCGTACTTAGACTTACTTTACTGGATTTTTTCACCATTTTTTAGAAGACCCGAATTCTAATGCTTCCAAAATCATATTATTTAACTTAGAATTATTATTTTGTTTCAAATTGACACATTTCGCTAATAATTTTCAACTATTTGAGAGGATTTTGTCATTAATTTGTAAATTAATTTTTCAATTACCTCATTAAAACATTTGATAATATAATATTTCGAAATAAATTGCTCTCTAATTGCGAAAATACACTTTCAGACATTTTTTTTACAAACAGTAATTTACTTTTCTTATAATTTTTCTTAAAGATTAATAATATGTATATTTCCGTTGTTTATTAGACAAATTCTCACTTTAGATTAAAATATATCGTTAAAGATGAAATTTCCTTGTATACTGAAAAAGGTGTTAATTGTATTTCAGTTTAAAAATAACTTCAATAGGCTGCTTAAAATAAAAATTAAAAAAAAGACAACAAATGCACGTGATAATCAAGTACATAAATAAAAAAAATGTTTGTATGTAAATTTTATCTTATTTGCCAAACAATTAATATAAATACATATGTACATATGTATATATTTTATATTATTTTGTAGGAAGATATTAATTAACAAATTATATAGCAGAGTGAGGAGAGCTTGTTAGAGGGATTTAAAGATTAAAAACATAATAAAAAGTAAATAAATAACTAAAACTTAATAAATAGGGTTAACAAATGGTTTAAAGATTAAAAAAATAGCGGGGAAAAATTTGGGAATTCTTTTGAAAATGTGCTTAAATTAAACTAAATGTTAATGCGGTTGTTTTCAAGAAATATAATTAATGTTAAGACATACAAGTTAAAAATATGTATGAAATCTTTATTTGAATCGATAGAAGGATCTATATAATTACATTGTTAAAGATGATTTAATGTAAATGTTGACTTGTAGATTTAATATATAGTACAATCTTTGAAATCGGATCATAAACAAAGAATTAGGATCGTTTTTAATTTCTTACATGCCCCATTTTGGGGACTTCTGGCACCACTTGTGCTGGGCTTATGAGGTTAAAATTCAAAACTTAAACTTTACTGTATTTTCTTACTAAGCATATGAAAATTTTTTTTAATTGGACTTACCGTTTAAAAATTACAGAATCATTTACTTTATTTTCCACTTTTAACTACTGTGCAGTATTAATTTTAAGATTCTTTTGAAAATGTAGGCTGTTTGTGCTTAAATTAAATTAAAAGTTAATGCGGCAGTTTTAAAGAAATATAATTAATGTTAAAACCTCAGTTAGCCGACTGTAACGGAATGTTATGTAATGACGTAAAAATGTAAGGAAATTCTATTTCTAACAGATTCCTACATTATGGTGTTGCGTTACCTTCACATCTCCATAACCATTTGCATTACTTTACGCATAACAATATCCATCAGCTGTTTCTTACTGTTGCAGTTACATTCCGTTACAGTCGGCTAACTGAGGCTTTAGACATATGATTAGTGCCAACAAAATAGTGATTTTTTAAAAGCTTTTGGATCATTTAAAAAAAAACAAACACATACAAGTTAGAGAAATGTATGAAATCTTTATTTCAGTCGATAGAACGATCTATATAATTCAATGTTTAAAAATGATTTAATGTAAATGTTGAACGCGACTAAAAAATCAGCCTTTACTTAAAACTTCCATGAACCTTAAAAAAGTTTCAAAATGTTTAGATATTTTATAAGGTTATTAAAATTCACTTGAATGACCTTCACGATAGTTAAATAATAAGGTTTGGTCTTAATACCGTGTTTTTTTTTTATTTTTTTATTAAAAACCATAAAATCAGTAAAAATTTTTTAAACATGAAATTATATTAAACGTCTAAAACGTACTTTAATATTTCTCTTTAACATTTTGTTTGTTTTTTATAAATATTTACCCAAAAAATCGTAATAATTAGTTAATAAAATGTTTAGGTGCTAAATAAACAAGTGATAATACGTTTTTGGGTTAATTAAACAACAAAAAAAAAAAGAGAAAACATTAGAATCAATTCGTAAAAGCTACACTCAGAGAAAAATTATAATTGTGCATGTTATTTTAACATTTTTAAAATTTTTTAAAAAATAATATGGTCACTGTAATTATATACATGTTTGCGGCAATTAGGATATGATTAAGTTATAAATAACATGATAATAATAATTATATGTATTGCTATAGTAATTATATAATGTTTGTGGTAATCAATTTTATGATGAAGGTTTATATTATGATGTTCTGTATCATACTCAAAGAGCAACATATTGAGATAAATGGATTCATCATTAATATGATTGCCATACATATATACATCATATAAATTGTAACTTAGCCATATTATGGTTACCGCATTTATATAAATAATTAGAGTGAAAATAAAATGGTTAAAAATCTGTAAAAATGTTGACATTGTTGTGGTAAACATGTACAACTATATTTTTTCTCTGCGTGTAGACTTTCGTCAATAAAATTTGTTTTTTTTTTTTAATTACTTGTTATGCATTTTATATAAATGAATCATGCCGAACGGTTTTTTTTAAAACTACCTGTGCACAGTGGGTTAATATACAATTATTTTGGAAATACAGGGATTTTCAACAAACAAAATATAACAAACAAATTATATGCAAATCATTCAAATTAAAAGACTATGTTTTGACAAATATAATTGAAAATTATATTGAACATGTATATATCAGTTATCTCTTTCCTATATAAAAGACTATACATAATTTTGATATGATCTGAAAAGTGACTTACTGCATAAGCATGTCAAGTGAAATTTTACTCATTTAAGCGGTCATAGCCCACCCCAGCCCTATCCAAACTTGGCCAATTTCGAAAAAGAACATTTAGCACCGATCCTCTAAAAAGTTCCATATTTACATATCCCTAAAGCTTTTAATATCTATATTCTTGAGATTAGAATATATTGTTTTAAGATTATTTCTTTTATTATTTATTTATTTAATTATATTAAATTATGAACATTTTTCTAGAATAATATTTTTAACTTAAATACACAGAAATTTTTTTTACTATCAGACTTTTAATAACGTCACAGTGGACACTTTAATTATATAAATTGTTCTAACTTTGGATGCGTGTAACTTTTTATAATTTTATATAAAATCACAAATACAGCTGATGTCTCAGATAACTTTTTCGAACTCTATAGTCCCGCCAAAAAAGATCGAGCAAAATAAACCTATATATCTCTTGAACTAAAAGAGATGACAAACACTCATAAGTGTATTTATTGTAGATCTTCTCAAGGACTATTTATATTTTAAATTTCAGCTCATTCGGATTATAAATAAATTTTTGGCGATTTTCTTTTTACCTTTTCAAAAGCCACTGTAAATTAAGTTGAAAATACCTTCATTGAAAAATTATATTGAGCTTTAACCATGTGAAATTTCGCGACGATAAATAAATAAAACGTTGCTAATTCAATTGCCCTAAAGCGTTTATCATATGACTTTTTTTATTTATTGTTTTACTAATGGGGAACATTTGAATAATTTGTGTGATACGAGTATTTAGAAAAATACGGATCAAAATAGACTGAAATTTAAATTCCTGAAGTTAAACGAACTACAAACAAATTTGCAAGTATTAAAATATTTTGTATTTCTGAGGTACCACACTTTAAGATCGCAGAGTCACACCAGACGGAAGTTTGCAATCCGTCATCAAAACTTAAACTCCAATATGGTTCTTATTTAATGTGTTATTGCATGTTAATCGGAAATTGAAGTTAGAAATTGAAGTGTTGCAACAAATTTGCAAAATTTTGCATTTCTAAGGTGAATGTTCACAGCCTGAGAGAATTGTGGGGTTCGTCGTCAAAACTTAAACTTAAATACCTGTGAAATTTTGTAATATTCGAATGAGCCAGTTAGAAATGGCAGATTTATTTCCAAAATGTTGACACACTGCATAGTGGGGGAAATTTGGAAAAAAGGGAAATAAAACTGTAATTTCTAAATGGTAATTCCGATTGCAATAAAGTTGTTAACCATTACCAAATTAATTTGACAAGTGTAAAAGGCTTAAAGGTCTTAAAAGGAAGTCATATCTATTTATAATAATAAAACTTTTGCCAATTAAGAAATTCATAGAGGACTTTTATGTGTTATTTTGGGTTTTTTGTTTAAACAAAAACAGTTTAAGCTAAAAAGAAAATTGTATTTATGAATAGTTTTCAATAAAACTTTGTATTTACACGGACATTATAGTGAAAAGAGAGCAACATTTTAAAACTTTTATAAAGTACTCAACAACTCTCAAAAAAATTTTGAAAAATTCCAAAAATGGAATTTTATAGATTTTTGAACATATTCAGGCATGTCACAGAAATCGATCGGAATGGTTTCAATTCCGTATTCGCAAAACGATCGTTTTTACTTTGCGTTCTCTAGATTCCGATCGATTTTGTTTATTAACAAAAAAAATTTTAATCTCGTTTTTTAACTTAAATATGGTAACGTTGTGTAACCAAAACAAAAAAAATATGATTATTGTAATAAAAAGTATAACAAAAGCGAACATAAAGAGCACTAACAAAGAAATTTTAAATAAAAGTGAACAAAATTTTTCAAAAATGACCGAAATTTAAATTGTTGCTGTTTTAAATGAACAAAGACATCAAAACGCAGTTGAAAAGCTACAAAGAAGAAATTTAAGGGATGCATCTGAAAACGACAAAAGTTTTCTTGTTGCTGACACCAACTTTGAAATTTTTAATATTTTATTTAAATATCAATGAGATAACTAAAACAATAATGAAATAATAAAAGTAATTGTTTGATTGTTATTATAAATTAGTAGTATGAGTTTTTTTTTCAGTATAAAATAATAAAAAATAACAATTCCACTTTAGAAATCTAAAGTGGTTTCATTCCGAAAAAAAAATTCGTTTTTCGTTTTCTAAAGACTCAATTTACGGAATCAAAATCACTTTCGATCGGAATTGAGTTCTGTGACATGGCTGATTGTCCATATCAAAACCCTTTGCTGAATAATGAAAAACACATTTGGTCATATAAAATAGGTTATTATTTTTGGATATCAACTATGAGTTTTGATTTGGCCTAAATTTAAATTTTATGTAAAAAAGTTATATTTTAAATGACTTTGGTTGCCTCTGTGACAAAGTTTTTGTTAATTTCTCTTTCATAAAACATATTTCCTTTAATTTTAGCTTTCCGAAAAATATAAATAAGTCATAAGTAATCTTGGAAATATCTTAAATAATGTAAAAATTTGCAAAAAATTAAATTATTTAAATGCATATAACTTTTGACTCTGTAATGATTTTGAAACAACTTTTCATTGCTCTAGGTTTTTAAAAGTGATGTTAATTCACAAAAAATATGTAGAACAATTTGGAAAGTATTTTTTTTTAAACAAACACAAACTGCGAAGCTTTTTGACTTGTCTGCAGAAAACACCCAGAGTCTTTGGCGGGAATCGAACCCGCAACCCTCTGACTGATAGTCCGGCACACTATTGTCTATCGGGTCTATTGGATCCGTTATTAGCAAAAAATTTCATATAAAGTATAATCTTAAAAATCGAATCAAATACGTAGAATTGGTATCGTTTTTATTTTTTTTTTTAATTTCACACATTTGCAGGGTATTCTATTTTGGAGACCTCTGGCACCACTTCTGGTGGACTTATGAGGTTCAAATTCAAAACTTAAACCCTACTATACCTCCCTCCCTAAGCATGTGAAAGTTGGACTTACCGTTTAGAAATTGCAGATTTATTTACTTTTTTCCACTTTCAACCACTGTGCAGTATTATACATGCAGTTACGACGACACCAAACAAAAGTATTCCCGGGCAATGACTTGTTTGAAGCTTGTCATTGTTGTAAGAAATATATATATGTAAAATTTCTTTAAAACTTTTGTTTAAACAATATTCAACAAATATATTTTAATACTTGATGTTTTTGCTTATAGCTGTCTTTAAACACGTGTGTAATGACGTTAACATAATAAATATTTAGCAGCAATTAATATTTGAACTTTGTACTAACAAACAGACACACCATTTCGATAAGACATCATCAAAAACTTTTAATAAAAAACTGTTTTTAAAATATTTAACTTGGACAAACTGATAGTTAAGTAGACAGTTATCAACAGACTGGGTTAATTTAGTATAAAGTAATCAAGACTATTTATGTAAATGTTTTTAATAATGTGAAGTTAATTTATATGGCCTGGATTATTTAAGCTTAAACAATTAGCAAAAGATTAGGTATTTATAACAATAAAAAAAAAAAAAATATCACACACGACAAATATTTACTCAAAAAAGCGTAACCACATTTTTTAGCACATACTTGTTTGACGCTATTTTATCTTACAAGTGTTTTATACGATCAAACAGCATCACATAAAATAAAACTAGATTTGTTTGTGTGACTTGTCCTAAACAAAACTAGTTGTTGAAATAAATAAACAACTTTAAATATTTTTTTTATTTAGTGGTTACGTCTTTTTCGTCAAATATTTGCCATGTGTGACTGTACCTTAAGTTTAGTAACTTTGGGGAGTAAACAATGACGTGAAAAATAATAGCACTTTACCAGCAAATTACCAGCAACTTTGTTAAATGACACTTAATTCCAAAGGAGATTTTCCAGTAGAATTGAACTCAATATCGAATATTTAATTCAAATTAAAAAAAAAAAAATAATTGTATATATCATGGTTAATTCCTCTGCGAAATATAGCAACTTTTTTTTGCCACTGCTATATTTGGGTGGTAATGTTTTCTTCTTGAAAACGAAACTTTTTAATAAGTCATCTGTTTTAGTGGACTGACCTCACTGTAACTCACTATTTTACAAATATGAAGTTTAAACTTTCTTTAACTTACAAATAACCAGATTTAAAAAACGAGGTTTAAGCCTCCTAAGATTTTAAAGAACTCTTATCGATTTTTTTTAAATTTATTACTAAACACTTAGGATTAATCTTACTCTCACAAAATATTTTGTAATATAAAAATTTAAAATTTATTTTTGAAAGGTGTCTTAAACCTTAAAATATATTTCTCTTTCTAATTTAAATTTCCATAATAATTGTAGATTTTATTTAAAAATACAGTTTTGTAATATTTTAAAATACACCAAATTTAATTTGAACCTGCTGCCACACTAATTCAACTTGTTGTAATTTTTTTCTTAATTCTTTTTTTTTTATTTACAAAACGCATTTATATTCAACCACTTAAAACTCAGCCGTTTTAAAGGGCAGACATTTGATAATTTATAATCAATAATCAATGGAATCATATGCAATTCACTTCACTGCTGCTACAATTACCTGAAGGTTACGTTTGGCATTTTGTATATTGAATCTTTGTATTATTTAACATTTAACGCACAAAAGAAAAATTTAAACACTTCAAAATGCTATTTTTTTTTTTATTAATATTATTACATATTTTATTGTCAATACATTGTTACGTAGCGTCTGTAATTGCCATGTTCACATCTGTGATTTGTATTATTTATACAAAACTAGAACTAAACTAAAACAATTAAATATTTATTTATCAAACAGTTATTGCAGCAAAAACAAATATTTTATTAAGCGCGTAAATTTGGCTCCGTTAAAGTGTATTAAACAAATTGTCGGTATTTTTTAAACTGAATCAACATTTTAACTCAGATGTTGCTTTTAGAGCTCTTAAACTCGCACAATTTTTATATACATACGTAGGTAAAATATACGTTGTTGTTTTTATACCCTACACCACCATAGTGGGGAGAGTATATTGGATTTGCGCTGATGTTTGTAACGCCCATAAATATTGGTCTAAGACCCACCTTAAAGTATACCTATCGACTTAGAATCACTTTCTGAGGTTTAAGATATATTTAAGATAATTTAACGATGTCCGTCCGTCCGTCTGGCTGGCTAGCTGCC
Source organism: Bellardia bayeri (assembly GCA_950370525.1). Taxonomy (NCBI): domain Eukaryota; kingdom Metazoa; phylum Arthropoda; class Insecta; order Diptera; family Calliphoridae; genus Bellardia; species Bellardia bayeri. The sequence goes on from OX493266.1 coordinate 82,064,561, forward strand.
TGTCCATGTAAAGCTTGTGCGCAGAGTACAGGTCGCAATTTTGAAGATATTTCAATAAAATTTGGTACATGATATTCTTTCGGCCCATGAAAGGCCCATAGAAATGTCCTCCCGAAAATGGGGTTTACCGATCATAAATCTTTGAATTATGGAAGTATGCCAACAAATTTCACCACAAATGAGTAATAAATGAAACTAACTCACATCTACAATTTCGTGAAGATCGGTTCATAATTAGTCGTAGCTCCCATATAAGGCCCACTTCCGAAAATCACTTAAAAGAGCATAACTCTCTTAAAAATGTTGTTATCCAAATAATATTTAACACAAATATGTTTCGTATATATACATATAACATGGTAGAATTTTATGATGATCGGTCCATAATTAGTTCGTAGTCCCACTTCCCAAAATCACTTAAAAGAGCATAACTCTCTTAAAAATTTTGGTATCTAAATAAAATATGACACAAATAAGTTTCTTATATAGACACCTAATTTTATAATGGTCGGTCCATAATTAGTCGTAGCTCCCATATAAGTCCCACTTCCGAAAATCACTTAAAAGAGCATAACTCTCATAAAAATGTTGATATCCAAATAATATTAAACACAAATATGTTTCGTACATATACATATAATATGGTGGAATTTTATGATGATCGGTCCATAATTAGTCGTAGCTCCCATATAAGGCCCACTTCCGAAAATCACTTAAAAGAGCATAACTCTCTTAAAAATGTTGGTATCTAAATAAAATTTGACACAAATAAGTTTCTTATATACAGAAATAATAACACCTAATTTTATAATGGTCGGTCCATAATTAGTCGAAGCTTCCATATAAGACTCTCTCCGTAATTCACTTTAAGCTTCATAAATCTTTTAAAAGTTTTTATATCGAGATAGAGTTTAACATACGTAATATTTATAATAACAGAAGTCGATGTCAATAGATTTGTGGATGATCGGTCCACAATAGGTTATATCTCCCATATAACGCCCATTGCTGAAAAACTGTTTTATACATATACTCGTTGTAGGGTATTATATGGTCGGGCTTGACCGACTATACTTTCTTACTTGTTAGTAGTTATATTTGTTTTTGGTTACCGGTGGTGTGGCATTATCGTCAGCGATCTTATCAGACTTGTTTTAAAAATGTTTAAATACAGATATTAAATTTGATTTTATATGTTTAATTGTCAACCGAATATACACTTTTTTATTTGTTTACTCACTTAGCGAGTGATAGAGACAGAGAGAGATAGAGAGAGAGGAAATGGCTACATTTCAAGAAATGTGTAGTTTAAAAAAAAACCAAAAGTGGTTTAAAGGGCTTGTTAAGCAGTAGAGGATTAAATATACGTTTTGTAAAACTTAACGCTTGTTTAAAATAAACTTTTGCAAATACTTTTTTTTTAGACAAATTTTATTTGTCTTAATTAATTTTAATGTAATGTAAAAGAATTTTATTGTAAAGTGATTTTAAACAATTGGCAAATTGAAATTTTCTTAAATGCATCATTATTGAAAAATATAATTCGAGAATTAATCATACGCCCATGTTCTGAAAAATCCAAAACGCTTAAAACGAAAACGCTAGAAATTTGGCGTTTTGAAACCGCTAGTGTATAATGAAGCGATCTGGCTTATTTTTATTGAAACTGCTCTTTAAACACAAAATGAAATGATGTACAATTACAATTTAATATGATTTTTTTTATTTAAGCTAAAGCTTGTAACATTTTTTCACGATTTTAATTAAAAATATGCAATTTAAAATTTTTTTTTGAGTTTGTCAATTGTCTGTTTCAATTGTTTACTTTTGAACTAGCGATTTGTGCAAACAGCTGATCAACTTGATCTTCGAAAAGTAATGTAATGCATTTTAATTTGAAATTTATTTATTTGTTCACGTTATTTTATGACAAACCATCTGTTTTTATCATTCGACCATAGCGTAGCGATTTCAGAATAGGTCAAAATGCGTTTTGCGTTTTTAAAACTGTATACGATTTGAAAAGTTAGAATCTGAGTTAGAATCTGAACTAGAAACTGAATTGAAAACAGAATTAGAAACTAATATAGAGACTGAACTTGACGCTAAACTATAACTTTAAGTTAAATCTGAACTAGAAACTGAACTGGAAGATGAGTTAGAATCTGAACTAGAAACTGAACTGAAAACAGATTTAGAAACTAAACTTGACCCTGCACTATAATCTTAAGTTAAATCTGAACTAGAAACTGAACGGGAAACAGAATAAAAAATTAATATGGAGACTGAACTTGTCGCTAAACTACAACCTGAAGTTAAATCTGAGCTAGAAACTGAACCGGAAACAGAATTAGAAACTAAACTTGACGCTAAACTATAACCTAAAGTTAAATTTGAACTAGAAGCTAAACTGGAAGCTGAGTTGGAATCTGAACTGGAATTAGAAATTGAACTAGAAACTGAACTTGACACCAAACTAGAACCTGAAGTTAAATCTAAACTAGAAACTGAACTGGAAAATGAATTAGAATCTAAACTAGAACTTAACAGAAACTGATGTTGAATTGCTTTTGTACACCTTAGTAAGAAAAACCTAAACATTTTCTTTTAAATAATGTTAAAGTAAAGTTTTAAATCCATTAAATTTCTCCCAGTGTTACTTCAAGTATTAAGCTCTCTAGCTGCTGTAGCTCTCAATGAAAACAAACACTTAACCGTTGCTCAAATAATAACACAAAATTCTGTTAAAAAAATATATATTTGAATTATGATCGACTAACTAAATAAACTGACTGACACATTGTCAATTTTATCAGCGATATTCACTACACACAACAAGCGCTAGCAAGGTGCAGTTTATGGATTGTAAACAATTCCAATTATAAAACTCAAAAGGCAATAAATAATAATAATAAAAAAAAAAACTAATTTAGCAATCAAATTAAATAGAAGCAATAAAACTAAACCGGTTTTCTCGTAATAAAAGTAAGAGTAAATTGTAAATTATTTCTTGTTGACAATAAGCTCAACGCATTAGAATTATTTATGTCAAAATGCTGTACGAATTTAAATTTGGAGTGTCAAAAAAATAATTGCTAGAGCATTAAAATGGGCGTTTAATTAATTGACTCGAGAGTAAACGGGTGTAATAAATGTTGAGATTTGTGTTAAACAAACGATTAAACTAGTTAAGATTAAAGTTATTAAAGGCTAGTCATGAACAATTGTAAACACATACATACATATCGACAGTTCAATTCCAAACCATGCTATGTCGACTTAACATGTTTTTAATTTTTTTGCGTTTTTGAATTTGGATTTTTTCAACATAAATTCTGTCAAATTTTGGTTGTGATTGGCTAGTCCAATCAATACTTATAAACAACAAAGTTCTACCTAATATGGTTTTTTAGATATCGCCTGTAAACTTTAGGAGCTTTTCCTACAAAACTCACTTTTTCGACTTAGCATGTTTTGGAATTGAGCTGTCGATATGTAGATGGTTTCATATCCTGGCCCATTGTGCTATCTATAATTTACGAAGCTCTACTTGTAAATAAATAGTTGTGTGATATATATAAATTATTTGTATTCAAGTGTAATATTTCTAACAAACAATAATACCTTATATTATTAAATTTACTCGAATAATTTTCGAACTTTTTACATGATTTAAAAACACTTACAACGCTCTCTAGCAAAACACCTGTATGACTCAAACTAACTAAATTTTGCATGCTCATTTATTTAATTTACTTAATTAATTTTTGTTATTTAAACTACTTACTTTGAAATGTATGACAAACTGTCTCACGAATAGGCAAGAGCTTAAATGAATAAATGTTTATAAATGAATTTCAAGTTCAATTTTAAATAAAATAGAAAATTAACTGATCACTGACACAAAATCTAAGTGCTAAAGGTGTTGACTGTTTTACACAGTATTTGTGACTGTAATTAATTAATAATTGTTGTGTTTGACACTTTCTTATTATATTAATAATTGGTTTCCGTTTGCTGTCAAAATAATTATTTACTTTACTTTACGTGCATTATTGCTGCTGCCTCGACTCCTCTTCATTGTGACCTAACATCATAGATAAGTTAATTAATTAATAATAAATAAATAATAAATGAATACAACAAATACAAATAATATTTTCAAAAATATACTTTTTATTGCTCATATGTTAAATTTAAAATATTTTAAAAAGTATTTGTTGTGACGTGGTCACAAATGCAGCCATGGGGTTTAGAAAGTATTACAATTTAAATCGTAATCGAAGCAAATTATTCTAGCATTTCTAAACGTGTAGATCAAGCCTAATGAATACATATTCATAGCCAAGAAGTATTCGAGTTCAAGTTATAAACATTTACTTCATTCACAAACCCTGCAGGGATGGCGCTGTGAGTACACAAATTAGGCCATCTTGTCATGTAAATTTTTGAAATGCTTAAATAAAGTTGTTGTTCTAGCTTGTTGAAAATTTTGTTCATATTCTATGAATTTTTTTTTTTAAATTATTAATGATTTTTGTTTAGAATTGTCACAAGAAAACTTTGCAGTTCTTTGCAAGTACCTTAATCAAAGAGTTTTGTTTGAAATTATCACCCTTGAACCAGTGACAAATTAAGAAGAATTGATTTTTTTAATTCTGCATTATATAAATACATCAAACTTTTCTCAGTTTTATAAGTTAAAGAAAAAGTAAAAAAGGTTAAACTTAGTACATGTATGTGAAATGAACAAAAAACAAATATAATTTAACAAACAAATTATTACCGTTTTTATTTAATCTCTTAAAAATGTATAATAACTTTGTGTTTCATAACTATAAATACACTCAAATATACATATCTTCAGATATAACGAAATAACAAAATACTCTGCACAAAGCAGGTTGTCATTAAAGAATTCGTAAACTAACATATTAAACATAGTGCCAACATTTTTGGTTCAGATGGTCCACAAAATATTTTGGCGAAAAGCAAATTAAGAGCTCCAAGAAAATAATGTTGCTAAGAATGTTAGCGGCAATGTTATAGTGGAAGGCCAATGTAAGCGGCATGCGGCCGCGTTCGGCAACAGTATCATCAGTGATTAAAAGTTTTGTTGCTTTACAAAATTATTCATACAAACATTTTGAAGCGGCATCGCGGCAAAGTAGAATTTTGTTTAACTTTGCCGCTTAAAACGATATTGCCATACACATGTGTAACATATGTGACATATGAGTTTAGTTAAAAATAAAAAAAATCCCTTTTTTAAACTTTTTACATTATTTTCACACTAAAAAAACGTATATTTAATAATTTATTTATGTAAAAAACGAATCAATTTTATTTTTTGATATTTGCCGCCTAAAATATGCCGCGAAAATTTGCCTACCAACAGAAAGTATAAGCGGCAAAAAGAACAGCTGACTGCCGTCCGCGTTCGCATGCCGCTTACATTGGCCTTCCATTATTATGTTGTGGTCGCGTATGTCTTCATCTGGAGTGGGAAATCTCATCTTTAGAGATGATAAAATGGACAAACACGCTTATTTAAATATTATGAAAAAAAATTTAGCCCCAAATGTTGGGAAATTGAGCTTAGATTTGAAGTTCTTGTTTTAACTAGATAATGACTGAAAACATCAGTCATATCTTGTGCAGGCATGACTTATCTTTCGCCAGATACGTTTGAAAACTTGACATAACCTCAAAATATTCTCTTAAAGAAAACATTACAGCCGATGAAACAGTTGCCTAGTAAGAAGTTTGCTCTGCCGTGTAGAAGAAATCATTAAGGCCAATGGAGGTCCAACCAAATATTAGGTTTAAAAAAACCACTCATATATTAAAACTTTTCACATGTGTACCTAAACTTTTTATACCCTACACCACTGTAGTGCAATATATATATAAATATTAGTCCAACGCACACCTTAAAGTATATTGATCGATTTTTTGAACATTCAAAACAAGAAAATATTTTATATTTTATTATTTTTATAATACAATGAATTAAAAACTAAAACACCGTGTAAATTTATGTAAAACAAGTAAAAAAATATTGTAGGTTAAGCTCGACGATTTCATACCCCAAATCTAGTGTATGTGTAAAAACTGTGTTTATTAATTTATATTATGAACCGATCGTTAGGTGTCATGATTTCTGTATACATATATTAAACTTATTTGTATTGAATTAAAATTGATTACCAACATTTTTAAGAGATTCTTGGTCTTTAAAGTGATTTTCGGAAGTTGTCTTTATATGAAAGCGATGATCAATTATGGACCGATCTGAACAAAATTTGTAGATGTGAAACTTATTTTTGGCGAATTTTTTTGGATACGTGCATAAATCAAACATTTACGACCAATAAAACTCTATTTTCGGAATATATTTGTATGGGGGCTAGATGAAATAATGTACTGATTTACATCAATTTTAATACCAACCGTCCTGTTATGTACCAAATATTATCGATTTTTTCAACATAAATAGCTTCAAAATTGCGACCTGTACTTGACAAGTTTTACATGGACAGAAAACCAGCCAGCCATACGGACAGACCTGTATTCAGTTAGTTTTTAAGTTTTTTTTTTAATTCGTTCTGTATAAATTATCACCTAAATGCAGGTCATAACAAAATAATATATGCAATTGAAAATATTCGATATAATATGTATATATATAATAGGGTGTTTTATTTAGATGTATAGATTTTTGAAATTAATTAAAACAAAGACGATTTTTTTTAAATTGACTTGAAATTTATTTGTGGCGGTATATCGGCAATAACGCGGCGAATATTGTCCCTCGTGTGATCAATCGTTTCGGGCTTATTATGGTTTCCACAAGACGGCTCAACATGTCACACTGCTCGTGCCACAATTGATTTATTGAAGGAAACAATTTGTAACCGCATATTTTTACGTTTCGGACCCGTGATTTGGCTCCACGATTGGAGGACAAAATTCGCTGCGCTATTGCCGATATACGGTTACAAATAAATTTCATATCAATTTAATAAAATCATCATTGTTTTATTCAATTTCAGAGTTATATACATCATAACAAATACCCTGTATTTGTTAAACAAATATCTGCAATTAATTATACACCTCAAAATATTAGTTACAAACACATTACTAATAATTACCTCTGCAATAATATGCATATTAATTTGTCAATGGCAAATTAATGAAAATTATTTTGGATGAAATTAATTTTGTAGAAAATACACATATCAGTTTAACTTACTCCTACATTTATGTTAATCACTCATAATTTGTGTAAAAACACATAGATACATATTATTTCGGCTAAATAATCAAACGAACATAACAAAAAAATTTTATAAATTTGTTTCCAATGGGTGTTATGGCATACAACAACATACACAACAACAATAACAATTATGTATAACATTTGAAATAATACACAAACAAACGAATGCTAGTAGAACAGTAGACCTTTAAACCTACAAACAATAGGGAAGTATTAAAGCGGAAATTAAATAAACAAAAATGGAGTTTATTAACGCTAAATTGCTTATTTAATATACACTGATGACCAACCATGGGTGTGTGTGCATTGGTAAGTTGATGCGTGTTTGGCTTAAATGCTACCAAAGAAATTTGTAGCCAGATCATTGGTCCGTTGAAACGTTTAACAACAACTAACTCATTTACATAATATGAGCAACAACAACAACATTGTATTAAGCAACATTATATTAACTATACTCTGCACAGTGGGGGAGATTCAATAGAAAACAAACTAGAACTTGGTAATAACTAAATACTAAAAGCTAAAGCCTAAAAACTAAAAACTGAAAACTGAAAACTAAAACTAAAAACTAAAAACTAAAAACTAAAAAATAAAAACTAAAAACTAAAAACTAAAAACTAAAAACTAAAAACTAAAAACTAAAAACTAAAAACTAAAAACTAAAAACTAAAAACTAAAAACTAAAAACTAAAAACTAAAAACTAAAAACTAAAAACTAAAAACTAAAAACTAAAAACTAAAAACTAAAAACTAAAAACTAAAAACTAAAAACTAAAAACTAAAAACTAAAAACTAAAAACTAAAAACTAAAAACTAAAAACTAAAAACTAAAAACTAAAAACTAAAAACTAAAAACTAAAAACTAAAAACTAAAAACTAAAAACTAAAAACTAAAAACTAAAAACTAAAAACTAAAAACTAAAAACTAAAAACTAAAAACTAAAAACTAAAAACTAAAAACTAAAAACTAAAAACTAAAAACTAAAAACTAAAAACTAAAAACTAAAAACTAAAAACTAAAAACTAAAAACTAAAAACTAAAAACTAAAAACTAAAAACTAAAAACTAAAAACTAAAAACTAAAAACTAAAAACTAAAAACTAAAAACTAAAAACTAAAAACTAAAAACTAAAAACTAAAAACTAAAAACTAAAAACTAAAAACTAAAAACTAAAAACTAAAAACTAAAAACTAAAAACTAAAAACTAAAAACTAAAAACTAAAAACTAAAAACTAAAAACTAAAAACTAAAAACTAAAAACTAAAAACTAAAAACTAAAAACTAAAAACTGAAATAGACACTGAACAACAAACAGAACTAAAAATTGAACTGGGTCCTGAACAAGAATATTAAATAGAACTACAAACTGAACTAGAAACTGAATTAGCAACGCAACTAGTACCTGCACTGGAAACTGAAGTAGAAATATAACTAGAGACTTAATTAAAAACTGAACGGGGAACTGAACTGAAAACTAAACTAGATACTGACTTAAAATTCAATTTATTTTTTTCATTTTATATATGTAGTAGATAATATTGATATATATAATAGATAATATTACAATTATAAAATGCGATTAATTCAAAGTTTATTAAAAAAATAAAGTTTTACATTTTGTATTATTTGAAAGTGTTCAAAATTCAAAAACAAATCTAAAGACTGATGTAGCAACTGAATTAAAAATAGAACGGAAAACTGACCTAGAACCTGAACTAGAATATAATTCACCCCACTGTGCGCTGGACATGCCGCCGTTTGAAAGTGTTTTTCAGTTCTGGTGTTTGTGAGAAAACAAAAATTTACCATGTTCGTTGTTCAGAGTATGAGTGTAAAGTTCATTTATAGACCTTTTAACATCGACTGGTTTCTGCATGTTAAGCGGTAAATTGTAATAACAAAAGTAACGAATGGGGGAAATACTACAACTTCAAAGCGTTTTTACTACACTACACTCACTGTGTGCATTCATTTGAGTGTGTGAAAGTGTGATAAAATCATATAAAGCGCAAAATTAGTTTGTTGGGTTCATCCTTTTTCGCGTTCGAACAATTTAAGCGTCAAATATTTGCTTGACAATCATATTAGTGTCCAGTTGAATAGTTACAATATTAATATTGTAGCAGCCACTCACGCTGCCATTATGTATTTGTGTTAAATACTGGGAACCTTGTAATTGTATGTATATTTATGTGTTTGTATAATGAACAAAATTAACTGATCAATCGCTTATGCATAATCGCGTTTTAAGTCTTCAGGTAGAAATTTTCTTTTATTAGACACACTCTATAATTAAGGGGGCATATGTTGTTGTGTATATCATCTTAGATATTTAAGCGAACAGTTTTAAAGCATTTATATATATGACTTTAATTACATATCTATAGAGACATTGTGGAGCTAAATTTTGAAAATATTCAACAGTCTAATTTAGCCTGCAAATAGTGTTAAATTTATGTGAATAGATCCTTGTACGTATAATCACTATATATACATAGGTTATAAAGGTTCCAGTACTATTGCTGGCTTCCTGAGGCAATCTAAAACAAATTGTTGTTTACATTATATTAAAGGGCTTTATTTATTTCCTATCACTATTTAGCTACATATACAACTTTATTTACTTAATACATACCTACCTGCTGTATAATTTTATGCAAAAAATTAATAAATTTTAATTAAATACTAGTTACATGTTGCACCTTTTTTTATTTGCATCAACATACTGATGCATGTAACATTATAGCTTTATTACTTTTCGTGGTCAGTCTACACAAAAGAGCTGCTATGTTGGTTGGTGTGTTTCACTTTGAAAACTATTCAAGTGTGAATCAAAAAAAAAAAAAAAGAAAAACTGAACAAAAAAAAGAAAATCAACAACAGCAGGGGCAACAAGATGTAAAATTGCAAAAATGTTATCATAACTGACCATATGAATGTCTACATGCAGACAAATTGTTGCACTTTTGTTATTGGCTGCCACTAGCTGCTGCCTGGCCTGTAACTGTTTGGCCAACGATAATTGCATTGTTAATAGTTGCACATGCAAAAATCATCCTCTTTTGTATAGAAACAATGTATCTCTCACTCCATACGATTATTGAACATTATTGTTTCTTTTAAAATTGAATTTTTAAACGCCCTTTTGCTTGTCTTTCTTTTTTTGTTCCTCTGCTGATATTTACTATACAATAATGAAAGTTGTCCTCTTGTTTCGACAAGATAAATTTTTTTTAGCCAAAAAATAATGCCAGTAAACAGTATAAGTAAGAAGATTTATGCAGTTTTTTTTTTAATTTTAATTTAACAATTTTATAGTTAAATTTCAATATACAGATTTAAAGATCATGAGAATGATATATAATGTTATATAAACAAATCCAAAAATATATTTGCATATAAAAAGACAAATATAAAATGAAGTCAAACATGGTATTTTAAAAAGAGTTGTAAATTTGTTTGTTTTCAAATGACAGCTGGCCAAAATGGTTATGTTATGTTTTCCTGTATATATGCAGAAATTTGAAATCTCTTTTCTTTGCTACCTTACCCCCAAAAAGTTAAAACTAAGGTGGCAAATGTCTACAATTACTTAATAAGCTAATAATCGTTATCATAATAATCATATGCATATAAATCAATTAGGTTTCAAGTTTTTGCTGCGCTCTGCGGCCCCTACAAAACATACCTTCGATATTTTCATTAAAGTAAATTTTCTATTTACTCGTATAGGAATATAACATATTGAGGTAACCAGTTCTTTTAATCTGAAATTTGTAGTGTGATATAATACTTCAAGTCTTGACTAGCCATCAAATTGTTTACTCGGCTAACTATTTCTTGTCCGCACATGAACTTGCATCGTGTGGACAACTCCTGTCGATGTTATATTCTTGCTCGCATAATATATCTCAAATTTAATTTTCAAATTAACATTTTAGGCGTTTTCTGTTTTAAAGTTATTCTTGTTTGGATGACTCTTAAATTAAAAGATCATAAGTATAAAAAAGATATTATATTTGGAGCTGAGGTGTTTTCCAGTAAACATTTAGAGGGCCAGTGACCGGCGCCTCATGAGAACAGGTAAGTCAATATTTAAAAATATATTGGCCCATATAAAATTGTCACACGAACGGACAGGCACATTCGATTCCCAACTTTAAAATTCCAAATTTAATTTATTAAATTTTTCATTTTCAAATATCGAAATTTTTAAAACAAAGAAAATCTCCACCAAAAACTAAGTGTTTGTATAAAAGTGCCTACTGTAATGTTATTCACAGTGCGATCGTTCAACAACGTTGCCTGTATTTAATTAGCATTTAAAGCTATAGAAATGTAGAAGATTTGTTTTTAGAAATTTTTACCCAAATTTAAAATTTTATTTTCAAAAATTGGTTAGTTTAGTTATGGCTCGGGGGTGCTATTTCCGCTGAAAAGAGATAAATTCTATTTTATACGCTTGTACGTAGTTCTGTTTTGGGGTCATAGAAAATAATATGTAATCCTGAAGAAGTTTTTTTTTTTCTATAAAAGAAAAATCAGGGGACTTAAAAAAAAAGGTTTTACATGTTCTAACTTTGGATGCGTGCAATGTTTTATAGGGACGAGATAACTATTTGCAGTTTTATTAAGCTGAAGCTACATATTTGATATTTAGCATTTATTCGATATTTTGTTAAAACACAGCTCAAAATTCAGACATAAATGTCAGCGCTAATAACACACAAGTTTAATATAACCGCTCTTGTTTCAGCACCTTAACATTGCGTGTTATCCCATATTCAAACATCGTTATTATACAATTTATTTAATGCATTACACCATCTTCCATAAATAAATATTCCAACATTTGTGTTTCTTATATCACCTGGTGTCTTGCAAACATATACTCGTGCACGCGTCTACACGAAAAATAATGCTACGAATGCAGCACACTTTTCCAAAAAAAAAAGAGATGACAAAACAAGGAAAATATGCAGTAGTAGCAGTAGAAACTACAAAGAAGAATAGAGGTTTAATAAGGATTTGCATATAATCACCAAGACACACACGGAACTCTAAAGACATCGGCCACCTATATTCTGGTATAGGTGGGCTGTTCGATAAATATGCAAACATTTCATAAATGTTTAAATAAAAATTCAGATTTTATGATACAATTTAATAAGGGAATAGTTAACAATTTGTAGTGAGTTTGCACTTTTTAATTTTCTTGTGGTAGGTAATTATTAATAATAGCACAATTCACAAACTTGTGTAAATGACATTGCACAATTGCAAAAAGTTTTAGTATATTTTTGCTCTTGCTGTGTATTTTGTTACTGTGGAGCAAAAATATGCAAAACCTTTTTGCAAATGCAATGATGCAATACAATTTGCACAAGATTGTGAACTGTGCTATTATATAAGAATGGATAGAAAATTTTGTGCATTTCTTTAAAATATATTCAACTTTTGACAATTAAAAAATTCATTAAAGACTTTTGTTCAAATACATGAACATATTTTAATAATACTAATTTTTAAAATATTTTATATTTGGTAGAATATGTATTTCTTGCTTAATATTTGTCAGTGTTTAGATATGATTTTACACTGAAGCGCATATGTGCATTAGGTAGACAAGGAATGAAACCCATGCCACTTCACACATGTGTTCTAATCACTCATGTGTTGTTTACCACACGGAGAGATGGGAATATTAAATAGATAAGATTGAATGTACACGAGAGTAAAAGAGGTCTTATCTTATTACTAGTTTAGTTTTAAGATTTGAATTTTAGCTATTAAAGTTTTATATTGTAAATAAAATTTCAGTGCCTTACAAACATTCAAAGAAACAAACTGTTTTGAATTTATTGAAATAGATTTGTATAACTTTTATGGAAAACAAGGTCAAAAATTTCTGATTTTGTGTTTTTGTGAAAACAAAAACTGTTTAAACTTAAATAAAAGTGTTACTTAATAATATTTTATAATGAAATTTTGCAGTTCTATAAAATGTTTATGTAAATTAATAAACTAAAAACAAAATTTATAAACCCCAGAATTCCCAAAAAAGTTTCCAAAAATCCCAAACATTTTTTTTATTTTAAGAACAATTATTATTTTATTTGAACTGTTAGTTTTTAATTTTTGATATTTATTTAGTTAGGCTCGAGTTCATTAAATTTAATTTTTATTAAATTATTTTTACTGAAGTAGGAATTGTTTTACAACTTGATAAATTTTTTATTATTAAAATTGTTTTGATAATTTTCTTGGCTGGGATTCGAACCTGGGTTGTTGAATTTACATATGTTTAGAGAAACCCCACTTTCTCTCATCAGAATTCTTTGCGTTCTATCCCTCTGCACCACTGCGGTGCCCGCTAGCCAACAGACAAACATCAATCTTTTAACCAGTGTTACATGGTGGTTCAAAATTTTCTGTAATTATCATTTTTATTTATTAATTTCTATTTTCATGTTGCCTCCTTTTCTTCAGTTTTTTCGTATTCATGTCAAGACTTCGTCTCGAAAACCTGAATACATTTGTTTATTATGTTTGTTGTCCACTTTCGTCGACATTTTATGTGTACCACTTTATTTTTTTACATTTTTGCCCATATACCAGGGGCGGGGATATCGAAACGCTTTTTCTGAATAATTAAAAACATGCTCATATAGGGCCATATAAAATCGGTAATTATAATAGGATATCGACTATGAGATTTTGGAAGATTTAGTTTAAAATTGAATTGTATACAAAAAATAAAAAATTTTGAATAACTCTGGTTCGCTCGGCAATAAAGTTTTTAAAATTTGTTTTCATGTAGCATAATTCCTTTTCCAAACATTTTTAATACTTTATAAGTATTCTTAGAAATTACTTCAAGAATGTAAAAAAAATAAAATTCCTTTTTATACAAAAAAATAGCTGAAAATCAAATTTTTTACAGTTTAAATACATTCTTTGAAATCGTATGACAAAAGAAGGGATCGTTTTCGATTTCTCACATGCTCAAGGTGCTCCAGGACCTTTGATGACTTTTATGAGATCCAAATTAAAAACTTAAACTAAGCAACTCTTCCTCTTTAGGCATGTGCAGTTTTATTGTAATTGGACTGACTGTTTAGAAATTATAGCTTTATTTCCCGTTTTTTTCGAAATTCCCCTACAGTGCGTCATTAGTCTTTATTAGGCTATAGTAAAACATAAGTTAAAGTGTAGAGGTACTAAAGTTATTGAAAATAAAAAAACACTGATTTTTATAAAATTAAATTAGTTTCGGTTTCTTTTGTTAGCTTTTCTTAAATACTAATCAATGATTATCAATTTGAGCTTCAAAAGTACACAATTCTTTTTATTAAGATTTATTTTTTATAATTTTATAATTTTTATAAAAAATTTTTATCCTGAAGAAGCTACTCAAAGAAAAGCGAAATATTGAAATAAAAATTTAAATATTTTATAAAAAAGACCTAGGGCTTTAATAATTACTAAAATCTTTATAAAAAAAGGTCAAATAAACAATAATAAGAAATTCTTTTTCTGTAAACAATGATTTATGTAGAACTTTGAGGTTTTTTTTGCATGCTATACTTTAATTTTAAGCTGTAAACTTATTAAACACCCTCAAAAATTTTATATGCCAATACAAACCTGTTAAAGGTGAACATATATTCCATTTTTCATGCATGCAGCATTATTACCTCGTACTCGTACACAAAAAAACTAAGTATTCAACAGATTTATGGCATAAAGAGAAACATATAAGGGCTCTAAAATTACTGCTGCCTCTTCAGCATGTATTACGATTTTTCAGCAAACAAACAACAACAAAACAAAAAAGAAATAAAATGATGCTAAAGAAATACCAAAGATAAGATCTAATATGTATGCAAAAGTAAACAATGAAGACAAGAGCTTCGGAAAAAACTGTCTCATTGTACATTCCATATACAACATCAGGCGACAACGCACCTGCATATACATACATACACAAGTACAGACATACATATAATATGAATGTATATATCAATTGGTATTGTTTCCATTTCCATTCTTATGTGTGTGCGAGTACATGCACTCATCCTTAAGAGCAATGAATTGTGTGCATCTTTTAAATAAATATTATTATTGCCTATTTATAGGAGAGAAAGAGAGAATAAAAGCCACGGTAAGCAATAGTTTGTGTTTTAGTTTTACACGTAAAAGCGATTTATTTGTTTAATATTAAATGAAAATATAGCGTTGTGTTATAAATATACAAGCATATATTACAATTACAATATTACTGTTTTTATTTTAGTTTTAAGCAGGCAAACATATTTATTTGCATTTTACTTAGAAACATTATTGTTGTTGTTTTAGCTAAAATAATTTTGCAAGTTTCAACTACTGTAAGCTCTTAAATAAAGAAACTTGCCAAGTGATTTCGGTTGCAAATTGAAATTTGAGTTGAGTTGTAGATAGATTAGTAAATAATCGCATTTTTAAAATTGTAAAAATAAACCTAAATATTATTAAAAGAAAAGCTTAATTATATTAATATATGTAAGTAATATTATAAAAAAACACAGAAAATTCAAATTTAATGGGAAATGTTTATATCATTTGAAAGAACATTTTTTGGCATTTATTTTTTTAAGATTATGTCTATTAAATATTGGCCGTTGAAACGTCGCAGATGGTCTATCCGTTGATCCCAATTTACTACAATTTCGACTGGTAACTGGCGTATGACATGCGTGATGTTTTCCCCCAAGGGCTGAATCGAAGCGGGTTTGTCCGCTTAAACTTTAGGCTTTACATATCATCCCCATAGCAAGAGGTCTAACGGTGTGATATCACACGATCTTGGTGGCCAATCGACCGGTTTTACATATCCCCATAGCAAGAGTTCTAACGGTGTGATATCACACGATCTTGGTGGCCAATCGACCGGCACAAAACGTAAATTTATGTGCTCACCGAAGTGTTCTCTCAGTAAATCCACTGATTGAAGGTCGAGTGGCATCATTTGTTGCACAAGCTGTATTTTGTACGCTTTCAATTTAAGATCTCGACGTTAAATGCGCCCAGTCGTTCCATACGTCAGTCAGAGTTGCTGCGAACGGCACCGAATCGACTCTGCACGGTCTTCGTGTACACTATCAGCTACGGCCGTTATATTTTCTTCACAGCATGCTGGACGTCGTCTATTCGGTCGAATATTATTCAATAATGATTGCTGCGACTCAAAATATGTGATGGTCTTGCGAATAGTACGCTCAGTAGGCCGATTATGTTGACCATAAGTTTAGCGAAGTGCACGAAACACATTCCTCACAGAACGTGAATTTTCGTAAAAAAGTTGAACGATTTGTAAACGTTGTTCAGGCGAAATGCCAAACAATACTAAACAAAAATAACATGACAGCATGACACGACTCACACGTGATCTGTCAAAAAAAGGATATTGAAAAAGTATCTCTACTCGTACTTGAAAAATTATATTGTCTTTTTATTTGGTTATTTAAGTAGAACGAAACAAAATACAAATTTAATTGATTTCTTGTTAAAATGGAGCAATTTTTATGCGTCAGAATAAAGTAAACAGTGGCATCATCCTTGTGCACAAAAACTCCTGTCATTCCAAAAGTAATGGATAAGACAAGACAATGGGATGTCAAGCATCAATTAAGACTGGACAAAGCATAAACGACTTACATAGATAAGGTAAATCCTGGCGTGAAATAGGTACAATCGTTGGAAGGCGTCACTGTGCACTAAAAATTACGGACAATTATACCGTAGAAAATTTGAATTTTAGAAAATGTATTACTAATTATTGAAAATGCTCTAAAATGTTTATTGTTATTCAATATGTTCCAACATATTGGTCCTGATTTATCTTAACATCTTTAGTCATATTCATATTATACGAAAACGAATCAAGTAAAAATTCTAAATCTTCTATCTCATATATTTATTTATTTACGTTATATTGCTTAATATTGCATTAATCTGAGTACATCGTATACATATCAGTTCAAATTTAAAGGTTCTACATAATAAGAATACTGTGTATTTCGCCAGGTCATCATAAAAAGGTTTGACTATAACGTCAAAATTAGGGCAGCAAAAATTGGTGCTTACCAGTAAGCTGGTTTGTAAGTGCAGAGAAAAAATTCCCCTTACAAAGATGCTTCCAGATAGCGAATTCCGACTTGGAAGCATGTCTATGCATTACAACCTGCTTCCTCGTAAATGATTAGTTCAATCAGTATTTAATTTTTTCGCTTGCAACCTGCTACTCTGTAAGAAAATGCAGCAAGGTTTTTATATATTTTCAATTATATTAATACAAAAATCATTTCAATATTATTCGCCTTTTTATTGTTTCTTAGTAAGGCTTTCTAGTAAGCATATACAAAAGCAGTAACATGACTTTTTAGCTTCCTAAATTACAAAAAAAAAATGAACTGGATAGCTACAATTGGCAAATAGTATTTATCTTCTGAGGCAGTGATATTTGTTATCATGAAAATGTAATAACTCTAATTACATTTAAATAAGAATATCAGTTTTTCCTATAAAAAGTGATTAATTTGTATGATGTTTTATACCTTACACCACCATAGTGGGTAGGTATATTGGTTTTGTGCTGATGTTTGTAACGCCCAAAAATACTAGTTTTGCACATATATTGGGTGTAGGGTATTATATGGTCGGACTTGAGCGTCTTTACTTTCTTACTTATTTTATTAAACTAATATTGAACGTATATCGCTTATGAACAAATAAAGTTATAAAACTAAATATACGTACCATTTTTTTCTTGCGCATTCCTTATTTAACAAACAAAAAACTTACTCTTGATACATTAAACTTGAAAATATTTCAATTCAACACTTGTTGTAATCGTAACAGACAAGTTTTGTGAAATCTAGAGTCTACAAGTCTGTCTGTCTGTCTAATTGTCTTAAATACAACATAGTAAAAGTCATTATGTGTATATGCGAATTCTAATGCTAATAACTCAAGTACCGAATGAATTTAAAAGCCAATTTTCCATTAGAAAACATTTATGCAAAGTCAAGTACAAAGCAAGAAAGCACTGGACAGACGGAAATGCAAGTAATTGTGTTGAATTGAAGATGCAGTACTTGTCTCATTGTAACATTGCATTACCATCTTGTAGCAGTGTTGCCAGAAAATGAATTTCAAAATATGCTAAAACTTGAAAAACTAAGTGCTAAAATGTTCTACACCAGAAAAAATAAGTGCTAAATTTTTTCAATGTAACAATACAATTTACAAATGAAATGTTACAAATATAAATTATAGTTTTTTCTAATTTTGTTCATAACATTTGTTGACTTGTTTTAATAGATTACATTTCGTATATTAATTCAAAAATTTTCGTGTTCATTTACTTACCACACCGAAAGTAATTTAGTTGAAATATTAATAAAAGTTATTTTTTATTTCTCCAAAAGTAGTTTTTGGAGTAAAAAAGTAAAAATTTGTTTGACAAAAAATTGTTCTATATCAAGCCAATTATGCTAAAAAGCATTTAGCATAATTTTTTAAAAATTTCAATGCATTTTCGAGAAACAAAATCCAGCACTGAAAGTGCTAAAATGGCAACACTGTCTTGTAGATACAAAAACAAACAAGAAAAAAAAAAACAAAATTCATGGTAAAAGCCAAGCAAAGTAAAAGAGAAAATTTACAGAAAAACAACAAGAATAATTTGTGGAAAATGAAAAATAGCAAGGGATTGAAAACAAGATGATAAAAAATACTGAAACAATTCTAACAGAATTCAAAGTTAGAAAAGGAAATTTTTTAATAGAAATACAGGGAAAATAGAAATAGACTCTTTTAAGTTTTCTTTCAAATATTTTGTAAAAAACTTTAAAATGTTGCTGATGCTATAATAAAATACCAGCTAAGTATATCAAGCAACTTTTTAAACAGTTGCTATAAAAGCACTCCTGCCGAGTTACCCTGTTTAACTTCAACTACAACGACAAACAAAAATCAGAAATTAGAAATTAATTATTTGATTTTCCAAAAATTTAAAGACAGTTACGGTTCAAATAACATACAAAACATGCAACAGACAGATAAAGTTGCAACTGTTCATATACCCAAATCTACTGTTAGTTTAACTTCTCCGCAGAAATTCATTTAAACTAAGTTACACATACACATAAGAGACCCTGCCACAATCAGCCAGCTAGTCAGCCAGCCATTTAGAGTTGGGTTATTAAGACTCTGGATTACTGGTAGTTTATTGGCATAAAATGAGCTTTGGGCAATTTACACCTCTTGTCCTAATTCGAAACGTGTTGAAATGGCTATAGTTAGAATTTCATTTAAAATGATGCTGTTGCTTTGACTGTTTCTGCTAGTTGCTAATGTTAGTGTTAGTGTTGCTTGTGGATTTTAATGTTTGCTCTTTTATAATTTGGTAAGACATTTATGGTATTAACATTCAGAACATGAAAACTGACAATGATGATATGTCAGACATAAGAAAACATAGCTACACATACTGATGTTGTTAGAGGTTGTATATGTAAATAAGTATTCATATACATATGTATGTAACAGACGTTGGTGAGTAAATGAAGGGTTATTCATTTAGAGGTTTTTTTCCTCACATCACGCGCGACTATTTTCGTACCTTTATTTTTTTTAGTATTAATTATAAAATTAATTATTTAGGCAAAATGTCGAAAATCATTTGGCATGATTGAACAGAAATAAGTGGTATATATAGTTATACACAAATCTTGTCATATAATTTTATGATGTTCGGTCCATATTTAATTATTGCTCCTACATAAGGCCCATTTGAGCTATGCCCTACGGTATAGGGTATTACAATGACTCGACCTATTAGAGTTATTACATTTTCATGATAACAAATATCACTGCCTCAGAAGATAAACACTATTTGCCAATTGTAGCTATCCAGTTAATTTTTTTTTGTATTTTAGGAAGCTAAAAAGTCATTTTACTGCTTCTGTATACGCTTACTAGGAAGCCTTACTAAGAAACAATAAATAGGCGAATAATATTGAAATGATTTTTGTATTAATGTAATTGAAGCGAAAAATTTAAATACTGATTGAACTAATCATTACCGAGGAAGCAGGTTGTAATGCATAGACATGCTTCCAAGTCGGAATTCGCTATCTGGAAGCATCTTTGTAAGGGGAATTTTTTCTCTTCATTTACAAACCAGCTTACTGGTAAGCACCAATTTTTGCTGCCCTAATTTTGACGTTATGGTCAAACCTTTTTATGATGACCTGGCGAAATACACAGTATTCTTATTATAGAGAACCTTCAAATTTGAACTGATATGTATACGATGTACTCAGATTAATGCAATATTAAGCAATATAACGTAGATAAATATGTATATAAGAGATAGAAGATTTAGAATTTTTACTTGATTCGTTTTCGTATAATATGAATATGACTAACGATGTTAAGCGATGGATAAATAAGGACTAATATGTTGGATCATATGCCAGTTTTTGGATCGTTATTTTAACTATTTAACTTAAAATTTGTACCACAAATCTTATGATAAATAAATGATTTTTCAGAAATTTAGCATTATATATGTATTATCATTAAATAATAGCATTAAGTTCACTTCTATTGTTTCCATGTTAAATACTTTCTTAAATAATATGATAAATAAAATATATGTACTTGAAAATATTGTCCTCAAATTACTATGCAGTAGTATGTGTTGTCAACACTTTCATTTATTGAAACATTAGAGTAATTGTGTATGTATGTTATATGTGAGTAGGTGCTGCATTCTGTATGCTAAAGTTTTACTACATATTTTAATAATTTAAAATATTTATCAAAAACTATTTACACACTAACAAATTTTTTTCTAATGTAGTTAAAACTATATACATTCAACCACTTGTTGACACTTGTTGTTATTATTATACACTGCCTTGCATAACTTTAAATACATACAACTTTTTTTCAATTTAACACAAAAAAAAAAACAATTTTTTTATTATACCTCTTAAAAATGTATTAAGAAATGAATTAGAGTTTCATAACTATAAATACCTATATGCACAACAAATTCAGACTTTATTAAACTATTTTCATTTTTTAACCAATTTAAAAATTTGGTCTGTCATACTATTCACCAGATTTATCCATATATCTTCAGATATACGAGGTCTGATCAAAAAATAACCGTTATTTTACATTTTTTCAAAAAGTGTTTATTTAATTATCAACAACTATCATGTCACCTTCAAATAAATCCCCTACATATGTTATACACGTATGTCAGCGTTCTTTCAAATCCTCGAAACACTTCTGAAACGCGTGTTTTGGTATCGCCAACAGCTTCTGTTTCGATTTTTCTTTTATCTCCTCAATCGTAGCAAACACTTTCCTTTCATTGGTGTCTTCAGCTTTGGGAAACGGAAAAAGTCAGTGGGGGCCAAGTCCGGTGAATGCGGTGGTTGAGGCATGATAACGGTTTTGTTTTTGGCCAAAAACTCGATATGTGAGCTGGTGCGTTTTTATGGTGTAGAATCCATGATTGGTTTCCACAATTCTGTACGTTTCTTACGAATTACTTCACGCAAACGGCGCATAACTTAAAGGTAGTATTTCTTACTGACCGTACGACCTTGTGGCAAGAATTCACGATGCACCACGTCATTGCAGTCGAAGAAAACAGTGAGCAAAACCTTCACATTTGACCGAAATTGACGTGCTTTTGTTGGTATTGGCTCATGTGGACGTTTCCATTGGGATGATTGGGCTTTGGTTTCAATGCCAATGCCAGACACCCATGATTCGTCACCAGTTATGACCTTTTTGAGGAATTTTGGATCGTCGTTGACGATGTTCAACAGCTCCTGAGCGATGTCCATGCGACGTTTTTTTTGCTTAAAATTTAGCAATTTTGTAACAATCTTCGCTGCCGCACGTTTCATGCCTAAAATATCCGTAAAAATTGCTTGGCATGAGCCGAACGATATGCCAACATGATCTGCTCTCTGATAGTGATTCGACGATTAACCAAAATCATTTTCTGCACTGTTTCAATGTTTTCAGCGGTTGTTGATGTGCTCGGGCGACCAGAACGAGCATCGTCATGGACATCTTCTCGGCCTTCCTTAAACTTGTATTCTGCTCATAGTTGTTGTTGTAACAGCAGTAATTGCTGATTTGACAGTCCTTATCCTAGTGATCTCGGGTTATTCTGGTGCGTAGAACCGGCTGTCATAGTAGACTTGCCAAACGCCACAGCCAACTTTTCAAATGTCCTTGTGCATTTAATTTCATTTTTTACACAAAACTTAATACAGTTTCTTTGATTCATTTTCTTCGAATAGTAAAAAATCGATCAGCACACCAAAACACGACTAACATTTTTATCTGTTAAAAACAAACTAACAATACAAAATTACCAACTTATATAACAGACATGTGCACCAACATAACAGAAAAACAAGATGCGAAAATCGAAGATATGTAACACACGAAATTTGAAAATAATGGTTATTTTTTGATCAGACCTCGTATACTACAGAACAATAATTAAAGAATATCAAAACAACACAAGTTTTCTAAAACCAATTGATCATTTTCATAATACAAGAAAAAGATCTTGTGGGAGATTCAAAGTCGAACGCTTTAATAATGAATACGGCAAAAACACCCTTTCGGTAACACTACCAACAACTATTAATAAAATTCCAACTCAAATTTTAAATATTACAAATAAATACAAATGAAATGAACTCATAAAAAATCATTTCTTTAGCTGGCAATGAATGAAGCTGAACTAATTAAAAGTATACTATGAATTTAAAATAGTAGTAATTTTTTTAAATCAATTTACTGCAGACAAGCTGAATAGCGTTGCGGGGTATCATTAAAAAAATTAAAAACGAAAAAAATATAATATAAAGAAACACCATACACAAATTAAACATATACAGTCTGATTACACGGTTTACAACACTGTCTAGATGATGAAAGCTGATTGACGAAATAACTCCTTTGGTGATCTGGATTGAAGAGTGGAAAACATACTATTTTAAATTATAATACAGTTTTTTGGTGTCATATTGAAAAACAATATTTCAATGAATAAATAAAAATTTAATATGAGAAAAAAAAAGAAATTATAGTTATGAAACATAACAAAATATTAATGCACAATTTCTTTATTAAATTTAGTAAGTGGTCTCCCAAATTTTGTTTAAAAAGAAATCGTCAAACATACCATTAAAAAATGTTACACGTTTTAAAAAACTGTTTGTAATTTTACAGCAAATAGCAAACATCAACTGTAATTATAGTAATGCAACAAAGTGTATATCATTTATACATTTATGTATATAAATTTTGAAATGCATTCATACATTTAAATTAAATATACATATTAGATTTATTCATTAATAAACTTTTGTTTAGACCAATAAAAAAAAAATTGATTTACTAAATATTTTTAAAAATATTTTTTGCAGCTTTTTATTACTTTTTGTAAATTAACAAGTGTAAATTTTCACACTAAAAGATTTGCATACACAAAAAATTGTATCATTTTAATAACATTAAAAAATTTACATAATAATAAAACATGTAAAGAGCTTTTTTTTAGTTTATAATTTTTTAAACACCCTACATTACAATGATTGGTAATGGTAATTTATTTAAACAACGTGATTTGTTTACAATTTCAGCGTACATTTATCAGAAAAATTCTGGTTTATAAAATATTGTTGCCACTTCGTAGATGCTTTAGAAACAAGTAAGAGTATTATAATTCCCAGCTACCAGCGCTTGCAAAACAACCAATTGTTATCCTTAAATATAGAAACTCTAAGTGGTCGACTTCGATTGACCATAATTGTTTCATTATTATTATTTTTTATTTATTTGTGTATTTTTATTGTTTGCCAAAAATACCGCCTAATCCAGTAAACCCAGAAACACAAAACTTTTGCTGCTGCAGTCACAGCAAAATACCATAAACAAATTGGTGAAAACATTTTACATTTTATCAAGTTGTAATTCCCAATTGTAATTAGATTTATTACGTTAATTTGAATTTTTCAACTGGCCACACGAGTCCTGTTTTTGGCATAAACAGACACACACACACACACACAGACACAAGCAGCATCCAACACTTACAACTACATTTACACAATTATTTTGCATAGTACATAATATATACGTGTCCTTTTACTGGATTCAACAAACTTCATTTAAAAAAATTTATCCACTGAATATGATTTCATTAATTTTCCCTTGTTCTCATTTTCTGTGTTTCAACAGTTTATTTATTTGATGCTGCTCCAGCAGTAGGGACATGTTAGCAAGCAATTTGTTGTGCAAAATTTTTTTGAAATCGGATAATATTTAAAATGGACAAATAATTTAACAGTAACAATATGTTATAAAATCCTAAACAATAGCATATGTAGACTTAATAATAATAGAATGTACTCGTATGTGTGGTGTGGATGAAAATGAATTGAATTGAATATAATAGAATGGAATAATTTTGTATGTCAGCAGATTTAGTGTTCTTTTTTTTATATTTTCGTTGGGAAATTATACTGCACATTTGCATAAATCTCATACATCACGACTTAATTTGGTTGGTCAAATATTTGGTTTAAATTATTTGTTTTATAAAATTCAAATGTGAACATCAAATGAAGCGTTGTTTTTATATATATGTATATATTTTTATTGGTTGGGGTGTGTGTTAATTGGAATTGTGAAGTTATATGCAGATTTTCATTTTGATTGATGGTCATTGTATGAAATTGTGGTGTATGTATGAAATTGAGTTGAAGAGTTTAACTGTAGGTAACAATAAGTGTATATATACTATACATTATTTGAAAATATCATTTTATTATACCCTACACCACCATAGTGGGGATTTGTGCTGATGTTTGTAACGCCCAGAAATATTGGTCCAACACCCACCTTAAAGTATACCGATCGATTCAGAATCACTTTCTGAGTCGATTTAACGATGTCCGTCTGTCCGTCCGTCTGGCTGGCTGGCTGTCCATGTAAAGCTTGTGCGCAGAATACAGATTGCAATTTTAAAGATATTTCCATAAAATTTGGTACATAATTTTTTTTGACCCAAGGATGGATGGGATTGAAACTGGTGGAAATCGGTCCATTATTTCACCTGGCCCCCGTACAAATGTCCTCCCGAAATTGGGGTTTACCGATCATAAATATTTGAAGTATGAAAGTATCCAAAAAAATTTCATCACAAATGAGTGGTAAATGAAGCCAAATCACATTTACAAATTTTGTGCAAAATTGGCCCATAATTTATCATAGCTCCCATATAAGGCCCACTTCCGAAATTCACGTTAACGATCATAAATTTCTTAAAAATATTGGTATTCAAATTTGACACAAATAAGTTTCTTTTATACAGAAATAATGACACCTAATTTTATAATGGTCGGTCTATAATTAGTCGAAGCTCGCATATAAGACCCTCCCCGTAATTAATTTTAAGCTCCATAAATCTTTTAAAAGTATTTATATCGAGATAAAGTTTAACATACACAATATTTATATTCATAGACATGATGACACTAAATTTTTTGATGATCGGTCCACAATAGGTTATATATCCCACATAACGAACATTTCTAAAAAACTCTTTTATTTATATACTGGGTGTAGGGTATTATTTGGTCGAGCTTGACCGACTATACTTTCTTACTTGTTTTTTTTTTATATAAATCACAAATACAAACTGTGAAGCTTTTTGACTTATCTGCAGAAAACACCCAGAGTCTTTGGCGGGAATCGAATACGCAACCCTCTGACTGGTAGTCCGGCACACTATTGTCTAGTCTATCGGGGTACCCAATACTCAATGTCTTAACAAAAAATGAGTTGACAAAAGACTGCAGTTTCAATTAAAGGGTGATTTTTAGCAAACTTCTTTTTAGCAAGAGTGACTGCCAAAAACGGTTGTTTTCGTGTAACATAAATCGAATTGCAAACGAACAACGCTTGCAGATTATTGAATTTTATTATCAAAATTCTAGTCATAATGGGCTATATTAAGGCTCATATTATATATCTATATATGAAAGCTAATATTGCAGAATTTATTCGTAAGATACCGGCCGATATGTTGGACAGAGTATGACAAAATTGGACCCAGCGTATGCACCATTTTCGGCGCAGCTGCGGTCAACATTTTTATCATCTTTAACATTATATACATAGATGGTTCTATCGACTCAAATAAAGATTTGACAAATTTCTTTAAATTTTATGTGTTTTTTTTTAAATCAAATTTGGCAGCTATTAAAAAATCAATCTTATATGGTAAAACTACTCGATCTATTGCTGGATCGATCATTTAAGGAGAAGAAACTTATTCACAAACACTTTTTTTAAGAAATATGTATTATTGCAATTGACATTATTAGCCTTATTTACAATTAATATTAAGATAGCTGGCGAATTTCTTTTGAATTCTTACAATTACTCAGAACATGTAGAAATTCCGCAAGACTTATATTTATTTGTAGAACAAATCACATATTTTGAAAATATTGTCCTCTAATGAGAACTCAAACAATTGAATTTGTTTAATTCTGTGACATCTTTGCATTTAATAGTCCAATTCTAAAAGTGGTTACAAAATAATTTCCTTGAAGTTAAATTTTAACCACTCCAACTTGATTAAATATTTTCTATAGGCAGTCATGGTAGTGTTCCAACATTCATTACAGTATTTCAATATTGCATCTTCCGATCATTTTCATATTTTTTTGCTACTACTGCCTGCACCCACCACTACGTTTCAAACTAAATAAAGCCTTTAAAATGATTTAACTCTAAAATTTTGACATGGTAGTCTATACTTACTGCTAAACAGATTCACAGACATTCATGTATAAAGCTAAAGATATACAACTGTGTTGCATGCAGTTGTTGGTGCTGTTCGTGCTGCTGCTGATGATGATGTAGTTGTTTGTAAAACTTTCTAATTTTGTGCAACCGGATATGAAGTACTGTAATGAACAATTTTCTCTACCGGAAAATGCTTGTGACTCTTCATTTTCGTAATTTGTTGTACATTTGAGTGTTTGCTGGTATAAGTGAGCCAGTTAGTGTGTGTGTAGAATGTTGGCATGACTTTTATTTTGGGCTAGTTTTTCGATTTTCAAGTGTTGTTGTTGTATGTTAGTTTTGTGTTTGTATTGGCAATAGACCTTGTGTTTAACAGCAAACATTACTTGGTTATCAGAGGAAAACAAAAAACAACAAAAGTAAAAACAAAAAAGAATTTCAAAAATTGTTGCTTCAAATTTTGTGGCACATTGTCAGCATGACCTGCATGTGTCTGTGCTGCCGTTTCATAGGAAAGCTAAAGAGCTGAACCCCTTAGCTGAAGTCACATTTTCATTAAAAATGTGTTTAGAAGGTATTTCATGTATTTCTGTACAATACTACAAAGTTTTTTCTTTTTTCGGGCAAAAGGCTGTGTTCCCACTATGACTAGCTACACTAGCATATTTGAGTTTGCCAGATTGTGTATGTTTTGTAAAAGTGTTAACAATGTTGAGTTTTGTGGTGTTTACATTTTGGTTAACAACATGTAACTCACTTATGGAGTTATTTGGTTTCATCATGCATTTGAGTAAAAAGTAACCAACAGTTTTTCTTCATTTGTCTGTTGTATCTGTTTTTAAGAAAATCACTGACTTGTAGTGTGCCTTATTTGCTTTTATTTTGGTGGGTTTCTAAGAATTACACATTGTAATTAATGTTTAAGTGTGTATTAAATGTAGGTAGTTATACATTTAATGTAAATGTTGTTTGTAAGGAAGGGGAGCAGAAGCTAGTATTACATATTAAGAGGATAGTATTGCAATATTATAAAGATCGAATTAATAACACCAACTGTAGAAGTTTTCTTACATATTCATTTGATTTAAAAAAGAAATTTGTTACTTTATGATATAATTTAAACTTATTTAATTATTTCTAACTAGAAATAAATGTTATTTGCTAACATTTAGATTTCAGGGTGAGTTTTTTTCAGTTTATACACTTGAAATAGTTGCTTTGCCAATTCGCTCTCTTTTGCAACTGTGCAAGAACTTTGGTTGTATGGAAAATTAAAGCAGAAACCTAATTAACAATTAAGTTGAAGGTGAAACAAGATAAATATATCATCATAAACTGCAAAGGATTTGAAATACAGTAAAACTCCCCATTGCGGACACATCTTATAACCGGACACCTTCAATAACCGGACAAATTTCGTGGACACAACCATTTTATTAGTTTTTCAATACAAATATGACTCCAATAATCGGACACTCTAATAACCGGACGCGGACACATACTTCAAACTATTTTGACCAAAAAATCCCTCATAAACGGACAAATTTTAAAAAATTTTTTAAAAATCTGGTAATCCTTACAAAAGAAATCGCATTTGTGCTGATAAAGCCAAAATTGGTGATTCCCTTTTTAACATGTAGGTATGCACACTAGGGTTATAACTTTTTTTTGAGTGCAAAATACCACTCCAGTACCATGTGGTGAATGTTGTTTTGATAATAAAAAACTGGTTTTTAGGTTGATTCGGTGATTTAATCGCACGCTCGGCGCATATGTTGCTGCGCTGATGATCTTTAATTTTAGACGGTTCTATTACCCAATGCCTTAAGAAGCATTCTCTTTGAAGCAATGACCACCAAACCAATTTTCAAACCAGGAAGCACAAACAAATAGAACCAATCGTCTAATTTTTCTTTTTATAAGATCCACCCGCATGGTTCTTATATTTAGCTTGGTCCACAAATTATGTAACTCCTTAGACATTTTAACCTACCTTTCCTCTTTATATTTATTTGTCTTGCATTAAGCGATAAATCTTCCGATAATAATTTCTTCCTTTGGGATCTTGTTCAACTCACTTAAAGGTATTTCGACTTTTTGTATGTTTTTACATTTTTCAATACCATCCTTATTTTTTGTAAAATTCTTGACCAGATTTTTGAGTTTTTTATAACAGAGAAGGGCAATTAGAAGGCTTACAAAACAATACCTCATAGAAGGAGTAATTAAAGTTCTGCTAAATGAATAATAAATAATTTTTTATGAATTCTGCATAAGCAGGGTTTTAAATTAATTAAATGTATTTTTTTTTTACCAACTTTCAGAAAATACTAAATTTGAAGAATTTTGAATCAATTAAATGTGAAAATTTGAGAAAAACGTCTTGGCTTACAACACAAACAACGCAACAGCGCCCAAAAGTGCTTTAACAGTGGGTAAAATCAACGAATTAAAGCACGAGTTGCTTCACCACCCACCTGATTTAGCTCCCAAATCTAAAAAATTCCTAGCTAGCAATCGTTTTAGCTCAAATCAAGATGCAATTACAGTTGTAAACCACTATTTTAAAGGCCTTAAGGAAAACTATTTTAATCAAGGGATATAATTGCTAGATAAGCGTTGGAAGTTACAGGAAATTATATTGAAAAATAAAAATGTTTTTGAAAAACTAACTATTCTCTTTCTCTGAATTTATTGCTTTAACCTTTTGCAGATAGTCAATCCGATTTAATTGTTTTTGCCTACTTTGGGGCACTGCCTCCAGCTGCAGTCCATTGCTTGGATTGTACTTTTGTCTGTGGAGTATAGTGGTGGATCCATGTTTCATCAACAGTTACAAAACGACGCTTAAAACCCATTTTATTTTTCTTAAAACGATCCAAACAAGCTTGAAAAATTTTCATTCTTATGCGTTTTTAACAAATGCAGCACCCATCTTGCAGAAAGCTTTTTTATCTGTAGTTCTTCATACAAAATTAAATGGACTCGATCATTTGAGATGCCCATGATATTACGTAGCCATATCACACACATTTATGCGTCGATCATTTAACACCATATCATGGCTACAATTTCTGTTGTTGTTGTTGTTTTTGGACGTCCACTACGTGGTTCTTCCTCAATGCTTGTGCGACCACTTTTAAATTCAGCAACCCATTATTTTACTGTTGCATATGAAAGCGCACTTCCACCCACCACATTCACCATATCATTATGGATTTCTTGTCCCGATAAACCTTTTTTATTTAAATATTTAGTGACACCACGAATTTCTAATTTTTCCATTGTAAAAAAAATGCGGATGCGTCTTTTTTAAATATCTGTTTCTATATGAAGAAGTTGTCAGATCGAAACAGAATTTAACATGTGTTCATATCATAGATGGAAGTTTCCAAACACTTAAGTTTTTTCTGCTTATAGCGCGCTTTCTGTTCTAGTTTAAGAGTTTCCGAAACGCCCTCGTATACCCATCACCAAAAATATGGCAGTTTGTTATTCCATTGGTAACACATCGACATCTTCGTCGTATATAAAAGTGGTCAGCCCATAATTGGTCATAGTTTCCATATGAGCTCCATATTCCAGAATAACTGCAATATCCTAAAAACTCTAAAAAATATCGTTATTGATATGAAATTCACCACAAGACTCAATATTTAATTTCGAAGGGAAATAATTCTTGAATTCTTTTTTCTAAAAAAAATATATTTAAATAGAACTTCTAAACCTATAATTGTGTACATAAAATACATTAAGCTCCAAAAGTATTAACTACAAAGTGTGCAAAATGTTGTTTCAGGTAAATGTTGTGATTTTGTTAAAAGTGTAACAAATGAAGTAGGTTGTAATAAATAAATATTTTGTGCTTAAGTGCTACTAGGGCCTTTGTTGAAAGAGAAAGTGAAGTCTTACATTTTTTCTCAAAATGGAAGAATTTTTTTAAAATAAAAGTGATCACCGATTTTTGTCTTTTAAACTCTAGGGCTTCTATTTTCCGAGAAAAAATGGACTTTTACATTTTCACTCAAAATACATAAATTTTACTCAAAATAGGCGAATTTTTGGAAATTAACTTGAACACAGAGAAAAAGGGACTTTTATATTTCATGATTTTTTATATTTCATGATTTTCACAAAAAAAATTTTCATTTTGTTTTGAAAAATTAATTTCTTATTAAAAAACAATTTATTTTTATTGTCAAATGAAGTATTTTTCTTTATTTCAAATTATATATAGTTTCAAAATGTTAGAATTTAAAAAAAATAAAGTGTTCCTTTAAGAATATAAGGGTCGTTTAAAAGTCTCGCAAACTATGCAATCTGTGCATTTTTAAGCCCTCGTAAATGAATTGTCAAAAGTTACATGAAAAATTATTTACACATACTTGGTAAATTTGCCCAACAATTTTGGCTCGTGTGATTTACCAAAAAATGCAAGTGTTAACATACACAGAAAAAATAAAAATGAGTTTCAATTAAAATATTTGTGTAATCAATTAAAAATTTAATTGAAATCGGACCTGTAAACAAAATGATAGTATCAATTAAAAAAAAATATGAGATTTAATTGAAAATATCAGAAAAAGTAATTGAATCAATTAAAATTTTAATTGAAAATTATTTTAAAATCAATTAAAGGTTTAATTGAAAAAAACATGATTTTTTTTCTGTGTACCACAACTTCTTTAAACAATCTGAGTAATTTTGTCTTTTGGCTTTTTTTAGGCAGTTAAAAAAACATATTTTTTTTGAAACAAAAATTTTAAGTTTAATTTATTTATTTTGAATTGATGTTTTTCACAAACTCTTGTAAGAGTAAATAACATTAAACAAATGTGTGCTAAAACTAGTGGTTACGCTTTTTTGAGTAAATATTTGCCAAAAGTGACCCTACCTTAATAATGTTTTGTAGCTAAATATTTGATTGCCTAAACATTATTTCCAGTAGCAAAATGGCGTATTAGTATTTTTGCCCTAAGGTTGAAGGTGAAGGTAATAAACTCCGTCTCCAGGTTTTAGTAATTGTAGCTTTACGTTTTTTATATTATTAAGCATTTTATTTTCAAAGATTTAAATAACTAGCTGGTCTCATTTAACCAATCATTCTAAATCAAAGACTAAATTTAAATTTTGAGATCATAAATAACTATGAGTGTGTGGTCAATTTGTAAGTAGAATTTTGTTTTTTTTTTTTTTTTTGCCCAAGGTGTTGTTGGTTTAACATAGATTAAATTAAATTTTTTGGGGCTACATATTTCCATTGTACAGGTCTACTTTAGTACATGTTTTTGTCATTTCAACCACAACTGACATAAATCTCTTTCTCTATTCAATTTTGCAGTTGTAACGCAAACTACTACGATTTATGCTAGAAACACATCTGGGGCGATTGACGAATTTCGTCCAGCACGACGCACTAGTTGGTGACAATATGCTGGCAAAATTCGTCCTATGAAGCACAATAACGACAGAAAATAATAAATAATTTTTAATAGTTTAATGTTTTTATTTTCGTATAATTCGATGATAGTTAGTGTGACCATATTTCAAAAAAATATGTAAAAAAAAAATATTAATAAAAACACAGATAAAAACAGCTTTTATATTTATATTTATTTTTAATTGTATAAAGTAAAGAATAAAAAAATAACTAAAGTAAAAATTAACATTATTTACTAAAACATTAAAAACTGCAACGAAACATGGTCACCCCTACGTAATGTTTGTTGGTCGTTCGACGGCATAAGAAATAGAAATAGACTGTATTTTACAATTCGCCGCATATGACCTTTATTGTGTGTATTTTCTTATGCACAAATGTGTTGTATTTTCAGAGACGAATATTCGCGACCACAAATTCGTCACTCGTCCCAGTTGTGTTCTACTAGCACAACTATGTAGTATAGTGTCAGTTGGTATTTCGAAAACTCTTAAAGTTATTTATCTTTGTTTATTTAACCTCGGGCCAATATTTTAATAATTTGTTTAAATTTTTTCTTAAAAGTTTTTCTTCGTCTTTTGCTTGTAAGTTAAATTGATTTTTAATATTAAATTAAATTGTTTTTTAGGATTTGCTTTGAGCAGAAAATATATGCATATTTATGGAATTTTATTTAAATTGAATTTTAAGAATTTATTTTTTAGAATATATGAGAATATGTTTAAAGTTTAGACTTTTTAATTAAATTATAGATAATTTATTTATGTTAAAGAAATTTGAAGGAAAGATTTTAAGATGAAAGGGAGGGTAAAAAGTTAAAGTTTAGCAAAGATATAAAATTTGGTTTTTGCTACT
Organism: Bellardia bayeri; assembly: GCA_950370525.1. Lineage (NCBI taxonomy): Eukaryota > Metazoa > Arthropoda > Insecta > Diptera > Calliphoridae > Bellardia > Bellardia bayeri. The sequence goes on from OX493266.1 coordinate 82,098,053, forward strand.
TAAGGTATGGTCACATATGAAAAATATTTACTCAAAAAAGCGTAACCACTTATTTTAGCACAAATTTGTTGGACGTTTTTTACTCTTACAAGAGTTTTGCAACATCAAACAGCATCAAATAAATTAAAACTAAATATTTGTTGTATCTTGTCCTAAATAAATAAACTAGTTCAAATATATTTTATTTAGTGGTTACGTGATTTTCGGCAAATATTTGCCAAGTATGACCGTACCTTTAGAAGAACTAATAATTAAGCTAGTAGTTAATTGTAATGGGTACATACTGTAGGTATTCATACAGTGCATGAAAACTAAGCATATAGTGTTTTACTAAGGTAATTAGAAACCTCACATGGTAACAGTTGGTATACATGTGTTGTATTTGGTATACAAAAATAAATAAACCAAAATGGAACAATGTGTGTGGCAAAGAAATTGAAATAATGTTCTGACTGAACGGTTCCTATTTCAATTGTTCTGCATAGTAAATAAAATTGGTCACGGTGCAAAGTCAGTACGCAAATATTTACAAAGAAAAATATGTTTGTGTACTTGACACATTAAGTGTACTTGACAGAAAAAAATGCAGTCATCACTAATTAATGGTCACACTATATTGCTGCGACAGCACTGAGTAATTTTAAAAATAATTTTAAGAGATATATATAGTAGTAAATATTGTAAGTCAATTGTCAATAAAGAAACATCTTGGTGGAAAATCAAGAATGTAAAATTTGTAAACTATAAAAAAAAACATGGGCTAAATGCAAATAAGAAACAAATAGGAAAGAAATTGTAATTGTAATTTTAAAGCTACTCTTTGAATTTATTTATAGTTGTTTAGACCACGTTATATGCAGGTTTCGTCGACAACGAACTTTTGTTCAACAAAATTACAGACCGCTGCTGTCGAAACCCGATTTCAACGTGATTCTTTTTAACTGCATCCACACTAAAACACTTATATTAAAAAACTCCATAAACACACTTATTTATCACTTTAATATTAACACACAACACAACTTCAAAATATAATAATAATATTTTATTTTTTTTTTTCCATATTTTCATTTTATTTTTAACACTTTTTTTGCAGTTTATTTACGCGCATTATTTACGCCACATAAAAACACCACAATAAACAACACAACTTAATAAAAACAACAGAAACAGAGCACAAAGAAAATATAAATTTCAACAGTAAATAAATGTTATTTACAAATATTTTTTTTTTTATTATATTTACTTGCAGTTGCAGCACAGCCATTGTGTATATTTTGAAGGAAGCCATTTTGTACTTACCTTGACTCGTGGCGCTTGCCAGTATGCCGGAAATGAAGTAGTTGTAGTTTTTGGTGTACTGAAATATTTCTACACACATGCTGGGGGTAATAAAAATAATTGTCATCTAAGGACTTTTGCTGGTTTTTCTAAGGTGTAGACTAAAAAAGTCAGTGAAGAGTTATGTGTATATTTTTATACCTACATATATGATTGTTAATATGAAAATAAGTTAGAATGCGAAATTGAAAATACCCTGCATTATCTAACAAAGGAAATTTATTAATGGGAATCATAATGGCTTTCGAAAATCCAAGAGCAATTGTTGAGAAACAATTAGGAAATATAAGGCAAATTTTCCTAATGCAAAATGACCAAAGCGTCTTTTAAAAACTGTAGTAAAAGCTGTAGTAAAGTTACGGTCACACTGGTCAAATATTTGACAAAAAAGACATAACCACTAAATAATATATATGTATTTGAATTCATTTATTTATTTAACAAATCTTTTCTTATTTAGGCCAAAGCACAACAAATAATTAGTATTGAAATGTATTCAAGTTTTCGAGACAAAGTCTTGACATGAATACGAAAAAACTGAAGAAAAGGAAAAAGCAACTATGAATAGAAATTAATAAAGAATGATAATTACAGCAAAAACTTTGAACTACCAGAACTAACACTGGTTAAAGGATTGATGTTTGTCTGTTGGCTGACCGGCACCGCAGTGGTGCAGCTGGTAGAACGCAAAGAATTCTGATGAGAGAAAGTGGAATTTCTCGAAACATATGTAAATTCAACAACCCAGGTTCGATCCCCAGTCAAGAAAAATTATCAAAAAAAATTTTTAATAATAAATTTTTCAAGTTGTAATTCCTAACTTCAGTAAAAATAATTTAATGAAAATTAAATTTAATGAACTCGAGCCTAACTAAAATTATCAAATAGTCTTATTTTATTTGATATTGTTCGATCTTGCAAAACTGTTGTGAGAGTAAACAACGTCAAACAAATTTGTGCTAAAACAATTAGTTACGCTTTTTTGAGTCAATATTTGCCGTGTGTGACCATACCTGTAGTATACGTCACTGCACAATTTATTTAGCTGCCAGTTATTTTGTGCGTCTTAGTATTTATTATACGTTTAATTTGCAGGGTTTAACACACAACAAATGTCGTCCATAAATTTAAGTTTTAGAAATAATTACTTATTTTCAGTTATAAAAAATAGCTTATTTAGACAACTGTTTTGAAATTGTCTACACTGGCGTAAATCTGAATAATGGCTAAATACCAGTTTATTCATCAGGAATAGTTAAACTATACACATACAATTGTACATAATCTGGTAATGTTTCTTTGGGCGGTAGTGCAGCGTTTGGCTATTAAATACAACTACCACAAGCAACTTCTCCTGGAATATATGAGTTGAATTGTCATTAGTTGTGATGGATGTTATAAAAATATTTATATAACTGATTTAAAGCAACCTGTGAACAAATTAATATGCTTAAATAAAACTTCAGTTTGAATTATGACAGTGGCAATTCAATTTCTGCCATTACTACACCAAATAAACTACTGCTGTACAGTCCTTTTGTTTTATAAACAAAAAAACCAAAAATAAATATCAAATTGTTTCCTTTATCTTAAACCCAAACAATTTAAAAAAAAAACCAAAAAAAAACGTATTTTATTTACACAAACTATTTGTTGAATATCACTGCTGATGTCTGTTTGCATACCCCAGCCCTATAAACACTGCAGCACAAGTAAATCACTGCAAGTGCAAAACTTTTGACATTTTTGCCACTTCATATAAACAGCAGCCGACATAACAAAAAAACTGAAAGAAAATAAACATAAAGTAGTCATAAAAACTATTTCATTCATACTGCTAGCAAGTACAACACCTTTTTATTTGTGGAAACACAAGAAAAAAATTTGGAGGAAAATCTCATGAAAAGTGAAAAATTTTTCCACTAAAAGTTTATTTTTTTTGTGTTTTCGTGGAAAAAGAAAAATATGAAAAATTGTGATTGTGCATACACAAATTGAAATCACTAACATTAGTTTGGTTTTTTGTTTGGTGGGTACAGATTTTTGTTTAACAAAAAGTTTGCAGTTTTTTATTTGTGGCAAATAACAATTCTTTGGGGAGTATTCTCTTTTTGTGTCTGTGTTGGGTTTTTCTTATTGTGTTGTTGCACTTTTGTTTGACAACTGTTTTAAAACAAAAACCCTAAAACAAATGTGTTTTTTTATATTTTAAAAAGAATCACTTACATTTTCAGGCTGTAAGTATGATGCTTTAAGTGCTACGTATTATAAATAAAATAACACTTTAAAGAAAGATTTTTGTAAAAGCAAAAGAATTGTTATAAACTTTTTAAAAAAGCTGAAAAATTTTTTAAATTTTTATAGAAAAATTTTGAAAATAAAATTGAAACCTTTCTTGAATTAAATATGGAAAATAAAGCTTTAATATGTAGCGAATTTTACTGATTTATGAACCATTTTAAAGCTTGTTATATTCTCTTTCAATAATATGATTAAAATTTTAATTGCTAAATTTTTTTAATTCCTTTTAACTTCTATGCATTTATTTGTTAATTTAAATTACGTTGCGTATGAGTAATATTTAATTTTCATAATTTATTGAACCAGTTTATAATTTTTGCTAATATCAAACTATTTGCCTTACTACTTTCTTTTCTACTATAGTTTATGGTTTCTAGACTACTTAGCAATATCATGATTATTATGTTTGTGGTCAGGTCTCATAGTCTAGTGCATAAACTTTATTTTCCAGGTACTTTGTCTTAAGTAAATATGTTTACTTAACTTCTTGCAAATAAATAAATACGCAAACAAACCTATAAAAACTAAACCGCTAAAAACTATAAAACATTTGTGACTGTGGCCTTTGCACACCTGCTTGCATGTTATAAAATTTGTTTGTGTAGAGGAATATTTCACTTGACAATTTTGTGACTTACAGTTGTATATTTTATGCGCCAAAATATTTATTATAAGTATAATAATATTTAAGTTATGATGACAATGTTTAGGTTTTTACACACAACTGCCAAATACAAAATACAAAGTGATAGTGACAGCAAAAGTTAAACCACAAGTCATAAAAGCTGTGGTACAACATATGAACAGTAGTATGGAAAATATTTGAAATATTTACTGTTTTCTATGCTTATAAAATATCTATACTCTGACAGTAGATGTACATTTATATTTGGACACCAAAACGGTTTCAATTTGTACAAAGGTATGTTTTCATTATTATAAATTAAAGCATGGATGAGAATTTTAGATTATATGGAATTGGAATGCCACTGCTCTTTTAAAGATTCGAACTTCAGTGAAAGACTGAGAAGGAAACAAGTTAGGGGTGGATCACAAAAAATGACTGAAGCATAGATGAGATTAAGTTTGAATGAAAATAGAATGCCACTGCTCTTTTAAAGACACGAACTTCTGCGAAAAAATGAGGAGGAAATAAACAGGAGGTGGGTCACAATAAATTATTGAAGCAGGGCTATGATTAAGTTTGGACAAAATTGGAACGCCAAAACAATAAAGTCATAGTCTCAAAAAAGTGAGTCACAGAAAATTACTGCCAAATTTCCTAGACAATGGTGTTCTTTGCCTGAAAAAGTAAAGTACCGACTATCTATTGTGAATGAATGACATACTGTGATATTCGGACTCAGTCTTATGAGCTGAAATTCACTGCAGTTCGGAGTTTATTATAAGAATTTCTTACTTAGCTGCCATTATATACAGGAAATAAAAAGTGTAAAACTTCTAAATGCCCCAGGTTTGCCAAGAAGTTGGATGACAATCATTGGTGTTCCTAAATTCGGCGATCATTACGATGTCGTAGATATTAAATTGCAACATAGCATTATCTTTGTAATAAGCTTTGACTGGTTTTATTAGTGGAACTCGGTATGATATTTGGTTTATATTTGGCACAAAGAATATATTAGTAAATTTCAAATAAACAAAAAGTATAATGATTAATTTTTTTATATACTATATATACAAAGGCTCTTAAGTACATGAATTATTTAGTATTAAAGTTAATTAATTTATAATAAATGATTTGTAAACAAAAATAATGACAAAAAAAGATAAAGTCAAGGGTTAAAATACTAAAATTTAATATTTAGTAAGCCAACAATATTTGTGCCCTTCGATGTCTTAGATGTAGTATCGGCTTTAGCTGGCTCTACAGTTGGAACTCAGTATGTATAAAGTAACGTGGTATCAACATTATCTAACTGAGTCGGTTGCAATTCAGAATGACAACCTTATAGCGTAGACAGACGACAGCGTTAATTTGCATTAAAATCTTACTAATGTGAATTAAGATATTTCCCTGACAGACGACAGTTTTTGCATTTAGTAAACTGCTGTTTATTTGTAAACAATTGTTTAATTGTGAACAAATTTGTTTAGCATTTACATTGTGATCATATGTAAAGAAAGCAGAAAATAAGCAGCTATGCTCTTGGTGAAAAATCAGTATTTATTTGAAAACAAAAGCTGAAATTACTTTTGATGAAACTGCTCCATAATGCAAAAATTGTTCATGCACTTGCAACCATCAACCTGAACGTGTTGCTACAAGTGGGGACCGCAGTAAGACATTCTGAAATAAGAGAAAGGCAATTGTGGAAATTTATTTCTATTTTTTTAATTTTAAAATTGTCTTCTTCTTCTTTGACAATAGTAAACAATTTGATAACATATGATTGATTGTCGACAATGTTGCCATTATAAAATAGCTAAATTCAGTCTAAATTCACTCTGATTTTGAGCATTTACATCTAACCTAAGGCGCATTAGGATGGGGATAATTCACGAGATAATTTAAATTAAGACTGCTAATGCAAATAAATTGTGTCGCCTGTTTACGCTATTATCTAACCTATACCTGTCATTATATATAGTAGAAATATATAAAATCAATTACAATAACGTGTCGTTATTTATTAAGTAGCACAGTGCGTATGAGTGATATTTAATATCTGTCATTTTATGAAAATAATAACATTTATTGATTTTGTCTTTATTTCATTTTCATATTCCGCAACAACATACTGTATATAACTCACGTATTCTTTTCCAATTGCAAATTTATTTTATTTGCCATTTTATTTAATATTTTTTATAAAATTTAAAAATTTCAGGATATGTACGTGTAATTTCAAATATTCATAACTCTTTAAACGTATGTTAGATTGAAAATATTTATTAAACATTTCCAAGGTTATTAGGTTGTTTTTAAATATGATGATTAAATGAGTCCAAAATGAAATTAAAATTAAAATTTCTGTCCAATCAATTTTTAATATGTTTTACTGGGCGTATGAGTAATATTTCATTATCAAAATATTAATAAAGGAATCTGAAAAATAACAGTTTTCCTGCAAAACGTCTTCAGATTCTTAACATATTGAATACATATGAACTCTGTGCAGTCATTTCATGATTTTGTTAAAGATTTTTAAATTCTTCGATATACGTTACATATATTCTGTTGGAATCACTTTCTGATTCGATTTAACGATATCCGTCCGTCCGTCTGTCTGGCCGGCTATCCATGCAGAGTACAGGTCGCAATTTTGAAGATGTTTCAATAACATTTGGTACGTGATATTTTTTCGGCCCAAGGACGGATTGGATTGAAACTGGTGGAAATCGCTGCATTATTTCAGCTGGCCCCCATACAAAAGTCCTCCCGAAATTGGGGTTTACCGCTCATAAATGTTTGAATTATACAAGGAACCAAACAAATTTCATCACAAATAAGTGGTAAATGAAGCCAAACCACATCTATAAATTTTGTGCAGATCGGTCCATAATTAGTCATAACTTCCATATAAGGCCCACTTCCGAAAATCACTTTAAAGAGCATAACTCACTCAAAAATGTTAGTATCCAAATAATATTTAACTCAAATATATTTAATTTATATACAAACAATACGATATAATTTCATTGTGATCGGTCCATAATTAGTCGTAGCTCCCATAAATGGCTCAATTCTGTAAATCACTTTAAAAACCGTAACTCTCCCAGAAATGTTGGTATCCGAATAATATTCGACACAAATAAGTTTCTTATATACAGAAATAATGGAACCTAATTTGATAATGGTCGGTCCATAATTAGTCGAAACTACCATATAAGACTCTCTCCGTAATTCAATTTAAGCTCCATAAATCTTTTAAAAGTATTTATAGCGATATAAAGTTTAACACATATAAATTTTTGGATGATCGGTTCATAATAGGTTATATCTCCCATAGAACGCCCATTTCTGAAAAACTGTTTTATACATATACTGGGTGTAGGGTATTATATGGTCGGGCTTGACCGACTATACTTTCTTACTTGTTTTTAATATGTAAGTGCTTTTGTGCATATGAGTGATATTTACTAATCATGTTTTATTAAAGAATTCTTAAAAAATATGAGTTTTTCTGTCAAAGTTTTTTCGATTTTTTAAATTTTAGAGAGTGACATAGATACTCTAATTTTAAAAAGTTCTTGATATTGACATTTAATTTTTTTAGCAAAAATTCCTGGATGTGTGCTGCTTCAACTGTTAACACCTCTTTGAAGTGTTGCAAATTTTTAATAATTTAGAAATAATTTGAAAGTTTATTATTTATTATTTTTGTAAATAAAAAACAATAGTTTTGTTGTAAGAAACACTCAAAAAATATATTTTTCTCTGAATTTGTATGTTTACTACAGTGCGTATGAGCGATATTTAATATCCATCTAAATTTCTTCAAACAATTACTATTTATACATCTATAAACATGCTATGTGTTGATAACAGCCGTTAAAAATAATTTAATTTAAATTTAAATATAATTATGTAACACTGTCCCCCAATTAAGGCTGTTTGTCCCGAGTCATTTTGAGTCTTCTAATATAATTTAAAGTTGTTTTAAGTTGTTTTTTTTTTTAATATATTTTCACTTTGTTTTAAATTAAAAAGCGAATAAATGGAATGTAATTTTAGGTATTCATAACTAGAGTTAAGGCGCATTTGTAGGTAGTTTGTTTTCTTTAAATTTTGGGATTTAAAATATGATTTTCATTAAGCACCTGCAATTATTCTCTATTCAGTTTGTAATGTATGGTACAGTACGTATGAATGTTATTTAATATCAAGCATTTTACTGGAAATGTTTTACTTTTGTTCTTCATATTTTCCTCATTAATGAGTCAGCATTTTCAATTCATTTCAAATATCATACGTCCTTGTTACAAAAAAAAAACAAATAAAAAAATTGTTTTGTAAGCAAACCCAAACAATTTCAACGTTATTTATTAATACAAATTTTAATTCCCACACAAAATCTTAAGATATTTTTCAGCTGCTCAAATAAATTCTGACATCTTTATTACCAATATGCCTGAACATTTCACCTATCAACTTAAACGTACAACATGATGACATCTTTAAAATTGTTTACCATCATTAAAGCGTAAAATTGACAACAAACAAATTCATCTTGATTATTGTTAAACGCCAATAATGCCAAAGAAACGAGGGGGAAAAGCGACAAATTTTAATTCCCCACCAAGCAGCTGCTTTGGAAAATAAAAATAACGAAGACATTATTTGCAAAAAAAAAAATATGTAGAAAAAATCGTAAACGTGCTCACCAATTTGTTTAAAGTTTGCCAGTTTTTTACACGTTGAACATATGACAGCAGGTGCCAAACGTAAAGAGGAAATACACACAGCAAACACAAAGACTAGCTATACACATATAACGAGACATACATACATACGAGTACATATACAACTGTCTTAAACACCAACTAACATTTACACAAAATAGAGCATAGAGAGAAAAGCTGATATCATGGTAGGGAAATAGCAACCGTTGTCATGATAAACGATTATTGAGATTTATATCTATAAGCGTCTTAAAGATGTGGCATTGTTTTCTTTGCAACAACAAGGACTAGCAGTAAAAGCAATAGGAGCAGCATTTATATATATATATATTTATATATATATAAACTAACAAAGGATGAGCACCTTGAAGCTGTCTTCTAAGGACAATAGAAAAAATAAAAGCTAAACAGGTATAAACTATATTTTTCCCGTAAAAAAAATAAAAATTTAAAGGTCTGCACTGGGTTTTTAAGGAAAAATATGATTTGTTTAAAATAAAACATGGAAAAAGGAGAAAAAACGTATAAGCATGATTTGAATTTGGTTGTTTGTCTCTAACCGAAACCCTTATCAAAATTCACGTGACTTGTGACTTAAGCAAAAACAACCACATTTGCTGTAAGGTAGTTTAAGCAAATTTTCCTCTTGAAGGAGTTTTCACGCTTGTAGCGTAAAAATGCTAGCCAAGATTACTTTTGAGCAAAAAAACAGACAAACTCTAAATTGCATATCCTTTCTTAAGGGAAGTGAAATAGAAAAATATAAATAAACTTATAAGCACAACAGGCAAAACAACACAACACAATACTATGCTACACTAAACTACAAAAAAAAAAACGTCGTTTCCTTGTCAGCAGAGTCATCATCATCATCTTAGTCAGCGGGGCAAATAACTTGCACTAGACATGAGTTTTCTGTTTTCTGTTTTTTTTTCTTACTTTTGCCAAGACTTAAAACTAAATATAATACAAGGTTGCACTTAAAAAAAAAACAAAGTCCTAAGGAAAATAAAGTCCAGCATCAGGGTGAAATCACCGCAAAATAACTGGAGTTACTAGCAAGAAGTTAAATAAAAAATACAAAGGAATCAAAGACACGGTGCAGCAGTTTGGTAAATAAATAGATAAATATAAAATATTAATTTTTGTAAAAATAATGAATCTCTTACCTATGACCAGTATTCTATACATTTAATATTGATGCCTAGGCACACATTTTCAGAGTATAACATCTTTCTTGATGAATGCTAAGTTATTTGCATTTTATATGTATGTTTTAGGGTTATTGAAAGATTGCCTACTTCACACATTCTATTTTTATTTAATGAAATCAATTTAATGAACTGTCATTTCCATTTTTCCATTTTAATGTCTCTAAGAAAAAAGCTTAATATAATATTAATATAAATAATAAAGGGTGCTTTTTTAAAATGTGTGGAGCTTTGCAATGGCATACAGTGCACTCAGAAAAACGTCAATTAATTAAAACCGCGGGTTTTAAAGTTTAACAAATTGTTGACGTTTACGAATGTAAATTTTTTAAATAAAAAACATATCGACAATGTGCTTTTAAACGTTTTTTTTTGATTATAAACTAAAACCAAGCATAAACAAATTCAAAAATGAAACAAAAAAAGCATTCAACCTGACTAGAATCATAGAAGACAACTAGAACTAAATTTTAAATGATATCATATGCATTTAAAAAAAATCTGTTATTTTTTTCTGCTGTTTTTTTCCAACACTTGGAAGAGAGCCTTCTCTCTATTTATTTCATAAAATTAACTGCTGCTAAATTCAAAATTTTGTTTTATTCAAAATTGACGTTTTACAGCTTTGTGGTTGGGTTGACGTTTTAGAGTAGCCAATGTAAAAAAAAAGGGTTGACGTTTTGAGATGTTGACGTAAACGAGCGTTGACGTTTTCCCGAGTGCACTGTAAAACAAAGATGACTTTTTTAAATTGACATGGAATTTACTTTATTCGAAAGACAATATTCTGTTATTGTAAATTAAATATGTATGACTTCTGGCATATGACTGCAATAACGTGACGAATACTGTCCTTCAAGTAGTCAATTGTTTCACGCTTACCGGCGTATACAAGCGACTTTACATATCTCCATAGAAAATAGTCAAGCGGCGTTAAATCGCACGAACTTAAAGACCAAACCACGGGTGCAAAACGTGAACTATGCAGTTACCAAACGTTTGCCTCAATGAAATAAATTATCGCACGAGATGTAAGACATTATGTGCCGTGTTGTAGAAACCACAACTCCTGCACATAATGATTGTTCAATTGAGGAACAAAAAAGTCAGTAATCATGGCTCTATAGCGGTCACCATTGACTGTAACCTTCTGGCCAGCTTCGTTTTTAAACAAGTACGAACTAATTAATCAACCAGCTCATAAAGCACATCAAGCGTTCAGTTTTTCTGAATGTAACAGGGTCTCAACATACACTTGAGGATTATCTTCGCTCCAAATACAGCAGTTCTGTTTATTGACATATTCATTTAACCAACAGTGAGCTTCATCGCCAAACAAAATTCGCTTATGAAAATCGGGATCAACGGAAATCTTGCTTTGGGCCCATTCAACGAATTTTCAAAATAAATTTACACAATTTGGAAGCGTTCTTTAGGCCATTTATCATTTCAACATTTAGTCTATTCATGTTGAAACGGCAAATCAAACTAAACATAAATCTCTTGATAGCTGACAAAATCACAGCCAGTTTAAAAAAGTGTTACAATCTTAAATTTCTATACATCTAAAAAAACACAATTTTGTGTTTATTAACCTATGTAATTGTTTGGCCTTTTTGTTTTTATTAAAATTATTAATTATTAATTAAGCTTGTTTATTTTTTTTTATTATATTTTACAATATTTCGCTACAAAAATGTGTAACATCTTTAGGGAAACAGATTTATTAACAAATTAACAATAGCTTTTAAAAACACCAATAAAAATATTTTTCAATATAATAATAATTGTAAGTCCGCTTTCACAGTCTTCAATTCTGACTCGTCAAGGCAAGTATTTTCAGATGAGTTGGGTAAAGAGAATAAAGTCTTATCTAAGCGAACGTTATCGTTCGACATCGTGGGCCAGGCGGTTAATTTTGGTATTATGTGACTTTACTCTGGTACATTTTTTTAATAAGTCTTTTTTAAATGCTATATTAAAACACTGAGAATTATTTAAATTAAGATAATCTTTTGAAAACAATATTCCTTGTAATGTTGAAGAATTTACAATATTAAAAATTCTTTCAACGTTGGCCGACGAATGTGGTAGTGCCATTAAACTCGAAACAAATTGTGTTAAAATTGGGAAGGCCTTTGCATTATTGACTCTCTTTAAATTAGAAACATTTTTGCAAAACGCTAATGTTTCGAGTTCGGTGAATTTCATATTATGTAATTCTCGAACTTCATTATCAAGTTCTTGATATTCTTTTCCATTTAATATATTTGGAAAAAGTTTGGCCAATTGTAAAATTGAATCATATTTTTGTTTAAAGCTACGCTTAGTTCAATGGAGTTTAATCCTTCTAAAAGTTTATCGCCAAAATTAAAACGTTTTAAAATTTGTGAAACCAATTCAATATAAAATTGGACGCCGAATTCAACAAATATATTATATTGACTATATTCAATATTCAAACTACATTGGTTCTGCTCCACGTAAGTGCCAAGACACACTATATCTTTATTTAAAAATATGTCTTCGTTATTAAAATTTTGAATTTCAAAAAAAATGTCCAGTCCAGTACAGATAGTCCTGTACTACACACTCTACCTCTTCAACCCCTTGCCAACAAACTTCGTCTGTCTGCCTTTGAATTTCTACATTGCAAAAGGGGACTTACAAAATTTTAATTTTAGGAAAAAAATTCATTTTTGTTCGTCATTTTTGTTCGCGGGAAAAATGAAAAATCGTCAATCGTCATTTTAATATATTTGACTTAAAAAATCGTCAAAATGACTATAAATCGTCAAAATTGGCAGCGCTGCTGACTATGTAAACTTTGGCCAGTACTTTTGTATTTGCAAACGCAGTCATTTGATGGCTTGCCAACAAGTATCCTATAGTTTAGAACTCGAGCCAAGGAATAACTTTTGTTGGTTTGTGGGGCCACATTTCTCTATAATTAATATCTACAGATTATTCTATTTTAATAAGTTCGTTGCCTTTAATACATTTGAATTCTCAAGAGTCTGGAGTTGGAGAACAATGTGCACAAGCTGCATCTTGGATTATTAAGCCATATGTACATTAAAGTCATATCAAATAAATGATAGTGCTGTTGGGCAGGCAGATGATTTCCATGGGACTGTTAAATATTAAAATTATATAAAGCTTTAAGAATCTTCAAAACTACTATTATTTTTTAACTAATTAAAGACATTAAGTAAGACTCCAACTTGTTTCAGTTTAAAATTTCAAAGTTTCTAGTAAAAATTGTAGAGCTTATTTGCAAATACTTATCATAGATACTGTTCATCAAAATATACTTACATATATTCGAAGAATATATTTTGTAAAGATCTGCAAAGAAAACACGAAAACCGAAATTAGTAATATTTTTTGTCCACTAACAAAACTTAAATCCTTAAAATCTCAATAAAATAATAAAATTAAAACCACTGTTTAAAACCATAACCCAGCTTTAAAATTTTTACAAAACATCTCTTATATTGTTGTAGTGAAAATCACAAACACACTGTGCGTAACATTTTTACTTTTTTAGCCATTATTTTATTACAATTTTGTACCAACTACAGCCAGGTTGCAGAACCTATATATACACACATATACACACACATAGACAAATTTTTAACTTTATCAGAAGAATTTTTTTTCGTTTCATCTATTATTTTATAACACTCAGATTTCCATGTAGAGCAGAAAATTGAAAAATACACTGCAGGCGGAATATTTACAATCTCCAGACAGACATGCCAAACCGAAAGCAGAAGTCAAACTAGCATTCTTTTTTTTTTTGTGATTTGGTTTTTTCAATATTATTTTAAGAACAAGGCAAAGAAGTTCAAGACAAGAAAGTGAAAAAAAAAGAATTGAGAAAAAAGTAACAGGAAATCCAAATCAACTAGGAAACTAAATAAAGCAAGACATGTTGCTGGGTTTTTTGCGTTTTTGTTTTTCTGCAGAGAAGAGGAGGCGTTGGAATAACAAATCCACTTGAAGCTTATGTAAGCGTAATACCATGGTGTGTGAGATTACTCACACACTGGTTTATATGTATGTATGTATGTATGTATGCATGCGTAGACATACTTACATGTGTTTAAATATAAAGTAACTTTAGTTTAAAACACATACTGAGCTTAGTGATATATACATTTACATTTATATTCACTTTTGCTTTAGTTTTGCTACTTTACAGCACAAAGTATAGAGTTTTTGTTTGTTTTCTTAAGTCACTATTTAAAAGATGTTTTTGCTGAATGTACGAAGGTGGAATGAAAAGTTTATTACAAAAAAGTAGGGGACCAATTGCAAAACAAATGGCAGCTAACTAAACAGTTGAGGTTAATGTTTCAGAAATTGTTTTAAATCTGCTAATAAATTCCTTACACGGTATTGAAATCTTTCTAAATTTTAAATTTTTTAAGAACTTCTGTTACCAGACTCTTTAGATTTTATTTTCTTGTCCTACGTAATGTTAGTTTCTAGGATACAAAAAACCAATCTTAAAAAGTCTTCAACATTTTTATTTGTGGAAAATTAAACAACATCATCGTTTATCTAACTGCTTTGTTTTCTTGCAAGGATTTCTCACTCCTCTCTTTCCTCTATACTCGTATATGTATGTATAAATTCCAACTTGAAGCAAGCAACAGGCTAAACACAAAATTGCACGTATGTCAGTAAAATGTTTAACGAAATAGTTGCAATTTGTATTTTCTTTCTTTTTCGAAAATGTTTTTTTTTTTTGTCAGTTTCACTTCTCTTCAAGCATGTGTGTAAAAGACTTTCGGTAGAGTTGTTTTTCGTTTGTTTGCTGCTGCTTGTCGATTTTGGCAATGAAATTGTGCGGAAGCATAAGTTGACAGACAACTTGAGTACTTTTTCTTTCATTTTTGTTTTTTTTGTTATTTTAAATCACTTTCGAGTGTTTGTGCAAATAAAAAGGGAAAGAAAAGTTTTTTTTTTGTTAAATATTGCCAAGAAATGACACACGGACGGACGGCGAGTACTTTACTTATACACGGTATCAAATGGATGAGCTTTAAATTGATACTTGATGAAATGTGGTTAGTTGCCAATTTTGGCATTAAGTTTCAATTGCAGCGCATGGTTTTTTTATTTAGTTTATTGTTGTGGTATGATTTTAAATTTGTTAAATAGAAAATGTGTTGAAAGGTTTTGTTGTGGATAATTGTTGGAGGGGTGGGGGCGTATGATTAGTTTTTAGTTATTAATAATACTTATACGTAGATTTTTATTTAAGAAATTTATAGATAACCAGCGTGGTCAACTTTAAAATTTCAAAACGCACCAAAATGCAGAAAAAAACGCACCAAATTTAGAATTTCTTTTCTATTAAAATATCTATTAAATTAATTTTACCTAAAAAGTATAATATATAATTATAATACATTCGTATTTAAAATACATTGGAGCGTGTGAGTTTCAAAACTCGTTCGTTCCAAAAATTTTAAAAATGAAATAATAATGGATGCTGATAGTTCTTTTGCTACTTTATAAAGATAAATATACTGATTGTGTCAATGCATATCCTTTCTTATATTTTTTACATCCTAAAATTGCAGTTCATAGCAAAACTGTTTCGTTCCAATTAACAGTCATTGTCAAAACTATCTCGTTGTATATTTTGTAGCAAAACTCGTTGCTTCCCTATTTGAAGTGAGCGAACTTTGGCTCACTTTGGTGTGTGGTGAAATCTAAATATTTTTATGTGTTAATTTTCCTTATATTACTGCAATTGTTAAGATTATTACTCGCAATTATTAAGATCGTTACTGTGATTTGTAAGAAATACAACATCTATTCAAATGATCAGATAACTTTGCAAGGGGAAATTAATTATAGAATGAATTCCTGGGACCCTGAACCATTCTTGAGTCGAGAAAAGAAAATAAAAATATTATTTCAAAACTACTTCCCATAAATGTGACCATTAAACCTGAAAAGCAAAAGATGTTGGAGCCCTTTTGTCCAATCAAATTGGAGGACAAAACAAAACCATGGAATTTTATGTTTCGATTTTGGACAACGACAATGCTGGTGATGATGTGGAAGAAAACAACGAGAAGTATACTGAAGATGAAGCACTTTCTTTGTCTGTTTAAAAATTCATATATTTTATTTTCATTTTTTTTAACAAGTTTCCCTAGTTTTAATAAATTAATATTACTTTTAAAATATAGTGAAGCTTAATAATTTATTTTACTGGTGGATTATTGTAAGTTGCAAAACTCGTTCGTTCCAATATGGAATGTACCAAAACTCGTTTGTTTCTAAAATTCATTGCAAAACTTTTTCGTTCCAAACTTCAAAGCTTAATTTTTTTTAGTTAAGAAGTATTAATTTTGTAAATTTTAAGGTGTTAATAAAAAAATAACATAATATTTAACAATTAGTAGCTTTTAATTTATTCGGCTAATTTACTAAGCTGTAGCAAGTTTTTAGCTTTTTACCAAAAATTTGTAAACAGGGAACGATTAAGTTTTGCTTCTCTCCTCCTCATTTAATGGCATTCGTTTTTCATCGTATATATTTCAAGATAATGAATTTTTAAAAAATTAGTAAAAATAAAGATTTCATCACATTTTATAAAAAATTAAAAAACGCACCGAAATTGAAAAAAGCTCATCGCGCACCAACTAAGGAATTTTTCGCACAACAAATTTTAAAAACTATCAAAAATGGTGCGAAACGCAATGACAATGCAGTAGATAACTGCAACTAAGTAATGGCTTATAAAGCCAAACTCTATAACTTGAACTAAACCCTGAACTAGAAGCTAAACTAAATACCGAACCAGAAACTGAACTAGAGACTGATCCAGAAACTGGACTAAAGACTGAATAAGAAACTTTGCTAGAAATGAAACTAGAGACTGAACTAAAAATTAAACCAGAAACTAGAAACCGAACTTGAAACTAAACCGGAGATTGAATTAGGGACTGAACTAGAAACTGAAGTAAAAACTAAACCAGAGTCATACTAGAAACTGAACTGTGAACTAGAACTTTTGCAAAAACTGAACTAGAAACTGAAGTGGAAACTAAACTAAAGACTGAGCTAAAAACTAAACTAGAAATTGAACTAGAGACTTCAGAAGAAACTGAATTAGAGAGTGAACTAGAAACTGAACTAGATACTTAAATAGAAACTGAACTAAAGACTTAAGAAGAAACCAAACTGAAAACTGAAGCGGAAACTGAACTAGAGACTGATTCAGAAACTGGACTAGAGACTGAATAAGAATCTTTGCTAGAAAATAAACTAGAGACTGAACTAAAAATTAAACTAGAAACTAGAAACCGAAGTTGAAACTAAACCGGAGATTGAATTAGGGACTGAACTAGAAACTGAAGTAAAAACTAAACCATAGTCATACTAGAAACTGAACTGTGAACTAGAACTTTTGCAAAAACTGAACTAGAAACTGAAGTGGAAACTAAAGTAAAGACTGAGCTAAAAACTAAACTAGAAATTGAACTAGAGACTTCAGAAGAAACTGAATTAGAGAGTGAACTAGAAACTGAACTAGATACTTAAATAGAAACTGAACTAAAGACTTAAGAAGAAACCAAACTGAAAACTGAAGCAGAAACTGAACTAGAAGAGTAAAATAGTGACTGAAGTAGAAATTGAATAAGAAACTGACTTAGAAGTGTGAATTGGGCACTGAACTAGAAATTGAATTAAATATAGAACTAGAACCTGAACTAGAACTGTAATAGAAATTTTATGTAAAAAATAAGTAGCTTCATATAATAAAAAATTTTCCAAAATATGTTTAATAAAAAACTTACATTTTGCACTTTAATTTAAAACATGTTCTTCTTGACTTAAAATTCTTTCAATAAACATAAGTGCAGCCAAAATAAGCTAAGTAACTCAATTTCCGCCCAAGAAAAACGACTTCTTATTTAAAGATTACTTTTTTTCACTTTTCCCCCCATTCTTTTTAGCTGCATCATTGTTAAAACCATCGATGTAGTCTACAACTTATTTGAGACTGTCTAAAAAGCAACACAAAAAAACCTTAAACTACAGGTAGATAAACTTAAGCAGAAAAAAAACTGAAAGCGACACTTTTTTGTATTGTATAGAAAAAAATCTCAAGACAGGTACAAGGACAAAATAAAAGTAGAAAAAATGCAATAATATTAAGACAACAAAAGCTAACAAGGTAGTTTGGCAAATTGAGATTAAATTGCTCAGGTTTGACTTTTGTATTAAAAAATTAAATTGTAGGGTTGTAGGGGTAGTATGGTTGTCTGTGTTTTTTTTTCGAAAATTTTATACTATATTGTTTGTTATATTACAAGACTTATCTACATCTTTTTTTTTTGAAATAGCAGCAAAAAAATTTTGTATTTTGGGATTAATAGATAAACTTAATATTTGCTAAGAAAATAAAAACTTTTATAATTAAGTAGACATTTATGGGAAATAAAGATTTACTAAGAGATTATAATTGGAGATCTTGTTTTAAAATAAAATAAAAAAACAGTGTGTGAGGGCTAAAAAATGTTTTAAAACTGAAGATATTGTAATGTGTAACAAAATAGTACGAAACATATTAAGGTTTTATTGAGGAAAGTCATTGTTCCAATGGGAACTGAATTGGATAAGAGTATTCTTCATTCAGAAGAATACAGTAAAAATCGTGCCATGATAATTCCTTGATCAAATTTAGGGACCATTTTAGAAGCAATGTAGCAAAAACAAAAAACATTTTTATTAGTACAAAAATTTGAAAATTTTCTTCAAACTATAAGTTAGGCAACAATGTTCTCAATTTTGGCCGACTGTAAGACCAACTGGCCAACTGAGCCTAATTAGCAATAGTTTAGAAGATTAAAGGCAAAATTAGTCTTTACTTTCTGTTCCGTTCCGAATCAGCTGACTTAATTCTGTTAAATAAAAAATGTGTAGAAGTCGTTAGTTGTTTTGTTACTTTCCGTGCCGTTGCGGACGAACCTGTTGAAAACAAAAATTTGCTAAGTAATTGTAAGTGACAGCACAAAACAGCTGACATCTGCACAGCAAAAAAAAATGTTTGGTTTATTACAAAAATTTTCAATTTCTTCGAATTTAATTAAGTTTTTGTATAAAAGTTATTAAAATATAAAAACTAAACGATGAATAACGAAAAACTCATTACTTTAGTCGAAAGTAATGACATGTTGTACAATAAAAAAACTTTAATTTGTATTTTTTGATTTATTTTCGCGGTGTGTTGTCTGTTTACCTAAAACAACTGATACGTTTATACGGTAAAACTAACCACAAAAACTTAACAACAGAACGATACGGAACAAAAAGTAAAGACTAATGAAGCCTTAACTCTTTTTTTATATCGAAAATTTTTGAAATTCTTGCAGCAAACGGACCAGCAGTTAAATATTTATGTTCAAATGAAAATAACCCTATTTTAAATAAAAATATAAAGCCTATTTTTAGGCAGCTTAATACAATTTAACATATAAAATATTTTCGTTATAAAAACCAAAAAAATTTATCCGAAAACCATTAAAATATTTGATGCAAATTCGTTTTTATTTGTTTATTTAATTTTTTATGCATTTGTTTTGAATTTTTTGCATATTAAATTTATTACCATTAATTTGTTTACCTAATGGCTTACAAAATAATTGTTATTGTTAAAATGTTTTGCTATAAAACATTAATAAATTCTTTGCTACAATTAACTGTTATTTTGGTCAATTTGTTTTATGACATAATTTAAAAAGAAATTAAAAACATCGGTACTTTTGTCCAGGTTTTGTAAACTTGTTTTGGTATGCAGCGAAAAGTCATTGCATTTCATTAATTTGCAATTGGTTGATTTTTATATAAATGCAGGGCTATAGATTTGCAAATTATATTGGAAGATAAGGGAAAAAGTTTATTCGTTATTGAGCATTAATCAATTAATATGAAAATAAGTAAATATTTGTCGAAACAGCGTAGCTGCTGTCAACATGAAATTAACTTTGAATTATATAGATTGTTCTATCGACTAAATAAAGATTTCATATATTGCTTTAAATTTTATGTGTATTTGAAATCCAATTCGAAAGCTTTTAAAGAATCCTAATTTTCTAAAATAACAATATTTTAGCTCAAAATTTAAAGCATACTTTAAGGCGACTCAATAACTTTTTGCTTGTATATTTTCTGTTTTTTAATATAATTTCAAAGAATCTATCTGAAACGAATTCTATATTAATGAGTGAGTTCAAAATTAAATATTTTTAGCTTTGAACATAATTTATAATTTAGCTTAAACAAAAGTTGGGGAATTAATTAATTCTGTTTAAGTTGTATTACACCTTTTTAAGAATTTACTTTACCCCTTCACCTTACACAAGCCAGTGGCTGTATAATAAAATTGTTCACTTCATTGCCAGTGATTACGGTCAACAACATGCAACATATTGTTGAAAAGTATATACATACTCAACTATGTATGTTTGTGTTTTTGTTGTTATTGTGTTGTCATTATAGCCGCAACATTTGTGGCAATTTCCGTTTGTATTTGGTATTGTTCGTTAAAATACAAACCTTTTCTTTTATAATTGTTGTATATAGAGGTGTTGGTTGAAAACCCCATTAACAATTGATCCTTGCTATTGTTAAGCGGGAATAACAATGTTCATTACATTACTGTGCGGCCAGTATTTTGTGATATTTGAGTAAAAATGGTTACGAAAAAAATTGTAGTTTGTTGTTAGCAAAAATTATTGACTTTTTCCGGCTAATTGGTGATATTTAGCAAATGCGAAAACCACAAAATCTTGTTTGTTGAATAATGTATGTATGTTGGCATTAATGTTTTACTTTATGGGGAAATTTAGCTTACTAGCTTTTGTTTTGTTTATGTATTTATAATTAATGAATCAGTTATTTAACTTTTTTTTGTGCAAATTACAATATTGAGGCACTGCAGAAAATTGTTGTTTATTTTTGAGCCAGAATAAGGTGAACCCTAAAGAACAAATGATATTTTACTATATTTAAAAAAAAATAATCATCTCAAAATATTGACTGGTTTGAAGTTGTCGACAGTATATTGAAGCTTTCATATTTATAATATATTAATATGCAATTTTACTTTTATTTTATTTGGAAAGATTTTAAGGGATTTTTAATCTTGCTTAAATATTTTTAAGAAAGCTGCAAGTTACAAAACGTTTTCCACAATCCATTTAAAAATATGTCAAAACTTTAAGCCCACTTTTAGAGTGCTTAAAGATAACTTTGCACAGAGAACCTCAGACTTTTGTTTTATCTATAAAAAATAATATTATCTAACAATATTAAGCTATTTTTGGGATATGTTAATTTTCCACAAAAATTTTATTTGCAAATAATAATTTAACAAATATTTATCAGTGTATATATAAGAACATAAAACTATATCGCTAGATTGGCATAAAGAGCTTAAAACACCATTTTTTTCTATATAAATAAATATATTTGTCTAGCTCTCTGTACAAACAAATAGTTGTAAATAAATACATGTATAAAAGTTCATCCACCAGTTGCTATTAACACTTGCAACTTATGGACGATTTGTTGCAAGCCATTGAAAATAATACAAAGCACAAGTTCAGTGGTAAAACCCCTCAGTAAATTTGAAAGAATGTGCCATCAAATGTGAAACAATGCCAAAAAATTAGCAAACACACACATACGAGTATAAATACAGACATGTGTTTACATACAAAAAAATTTTAAATATTTTTATTGTGTTGTGGAGAAAAACAACTGAAAGAATTTGAATATTTGTTAATAAAAAAAAAAACGAAAGAAAAAAATGTGAAAGTGAATGTGTTGAAAAAAGCGAAAAATAACTGAAATTAAATGAAATTTTATGAATTTTTTTTATTATTATACACAAGCTTATACATAAATAAACATGCTCATACATAATAGACCAACAGGAATGGTACTATTGTTTTGAAGATAAATTTTTATAGAATAAATTGGTACAATTTAACTTAAAATAAAGATGAATATTTTAATTCCACAACTCAATTAATATGAAAAAAACGACGAAATTTTTGTTAAATTTACAAGCATTGCAAAAAACTACATAAATAGAGACGATATATTTATATATATATATATATTATATATATTTGTATATGGCTGCAAATTACCATTTTATTTATAAACGATATGGTTAATTTTTGATTACTATAGCGTGTACTGTGTCTAAATTTTACTTCATTGGCCACAGTGTTCTAGGAGTTTAACTACTGCGTTATTTATGTTTTAAGTTATTGTAGAAATTGGACCAGTGAATAAGTTTTTCTATTATTGGTTATGGAAAAGAAACATAGTTTAGCTAAAAATTTAAAGTCTACTTTAAGGAGGCTTAATGATTTTTTACTTAGTCAATTAACTTTATTGAAAATTAATTTTTTCGTAATTTAAAATTTACAAACATTAATTATAAGAAAACTTGAAATTATAGCGCATTATTTTAATTACATAAATATTCATTTGGTTGTGTGACAGGCTTTTGTAAAGAAAACTTAATTATATAAACAATTAATTAGTAAATTGAATGTAACAGTGTTTGCTCCTGACTATAATTTTTTACTTACAAAAAAGTAAAGCTTGTGCCATAATCTTTAAGATGCCACGGTCATGTCTTGGTAAATTTTGAACCACTATAACGCCTACTGTAACTAAATTTGTTTCTATTGCACACAATAATCTAGAAGCTAAAGTTTTTCTCTAAATATGTTTTAAATTATTGTAGAAATAGAGGCAGTGAATGAATTTTTATTTAGAATCTATTTGCTAAGGAAGTAACCATATTTGAGCTCAAAAATGTATAGCCTTTCTAATTGCTTTCCTTTTAAAGAGTGATTTTTTAAGAACTTTTGGATATGATTTAAAAAACATCATAAAAGAAAACATATGAAATCTTTACTTCATTCAATAGAACGATCTGTATACTCTGTCTCACATATCGCCCGGTTTCTCACGAATAAATTCTTCAATATTATCTTACATGGCCCCACAAAAACTAGAACCTGGCTTTTTTTTGGGGCCATTTTTTGCGCGTGCTGTGTGGCACCGTCTTGTTGAAACCACTTATCAGCCAAGTCCACCATTTTGTTAAAAAAAAATTGCAATCATTGCACGTTAGCTTTCGTCAATCACATTAACGTTTCTGCCTTCATCGTCTTAGAAAAGTACGGTCTTATGATGCCACCGGCTCATAATCCACAATCAATGCAGCATTTCGGGGGATGCATTGGTAGTTCTTGTAATACTGCTGGCTGCTCTTTGCACCAAATATCATAAATTTTCTTATTTACGTATCCATTCAACTAGAAATATGCTTTGTCGCTGAACACAGTTTTCCGTTAAAAAGAAGTGCATGAACCAATTTCTTAACAGAGCATAAACGCTGCAACCATTGTTCGTTTGTAAGTCGATTCGTGGTTCAATTATAGACCAAACTGAACATGTTTAATAGTAACATGTTGCACGAAAACAGCTGAGCTGCCAAAAACGGTCTTGCGAAATAGGAAATTACTAAAAACACCCTTCAATATTAAAATCGCTTATTAATAATTATTTTTATTATAGAGTATTTGTGAAGTTAGAAACAAAAGTAAAATCTCTGAATTATAAGATTTAAAAACCGACTACAGTTTAAACAGTATTCACTTCAATAGTTCAGGTGTTCACGAACTAAATCGCGAGTTTTTCGAAATCGTATAATAGAAAGTTTAATTTTTCGTTAAGAGCAATGCTGTATAAAATTGCTGTGCCCAATTTTGAGATTTATAGGTTAATCGAAAAGGCTTAAAAAAAGGCGCAATCTTTTCTGTTTGGTACTTTTCAACATACCATTTCTTATTCGCAATTATCCCTTTTTTTCCTAACAGCAAAACTCTTGCGCATATATTTTCAATATGTATGTCGGTATGTATGTATGTATTAAGCACTTGAAATCATATTATAATAATAATCATAAATATAAATTTGGAAATTATTGTTGCATAATTTAATAAATTATAATACTATTTACATATGTACATATGTACTCGTATGTTTGTTTTTTCTTATTAAATTATATACAGACATTTCAATTGAGTTTTATGAAAAACTGTCAAGAGAAACTCTTATTTTATTAGTGTAATATTTACTCTTATAAACCTGTTAATATACTTATGTATGTATAAACATACATATGTATATAACTAATTATTTTGTAGGTATTTTGTAAGTATATAAGGCAATTAATTGGTTTTACACAAAATTGCCACAGCAGTTAAAAATATTTAAATTGATTATTTTTTCAATTATTTAAAAGCAAGTTAAATTTTAATGCTATTGTTATTATTTATGTGTGTATATATATGTATATGTATTTATGTAATACTGTGTGTTTAGGTATTTGAGAAAATGTTTAAGTGTAAAATTAATCATACAAAACACGTGCTTTAATACACATGAATTCGTACATTCACACTGTCATAAAATAAAAATTATTCCTAGAGCGTATTTATATGTGATGATTGTTAGTGAGTCTAAAGAAATCGTAAGTACAGTGGGAGATAATATAAACTATATACTGAATATAATAAAAGCAATTATAAAAAAATTAACAATTTCAAAATACTTTTCTTTACAGAAGCTTTCTCCCAATACAGAAGCTTTTATTATAGTTTAGAATAGAGTGGCTTTTCAGAGAGAAAATTTATCTTTAATAAATAAACTTTTCCGAGAGCAAAGTTTTCTAGTACACAAAAAAACTTGTCTCTAATATAGCAACTTTTTCTAAGTAAATATTGTCTTTAAGAGATTTTTACTAGAAGAAACGGACCATTAGTTTTGAATTCGAAAGAAATTCCAGCAATTTTCTTTATAAAATATAGTTATATTCTAAACAAATTTTCTGTTGGAAAGAATACTCTATACTATACTCGTACATCAAAATTAGAACAATTTTCTTCAACAAAATTTTGTGTAAAATTTGCTTAAGATCAGACAAATATTCTGTGAGAAAAGATGTAGTAGTCTTTACAACTTTTCTTTAATAATAATGATTCCAGGCGATAGTTTTGAATCAGAGAATTTTAGTAATTTTTTTCAGCAAAAGTTTGTCTAAAAATTAATTTAAGGTGGATTCACCCATTTGTTCTTAACAAACATTTTTCCAGAGAAAAATTTTTTTACTGAGAGTTTTTTGCAGTACGATTCACCCATTTCGAAAGATTTTTCTGAAAAATCAAAGGTGCGATATGTAAACAAAATCTATTAGTTTTACATGTGCAGCCATTGATTGATTTTGCTTTGGGTTTTAAGTGTCAAAATACAAATATTAAATTATTTTAAAGTATTGTGTATTCAAAATCACAGATATAAATTCGAAATGAATAAAAAAAAGAAGAAAGTTGCTTTTGCTGACAGCCATGGAAATACGTAAGGCATTTTTATTTGTATGAAAAAAATGCAACTTATTGGCAACTCAATTCATTTTTGTCCAGAAAAAATATAAAATTAAACCAATTCAAGTTCGGAAAAAAATACTTTCTCCCTCTCAAAAAGAGAGACGTCAAACTTCATATAAAAAAAATTGTTCGAGGAAAATTTTTATTAAGAACGAATGAGTGATTCCACCTGTCTTCTCAATAACTTTTCAGTAAGAATAGATGTAGAATTTTTTTGCAACTTTTCTGTAATAATAAATAATTGCATAACTAGTGTTAAGTAGGAAAATTTGATCAATTGTCTTTAATAAAAGTTTCATTAATATAAATCTAGACAATTATATATAACTTTTTGTAAAAGTTGCTCTATTCTGGTGAACTTTTCTGTAAGAATTAATTTTGTATTATTAATCGTATAATTAGAGTTGATGCGCAACATTTTCTATTCCAAAGAAGCAGCTATATTTATTCTGGGCATTAGTTCCCTTAGAAATGTAGATATTTTCCAAGAGAATAACTGAACAAGCATTTTTGAATATGAAACTTAAGTTCCTGAATGATTGTAAAAAAACAGAGAGATGTGAGAAACTAATTTTAGATTATTTAACTAATTGTTCGACCTTTATATCTTTAATAAAAATTATTTTCTTTTGAGCTTAAGGTGAAAAATTCTTTTTATTTATATATTATTTATTGCAATATTTCGCTACAACAATGTGTAGCAACTTCAGGGAAATAAAATTTATTAACAAATTTATAAATAATAATTAAAATATTTTTGAATATAACAGAATTAAAAGAATGACAAAAATTTTAAATATCACAAAAACAAAAATATAAAAAAATTATTTAGTTTCCTTTTCCGTTTTTATAAATTAAGTCTCTATAGGTTTGAGCTGCTTTATCTGTATCTGCTTTAAAATTAATTCTAAGATATTTTTTAAACTGATATGTTCTCAAAGTCGGGATAGAGATTCAAATTTGCACAATGTGATGATAATGCTGATTTTTGATCAGATTTGTGTCCAACTGTTCTAGATTTTCTCAACCTAAGATATATAAATCATTAATTTATGTAATTTATGATTTCTTGAGTGTATCTTGTTTTGAGCGAAAACCATAAAATTTAATTTCCTTCTTAAAGCCAGTTAGTGTTTGTTAAATTGTTTTTATATTTTTTTTTTGCATTTAAAAACAATGGAGAATGTTTTCTACGTGGCAGATTATAAAGCTAGACTGCCTTCTATTTCAAAATTCTTCTAATAATATTTTGAAGATATAACTCGTGCTCTTCGCAAGCTCTGTGGAGTAGTCAAAATTAATTTTTTGTAATTGAATTGATGGAAAGAGATTTTATTTGCAATTAATTTAACAAATTTCAACAACTTTTGTTAATTGGAAACATATTTTTTGATAATCTAAAAAGACTTTATATGACCAATTATCATAGGATGTTGTATTTAAGGAATAGGCTTTTATTTTGGACATGACATTATGACATATGACATGACATATCAGAACTAAAATGTTTATTTGCAAACTAAATGATTCTCTACTGAATTTGGAAAACAATTTCTGAGAGATTTTCTTAGACTTTTTACGGAAACAAATAGGATCATTTGAAATATTTATTTATTGAAAACGAAATTCATTTAATTGAGAATTATTTTGTCTGTCACTGTTCATCAGACATAGAAAATCAAATAATGCCTAATCTTTTTATATTAAAACATGACTATTAGCTAGGCTTCATTTACATGAGGCATAAAAATGATGTAAAATGCAAATTTATTTTATTTTAAGATAAGATTCGTAAATAGTTTTGTTCTAGCGTTAGTTTTTCAATTGCAGGTGCTTCTCGTGGCAATTGTATTTAAACGAGGACCTAGCAAACAACCTAGTGTGGCAATCATCACAATTTTTCTCTGAGGCTGTGAGATTTTATTAAAATTTACCAAGTTTTAAATTAAAACTAAATTATAATTCAAATTCATTGATACATTGTGATATATCTCCTCATGTTGCTTATAAGTAAGAGAGTTTGGCTCAAATTATTATGAAGATGAATAATTATATTTAAAACATCAATAATCAGTTATTTTTTCAGGACTTTGAAATCCAAAATACTTTTAGTATTTACTCTTAATAAAAATGTTCTATTAATTTTTTTGAGCCACCTTAATATGTAATTGTTAAGTGGATATATGTATGTATTTAGGTATGTAGGTATGGGCATGAATTTTGTTAGGCAAGTAGGTCTCTGCAAATAAAATTATGTAAATTTAAATAGAGAAAGCGTTGCCCAAGAGACAAGTCACATGACATAAATTTGCTTTATTAAGATTTCATCAAGTAGTGTAAATTCTCCCAAGTAAAGTTTAAGTGAAATATTGATATTTGTATTAATGTATATAATTTTAAAGAATTATACAAGTTTGTGTTACAAAGAAAAAATGGAATATTAACCTATATGTATTACAAATCATTCTTATAATATTAAGAAATTGTCTCTAGAGTTTGAGCTAAATTTTCACCAAACACTGATATGTTTGATTGACATTTTTTTTCACAATTACTGTGAACTT
The DNA here is from genome assembly GCA_950370525.1 of Bellardia bayeri. NCBI lineage: Eukaryota > Metazoa > Arthropoda > Insecta > Diptera > Calliphoridae > Bellardia > Bellardia bayeri. The sequence continues at coordinate 82,126,346 of OX493266.1, forward strand.
AAAATGCGAAAATTTTGATAATTCTCATAGTTATCAAGCTAAACATGTGATTAATTGTTTAGGATGATTTTCATTTTCATTAATTTTGAAATATTGCTTAACAATTCTAAATATTAAAAGTAAACTGTCATATCTCGTTTAATTATATTTAAAATCATGAGATCTAAATCAGAATTTTTATTTAACTAACCTATTTTAAACCACCGCATTGAAAAAAGCTGATGATGATACAAAATAAATTTGAATTTTTCTTTATTTTGAGAAAGCATTAAAACAGGAAATTATTTTAACTTTTTCTGGTTGGTGAGCTGAATATTCATTTTAAATTGTTATTGATTTTAGTAATATTTGAGCTAAAGACACATGCAAAAGGCTTGAAAGATATCAGATTAATACATATGATTAATTTCAATTCTTACAGGTATTAAATATCACTCATACGCCGCATTTAACTGTGAGTTTCTCTTACTGATATTAATATTACTTAATATATAGAATACTTTTAGGGTTATTTAAATAAGTAGTTAAGAGAATGCCATAATTCTCTCTAAATTTACAGCTATTGTTTTTAACAATACTTTTATTAACTTAAGTTAAGATCACTTGATTACAGCAATAGGCCAATTTGCAACAATTTTTATTGTCACATGATTTCATAGATTTGAGTTACACAACGATAAAGGGACAATAATTGCTCTTTAACAGTCGATTGCTACAATATACGGCAGCAATGCTAATCAGCTGTTGTCTTTAATTGCAATTAATTGTTTTGTTTATTCACTTAATAAAATTCTAAAAAAAATAAAACAACAAAATTCAAAATGATTTCTTCTCAAAAGAAAATTGCAGCTGCTATAAATATTTTAAGTGAATTGGAAAACTTGTTAAAAGACGAAAAAACATTAATGAAGTTTCGCAACAATCCAAAAATACTTGAGTGTTCTTCTACAGCCAATATTGAATCATTTATTGCACTGTAGGTTCAAAATGAACTTACACTTGGACAGTAAACAAATTCCGTGTCCAGTGGAACAAGTATTTCCACAATGCTGTCATCGAGCTCCATGTTTAAGCTACATTTAAATAATAATTATTATATTTACAACAATTAAAATCTATTTTACTTATACAGTTTCAGGAAAAAATAACAATTAAAAGAAAAAATAATATTGGGGCGTTTTGCCCACTTTGAGTTACATATTTGTTGCCACAGTATTGCCCTTCGAGTAGTTACACGATTGCCGTACAACGGTTGTATTTGATTGGAACAAATAAGGAAAATATTGTCGAATATTGCCGTATGAACCAATGAATTTTGCGTTTACACCAATAATTGGTATATTCCGGCAATCATGTAATCTTAACTTCAAAATTCAGTTTTTTTTCCAATCTAAGTTTCAAATTAACTTGCTCTAGAATTCATTTTGTCTGAATTGAATATTAGAAAAATATACTAAAATTTTATATTTATCTGGCCTTTTTCACGCTTTCTAACAACTAATAAAGCAAACAAGTGTAACGTGAACACATAAAAAAGATAAACATTTTTGAAAAAATATTTGAAATTTTTTGATATTTATTTAGTCGTGCTCGAGTTCATTAAATTTAATTTTCATTAAAATATTTTTACTGAAAGAATTGTTTTACAACATGAAATTTATATTAAAATTTATTGATAATTTTTCTTGGCTGTTTCGAGAATCAGCACATTCTCTCATCAGAATTCTTTGCGTTCTAACCTTCTGGACCACTGCGGGTGCCTGCTGCAAAGATCAATCTTTTAACCAGATTATTAAAAAAATAATAATTGTATTTGAAATGAAGTTTGTTGAACATAAAATGCCAATCGATTGAGAAAGTCTTGCCTGAATATTGTTCGCTTTGATATGAACTTTTGATTGTACGTTATTATTAAATATTCCTCCATTCACCTGGCTATTTAAATAATAAACATGTCCAAACTTACCACTTTGCATTGCGACAAATAACTTTTTATTTGCAACAAACTTAATAAATTATATTTATGTATGTATGTATGTATATAATTGCTTAGAATTTGTCAAATAAATATAATTAATTTAAACACATTCAAGCAAATAAAACTCTCTTCTAAGTTAGCCATAATAAAAGCAATAAAACATTTACAAAATTAAAAACCAAAAAAAACAAAAAGAACTTTTAACTAAGTTGTCTATTTTACTGTAAATTTAACACCAAATTAATTTGTGCATAAAGTTAAACATGATTTTAAGCAAACTACAAAATTATCTAGGGATGGTAATTAGCATTGTAAGAGTAATTGTATAAATGTGTAAACATGTATGTGTGTAGCTGTGAGTATGTTTGTATATATTTATATTCATAGTACATAAGTTAAATTATATATTGAAGAGTGTGTATATATGAAAGAGAGTATTGAACAACATTTTAATGCTGTTAGTTAGTTGGTTGGTTGTTTGGGGTATTTGCTTAATTTTACACTTAACATTTGACAATGACTATTTTAATATAATTAAAAATGTTTAATGAAACAAAATAATGGCAGACAAATGCACAGCTGGCAGCAGAATAAATGTGTGTGTGAGAAGTAGAAGGGCTGCTTGAGAATAAAGCTAATAAAAGTCAACGTTTGCTTAGTTGAAATTATTGCTATCTTAGTAAAAATTTTGGACTTTGAAAACCTCGAAAATAAAGTATCCATTGTAAACAATAACATAAAACATTTAAAAAATCATGTCTTTTCATGTTTCCCAAATTTATTCTAGATCTTGGGGAGATGGATTTTTTTTAAACTTTTAAAAGTTTCGTCTCAAAAACATCCTGTTTTTAGGTTTCAAATTCTATTATATAAGCAGCAAAAATATTTTACAAATCATCTCTTCTGTAAGGGACAGAAAGAACGCTTATCGCCACTTGATTGACATTTCAAAATGTTGTTTTGCAAATTTGCTGCTTTTGGCTTCTAATAAATTTGAAGCCACCTTAATGAGTAAGTTTGTGGCGGCAGCAAATAAATTACAATTTAATTGTGTGCTATTTTAATCTGATTAATGAAAACATACTACCAGCAGTAACATTTTCTGAATATTTAGCATTATAAGCATTTAGCACAGTGTTTATACTAACTAGTAAATTAATATTGAGAAAAGTAGCCAAATTATGCAAATTTATTTTATTTATAATTAAAAGTTCAAAATATGTCATCTGATAAGTTTAATTTTAAACAAGAGTTTTAGAAAATTGATAAATTCGTTAATATAAAACCAAATTGAATTTAAATTCCCTAAACCCGTTGACTTGAAGACAAATATTGTTTTGCTCTTTTTATCGAAATTTCTCAAGCGTTTGATAAAGTTTGTTTATAAGCTATTGGAAAGCTACTTAGCTGGTTGAACATTTAAGTTTAAAGAAGGGGCTTTTTTAAGCTCCGGTCAACCTATTACAGCAGCAGTACCCCAAGGAAGTATCCTGGTTGTTTTCTTATACTTAATACATACATCTGATATGCCAACAAACAATCGTACTCACACATCAACAATTGCTAATGATACTGCTATTCTAAGCATTCATGAAAACACTCATGAAGTGTCTTGCTAGAAAAATGGTTAAAGCAATGGAAAATAAAAGTTAATGAGCAAAAATACACACATATAACCTTTGCATTGCGTATATCATCATGCTCTCCTATTTACTATATATTAATAATCAAGTAATAACACAATCATCCGAGGTTAAATACCTGAGTGTGCAAATCGATCAACGCCTTACATGGAAATCCTATATAGATGCAAAATTGCCTCATATAAAATTGAAATTAATCCAAATTAAATGTTTCATTGGCAACAATTCTAGGCCTAGTTTAGATTGTACACTCCTACATTATAACTCGATTCCTAAACATAAATGGTGTTATGGAATGCAGCTATGTGGAATGACAAAGCCAAAACAAATAGCTACGCATAATCACAATTGCACCTGGTATATAAAAAATTCGTCTATATTCTACTAAAAAGAGGGGATACAGCAAATATGAGTCAAAGACAAGAAGGAAGAATATCAACTCAAGTCATATAAACAACAATGCTTAAACAAATTTCATCCCGCATTGGCTGGACTAAATAACTAAAATTTATTAGATATAAGATTTGAAATACATATTGTTAGTTCGTTTTTAATGAAGATTCAATAAATATTAAATATTATATAATCTGAAATAGATTTCCAGAACTCGAATTATATGTTTTATTTTCTTGATATTTTCCATTTCTCATAAATTCGGTTGAATATCGTTGATGCAACATTAAAGTTTATCATTTAAAGCCCGGATGGTTGTCTGTTTGTTGGCATACATATTAAAAGAAAGCCAATATTGTTAAATTACATCAAAATTAAAGACTACACGGCCTGGATATGTCTCATGTAGTTTTGAATTGTTTAACAATTGTGGCACCGTCTTGTTGAAATCACATCTCCAATATCAATATCATCAAACTTAAATATAAAGAACTCTGATGTCATGAAGCAATACCAAGCATAAGTTGCAGCCTTTCTTTCTAGAAAATATGCTACAGTGATGCCCAAAATTTTCCTAAATTAGGCAGCATGATCTCTTTTATCATGTCAAGATATTAAGCATTATTAACAATTACAATATTTCCAGAATAAAATTTACACCAAACAGTAATACGTTTAATTGTCATTTATTTTTGAAAATTACTGTAAAATTCTCTGAACCTAAAATGCTGCAATTTTGATGATTAGCAAAGTCATCAATGTAAAAGTGTGATTCATCATTTAGAATGAGGCCGCCAAACTTTCAATATTTTTGAAATAGTGTAAAACATTTCTACATACTAAAAGTAAACTGTGAGATTTCGAACTGTTTTTTTTAATTTTCTGAAAAAATGGCGTCAAATTCATTCATTTGTCATTTCATTTATAATTTCAATAATATCAAGTTTTATATAATTTTTAAGTGATGTCCATCTACCCGTTTGTCTGTAGAAATATGTCTTTATAAGCAAGTGGGTATTCTGCGAAACATTCTACGGGTCTCGAAATCGACCAATATATGGTTGTGATACAAACAAATAACCACGTCTGACCCAATTTTCGGTATAAAAAAACCAAGTTGAATTCTATTTTAAAAATCTAAAAGAGACTTTACCATTTTTAATTATCCCATAAAACAAATTGATAAAAAATTAAAGTAGACTTCAAATGTACTTTAAGAAAATTTTGTATAAAAATTTTATCTAAAACCACACTTCAAACCTACTTTATTTTTTATGAATACGGCAGTAAATATATAAATTATAATTTTACTTTACTTTAAGAAGGCATTGAAACGGGAAATTATTCTAACAAAAAAAATACATTCTAACATCTTGCTGATTTTCGTTATATTTGTACGCAATACACAATATGTACATACATATGTATATAAACAGCTTGAAAGATATTAGCTTGTAATATCATCTTCACACGTATGGTTTATTTCAATTGATAACGTATTAAATATCCCTCATATGCCGCATTAAACTGTGAGTTTCATATAAAGCATACTTTCAGGAGGACTCAAAAAAAAAGGCTTTGTAGCTTTAGAAAAATGTGTGCAAAAAATTCATCTTAATAGGTCGCTGATTCTGCTTTAACCATTTTGAATTAAAGACACAATATTCAAACGTTTTTAAAGAAACTTGTCATTTTAAGGCTTGAATTAAAACCAACTAAGTAAAATAAAAATACAACTAAAATAAAACAAACAAACTATGAAGTAGGAAAGTATTAAAAACTATAAAACTAATGCCAGTAATTCGATAATTTTTTTAACACAAGCCTCACATTAATAAAAATAAATCTTAAAATAAAAAAAAAAAAAAAAAATAAGAAACTTTGTATAAATCTTAATAAAATGACAGATTACACGGATTAAAATCAAGTCACTCCATTTATTATCAAGTAATAAAATAACTTAAAAAAACATCTCACCTGTATAGGTATAAACATCAGTCATCTGGGCTCCCCTCTCCAGTTGGCAAACTTACATTTTCATAATTTCTAAAAGTAAACACAATAATGAAAAATGTCTCTATTAAAGTAAACAAGCAAGCAATTACAAATTAAAAAAAAAAAAACGAAATAATAAAAAACTTAATGTGGTTTTCTTCTTTCGAAACGTTTTACTAAACCTCATTAATTTCACATGCCCTTCAACGTCTAAAGCCTAAAGCAAACAAAACAAAATTTAAGCGCATGAAAGTGAAATTCCAATAAAATAAATGGTGACCCCAATTTTCATTATACAAATAAACGTATTTTATAAAGAGACCTTAAAAAACATTACAAAAACAGGAATTCAATACATAATTTAACAGGAAGCAGTATCTGTTGCTTTATTTCTATAGCAAACAAAAGAAAGCTATTACTTTCTAGCAATGATATATACTAGGTTTATGTAAACATTCAGGCATATAAGACATTCCAGGCATAATTATATAAGAACGTATGTATGCTATCAGCCCTTAAAAAAGCGTGTAATATTCTAAGTGTTTATAGGGTTTGTGTGTCATTAACACTCTTCTCCTCTTTATGTTTTTAAGACATGCCGGATAATTAAGTTGTTTCACAAAAATTTTGTTAAAGACTTAAACAAATGGAAAAATTTATGATAAATGTGCCCCAAGGTATTGTATGCTAAGGCTGTGTGGTAAAAGATAATTATTGTTCGTTTCTATTATTGTTTTGCCTGCAACACATGCTTTTTACTTTAGACTTATATTTTCCTTAGCAAGAAAAAAGTACGCCTGTTTGTCTTTGTTTGTTTGATAAGTAATGCCGAAAATTTTGTACATTGTTCAAATTAAATATTTCAGTTAATGTCTTTACCGTTATAGGTTTAAAATCTTTAAGGCTCGTGCTTTCAACTGTATGACTGTTTGTCATTGTGTTTCATATTTGTTCAACTTGAAAAACAATAATTATTTAACAATATTTTTGAGTTAAGTAATTTTGGTATTTTTTAATATAACCTGTCTTATATATTCGAAAAATATCATATGTAGATAACTATAACTATGAAGACTTACTGCCGTATTTATAAAAAAAATAAAGTAGGATTGAAGTGTGCTTTAAGACAAAATTTTCATACACAATTTGCTTAAAGTACACTTGAAGTCTACTTTAACTTTTTATAAATACGGCAGCTAAAATTTTAATTTCTTTAAATTTGAAAAATCATTTTGTTTGAATTTGTTTGAACGTATAATTAATATAAATTGATGCACATATTAAATAACACTCATACGTCATATTAAACTGTTAGTCTCTCTCACTCGTATTATTTAAAGCATACTTTAAGGATATTGTAGTAAATATATATTAAAAATTCCTAATTTGTAAAGAACATACATATAAGAAAAAGTTGTAGATTTTGTTTACTAAAATTAAATTTTGAAAATTTTAATGATTTTTCTGACATTTGTTGCACAAGATTTAAATATACAAAAATTCGTATTACATGCTGGGTCTTTGAAAGTGAATAGAATATTAATACAAATTTTAATGTTAAACTTTATTGATGATGGAAATTAAAAAAAGACAGGCTTTAGCTTATTATTGTTCGTTTATTAAAGCGTAAATAGTCAGGATAGGTTTCATAGATTTGCATGCTATTGTTGAAAATTTTCATGAACATTTTGCACAAATATGGCTGAATTTCCTCTTTTAAAGTACAAGAGGTTATGAACTTGTTCACATGTACTTTTGACTTCTAATAATGCCATACAAGGATATAAAATAGTGGCAAATCTCTTGTTATACAGATCCAATTCCTACCACCTAAAAGTAAGATTACTTGACCAGGAAATGACTCAAGTAATTGGATTGTTTCAAGGACTGTGTGGTATATGATGCCATCTTTTTGAAATCGTTCACATCAATACCATCAAATAGAAATAGAAAGCAGTATGTTCATATTCCACGGTATTGATCACCATCAACAATAACATAATTCTTAAATAAAGGTAAAACTATGCCTAAAGGCCAAAGATCCAACGATCCCTCGATGAGAAACATTTTAATATTGGATGTATAACTTAAAAATTAGGGCGTTTTTAAAATTTTTAGCTTTTTAAAACATTTGTACAATATTAATAAGCAACGTTTTCATGATGGTATATGGAATGCTCGCTTTAAACGAATTACTTGCATTCGGTGCAGCTTCCCCATGATGGTCCGCTTAGATTTAATAGTTCCCTTTTGGTCCCAAACACAAAACATTACCTTAGCGCCATGGTTACTTTTAAGTCGATTCGGCTGGAGCTTCACATACGATCTCTTACGCTTTGGGTCAATGAAATGGATTAATTTTTTATTGCAAGTAATTATTTGGTGCAAAAATGATAGTGTTTAAGCAGATTTTTTGGGTATGCAAAATCGTTCACAGTCTCCCGGCTTCAATTATATATATCATTCAATTTCTGTACTTTTAGATGGATCCTGCTGCCCGAAAACTTTTTATGATTTTGCAAGTTCTTGTTGAGTTTGACAACAATGTTCATAAATTAATGCCTCCAAATCTTGGTTTTAAAATCTTTTTTTTGGTGACCTGAGCCATATTTGTATCCGTATCAAAATCACCACTTCTGAACCGCACAAACCATATCATAAATTTTGAAACCTATGGAACGCATTCACCATAAGATTTAGAGAGCAATCGTTGTATTTCAGCGGCACTGTTTTTAAAACTAATAAAGTAGAACAAAACTATGCGCATATGAAGGTTTGTTGTCACAAAATTCGTTACTTTAGCTCTCAATATTTATAAATAAATATTAGGTATGTTTGGCAGGAATTAACATTAGCAATAACTCGTGATGAACAAGTACATTTTAGTAAATTTTCTGAACCTGTCGCAGAGTGCATTATGCCTTAATTATTTTTAAATCCCTTAGTTATTATTATATTTATTTAGTAGCCAAGATACTAAATAAATTTCACTTATATAATATCATGCTCTAGTTAGTGTTAAGAGAAACATCTCGAGTATTTTCAAGTAATAAATTTAGCATACTTATGGGAGTAATTTAGTAACTTAGTTCCAATTTACACAAAGCAATGTTTGAAATTTCTTCGGTGCTCATACAGCACAATTCCTATAGCTTAAATCGCTCGTATTTTTATTTCCAATTACTTATGTAATACGAATAAGAGAGTAACACGAATTGCTAGTATAATCAAGTGTGTACTTGTTTTATCTTCCCCTTATCCCGATGTCTAAAATATCTAATCAACTTAGCTTAAAGAATTGCTTCGTGTAAATTGTAAATTAAAAAGTTTTATTATGCGATTTATTTATGTTAAATAATTATTAGGAAGATTTTTAAAGAATACTGACTAATTTATGTTTTGTAAAATTTAAAATTAAAATTTTAAAATTATAAAAATATTTCCCATATAAAACACCCCATACGAGTATATAAGACTACAGGACTTTAAAAATTCTATATGTGGGTACAATTGTGTATGTATAGTTGTTTCAATAAAATTTTTGCATTTATACAAATTTTGTTGTTGTTGCCTGTCATGCCTGTAGGCCAGTTTAGATTGTGTATACTTTTGATGTCTGTCCTTAGTCTGCATGCAAAAACTTTCAAATATTCCATTTATAAAGTTCTCGTTTAACAAATGTGCTAAAGTATGTGTTTATATGTTTGTTAACTGCTGCGATACATTTGTTTGTTTGTTTATTTTTTATATAGATTTTTTTAATTTTTGTCTGTTTATAAATTTCAATACCACCCTTGATTAATTGAGTGCGTGAATTGATTTTCACTTGTGGTTTACATCTGATTTTTAGCAGCCTGCAGCAGTTTTCACTGTTTACATTTAATTCACCACATTATTGATCGTTTGTCAATAAGTATAGAAATGTAATTTGAATACACATATACATAGATACTAAAAGTGGTGGGTAAATAAAATTACATTTAAACGCATTTTTTGAAAGTAGACTCAATTTTATAGATTTAAACAATTAGAGAAATTCAAATTATGTATTATTATTTAATATTTAATAATTTATATTGTTAAGCTGTTTTGTGTTTCAAAAAGACTTTTTATACAATATCATGATGTTGTTAACAACAATCGTAATAATATAATAATTCTACTACAGACTAAGTGTAAGCGATAAATAAATACAAACTAAAATGTACAATGTATTTTAATTCATGTATATTTTGTACACTTTAAACACTTTTGTATATACGAGTATAAGAGTCTTTCAACAGAAAATATAATATCATACCAAAATATTGTTCAACAAATTGTGTTATTCTTCTATAACAACATATGTGTAACATATGCACATTAGGCTGTCCCCATCTTACATTATTTTAAGTTTATATTTCATAAAATTTTGGTTGTATGTTAAGCTGATCTCCAGATTTCCTTGAGCAATTTTGTTAATTTTTACGATTTTTCTCATAATTATTCCTATAATATATAAATTAACAAAAGACTCATAAAACATGGACTTTTGTCTTTTGATGATATTTAAAAAATATGATGAATAAAAAATATTTCCTTTCACGTGTTTAAATTCTAGCTCTCCAAGGCAAGTATTTTCGGGTGAGGAGAGTACTAGTTAAGTTTCTTATTTCTTCATGTAGTTTTTCCGTCTTATTCTAGCCAAAGCTGCTAGCATGTTGATTTGCATGAAATAGTAGAAACTTATTGGTAAAATGCACGAAAATTTAAGATACGCGTGAGAATGAAATGGCAGGTTCAAAAAATAGTTCAACAAAACTCGTCAGCTTAAATTGAAACGTGTGACACAGCACTTAGCATTGTAATTTTCATTTTAACGCAATTAAAACGGGGTCTGGCTAATGTTTACATATTATTTGTACAGGCAAACATATGTATACATTTTGTAAATGTACAACTGCAGACAACACGTTCATAAACTTAAATGCTGACAATTATATGCAACAACTAGCAGTAATAAAGTGGAAACTTTATGCCAAATTTGCAAAATATTATGCAAAATATGTAAGTATATAAATATAAAAACAAAACAAATAAACAAAATGTCTATGTACATACATATGTATATTTACATTTCTATATCTATAAATATCTACTAGTATAAATGTACATGTATGTAAATACACACTTTATTTTTAAATAATTGCTAGATTGTTGCATGTGCACGGTGAGTTAGAAGCAGTTAGTTTCCACATATTTTATTTTATTTATATAATGAAATAATCTTATTTGTTAAAGTTTGTCCTAAAAAGTTAATATATATTACGTTGTTGGTATCTTAGGAAACTAAAATATTTTCCTAGCTAATCCAAGTGTAATCAAAATAATTGTTTTCTCTTTAATTTTTTCTATATTTGTTGTAATTAGTTCGAATTTAAACGAAAAAATAATTAGCCGTATAATGCTTATAATTATTATTTGTTAATTAAAAGATACTCATACGTACAGATGAACTTGAGTAGAAATAAAATTATTAACATACTTTTGGGAGGCTCCATATAATAATACGGACGAGTACGTATGATTAATATTTAATTAGTTACTAGAGGCAAATATTGCTCATACTCACTGTTAGAAATAGTTTGAAAATAAAAACAGGGAAAATTATATGAACATTTTAAAAATAAATGACAAATTTATTAGCAGCTGCAATTATAACTCTTGATCTACTATGGCAAAAATTAACTTTAGATGATTTGGAAAATCAAAACTAAACTATAGAACTTTGAATACATATAAACGTCATAGTTATTTAGATTTTAGTTTTGCCATTTAGTAATTAAATATCATAAAATCTCTTCATTATATTAGATGTAGATTAAAAATATTCAACTGAACTTTTTGAGATCTGATCACACTGATGTTAGTAGAAAATAATTATAAAATAGTGTTGATTCTTCTAATTCTCTAAATATTTCTTTTTCACAAATTGCAATATGTTAAGGAAACTCATTATGTTTTTGCATTTTATTCTTTAATTTGAAACAATTAAATGAAAAACCCTTAAAAAAAAGTGAAAAATTAAACAAATAGAAAAAGTAAACTTAAGTACTATGAAACGATTCTTAAAATTATTAAAAAATAATAGGTAATATGCACATAGTTCTTTGTTCAGCTAGTGTTTTAGCAGGCGGAGAGGGGTTTTCTGTACTAAGGTGAGTCCAATTCCAGAAAATTATAACCCTCATGCAGTGAAAAACACAGTAGACATCCACAAGTAAAAGTTCTGCGTCAACAGTTATATGTATGGTGGTCTGGTGGCGTGATTGGGCCAATTTTATATGAAAATTCGGCTGAAAAAGCTGCTACGGTAAATGAATCACTCTATAGAAAAATGCTATTAACAAAGTTTAAGTTATTATTGATTATATAGATATCACTGTTATGTGAGTTCAAAAGGACGGTGTCGCTACTGAAACAAAGAATTTAATTAAAATAAAATTTCACAAAAAAAAGCTGTTAATTTTCCCGATTAAGCGATTTAACACCCCAGGGTTACTTTTTTCAAGTTTATGTTAAGGATGAAATCAATACCAGTGTTCAAACCCGACTTTGCATACTAAAGATTTCCTATGTAGCAAAATGCCATCAACAAAAAATTGTTTTTTACAATTTGGTGTGTTTCGTAAGAAAAATATAAATTTAGATAAACAAAAAATTTTAATATTTGTATAAAATCTTGGTGGACAGATTTTTCATTGTATAGTTTCTACTACAGCCTGCATTTTAGCTTTTATTTTTCAATAATTTTAATTAATAAAAATGAGGTTTTTAACAAAGTTTATTTGCTTTTAAACCTACTGTGTTGATCTTACAAACCCATGCTGGCTTATTACACAAGCAAAATAGATGTTAAGATGAATTTTTGAAACACTATATTGAATTAATTATTAACATTAAAACCCTAAAAGTATACCTTAAATAAAAAAACTATAAATTATCATTATTGTATCTCTACATCACCACCAAATGATTTATGGAATATTTAGTTTTGGATATTATCCCTACGGGCTGATTTCGGTCAATTATATTTTCTTCTTTAAATGATGTAAATGAAAACAATTTACTTCATCAATTTGCTCTACGTTTCGTCGATGTGGGTTTTCGACTTCTTCAGGAGCTATTTTATTACGATAATTTATCTTATTTTACATCATTTGTTATTATTTAAAAATATATTGTAATTAAAACGGGAATAGCACGACACCAAGTTAATTAAAATAAATGAATAAATAATTACAATTGTATAAATATAAAATAAATCACAGAATCGTCAAACTTATAACTACGGATATCACAGAACTATTACTTGTAATTAATTGCAGTCATGTATTGGAGCTTATTATTATTTCTATCTTATTTTGTGTTGAGAGTGTTCAATAGTCGTTCCTGTATTCTCAAGCTCTCCAATGTGTATTTCTTATTTTCGGATTTCTCCTTGTCAAGTATTTTCACACTCTTAAAATCAATGGTATGTCCGCTCTCTTTTGCGTGTTGTGAGAGTCCAGTTGATTCTTTTCCCTTTCTTACGTCTGCTTCATGTTCTGCTATTCTCGTTCCCAACATGCGTCTCGTAGTCCCTACATAAACTTTATTGCATTGATCGCTTTCATCCCCTTTACATGTAATTTCGTAAACAACATTTTTCGTTTTCATTTTATCTATTTTGCTCTTTCTGTTAGTAAACACACGCCTCAGTGTAGAATTAGATTTGTGAGCTATCATTATGTTTTTGTTGTTTATTATATTCCTTAAGGTTCTGTTTTCTGTCAGTTTAGGAATAAATGGTACACTCCAAAAAATTGATTCGTTCGTTTCGTCGTCTTTATTTCTGTTTGTATTTTTGCTGAGGATTTTGTTAATAGTGTTGATTATGATGTGTGATGGGTAATCGTTCTTTTTTAGTATTTGTCTAATTCTCTGGATGTTTTCGTTTCTGAATTGTACGTGGCTCATGTTGATTATGTTATCGACGAAATGTGTGACCGTGTTTATTTTCATTTTAATTGGTTTATGGAATAGTTAATTGGTTTGCAACACAATGGTCATCTTTGTTAAAACCAAAAATATTGGTGTTATATAGAAGGTTTGATATTTTCCCCAATTTTGTAGAATAGGTTTTTAACACCATACACCAATGAGTGGTATAAGCCTCTAAGTTAATTTTTATTTTAAAGCAAATGTTACAAACATATTAATGAAAGAAAATGCCCTGCAATTTTGTTGAAAGTTATAAACAAAAACCCAACTAATAAATGTATAAAACTTTCTATTTGTGAATGAGACAGTGCATGTATATATATGTAATAATTATCACATAAACCAATATAAATTATTATGTTTGTTTGTTTGTTTGTCTTTATGTCTGTCTGTTTGTCTGCTTGTTAGTTTGTGTATTCAAACTACCTTTGTGGGTAGACAATTTTCAAATAAGTATGTTTAAGAGTGAAAAACCTGCAGACAACGACTGACTGTAGAAATATCAAACTATTTGTTGGTTGGTGTGTTGCATGATTTTTTGTTGTTGATGTAACTGTTTGCTTTAAACCTGTTGTATATGTGAGCATACATATGTATGTTTTTATATATGCATACTGGTATGTTTACGGTATTGTGTGTGAAATTGTCATAATTTATGTATAAATGTTTGCTGTTTTTGTTGTTGTTTTTATAACACAAATTAAAACCACACTTAAAACCAAAAGTTAATATTTGTCTTTAGCATTGTAAGCCACAATTAATTTGACATTTGTGTAAAGTTTTTTTGTTGGTTCATGTTTTGTTGTATTTTTTGTTCTCAAATGTCACATTTTATTTGTAACAAATTGTTTATAAACTTGCTTGTTTTTACAAATTGTTGCATGTCTGTGCCATGTGACTCTGTATGTCTGTTAGTTTATTTACTTTGTTGTAATTGTTGTAATAATTATGTTAAAGGAATTTTTGTTCAATATACTCAAGTCATATGAATTAATTTAGAAATATAAAGTTCATTTTACCAATTTTAAATTATACAAATATGTTACTATGTATACTTGAAATATTAAATAATAAACATTGAATTTTCAGACAATGAAAATAGATTTGTAAATGCCCTTTGTGAGGAGAATTTTCTACAGACAATCAGCCTGCTTTGTAAAGTAAATTTTCTGTGCAAAGAATTTTTTATAAAAAATCAGTCATTCCGTTAAGAGAATTTTTTTTTAGAAAATCAATCACTTTGTGGAGAGAATTTTCTATAGAAAATCAGCCACGTTGTGGACATAATTTATCAAAGAAAATCAGCCACTTTGTAGAGAGAATTTAATACAGAACATCAGCCATTTTGTGGATAGATTTTTCTATAGAAAATCAACGACATTTTGGAGAGAATTTTCTGCAGAAAATCAGCCAATTTATAGAGATAATTTTCTATAGAATGTGGACTAAATTTTTTAGAGAAATTCAGCAATTTTTTTGGAGCAAAGTTTCTATAGAAAATCTGTCACTTTAAAAAGAATATTTTCCATATAAAAACAGTCAATTTGTGAAAAAAGAATTTTCTATAGAAAATCAACCATTTTATGGAGAGACTTTTCCACAGAAAACTGGCCAATTTGTTGAAATAATACTTTATAAAAAAATCAGCCACTTCAGACGCTATTGAAAATCAGTAATTTGGTGGTGAAAGTTTTACTTAGTTTTAAAATTTCCTTATTTTTTGTATTAGATTACATGTAGATAATACAATAATTCTATTAAACTTTAATTCGTAATAAAAATGTTCTACATAACCATACCATTTATGAACAAACAAACTAAAACAATGAGTATCGTATAACTCCACTCTACATACCTAACTACTATATTCCACTTTATTCCCTATAAATTCATTCTTTAGTTTCATTTTAACCAGCTTTCAAGTTTATAAAATAAAAGGAACTGTACAACAGCAAGTACAAAAAAGTAAATAATTCACTTAAAATCAAATAAAATTTAATTTACTTGTGAACGGAAATGCAACACAACAGCACTTATGTGTTGGTAATAAAACCAACTTCCTGTTGACTGCAAGCAAACAACAGCAAGACACAGAAGGAGGTGCAGAGACAGAAGGAAAAAGAGATAGAGAGAGATAGAAAGTATGATTAAATAAGAGTTAGAATAGTAAGGAAAACATCATTGTTGTGTCTAACATTACCTGCTACAAATGCTTTAGTTTTATTGTTGGTCTGCTGCAAAGACTAATAAAGGTAAAAGCTACGTTCATATTGTTCAAAATAAAGCATTTTTTTGGAAAAGTAGCTAAATGTTCCCTAAGGTTTAGTTGTTGTTTGTTGATTCCCTTTTTTATGGTAGAAAATTAACAAATATAGTTTTATAAGAATTTTTTTTAAAGGACATTTGGGTGAATGCAAAATAAATTTTTAGTTTCATTTATAGTTTCTTTCTAAAAACCAAAATTTATAAAGGAATTTACCTCTTTGTTTTACATTCAGACTAAACAATGTGTTTAGTTTTTCTAAGATAAAGAAATAGGCAGTTGACTTTAGTAGTTTTTCACAGATAACTAGCTGTAGCTGGGTAGTTTTCTTTTGTTGCTTTTATTTAGACGTAATTGCCTGACAACCAAGTTTTAAATTCATTATTTGTTTGCTTTCTCTTTGTGCAGAAAATTTCTGTAGAAAACCAGTCACCTTAACTTGTTCATTTCTTTTAACTAAAAATATTCATTGTGATAATCTAGCGTTTAAAATTTGATTGTTATTGTAAATATCTTCATTAAAAGCATAAAAAAATATTGAATTTCAATGAACTATTCATACCACGTTAATTTACGAATTATGTGGCTGAAACAGCCATCAGACAAATTTAACCCAT
Organism: Bellardia bayeri; assembly: GCA_950370525.1. NCBI lineage: Eukaryota > Metazoa > Arthropoda > Insecta > Diptera > Calliphoridae > Bellardia > Bellardia bayeri. The sequence continues at coordinate 82,143,257 of OX493266.1, forward strand.
CAAAGCCTAGAAGAGCGAAAGGGTGTAAACCCAATAAGAAAAAAAAGAACATAAATATTTATCAAAACCCCTGGCATTGACTTTGAAACGAAAATGCTGATGTCTAGGAAAAACCTGTTCCAGCTAAAAGGTATATATACTACTTATATTGTTTATATTTATTTTTCCCTTGCAAATGTTTTTATTTATTTACTGTGTATTTTTTTATATATTTGTTTTTTTCCTGTCAAGAGTAGGGGATAATGTCTGTTATTCTTTTCCCTTTTTTGTTGTTTTTGTTTTACTCATGTTAAGCTTAAGCCAACATTAATTCCACTGACCATCTAAAACCATTTGGTATTTCTACCTTCTTTTTTTTCTGCTTAAACTTAAGATTCTAGAGAGTGAGTATTAAACGCATACAAAAAAAATAGTTAACTTCAAATAAATAAAAGAGAAGCGCAAAAAGAGAAATCAATGGAAAAAATATAATAAAACCTTAAAATAATGTTAATATTAAGTAAAAGATGGTGATGATGGTGGTCAGAGCGCCATATAGCATGGTTAAAGGTGTTTTATTGTTGTTCGCAGTGATGGTCCAGCAGCAATGAAAACAAACGACAGTTCACCACATAATCCTCTAGCAAGACAATTTAATTCAATTGATACCAAAATGATTTAAATATCGTAGGTGTATGCTGTTATTTGAACTAAGAAATAAAGGTATTGTTTTTATTACTGTTTCTTTTTTTTTTTTTTTTGGTTAAAAGTATAAATGAATTGGGGAAAAAACGTAGGAGACAATAAATGCTTTTGGTCAATGATGTGTTAATGGCGGTTTTTATATTTGTGGATAAGAGTTTGTAGCAACAAAAAACGAAAAGGAAAGAAAAATAGACAAGAAAATAAATGATCACATAGAATTGTACTTGATTAAAGTTAAAGAAATAATGAATTATTAATGACTGCTTAAATGTTGTAGAAATTTTTAAATGAATGTAAATTTAAGAGATAGAAAATCTGTGACTTTTTAAACACAATTTTTTTTTATAGAAAATAAGCGTCTGTGTGGAACATTTTCTACAGAAAATCAGCCAATATAGGCAGAGAATTTTATACAGAAAATCAGCCCCTTTGTAAAGAGAATTTTCTATAGAAAATCCACAGAGTGAGTTTTCTATTTACCATCAAAAACTTTGTTGAGAAAACTTTCTATAGAAAATCGCCCACTTTTATGGCAGTATTTTTCATAGAAAGTCAGCCACTTTGTAGAAAGAATTTTCTATAAGAAATCAGACACTTTGTAGAGAGAATTTACTACAGAAAATCAGGCACATTGAGAGAGAAATTTCCATAGAAAATCAGGCTTCTTGTAGAAAGAATTTTCTATAGAAATTCAGCCCCTTTATGGAGAGAATTTTATATAGAAAATCAGCCAATTTATGTAGAAAATTTTCTACAGAAAATCAGCCACACTTTGAAGACAATATTCTATAGAAAATCAGCTTCTTTGTAAAGAGAATTTTCTATAGAAAATCAGCCAGGTGGTGGAGTGAATTTTCTATAGAAAGTCAGAAAATTTGTTGAGATAAATTTTCCATAGAAAATCGGCCACTTTTGGGACAGCATTTTCTATAGAAAATCAGCCACTTTGTAAAAAGAATTTTCTATAAGAAATCAACCACTTTGTAGAAAGAATTTTCTATAGAAGGTCAACCTCTTTATGGAGAGACTTTTATATGGAAAATCAGCCAATTTAGGTAGAGAGTTTTCTACAGAAAATCAGCTACTTTTTGAAGACAATATTCTATAGAAAATCAGCTCCTTTGTAAAGAGGATTTTCTATAGAAAATCAGCCAGCTTGTGGAGTGAATTTTCCATAGACAATCAAAAACTTTGTTGAGAGAATTTTCTATAGAAAATCACCCACTTTTGGGGCAGTATTTTTCACTGAAAATCAGCCACTTTTTAGAAAGAATTTTCCGTAGAAAATCAGCCACATTATAAAAAGAATTTTCTATAAGAAATCAGCCACTTTGTAGAGAGAATTTTCTATAGAAAATCAGCCAGGTTGTGGAGCAAATATTCAATAGAAAGTCAGAAAATTTGTAAACACAATTTACTATAGAATATTAGATACTTTGTGGAGACAATTTTCAGCCACTTTGTGGTGAACATTTTCTGTAGAAAATCAGACATATTTCGAAAAAAATTATTCTCAGTAAATTAATGGAATCTCTGAACAAAACTTATTTGAAACTAAGTTAATGCGAATGTTCCCTTATCCAAGACTATTATTTAGACCAAAAGCTTTCAAAATAATTCAGCCACCATTTACATTTAGTTTCAAATAAAATATAGTTACCAAAAATGTTTATAATTTTAATAACAAATTACCAACATAGTTAAAAATCTTTTGCCACCCTTCGGATGTAATAAACATAATAATTAAGTTACACTAAATGGAATTCTACAAAAACAGCAAGCAAATACTTATTAGATACAAGGGGAGAAAAAGTAAAACAGAAAACAAAATCACAAAAACATCATTAAAATGTAATAATATCTAATATGCGGCAAAAGTGAGGCATAAAATCTAAAAAGGTGGAAACCATAAAAACAAAATCAAATAACCTTACAACCAATGAGGGTTACAACATTTCGTAACAACTACATACACATACACATACTTATATATTTTCTAATAAAAAAAGCAAGAAAATGTTTGCTGTAACAAAACCTTAACTGAATAAACATCTTTGAACATATTTTAAATAAGATTAAAAAATGCCCGAGAAAAAATTCTCTTCTTACAACTATAAAATATTTTAACACAAAATTTCAGAGAAAATATTTGCACAAGACAATTTGTACTATAACTCCCTTGATTTTATGTTAAGACGCCTTTAGTAGCAGGATATAATATAAACAAACAAATTATTTGCTAAAAGTATAGCAACAAAAAAAAAAAGAAAGAAAACATTCTAAATAACTGTTTAGGTTGTAGTAGGTAGAGGGAAGTTAACTCATCCTGTTTACCATTTCTCTAAGAAATATGTGCAAAAGAGGCAAGTGGAAAACTGTTTGCGGAATTATCTAAAAATCTGGTTTTCTTTTTGGGTGCGGTGGATATTTAAACACTTTTCTTAAGGTTTTACAAGACAGGAATAAAGATAAATATGAGGTATGAAAATAAATAAGATTTATGGTAGATATTATGACAGTTTTTCCAGCAGGCTGGTTTTATTTTAGGTGTCTCTTATATTGTTATCTATTACGGCGGCTTATGAAGGCTTTAAAAATAAAATGTGTAAAATGTAGGCTTTTAAGCAGCAGTTAAGTTAAAGTAGGAATGAATCTTTGGTATTTTATACACTTTACCAACTCTTAGTAGACTGTAAAGTAGGGAGTTGGAAATTTTTTACGGATATATAAACATTCGTAAAACGACCTCAAACAGAGGCTAGTAAGAAGTTATTATATTTAAATGGATAACCTTGAAGCTCATAAACAGATTAAATAAAAAAACTTCATATTTGGTATTAATGACACTTTATTAACATTTGAGAAGCCTTTGCATTCCAAGCTTGCCACTGTATAGTAAGCTATGTAATCTAGAGGCATTAAGCAATTTTTAATTGGAACCAATGGACCGTGCTATCGAGAGAAGTAAACCACTAAATTTTAAATTTTAGTAGGCCAAATATGTGGTTATCTTTGATATGTCACATTTTTAGGGAAACAATGCATTTATTAAAACCTAATTTCTAGATCGTTTAATTTCATGAAATTTAGCTGTCTTTAAAAAAATTGTTTATATGTAGATTTTTTCAACTTTGTTTTTATACATCTACACTTATACAAAACAATCATCTTCTTTGTGAAGATGAGATACTATTTCCGGCTCTTCAAAAACAAAACAAAAATAGTTCAACACTGACAAACTCAACAATCTGCCAGAGACATCAGCTGTCAAATGGTGCCAACCTCATAAACAAACCAACCAACCAAGATCGATAAGGATTGTTAACACTTCACTGTCTCTAGGTAATTTAAAAATTAGGTAGGTAGTAGAAAATCTATTGAAAAATCTGATGCAATGATATTTTACGAGTAATGACTGATAATTAGTTTTGGAATATATTAAACTTTGACCACTATTGCAATTTGCAATTTTAATTTATTAGTTCTTATCTCTACTAAGTAGCTACTTAAGGGACGACTAGTAATTTAACAATGGTTCGATATATTGTTTATTAATGGTAAAAAAATGTGTGGTTAGCGAAGATTATTATACATTTCAGAGCACTCAGAATAGAGAGAGTATAAAGTGCAGTCTCTGGGTACAACTGTTACTAAATATTTTATACTAATTTTAGAAAAAAAGATTGAATATTTTACAATATTGATACTTTGCGGTTTCTTTTCATTTCTCAGTATCTACTTTACTGACCACCAGGAATCTACCCCAGGATCAATAGATACTATTGGTTGGTGAAAGTTTAGCTGTTGCAAAATACAAACAATCAAAAAAGAGAGAAATATAGAGAGAAATGAAACATTTTTTTAGACATTTTTTTGCAGTAGGCAAGAAAAATGTTTACGTTTGCATTGCTAGTAAAATTTTTAACAGTGCAAATGGACATTTATACAAACATTTTTTAAAGCTTTAATTAAGGCAAGTTTAATTATCTCTTTAGTGTTTAGCAAAACTACTGGAACAATTTAGCATACTCTGCTGTAAAACCTAACAGCCCTTAATCAGCAGCTTCTTACTAAAACACAACCCCTTGAAAATTCTTATATAACTAGAAAAAGTGTAAATATATTTAGCAAAAAACAAAAAAAAAAAGAATCTTATCACTTTACAAAATTGCTCATTAACACGTGCTTATATGAGTGGCATTGTAAAGTATTATAACTTCTTTATAACAAATAACAACAAATCCACATTTACAACCAGATACTAAAATGCCTTAAGGTAACCACCACCTGTCACTGCTCAAGAATATTGCAGACATACAAAAAGATATTAAGACAGATGATAACAGTAATAAGCAGCTCTTTAGTTTATTAACATAAATAGACAAAATTTCAACAGCAGCAGCATTAAAATGGTGGTGATGCCGTCGTTGTTGTAATAAAAATACCTTGAAACAATTACTAATATTAGAAGAAATATATATAATTTGCCATGTAACAAATAGAAAAGGCAGCCCTACAAACCTTCAAAATAAAACCCCCTTACGCAAAAACAACAGCTAGCAGAGTAAAAGGTAAAAAGTAATTTTGCTGTATTTTTTTTTTGGCATATTTTATTTTCATTGCCTGTGTAGTCATGTGAAGCTGTTGTTTTTAGCCGTAAGGCATCAGATGCCAACAAAAACTAGCGTTGTTTTTGAGAGTATGTGTTTGTTTTTTAGTGAGAATTTGAAGGTATGTGAGTATTTGTTCACGAGTGTAGAGGGGAAGTATAGCCCAGAAAGTCTAAAGATTATAGTTGAGGACTTTTCAATAAAGTTTTTAGGTAAAAATTTTAATATTAGAAGAATTTCTTGATGAAAAATACACTTTAAAAAAAAATTATATTTCACTAAACAAAACTGAAGTAAAATTTTAAAAATTCAGAAACTTTAATGTAAAATAAAGCAAAACATACTGTAAACGTCAATATAAAGTAAATACCTAATATTGTTTATATATGCCACAAGCCCGACAATACAATACCCTACACCCAGTATATATATATAACAGTTTTTTCAGAAATGGGCACTATATGGGAGATATGACCTATTATGTACCCATCATCCAAAAAATTAAGCGACACACTGCTGTGAATATATATATATTATGTATGTATGTTAAATTTTATCTCGATGTAAATACTTTTAAACGATTTATGAAGCTTAAAGTGAATTACGGAGAGGGTCTTATATGGGTGTTTCGACTAATTATGAACCGATCATAATAAAATTGGACCGTAGTATTTTTAGACATATGAACTATATTTCTATTCAATATTATTTGGATACCAACATTTTTGAGAGAGTTATGCTCTTTAAAGTGATTTCCGGAAGTGGGCCTTATATGGGAGCTACGAGTAATTATAAACCGATATGCACAATATTTGTAGATGTGATTTGGCTTCATTTACCACTCATTTGTGATGAAATTTGTTTAGATACTTGCATAATTCAAGCATTTATGATCGTAAACTCCAATTTTGGGAGGACATTTGTATGGGGGCCAGGTGATTTCCACCAGTTTCAATTCCACCCATCATTGGGCCGAAAAATATCACGTACCAAATTTTATCGAAATATCTTTAAAATATAAATCGACTCAGAAAGTAATTCTGAGTCGATCGGTATACTTTAAGGTGGGTGTTTGACCAATATTTCTGGGCGTTACAAACATCAGCACAAAGCCTCTCTACCCTCCCCACTATGGTGGTGTAGGGTATAAAAAGTAGAAAAATAAGGAACCTAAAAAAATAATTAAATTTTAATGGAAAGTTTCCAGATTTTTCTCTACAAAATAATGCAAACAGTTATATTCAAATTAAGTAAAACATTTGTTCAATTCACAAGTGATGTTGTAGTGTCATAGGAGTTGTACGTCGTCTGAATTTACAATACTTGTACATATGTTGTTCGTAATTTTTATATAAATATTTTGTACAACACCTGCGAAATTTATATATATGAATGTTTTTCGAATGTTGCATGTAAGTTCAAATATGTATTTCAATAAAAAATTATTCATTTATGTTTAAAAAAATAACCAAACGGCAACACTCATATCATAAACTGATTAACAAATTTTACACACTTCAATGCTGACTCTTCAAGGCAAGTATTTTTGGCTGAGAAGATAAAAAAGAAATTAAATGGGGCACAAACTTGACGGTAGCCAATTTTCTTATTTTCTTTTGGTTTTTCTTTCATACATGTTAATTTGCATGAAAAAGTACGAAAATTGAATTGGTATGTGTAAATGAAATGGAAAGTTCAAAAGAGAATTGAACAAAAAACGGTCAGCTAAAACTGAAGAGTGTGAAACAGGACTTAACAAATTTAAATTTGTATTTAATTTATGAAAAACGATCAATCGTTTTTACTTATTTGACTCGTATTTAGATTTATAGTTTTCACGCAATGCAGTAATAATTTTGTTTTTCTTACTTGTATTATAAATTTTTAATATGTTATTTTTGATATTTTGATGGTTTGACAACATAAACATACGACTTTGTTTAAAATTGTGTTCACAATCAAATAATTGTATCATACAATGTACAACATACAACATCACTTGTGAATTGAACAATTGTATTTAATATTTTGTTTGTAGTCCTTTTACTTTCAGAACAGCTGACAATCTTTTAGACATAGAATTAATGTATTTTTTAGTGTGCCCCTCTTCCTGTATTGCTGCCTTTAGATTATCATTGCAAGAAATATTTCTTTGGGTGTTTTTTGTGCAGATATTCCCACAGACGCTCAATTGGTTTGAGTCTGGAGACTGCGGAGGATAACCTAAAGTTTTACGACAATGATTGAGCAACCGCTTTTGCATAATTTTGGAGCTATGCTTAGCATCTTTGTCCTGTTGGAAAATTTAGTTCTGCGCTAGTTATAATTTCTCTAAACTAGGGGCTACATTGGTTTATAAAATGTTGAACAAATCTTTCTTTTTCAATATAGTTTCTATAAATGTAAGAATAACGACCGCTCATGCCGCCATACAACCACAGACCATTAATGAGCCGCTGCCATGTTTTACCGTCTTGGTAACATATTTATTAGTAAATGTTTCGTTCTTGTTTCGTCATATTTTTTTTGGGGGGGTTTCGACTCCAAATATCTCAAACTTACTCTCATCGGTGAAAATAATATTATTCCAAAAAATTTTAGGCTAGTTTCTATATTTTTTTCAAACGTTTGATATAAATGGCTTCTTACGTGGCACTCTAGGCCACTTTGATAAAAAGATCTTCTAGAAAGCTCATAAAGGTTTTTTCAAAAGTTTTCGTAATATTTTCAGCTATTTTTACAGCATTATATGTTGGGGTTGCTTTTAAATCTCTTACTATAGCTGTTACTTAAGTTTCTGTAAGACACTTTGGTCGTTTTGAACCCAGCAAATTTTCTACGGTATTGTGTTTGGTATACTTGTCTGTAATTTGTATTATTGTGCAGTGATGCCTTCTAAAGGTTTTAGCTTTTTCAGGCAGATATTTAATTTGGAAGTGTGTTATGAAATGCCGAATCTCAATTGAAGTTTGTCTTCCTTATAGAATTTTTTCATAATTTAGTGATAAATTATGAAACTTGCAACTTTAAACAAAGAAAAATTCAAAGAATTGAATTACATTTGAAATTCACTAACTGCTTTATTTTGATGCCTAAAATTGGTCTTTTTTAACAATAAAATAAATTTGTTTCTTTTATTTTTGTGAATTCAATTCTACTTGAATAATTATATAAAAATGCAATATAATTTTCTACTATAGTCTCATTTATATTAATATAATTAAGCGTTTTTTTTAATAATATGTGGTGGTGACTTTATTTTGACGCTCACGGTATGTAATTCCCTAGCGTTTGGCTTGCAGAACGGAAACTTTGCAATTTTTGTTTTGTAATTTTACTGCAGAAAAGTAACTAGAAATTTGTCATTTCACTGTCATTAGCATTTGAACATTGAAGCTGGCTAATTTCTTTAAGGTTTTTCATTATTAGTTTAAAAAGTTTTAGAAATTACTGTTTTTATAAAGTTATATTTTAGTTACTGTGACCATATTAGATATCAGTACTTAATTTTATTGCAAAAAGAAAACCATACATATGAGATGTAATCAAAATGTTTATGTAACAACCTGTTTATATTATTAAATATAGTGCTAAATATCCTTAGTGTCCTTCCCTTATCCCTAAGACCTTTTTCTTAATAAGTCGCACGACACGCCCCTGTTCCTCTGGGCTATGGAACATTTTCCATAATATTATGAGTTTTAAATTGTTGTTAAAAACACACACAGCTCGTTGCTGATAAAAAATAATAAACAAAAAACATTATACTCTTCAATTTCCCAACGAGTCGCTGTAATTTTCGTTAAGAGAAACGAACCAAAAAAGAAAAAAAAGCGAAATTATTACATTAAGTTTATAGCAGCGTTTAGTTAGATAAGTACTGCTTTAAACCATACCAACAATATTCAGACAAATGAGAATATCTGTGTATATTTCGAAATACATATACATACATGCATATGTATATAAATACAAAGTGTGTGTATGGCTTTTAGACTTTTGGATGTTGGTTGTTAAGTAACGGTATTAGCTGCTGCTTTTAACGTATGTGTGTGAATGTTTGAATCTCTAGCACTCATATGTGTGATTTTGTGGCTAAAGTGGAAAAAACACAGACTTTTATTTCACCAAAACAAAAAAAAAACAAAACACACAAGTAAGGAAAATACTTATGTTCCTGAGCTTTTTTTTTTCTCTATAAATATATTCGCTTTTCTTTTTTTTTTTTCGCAGCATGTGAAGTTTTGTGGAAAAATTAAATCTTTGTTTGTTGACATTATGTTGAGATAATTATATTGTTTTATGTATACACATCCCATAAAAAGCATATAAATTGTAGTAGTATATGTTAGATGTGAGTGTTTGTTTGTTTGCTGTTTCTTTTTATATAAAGCTAAATAGGTTTTTGTCTGCTTAAACACAGGCTGCTTGCTGCTGAGATCAAGGCAGCCGGCAAGTGAAAGCTGCAAAAATGTTGTTAGCTAGCCGTGTTAAATATAATGAAAGCATTAATTTCATATCCTTTTTAATTATTTTTATGTAATAATATGTTTAAAAGCAAAATATGTGAATATGTCGGTGTTGTTAACTGCAAAAGAACAGGGGAAAACATATGACAGGAAGGAACAGAGTGTAATAATAAACATAATTGAACAAATTTTTAAATCTTTCATTATAACATCATTAATTTAAATGAAAATATGGGTGCAGTTAAGGAAATCGTTAAAAAAATATTTATTTTATTTTATTTCTATTTTTTTCTGTAGTCACTAGGTTATCCAAATTAGTCGATTTTGCTTTTCTTCGAATAAAACGAATAATTCGTACAAGAGATTTGAACTTATTCGTAAAATTCAATTACATATTTAAAATAAATCTAATTATTCCTATAATTTAAAATTTTCAAATAAAGTAAAATTAAAATCGTTTTCCTTCATTAAATCGTATATAATCGTCTAAAGCCATCTTTAATGAAATCACCTAAATAAATATTTATAATTGTGTTTGTTGCCGCCACTAACAAAAACCGCTAAATTTACCACTCATTTTGACGTATCTATTACCTTTTACACGATTATTATTGTGAATTATTACTGCGCTTTTATACATGTACATAGATATTCCAAAAAGTAAAGCAATTTAATAAAAGGAATTCTTTATAAAATATTACTAAATATTGCATATGTACGAGGTGTGCTCAAAAAAATAACCTTTATTTTCAAATATCGTGAGTTACGTATGTTCGATTTTCGCATTGTTTTCTGTTGGTACACATGTCTGTTACATATTTTGGATTGCCAATTTGTGTTTGACAGATAAAAAGGTTAGTCGTGTTTTGGTGTGCTCTTCAATTTTTTACTATTCGAAAAAATGGATCAAAGAAACTGTAAAACTGTATTAAGTTTTGTGTAAAAAATTAAATTAAATGCGCAAGGACATTTGAAATGTTGACTGTGGCGTTTGGCGAGTCTACAAGTTCAATTGTGGTATAACCGTTTTAAGGAAGGCCGAGAAGATGTCAATGAAGATGCTCGTCCTGGTTAACCGATGTTAACATTGAAGCAGTGCAGAAAATGATTTTGGATAATCATCGAATCACTATCAGAGAGGTTGCTGATGATGTTGGCACATTGTTCGGCTCACGCCAAGCAATTTTTACGGATGTTTTAGACATGAAACGTGCGTCAGCGAAGATTGTTCTAAAATTGCTAATTTTAAGCAAAAACAACGTCGCATGGACATCGCTCAGGAGCTGTTGAACATCGTCAACGACGATCCAGATTTCTTTAAAAAGGTCATAACTGGTGCCAAATCATGGATGTCTGGCATTGACATTGAAACCAAAGCTTAATTATCTCAATGGAATAGTCCTTGAGGTTATGCGCCGTTCGCGCCGAAAAACATTTATACACAAATTAAAGATTTTTGTAATTTTTAATGGCACGATACCAACATCATTAACTTTTCTTCAGTATGCTTTAAATTGGATTGAACTAGAAACGGCACTGGAACTTGAAGTCAAATTTGAAATGGAACCTGAACAAAATTATGAATTAAACTAGAATCGGAACTAGAAATAAAACATGAACTAGAACCTGAACTAGAAGCTAAACTAGAAGCTCGTCTAGAACCGGCACCAACACCTGAACTAGAAACTGAACTAGAACCTGAACTAGAAGAAGCTACTCAAGAACCTGAACTAGAACCAATCGCATTAATGTTATTACATTTATATACGCATTTGTTTTTGTTTCTCCTTTTTGTGAGTTAAATTCTACATAAATAACTAAAGGGTGTTTTTTTTAAGTTAGCAATACTAACCATTTTGTCAGCTGTCAAGCGATATGTATTTAGTTTGGTTTAGCACTTCAACATGAATAGACTGATGCCTGAACAACGCTTCCAAGTTGTGCAAATTTATTTTGAAAATTAGTTGAAGGGGCCCAAAACAAGATTGCCGATTTTCATAAGCGAATTTTGTTTAGCGATGAAGCTCACTGTTGGTTGAATGGAGTGATGATAATCCTCAAGTGGATGTTGAGTCGTTTGGACCCGTGATTTGGGCTTCAAGTTCGTGCGATTTAACGCCGCTTGACTATTTTGTGAAGTCGTTGGTCTACGCCGTTAAGCCTGAAACAATTGACTACTTGAAGGACAGTATTCGCCACGTTATTGCAGAAATACGGCCAAAAATTTTGGAACAAGTCATCGAGAATTGAACTTCCGGATTAGATTACGCCGTCATATGCCAGAAGTCATATTTAAATTAGAACGCCAGTAGATTGTCATTCGAATAAAGTAAATTTCATGTCAATTTATAAAATCAGCTTTGTCTTATTCCATTTCAAAGACCCTTTATATAAAAAATGCCAAATAATTTTCTACTATAATTTTATTTTATATTAAATTAAGCTTTTCTTTTACTAAAATGTGGTGTTGACTTTATTTTGACGTTCAGAGTATGTAATGCCCCAGCCTTTGGCTTTCAGAACAGAACAGAACTAAAAATTTGTAATTCAACTGTTGTTGGCTTCTAAATGGGCCGACCATTTAACATTGCAGTTGGGTTATTTTTTTTTAAGAATTTTTATATTTAGACCATTTTTCGTGAAGTTTTAACCTAAACGAGAACCTGAACTCGAACCAGTGGCATTAGATATATATTTGTTTTTTTTTCTTTGTTTTTTTTAACTTACCTGGCTGTTTTTGCTGTCGATTACTTTACTCTCCCTTAGTTTCATCTGTAAAAAACAAAAATATTCAAAATATTTAAATTGTCTTAATAATTTCATTAAAATTTTTAATTATTCTTTAAAATTCTATTAACTATATCAAAATTCTTAACAAATAACTTTGCCAGCAAATTGAATTTCTCTCACACCTTGTAATTTAATCAATTGCTATCAATTAAATTCTAACACACCAGAGAATTTAATACCAGTCAAAACCCTCAAAATTCTATCACTTAAATACACAGTCTAAGCCTAACTAACAGACAGTACAGGACATGACCATAAAAGCATAAAATTACTGTAAAAGTAAAAGTACGTAATAGAGTTTGCAAGTAAGTGAGTGGAAAATCTTTAAGTAAATCTGCTTACAAGTGTAAATGTACATAAATATATTGATTGTAAGTAAATCGTCTATATACGATAGTATAAGATGCTCAACTAGACAATTCTATTGAAATGCCCTGCATAAACATAGACATATCTACATTTAAACTAATCTACTGTAGCTGGTAAAGGTAAATGTTGAATGTGTGTAAATGTTTGTAAATATGTATGTGTATTTTCTTGGTAATAGACAATATGGTTAAGTAAACTTGAAGGTGTTGTGTAAATAAAATAAAATCAAATCAAACTCTCATATATGTATGTATTTACATATATGTACATACATACATACGAGTATAATTTACAGTGGGTATGTGTTGGCATTGTGTGTTTGTATGCAAATATCTATAAATAATATAAGTTAACATAATAAATAGAGTTGATTTAGAAATATTTTATTTGGTCTATGTTTGTTTATAACAATTTTCCTATTTAAATCTGTTGTCAGCATTGAGTTTGTGTCTATGTTTAGGAATGAATATGTGTTTATTTCGAGTGTAAAGGAATTCCTATTGAGGCTTGTAGTTGAGGATTTTTGAGTTGCCTATCTTATGGTGAATCAACATACTTTTACATTTCCTAAAACTGGTTTATTTACACAAAAGACTTTTAAATACTTTTAACACTTTTTACAATTTAATCTTAATATTAGTTTAAAATTTTGCTGTAAATTATATCTTTTAAACATTTAAACAAAATTTTACTTAAATTAAAAAAAAAAATATTTCTCTACTCCCTTTAAACCCTTTTATTTTATTTTTTATGTATATTTGAAAACTTTTGCATCTGTATGTTGGTCACGTTTATTGTGGCAAACAAACAAACAAACAACATTTTCATTTAATAGATACTTGCACTCTTATGTAGACATTGTATTGTTGTAGTGTATAAAGTTGAAGTTTTCTTTTGCATTTATTTCAAAAGCAAAAAGTACTCAAAAGTGAATTAAAGTTAATTAAATTTTGTTATAAATTAGTTACTAATTAAATTGTTTGTAAAAGTGACATTTAATAAATGTTTGTCTGTCTAACAAAGTGTATGTAGTGTATGTACATAAATATGTATATGAGTATAACTCAAAAATAAATTTGTAATATTAAAAGCATATTTTAGTTGTCAAACATGAAAATACATTTATTGCGTGTCTATCAAACCTACAAGTCTATGAACATGTTTGCTGTGCAACATAATTTATAGAAAAGTGTTTTCTATGTGTGTGTGTCTGAATATTTAAAAACATAAAGTTTTCCACAAAAAAAAAAAAAAAAAAAAAAAATTCAATTAAAAAGGCTTCAATTTCATAATAGACAAAAAAACTCTATTAGATTTTTATACTCATATACAGCTTGTGTCACAGAAAACACAAGTTCAGCAAACACTCTAGGTTCTATATATTTATGTACATATCAATCTCAAAAAATATGTATTTTTTTCATACAAACATTTTTGTTTGTTAAAATTTGCCACAAAATTATTTTGCTTTGGAAAATTGACAAAACGACAATATACACACATTGTGGCTCAAATACATTGCCTCATACCGGTTTATTTTTAACCCATGTTTAGATTTTATTAGTTTGTATAGAAACAAAATGCATAAATTTTGCCACAAAATATTGTTTATGCCACTAATCTAATTGTGTGTGGCACAGTGGGTGTAAGTTTTTGTGGGCCTTCTTTTATAGGGAAGAGTTTTTTGAGGTCTGTTTAGGTATACTTTTGTGTTTTATTGTATGTACATAGTTAAGATTTTTTAGGCATTTGCAGGAAAAATATTAGATTCCATTCACATTGTTTCGCACAGTTGAAAAAAATGTTTTAAAACAGACCGGGTAAATTGTTGATTTCAAGGGAAAGGGGGTGTAAATAAAGTTAAATTTTGACAATATAAAAAAAACCCCAATGAAGCTAAATTTCGACAAAATAAAGAACCACCATTGAAGCAAAATTTTGAGTGTATAAAGGACTATGATTGTAGCTAAATTCTGACAAAATAAAGATCCACCTTTAAAGCTAAATTTTGACTGTATAAAGTACCGCGATTGAAGGTAAATTTTCACTGTATGAAGAACCACCAACGAAGCTAAATTTTGACAAAATAAAGAACCACCATTGAAGCTAAATTTTGACCATAAAAAGAACCACCTTTGAAGCAAAATTTTGACTATATAAAGAACAATGATTGAAGATAAATTTTGACTGTATAAAAAACTATGATTGAAGCTAAATTTTGACAAAATAAAGAACCACCATTGAAGCTAAATTTTGACTGTATAAAGTACCGCGATTGAAGGTAAATTTTGATAAAATAAAGAAGAGGCTAAATTTTGACTGTATAAAAAACTATGATTGAAGCTAAATTTTGACAAA
Organism: Bellardia bayeri; assembly: GCA_950370525.1. NCBI lineage: Eukaryota > Metazoa > Arthropoda > Insecta > Diptera > Calliphoridae > Bellardia > Bellardia bayeri. The sequence continues at coordinate 82,158,537 of OX493266.1, forward strand.
ATAAAGAACCACCATTGAAGGTAAATTTTGATAAAATAAAGAAGAAGCTAAATTTTGACTGTATAAAGAACAATGATTGAAGATAAATTTTGACAAAATAAAGAACCACCACTGAAGCTAAATTTTGACTGTATAATCATGAAACATGATTGAAGCTAAATTTTGACAATGACAAGGATCACAAAGGACCACAATTGAAGCTAAATTTTGACTGTATAAAGTACCGCGATTGAAGGTAAATTTTGATAAAATAAAGAAGAGGCTAAATTTTGACTGTATAAAAAACTATGATTGAAGCTAAATTTTGACAAAATAAAGAACCACCATTGAAGCTAAATTTTGACTGTATAAAGTACCGCGATTGAAGGTAAATTTTGATAAAATAAAGAAGAAGCTAAATTTTGACTGTATAAAGGACTATGATTGTAGCTAAATTCTGACAAAATAAAGATCCACCTTTAAAGCTAAATTTTGACTGTATAAAGTACCGCGATTGAAGGTAAATTTTCACTGTATGAAGAACCACCAATGAAGCTAAATTTTGACAAAATAAAGAACCACATTTGAAGCTAAATTTTGACTGTATAAAGTACCGCGATTGAAGGTAAATTTTCACTGTATGAAGAACCATAAAAAGAACCACCTTTGAAGCAAAATTTTGACTATATAAAGAACAATGATTGAAGATAAATTTTGACTGTATAAAAAACTATGATTGAAGCTAAATTTTGACAAAATAAAGAACCACCATTGAAGCTAAATTCTGACTGTATAAAGTACCGCGATTGAAGGTAAATTTTGATAAAATAAAGAAGAAGCTAAATTTTGACTGTATAAAGAACAATGATTGAAGCTAAATTTTGACAAAATAAAGAACCACCATTGAAGCTAAATTTTGACTGTATATAGTACCGCGATTGAAGGTAAATTTTGATAAAATAAAGAAGAAGCTAAATTTTGACTGTATAAAGAACAATGATTGAAGATAAATTTTGACTGTATAAAGAACAATAAATGAAGATAAATTTTGACTGTATAAAGAACTATGATTGAAGCTAAATTTTGACAAAATAAAGAACCACCACTGCAGCTAAATTTTGACTGTATAATCATGAAACATGATTGAAGCTAAATTTTGACAATGACAAGGATCACAAAGGACCACAATTGAAGCTAAATTTTGATAATATAAAGAACCACGATTGAGTGTTTAAAAAACCTTGCATTGTTTTTTTATGTCCGTATAAAACAGGCTCATGATCAAAATTCGAAGGCACAACAAGTAAGTTTAACCTAAACTCTTTATTTATGTTGTAGGCAAATTACTATTGAAAATCAGCAAAATTGATTTACAAGAAAAAAATTTTATTAACTAAAATAATATGAAATGTTTGTGTTTTGTTATGTTATTTCATTATAAATGACGCTTTGACTACAAGTATAACCATAAATATTTATTTTAGAATTAAAATATTCTTTAACATTTGTCTGCTGCCACTCCTGATACTCCAACTCTGCACGACCAGTAATTTACAAAGTAATTGCATTATATTTGCAACCATACTTAGTTGTATGTTTTGAACAGCCATTGTTGCATGTATGTATATTTGTATATGTTTAAGTGTATTAGTGGTAGTAGTGGCTGCTGACATTGTGTGTGACATCCGCTTGTAAAATTTGGTTTGTGTTTTTTTGTGCATTTGTCAGGTTAGATTTTCTGGTCAGTGCAGGTATTTACTGATTTAACTAGGCAAGTAAATATGCTTTGATAAAATGTGTTTGTTTTAGAAAAAAAAAATATAAATAAAGTTTTACTGCGGAAACTTTGTTGTAGTTTTTTTTACTGAAATGTTTTGTTAGATTTTATAGACTTTTAATTGCAATTGGATTTTTATTTGGGTGCTCTGTATTTAAGAAATATGTTAAAGTTTAACTATATGAAACAATAAGGAATACAATTAGGCAAAAATTCAAAATAAATATTGGGAAAGTCTACTAGAAGGTTTTGTAGTAAACAAATATGTTAAAAAATGACGATCTGATTAAAGTTAAATTTTTGCGATATGAAGGCCTAGAACTGAAGCTAAGATTTAAATATACATATATAGCTAAATTTTTTACTATAGAACATATAGAGTCATGATTGAAGCAAAATTTGGATATATGAAGACGTACAAACCTTGCAGAAATACCTACGATTACAAATAAAAAAATAAAAACAATATTAGACCTTAATTTCCAAAAATAAAATATAATTGTTTAATAAATAAAAAGGTCGAAAAATGAGTTAAATAATTTACCACTGAAGGTAAATTTTGAGTATATAAAGACTCAGAATGGTAACTAAATTGTGACGTTAGAAAAGACCCACTATTGAAGTAAAATTTTAAGCCAACATTTTACTTTATAAAAACATAAGATTGAAGCTAAATATACTTTATAAACTAAACTAATATAAACTTAATAGACTATATAAACTCCTACGATGAAAACTATGTTTTAACTACCAAAAGTCCTACAATTGTAAATAATTTTGTCCAATATACCTATAATGTTTTTTTTAGTAAGCCTTCCTTCAATTATTTTCTGAATATACAATTTTAAATAATTATTAAACACTGCTCTAATAATATATGTCCTACAACCACAAATGATAAAAAATTCCTAGTAAAACTTTCCATAATTAGAGACATTTGTTACTAGTTAAAACCACTAAAATAATTTGCATTTAATCTTAAATTATGTAAAAATTCAAGGCTAAAGAAAACTAAAGGCTTCTTTCTGTTAGACGGCGGGTGGTGGTAGAGAGGATTTGACAATGAAACTGACTGTGACATTAAAATATCAAACTGCATATCAAGAAAAGTTTTATAACAATAGAAAGGAACTCATAATATGAGTGTATAGATGCATACATACATAAATACATATCATAACTTGGTTCTTAAACAATGCTAGACATATTTCACAATAAACACATAGATATATGTACATTTGTTCATAGACAGACATTCGTATAGAATGTCTATGAATGTTATCAAACGGATGTATCAATCGTATTTCAACATTGGAAAGAAAAAAAAAATTAAAACAATGAGACAAACGCCTCAAGTGTGCAGTAGTAGTAATACCTGTATGAGCCATAACCACATTTACATAGAAAAACAAACAAACATGGACACAGTTAAACACGCAACTTGAACACATATACTCGTACATACATACATATATGTAGCTTCAAAATTAGGAAGCAACCAATAATTCCAACGTTAATTGAAAATTTAGTTAAAAACTTGTTTTTGGTCACAGAAATTAGAAAAAAATATAGGTCAAAAATTAAATATATATTTAGCATTTGTATGATGAAGAACGTGACATTTGGACTTGAAAAATAAAGAAAACTTAACAATAACTTTGATAGCATTATATATTTAGCTATGAGCATTTTGGCGATCAAGAACGCGACATTCGCATAAGTTTGAGGTGAAAAAATAAAGAAAACTTAACATTTTTTTTGTGTCACAATTTTAGATGGCATTTTAATAGCAATTTAAAAAACGTGAGAAAAAATTGAAGTCGTTAATGTCTTAATGCAGAAAAATTCAAAAATTTTCGAATTGTACAAACTTTTTAAATTTTGTAACATTTAAATTATTTAAACCAAAAAACTATGAATCGAATATTAGTTAAGATATTCTCTGAACTTAGAACTATTTTAACACTCGAATTTTTTATAATATGTTTGTAAATAAAAGTAATCTTATGCTTATTAGTGGACCCTACTAATATAGATATGTCTGCATGTGTTACACAAACATTTGTTGCTACATACATATGTATGCAAATGTAACAACAGAAGCAACAAAAATACCTGTTATGCATTGTTTAAACAATCTATCATACACTCTTAAAAACAAGGTAAAATGAGTAAGAGTGTAGAAGCAACGTAATAATGTTATAGCTAGCGGTATAACAGTAAACTCCCAACAGTATACTACACATTTCTATGAATGTTAATATGTATGTGTGTAAAGGAAGGAAGTATAAATGACAAGCATACACTAAAATGTTTATGCTTGTTTATAAACAATTGCACAACAAAACAACTACATGTGGATTTTTTGAGGTTTTATATGTGTGTGTTTTTTTCCGACTTGATAGCTTTACAATATTATGTGCTCTCATACATTTAAACATACGAGTACAATTGTGTGCGTGTTTTAAACATAAATTGCATTGTTGGTGTTAAATGTCTACATGTGTTTGTTTGTTTGTAATATTTTTGAATAAACATGTGACTTTGTATATGTAAAGTTTTTGTTTATGTGTGTTTTTTTTTTGTTGCTGCAAAACTTTATGACATTTTTTGTGAAAACAATCAGACAGTCAGTCACATCTTTGTAAGTGATGAAATGAAATTATCAACAGTAGTAAAAAAAATTAACAGTTGCTTGAAGAAATAAAATATTAAGTGAATTGTTTTTGTTTTTGCTTTGGTTTTATTTCGACTGAAGGTAATTTATTTGCTTTTATATGGGGTGATTCAAGTAGAGATACATTTTTCAATAGCCTTTTTTTGATAGATCACGTGTGAGTCGTTCATGCTGTCATGTTATTTTAGATTAGTATTGTTTGGCATTTTAGTTTTGGAAAGACTTACACCTGAACAACGTTTACAAATCGTTCAACTTTATTACGAAAATTCCCATTCTGTGAGAAATGTATTTCGTGAACTTCGCTTAACTTATGACAGTGCGAACGTAACCGTCAATGGCCACCGTTATTGTGCCATGATAGCCGACTATTTGGTGCCCGAAATTGAAGCGTGTTGGCTTCATTTGGTTTCAGCAAGACGGCGCCACTTCCCACACATCGCATCAATCATTGGCCACCAAGACCGTGTGATATCACACCGTTACAATTTTTCCTGTGGGGATATGTAAAGTCTAAAGTTTATGCGGACAAACCCGCTTCGATTCAGATACCAGTTGAAATGCTCGAACGAGTCATCAAAAATTGGACTCAACGGATAGACCATCTGCCACGTAGCAACGGCCAACATTTGATAGACATAATCTTTAAAAAATAAATGCCAAAGAATGTTCTTTCAAGTTGTAATAAACTTTTCCCCATTAAATTTGAATTTTTTGTGTTTTTTTTCTTTAAAAGAGTAGGGAACTTCGAAATGGATCACACTTTACAAATGTATTTGAAAGGGTTGTCATTAGAGACATCGTAGGATATGGATATTTTCTAAAAAAATAAAAATTAAATTTTATAATACACAATTATTCATAGCAAAAGTTGTATAAAACAAAACTTCAACCAGAAACACTGTTTTAAAACAAAATACACTTGCTATATAAAAATCACGTAATTCACAATTTAAGGTTTTGGAATATTTCCATCCCAAAATATTGCCAGAATTCACATGAATGTCGAGTTTTTCCACACGAGTGGAAACAACGCCTAGAAAAATGGTGTCAAATTCACTTACGCACACAATTCTAAAACATATGTAGGTATAAATATAAGCAATACTTTTAACTTGAATCTCATACCCTGGAATAAACCTTAAAAAATAACATGGTAAATATATAAAATGTATTTAAAAGAGTATATAGGTACAAAAGTTAGTGTTTTTGTCATATTATTTTTAACTAAATATCAATAATATTGTGTTTATTTGTCATTTGTTTTGAGTCATCAGATGGACTGTCTTAACAAAATTAACAAAACAAAACACCCACATTTAGGAATATGCCATCGTACTCTCTCCAACTTATCTGTATGCGGTCAGGAGTGTGAGTAAATCGTACGTCTATAGCAGTATTGCCTTCAAGAAATCTGTAAATTACACAACATTGATTATTAAATTACACGTGAGGACAAATCTACAGACAAATCTCGGAACAACGAATGATTTGTTGTCAGACTTATACGGTACAACGTAAAATTCTATGTTTCGCGCAAATTTTTCCATCTTTTTTAGTTTTTACTAATTACACTTAAGAAAGTTAACTTGACTGTGAGGAATTTTGGTAGTAAGAATGACTTGGGCCATCATAAAATATTAATAAAGTCTCTTCAATTAAAAAAAATCAAAGCTTTATTTAAATGGAGATAATTAAAAAGAAACACTATGAGGCGAAACGAGTGGGGTTTTTTTGCCTCTCCAAGAAGAAAATGTTTAATGTTATTAATTTCAGATGCGTTTGGTGAAAATCTGAATTGTTATTCTATCCTTCGATAAATTTCATTCTGTAGCCATAGTTTCTCCAGCGTAAAGAATGGTTTTATCTAATAGATTTTTTGCAATGGAGGCCAGTTTGGTCCGCATTGAATATAAGAGGGGTTTCAACGAGATTTTTTTTCTTTAAACAAAATAAAAGAAATAATTTATATGAACATCATTTATTTGTCTAATGTATTCGAATGATAAATTCTTGACAATTATAAATGAAAAACAATAAGAATGTATAGTCTGTCAAGCCCAACCATATTATAACCTACATCTAGTGTATGTGGAAAAATAATTTTTTTCCGAAATAGGCGATATATGGTAGCTATGACCTATTATGGACCGATCATCAGAAAATGTAGTGGCATTACTCCCGAACTTTTTGTGTTAATTTATATCGCGATACAAACGATTTTTACATTTTAAAGTGAGTTTCGAAGGGGAGACCCATGACTGCTGCAGACATGCAACTTATTTGTGTTGAATTTTATTTGAATAGCAAAATTTTTTTACATTTCGCATTCTGTATATCTTCGCTATCTGGAAGTTTGATTGGGCCCATTTTTTTTTTTTTTTTGGTAAATTTGGCTGGAAATTCAGCTGCTGTTAATTGGCCGCCCCGATTACACGATTTAACTCTCTAGCTTGATTTTCTTTTTTTAAAGAAACGTAAACTGTTAAGCCATTTTGGCTTGTCTGCGGAAAACACCCAGAATCTTTGACGGGAATCAAACCGGCAACCCACAGACGGATCCAGTCCAGCTCACTATTATCTAAAAAACTCTAAATCTCTAAAGTGATTAACAAAATATTTATTTTATTTATTTATTTAATCTAGAAGAAATTAATTCTGAGATTAAATTTAAATTAAGGAGAAATACTAGAAATACTGAAATATTTGTATAAATGAATCGATGTTTGGATGCCTGTTCATGGCGGCATATTTATTTATAATTGTCAGACCTTACTCTTTCCAATACAAGATATATTTTAAAAATTTTGATACAAATTCTTGGCTACAAATCCGTGTAAAAATTACACACAATATAAATGCAGAGAAAAAACATGGTTGGACATGGTTACGACAACTACACTGTGTTTTTGGTAACACAAGTAATTGTTATTTTAATTTGATTTTAATGATAGTTTAGTTAATTTTTTTTGTTCATCGCAATTATAAAATTGAATATGGCTCACTGAAACATATTTATTTTTAAAAAATATTTACCACAACTATTGAATGATAACTATTTAAACATATTATATTATTTACAACTATTAAATGATTAGTTTCTATATTTTTACTCATATTATGTTTAAAATTCATACGAAATATATTTAGTTATAATAGTATTTTGTGGTGTTTACCATTTGTAGAATGCTCTTACATCAGTTCAGTAAGTTGTCTGCGTGCTATCGGATTATTTATTTGGATTTAAATGTTTCAATAATTGAAAAAAATCCAATTCGTATTAAAAATATTACTACAAAATACAAAAATGACAAAGAAGTGTAAAAAAACCTAAATAAAGCGTTCATAAAAGAAATAATTTTAAATATCACAAAATAAATTCGTAATTCTAATTCTAAAGGGTGATTTTTTAGCTATTATCTTTTTCGCAACACTGACGCACGTTTCGTGTTTTGTTTCACTGTCAAACATCTTCAGTTTGGTCTATAATTTAACCACGAATCGTCTTACAAACGAACAACGCTTGCAAATTATTGAATTTTATTAGCAAAAGTTCATCGCGCAATGAATTACCGAAAAATTGTGTTCAGTGGCGATGCTCATTTTTGGCTCAATGGGTACGTAAATAAGCAGATTTTGGAGTGAATATTAGCTAGGAGCATTGCAATAGCTACCAATGCATCCAGAAAAAGTCACAGTTTGGTGCGGTTTATGGGCTGGTGACATCATTGAACCGTACTTCTTCAAAGATGATGCGAATCGTAAAGTAACTGTGAATGGTGAGCGCCGTGAGATGATATCCAACTTTTTTTTTGCCCAAAATGCAAGAGCTTGACTTGCATGACATGTGGTTTCAACAAGACGGTGCCACATGCCACACAGCACGCGCAACAATGGACTTATTGAGAGGCGAGTTCGAACATTTAATTTCACGTTTGGGACCGGTCAATTGGCCGACTAGATCGTGCGATTTAACGCCTGTAGACTATTTTTTGTTGGGCTATGTTAAAGCTTATGTCTATACAGACAAGCCCGCTTCAATTGACGCATTGGCTGACAACATTGAAGAATTTATTCATGAGATACCGGCCGAAATGTTGGAAAGAGTATGCGAAAATTGGACTAAGCGGATGGACCATTTGAGGCGCAGTCAAGGTCAACATTTGCATGAAATAATCCTCAAACATTAAATTATATGGACCGTACTATCGATTCAAATAAAGATTTCATGCATTTTTCTGAATTTAATGTATTTTGTTTTTGAAAAACTTTCCCATAGCTTTTAAAAAATCATCCTTTATTTACAAAAATATTAACTAGTGTTTGTAAGTTTTGTGTTTCAAAAAATGTATAAATAATTGCGATTTACGTCATACTTTAGATACATATGATTACTTTAGATCATAATATAATTATTGTATAACATTATATAATTGTTTTAGATTATATTATGATTACTTTAAACTATAATATGGTTACGTTGGGTTATAATATGAGCATGTATGGCAATGTGATGATTATATAAGGTTCTAATATGATGTTATAATATCAAATTATGATTAACAAGAAAATATTATGATGAAATATTACGATGATAATTGATCATAATATGATATTTCATGGCACTTATATTCATCATAATATGTTTTGACTATAATCATAAATTTTATCATAGTATGTTGCTCTTATTACGAGTGCACATGAAGTAGCAACACTAGTCTGTACTTCTTACGTTCTTATGTCTATCGCAACTACGTTTATCATTTTTTTTTTACTTATTTCCATATATATGTACATATGTATGTATTTGTGTAAACATACTATTTATTGAGTTATGCTGTTGACTTTTCTTTAACTACCTCTTCTATTTCTCTTCACTGCAAATCTTCCATATTGTTTAGCAGTAAGTGTTTGTGTTACTGTTGTTTGTGTTTTATTAATTCTTTTTTGCACTTCATTGCCTTTGGTTGTCATTTCATTTCGTTTCATTTCAAGCAGACACTTTTGTTTTATGTAATTTAATCATACAAATACTTTGTATGTATTGAGTTTGTAGTTATTTTTGTTATTTGGATGACACTTTTATTTTACACTCATACTTAAATATGGCGGTTTGTATAGAAGTTAATTAAGAGATTGTCTATGAGACATGGTTGGCAAACGTGGTACAATTGTACTTTTTTGATACATTTTAGACTCAAATGGGACCGTGGTACTTACTAACATGAGTCATTTAGTACAATTGCAAAATAATGCTGCATCAAAAATTGGTATTCTAGAAGAAATAAATTCATAATTTAAGTTAACATTTGTGTAATAGTGCTAGCCGAAGAGATGATTTTATTAAACATTTAGATGGTTTTCACCAAGAGAATTTGTTGGTGGAATTATTGGAGAAAGGGAGCCTTTCAATTACTATTTCACATTAAATAATTTTGGGGTTAAATTAAAGTTTAGTTAATCAGGGTTTCGAAAACTTTAGAAGTTAACCTTTAAATATCTTCAATACATTCTTAAAATAATAAATTTTGTATTTATTCAAATGCAATCAGATTATAATATATATATTTATTAAGAACTTTATTTTATCAAGAACTTCATAAATAAGAATATACAGATAATCGTAACAATAAACTAAGATAATGTTTTAATAAATTTAGACGTCTATTTAAACTTTGACTAAAAAAAATTGTCCAGTATTTTCGTGAAATTGAAAAATCAAGAAATAGTACATATCGTACACCATTTTATAGAATAGAGTTACAAATTAATTGAATTTTGTATAAAGAATTTTTCGAATATATGGAAAAGTAATACAAGCATATGGTAGGTAATATTTAGTGACTTAAGGTGGATTCAACCATTAGTTCTTAACAAAAAATTTGACGTCTCTCTTTTTGAGAGAGAGAAAATATTTTGTACGAACTTGAATTGGTTTAATTTTATATTTTTTCTGGACAAAAATGAATTGAGTTGGCAATTGGTTGCATTTTTTCATACAAATAACAATGCCTTATGTATTGCCATGGCCATCAGCAAAAGCAACTTTCTTTTGTCATTCATTTTGATTTATATCTGTGATTTTGAATACACAATACTTTAAAATAATTTAATATTTGTATTTTGACACTTAAAACCCAAAGCAAAATAAATCAATGGCCGCACTTGTAAAACTAATACATTTTGTTTACATAAGGCAGCTTTGATTTTTCAGAAAAATCGGTCGAAATTGGTGAATCGTGCTGCAAAAAAACTCTTAGTAAAAAATTTTTCTCCGGAAAAAATTTTTGTTAAGTACAAATGGGTGAATCCACCTTTAAGGTGGAAAATAGTTGTTCGGACAAAGTTTTTTTCATATGATGTCAAACATCTCTTTTTGAGAGAGAGAAAATATTTTTTACGAACAACTCTCAAATTGAAATGGTTTAATTTTATATTTTGTCTGGACAAGAATGAACTGAGTTGTCAATATGTTACATTTATTCATACAAATTATAATATCTTACGTTTTTCCATAGCCATCAGCAAAAAGAACTTTCTTTTTTCATTAATTTTGAATACACAATATTTTAAAATACAATTTAATATTTCGCTCCTTAAATACAAAAGCACCACAAGTAAAAATAAGCAAATTATGCAGGAGCGTCATTTTTAAAAATAATTTTAATTATTTTATGATTTTTACTACAAAACAAAACTAACGGTTTTGCATTTACGGGTGTTTTCGATCATAAAATGACGGCTGTTTTAGCGAAACATGAAAGTTTCATCGTTTAAGAAGCATTTTATGCAAAATAATAATTTTTGATATTTTTTGAAATGTGTGACTTTTGTATTTAAGGAGCGATTTGTTGTTTGACACTTAATACTCAAAGCAAAACAAATCAATGACCGTAGTACTACCACTTGTAAAACTAATAGATTTCACATACGGCATCTTTGATTTTCCAGACAAATCGTTCGAAATGGGTTAAGCGTGTTGCAAAAAAAACTCTCGATAACAAAAATTTTTTGTTCGAAACAAATGGGTGAATCCACCTTTAGTAAACAAAAGAATTTTACACAAATAATTTTTAGGTTTTGTTTGTATAAAATCTTCTAAAAGGTTTGGTGTGTCTAATTAAGAATGAGAAGTATGTCCGTTAAGCCCCATTTCACATCTTAGTGACCCATAAACATTCTGTATAACTGAGACAATATGAAGTTTAAACAGCAAGTTCAATAGTCTTGCAGTTGACATTTGCATATTATTACACGTTATTTCTTTTAAATTTTATATTGAAATCAATGTAAAAGTTTTATGCATGTATAAAATTTAAAACTAAATTGCTCTAAAATACAATTCGTAAGCAACATGTTGAGATTTAATTTGAAAATTTCTACTTCATTAAAAACCTGTCTTGCAAAACAAATCTTGAACTCGCACTATCATCTTAATTCATACTAAAACTATGAAACATTAAAAAGGTTCTTCTCTTGATTCTTGATATTTTTATTTTATCTATTTTTAAAGAAAATTACCGTTAAGGCACCCAATTTGTTAAAGCATCAAAGCTTAATTTCCATTATCGTAATTCCCAAAAGTATTTAACACAGCACGGATGAATGGAGCTGAACAATCTTACATACATACATACATACACACAGAAATACGAATATTAGAACATACGTGTACATACAAATTGAAAGCCATACACAGAGAGCTACATGGACAGACAGAAAATCGTTTTAGTTTATAAAATGACTAAAGACAATGACACTATATTAGTATGTGTGTGTGTGTGTGTGTGTATATATATGTATATATATGCAAGTATTTAAGTTTGGAAAAAGAGTGTGTATAGTTGGAAAAAATGAAATAAATAAATAAAACAGCAAATGGTATGTTGTACATGTTTTCACAAAATTGTTCACTTAAGTTGTTGTACAATAATTTTTTCATTGCTGCTCCCCCAGCGACCATTTACGTGAATACGAATATCTTTAAGAGCTACAGAGAAATATTTATACAGAGATATAAACATACATATGTATGAATGTATATGTTGTAGTATTTATGCATGTATTGTGTTTTTCCTATAGTGAATAACAATTTTACAAAGGGGAATTTTCAGTTAAAATGAAAAAATAATAAAAAAACGCATCTAGAGGATTTTTCAATCAGAACTTTGTTTTTTTTTTATAACAAAATTAAATTAAGATTTTAGACGAAAATTATTAACATATTGTTTGCATTGCAAAGAGCAAGATTAGACAATTTTAAGTGAAAAATTATATCGGACAGTTGTCCACCATGACCACATATTCGGCTGCTGATTATTAATTCAAAATGTTCAAGTTTCGTAAAATGGCAAGTCTATTTCGTTAATCATGTTGTAGTTTTAAGACTATTAATGGTTTAATGGACCATGTGAAGATTTTATTTTTAACATAGTCCCTAATAAAAGTTATTCAGAGGTGCTAAATTGCCAGAAGTGGACAATTAATAGCTAAATATCGTGAAAATATACGATCAGAAAGTTTTTTTTTGCAACAAATCATTGTTTCGTTGGCTGTGTGACATGGATTCTCAGATACCTAAAAAAATTCTTAATACCAAATACCACATCATATAGTGTCACGTTCCGCATACAAAGTCTTCTCAACAATTTTCTTATATCAGCAAGTTGTTAAAATCTTCTGCTAGCGTGTCCTATTCACCTAATTTTTAAAAAAAATATTCCAGTCTCCCCTCTAGACTACATAGTATACCATACAGTATCACGTTCTGCATACAAAGGCTTTTTAATAATTACTCTTGGATTTTCAAATGTCAAAATACTGACACTTAATCCACCAACTTCATAATACCAATTAACGTATCATACAGTGACACGTTCAGCATACAAAGGCTTCTTAAATTAAGAGAAAAATAATGCATTCATTAAAAGTTCTTCATTAGAAATATGACAAATTTCATTAATTCAATGAGCATTGTCATGTGTGAAATGAAATGTGTCATATTGCTAATGAAAAACTAGTGTAACAATTGCTTTTGTATTTTATCATGTCAGTGAAATCCGCAAAATCAATAATAGGCACAAATTTAGTTGTTAACATCACCCACTAGCGTGTTCTATACACTGTCAGCATATTTCCAGCAGAATTTTTTAACAAAATACTGCAGTCTTCACTACATAGTGTCACGTTTAGCATACAAAGGCTTATCAGCAATTGTTCTTTGATTTTTGGAAGTCTAAATGTGAACAAGTCTAGTTTGAAAAAAAAAATTCTCCAGTCTTGACTGTATACTACATAATGTCATGTTCAGGATACTAATTCTTATCGACAATTGTTCTTGGGTTTTTGGAAGTCTAAATGTGACAATTTTATCCACCAGATTCTTAATAGCAGACTGAGATGGATGAAATGTAGCCTTTTCAAGTTCACAATTTCCATAGTGAATTTTTGAGCGAAACTAAATTCATTGTAACAATTGCCAAAATTTCTACTACTGATTATAACTGTTTTTCCAATATGCCCCTGTTGGAACACAAAGTTCTTGTTGTAAAACCCTTTACTTGATAAAAAAAAAAAGAACTCCAAAAAAACAAATGACAAACATATTGTTGAAAAGTTGAACAAAAACTCTTTATATATATATACATACATATGTTTGAACTTCTTGTAGTTCTCGCTATTGTCATTCAAAATTAAAATAGACGAAAAAAAAACTGTTTTCAAAATACTTATAAATAGATGATGGTTTTATATAGCGATTAACTTTTGCTGTTCTTTATTGGTTTCTCTTCGTCTTTGTTCAACGACTTATTAGTTTCATTAAACTTCAATAAAATTCTACAAGTAGGAATCATTAGATAAGGTAATGTCCAACTAAATAATACAGTACGTTTAGTGGTCCTTAAAATTAATGCACAATGGGGTATGTTGGCAAATTCCGGGAAATAAATAAAGAAGTTTTTAAATGCTGACTAAATTTTTTATAAGACTGAGTGTTAATTAATTTAAATTCAGTTGGCGCTAAATTGACTCAAAGAAGTGGAGAAAACTTGTGGACAATTTTCCATGCAACTTTTCGTTTGTAACTTTTTTAACTACACCATTTTCAGCTGAAATTGTAAAAAATCAAGAATAGTAAATTATAAAGTAGAAAAATCATATTGTAATTGTTAACTCCAACTTTAACCAATTTTTTACACATAAAAATAACCTTTCAAGTTTCAGCTTAAAAAAACTGTCTGACGCAATTATAATCGACTTTTAATTTAAAACATTTGAATTCTTTAATGTGGGTGTGTAGTAATCATTATACATACTTAAAAAAAACACAACAATTATTGCTGTTGTCTGACTGTCAGTTGGTTTGTTTGTAATTTTCAAATAAGTTTATTAACGTTTTGTTGTTATTGTTTTCTTTGTCAAGTCATTCATTGTTTAACATCATCATCATCATTATTTGTTTGTTTTTTTACTGTTAATCGAACTACTCAACCAGAGCAATCTTAAAACTGAGTAACTGACTTTTCTATGTTATTTTGTTCTGTTCTCTGTCTCAGTTATTTTCCATTTAATGTCACTAAAATTTTAAACACATGCTTACAAATATCATTACATATATTTAATTATAAGGCAACCCGTCAGTTCTGGGCAACTTTGCTATTTATATATAATGTATGCTCATCACTGGTTAGAGACTAGTGTGTTGTTATTTTAACAGAAGCTTGACCTAGATAGAGAAGACTTGTAAATTACAAACACACTGTATAATACCGTTTACATATACCCACTTATGTAACTAGTTACCTAACTAGTAACTAGTTGTCTAACTATGTTTGCGGCCAGCAGTTTTTAAAAATTCGTAAAATTGTTTAAGACTTTTATTTATGATCTCTTTTTATCCAAAATTCCGCAGACCTTTTCTTTAATTTAAGAGAGAAACTAAGCATTAATTTTGTTTAGTGTTTCATAACTATAATTACACTTTATGATAAACAAAGAAGAGAACATATTCCTATGTGTCATTTATTTGTACATTGAAATTTTCTACAATTTACTACAAAATAAATTGTTCTGGCCTTTTGTAATTTTGAAAAAGCTCAAAATTCTGTTTATATAAAACGTTTTTGAAGGATTGACAAAAAAAAGTAATCCGGTTACATGTTGTAGTACAAAATTTGGCAAATATTCCGAATTATTATAAAAATGGTGGCTGAAAGAAAAAAGCAATATGAAACTGTGCAGATTATTGTAACAGATTATTAATGAATATGAGGTAAATGTGTTCAACTCAACCATAAGTACACTGCTGAACAAATTCCAGACTATTACTTAACAAAAGCTGTTGTCTGTGCCAAGGCTAGTACTCCGCCACAAAACTGCTAGACTCGTACTCGCTTAACCCTTGTCCTGTACTTTAAAAGTAAAACGCATATTTCGTTTGTAGGTCAAATTTGCCAAATATAAGATTTTCAAATATTCAGTTAAGTTTTTCTTTTTTTACATTCATTACATACAATATAGGTCTCAGAATGCTTTTTGCAAATAAATGTTTGACATTGAGAACATTTATTTGTATATTTGATGTTGTTAGAACGACTTGGACCAAAGTAACAACGTTCCCCTTTTTAAATGTTTTGCTTGCGGAACTTCAGCATAATCCTTTTGAAGGGTTTTTAGAACTGTTCTAGCAGGCATGTTTGGTCTACGAGATAGTTCTCCGTTTATAAACTCCATACCTAAGCATTTCAAGAATATGCTTATATATCTTATTTTTATTCCAGTTTGGATTAATTTTTAGAAAAACTATACAAACATTATTAGCGGATATATCCAACATATCGAAAAACAGTGCTTGAGGCCATCATCCAAGATACGTCCCACATATGCTAGGATTAAATACTTTCCCGCATATTTGTTTCCCAACGGCTCCAAAAATCTCCAATGAGAAGATGTTTGTCACGAACTCGTTTGTCGCTCCTGTCCGACTTTTTATCAAACCGTATCGCTCGAGATATATTTGGATAATGGTTAAAGAAACTCGCTTATAAACTAACTGGAAACAGTTAAGCCGATATTACCGATTGGTAATAGTTGCACTATTAAAACACATATTTATTTAAGGTGATCTTTTCTGATAAGAAAAAATTCAATCTTAATGGTTCATTAGATATTGGAGATATCTAAGGAAGAAACCATGATATTTCTCAAAACAAAATTTCGATGGCGGTCTTTGATTGTTTAGGGATTTTTTGTGAAGACAGTCTGCTTGATTTGGTGTTTCCTGGCATCAAAATGTATTATTCTGACCACTCAAAATTATTAGATAAGAAATTAATGCCATTTTAGGAAAATTGTAAGGAAACATAATTTATTTTAAGTAAGTCGTCAAACAAAGGGATGGTTGTCTTCAAAAAATATTAATGTACTTGAATGGCCCGCATGTTCTCCAGATCAGAACCCCATTCGGAATATTTGGGGAATATAACGCGTCGAATTTAAGCTGAAAGCTGACAATATGGAGCATATAACAATTAAAACAGCTGTTATAGATGCTTGTAGATCTATATCTGAAAATATAAGAATAAATCTGGCGAATGGAGGCCTAACACATTATTAAAATTTAAACTTTGCGTGAATATTGGTATTTAAAGTCGTTTAAATTTCAGTGTATTTATAGTTATGAACAACTAATTAATTTCTTTATACATTTTTAAGTGGTAAAAGAAATAAAAATGTTGTTTGTTGAATAATATTTTTTTGTTTGTTTCACATAGTACATGTAAGATAAACTGTTTTACTTTTCATTTAACAAAATTAAGAAAATTTGAATATAAATAAATATTTTCAAGTGAAATTTATTCCCTTTTTTCAAATTTATATAATTATCCTAGGTGGAATCTAGTTAATGCATATTAGTCTCTGTAAAGAACAAAATCTAGTGCTCAACTCAACACAACACAATTCAGCTACTTGGGGACATTAAACATATAAAAAGACATTAAGTAAACAATTGAAAAATGTTTTAATATGTAATATAAAAGTGGTGTTAAATTATCCAAATATAAATTAAAGTAAGTTAAGTACTTAAGTAATTGTGAGAGATAAATTTTAGAACAACTCTTAGTATACAAGTTAGATTACTCAGGTACACTAAAGTGACAATTGACTCCGCTCTAGTTTACCGGGGATGTACAAAGTAACGAATTGACTTTTTTATTTTTGCAATTTCTCAAAACTATTTAAACTGAAGTCAACAAAACGATAATACATTACAGGAAATTACTGCTTAAAACAAATTTGAGCAATTGAAGTAATTAGGCAATTAGGAATAAAGTTTAGTACAACAATTAATTTAAACTGACTATAATCTAGATTACCTAGAGACGCCAAAGTGACAATTGACTTTATGCTAGATTACGTTGTATGTATAAAGTGATAAATTAACTTCTTTTTGCAATTATTCAAATATATATAAATTGAGTGCAGCAAAATGATCAAAAATGGAAATTTTTGTGTAAAAAGTCAACATAGAGCCCATAAAACTATTGAGATGTGGGGTTTTTGTAATGTAATTGGGTGCTGTATTTACTAGTTGAATATTATCGTTGCTGCACAATTAAACGCGCCAATTTAAATGGCTTTCAATGAGTGAGAGAGTGTAAGTGTGATTGTGTTTGCACTAGAAGAGTAAGTAGCAGGGCTGGAACGTTGAGATATTGTTAAATAATCTAGGAAACAAAATAATAGTAGGGTATTGTTCACATAAAATCCAACCAGTACAGATTTCTTTTTTTTTTAACTTGATGACAATTTTTTCGTTTGCTTTTAGAGATTTGTGTTCTGAAAATATCTAACCTTATTCTGTCAAAAAAAAAAAAAAAATTTGGACAAAGACAACAACCGCTGGTAACAAAATTATACATTGTACACCGAATTGGCTGAAGCATCACAGGTTTTTATAAAATTTTAGTAGAAATACAAATTTTATGCCATAATTAGAGTAATATTTAGTAATAATTTCATTTGTAACTAAACATTTAAAATTCGCCATCCCTGTTTTCTCCATGTTCGAGTCTCTACTCTTGTTGTCATGTTGTTACGGTCTATTGCAGTTGGAATTCGATATCGCATCAGCGCACATGATTGAATCGGTTCAAGCACATCATTTGCTATAACATGTGGGAAGTGTGGAAGTGGGTACGATTATATGTTCATTAGTTTTCATGTGTCATGATGACTAAAATAATCTAAATATATACATACATATATACGACATACCCTATATACAAAATAAATAATACTATGAGTGTTCAATTGCTTATTAAAATGATCATCATATCGTGTTACAGAATTTAAACTACATATGAAAAGGGATACTGGTTTTTGAAATATTTACATACTTTTGTATATCATAAAGAGCAGTAGTCAATTGTTTATTAACAACATTTAAATTTTTTGGGGGTTTTTAAAGGAATGAGTGGATTTTTACATGCAGCATATGTACTTGCGTTTTAAGTTGAATCATTTATTGACTTGTGATTTGAATTTTTTAAATAATTTCGGTTTAAACTCCACTACTTTACTGAAACTATTTCAAAATACTTTGTAAATAAATTAACGCAATAAGTATTTTGTAAACCTTGTAATCTACTGATACGTTTTTATAATAAAAACGCGAACTTTCGCTTTGAAAACTTACTAATTGACTGCTTAAATATTAATCTTTCTTAAGAATAGAAATTACATCATTTTTCTCACAATTTTAACTAAAAAAATATCTAGTTAATGACTTTGTTTTATTGTTATGGTTGATTGTTATGAAATGAAAAAATAAATTTGTTAAAATAAACTGATAGTTGTGTCATAACGGCTTTTAAGCAATTTGCACCTTGTACAATCACACCATGATTTTATTCTTTTTAATATAATTGTTTAGTTTTAACTGGTCAGTTAACATAATGAGCATGATCTTGACATGTCATGCGCTTGTGTTTATGTTCTTGTGTCTGGGGAAAACGTGTTGATATTCAAATTCATAAAGTTCTTTGTAATTTTTAAGCATGACTATTGTTTTGTGTGGGCATTACATTAAAGGGCATTAATAGTTGTTCAAAGAAATAACTTACTCCCAAAAACAAGTTATTGGTATTACTTCTTATTTTTAATTAGCATGAATTAATCAAGTAAAATATTTTTCATTTGTTTTTGGCATTTTTATTTGCATTTATTTTATATTTATTTACAAAATTATAAACGGTTGCATTAAAAAATATTTACGAAATGAAATGAAATGTAATAGTGTTGTTTATAGTTATTTTCTTTTCTAAGCACTTAACAACAAATTTGTTACACAAAGGTTTCTAAATTGACAATTAACTCAATGATAGATTACCTAGGATGTATAAAGTAATCAATTGATTTATCTTTTCTTTGTAAAAAGCACATAAATGTCAATTGATCAAAAAGTATATAAAGAGAATTCAGCCAATTAAACACTAAACCTTAACAAAAATTATTGTCAAAAAGGGTGTTGTATGCATTTTATAATATAATGTTATGTCGAATGCTTAGTCGAATGAATAGTTGGATTTTAATTTGTACGAGGGCGGTTCGGTAACTTCTTAGCCTAGAACAGAAAGCGCGGTATAAACAGAACAAAGTTAGCTGTTTTGGAAACTTCCATCTGTGCTCTGAACACATGTTAAATTTGTTTTCGATCTGGCAACTCCTTCACATAGAAACAGGTGTTAAAAAAAGACGCATCAGTGATTTTTTTCAATGGAGAAATTAGAAATTCGTGGAGTCATTAAATATTTAAATAAAAAAGGTTTATCGGGACGGGAAATTCTTAATGATATGGTGAATGTGTTGGGTGTATGGTGGTTTCATAACTTATGATGAGACATGGATCCACCACTATACTCCAGAGAGAAAAGAGCAAACAACACAAGCAATGGACTGAAGATGGAGAAAGTGCCCCAAAGAAGGCAAAAACATTTCAATCGGCTGGTAAAGTTATGGCAGCGGTTTTTGGGACTTCAAATATATTTTATTGATTGACTTTCTGTAAAAGGGTGAAAACATAAATTCAGAGTACTATTGCAACATTTTGGATCAACTAAATGTAAAAATTCGACAAAAACACATAAATTATATTTCATCCAGACAACGCACCACCACACAAGATTATTTTAACAATGGCTTAAATCCATGAAGGTACGAGTTGGTTTACCACCCACCTTATTCTCCTGATTTAGCTCCCAGTGACTTGTACCTGTTCCCAAATCCAAAAAACAAATCCTAGCTAGCAATCATTTTAGGTCAAATCAAGAAGCAATTACAATTGTAAACCACTATTTTGAAGGCTTTGAACATAACTATATTGATCAAGGGATAGAATTGCTAGATAAGCGTTGGACTAAATGTATTTAAGTTTCAGGAGGTTATATTGAAAAATAAAAATGTTTTTGAAAAACTAACTATTCTCTTTTTGTACTAGGCTAAGAAGTTTCCGGACCGCCCTCGTAAGAGAAAAATTTTTAAATGTTTGAAAATGTCAATCACCATCACGTATGTTAATTTGGAAAATATTAAAAAATATTTTAGTTAATTTTTTTAATAAAATCTAGCATCCTAGGTAATTTGTTTTATAAACTTCAAATTATTTGTCATATGAAAAAGTATATGAAAATTATTAACATTATTAATTACTTAATATTTATAAGTTCTGTTACAACGTTCTGTATCTTCTTTATAGTTAATTCTTTAAGTTGTAGGTCTGTAGTTATTTTTAGTCGATACATTTTGGGTTGTACGTAGACATATATACTTTATTAAAGATTTTTATTAAAAAAGACCTTTAGCTTAAACAATTATTAAAATATAAAGAAAAAACCTGAAATAAACTACATTAGGAAATATTAAAAATTACTTGACAAAAATTACATTACTTTACTTGTAATAAATAATATAAACCTTTATTTGATACTCAGTATTTTCAAATTAAATGAAAACCTATATGAATTAAGTTTAAATCAAATTTTAACGATTAATTCTGGCTTTAATTAAAAGGACTTTTCTACATTTCAGATAGTTTGATCAGCTTTTAAAAAAATTACTAGAAACAAAATTTGAGTTTGTTGCACAAAATTTTCAATTACAAATGCCATGCGTATAATACTTAAACAAATTATTAAAAATATACAACTTTGTTTAAATTCAAACTTTTTGAATTGAAAACTAAACTAAAAGCAAAACTTGGTATCAAAATGACTTACTCAAATTGAGAGTAAAGCCAAGGTTACTATTTCCCATAAACATGGCTGACATTACTCAGGAGTTTTTGACCATTGATGGTTAGTGTTTAAAAACGTTTATGATATTCACAACACAATTTTAGGTAACTACATGTCTTAATAAGATAAGTTCAGAGAAAAAATGGATATATCCCACAGATTATAAAGCTGAAACTCTCAAATTCTTAAAACCTGGTTTTAAATTTGTATGAAAAGTTCTAAAGATTTTTTAATTTTTTATACAAAAAAAGAAAAGTAAAAAACACTATTATTTATATAAAATATTTAATAATTAAATTTATTTGTTTAACAATTTTATGACGTAAAACTTTGATACATAAAAAAATGATTAATGATGATCACATTTTCATTTGTATATTAAAAATTTAAGCTTGTAATTAATGTTTTTATAAAACAATATTTTAAATAACTTTAAATTTTGCTGCATTTAATTCAATGAAGTTTAAAATACTTAAAAATTTTAATTAAATTTCTATACCTTTTAATTAAAAACTTTAAATCCAGTAAGTAAATTTTATTCCAGTTTGAAATAGGGTCTAAAAAAACTTTAGGGATTTTTCACTTGTTTATTTTTTAATCTTAATAAATATACTTAAAAGTTTTAACTGTTAATAACACATTTTTTAATATTTTAAAAGGTTTTGCACTTTGTTTTTTTATATTTATTACATATTTTGTATTCAATTTTTTTTTCAATCAAATTTTATTTTCAACATTACTTTTATTGTTCTCCATATTTTTTTTTATTATTTATAAATATATATAACCATCATTTATTACTACGTAATCAAACCGTTAGTTACGTATAAAATAATTTTCCAAAAACCGTTAAAAGTTAAACACATGTTTGCTTTTCAAAACTCTGTTTCTATTTTATTTTTAACTTTTGTTGTTGCTGTTGTTGTTGTTCTTGCTTTTGGCTTATTTTCTGTTATGTAGTTTTTTGTTTGTAGTTTTGTTTATTTGACACGAACAGATACTTCCGCCTTGAGAGTTCCGTAACGAATGATACAACAACTGTTTTTCATTTACTACGAAAACACAGCACGATGCAAAAAAGACGACAAAGAAAACCCAAACAGTTCAATTCATGCCAACAGACACTGTTCGTTGTAGTTATTGTTGTTGCAAACAACCCCCTTTATAACGGTGTTTGTGTTTTATTTTGCTTTATTTGTGTGTCTCCATAAGAGTAAACACAGTAGAGATGGTTAGTAAAAGAGCACAAGAGAGAGCAAGAAAGAAAAGAAATACAAACAGTAAATGCAACAATAACGGTAAAACATTGAATACAGTGACACTGTTCTCCTGCGTAACAGAGATTGTTGATGAGCCTGTTGCTTGTCTTAGTGTTGTTGCTGTTGCTGTTGCTGTTGGCAAAAAACGATTGTATAGCGGTCGTAAAAATCACAGTATTCAACTCGTGCCAACCTTTAGTTTAGTTCGTAACAGACACAAATCTTCTCGTTATTCAATCCATTCATTCTATATTATCATTATTAACGTCATCATCAACACGAATGTTGTAACTCATGCATATGTTAGTGGAAGGGAGTTGTAAGCTCTTGCGCAGCCCCTTTTTCTCATCCTCCTTTTAAAAACGTCATTGTTGTGTTGCCACTGGGAGGATGTGAAGCTGCTGTTGTTGCAGTCGATTGTAATGTGTACGTAATATCAAACCAAAAATAGGTTTGATACAATCATATTGTTTTGCTGCTGCTGTTGTCATTTTGGCTTGCTGCTTATGCTGGCTGGTTGTTCATTGAGCGTGACACTTTCGGTTTGGATTTTGGTACGTGTCTATTCTATTTATGTCATATTTATTGTTTTTGTTGTTTGGCTTTTTTTAGAGTAAATATTTTCTATCATATGCAACAGGGAGCAGCAACCACTGTCCGTATCTCCTCTAAAACTTGGGTGAATTAAAAACAAACAAAAGAAAAACACCAATAGTAGACAAAAAATACGAGGTGGATTTAAAAAGTAAATTTATAAACTGGCAAATGTTATTCTTAATAACGTATGTTGAGGCAAAATTACTTAAAATTTGTCTCTAAATAAATCACACGATTTTGGCATTAATGTTTTCTCTATTTTACAAATATATTAAAGTAGGACAAGCCTTTAAATAAATCTATAAAACATTATTATATAGATACGTATATTAAGCAAAAAAATTTAAAAAAATTATTTATTTTTTCAGATAAAATAAATAATTAAGTTTTCAGAAAATTTATATTCTTTTAGATATTTAGAATGTGTTTAATATAGTGCTAGAAAAAATCATTTGTTTATTGATATTCTTTAATTGAATTTTTGACACCAGAGTTACCGATGGCAAACAAAGATTTAGGTACAAGAACGTGACATTAGAAAATTATTTAAATGAAAAATTGATTGTTAAAGGAGATGTGCTTGTCATTTTTTCATTTGTTTGTATATTAATTTGTTGTGGATAGAAGGATAAGTAAATAATAAAAACTTAAAAGGAAAATCACGAGCTAAGAACAAAAACACAAAAAAATATATTTTCAGAATTCAGTACAATTTTCTCATGAAAACAACCAAGATTAGTTGCAAATACATTTGCTTAGAACTATTTAAAACTTGTTTAGTATAATTTATTTATTTTTCAACATTATAATGTTGGGTTTCAATTGACATTTTCATGTAAATGTCCAAAATATACTTAATGGAGTCACAAATAAAAATTGTGAATATTACAGAGGAGTAATAATTATTATAATTACAAAAACCTTTTTGCCTGCCTTCGTACTACCAAAAACAAACTCGCACAACTAGTAGTATTAAGCCAAAAACAGTGAACAGTTGAAGCGTGAAAGAATGGAAATACATCATTTAATATTTGTTGCTCTCTGGTTGCTGTTGCTGCGTATATTTTTTGGATATAAAACCATCATATCAATAACGAACATATCAAACTTTCTTCTACAAATAAAAGCAAAAATAAAAAATGAAAAACAAATAAATTCTGGCAAAAAATATTACTTATACAAGAAACTTAAAACACACACTTTTGCACTTCTGTAAGAGAAACATCCTTAAATCTGTTTATAATAGTAGTGGTGATGATGGCAGTGGTGGCTATAAATGAGTCTGTAGTTATTTTGCTTGTGTCCTTTTTACATCTTATGATGCTCGTTGTTTTTGTTACTATTGCTGTTACTATATACAGGCTATACCGCCCGCGGCTTTGTCCATTTGTGTGTATTTTTTGTTGTTGTTCTTGTTGGGTTCTTTAGCTGCCATGTGTGTGACAGTGCGTGTGTACTGAAACTATGAAATCAATCTCAGCATATAAACAAACAATCTACAACAACAGAATAAAAACTTGTTATTGTTGTTGTTATTTTCAAATTTATTTACATACTGGCCCCTCATTAAAAGGGATTATTGAGCAACATTAAATGTTCATATGTGTTGAAGAACGTGCGTTCGTGTGTGGGTCTGGTTTCAAATCGATTTTTAAAAATTAAATTTCGTTAAATAATGGTTCTATATTTCAAATTTAAATTCTAAATTACTGCAAGGGTCAGCTTACTTTTAGGGGGATTAAATATGTCCATGCTGTGATTTGTAACACTTTTCGAGGTTCATTAACAGAAAGGACACGCCTTAAGTAGAAGACAGTGAAACAAGGACTAACTGTATAAAACAAAATTAAAAAAAATACTGCATTATTTTTAACACAATTCTTTATTTAATGTCAAGTTAATGAACTCTCTGGCTGTATATTTTAATAATAAATAAATGGTGAATTTTAGAAATGAATTTATTAAGAACAGAATCAGAACTTACATTTCATTTTGGTAGGTGTTTGCTAGAACTTGTTCATTAGAGTCATTAGCGTCCTGTAGAACATAATTTTTTAAGAATTCCAGAGAAAAATTATAAAATTTTAAGTTGAGAATTTCAGTTCCAGTTTTACGAAATAATTTCATAAAAAATATTTATAAATATATGTCGCAAAAAATAAGCTTCATACAAGTATTTTTTGGTGTTTCAATAAATTTTTTATATTTTGACACAAATATCCAACTGAGCCTATAATAAATTTGCTAAATAAACAAATGATGTAACATTATATTAAATTATGATAAAATTTGAGCTTCTTATATGAAAGTGTAGTACAAATATGTTTGGCAAACAATTAGTTGCATAAAAGTACTTTTTCTGCATCAACAGTTGGATATTGTATTTTACAGGGTCATTTCTGCAGAAAACTTCATCGGCACCGAATATTAAACTGACATAA
Source organism: Bellardia bayeri (assembly GCA_950370525.1). Lineage (NCBI taxonomy): Eukaryota > Metazoa > Arthropoda > Insecta > Diptera > Calliphoridae > Bellardia > Bellardia bayeri. The sequence goes on from OX493266.1 coordinate 82,184,561, forward strand.
TGTCAGTATGTCCTTGCAAGGCACGCATTGTGTTGGTTGGCCGTTCGTCAAACCGGTGTGAAGAAGACCAAGTGATCATGTCATTATATGAAGATACTGCTAGTAAAACCCCAGGACTATGGCCAATGAAGAGTGTTATTTTAGTTTTATTTTTTTAAATTTTGTGAAATTTACTTTGGAATAATTATTATTTTGGGAAAATCAGAAATTGAAAATAATTTGTAGCAACTATTTAGAATATTTAAAATTGTACGCATTGTTGTTCTAATTCATGTTCAATTGTTTGAGAGCATTGGTAAAAATATGTTAAAAATAAACTTTAAATTTATTACTTAAGTATGTTTGTACATATGTATGTCAAATTAAACGAATGGGTCTATAGATGACAAAATATAGACAAACCCAAATAAAAAATTCAAGTATTTTCAGAAAAATATGTTTCTTTTTAAATGATTTAAATGATAAACCGTTTAAAATTTCTAATTAAACATAAAATACCTATTTTTTGTAATTTTAATATTCTAATTAACAACAACTAACTAATCACAACAAGCCTACAATTTATTCAGCTACTGCCTTAGGGTGCCACCCAAATTATTATCATCAGCAATGTTTAAAATCCCCCACCACTAACACCTTTGCTGCTTAGTTTAAACTATTTTATTTAAACTTTAAATACTCAAACTAGTTTTTGTTAATTTGTTTCGTTTGCTGTTGCTGTTAATGATGGCCATTGAAGCTTGAGAGTTTTAGAAATAAATTTTTGGAGTGTGCTGTGATAATTTCTCTGCTATAACCGGAAACCTGTAACAATGTTTATATGTAGTTTAGATTTGTTTTTTTTTTGTAGGTATAAAAAAACATAAGTTTTTTTGAAGTTTAAAGCCCAACCCACCACCGACACTCAGTGAGCTGTGCCAGCGAGTATTTAAAGTCGTTTTAACATGTGTGTAACACATTGTTGTAGCAAAATTATTATTATTTCTTTTGTTTGCTATTGTTATTGTATTTAAATTTATTTGTTTTCGCTTATTGTTTTGTTGTGGATAATAATACAGAAAACGGAAGTTGTTAACCTGACCATAAAGTTTATAAATAAAAAAGAAAAATATAAAAACTTTTCAATGTAGAGTTTTAAGTCAGTGAGTGTATGAGTGATAGTTGTTTTTTTTTTGTTTGAGGCTAATTTGGGGGAATGAACCAGTGAGAGTGTTTTGTTTTTGGAGTATTGAAATTTATAGAAAATTAATTTTTTTTAAATAAATTTTAAACAATCTTGACTTAATAGTAACAGTACTAGTATGATTCAACAGATGTGAAACTAGAGTCATTATTGTTGGCTTAACAATAATAACATATTCTTTAACTTTATACTTTAAGCAAACAACAAAATATGTTCACATAAGTGAACCGCCAGGAACCTGGTTGTTAGACATTTTCTAAATATTTTTCTGACAACCGTCTGTACAAAGCTTAAGTACTCCATCCGATCTAGTTGCTAGTTTCAGTTTTTCCAATTCCTCGCAAACTTGCTACCTTATTTGTCACAGGTTTAATACAATTATTATGCAAATTTGCTTTGATGTATGTGTAATATGTTTATGGAAAGCTTAGTACCATATATTTGTAAGACTAAAATACAAGAGTAGAGTAAGTCCAAAACTCTAAGAATACTTGGGTTAATTATAAACAATAAAGACAGTTGGAAGAGTCAAATCGAAAATCTATCATCATCTTTAACAAAGCAACTTAATATTATTAAATGTTTGTGTAGTCCCAAGTTCAACTGTAACACATATACACTGGTAGCGATTATAAAATCACTTTTATTATCTAAAATTAATCATGTTCTATCCTGTTATGACTATTCAGCAAAATCATCGTTAAAAAAATTAAAATCCAAACTTTCTTGAGCAATAAAAATGCAACACCTGTAACCAATATGTTATTTGAATCCAACATATTGCCACTAGAAATCCAGCGACATCATTTAACAGTGCGATTAATACAATCTCTTTATAATAAGGCAGATACACCTGTACATTCAATCGTTAAAAAATGTATCAAATATATAGACTATTGTCTCGAACACTAAAACTATTAAAACATTTTTACTTCTAAACTATACAACCATATTTATTGCCGAAATCAGTGCTTTTGTGGTGGCTTTAAATATAATTAATCCAATAACAATATATAAGCATTTATAAGAAATTTTCTAATTGAAAAATTTCCAAATGTTAATTGGTCATTGTGGTATTGAGGGAAATGAGTTATTTTCCAGAAACAATACCTTTAGTTTTACATCTGACAACGTATTTTGTATTTCTTACAAAATAAAAAATAACATGCTGAACAGAAGAGCTTGCATAAAATATGAACGAATTCGTCGGGGACACACTAAACTTTCACACGGTCATATAATCAATATCCAAAACACTACGATTTGCAACTGCAACATCCCGTTAAACAAAATCCTCAAACACATACTCACTTCCCGCTCTAATTTTCAAACCAATCGCAATAACTCCTTCAAAAATATACCACGTCCCATACAACTCATTTCAAATCAAACACATGAATCCATTATACAAATTATATCCTTAATAAAACAATGCAATCTATAAAATATTATCTGATATCACAGCCTAATAAATTTAAAAAATTTCTTTATGTTAAAATATTTATTCAATATAACTCATTTCAAATCCAACACCTGAATCCATTACACAAATTATATCCTTTCTGAAACAAGCCAATCTATAAAATATTATCTGATATCACAGCCTAATAAATTTAAAAAAATTTTAAAAAAACTTATTCGATGTGTAGAGCCTAAGGCCCTGTAGCCATGGCCATGTCTTAAAAACATTAGATTATAATTTGTAATTATCATCTAATGATATACATATAAATAACTAAATATTTAAATAAATATTTGTAAGAATGTTTATTGGTCTTATGAACTGATATATGAAATTGTCGTCCTTGACACTTAATTTTGTTAAATAATAAATATTTTCTAAAATATAATTATTCAAAAATAAATATAATTTGAATAATCTAAGATTAAGATTTTAGTTTTATTATAAACTCTTGTGTTAAAATTATATTTTAAATATAAAATCACTTTTGTCACTTTGTAGGCAATTAGTTTATTTAAATTTAAAATTATTGAAATATTATATAATTATGCTGAATTTATTTTTTATTGAATTTAAAAGAAGCCTGGTAACAAACCATATTCTCTAACTTTTTATTTTAAGTGCAAAACTTAAAAGTTTTTCCCATAATCTAAAATGATTATTAAACATTGAGACCTTAATTTCTTTAACAGAGTCATAAGCACAGACATCTTTTACTTTAAACATAAAATTATGCTAACGCCCCCAAAATATTAGCAATGAATCCAATTACGCTGACAGGGCTCCTGAAATCCTACCCAGCAAAGCATTTTTTTTTTCTTCGTAGCTTGTTAAAATTTCATTTAAAATCTTGTGAAAGAAAAAAATTGCTTAAAAGTGTGAAGAAAGAAACCTTTTAGGGCAGAGAGCTTTTTTTTTCGTTTAGCCAAAAAGAAAACTTTAAATTGTTTATTGTTGTTGTTGTTGTTGCTGTTGCTTATAAAACATAATTGTATGTGTGTACGAGTATAGGTATAAATATATGTATATCTAAGTATTTGTTTGTTGTTTTGTTTATGTAAGTGTATGTTTACTTTAATAAAAAGGGGCCTGAACAAAAGTTTTCTTTGCTTAATGTCTGTGGGAGTGGATGTGGGTGTGAGTTTATTTGAACTCTATTAGTTGTCTCGCAAAACTTTTATGTTTTTTGTATATTTTTGTTTTGTTTTTTTTGGTTAGAGAGCAAAGTGTTTCAAAGTGTTTTACAAAGCCAAAAACATAAAAAGTTTTTGGTTATTGTTGTCTTAGATTTTTGGGCAAAATTTTTACTTTTAGTTTATAAGACTTATTCATGACTCTTGACCTGACACCCTGGGCATGGTGTGATTTGGCTAGCAGTTAATTTAAAGATGCATGAAATATAGAGAATTTTGTTTCAAAAAGGGGAAAGTTTTTATGCTAACGTTAAGCAAGTAGAATACTCTTAATTGAGGCTGTGTTATTGTTTGTAGTAATATAAATACAATAAAGATTTTAAGTAAAAGGGTTTTTATTTTCTTTGGTGTTCTAAAGCGAGTATGTGTTTTTAGAAGATTTTAACCAAAACCAAGTACACCAATGCCACGCTTTGCATCGTTTCATTTTGAGTTTTTTTCAAGTTGCGGCGCTGCTTAATTAGTACTAACTTGCACTGTGCGTCGTTAGATATTCAAGATTGCGTTTTATTAGGTTCGAGACTTTAATTTATTTTTTTAATTTCTGTAAAATCTGCAAAGTAGAAAAAGTGATTTGATAATTGGATTGAAAATCAAGTTGCGCAGAGAATACCATTAAGTAAAATGGTATTTTAGATAAAAGCAAAAAGCATATTTGTTTGCTGACGTAAAACATTTGACCAAATTAGCCTGAAGGAAACTCCTTAAAAATTATAGTAAAACGATAATGCTAGTGGTAGTAATATAAACAATTGCTACAAGGAAATTTATTTTATGTTAAAAAAAAGCTGTTCAGCAAACATTGAACCATTTTTTTTGGGATTTTCCTAACCCTATCTGCGATCTTTACATGGTTTGCTATAGAAAATCTTAATTCATTTTGCGTCGTTCCAATTTGCGTCGTATTTTTTTTGGAACGTAACCCAGACGCAAAGCGAGGTATTGGTTTATATTAAAACCTAATTATACTTCTAATAAGCATAAAACTATGAGGGCGGTTCGGAAACTTCTTAGCCTACAACAGAAAGAGAATAGTTAGTTTTTCAATGGCAAATAAGAAATATTGCTTTGTCAACGTTTCTTTAGAAAATTGTTCGATCGATCAGTTTTCTATAGAAAATTTTGCGATCAGTCAGTTTTCTGTAGAATTCACAATCTGGTGCATTTGAGATTGCAAATATGTGCTACCAACTGTGAATGATCTTTTTAATTTATTTTGCACTACTTATTGCAATATACAAAATTAACAGCTGATTTTATAAATCAAACAAATTTTCAAAAATAAATATAAAAATATGTCCAATAAAAGCACTAAGTAACAGTTGGTGGACTTTTTAATAGAAAATGCTGCTGAAGAAAATATGTACATATATATATGTATATATTAAAAGAAGGTATTAAACATTTACTGCCGTATTCATAATAAATAAAGTATGTTTGAAGTGTGCTTTTAGACAAAACTTTCATACAAAATTTTCTTAAAGTACATTTGAAGTCTGCTTTAATTTTTTATGAATAAGGGCATTAATACATACAAATATATTTATATAAGCAGCGGCAAGTATGAGGATGCGGATGCGTCTATTTTGAACAACTGTTTCTCTGTGAAGGAGTTGTCAGATCGAAAAAAACTTTGACATGTGTTCATATCACAGATGGAAGTTTTCAAAACATTTAACTTTTTCGTGTTTATATCGCGCTTTCTGTTCTAGGCTAAGAAGTTTCCGAACCACCCTCGTATTCAAACAAAAGCTGGCCATCATTTTAGTCAAATACCTTTTAGTATTCTAATATATAATTCTTTTGAAACGATTTATAATTATTAATAAACACTGTGAGTTTTATTCAGAATATTGAGTATGATTAGATTTGTATTTTTAATTACTTTTTACACGTTTTATTTTGTTATTTATCCCTTTAGTAAAATATTATTTGCAATATTTACAAACGAAATTTATGTGCTTGTAATTGTTTAGTGTAAAAAATTTATTTACCAGAGATTTAGATAGTGTCATTTAAAATTGAATTAAATTTTGCTCTCTGGGAGTAGAGATTTATTTATAGATTACAAAAAACTAAATATTATAAATACAAAACAATATATATATATATATATAAATGCTATACAATGCATTTATTTACTACATAAAATCTACATGCAACTGCTATGCATAAAAAAGGGTCAATATTTAAAACAATGTGTCAATAACAATCTCTGTTAAAGGAAAAATAAGAGTACAAAAAAAAACACCAACTGCCAACCAACCAACTTGGAATAACAATATTTATTTCATTGCCAAAAGCTTTTTTGACTCTATTGCTGTAGTAGTTGTAATATAATTCTGTTATAAAAACTACAATAAATACAAATCTAACCTTGCTTACGTGCAATTGAACCTGGAATTTACAATTTACATACAATTTTACATGCATCCATTTATACACACACACACACACACACATACACACCTGATTTCCCAACCAATATATTTTTACCTGGTATTCAAAATACAAATACCAGCAGCGACAGCAAAAAACAACAAAGAGCTGATATGCAGAGAATACAGAGAAAAAAAAACACAAAAAATGAACTGAAGATGAAAATAAACTACGAAATGAAAATAAATGAATAAAACCTAACGAAACAGTAAATTTAAACATATTTACACAATGCAATCGAAATTAACCCATATTGTACTATGATCATGTGACTCAACTTGTGACAAGCATGCTTGAAAAGGCTCTATAAACCAATTTTTCATTTCGAAATCTTTCATGTTTCTTTAATTATCACATTGTTACATTTTTATCTTTCGAAAACGGTGGTTTATTTCCTTTAAATGAACCGGCTAACTAATAAATTAATTATATTATTAATAAGTTTTATATAAAAAAATCACAGCATCAATACTATTTTAAGGAAAATTAACTTGAACATCAAAAAACGCAATTTCAAATTGGTCACATAATTAGAAACTAAGAAATATATGCAAAAAACCTTAGTGAGGTTTAAAAAAATGGACTTAATAACCCTTGTTTTTGACAACATTCGCCAGTCTTTTTAGTAAACTCTTAATTAAACGCTGGCATATTTGCAGATATATGTTTTTCCAGCTTTGTTGCAGCAACTGAAAAAATTCCTCATTATTTCATGGACTTTTGCCGTTTATGTCTCTTTTTACAATTGCCCATAAGTTTTCAATTGAGTCAAGAACAAATAATATTTTGATATTTAAAGTCAACACTTTACTGTGTTCACTGTCACTGAAGTGTGCGTTGGGTCATTATCAGGCTGGAAAATGTATTGGACGGGCATGTTCTCAAAGCAATACGGTTCATTTACATTTTTCAAAATGCTTTTATATTGATGCTGATCCATTATTCCCTGAACTCATGCAATTGGACCCACACCACGCCAAGAAAAGGCACCCAAGTGTTTCACTGTTTGAACATTGTACCTAGGCTCCCTGGCTTTATTTGAAGGACGTCTAACATGCGATTTTCTATTAGATTCGAACAAGTTAAACTTAGGTTTGTCGATCCAGAGAACTCTACTCCAGTAACGTATATCTTTTCTAAGCATTTCTCTTGCAAACCGCAACCGCTTCATGATATTTTTTTGAGACATGAGGTTTTTTTTTTGTGTAATGCACTCACGAAGTCCTGACTTATTTACACGTATTCTTCTTGTCCGGGTGGATATTTCTGCGCTTATTTGCTGTCCAATTTCAGCTATTATTTCGCGCGATGACAAAAATGGATTTTTTTACTGGCTCTAGAAATAACTCTATCTTTTGCTAAAGTGGTCTTTCGCGTCCTAGGTTTCCTAGCTGGGGTTGCAAACTCCTTTGTATTTTTGTACAAGTGAATTGCACCAAATACCATTTTTTGAGCAATAAAACTTTTGTGCAATAGCCGACATTGAAAGTTTTTCAATTTGGTAACAATACATAATTAACCATCTCATTTCTGAAGTACAAATACAAACAAGTCATGTTTTTGCCCATTTTCGAAACTCAAATTATTACAAGTCAATCTATTTGTCACTAATATTTTGAAAAATTTAAAAGTTGAAGAGAAAAAATGCGCGTTTCTAATTACGTGGCCAGCAAAAAGTAACACAATTGTAAAAATATAATATTTTTCTTTTCTTTATTTAACTTAGAACTCAGCGTGTTGTGCATCAACAACAATGTTGATTGTTTACTTATTGAATAACGGTAAGAGCAATTTACAGTGTAGGTCTTGAAAAAAGCTACACAGCGATCTTATTATATCAAAGCATCGTTTCTAATTATATGTCCACCAATGTATGTTTATAACAGGCTGTTATCAACAATGTTTGCAAATATAAACTTCTACAAATGCAAATGTTTCTAAACAAGTTGTTTGTTGATAAACATGCTGTATATTGATACCGGTCATTAAATTTAAATTGAAATACAATTTCGTAACAATATTCTGAAAAATATTTTGAAATATTCATAGTTTACCAAGAGAGGTAATAGAGTATCTGTGGAAATTTTTTTTTATTTTATTTTATTATTATTAAGTCAATTTATTTATTTCAATCAATTATTTCATTTCATTATTTCATATAGATTGTTAAATTCACAAAATAATCTTCTTAATGGGTTAGCTTGAGCATAATTAGTGCTAACATGTTTGACATACAGTGGCTTAAAATGGCGGGAAAATCGTTGAGGAACATTAAAAGTAACATTGTTTACAAGGAACTCGGAGCAGACTTCACCATTAATTATATTGATCATAAATGTTACATTAAACATAGTCCTTCTACTAGATAGAGTTGGTAATTTAATCAATTTAAGTCTATCGATGTCTGATGGAAGGTTAATATCAGGATTCCAAGGTAACCCACGTAGACAAAAGAGTAAGAATTGTTTTTGTACAGACTCTATACGCTGAATATGAATATTATAATAAGGATCCCAGATACTAGAGCCATATTCCAATATAGGTCTTACTAAGGAAATGTAAAGTTGTTTTGTGACATAGGGATCATCAAATTCCTTAGCCCATCGCTTTATAAACGCAAGTACACCTCTAGCTTTATTTATCATCATGGTAATGTGCGAAACAAAGTTTAATTTGTTGTCTAGTAAAATTCCTAGATCAAGAAAATTTTCAACAATTTCAAGCCAGTAATCACCCAAAGTATAATTAGCAGGAATATAATTACTTCTTGAAAAACGCATAAGTTTACACGTTTTTAAGTTTAATTCCATTATGTTGAGACTGCACCACAAAAATAAATTGTTGATATCGGATTGGAGCTATAGATGATTCAAAGATTTAGAGAAACTCAAAAATATTTTAACATCGTCAGCATACATTAGAATGTTACAAAAATTTAAAACATTTGGAAGGTCGTTGATGAATAAGGAGAAAAGAATTGGACCAAGGTGGCTGCCTTGAGGAACACCAGAAGTAACCAAAATATTTTTAGAGTATTTATTATTAAATTTTACACATTGAGTTCTATCCAGAAGATAAGATTTTATCCAGTTTAGACTGCGAGATGTGAAACCAAGAAGATCCAGTTTAATAAGAAGAAGTCTGTGATTTACTTTATCAAAAGCTTTACTGTTTCCTTTTTTAGTAGTTTGCACTTTTTAATGTTCCAAATAGTTCCACTCTTAAAGTTGTATCTGCTGACAACAATTTAAACTGTAAATACGTTCTGACATTATGGTATGGGTACGCTTTTCATATTACGGAGTGCAGCCAATACATTGCTTAAAATCAACAACAAGACAATAACCCAAAACATGCCATCAAAAAAGCACGTTAGAGGTTCATTTAAAACAATATTGAGGTTATGGAAAAGGGGGCGAAAGCAATCAGATGACTTGAACTCAAGAGAAAGTCTTTGGGCTGGCATAAAGAAAAGTGTATCTCAAATAAAACCGAGTAATGGTATGGTCACACTTGGCAAATATTTGCCAAAAAAGACGTAACCACTAAATAACATATATTTGAATTCATTTATTTGTTTAAAAATACTTTTCTTATTTAGGCCAAAGCTCAACAAATATTTAGTTTTATTTTTTTTAATGCTGTTTGATCTTGCAAAACTCTTGTAAGTGTAAACAATGTCAAACAAATTTGTGTTAAGACAAGTGGTTACGCTTTCTTGATTAAATATTTACCAAATGTGACCGTACCTTAACAATGAGCTAATTCATAGTACTATTGCAACACCTTGTAAAAATTCGGCAAAAACGTTCTGGCTTAAAACAAACAAATAATTTTTCATTAAGACCACGCACCAGCGCACACGATTGTTTTAACAATGGCTAAAATGAATGAATTAAAGTACTTTATTCTCCGGATTTAGCTTCCAGTGATTTTTACCTGTTTCCAAATCTAAAAAAATTCCTTGAGGAAAAATATTTTAATCAAGGGATAAAATTGCTAGTGTGTTGATGTTTAAGGAGATAATATTAAAAAAGAAATTATTTTTGAAAAACTAACTATTCTCTATTTCTGTGCTAGGCTAAGGAGTTTCGGAAGCGCCCTCGTACAGTCGAACCCTGCATTCAGTTGTGTATTACCACAGCTGTATGACCGTCATATGTTGCTCTCAATATAGCTAGTTGAAATTGTAAATTAGTTTACCCACTTGTAAGATTTCCAAAAACTAAAAAAAAACTTGTACATTTCCCCAATCAAACTGACCACAATGACCATACATTTCATCACTTTAGCTGATCACTTTTAAAATACAAAGTCACAGTAATTGTATGCAGCTACATAAATTTTTATTACTCAAACACATAATGGGTTAAATGGGTTTCTGGGTAGATATACATACATATATGAGAATTTACTAACTTTAACTAACCAAGCATTTAAAGACATTAATGGACACATCTATGGAGATAGATAGAAGAGAATGAATGAATAAAACACAAGCACCGACCAACAATCAAACAAACATACCAGTCATACAAAAACATAACAAGAGAGGGAGGGTTTACAAAACAGAAAAAAATAGTACATACGTACTCAAAATTCGTTATAGCAGGCAGCTAACAACGCGTTCCAAAAGGCATTAGGTACAATTCATTGATAACCGATTGTTATGGAACCCAAATATTCACTGAACTGTAATGAAATGAATTAAAGCAAACGTGTAGCCAACGACTACAACTGCTGCTACAGTTGAGTATGAGAACATTGATGCTATTTGTAGTTGAAATAAATAGCGAAACAGGTAAGAACTATTGGTAAAAAGCCATACGGTATAAAATCAATGGCAACGGTAGCAATCGTTTGCAATAAACACACCAAAAAAAAAAAAGGGCCAAAGGCCATTGATGGGACACATTCATATGTTTTACTGCTATACTAAAAAACGAAATCCCTGAATGTGAAAAAAATAACAAGAAATTGTTACTCAATCCTACAATTGTTGTACAGAAAAATTAAAAAGATTCTATAGTTTCTTCAACATACAACTTCATATGGTAGATTTGTTGTGTAAATAAAGTTGCTACAATGACTTTTTGCCATTTTTTTCATTCATTCATTCATACATTCATTCATTTATAGTATATGGAATATCAACCTATTTATTTAACTTGGAATAAATTCAAATAGTTTTACATACGAGTGTCTATTGGAAAATTGTAAATGTGTATTACAGGTATTTTAAACAGTTGTGGTATAAATAAGAGTAGGTTAGTTCTAAACCGCTAAAGTTGCAGTTTTAGTAAATTCTGGTGTTTAGGAGTTAAATATTATGCCTTGATAGTTATTAATAAAGTTATCAATAACCGAACAGATTCTTTAAATGAAAAGATTGGGCTCTTTTTGGAAATTAGTTTGAGACTTTAAAAGTTTAAATATGGTATTGTGGTATACACTATTGGCTACTTCATGGAAATTTGAAATTTGTAAGGCAAATTATATGTAAAGGGTGTTTTTCTTAGATGTATTAAACTTTAAGTTGACAAAACTTGTTTAACTGGCGGCCATTTTATCAGCTGTCAAATGATTTAGGACATTTCAACATGAATAGACTGACGCCTGAACAAAGCTGCCAAATTGTGCAAATTTATTTTGAAAATCATGGTTTTGTTTGAACCACTATGCACTACGTCCATTTTACGATCAACATAATTCTCTACCCGAGCAATTAACTCGATAAACTATGGAACGCTTTTGTACCACGTATACTCTAAATAAGAACACGCATCCAGAGACACATCGTACAGTGCGTACAGAAGAACCTATTGCTTCTGTAGAGCGTAGCATAGAGGGAGACCCGAATCAGTGTATCAGCCATCGTGCACAGGAAGTAAATATGTGTCCAATCACTTTATGGTATATTTTGCGGAAAGATCTTGGCTAGCTTGCTTAAAAAATACAGCTCGTGCAAGAATTGAAGCCACGCGATTATCCAGCAAGGCGTAGATTCGTTGAATGGGCCAAAACAAATTGCCGTTGATCCCGATTTTCATTAGCGAATTTTATTTAGCGATGAAGCTCAGTTTAGGTTGAATGGATACGGCAATAAAAAAAACTGCCGTATTTGGCAGTAGTGATAATCCGCAATGTATGTCAAGACATCGTTACATTCAGAAAAACTGGCTGTTTGATGTGCTTTATGGGCTGGTGGTATTATTGGTCCGTACTTGTTTAAAATGAAGCTGGCCAGAACGTTACAGTCCCTGGTTATTGCTATAAAGCCATGTTTACTGACTTTTTTGTTCTTGAATTGAACAATTATGATGTGCAGGAGTAGTAGTCTTAACAAGACGGCACAATATGTTACACATTTCATGCCACAATTGTTTTATTGAAGAAAACGTTTGGTAACCACATAGTTTTACGTTTCGGACCCATGATATTGGGATCTAACTAAGAAGTCTGTTTCATATTCCAATTCTTCTGCCGATTCAGCACATGACAATTACAGATATTATGTATATATTTTTTTTATTTGTTGACCTAGAAAAAAACTATCGGAAACCTATTTAATGGCGGCAAGGAAAAGTTGCGATAAGATCTAATACACATGATTACAATATATTCAGATATTATATATCTAATATATGTAATTGTGGAGCAGCCTTAGTATGCCGAACGTGTCACTGTATGAATCGTTATGTTCAATTGAATGTAATCGAGTCAATTACAGCCTTAAAACTTTAAATCTGTGAAATTATTAACGAAAAACACCCCACCTGCGCTTTCGCTAAAGAACCCACATATGATCGTGGTGGACAGCTTGAAAATTTACTTTTTGAAAATGTGAGTTTTATAAAGCCGGAGTTATTAAACAGCTTTAATATTTACTTTAACTCAAGCTTTTAAATTTAACAATTAACTTAGCGTATTGAGCTCCACTGAATCCAAGAAAAAAAGTATAATTTATTTATATTAGGTTAGAATAAAAGTTTGATATTATCTATTTTCTAAAAGGGATATCTTTTAAGCCGTTTTATTTCATCGCTATCATTTGGAAGGTTAATGGCTAATAAGGTTGGATGGTTAGTTAGTCTATTAAGATATCTGTTACTGAATTTATTTATTTCTTATTTAATTGTCGGCATACCAAGATCATGGTATATATTTCCATTATTGACGAACCAAGGGGCATAAGTAATTAATCTTAAGGTTTTTGATTGGTATCTTTGTAGAACGTTAATGATAGAATTGCTGACGATTCACTATAGTTGTACGCCGTAAGACCAAATTAGTTTAAATATAGTTTTGTATAACAGTAATTTATTTTAAAACGATAGAGTCGATTTAGGACCTAAAAGCCAATAAAGTTTCTTAGTTTTTTGGTTTAATTTTTTCCTTTTAATTTCGATGTGTAAGCTCCACGTTAATCCTCTATCTAGATGAAGTCCTAAGTAATTTACATTTTTTGATACAGGGAGCATTTAGATGTACTTGAGGACAATAATTTTTACTTAGTGTAAACGTGACATGCACTGATTTATCAGTATTTACCTTTATGTTCCATTTATTAAGCCATTTTTGTATGCGATTAAGTCCAGTTTGAATTCTGTTAGTAGCTGCAGAAGGAGAGTCCTTGGAAGCCATAATAGCAGTATCATCGGCATATGTTGCTATGGTCAAATCATTGGATGTTGGCATATCAGAAGTAAAAATATTATACCATATTGGACCCAATACACTTCTTTGTGAAACACCAGACTTAATCAATCCAAAAGTAGACTTTTCGTTATTTACTTTAACATAAAAATTTCTTTCATGCAGATAGGATTTTAAGAGAATATACAAAGGAGCTGGAAATAGTTTTTTAAGCTTGCATAATAGAACCGAATCAAAAGCTTGCTGTATATCAATAAATACAGCAGAACTGTCAAGTTTTCGCTCTGGTGCTTAAGAAATAACATCAATAATACGATGACATTGTTCTCGGGTACCGTGCTTATGCCTGAATCCAAACTGATGATCGGGTATCCGTAAGAATATGAAAACATTTAAAAGTTTAGTAAAGTTTAAGGAAACAAAATGTTCGTCGTGCTAAATTTGTGTTCCTAACTATTTGCCAAATTGCTACTGGTTTAATTTTCTTTCGATTACAATTTTCCAAGTTTTTTTTTTAATTTTTTCATGCTTGCAGTCCTTTAATCACCAAGCTAAAGTCTACACATTTGTATTTGCAATAAAATTACAAAAAAAAAAAAACAAAATACTCGAACATTCGTACGTAACATTTATTCAAGTGGACATTTGACTAAGAATATTGTAAAAAAGAAGGAGGCAAAACTAAGAATTACCAAGACTACGGTTGTATACTCAGCTTTTACTCCATTAAAGACGTAAATAACTCCAATAATACAGATGCCATTGATACGATATATATAAAATATTGGATACATTCAACCACCTAGCTATCTACATATACAAATATACTCGTATATATACATATATACATATACTTACATATTTGCTTTTAAATGGAAAAGTATGACCAATACTATATCCCATTTGCTTTATTTGTATTGTATTGTATATGTATGTATGTATGTATGTATGTATTATTGTTGTTATTATTTTTGTTGCTATTGTTGATTTCCATTCATTTCTAGAGCTGTGTGTTGTTTATTGTAGTAAGTCCTTCTAAACGAAAATCAACTGTCTATATTTATGATTATGTTTCGGGTTATTGAACATTTAGATATGTATGTATGTCCTAACAAATGGACAGACTTGATACTTATAAAAAAAAAACATTATTAATATTATTATTGTTGTTGTTATGATGATGGGAAACAACATTGTTTCTTTTTATCAACAAAATTTATCCTTATCAGTTTTTGATGAATTTATTGTTGGTAAAACAAAATAAACGTTTTATGTATTCATTTCTTTTCAGTTGTAGAGTTTTTTACTACTGCTTATCTAAATAAAATTGCAATTTTATTTATATTATAAAATTGTTTGGGGGTTGGTTTTTGGTGGCAGTAGATTTAAATCGCAAAAACCATGAAACATTATATAAATAGTTATTAGAATTTCAATTTCAATCATTTTTTGCTCGCTAGAGTTTCTATTAATATTTTAAGAGTCAATTATTTACTTGACTCATAATTAGAGGAATAGTCTTTGATAATCCAATTCTGAATAAAATTAAATTAACTTGCTGATGCTTTATCATTCCTTTAAAGAGTTACTCATCTAAAGGTGGATTCACCCATTCGTTCTGAACAAAATAATTGTTCGGATAAATTTTTTTTCTTCTTTTTTTAGGAGAGAGAGAGAGAAACTATTCATATGAAAAAAACTTTGCTCGAAGAAATATTTTGTTCGTAACAAATGGGTGAATTCACATTAAAGTTGAAACATGTAGAAAGGGCCTTAAAAAAATTAAGTTTTTTTTTCCTAAAAAAGTCTGTAAATTTTTTATTATATTTAATTTGGTGCAGGTGTGTAAAATAAAATCTGTTTCTATTAAACGGTCATATCCCCTACTAGCCCCGCAAAAACTTGGTTAATATTGAACAAACATTTTAGGATTGCGTAAAAAATTCTAAAAACCCAAAGCTCCAAAGCTCTATAGTCCTTAATGTTATTTAATAACATAAGTTTTACACGGTACACTGTTTACACTGTGCCACTTTCGTAAAAAAACTAAATTTTTGGAAAATATTTTTCCTTTTTCAGAAATTTAGATATTTAAAAATAAAAATTGCTAAAATTATAATGCCATTGTTTTAAAAACTACAACTACTTGCATTTATTCTAAATTTTGTTATGATAGTTTAAACTATTGAAATTTTACTTTCATTAAAACTAAAATTTTGCTATACCTGCACTGCGAGACATGTATAAAATTATTATATTTCACAAATGTTTCAATCTTCAAGTTCTAATGTTTCCATTAATACCAAATACTTGCATAAAAAGCCCATATTTACTATTTTGAAGCTTCACAAACCTTGTTAGCTTTAAACATTTTTTAATATTTTTTCATATAAATTAGTGTTGTTTTTATCCGACCTTTCAGTTATAATTTTTAAGAAATAAAATTGTTTGAGCTCGAGGTCATTGTATGCAAACTGGTAATTAAAATTTATAGGGTCCCAGAATAAATATTGTTTGTGAATTAAATCTGGAATTTGTAACCGTTGCTTCGATTGAAATAAAATTTCATATAAACCTGGCCAAGGAGTCTGCGAGTTTAATTTTTGTAGATACATAGTAGGATTTTCAGATCCCGGAATTTGGGATTTTAAAAATGTGAATCCCGAGATTTTTCGGAATTTTTGTTTCTTATTAAAGCAAATTGGTTTATTAATAATAAAAGCTATTTACTTCAAAAAAGTAAATTATATTAACTATAAATGTATTTGAAAACAAACATTTTCTGTCCTAATAGCTGCAATTTTTATATTTACTAAAAGTTTATAAAGCTAATTTTGTATTTTAATTAAATAGAGAACAAGTTAGAGTGCTATAATTGGCTATGCCGAATCTTTAATGCCCTCCACCCAAACGTAATAAGAAGTACAGAAACTACACTGGACTATAATATCCTAATTCTGTGTTTTCTATTCAGTCTTAGTGCAAATTTTATTAAGACAATATTATCTGTTCGTCGTAATTCACTAATGTGATTTTATTTTAAGCGTTTTAAAATTTTATCTAACTTTGACCATTTATAATTGATATAATTACCGATTCTGATTGTAATTTACAGAGTTTGTCTGATTTTCATAATAATCTTGATTGTAATTTAACAATTTATAAAATTAAAAGAACATTTTTACATATTCACTACAAGTTAAGAAACAGAGTATAAAAAAGGGTAGAATATAACCCAGCAAAAATTTTACTTACAAATTAAATTAAAAAGTAATAGGAAATTGTCGACCAGACTACTTACAAATCTACTATAAAAAGTACTTATTTTTAAGTGAAAAGTTTTTTTTATTCAGGCTAGTGGTTCAAGAATTTATATTAAAGAATACTATTGTAACGCATTGGAACAATTGGCAAATTGGAATGCATTTTCTACCCGGCCAAGGGCGTCATCAGCAATCTTCATTGTCCATTATCAATCTGTAAATATCATCTATTAAACTCACCGTTTTTTGAGAAATAGAATATGAGAATTATCATATTTCTTTTTTACGTGTTGTGAGTCAGAACGAAATTTACGTACGTTTACAATGTGTGTGTATTCTTTATATGTCATTCTATTTATAGAATTTGTATTATTACAAATTGTTTTTGCTTTTCTTGCTGCGTCTACTTTTTTGGTAGTCTTATTTTTGTTCGAGATGTCTCAAAAGTAATGAGTTATAATTTTAATACTTAAAACCAAAAAATGAATAACATATTTTTATACTTAAAAGTTTTATAAAAATTTAACAAACTTAATAAATATTACGGAAACTTATTGCAACTGATATTAATAACGATCTATAATCATATACTAACATTTCAGTTTTAACTGCCCACTTTTTGTTCAATTCTGTTTAGAAAATGGACCAGTAACTTTAAGTATGTATCCCTTTTATTCTCTTTCCCTTCTCATCCAAAAGTACTTGCCTTGAAGTCAGAAAGCGGACTAACTCCACTAAATCTATTCATTTGAAGTAAATTTTTTGGAATTTATAATTATGATCTTTTTTATATATATGTATAATTTACATTGCATATATATGTATATATATATAAGATATATATAAGCATTTATTTAATATATATTTAGTAATACAAAAAACTGGCGAATTAAGCTAGGAAATAATGAATCCTGGAAGTCATTAAAATTAAGAATGTAAGTAAAGGTTTTGCTGGGAAGAGTTATATACAACTATATTTTTTCTCTGTGTGTATATGTTGCCAAAAAGATGAGAAAAGTTCATGGTTACTAAGGGCAAAAAGTAAAAGTTAAGAATCACGCATTTTTAAATACGTCAATTTGATTTCTTAAATATGCTTTTGAATGATATCATCGAGCTTAATAAATTCAAGTCTTTACTAAAGAGTAATGACGTCTAGTAAAGAGGTAGCAAAAACGTTTCAGCAATACTATTTTACAATATATTAATATCTCAAGTCTTGTGGAATAGGCGCCACACGATTTGCTTGTATCGTTTTATCGTTTTATCGCTTTAGCTTTTTGAATTATTGAAGTCAACCAGAACGAATTTTCAAGGAACTTGGGCTCTATTTTCTTGATAAAAAGAACAATTTCATTTGAATTTTTGTATCCTTGTAAGTGATTTGTAAAAAGGATTAGCCAATACTTTATATCCTTCTCTAACGCAATGTAACTATATATCTGATTTTATGTTTCATAATATTTTATAATCTTTACATTTCTTTGCCTCTTGATTTATGGCCGACTCATGTATTTTGCAATAAAAATCTATGTATATCAATAACATTCATTCTAGTCTCCATTTTCATTAAGCCATAAACAGTATAATAAAATTATAAACAAAATATAAAATTTCCTAACAAAAGTCCTTAAAAAAAATAATGTCTTAGTAACATTTCTCAAGTTGCTGCTCCAATATCTATTTGTAGGTATCATAACACAAAACAGCTAAAACAACACCAACAACAAAGATAGCAGCAACAACGTAAAAACAACGATCAGGTAAATTACCCAAAACTATACATTTTTTTCTCATAAAAGTCAACCACATAAATGCCGGAAAAAAAACTCGATTAATATGAAAAGCAAACAAAGGATATACATAGATATACTAGAAAATGAACTAAGAAAAAAAAAAATAACCCAACTAAAAGCAAAAATACTTAGAAAACAAGCAAAAAGTGTTGTAATAATATTTTCTTGACCAAAGTAACCAGGCAACACAGACAACAACTCGTGTCTGTAAAGGTATGCTGCATTGGCTGCCACGTATCCTCCAACACTCATACACTCTGGGATATTAAGAAAAATGTAAAAATGCAGCAAATATTTAATAAAAACAAAGTTAAGGGGTTTTTCCTCTTAGAGTAGATGACTGCAGTAACTAGTTGATTGTATTAGTAAGTATGTACATACATTTATTGCCACATTTAACCACGTAAGACAACAATAATTCATACAAAATACATTTAAGGTCAGAGGTGGTCGTTCTATTACACAGACATTTGCCTGCTTGTTGAATTCTCTGCGTTTGGAATGTTTTTCTTTTAGTTTTTTTGACTTTTTTTTTTTTTTTGGAAAAATAATTTCTTTTCTTTTTTTGTTTTTTTTCTGCACTTTGTCTATAGTTTCAACAGAAAATTATTGTTTAAACTTTGTTGGAAATTAATTTAATGTGGAGATTTTATAACAATCGCTATAATTTCATTTTGTTGTTTGGTTTTACAATGTTTATTTTTGTTTTCTAAGAGAAGGATTCTGTAGGTTTCGAGAGTTTTAAGGACAATATTTTAATTGAAACGGTAAAGTATGTAAAATAGGGAAACCTATTGGAAATGATATTTTTAATATAAGATATTCAATAGCAGCTAACTCAATGGCTAGCAGATACTTGCAGAATAATTTTTAAATATAGCTGGTCTTAATAATTTGCGATAAAATTCTAATTTTTTTTATTTTATTAATTTTAATTTTAACAAGTATTTTCTTAAATATATTTATTTTTTGATAGTAAAATAAACTAAACTTGCTACACGCTTATTTAATAATAATTAGCATACAACAATTTGCTAACAGTTTTGCCCACAAACTTATACATACATATATTGGTAACAAAATTAAATCAAAATTCTCTTTATCAAGGTTCATATGTATGTATCTAAAACCTTAATATTATTAAGAAATTTTTTTTAAGGTGGATCCGTGAAAGTATTATATACTCATTTATCAGAATCTACTTATTATACTGAATATAAAAAAGATCTTGTTATAATTCGTATGTACCTAAAAAAAAAAATATTACCTGCTGTAATAATTGAAATAATGATGACCAAGAAACCGCTCTATAAGTCGAAGACTTGAATTTGGACGCTCATAAGCAGTTGTGATTCAAAAATATTGGCCCTAATAAGTCATTAAACAATATTCTGTTTACTTTTTCTGCTGAAAGTTTATAAAGCTAGTAAGTCCCCGTTTACACAGGGAAACATTTAGAAGGGAAACATCTGAAATTCTCTTTTGTATTTTCCTTCGCGGTCATACTGGGAAACATTGTTGTCGGAAACATTCCAGTTTATATTTGTTTTTTGACATTTGTCTAATTGCAGTGTTCTTTTCTTAATTTCTACTGTTTTTGATTTGCTAATATAAGTATGTATATTCGATGTGTGAAATAAATAAATAAAGTATAAAAAATAAAATTTATATTATTTTATTTTACATTATTTATTTTTTTAGTTTTATTCAAACAAAGTCAAATATAAAACATAGACAACAAAGCACGCCGAAAAGAAATAAAGCAAATCTCAAAAAGCAAATGTCAACAATAAGAATGAAAGCACAAACCGTGCATCCCAGAACGGGAAACAAATTTCATATTCTCTTAAATGTGAATAATATATATGTATATGTATTATAATTGTTAAATAAATATTCATATGTTAAAAGGGGAATCACAATTGTCGTTATCAAAAATACAAACATAAAGTGCAGCGATAGTTTCAATAAAAGCTGTAATTCGGGGTTTTTTTCCCCGTATTAATCTAACCTATAAGCTTGTTTAATAAATTTAGGTTTTTTTTTTCAAATGCCTGCTTTTATTTTGAAACATTTGTAGAATGTAAATTTCGCGCCAAAAGCTCTGCTCATCTTTTAAGACTAAGAACTCATTAAGTCAATAGAGAATGTTCTGCATAGATCGAAAGAATTAATAGTCTGGACGAAAAGGCGGGTGAGACAAAACTTCTTAACCACTTATTTCTTAACAGTTTTTAACAGGTCTTGCAACATGTGTGCGAGCTTTCGCACAAAAAATTTTAAAAAACACCAAAATAGGTGCGAAACGCACCAAGTTGACAACGTTGTGGATAAGTCCTAACGGAATAAGCAATAATTAAGTTCTGAACATCTTCTGAAAGAGACCAGCATTCAGGGTGGTTGGTGTAATTGATATGTCTACGATATCTTGAATCACAAAATAAGTATGTGACGATGTAGACGCCATTCTGTAAAACGAAGACATTTTTCGTTGGAGAATAAATGTTTTGGAAATATTTTTGCGTTTATTCTTAAAACTCAATATTTTTAATTGGCATACTTCTGACATTACTGATACATATCACTAACGTCTTTGTCCTTATGATTGGTGTATTTACTCCTACACTGTAGACTTCCAAGTGTAAGTATGAGCAACTTTGGCCAACTCATTGTGTTACTAAGATTTTTGTTTGGTTTATTATTTTTTTTTTGCTATTCCTTCTTTATATAATTTTCAAAATTAATTATGATTTGACTTTACTAAGTTTATGTTATTAAGCTCTTTTTGCCATGCCATCCATTTTTTCGTGTTTTTTTTTTTTTGTTTGTAAGTAATTCGTGGTTTTTAATTCACATTTTATCTTTTGCCGGAATATTTCTTTAAATTATGGTTGTATTTTGACCATTTTTTTTTTGTAACTTCTCTAAATGAAATTAAGTATTTTAAGCTGATATGCTTTGAGAATGCTTATTGCAAACAAGCATTCTAATTTTATAAAATGAAAAAATCGTGCCAAAAATGTTAATTGGATTTTCTGTGGAGTTTTTTTTTTTTTTATTTATTTTTATTTTGTGGCTGATTGCGAATGTAAATGTTGTTGTGGCAAATAAGCAAATTGTCACTAAATACGCATTAATAGAATTTTATGGATTCATTTATTTGCTGCCTTTAAGTCATTTTAATTTGTAACGAATTTACATATTTAAGTTGAAAATTAAAATAAAGTAGGTTAAACACATTTTAAAATAAAAATTTATAGGTATATGCAAATTAGTTTGAAATTAAGGTACGCGGGGACAATAAGTAAATTGGTTTCTATGGTAAGATAATTGAAGCATTAAAGCTGGCCATAGATTTTCTTTATTTTTTAGTATTTTGGTGTTTAAACATGGCTTCTGTTATTCTGCCTTCTTAGGCTTAAAGACATGGATAGCCAAGGAGTATCGGAGTATCCTAGTTAAAGTTTTGAATATGAACCCTACAAACTATCCATGTTCTTGGTGTTAATTAAAAAAGCTTTCTTTTTCTTCGAAAATGTAGAATTTTGTGTTTAAAAAGCTTCATATGTCCGACCATATAATACCCTACAGCCAGTATATGTTTTTCAGCAATGGGCGTTATATGGGAGATATAACCTATTGTGGACCGATCATCCAAAAATTTAGTGTCATGATGTCTATGAATATAAGTATTATGTATGTTAAACTTTATCTCGATATAAATACTTTTAAAAGATTTATCTAGGTTAAAGTGAATTACAGAGAGTGTCTTATATGGGAGTTTCGACTAATTAAGGACTGAATATTATAAAATTAAGTGTCGTCAATTCTGTATACACGAAACATATCTGTGTTAAATATTATTTGGATACCAACATTTTTACGAGATTTATGGTCGTTAAAGTGATTTTCGAAAGTGGGCCTTATATGGGAGCTACGACTAATTATGGACCGATCACAATAAAATTGTACCGTTTTATTTGTATATATATGGAATATATTTGTGTTAAATATTGTTTGGATACCAACATTTTTGAGTGAGTTATGCGCTTAAAAATGATTTTCGGAAGTGGGACTTATATGGGAGCTACTACTAATTATAGACCGATCTTCACAAAATTTTTAGATGTGATTTAGCTCCATGTACTACTTATTTGTGTTGAATTTTATTTGGAGACCAACATGGGCCTTGGCGCTACGACTAATTATGGACCGATCATCATAAAATTTTATCAAATTATTTCTATAATCTGAAACATATTTGTGTTCAATATTATTTGGACACCGACATTTTTAAGAATTATGCTGTTTAAAGTGATTTTCATAAGTAGGCCTATGGTCAATTATGAACCGATCTGCACAAAATTTGTAGATCTGATTTGGCTTCATTTACCAGTCATTTGTGGTGAATTTTGTTTGGATACTTGCAAAATTCATACATTTAGTATATTTAACCCCTATTTCGGGAGGACATTTGTATGGCGGCCAGGTGAAATAATGGACCGATTTCCACCAGTTTCAATTCGATGCGTCCTTAGGCGAAAAAGTATCTTGTACCAAATTTTATTGAAATATCTCAAAATCGGACCTATACTCTGCGCACAAGCTTTGCATGGACAGCCAGCCAGCCAGTCTTCCAGATGGACGGACGGTCATCGTTAAATCGACTCAGGAAGTGATTCTGAGTCGATCGGTAGAATTTAAGTTGGCTGTTCGACGAATGTTTATGGGCATTACAAACATCAGCACAAATCCAATATACCCTCCCTACTATGGTGGTATAGGGTATAAAAACTGACGCCCACAGATGATTATAAGGAATATTTTCCATTGTTTTCAATGTGCGGGATATGATTTGTGCAGTTCAGAAGTGGTGATTTTGACACGGAAGTCAAAGATCGTCCAGGTCAGCCAAAATAGTTTGAAAACTTAGAATTGGAGACATTTGACTTCTTGAAGATAGTTGTTAATCTCAATAGGGGAATCTTTGGAACTTACTTAGGCAGCAATTTCAAAACGTTTGCAGGCAACAGTGTTCATACAAAAGCAGGGAATTGTATTATATGAATTGAAGACGAGAAAACGTGAAACACGATTTATCATGTCCCAAATGCTGCTTAAATGCTATAAAAGGAAATCATTTGTACATAGAATCATTACTTGCGAAGAAACATGCATCCATTACGATAAACCAAAGCCTAAAGGTACGGCAACATTTGGCAAATATTTACTCAAAAATGTGTAACCAATTATTTTAGCACAAATTTGTTGGACGTTGTTTACACTTATAAGAGTTTTGCAAGATCAAACAGCATCAAATAAATTAAAACTAAATAAGAAAAGTATTTTTAAATAAATAAATGAGTTCAAATATATGTTATTTAGGGGTTACGTCTTTTGCGGTAAATATTTGCCAAATGTGACCGTAGCTTAAGTGATTGTTTTTGAAGCCCGGCCAACCAGCCGAATAGACACCAAAGCTAAATATTCATGGGTCCAAAATAATGCTCTATTATGAGCTGCAGAAATCTAGCCAGACCACCACAGGGAGCCTGTAGGAAATGAAACTAGTTCGTTTGAAGCTTGTATTGTGAATTTTTAACAACTGTCAAAGCTTCTACTACTGATATGTCAACAAGTTTATTGACAAATCAAAACCAATTTCCCTAAAATAACGCGTATTTTTCTCAGTGTTTCTAAGCAAGCTAAAGAAAAAAATCCTCAAACTTTATGGCCACGGGCAGCAGGCGTCTTATAAGAACATTAATTAATTCGCTATACAAAATCGTTTAATTGCAATGAAAAATTCATTAAACAAATTTACACTTTAATGACTAAAATTACACAATCTCAGGATGAGAAAAAACAAAACAAACAAACAAAAACACATACGCTTAAACCACACTCGCGTTTATTGATATAAAAAGAGACAACAGCAAACAAAAAAATTAACTGGCTATAGTATATAAAGTATATCCTTATAAAGGAAACACATAAATAAAATACAAGCTCAGCGGCATGTACATACACAAACACAGCTTGTTATGTTACCGATATACACACACACACATACAAGTGATGACAAGGAAAGATGCCTATCATTTTATACGCGGTTGTCATTCCTCACATAACAAACCTCCAACCCTTACACACATACACATATACATACATATATTGTCCTCGCACAAACCTAAAGCCAAGTAAAATGGCATTATAAAGCCTTTTGTAAAATCATTTAAATACACAGAGATTACAAGTACATGGTTAAAGAGTAAAAAATTATATGAAGCTACTGTATTAATAAAGATGATGGTGTCAATATTGGCAACAATATTGATGATAATAATGATAATAATGATGATGATGATGTTGATTTTGTTGTTAAAGTTGACAATGATCATTATTATTTTTATTGAAATGAATTGTAAGGTTTTTTTTTAATTTTTTCTTTCATTATCAAAGTCCGCGTTAAACATCCTCTTGTATCCTGTAAAAAGGGGAAAGTCTTTGAAAAGTGTAAGAAGCTGTTATTGTCAATCGATTGATGCTTCATAATTTAACAATGTCAATTTTTCTTTTATGCTTGATTTTAGTATTCTTTGTCAGAAGTACCTATGTAGAGCTGGATTACCACTGTCTTTCATAAATCAGTTTTTGTAACGGCTAATCTTTCTTTTCTATTTTAACCAATTTGTTATTATTAGTTATTTGCAAAGTTCTTGGTTTTATACAGAATGAGTAAAAATTGAAAGCATTTTAAATGGGCTATTCCATTTAGACTTTTGTTTGTTAACAGCAAAACGGGGTGAATTAAATTTTAAATGAAATTTCCATTTTCATAAAACTCCATTATTGTAGAGATACTGAGGAATAAATTGTGTTTGGGGCCTATTGCTGTAAAAGTATTATTTTATTAAGTGTGTAACTTATATGTGATGGCATATATTTTAAAGACGGCTCAATGTCAATTTGAAGGGTACATATCTGTCATTTATTCTCACTTAGTTATTGAACTATAGAGTAAACAACAGCTTTTTTTGCTTCGAAAATTTCTAATTTTGTGCCAATAATTTGATATATTAAAAGAAGTTAAACAACAGATTTATTTTGCTCTGAAAATGTTAATTTAAAAAAAGAGTGAAGAATACCGATTGTTTTTGGTAAATGCGCCGATTGGTGAATATGTTTCATCGGTTTCCACGGTTACGAAGTGGTGATTTTGGCGAGTAAGAAAAAGCCAAAAAAATTTTGAAGACCAAGAGTTGAAGGCATTACTCCATGAAGATTGCTGTCAAACTCATTAAAAGCTTGCAAAATCATTGGGATTTACACACACAGCAATTTAAAAGATTTGAGAGCATCAGGAATTACCCAATAGCCGCGAAACGCTTTAAAAAGAAATCATCGACATCATCATCGACAGCCTTAATATTAAAAATACGCGTCATAGACTCTCCATTTGTGATTGGAAATTTAGATAAAAGAATCCGCATTTGTAAGCTTGTCCAATATAAAGGGTGATTTTTTTAGAAACTTATTTTGGGCAAAACTGTTTTTGGCAGCTCAGCTGTTTTCGTAAAACATGCTACTGTTAAACATATTCAGTTTGGTCTATAATTTAACCATAAATCAAAGAGCTGTCTTGGCGGACATGTAGTTTTAACATGACGAAGCCACAGGCCACACATCACACGAATCAAAGACCCAATTGAGAAGCGTCTAACGTGTAGTTACAAAAACGTATTGTACCGTTGAATTACAAAAAATAAAATATAACGTAGTTAAATTGCAGTATAAAATGCAATTTATCAACACTATACACTTTATCCTATAGTTTTTTTGTGTGATTTTTAATATATGAAGTAGAAAATAAGTAGAACATTAGGGCAAGGGAGAATAGGAGTACCGATGTAGTTATACTTTGATGTTAAGGAACAAAGTATGACCAGACGAGACCTTGGTTTTTACTTTTTGTTAATACCGTAATTGAAATCAGTAGTTAACCGACCGAGATCTGAAGCATTTATCTCGTCGGATTGCTCTTATAGTTGTTAAGTCGTTAGTCGACCGTGATCTGAATCATTTATTTCGTCGGATTATAATCCTGTTATTAAGTATTTAGCCGACCGAGATCTAAAGTATTTCTTTCATCGGATTGTAGTCGTATTTAGTCGATCGAGATCTGAATCATTTATCTCGTCGAATTGTAGTCGTAGGTAGCCGAACGAGATTTATCTCGTCGGATTATAATCCTCAGTTAGTGTAATAACATCAAAGTTGTTGTGAACAGTCCGTAGTAAATAATAAGATTAATTTCGGCAACGATCCGATCGTATACTGAAGACAGCGCAGTGGAAATATTCCCCATCTGGGAAAAAACTGCATCAGAGGCGAGTTCGGTAAATGGTTTATTTCATTTTGGGGTCGGTAAGATTGTGCGTTGTAAAGTCTTTAGTCTATTTTTGCTGTGGCTATGTTAAGGTTCACAGCTATAGGAACAAACGGTTGATGTAATAGAAGGCAATATTGAAGTATTTATTCGTGAAATACCGGCCGATATGTTTCAAAGATTATACTAAAATTGAGCCCAGAATATAAACCAGGTTCGAATCCCAGCCAAGAAAAATTATCAAATAAAAAATGTTTTCAAGTTGTAAAACAATTCCTACCTTCATTAAAAATAATTTAATGAAAATTAAATTTAATGAACTTGAGCCTGACTAACGAAATACCAAAAATGTAAGAAATTAACAGTTCAGCTAAAAATAATAATTGTTCTAAAAATAGCTATGGGCACCAGTTTCTAATGTTTGTATTTGTACTCAAAAGTGGTACACATAAAAATGTCGACGAAAGTGGACAAAAAACATAATAAACACATGTACAATTTACAAGACAAAAAATCTTGACATGAATACGAACTGAAGAAAAGGAGGCAACATATGAATAGAAATTGAAAAATGATAATTACAGCAAATTTCGAACCACCAGGTAACACTGGTTAAAAGATTGATGTTTGTCTGTTGGCTAAAGGGTACCGCAGTGGTGCAGACGGTTAGAACGCAAAGAATTCTGATGAGAGAATGTGGTTGTTCTCGAAACATGTAAATTAAATACAGGTTCGAATCCCGGCCAAGAAAAATTATCTAATAAAAATTTTTTTCAAGTTGTAAAACAATTCCTATCTTCAGTAAAAATAATTTAATGAAAACTAAATTTAATAAACTAAAGAAATACCAAAAATAAAGCATTTTAGTTGTAGCCGCATTCATAATTTATATGAAATCATCGACTCAAATAAAAATGTCATACATTTCGCTAAATTTCATATATAAATCAAACCCAAAATCACTCTTTAATTATTTATTTATAATTGTCAAACCTTATTCTTTCCAATGCAATAAACATTTAAATAAAGCTTAGGTCAATTCTTTATTTTATTTTGTTTTGGAAAACAAACAGTTCTAATTGAAAAAGTCGTTTTTGAAAAAAAGAAGGTATTTTTTTTTGGAAATTTCACTTTTCTCTTATAATATTATTACTATTTAAATCATTTAGTTCTATTATCCTATTACGATACTCCAGCTACAAAATAATGATACAATGTAACTAAACTATAAATCTGTAAGCAAGAGTATGTTGAGATGTGGTTGTTTGTTACTATTATCACCTTTTGACGCTGTATCAATGTCATTGTTGTGGTAAAATGGTTTTCAGCACATAAAACACAGACACATACTATCTGGTACACCTTCAAGCAATACTGCCATACCCATGCATGTTGTCTACTTATGTGTGTTTTTCTTTCCAAAGGATTCAGTCAATGTAGAGAATATGTGAAATTTTAGCCGTTAAGGGAAATTTGGTTAACCTAACTCTATATAATGCACACTTAACCACTAAACTGTTTGAGTGTTGCTATTGAAATAGTGTCTATGTAGATGTTTTAGAGTAGCTTTTTGATATGTGTTTCATCTTTCATCTTTTTTTTTTTTTTTTTTTTGCTGTTTTGCTACAGTTAACACTTTTATTAAAAGTGCTTTATTTGTTTCCGTATGGCTGGTGTGTCCATCAACAATATCGCCATCAATATCATCGTTATCATTGTTAGGAAACATGTTTTTGTTTTAGTTTTATTTTCATCACTTTAAGGTTTACGTCTCTTATCAATGCATCAATTTTGGACATTGAAACATTTCATAGTGTGTGATTTATGGAAGAATATTAAATTCTTCTTTGAAATATACACTTATAAAAACAATTTTTAAAAAGGAGATTTGAAGCAGTTCCCTATTTAAGTTTTTTAAACTGCACATTCACATCTATGATGTGGCATAAAAACTTTTAGTTTATTTTTGATGAAACATTTGAACACAATTTTTTCTTTGAGTGTAATTACTAGAAAATGATAAATGTCCCTTTACATGCAATATAAGATCAAACATTGCAACAGACTTTACTTAAGGTTTGTGTGCTTATATCTTTCTTATGACATGTTTACTAGTAGATGTCTTTGAGCGGGCCAATTTGATGTATAAAATTGGCTGAAAGTATCAATTAAACACAAACCTCAATGAGAAATTTGAAGAGAGTGTTAAATTTGGTGTGAGTCTTCGAGTGGTATAGTGTACAAACCCACTTACAAGTAATCTTAGTTTTACAAACACAAGCATGTATATGTATAGGGATTTTTAACAAGAACTTTGTGTTTCAAAACAAAACAAAATAAAATGAAGAATTTTATAAGAAAATCATTCAATCAATCATTGTATTGAAAAAAGCACGGTTTGACAATTATAAATTAAAAATTATATCGGACAGTAATACTTTTCGACTCAATTATTTTATCTAAATTTTCCATCTCATTTTGGAAAACTATTTCATAAACTGGTTGGTTTGCGTGGTAGTTCATTACGTGCAAACACTTAAGTAGAGTCAAAGGGACCCCGTTTTAATATGCACCAACTATTTAATAAACTACGTCAGTGATTTTGAATTTTACGCCACCGTTGCCGAATACTTTATTATATTTTAGATTTATAAGACAAGACGGGTGTTTTGTATCGCTTTAAAATCCGGTATTTCTACACAGCTAGACCGATTACATTTTTCATTCAAAATAATAAATTTGAAACAAATTTAAACCTTATGTGATTGAGAAAAATACCTCCATGTTTTGTACGATAAGGTCGTACTTCATCCTTCATACAAATCTTATGAAAAACAATCCATTTTGCCACAAAAATTTTAAATGTTACAAACGTTTGTATACAATAAAATATTAAAAGTTGAAATCCTGAAGTTTCAAGTACGATAGTTGCCAATTTCTATAAAAAAAAATTTATTCCAAAACCAAAAAGGTACCTTGTCAGTCACATAAGGATTAACAAAAGTATTGTACTGGGTGATTTAAGTAGAGCCTATTTTTTTATCGCCTTTTTTTTTGCTGCC
Organism: Bellardia bayeri; assembly: GCA_950370525.1. Taxonomy (NCBI): domain Eukaryota; kingdom Metazoa; phylum Arthropoda; class Insecta; order Diptera; family Calliphoridae; genus Bellardia; species Bellardia bayeri. Next base: position 82,215,004 of record OX493266.1, read on the forward strand.
ATGTTATTTTAGTTAAGTATTGTTTGGCATTTCATAATGGAAAGACATGTGCCTGAACAAAGTTTACAAATCGTTCAACTTTATTACGAAAATTCACATTAGGTGAGGAATGTGTTTCGAACACTTCGCTCAACTTATGGTCAACATAATGAGCGTACTATTCGCAACACCATCACTCATTTTGGATAATATTCGAGCGAATAGACCACGTCCAGCGTACTGTAAAAAAATATAGCGGCCGTAACTGAGAGTGTACACGAAGACCGCGGATAGATGATTCAGCACCGTTCGCAGCAACTCGGACTTACGTATGGAATGACTTGGCGCATTTTACGTCGAGATCTTAAATTGAAAGCGTAGAAAATATAGCTTGTGCAACAACTGAAGCCGCTCGACCTTCCCAAGCGACGTCGCTTTACTCTATGGACTCTTGAAAAGTTCCAAGAAGATCCGACGTTTTCGATGCAAATTTTGTTCAGCGATGAGGCCCATTTTTGGCTCAATGGGCATGTAAATAAACAAAATTGTTGCATTTGGGACGAAGAGAAACCTGAAGAGATTCAAGGACTGCAGAAAAACGATTTGGTGTGGTTTATGGGCCGATGGAATAATCGGTTCATATTTCTTTAAAAATGCTGCCGGTGCGAACCGGCAATGGCGGCCATTATCGTGCCATGATAACCAACTATTTGATGTCTGAAATAGAAGCTCGCGATCTTAGCGACATTTGGTTTCAGCAACAATCAATGAATTTATTGAGAGAACACTTCAGTGAGCATATAATTTCACGTTTTGGGCCGATCGATTGGCCACCAAGATCGTGTGATAGACTGTTTAGACTTTTTTCTGCTTGGATATGTATAGTCTCAAGTTTATGCGGACAAAATCGCTTCGATTCTGGCCTTGGAGGTAAAATTCTCGAATGAATCATCGAAAATTGGACTCAACCGATAGAACATCTGCGACGTAGCAACGGCAACCTTTGATAGACATAATCTTCAAGAAATAAATGCCAAAAAATGTTCTTCCAAATGATAATAAACATTCTAAATTAAGTTTGAATTTTCTGAGTTTTTTTTTTTTTTTTTTTTTTTGTTAAAAGTAGGGAACCTCGAAATGGACCACGCTTTATGGAGGGAATCCCGTAGTTCTCAAAAAATTAAATGAAAATTCCAAAAATTTGACTTTGTACAATTTCGCTTCATAAGGTACACATTTCTAGCAGGGCTGGTAAAATACTTCAAGAATAAATAAATGATACATTAAGGTTTATGAAAGAGCGTCCCGAATTTTTAGAACATATGTCGTAAAGTAGAAATTTTGGTAAAGAAAATGGATCAAATTCAGAACGGCGTACGGACAACATATTTGGAAAATTGTACATGTTTTTAAAATCAGATTGATGTTTGTAAAGACAACTTTGCAAAAAATATAAACTTGTTATAAAGAAAGTTTTATTTTGATAAAACAAAGAGTAGAGGTGATTTTTGCCCAAAAGAAATGTGTGCTTATGTTGTCAACTTCCAAATTAAAATTTGTTTTTTTTTGGCCTTAAATAGATATTTATTCGAAATATATTGTATCTGTTAAGAGATTTTATTATTTAACTAACAAAATAAATTTTAGAGAAAATTGGTAAAAATTCTGCCCGATATTTATAAAAAAACTGGACCAGGGTTTAACAACATTTTAAAATTTAAAATAAATTAAAACATTAGAACACGCAGCAAGCATGTTTTTAAAAGATCTAGCCGAGAAGTATCAGAATAAAAAAATGTTTAAAAAAAAATTTAGATGAATAACAAAAAATTGCAACTGTTTAAACAAACTATATATGAAAGGTGCCCTATTTTGGGCTCTAAAGTTCCGTCCTTGGAAGTTTTGTGGAATTCACAAAACTTTCATAGTATTACATTATTTTTCAGTAGAAAGACAAAGTACTTGTTAAAAACACCATTACATTTGTATATATATTGAAGTAAGTGCTAGGACAAGTGTGAGCATGGTTGTGGTATTCATTCTCCTGTTGCTGCATGCTGCACACTTACAACTATGTATATTTGCTCACACATGCTCAAGTTAATATATATGTATGTATGTGTATATTTGCCTGTGCACTATAAATTGTAAGATGAGAGTTTTGAAAGCATTTGATATATTGAACTACTTAATTGGCTTTTCTTATGATTTAAGGAATTGATTTTTCAATGAGACTCTTGTTGTTTTCGTTTCCTTTCCTTCACTATATTGTATTAATTGGTATTTATTATGTGCAGAAAAGTGTGGGATAAATGGATGGAGTTGTGCGTGTTATAAAAGGGAGTTATAAACAATGATTAAAAAAATGCTTTGAAGTATATTTATGATTTTTCTTTATCAAAAGGAAATATGAGGTATTTTAAAGATTGCCGTTGGACGTTCATTCTTTAGTTATTTTGCGCAGAAAAAAAATTAATCATGTGATTTTATTAGATCATACAAGAATAGGGGTCTATTATTATTGATGATAATTTCAATAAAATATTTCTAAATCTAAAACTTATATTTTATTCTAGAACATTACGATAAGATGATATTGCTTAATTTTCATTTCAAATATTTTGATTTATTAAAAAATTATTTATTTTATACAAGTTGGTTTTTATTATTATTTTTAGTTGCTGGGATTCGAACCTTAAATTTACATGTTTCGAGAACAACCACATTCTCTCATCAGAATTCTTTGCGTTCTAACCCTCTGCACCACTGCGGTGCCCGTTAGCCAACAGGCAAACATCAATCTTTTAATCAGTGTTACCTGGTGGTTCGAAATTTGCTGTAATTATCATTTTTCAATTTCTATTCATATGTTGCCTCTCTTTCTTCAGTTCGTGTTCATGTCAAGATTTTTTGTCTGTAAACTTGATTACATTTGTTTATTATGTTTTTTTGTCCATTTTCGTCGAAATTTTTATGTGTACCACTTTTGAGTACAAATACAAACATTGGAAGCTGGTGCCCATAGCTATTTTTAGAACAATTATTATTTTTAGCTGAACTGTTAATTTTTTAATTTTTTTTGGTATTTCTTTAGTCAGGCTCAAGTTCATTAAATTTAATTTTCATTAAATTATTTTTACTGAAGGTAGAAATTGTTTTACAACTTGAAAAAATTTTGTATTTGATAATTTTTCTTGGCTGAGATTCGAGTGAGTGTGGTTGTTTTATTTTACTTTCATGTCATATGTTGCGTATGATTATTTTTTTATGCATCAAATATCAATCATACGCCTCCATGTAATAAAGTGTATTCTAGTGAAAATCATTAGTAAACTCGATAGAAATAATTTTTCTTAGCAAAATCCGATTCTTCGATACCTAAAAGAACAAAAAGTTATAAATGTAGACTATAAAAAAACATAAAGAACTATTAGTGAACAAAATTAGATTGAAAGTATTGTATTGTGAAGGAGGTAAAATTTCAATATCTAAAACACCATTTGATCCTATTCAGAAACTTATTATTTGAAAGAACAATAACATACTTGCAGACGGTAGCTGTACGAAAAATAAGTAATAGACCTGAAATTACTAATATTTGTCAGTAATGTAACAGTAATGTGTAACAGTCAAAGACATAAAGACAGCCATGAACAGGCTATAAGGTAAGACATTATTTAGAACAATTAATTTTATGCTCTCATCACACAAATGCAGTTTGCTTTTTCACGTATCTCCGTCTCTTTTCAGATTTATTAGCGATTAACTGTATTGGCAACAAAATCGAATAAGTTGTTTTAATAAGTAAACCTGTATTATTACAACTAGAGGTTGGTGTTTCCAGTACCATCAGAGACTCTATTTTGTTTTACTGCAAAGGCCTGAGAGTGTTCGTGACTGTTATATAAGCTAAAACTATACAAGTTTTTTAACTGTAAGTTATAGATCAAGATTGTTTATACAACTTAATTGGATGATGTGAAGCTGGATGGATTGGTTATATTTCGTGGGTGTTACGAGAATGAAGTACGCATGGATGGTGTACGTAAATTGAGGAATTGGTGGATCAACTGTTCTTGACAGCCCCTATTTTGTATCTGCTATAACGGGTGGTTGAATTCCAAGTACAAGGTTTATGCGGCATTCTGCGAGCTTGTTTTTTGTTGTGAAAAGTGACCTATAAGTTGTGATTATTTTTTCTACATTTTGTGAGAACAAAGAAGTCCTTAATTTGTTAAGCTGTTAGATATAACCAACGATTATTACATGCTAAAAAACTAAACTACCAAATATGTTAAAATTTAAAAAAAAAACTTGGCATAAAACTAATTTCATATCGGATTATAGCAATCCTATATTTAACATCAGTAACTGAAATCCTAAACTGATCAGTCAACTAGTCCTTGAATTTAAGGTCCTTGTACAATTTTTTTTTTAAATCTTTGGCATCAAATTTTCTGATAAATAATTGTAAATTATATTCTTGTCGCTACAGCCAATATTTACATATTATTTTACACTTACTTTGCAAATAAATTTAAAGTGTAGACAATGCGACGCCACAGCTTCTATTGCTGTTTCTATTTAATTTGCTTTTTTTTTGTTATTTTAATTACAGCTTCTTGGTTAATTTTCGAGAAACCGAAAAGAACACAGGAAGTGTCATTAACACACACATTGTTTATTAAACAGCATTAAAAAAAAAAAAAACATCATTAAACGATGACGTTAGTAATATTCCACCCACCACTTTTCTGACTCCATTGACTATGATAAACCTTTCTCTAGAAATTGAACAAAAGGAAAAAAAAAACGCCAGCCAACAAGTCAGTACCATCAGCAAACAGCCAATGGCTGGGAAAATTTAAGTAAGAGAGAAATACCTTTTTTTTGACTTGGTTATTGCAGTAGCACTTTTCTATTTTCTTAAAGTAGAAAGCAACAGCAATATTGTTACAAATATAAACAGAACAACACAATATTCTTGAATATTTATCATAATGTCTATAAGAAGTAACAACAACTTTGTCTACCTTTAAATATAAGATACAAACAGTCTGTTTGTTTGTTTTTGTTTTGGCTTAAACTCCTTAATGTTCCATCCATGGCCATTTAAAAAACCATCACATCTAATTGTAGAGATTCACGTGACTTTATGGATGAAAATGAAATGTGGCGGGTAATTAAACTGAACTAAAATTGCTAAATTATTATTGTTGTTCTTGTTTGTGTTTTAGTGTGGGTTGTTGTGGCTGCTTGTTTTGTTTGGTCGTTGCAATATACTATATAGGTTTGGTGCAACAGTGTAAAGGGCTAAAATTTTGTAGTACCAAAAACTATATACACAAACACATACATAGATGTACAATATTAAAAAAGTGGCTACAGGACTAAACAGTAGTTAGTGTTGAATTTAAAGTTTTAACGTTTATGTGGTGCAGTGTCGGTCAGCAGGAGCGTAAGGATTTAAAGGTGTATTGCTTATATTAATGTTGCTCTAGAACAATTTTGCAGGAGTTAATTATTATTTTTTTTGGAAGAAATTTCTTGTGCTGTCCTCTATAGAAAACTAATCGATCGAATAGACGAAAATTTAGTTAGTAAGTTTTCTATAGACAATTCTGCGATCAGTTTCGATAGAAAAATTTTCGTGCAGTCATTGTATCTATAAAAAATTCATCAATCACACAATGTTTCTATAGAAAATTGTTCGATCGTATAGTTTTCTATAGATACTTTTTTGGACGTTCAATTTTCCTCAAAAAAAATTAAATTAATAGAGACACAATAAATTACGAAGACATAGGATACCGCACATATATTGTACTTGGAGTTCTACCAACTCTTATAGCAGATACAGAAAAGAAGCTGTCCCGAAAATCAATAATAGTTCTGGAATAATTAAGGTTGGGATCAAAGCACAAACCTAATGCTGATTGTTCAAGCAATTTCATAATTTTCATACTCCATGCAAAAATCGTATTCGTAACATCCACTAAATATACATTTAATTTTCATTTCAATAAATTAATTTATGACAAAAAACCACATTGCACAATCTACAGATTAGAAAGTTGTATACGTTTAGCTTATATAACAGCCCCGAATACTCTTAATTCTTTGTAGTAAAACGGAAAAGACTCTGACGTTAATCAAACCATCAAACTCTAGTTGTTGATGGTTCTAATTGGCTTTCTTCTTAATGACAGGAAATAAAAATATTATTCGATTTTGTTGCCAATATAAAAGATCGCAAATGATTTTGAAATGATAAAGTGCTACATGGGACAGAAAAGATAAGTGCAAAAAAAAAAAGCTAAATTTGTGTGATGAGAGTATAAACTTCATTATGCTAATTAAGGTCTTATCTTGTAGCCTGTTAATGCCTTGGCTTATGTCTTTGACTGTTTCTGGCTAATAGTAATTTCAGGCATTTATATTGCTTGTTTTTATTACTACACGGTTTGTTATGGTTCTTTTCCAATAATAAGTTTCTGAATAGTTGCTAAAAATCTTAAATTTTTTTGACAATCTGTGATAGTTTTTTAAATACTTAAGTTTTCCCTATTTTAAATTTAATGTGAAATATTATACACGATATCTTCCAAACAGCTCCCCATAATAGTAATGGTTTCATTATTTATAGTTAAAATTAAAGCAAATTAACACGTTTAATTTATTTTTGTCCACTATTAAGTTTTTTTTTAAACTGGAGTTAATTGTTTTTTTGATTTGGTAAAAGTATTTATCTAATAGAATAATCCAACTTTGATTAAGAAAAATTATTTAATTGGGATTTACTAATGTTTTTTATATGAATAAACTTCATTATCTTGGAGGCGAATGATTAATATTTGATGCAAAAACAATTTATCATACGCTTCATATGACAATTAAGTTAAAATCACAGACTTGAAATTAGTAATAAAATCGCAATTTTGAATAATCTAATAAGTTAAAATAATATATAATATGCATAATTTTCAGCACTAAATTGTAAAGTTTTGATTTCGAAAAGTTCTATTGAAATTTTCGGGAACAAGTAACGACCTATTTAAAATCCCATTAGTCGAGTGAATTTAAGCAAACACTTTACTTAAATCTCCAAATACCTTCATCAAATACTTCTTCAGTATTCTGTTTTAGATGCAATATATATGCAAAGTCTATGCACTCGAAGTTATACCGAAACTATAAGTACAGAAGTGAAAAAGAAAAGACAAACGAAATGCATGAGAAAACATAACGATGGCATCTTGTAACTAACAATTCGTTTAAAGATGTGGCCATATGCGAAATAAATTGCAGCAACATATTAAACATTTTTCTTAAAGTTCAACCAAATATTATATGAAATGCAAACAATTTCTACCTAAAATAGAAATATACCAAAATGAATGGTAAATGGTGAAATGTAAAACGTCAATGGCAAATAAGAAATTTTGCTATCGTCAGCGTTTCTATAGAAAATTGTTCGATCGATCAGTTTTCTGTAGAAAATTTTACGAACAGTCAGTTGTCTATAGAATTCACAATCTTGTGCATTTGAGATTGCAAATATGTGCTACCAGCTGTGAATGATCTTTTTAATTTATTTTGCACTACTTATTGCAAGATACAAAATTAACAGCTGATTTTATCAATCAAACAAGTTTTCAAAAACAAATATAAAAATATGTCCAATAAACAATTAATGGACTTTTTAATACAAAATGCTGCTGAAGAAGTTATGTATTAAAAGAAGGTATTAAACATTTAATACATACAAATATATTTATATAAGCAGCGGTAAGTATGAGGCGGTTACTAATCGATTGGCTTGGATTATTTTTAATCAAATGTTTATTTTCAATTATGTTTTGCATACTTAGAGCAAATAAAAACTATTGGTTTTAAGTGTTGCCTACGAATTTAAGTCTATCATGTGTATTGCTGTGTATTTTGTTATTGTAGAGACAAATATGCTAAACTTTTTTTGCAAATGCCATGATGCAATACCATTTGCACAATATTGTGAATAGAACCATTGTTCAATCAGTCAATGTTTCTATAGAAAATTGTTCGATCGTTTCATTTTCTATAGATAATTGTTTGACCGTTTCAACAACATTATACTTTGAGTTCAACCAACTCGTATAGCAGACACAGACACATTTTAGGTTCCATGAATAAATTTGTTAAAAAATCAATGGTTTGCAAGCAGGCATTTCACAGTCGTCATCTGTTTGTCGCTCTTTAATTATGACTTTTAATATTTATATAAAATAATGCCAGCAAAAATGTTTGCTGCCTCTTATTGGAAATCAATATGCTTCATTAAATTCTTGATCTGATTTAGCTTTCAATCATTTTTCTAAAACCGCAATGGCTTGGTATCAAAAAAATCAACTTGTCTTAATACAACACATATATTCACATACATAATTGTTAACAATTTTGGCTATTTTAGTAATATTAGGCTTTTAACAAGGGAAAGCGTAGTTAAAGCGTAGTGTTACTAAAGTTCTTGACAGTAAACAAATTTTATAGGTTTGGTAGAAGTATTTTAAGTAGGTGGATCGTAATATTCTGCCGTAATGTTAAATGCCTGTATAAAATATTATAAAAATATGCACTGGATTAGACTTGCTATAAAAATTATTTTTAAAATTAAGTTAAAATAATTTAAATTTTTTTAAATTTTATAAAAATTTAATTTGGTTTCTTTGAAACAGATGAGATAATTAATACAATAAACTTTCATTTGTTCTAAATGTTTGTTTTTATACGAGTGTGGTTCGGAAACTTCTTAGTCTAACACAGAAAGAGAATAATTAGTTTTTCAAAAACATTTTTATTTTTCAATATAATCTCCTGAAACTTCACTACATTTAGTCCAACGCTTATCTAGCAATTCTATCCCTTGATTAAAATAGTTTTCCTTAACGCCTTCAAAATAGTGGTTTACAACTGTAATTGCATCTTCATTTGAGATAAAACGCTTGCCAGCTAGGAATTGTTTTAGATTTGGGAATAGGTAAAAGTCACTAAGAGTTAAATCAGAAGAATAAGCAAGCAAGTCGTCCTCTAATTCGTTGATTATAGCCAGTGTTAAAACTCTCTTGTGCGCTGGTGTGTTGTCTTGATGAAAAATTATTTTTTTTGAGTTGTAAGCCAGGACATTTTTGTCGAATTTTTACATTTAATTTATCCAAAATGTTGCAATAGTACTCTGAATTTATTGTTTTACCCTCTTGCAGATAGGCAATCTATGAAATACCTTTAAAGTCCCCAAAAACCGGTGACATAACCTTACCAGCCGATTGAGTTGTTTTTGCCTTTTTTTTTTTGGGCACTACCTCCAGCTTTAGGCCTTTGCTTGGATTGTTCTTTTGTCTCTGAAGTATAGTGGTGGATCCATGTCTTCTCCGTAGTTATGAAACGACGCTTAAAATCCATTTTATTTTTCTTAAAACGATTCAAACGACCGCTTTTAAATTCAGCAACCCAATTTTTTACTGTTGCATATGAAGGAGCAATTGCATCCAACACACTCACCATATCATTATGAATTTGTTGACCCGATAAACATATTTTATTTAAATATTAAATGATACTTCGTATTTCTAATTTTTCCATTGAAAAAAAAATTGCGGATGCGTTTGAACACTTGTTTCTATATAAAGGAGCTGTCAGATCGAAATGAAATTTAACACGTGTTCATAGCACAGATGGAGGTTTCCAAAACATTTAAATTTGGTTAAAAGATGTCCTCTTGATATCATCCTTATTTAAACAGGACTCTTGTGGAAAATTTTTCGTTTTATATTAGAAAACTAAACATTTTTGTCTGCTAAAATAAAATTTTGGATTATTTGAAAAAACTTCTCTGAAATGGAAAATATTCAAATAAAATTGAATTGAATTAAAATTCTTTGGAATAAAATAATTTCTGTTTTCTAGTTTTATGGTGTTACGCTCCTGTATTCGTGCTTTACCTTTGCGCACATAATTGCAATGTGGCTACGTTTCAAGTCAAGTTAATGAGGCGTTAAAATGGAAACTGTTGCTCATTTCAGTGGAGCCACCGCACTAGCAATACAAATACTTACAATGCAGTTGGTAAAAGTTTTCCCTGTTAAATATTATTGTTACCAGAGTATTTTCACAATAAAAAGTAATCAACAAACAAGATGAAACTAACTTGGACAATTGTTTTAACGTTAGTGTTGTTTGGTTTTGGGCCAGAATACTCACAATACAGCCAAACAGTGAATTGTTCAAGCGTGGTGTTGTTTTCGAAAGCAGATTTTTATAGAACTTTTTCCACAGTAATAGTAATTTACACCTGTGTCCTGTGGGGGTAGCTCGCGACGTCAGCATATGCTGTAGAATATTCTAGATGGTTTTTAAATGCAACATTCTTATTTATGCTGGCCACAAAAAGTTGCCTGATTTAATGACGAAATCATTATTATTTATATTTATATTAATATGCGTAAAAGATAATCCACTTTCTGAAGGCGTTTTGCCAGCTTTTGCCACACTGCCATTGGTGAGCAGAGTTTTTTATTTATTGGTTTGTTTGTAGTCATCTAAACCACGTCGCATTTAGCAGTTGCACGTTTATTTTCTTTTACGGGCTGTTGGTAATTTAGTTTTTATTTATATTTTTTGATTTTGTTATAAAATGTTGGCCATAAAATTAAATTGCCATAAAATGTTTTTGTTTTGTGTGTTTGGTTTGGTTTAGAGTTTGTGTTTATGTCTGTTAGTCATTTGCCGGTTTATGCTTTAATTTTTATTTCTTCTTCAAAGAGTCGTTAAATTGTGCGGTAATTTGTGTTGCAGGCTTTAGGATTTTTTAAATGTTAAATGCTTTTTTTTTGGTTTCAACTCACGTGATGTATTTGTTAATTTATGTAAATTGTTGCAAGTAACAGCTGGATTTAAAAGAGGAAGTATTATTTCCTATTGGTGTTTGTTAAAGGGTTAGAGAAAGCTAACTTCTTAGTACAGGAAACCAGGAACGCAGATAGAAAATACAATGTTCCATAAAACAAAAGCAGGATCCTTTGACAATGAACGCACAAAAATATACAAGACTAATTTAAATGCCGCTCTAAGAATACATGGGGATGCAGGTTTTTCAACCTATAGTAAAATATTCAAAGTTTAAACCAAATTCGATGACAGCCTTATTATGGATAATGAAACATATGCAAAAATGGATGTCAAACGGGAACAAAATTTTATGTTGCAGCTTTGTGGCTTTGTCAAGCAATTTGCAGTTGTGGTCTGCACTAAACTTTAAACAGATTTACAAGTTTTTATATAATTGCAAAATGTTTTCACTTATATAGTATTAGAATCATTTAAATAGCTTTAATATTACATTATTAATATTACATATTTTTAGGTCCGTTTTCTCAATGTGCCGACAAACTGCCTGCTACTAAATGTCGACATAAATTTAATAGACTGATAATATGTCCGTTAACAACTTTGGTTTTCTCAATATACCGACAGAAACATTGTTTTCATTTGGCAATACCTCTCAAAATTTATGTGAAAATTTGGAACTCTGTCTTTAAGTGGCAAGTTGTTGACATAAATCAGCTGTTTTCCAATTGTGAAAAAATAACAAAAAATAAAATCAAAAAAAAAAAAATATTTTAAAAAATAAATAATAGTAGTTAGGTCTGGCATAATAAACTCTTTCAACATTCACTTGGAATTCATGTTCTTCGAGTTTATCCTACATCAAATTAATGTTTATTCCTCTATTAGATATTTTTTCTAAAATATATTTAATTTTTTTTTACAAAAACTGAAGGTATTGCCACAAAAAAATTTGAACAGCAGTCAGCTGATTGCATTTATCTGTACAACAAATAAATAATCGGCAGATGAGGGTTGGTTAGTTTTGCGACAGAATAGAAGCAAATGAGACAATGAGAAAACCAAATTTCTTTAATCCAAATTTTTCCAAAATATTTTCAGAAAATGTCTAACAACCGTGTGAACTTAAAATTGTTGTCTTCCAACGTTGTAAGAAAAACCATTGATAATTTACCTTTTGCTTACCATTCTGACAACCGTCTATACATAGCTTAAGTTGTAGCTAAAAAAAAGCAAAAAGTTTTAATTAACATTAATCATACGTTCAGGTGCACAAAATTGATAGGATTTTAGTAAAATACTAGAAAATTGTACAATTTTCAATAACAAACTATTGCTGATTAACAGCCTTATGGAAAAAAAAACTATAAGCAAAAAAAAAACCTCTGTTGAGAAAAATTTCTTAAAACAGCTTTTAGCTTAACATACGTCTTATAAAGCGATGATCAAATCCAATAACTTAAAGCATGTGATCTTTTTAACTACTTCAAAGTGGCGTTAAAATATTTTATTGTTTGAACAAATAAAGTTTTGTGAATTTTAATGGGGACTTGTACAAAAAAAAAAAATGGATTACAAGGGATATATTTTTTAATGTGAAAATTAAAATTTTTTGAAAGCATTTAGTAGAGATTGTTTAAATTGTTTGAATTTTTTACATAAAAGGCTTAAGTCGGTTTTAGTGACATTTTTCAAATCACTTCCAAAATTGCATCGCTGGAGGAGTTTTAAGTTCTGACTAGAATATAAAAAAAGTATGGGCGGGGCTTCAAAGTTTGTAATATGTTTAGCTAAGTATATCTTGAAAACTGTATTTCTTTCTTAAGATCTTTAAAAAATCTATCATTTAATAGGTATTTAATAGATATTTTAAAGATCTTTAAATATCATTTAATAGGTATTTTAAAGATTTTTCCGATAATATATAACATGACCTGCTTATATGAACCATCTACAGGACAATTTCGTGAAAATTATTGACCTCTAGGGAGGGGAAAATACCTATAAAAATTACAAAATATAAATTACAAAATTTAAAAGTCAAGAAATTAAGCTTTAATTGAATGTATAACAGGACCATTTATATAGTATAGATAGAAGCATGATGACAATTCACCATACAAAATCTCTCCATAGAGGAGAAGATTTTGTATTTAACTAATTAAGCTTGCATATGTATGACATTAATATTTAAAGTAGAAAATTTGTTTTCAAAGTATTTATACTAAAGTTTGGAAATTATAATTTTAAGAAAAATAATTCGTTTTTTTTTTAATTTTTATTAACTTATAAATCTGTGATTATAATATCTACAGACACATATCATATCTTAAATTAAAGCCTAATTCCTTGACTATTTGTATTAATAAACTTAAAAAACATTTATAGTCTATGTAATATTTTTTAGATATTAAAAAAATTGGGTAAATAAATTTATTTCTCAAATTTAATCCATCGTTGGAAAGCTATTTTTAATATCTTTAATTTAACATATCATAAATTACACGGTGCGACAGCCCAAAAAACTTGGGACCGGATATTATTCTTCATGTAGGGCTTATCGAGTAAAACAAGATTCCAATAGTGAAATATGCCGGATCCCTCCAAAATACCGATTTACGGTTAAAAAACCGGGTTTTGTGCACTTATAAGCCTGTAATTTTATTGATAATTCTTAAGGATTAACTTAAAAACACAATCCATTAATTTAACTAATTAATATACAAACAAGTGCGATAGAACTTCTCTGCGCTATCAGCAGCGTTCAACTCTTTATTATCAATTCATTCCAACTATCCGGACATGTTAGTTATATATACCCACGTTCCCATGACATTATGTCCATGATCGCCCTGTCCCAATCCTAAACCGCTTTTCTCGTGTTTTTCGCAGTGATCGTCCACAGTATTTGTCACTTTCCCGTACCCCTGTCACAGGTCCTGTACTGTCCCATTCCCACATTAATAAATGAAAATCAATGTTTAGTTCAAAGTTATTCAAATGCTTTTTTTTTTGTTGGTTACCTCAAAACTTAAAGCATTAATGCGACCGGATTTTATAAGAAGTATACTTTACTTTGTGAAATATATTAAATTCGCTTCATTCGCACAAATTCTATGAACAACTTAAGCTCCTACATTTCTATATAATTAATAAACTTGCTTTCTTTTGTATAACCAACTTAATTGAAATAAACACCACTACTAAATGTATTTACAGACATTTCTGTAACCTTTTCTTTATATTTCTGTAAAATTAAAACTGTTTGGAATTTTAGCCTTAGAGGCTGTCAACATTTGGCACTTCATTGTTTTTGTTTTCTTTTGTAAAACAAAGAAATGCAGACATTTTCTTACGGAAAACATTTTCAGCTTAAATCCTAGGATTATTATACATACATACTGCATACATACCTACGTACGTACATTTGAAGTACGTAGCAGTAGGGGCGAATCTGTTGGCCATGTTTATGATTAAAATCTGTATCCTCACCACCAAACACCATTATTATTATAATACTTTCATTATTATCTTTAAACTACTGATGATGATAGTGATCATTATGATGTGTTGGCTTTGAGTAAGTTTTGTTTTTTTTTGTTTTTGTTTTCAACATGTAGTTTGTTGTTGTTGTTGTTGTTGTGCTTTTATGACAAGTGAAAAATCGCTGAAATAAAACTCTTTATTAAAATTGCAGCGCACAGAGGAGGAGAAAATAAAGTGCAAAACTTTTCCACTAAAAAAATATTAAAGTTAAAACAGCAAAACAAAAAACTTACTGAGATTTCAACACCATATAAATGAGAGTTCATGCAACAGTAGTTGCAACGTTTAAATATAAGGACAGTGGTTAAATTGTAGACAAATTATTGCGCATCATGAATAAAAACAAACACGGCTAAATATGGAAGTTTGTTAATCAACAACATTTAGTACAAAGAAGACCCATTCCCAAGACAGCCAGTTCTATGCACCGGAATGATCTGAGATAACTCGACCAACTTATCAGCCACTGCTGTTACAAAAACAACAAAGAAGCCCTAAGAGTATGTTGTCCAATTCAAATAAGTTCAGCCAAAATCTTATCTTAACATTAGTTTAAAACAATTTTGAGCTCACTAGTGGCCTTAAGTTAATACAAATAATAACAATTATCCAGCATCTTTAATGCCCTCAGCTATTTTGTCAATTCGTACCACTGTGCTTCGTCGTTTAACGCAACAGCTAGTTTATGATAATAAAAACGTGTTCGCTATTTGCAACCAGTATGCAAGGATAAACTTTATATTTTTGGTTAGTTTAAAATTGTAGGAAATAAAATTGAAATGTGCATAAAAGCTAATAGAGACAAGTTTTAAACAAGATCCTACAAACACAACTTGTTGCAATAAAATAAATGAATATTTAATGATTATTAAAATCATACACATATTGCCAGCTATTAGATAGTAATTAAGAGGAGCTTAATATTTTAACGAAATTAGTCGAAACTTGTTAGCCCAAAATTCTAGCATAACTCGTATGCAATAGGCTCAACACTTTTAAACTTGACATTACTTGAGTTTACCAATTGTGAATAGAATGGAACGATTAAAGACTAATGCTATGAACCATTTAATAGGGTTTGGATCATGAGCAGGATGAAGACTCAATGAATCGTCCGAACTTTAAGAATTTTTCAGCTACAACCTATTTTCAATAAGTGTAAGTAAGATTCTATGTTGCGACTGATAACAATTTGAAACTAGAAATGCGCAAAGTTTTTATCCTCTTAAGACCTGAACGTGAACCGATTGAGTAAAAGGTTTTTCAACTGTTTTTTTTTTATCTTATGAGGTGTAAATAAAATACTTGTTTTTATTATTTTTTAAAATTTTTTATTTAAAGTTTAGAAAAAGGAGGTGCACATATGTGTACTTCAGGTTTAAATGATTAGTTAGGGGGTTAGTTAGTAAGTTTTCAAACTGTTAAATTCAAATTCAAAAATATTGCCTACAACTTCTAAGCAGCACCATCTACAGATATTTTTTAAGCCCAGTAGCTTAAAGCTAGTAATAAAACGAATTCTACTTATTTCAAAATCACAACTCGACTTTAGTCTTAAGGAAAATTTATACAGTCAACTGGACAGAATTCAACACTTACACAGAAAAAAAAATCATGTTTTTTTTTTCAATTAAACCTTTAATTGATTTTAAAATAATTTTCAATTAAAATTTTAATTGATTCAATTACATTTTCTGATTTTTCTGATATTTTCAATTAAATCTCACATTTTTTTTAATTGATACTATCATTTTGTTTACAGGTCCGATTTCAATTAAATTTTTAATTGATTCCACAAATATTTTAATTGAAACTCATTTTTATTTTTTTCTGTGTAGATAAGCTCTTTGAATACACAGAAAAAAAATCATGTTTTTTTTCAATTAAACATTTAATTGATTTTAAAATAATTTTCAATTAAAATTATAATTGATTCAATTACTTTTTCTGATTTTTCTGATATTTTCAGTTAAATCTCACATTTTTTTTAATTTCAATTAAATTTTTAATTGATTCCACATATATTTTAATTGAAACTCATTATTAGTTTTTTCGCAGAGTCCGTGAACAGTTATGTAGAACTCTTTTCTAAGTTGTATGCAAAATTTAACATTATTATGAGAAGCATATTATTCTCATAGAGGAACGGAAATATAAGTTACCACTTTAAAATCATCAGAAGACAGAGGGGATCAGCAAAAGATAGTGATGAGCACCATATTCTCGTTTAAGAGCAGAGTAAGTAGACATCTGCACCTAAATTTAAAGTGATTAAATTGTGCATGGAACACAGAAAGTAGGAATGATTTGAAATTGGAGCTGCCGCTGAAATACATGTGAGCACTGAAATCTGGTCAAATTTAGGAATGCACTAAAATACAGAAACTAGCTAATGAGGCGTCTTTATAGGGCACATTTTTCCTATATCTTGTGCTAAAAGACTTAATGTAAACCTATCCAATACAGTCCCAATTTACACGAAGCAATTTTTATTAAAAATATTGATAACAATTTTTTCTTAAAATTTCTTCGGTGTTCACACAGCACAATTTTATTGCTTAATTTATTCATATTTTTATTTGAAAGTAATCACAAATTTCTATTCTCTTCACGAATTGCTAGTACAATCAAATGTGTACTCGTCTTATCTTCCCCTCACCGCGATGTCTAAAAGGTAATCCGCTTAGCTTAAAGAATTGGTCCATGTAAATTTGAACTATGTTTTACTCACAAAAAGTCTACAAGATACAAGGTACTTTATAAGAAAAATCTTGGCAATAAGTTAAAGTTGAGAACGGTTAAGTCTCCTCTCCTCTTCAAAATTGTCCTTGAAATAAGCAAATTAATAATTAATATTTATTTGGACGAAGATGTAGCAAATGATATTTGTCGTAAATTCTCTAAAAAAAATACAAGATTGGAGGAAAGTGTAATTAGGTAATTGGAATATATTTCGAAATCTATAGCATTTTGTGTAGCTAATTATGTAAATATTTCATTGGCGTACTTTAATTTTATTCCTATATTTGCTTACTATCTAAATAATATTATTTAACTACTAGTAATTTCAAATAAGTAAAAAAAAAATACTATAAAAAATTAAAAACTTTCTATAACAATTATTAGCAATATCCGTAAAATTATAAGCAGTTGTTGATACTGTTTATTTGATACAACAAGCACTTGTATTTTAATCAGTGTTGTGTTCAAACTTTTTAATCACTTGACAAGTTTTAATCATCGTAAAAGTGCCAGCGAAAAAAAAACATTTGAGTAGAAAATAATATATTTATTAGGGGTATAACAAAATGTTTAAGTAGAATAAAACTTCAAGGACTACACCAATAACTCACTTTACGTCGGGGTTACGTTCCAAAAAAACACAACACAAATTGAAACTATCCAAAATGAATTAAGATTTTCTATAGCAAACCATGTAAAGATCGCAGATATGTTCTAGGGTTATGAAAATCCCAAGTCGTCGGCTTTCTTTCACAAAAAATTGCTTCAATGTTTGCTGAACAGCTTTTTTTCAACATAAAATAAATTTCCTTGTAACAATTGTTTGTATTACTACCACTAGCATTATCGGTGCATAATGCTTTGCTTTTTGTGCCATCAAATAAATAACCTTTTTGCTTTTGTCTGAGATACTATTTTACTTAATGGAATTCTCTGCGCAAATTGATTTTCAATTCAAAAAGCAAGCAAGGACTCCATTTCGATCATCGAAACACTTCTTGTACGGGTCATCGTTTTATTTTTATTTTTATCCAAAACTTTAATTTGTAAAAATTACAAAAATGTAATTTTCATACAATTTATCAAAATGTACACACTTAGTAAAGAAACAACATCGTGGGCAACTAAAAGTGTTGATACAAGTAGATGGTGCTGCGTTTTAAAACTTATAGTTGAGGACGAGATGGAAGCGATTCCATTCATTTAGAACTGAATCATTTGACCCTTGCGTTTCTTGTCACCACCTAATTCGAAATGTTTGCAACGCTTCATGGGAGATTGTTTACGGTATTTGCATTCAGTGCATTCCATACGCAGATGATGTTGCAGATTTTGCAAAGATTTCAACAAAAACAAATTAAAGACTCGAACCCATAATAACGCAACCTCGAAAATCTGACGACGCACAGTGATAATTAGTATTAATGAAACGGCAACGCAACATCGAAAAAACGCAAAGCGAGGTATTGCTGTATATTGTTTTCAAAGGCAACCAACAAGTCGTAAAATTAAATAATTTCTAATTTTTTATTAAATTTCATAAAGATTATAATTTATCATTAAATTTGTAATTCCACTTAATTCCGTTTAAAAACTCTAGGGACGAATTCTATAAGAATTAATGAAAAAAAAAACTAAAGAACTTGTTCATTATCATGCTACTTTGTAAAGATTCAATATCAATGTAAATATTAAAATTTTGATCTTTTTTATACTCTTAAAGAGTTATTACCCTAATATTCATGTACAATTTATTATATGGTTGAATATCGCTTAAAGCATACAAACTTCTTAAAATTATTTTGTAAAACTATTTTGGTTGTTATCGTTTTTCGGTTGTTAAATATCTTGTGGGTAAGTGGCAATGTTAAAATGTTTAAATACAAAATATTGTGCAACATATTTATGTGTTAACTCGCATTTAACTACACACACATACTTTTACTATACATGGTGTATTTTATGGCTTAACTGAAGTACAGTGAATATAAAACTTATACATATATGAGAATGTTCCTGCATTATTTCTGAGGAAATACACCCCACAGTGGTCCTATATCAGTGTTTGATATGTTCGCGTTATGCCAATTTATTAAGGTTCTAGTTTAGTTTCTAGTTGAAAGTCTAGTTCAGGTTTTAATTCAGTTTTTGGTTTAGTTTCTAGTTCAAAGTCTAGTTCAGGTTCTAGTTTAAAGTCTAGTTCAGGATTTGGTTTAGTTTCTAGTTCACAGTCTAGCTCAGATTTTAGTGCTGGATGTAGTTCAGTTTCTAGTTCAAAGTCTAGTTCAGGTTCTAGCTCAGGTTTCAGTGCAGGGTCTAGTTCAGATTTTAGTTCGCTTCTAGTTCAAACTCCAACTCAGTTTATAGTTTTTCTTTTGAGTTCAAAGTCTCGTTCAGATTCTATATCATCTAAAAAATATGAAAAACAAAATCAATTGTTCAATACTTGACCTCCACTGTTAAACAAAATAATGTTTTCGTTTTATTTTTGCATGTGTGTTTTGTAGTGTGTTGTTTTATATACTTGTTAATCCTCTTGTGTCAACTTTAATACTTTTAGTAAATTGTTATGATGTTGTTATGTGCGTGTGGCATGGTGTGCCACAACTTTTTTTTATGGAGTGTAATGTCGTCATCTGTATGTATTTGTGTGATAGAATGTTTTTGTACAACTCTTTAGCCAAAATTTATATACTACTTTTAGCCAAAAATATAAAAAACGTGCATTAAATCTTTGAAAAGCTCTTAGGGAATGTATGTTTGTTACAGTACGAGTATTCCAAACATATACATGCATAAATCTGTGGGTGCGTGTGTTTTTGGTTTTTGTGTGAGTGTAATCGAACACACATGGCTCCATTTTAATCAACATCAAACGTTTATACATGTTTTTCGAAATCTTTTTTGCTCTTGCTGGGTTTTTGCTAAAGTTTTATGGCCGCAAAATTGGAGTTTAAAAAGAAAAATAGAGTAAGACAAAAAAAAAAAAAAAAGAAAACAAAAGCAAAATGAAAATAAAATGAACAAACATAGTTAACATGTGAAAATCACTAACAAATCTCAGCTTACATGGTTTATGATGTTCTAGTATACGTACATACATACATACATACATACATACATATATACATACATACATATATAAGTTTTTTCGTAGTCTAAGGACAAAAAGTGTTTTTGTTTTTTGGGTCATTGTATGAGGATAAGGAACAGTGGTTTAAAAGTACATAATAATATGGATTAAATGATAGGGTGTTAAAATATAAATGAATATAAGTGACTCATCGTGGTTTAGAATGTTATGACATTTTAATATAAGACAGGCATTATTGGCTAAAGTTTGTATATTGCTTATATTAATCAAAACCTGGCAAACTTTATGACATTTATATAAAGTGCAACACAAGAGCTATTAAGCCTGACCAACTAAATGATAAAAACCACTTAAAATTATTTTATAAGGAATATGTGAGAATATGTTACTGAAAGACAAGTGATTTGAAGCAAAATAAAACAGAGTTATTCCACTTTAGGCAGCACAAAAGGAATCTCGGAAGTTTGTATCAACAACAAGCAAAATATAACTTTAGTATTTCAGGTCATTTATTCTACGATTTAAATTTCAGCAAGAACTTTACATTCTTAATTTTAATGTCTTGCAGAATTTCTTCAAATAAATTGATTTGAAAAAGTTATTATGTGATTCTAAATAATTGTTAGTATCATTTTGAAATAAATTTTCTTGGTATTTGGTATGTTGGTTTATTTATTTTATTTTTGTAATCAATCTAAAACTACATATTTTTATAATACTTTTAAGTATAAGTTTCAAAGTAGCAAAATTACAACGGACTACTTTTGGGACATCTTAGACAAAAATAAGTACTTTTTGTGGTAGATTTGTATGCAGTCTGGTCGACCATTTTCTATTACTTTTTAACTTAATTTATAAGTGAAGTTTTTGCTGCGGCATACATACTGTATTGAAAGATACGCAACCAAATAGATCACATGCAGTCTTCACCAACTTGCAAGACTTGCAAGTCAAGATTACTCGCATAGTTGTCGGGATACACGTTGCAATTCTGGAAGGAGTGATCGAAAATAGGACCTTCCGCTTACATCGATTACAGCATTGTTGCGGCCAATATTTGAATAAAATTATTTTTAAAAATCACTCAGGGAACGACCCCTACTCATGCAATGTATTGTGTTGCAACTATGAAAATAGGTTGTGGGAGTTAGAATAGAGGGAGTAGTGTTTTTGAACATTTGATTTGAAGTTTCCTATATTTAAAGTGACAGGGAATACTTCTGCATGTAGTTTATTCCACATACGGACAGTACGGCTAAAGAACAAATTTTTCCTGTAATGTGTTGTGCGATTCACTGTTCAGTCAACCATGAATGGGTGAGCCCTGACTGAACAACGTGTACTACGCAAAGAAATACGTGTTTCGGGAACAATTTCCCTAATTTTAGCAGAATACATAGTATGGATGGAACAGTGAAACACAACCCTCATTGCGACGATGCTCCAGTGCATCAATAGAGTTGGATACCCTACTGTCAGCGATAAGCATCTTCGCCTTCTCTTGTACGCGGTCGGGTAATTCCAAAATAGACTTCGAAGCACCGGCCCATATATGGGAGTTGTATTAGATGGTGTAAATAGTAAACAGATCAGATGGAGTGAAGTATTTTCTACAGCGTTTAAAAAAAACCAAGGCACTTGAAAAATGT
Organism: Bellardia bayeri; assembly: GCA_950370525.1. NCBI lineage: Eukaryota > Metazoa > Arthropoda > Insecta > Diptera > Calliphoridae > Bellardia > Bellardia bayeri. The sequence goes on from OX493266.1 coordinate 82,236,895, forward strand.
GTTTGGTCCAGCAAACATTACACTGGATTCTCATGCCCGAAACGTCAAGGATGTCTGTTTCCTTAATATTTACACCGCCCATAAAATCAGATGAAGTAACATGAGACGTACGTGCGTTAAAATGGACTCTATTCGCACAACCCCATTCTGTGATTGTCTTAAGATCTTGGCTCAGCGTATCATTCATGTTTTGTGACATTTTCCCAACCTCCAAAGGATTATGGTCGGTGGTTAAATGAGTATGAATGGAAAATATTGCTATCATCTGCAAAAGAATAGATGGGTTTGGAAGTTTGATATAGAAGGTCATTTGTAAAGATGAGAAATAAAGTGAGAGAAAGAATGGAGTCTATGTGGCTATTTACGAATCTCAGAGTTAAAATTGATAGAAAATTAGGCCTGGATTTTATGTGCTCCTGACAACCAATCCTATTCGTAATTGAAAAGCCTGTCATATCATATTGTTTATGTTCTAACCATTTCATAATAATATTATTCTTTTACGGATGAACTAATATTTTAAAATTTAATACTGATCAAGCATTTTTGACTACTAGCCTCGTTCATTAAACAGCTGTAAAAAGCTTTTTCACATTTAACTAAATATTTTAACTAAACTATAAAACCATATAAATGATTTTATGCACATGTTCTTGAGGATTTCAGCCTTAGGTTAAGCAGTTTTAAGGGCGTGGTCCTATTTCTAATTCTGTTTAACTGCTATGTAGCTAAACTCTCTATAGTTCCACAGGCAGTGGTACTAAATGTGTATGTGTCCTACCATTAAGATAATGTTTATCTCCGGTAATACTGCTCTTTACATTGGTGATCAAGAATAAGCTTAAACTGGCCGTTGTTGTCATTAGGTATCATACTGTGACTGTGAACCACACAAAAATATGTTACAAGATAAATTGCGGACTAGTCACAATGTAATTAAAACTCTAGCAGGTTGCGGTTGGGTTATGTAAAATAAAGCTTTTTAGTTTTCTACAGGAACATTGTTTGATCACTGTTCAATTACTCTGCTATAGTTGAGTAATATCAAGTGGAGATTGATAATAAACTGTTAAAATTATGCAAACAACCTAGTAATAATATTTGCAGGATGAATCGAAGTTTCTCCCTGTCATATAACATTAATGTCATCGCAGGTGTCAACCTAGCTGCAACATTACGTCACACAGATGATGAAGAGCTGTAGTGTACACTGAGGCTTGTGGGGAAGGACCTTCCTGTTCGACCCATTGAGTCGAATTTACAATACAATATCTTTGCACAACATTCATAGAATTGTACGACGGAATTTGGACATGGATGAAAACTGTTCTCAATTAATGTTCTAATGAAGCATAATAGGCTGACTGACTACTGCTTGCGCATAGAAAATACCATCCCAAATTTTAGTCTACTTGAGATGGAAGTTCTCATATCAACCTCAAATATTTATCTGCAACTCTAGCCAATGAAATAATAGAAACCAAAAATTGTTGGTCTGCAACTCGTTGTAGAAACGAATTATCATCACGTTTTGATAAAGCCACTTTGTCCATAAAGACTACAGTTTGAATTTGTATTAGATAAATGCACTTTTAAATAAATTACACATTTAAATACAAATTATTAGAAACTTTAATAAGCATTTGAGAACTTGCGGCGAATTGGGAAGATTTTAATATGTTGTCTTAATGTTTTGAAAATTTAATATACACTAGTCTTTGCCCACTGTCTTTGCAAAAACAATTAAACTCACACACATTAAAATGGCCATGCATACGCATTCATATTCATACACACATGTCTGCCATAGAATTTTTTGTGGCATATTTTGTTGTTATATTTTTTCGTTAAGGTGTCTGCCTACACTTAAAAAATAAAACACGTTAAAGTGTTTTATTGGCTTAGTAAGAATTATTGTTAGTACATGCCGGCACTTGGGTACAACACTTTAAGTTTTAAACCTGCCATAGAATAAAATAGATTTCAATGGAAAGTTGTTATAAAGGAATTTTTGTAATAAAATCTTGTTGCAGCAATAAAAAATCAATACAATTTTGGTAGATTTTTGAAGCAAAATATTTCATAACTATATGAAAATTCCAGATAATATGTATATGTAAGTTGCTAAGTTTAGAAATATCTAATGTTATTTAGTTTTCGAGTTAAATATTGTATGAAGCAAATTGCAATTAAACTGAATTGGCATTTACATTATGGCTTTTTGTTTTCAACAACATATTACAGAGCACCTGTACTCATACTGCTATTGATAATAATGATGAAAATATCATTGCGAAAATCTGATGGATGAGCTGAAAAATAAACTTCTGCATGAGTAAAATTAAAGTTTGCACAAAAAAGCAGCTTAAGTTAACAGAGCTAAGTAGACGTAAAATAAACAGTATTGGTTTATAGGGAATATAAATAACACTTCCACATGTAATATATTTACAGCAAGTATTTTATAACCTGTTTGTATGTTACTCAAAAGTAGATTTTTTTTTTGAATATTCCAATTTTGACCAGTAATTGTTTAATCTGAAAATTAACTACCTATAATTGTTGAAATACATATTCTGCAGGCTTTTTTTTATTGTAGTTGAGTAATTACTAAACATTTCTATTTTAAAAAAATTATATTTTAACACACTGCACTGTTGCTATTATGCTTTACATATACTATTTTGAAAGTCTCTATAATGCCTTATAAGCTATGCAAATATTGTAATGATCGCTGCCTTAGTTTAAAAGTTGTACAAGTTTTTTTCAATTATAGCCATAGTGCGTATGATTAATATTAATTTTTATAAATTTCACAAATTCAAAAAATAACTTCAGTATTTAGAAAGGGATTCTTAAAATTCAAATGGATTTTGAAAGTAAATACAGCTGGCTTTTATTCAGTTTGATATTAGATGATTTATAGCCCTTTCAGTCCGTGCATCGATTGTGCGGGTGGGTTTCGTTTTCAATATTATTGCTTCTGTTAACCGAATTTAAAATAGACTGGCATGCATCGATTGTGTTGGTTGTTTTTATATTTGCTTCTCACATTTCTCTTGCGTTTGATTTCCCCTTACCTAAAGTATTCCGAAATTCTTCAGTCACATTTTAATTTTTGCAAAATGAGCCATGGAATTAAGTAAGTGTCTTTAATTACAAAAGTATTAATCGTTTACAAATAATGAAGGGCGCATATATTAACTAACAGAATGATAAATTTTAATATTTCAAGCTAATTGAAATCGTTTCATGCAATAAAAATGTGTTTTAGTTAAACATTTTAATGACAATCGACCGAGATGCATCAAGTGTACCTGTCCTGAAAATCCTTGAAGGATATGAAAATGATAAAACCTAATCTTTGAATATATTTTTATACGCTGTGGAGATCACATATTCCAAATATTATAAAAAAAAAATCCTGGTATTTTTGCGTCACGTTGAAAAGTGGCAAGAGAAAAAAATATTCCAGACATGAAAGCATAATATTGCATAATGACAAAGCTCGAACACATGTTGCAAGACCTATTAAAAACTGTTAAGAAATAAGTGGTTAAGAAGTTTTGTCTCATCCGCCTTTTCGTCCAGACCATGTCCCGTCCGACTATTAATTCTTTCAATGTATGCAAAACATTCTCTTTGACTTAATGAGTTCTTAGTCTCAAAAGATGAGCAGAGCGTTTGGCGCAGGACTTACATTCTACAAATGTTTCAAAATAAAAGCTAAGCGTTTGCAAGAAACCTAAATTTATTAAGCAAGCTTATAGGTTAGATTAATTTGGGGGGAAAAAAAACAATAAACATACTAACAAGTAACTGCATCTAGTTAATTCATAAGGTACAACTTTTATTGAAACTATCGTTACACTTTTCACCATCTCTGCTTTATGTTTGTGTTTTTGATAACGAAAGTTGTGATTCATTCCTCTTTTAACATATGAATATTTATTTATAATTTATTTAAAAATTATAATACACCGAGATGCATCAATTGTGCCTGTCCTGAAAATCCTTGAAGGATATGAAAATGATAAAACCTATTCATTGATTATATTTTTATACGCTGTAGAGATCACATTATAAAAAATTATAAAAAAATTCCTGGTAGTTTGGTAGCGCTCACAAATACGAGTATTTGTCCAACACTAGCCTTATATTAGATCGATTGAGAATCACTTTCTGAATCGATTTAGCGATATCTGTATGTCCTTGTGGCCTGTTAGCTGGCTGACATGTACATGTCACAATTTTAATGATATTTTCATACCCCCTTATTCATAAAAACTGTTGCAAGTTTTATGAATAAGGGCAATAGAATTTGGCACATGATATTTTTTCGGCACAAGGACTGTTGGAATTAAGACTGGTTAAAATCAGTTAATTATTTTAATTAGCGCCAATATAAATGTGCATCCAAACTAGGGCTATATCAGACATAAATGTTTGTTTTATGCTAATATCCAAACAGATTTAGCCACAAATTAGTTGTACGTAAAGCCAAATCACATCTATAAATTTTGTGCAGATCCCTTCATACTTGACCATATAACGCCCACTTCCGAAAAACCCTTTAACGAACATAAATCTCTTAAAAATATTGGTATTCAAATAAAATTCTACACAAGTAATTTAAATAATAATTTAACAATTATTCAAGGCTTTCATATAAAATCCCCATCGAAAATCACTTCGTCATGTATAAATCTTTTAAAAGTGTTGATATCGAGATAAAATTAAACACAGAATATGCATATAAGTCATTATACTAAACTTTTTCAGCTCTCACATAGCGCTTATTTCTGAAAAACTATTATATAATCGGACTTGACCGGCTATACTTTCTGACTTGTGTTTATAGTGTTCATGGCTTTTACGATCGCTAATTAAATTATTTTTTTTTTAAATGATTTAGATTTCAAGTTGAGTTTTGATGCATATGATTGGTATTTATTTGGAAGTTATTCTAAATATTTCAAAATAAATTTAGCCTCAATAGACTAGCTGTAAGTTTTGAGTTTGTTTAACGTCAATGACTTTTGCTGACAGTCCACAAGGTTTCGCAGTTTGTGTTTGTTTGAACAAAATCTAAAAAGAAATATATAAATATTACATAAAATATTGTTAGACTTTGGTGGTCATTTTGCCTTTGCTATCATTTTCCTTTTATGCTCTTGTGAAAGCCTACATAGTTCTCTATAATTCTTTAAAATCTTACTGCGTTTAAGTGTTTTGTTTAAAAGTTATTAATAATAAAAGTTGTATTTTCTGTTAGAATTACGGTGCGTATGATTAATAATAATTTTTAACTTTTTAAGAAATTTAGCTATATGTTTCTAATTAAGTAAGAGATTTTCAAAATTCAAACGGAATTTAAATGTTTTAATTGCATTGCTCTAAAATAGTGGGCTTTTCAACAAGAACTTTGCTTTTAAAAATAAAATAAAACAAAGAATTTATACATAAGATTTTACAGTTTTTACAGTTTTTAAAGTTTTTAATCATATTTTATCGCCTGTGATGGTTTAATAAGCGGCCAATTAATAGTCAAATTTCATAAAATAATGACTTCAGAAAATTTGGTTTGCAATAAATTTTGACACCATACTTCAGACCAAAAAACGCTCCATACAGAGGCACGTTCAGTATGCAAAGGATTCTCAATAATTGATCTCGGATTTGCTGATGCCCAAATGCGGCAATTTTATAGACTAAGTTTTGAACAATAACATCACGATGTTTATATGTATGTTGACTCCAAAAACAGATTTTTTTATATTTGTTACAAAACAAGTCAAAAATTTAATATTCCTTTAAAAAAACAAACCAAAAAAATTGTGCGCTTGACTATGATTACGGATAATGTCTTTCATTTTTCGATTTGTTTGTACTTGTCCATAACGACCAACAACCCATCATGTTGGTTCTTGGTTAGACATGTTCAAATGCCAATGAATATCGACCGAATACAAAAAAAAAAGAGACTACGAGAAATGAATAACATTTGTTTTTAACAGTACAATGATAAATTTATACCACATTCGGAGTATTTATGTTTTTGGAAACTTATAATGCTGTCTGGTGCTGTTCAATCAGGCAAGTTTTTCGTTGTATATTGGGTAAATGTTCACAAATTTCTCAGGTGTTTGTTTTTTCTTAGTTGGATAGTTCAATTCATTCAAACAAGGAAACACAAATACAAAAACTAAAAACCAGAACAGTGCAGAACAGAACAGAACAGCAACATATCGAACATGGTGGGAATTAGTCTGGTTCATGGCTGGTGAAAAGAGTTTTTGAATGTTTGTTAACAAATCAAACACTATTGAATTTGCAGATTGCTAATAGATGTTTAAAATTGAGTTAAACACAAACTCACAAACAAGTTTGGGTGGCAAATCATAAATGATTTTCAACTTTTGCAAAAGGAGAACTCATCGAAATGATGACGATGATGATGATTTTTGGTTGAGGTATCATTTTGTGAATGTTAGTTTTGCTGATTGTCTGTGTAAAGAGTGATGATGCCATGATGGACACGTGTATAAATACATTTTGCACAAACGACTGCATGCATAAATATTGGCTCAATTTGAGTTGTGATAATGATGCTGATGTTTGTGATTAAAAGCATTACGAAATTTGTTTATAATCATATTTAAGCTTTGTATTCTTTTGCAACTCTTCTATACTACATATTCAAGGGTCAATGGTAAATACTATGGGTATTTACGAAATTGTATTAGTATAAAGTATTCACTGGCAAGGATTTGTTGTCATGTGAAAATTGTGTTAAAAACTCTAGTTTAAATTGAATTTATGCTGTAATATTATGAATTTAATTTGAAAATTATTTCGAATTTAGCGTATTTTTTTTGCATTTGGTTATTTTAGCAGCAAGCAAGTTACATTTCATTCATACTATAGTTATTTTTAAGCCTTACAGCTAATTAAATGTTAATTGGATTTAATATAAATAACATTTTGTGTAATTAAGTTTACTAATTGATTTTATTATGTTTGTTTTATGTTTGTGTGTATAATTTTATAAAACCAATTTTATGAAATTATTTTAAAATTTCTAAATGTGTCGTTTAAGTATCTTATTTTGCTTTGGATTTGTATTATAGAATTATTACTGATACGCTTAAGGTGGATTCACCCATTCACTCTTAACAAAAAATTAGTTCGAACAATATTTTTTGTATATGAATTTTGTTTACATATGGCAGCTTTGATTTTTCAGAAAAATCGTTCGAAATGGGTGAATCGTGCTGCAAAAAACTCTCAGTAAAACAAATTTTCTCTGGAAATTTTTTTTGTTAAGAACAAATGGGTGAATCCACCTTTAGTTAAGCAAATTAGTTGTATTAGACCAGGTCGTATGAGTGTTATTCATTTTAGTTGAATTAAAAATTCATCATACGCTGTGTTTTGGTATTGTTTGGTTTTTAAGAATTGCGTTTTTTTTAAATCACTTACAACATTGTTCAAATACATACTTTTAAATGTAAATATTAAATTTAATATTAAATGCTTCTATCACGGGATCATAATAATCATAATAAATAATATTTGAGTCATTAAGTATTCGTACATTCCCAAAATTTCATATATTCCCTAATCAAAGAGTGCCAGAATTTTTTTTTACGAAACAATTAAGAGTTTATATACCCCCACCAAATCACCTATTATGGAGATTTATAAGATATTTATGCACATTTAAGTGATTTCCGGAACTATATTTTATATGGTGGCTACGGTCAAATATGGATCAATTATCATCATATTGAGAGTGAGGAATTAACTATTTGTATCAAATTTTTTTGCTGCTGATTTCTAGAAGTGGACTTTATATGGTACGGTCAAATATAATCCGATCACCATAAATCTGAGATCGACGACTTTTATATGTATGGACTATTTCTGTCTAATTCTAACTTGATTGTGGGTTTAATAAGGCATTTATCCGCAATTAAGATGTTTGCGGAACTCGACTTTATATGGGGGCTATGGTCAAATATGGACCGATCATCAAGAAATTTGGCACGAAAATTTAAATGTATATTCTGAATTTGCTTGATAAATTTCAACTTTATAGTCATTTTGATAAGATGCGAATTTTAGTTTTTTTTCGGAAGTGGACTTTATATTGGGGTTATAGTCAAATATTATGATTATTATGAAATCTTGTAAGACGATTTAAATGTATATGCGGATTACTTGTGTAGAATTTTAACTTAATAGTGGATTTTATAAGGGATTTATGCACATTTAAGTGATTTTCGTAACTGGATTTTTATGGGGGCTATGGTCAAATATGGACCGATCATCATGAATTTAGATACGACGATTTAAGACTTAATTGTAATTTTTACAAAAGATTTATGTTCATTTAAGTGATTTTCAGATGTGGTCTTTGTATGGTACTATGTCAAAATTATGAATCGAAGCAAACAAAATATTGCTTAAATATTCACTTTGCATGAAACCTCTTATTGTTAAATTTTCTTTAGATATGGCTTTTTTATAGACATTTATGTCCCATAAAGCCATATTACTGGAAGACATTTGTATGGGGCTATAAGAAATCGTGCAGCAATTCCGACCATTTTCAACATGACTTGTTCATCTATAAAAAAATTAAGTATTCCATAATATTATCTGCATTATATTTGAAGAAAACAGCAAAAAATATCTGAAAAATATACGAGGTGGTCTGAAATTTTTATCTATAACTCGGATCGTACTGGACCGATTATGGTCATTTGCGATACCAAACATTTTGGTCGATCAAAGAATGTTTGGTAAAAATTTCATTGTTTTATGTCTTTCTTTCGAAGCTCTATCGTGCCAAGAACTGACGCACAGATGGACAGACATGGCTAAATTGTGTTAGAATCTTATATTGACCCAGAATATATAGACTTTTTGGTTCTACGACCATTATCTCGATGTGTTTCAAACGGAATAATAAATGCAATATACCCCCCATCTTTTTGGTGGTGGATATAAAAAGTAACATATCGATTGCTTTCCGAGGCTTTTGATGGCTGTGTTGCATCTCATGTAATGTGGTGATGATAAAAATCAATTTATAAGTAATTTGTACAGCTAAACCCCATTTTAAGTTATTTTTTTAACCTAAAGTTATACTAATAGTTAAGGCAATTTTTATATAAAAAAAAAGTAATACAACTAAAAATATTGGTAAGATTCTTTTAGTTTTTTTTATAAACTATCAAATACAAATTTATATTTGTATATGAATATTTTTCTTTTAGTCTCAGTTCAAATCTTTTCAACTAATTTATAATTTTATTATCAACAACAGTCTTGCTATTTCACTTGACTTTTTGGGCAACACGTCTCCCTATGCACTAAACGGTTACATTTTACAAAAACACAACAATAACTGACCAACAGCAAAGTCTTTCACTATTAGTTTCAAGTTTCCCGTTAACATGTGGTTGTAGCTACTAAATGTTGCATTAGAAACCCAGAAACGTTCTGTGGGTGCGACAAACGTTTCCCTTGCTACCAAAAACTAAGCACAGAAGACATATGTATCTATGTATGAGAAAAAGTATTTGAAAGTGTTGCAAGTCTTATATAACAATATTATCTTGCATGAGTACGAGTAACCGGACTTAACAATTCTGTTGTATACATCCTGCTTGCTTATAAAAGTAAGTTTATGGGGTGCTGTGCCGCAGTGTCAAACAGAACTAAGCAACAACAGGACAGGACAACAATAGTAGCAACATCCGTCTAGTTGTGCAATTTTTGATAAAGATACCAATTTAGAGAAATGTAACACGCATATAAACAGACATACAGTTACACATATATTTATATGTGTAGATGTTTAAATTCTGTTTTTCTCTCTCTCTCTCTCTCTCTCTCTTTTCTTCTCGAAGAAGCAGACATTTCAATTGTTTAAGTAGAAATGTGGCCTTATATTTGTTGTATTTTATTTTGCAAGAGTTTCAGGTTTCTTTTGCCTGCTACACACTTAACTTACACAACTTGTGGCACACATCCCTTTTTGTTATTTGCAGCAAATTTATAGTTTTTTGTTTCAATATTGTTATGCAGTCCATTGTTTGTAGAAATTACTTGAAGGTGGTCGAGATATAAATATGAGTTTCTTTCTAAATCCTTGGAATTGCAGAGTTTATTTTACAGTTATTGCTTGTTATTATGTTAAGCAAGATCTTTTTATATCTGAAGACTAAAGACACAATTACAAAATTGTTGTTTTATAACAATGTTTTAAGTACTATGGGATTTAGTTAGAAGCACGTAAAATGGATTTGTTTGCATAAACCAAATATAATAAAATTGTTCTTATTCAAAATTATTAAATTAGAAAAAAGAATATTCAATATTGCATATTTTAAAAATAATACAAGCAAACAAGCAACATTTTATCTGCTGCTATTTTGGAATAACTATTTTTCAACGTGTATTAGACAATAATATAAAGGAGTTTTATAAACAATTAATTAACTAAAATATTGTTTTAGTGATAGTTCTTTAGAGAAACAATTCCGGTAACACTGAAACCTTTTTAGGGTCTCCCAAGATTCGTTTAAATTTTATTTGGGAAGAATTGGAGTGATTATATATTGTATTTATTTTTAAGCTTCCCTTTGGATATTTCCAAGGTCGTGAACTCGACATCTGTTTGCATTTGAAGTGAAAAAATAAAGGAATCTACAATATTTTCCTTATATACATGTTTCGATAGCATATCTTATAAAATAAATTTAAAAAAATATTTGTTGCTACCAATATATTAACAATAAAAATGGGTTCAAGAACGCTACAAAAAATAGAATTCCTTTTGCATTTAATCTAAGAACATGTTTTTTTAATAAAGCAATTGTTTAAATAAAACATAATAATATATATGATTTTCTGTTGATAGTTGTCACGTTAAACTATTTGCATGCATTTATTTACCTTTTTACAGAATGCGACAGTAATATATTTGAAGTAAAATAGTTTTGTGGTTTTATTGTTTTCAATGTATTAGAAATAAGTAGGGTTAAATCTGCCAATTCAAATGAAAATTTCTATAATAAAAGCAAAAATTTACACTCGTTTCTAATTGTACATTTGTAATACATACAATTAACTTAAAATCTTTATTTTTAGTAGTGCTAAATAAAGCAGACATTGCCTCTTCGTTGCTTCAAATATATTATCTATCTAAACATAGGTTCTGGAATAGAACAAAAACAATTGAACTCGTTTTCGTTGGTCCCTAGAAAATTAAAAAAATCAGGGAATTTGAACATATATTGTTAAACGATTTTATGTATTTAAAAAGCAACTAATTTTTAGTCACGTTTGTGATAGAGTTTAACTAAAATAATTTCAGCAACATCTACTAATGTAGTTTATAATATTGCTTCAACATACATTTAAAATATTGATTGAAAACCCTTAGCAACGTCCAGCAGTAATGTTTTTATATTGGTGGTAAAACCATATATATATCTCTTCCAGAGATATGACTCTATGGTACATAAATGCCTTCAGAAAATCAGGATCCATATAAAATTTAGCAAATAGTAGTTTCACATAAATATAAATCACAAAACAGAATTTTGTTTGAATCGGTCTATATGTGAATATAGCCCCGATCCCGAAAATCGCTTAAATGCTCATAAGTCTCTTATAAAAATAACATTCATATTGAAATTCGACAGAAGTAATTATATATACATGAATTACAATAATTAACTTTATGGTGATGGGCCCGCAAGGTATTAAATAATGGGAATCTATAGAAAATTATAAAGAGTATTGGGTGTAACTTTAAAAATGCGGGATTTTTCAAAATTCTAGATTTTATTTAAAAACATTTGTGTAATATAAATTTATTCAAAGTACTGACCATTGTTAGCTATGACTTTTTCACATCTTTCTGGCAACATAGATTTTACGTGCCAAGAGAACTGCTTATTTTGTGAGGACAAGAATGAATCAAGTCAATTTCGGTGTGAAGCGCATCTGAAGTGAAGCACATCAAATAAAGAGTAGTCGGACGGGACAAGTACTAGACTATACGGTGGGTGAGGCTAAAATTCCCAACGGCTTTTTTCAAAATAGTTTTTAACAGGTATTGCAAAATGTGGCGTTGTCATGATGGCGTATTGCACTTTCATGTCTGGCCGTACATGCTGACCATTTTTCGGCCAATACTCGCTTTAAACGAATCAGTTTCATTTTTATTCAGATATAGGTGCCTTGTGATGGTCTGATCAGATTTCAGCAGCTCATAATAGATAGAAATACAGACAGGAACCCTAGCGTTATGGATATTTGGCTTTGGTGTCGATTAGATTAGTTGACCTTAAGTTTCGCGTTAGCATAATGGATTCTTTTTATATCGCAAGAAATGATTTGGTGCAAAAATTGGTTTCTTTTATAACGTTTAAGCAGCACTTCGTAAATGACAAATAGTTGTTTAAGGTCTATTTATATGGTAACCAATTTCCTTGTTTTTGAATGAATCCTGTTGCTCGCCGATGTTTTGAGTTTGCTGCTGAGTAAATCCCAATTATTTTGCCAGCTCTTGTTGAGTTTGACAACAATATTCATATAATAATGAAAGGAAACCGTCTTGCTAGTGACTTTCATGGGAATTTTGAATAAAGAACACTGTTGATTTCAATTCAAAATATTTCAATATTTCAATCAATGTTTCCTATGTTAAAATTCCTATACAAAATTAATCAATTAGGAGTTTGTCTAATATTTATATACTCACTTTTTAAAAACCACTAGGGCTAACTTGTCAAATTAAAATTTACAAGTATTACAACTTATGTTTTCCGGAGCAGAATATGGTCACCACTCCAAGCCGAACTAATAATAATTAAATTCATAAATGGCGCATTATCATGGACGCTGGTGGCGTCTGCTCCGAAAATATAGTCTGGTATTTAAATTTTATGAAAATTAAACATATCTTAAAAAAAACAAGCAAACCGAATTATTATCTAATGATTTTTTGTCGGCAACAGTCTTCAAACTTGGCGACTGTCTTCGGTATCACAAATCCGCACATTTAAACTGCATAAAGCATCTCTAGCACGTTGAAGCCAATAGCAAACAATCTACATAAGCAGACGCATAGAGAACCAATCTTAATTTTTGTTAATTTCATACAATATTTCCATATAGTTAAACCTTTTTTTATTAATAGTCTTTAAACGGCTTTAAAATTACAACATGTATAGACATATGTACATAGATATAATTTTAAAAACCATATTTCAAATTTCATATAATACAAATTCTTCTGAATAATAAGTTTCGTCACTTTTATAAATTTGTCCTTTCTCATTTATTGTTTACAAATTACATTCAATTTGTTTGTTTTTTATTTTTATTTTTAATTTTATTTTTATTTTTTGCAAAAAAAGAAACTTTATTCTCTAGATCTAATAAATTTTATTCTATTTACTTTGTCTGCAAAGGAATGCGGAATTTGTTTTTCTAGTTTCCTTTTAACATACTCGACTAAAAGAATATGTGTGTGTGTGTGTGTGTGTGTGTAGGGGAAAAAAAGTTTCAAAAAAGTTTTTTTTCTAGCAAACTTATTTATTATAAATATGTTTTGGTCAAATGTCATAGACATTATTTTGTAATAGAAACTTTTCTTTATGAGTGGTAGAGTACACATGTTAAAGTATTATTGTTGCTTGTTAGAAGGACATTTATGATTTTAGTTGGCTGGTGTAGATTTTTTTGCACATTTATTCGGTAGTAGTCAGTTTTCAAGAAGAGAAAATGTAAAATAGAACAATTTAAGGTATTACTGGTAGATTTGTATTGGAATTTAGGAAAGTTTATTAATTTTACTTAAAGTAAATTGAAAAATAATTATTAAGCAATTTGTAGAATTTAAAAAATTTCAAAAATTCAAAAACTCATTTAGTTTTATGATGATTTTCAAATAAATTCATGAAATCTGTTATTGATTTGTTACAACTATTATTTATTTGTTAAATATAAATTAGTTAAACATTTAAATGGTTTCCTTTAGCTTTATTAACTTTCTTTTCTTTACTCTAAACTTGTACAAATCTTTTAAAACATTTTCTCTCATATGCCTTCAAATACATTTAATGTAGAAAATTTTATTTATTTTTTTGAAAATGTTCCCTTTGTATTTTCTAAGGCTTTACACATTTGTATTTATCTTTTGGTTACCCATAATCTACTAATAGTTACTCATTTCAAATTAACTATTGTGGCGGTTACTTAATTTAGTACTTTACCTTTCTATTAGAAAAAAAAAAATAGAAAATTATTTCCTACAAAGAATATAATGCACTTTTTCCGCTCTGTCTTATAACCATGCCCAGCATTTTGTGGCGTTCAACGTATTATACACAATAGACCAATTTGTATCATTTCCTTGTAATACATTCTGTTTTGTATTTAAGAGATTTAGCTCTTTTTGTTCGGATTTCTTATTCTTAGACTGGGGAGTATTAAATGTTCATTCATGCAGTTGAATGGTTTAAGTAGACTTTTTCATGTTTTTTTCTTGCTAGATTATTGTTGCATGAATGAAACGTAAATGCAGTTTAGGAAATGTTGCTTTATTACTGCTAGTGTTTTTGGAGTAAAACTTCATTTAATTTTAAAACTTGAAAACGAAAATGTTTTATAGAACTGTGTTTTTTTGGTATAATGAGTATATGTGAAAAGTTAAACTTTTGTTTCATTAACTTTAAATTATTAAAAATAAGAGCGACATTAACTTTATATGGTCTTACTATAAATATTCTTATTATACTACTTAATTTCAAACAAACACATTTCATTATATGTACAGGTACATATGTACATCAAAAGTCATAAAATTAAACAGTGAAATAACTAAATAAAAATAATAAAAGGAAACCACATATAAAAAAGACATTCATTCATATTTTCTGCAATTCTCCAAAGGAAAAAAAATTATCAAAACATTTACACAAACGATACTAATATTTGATATTATATTGGGTGATCCCTTTAGTGCTCTTTTCCACTGATTTTGCTCTTTACAGATCACAAGTGCCTCGTGTCATACTGACAGCTTATTTTTCTTCTGCCCTGTTTGAGAAATGTGTAAAAAATTGGTACATCCATACATAATTTAAAAACTCAGAATTCTTCAACTTTTTAGCTTTTATTTTGAAACATTTGTAGAATATATATATTTGTTCAAAGTATTGGTCATTTCAAGCTGTTTTCTTTTCTTATTTTTTTGCAACATATGGATTCCGCGCCAAAATAACTTCCTATCTTCTGAGGCAAAGAACGAAGCAAGCCAATTTCGAATACCCTGTTCTAAAGTGCAGCGTATTCCAGAGATAACATTCTGTATCGATCAAAACAAATAGTATTTGGAGTAGGCAAGGTCTGGACTACTAGCCGCATGAGGCAGAACTTCCCAACCACTTCCTTCTAAATGTTGTTTAACAGTAGCTTACCGAGAGTTGTCAAGATGTTGTATTACACTTTTACCTGGCCGCATATCTTGGTCATTATTGGCTCGAAATTAATTGTCTTCACAGGTTCTCTGTGATGGTCTAGTCAGATGTTAACAGTTCGTTATAGATAGGACCCACCTAATTCAAAATATTCTCTTACCGCCATGGATATTTGGCTTTGGGGCTTATTCGACTTGTTGGTCGGGCTTTACATACAATCTCTTACGCTTTGGGTTATCGTTAATAGATTCATTTTTCATTGCAAGTATTTCGGTGCAGAATTGATTTCCTTTTATAGTATTTCGAACTTGCAAAGTTTGACAGCAACTTCTTTCTAAATAGTTTTTACCAGCAATTTGCAACATGTGGACGAACTTTTTTTTCATGAAATATTATGCTTTCACAACTGGCCTTATATTTTTGGGATTTTTTAGGTCAATGCTCGCTTTAAATAAGGCAGCTTAAAAAAGTTACGACCCTTTTGTTCGCCCATCAATTACAGAAAATTACCATGGCGTCATGGATATTTGGCTTTGGTTTCAATTCGATCGGGCTTCACATACGATCTACAGGTATATCACAATGGAAGCATTTTTCATTGCAAGTTGTTGTTCGATGCAAAATTGATTTTATTTTATAGATTTTAAACAACATTTGGCAAAACCGAAATCGGCTTTAATTCATACGACACCCAATTTCCCTGCTTTGGGATGAATTCTAGTGCTAGCAAACATTTTAAAATTGCTGTTTCAGTTAGATCTTGTTGAGTTTAACAGCAATATTCATACAATAATGTCTGCAATTCTTAATGTTTAAACTTTTTGAGCTGACCTGGGGGATATTTGTCTTCTGTCAAAATTATCACTTCTAAACCACATAAATTATCTCACGCACATTGTGACTGATAGCACATATTCACCATAAGTTCGGTAGGTAATCTGTGTATGGCACTTTTATTTAAATTAAAGCAAAACTTCCCCAATATGATTCTTTGTTGGCAAAAAAAAAAAAAATCAAAATTATCTAAGCAAAAAAAAAAAAATGTTATTGTTTTACTGAATAATGTTAAAAAACTAAGTGAGAAAAAATGATAGATATATACCCTTCAATATGACATATAAGACAAATGTTGTATTCAAAAGATACGTCATCTGTCAATGACTTTATTAGAAAATAATTTTGTTGAGCAGCTAAACTCGCGGTTCACATCTGTCAACAATGTGAATAGAATTTACGATATCACACCAGTGGTGTTTTGTCTGAGTTTATGTAAAGTTATTCGCCAAATATCCGAATATTGAACCTTCCTGTATGTAAATAATTCCAGTTCTAGTTTAAGTGTTTTCTTTAAAATTAGAAATAAAATCTAAATGAATCACTCTGTATTTGCTTCAGTATTAATTTTTAGTCCATGAGTGTGTTATTTTTCTGTAATTTTTGTTGATATCATGCGGTTAATAAAGTGCGTTATAAAATTGTTATTATCACACCATTATGACACTTCCAGATGCTTATCACCAGCATCGTCGTCAACATTATTATTATGATTGCGATAAAGCGATAAAACTTTTAGCAGAAAAAATACTGTGCTTAGAATATACATATACACTAACATATTCATAAGTATGTATAAGTATATTATAAATATTCATACATATACCACACACACATTCACTAACTTTTATTAAATGAAGAGCAGTAGTAAGGAAAAACGACAGAAGTCTTAAATGTGCAAAATAAAAGAAATGTCTGTTAAAAGATGTTGATTAAAGTTAGAAAACAAAACTGAGGTAAATTTTTTCAATGTCTAACACATTATGTTTCAAATTATGTTTCGTAACTGTTTTTGGGTCCAATAAGGACTTCAATTAGCTACCAGAGTACGTGTTAACTAAAATCCTGCCATCCCATTTCTCAGTGTGTCTATACGTTATGTAAAGAACCTATGAGAGTTTCCAAACAAGAAATCTTTTTATCAAAATAAATTTTTGGAAATAATTTCTATAAAAACCAAGATAATTAATAAAGAAGGTCGATTAACTTATAAAATCATAAATTTTAAATTAATTAAATTGTTGGTAAAGGAGCGTCAGATCTACTTTAGAAAGAGAAATGTGTCAAAAGTGTTTCCAAGTACTATTAAAATGCATAATGTTTGGATTCAATTTAGAATTGTTAAGACCATAAGGGTAGTTCTACGAGTATGTTGGATAATAAATTAGAACATTTGCACATAATCGCAGGACTTCTTCCGCATGATTCCGCATAACCAATCTAGATAAGATTCTTAAAATTTGACTACAATATAGATGACAAAACAGTATAAAGTTTCACACATTAAGTATATTTTTGAACTCAATGCGAACAAATTTCCTGATCCTTTAAAAACCTAATTTTAACTGGTATTAGTTTTACACAATAGTTGGAATCTCTCCGGAAACACTAACTAATATGCTTTAACATTTCATAGGTCTTAAGTCTATTGCTCTGGTATGTTTTGAAATCGATGATTCATTATTTTGAATTATTTAACCCTTATGTGTGCGGCAAAAAACACCTTCTAATGTGCTGCAAGGTAGCTGAGTACCTATATGAGAGTTAAGTAGAAAAAAAGCATTTTCACACTAAATACATTGTTGGAGCGTAGTTAGGAGATATTTTATATAATTTTTCTTAACGCCTTAAGGTTTGCAAGCTGCTAACAACTTCAAATAATATACTTGCAATGGCCGCTTTCTCATTTAAAACACGTACAGGTACCCGAGTACCTTGATGCGCATTAGAAGGTTTAAAAGTAAATTGGTCTCTCAGGCAAATTGCAGTCAAGACGTACGGCTGCAAAAAAACTAAATTATTTGAAAGTTAGTAGTTCTCAAAAAGTTTCAGGTATAAAAGTTATCAATTTCAATGAAAAAACCTTGACTAAAAACGCCAAAGGTACCCGTCATCTTCTGCTGAAAAAATCACTACTGATCCATGTTCAGTAACAAGTGAACCAAAGCCACACGGGTACCTTGGTGCACACATAAGGGTTAATAGGATATACTAGTACCCTATGTAGATGTGCCACTCGACGTAAAATTCTGTCTCATAATCGTTACGCCGCTCGAACGTTTTCCATTTTACAAAAATTAAAAACCAAAATCGATTTATCACGTTTGCCAGCTCTTCTACAGACTGCAGCACGATTATAGTATTTAATGATTGCACTCTTTCATAGCGCATTAATTTATAACAAAAAAGGTTTCATATGTCACTTGAATTCACATGGGCCACAAACGTCACTGGACACCTTTGTGATGCCGTTGGCTGTGACGTATGAACACTTACGTTCAAGGTACATACGACGCGCCTCAGTTTTCACCTGTGGGAAACTTGTTACTTTAGATTTTCCGCGGTACTAAATCTATGTATGTGTAATTTAAATAAAAGTCTTAGTAATATGTACATATAGAGTTAAGGGTTAAGACTTCTTCTCAGAATTTGTATAAAAAAAGAAGTCTGGACTTCCAATCAGAATAAAATAAAATAAAAAAACAACAGGCAACCAACTGCCTGCATCTTAACAATAAAGGCATACAGCTGTCTCATTTTGCCAGTGGCGTTTTCAAGCGCCGGTATTATAATTTTACAACCCCTATTATTTTACATGGCGATCCTGCCAAGAGTGTAAAATATGAAACAATTTTCTAGGCGCTATTGTAACGATTTGTATTCAAAACTGATTTTTTGTAAAACGTAAACCTCACGATCAATATATTCCAAAAATAAGCTATGACTCGGGAGTAAAAAAGTATCGTATGCTATTCTATTCTGTGGTAAACTATCAATGGTATGAAATTGAGCTGATCTCAATGAGTTACATTTAGAAGTAGCTGGTGATCGTGTTTAGTACAGAACTTTTAAAATCTTTTTAAACAACGGCTACTTCTTTTTCAGCCAGGAAAAAATGTGCGACGAAAATTAACTCTAGACAAAAATTGGTTGAACATTTCTTCTTATTATAAAAGCTTGAAGTCATTTTTACAATAAAGTTTAATAAGGAAACAGTTTGACAGCCGACTGTTTAGAGTCCGCAACAATATTAAGTGTTATACTTATATACTTATGTTTCAAAAACTATGAAATTTTGGCGGCCATTATGTTAAGCAGAATAATTTTTAACTGTAAAGGACACCTTGATGGATCAAAAAATCATCAAAATTGCTAAATTTGTGGAGAGGAAAATCCACATGTGACTGCCGTTTGTCTGTTTGTTTCTATGTTTAGGCTGGAATTAAGCTAGAATTAGCCGAACTTCCACGTGCTGTACTGTATCGAAACAGCTGATCTCGTTTTGATATTTGAAATCCATGTAAATGTTTACGGAATATTCAACGTAATGACGGAACGTCTCAACCTGTATAAAATAGAATTTCCTAACTTTCTTACGTGAAATGTGTACAACAGTGATGGGCTATTTGTATATTAAATTGTATTGGGTTAAATTCGCCCTATTTTTTGGTACTTTCTTTTAATAAAAATGTTTGTGGAAAATTTCCGAATCTGTTATAATTGAGATAAATTGAGTTTTAACAATTAGACAAAAAACCACAATGTCTTTGCACCATGTGTTTGTTTCTATTTTTTTGTTTGACGTACGTCACGTTTTTAAATGTTTCATAAGCACACAAACGTGCTTACAGTACGGTACAGTACAGTATTGGGACGTGTACGTTCGGCTAATTCTACCTTTATAATTTGGCAATAATCTTTTTCAAAATGAGGCAGGTCAAGCAGTAACTCGATGCAGGCGACATGAATAATTTTAATACGACAATATCATATTCAATTCAATAAGCTGCATAACTCTAAAATTCTAAAGCTCTATATTGTGTGAATTAAAATCATTGGATTTATTTTTAAAGAGTTATTTAAAGTAGAGATGTGACGGATAGTGATTTGGCCGGATAACGGAAGCGGGGTTGGTTGACGAAAACAAGCGAAATTGTTTATTGTCTGTGTACGCTGAAAATTAAGTTTTTATTCACCATAATCTACCTCTTTTTAATTTGAGTATTAATGTCAGTCGTTTTATTATTTGTACGTTTTTTAAGTTTTTAGTTTAGACATAAATTTTTCAGCAAAGTGGATATTTCAAAACGTATTTTAAGTTTCTGAAAGATAATTTGTAATTTTTTTAGCTATTTTATTGTTAGTTACTTAATAAAAATGTATTTGCTTGAAATAATTCTAAGAAAATATCCGGCCGGTCAGATACCGGATAGTATCTCATTATGCGGTATCCGTTCGTATAGTAAATTTAGGTTTGCCGGATATCCGTCACATCTATAATTTAAAGTCAAATATTTATTTGACTTTGACCCGCCTGTATCGAGGACAAATAATCAATGTTGTGTCAATGAAATCCAGTTACTTTTATGTTTAATAGTCATGGAATATTCGACCAAAGAGTTGTCATTTGGCTGCTATACTATTTTATATATGTATGTATTTCATATTTTTATATTTTATATTTAATTAAGTTTGGGTCTCCATTTACGGGTTAAATAATTCTTACTTAGAGCAAAAACACCGAACGATATGGCATTTAGAAGAAGCTAATAATTTTCGCTAACACTATATAAGATATACTAAAGGTATGGTGACATATGGCAAGTGACCATGTTTACTCCTACAAGAGTTTTGCGAGATCAAACAGCATCTAATAAAATAAAACTAATTATTTGTTGTGTCTTGTCGAATTTTTTTTAAATAAATAAACGATTTGAAATGCTTTTTTTAGTGGTTACGTGTTTTTCGGCAAATATTTGCCAAGTGTGACCGTACTTTAAGTATGGATTTTCTAGCCCTATATAGCAACCTAACTTGTTTTTTTCCTTTTTTTTTTTGAAAATATTGTAAAACAAATCCACCACCTTCCCTGAACTCAAATTTTCATACCTACATATACATTGGTAACTCTTGTTACATGACATAAAGTATAATTTGTTTATTTCTGTTACCAGATTTTTTTTCCTGTAAAACTCTATATGTCTTCTCCTGCAAGTGGTAATAAAAATTCATTCATAATTCGCACATTTAACGTTGTTAACCTGCACATCATCGGTAATGGCAATAGTGAAATCAGTTTCAGCTTCAACACATTATCCAGCAACTTTATATGTATATGCACGCATATAGAGCATAAGCAGATAAAACTGAAATAGAACTTATAAAACATGAACCTTATGACGGGTCACATGCTTAACAAGAGACTTAAAATGAAACTAACAAGTAAAAGAAAACGAATATAGATGTATGTATTGTATATAAGAAAAAAATAAAATAATAATAATAATAATAATACGACAACGACTACCATTCATACAATGACAACGTTTTGCATTTTTTAGTTCTACTTAAGCTCATAAAAATATAAAAGAATTTTCATGATTTCATTTTGCAATTTAATATTATTTCTTTTCTTTATAATTTTTTTTTTTGGAAAAACACTCCTACTCCCAAAGAATACATTCTGAATAGAGACAACATTTATACCATTTATGTTTGTATATGTGAGTGTGTAATGTACACACCTTTTGTGAAAATATTTTTTGTGTATTTCAAGAGATTTTCATTCAGCAGTCGCTCTCTCTCTCTCTCTCTCTCTCTTTGTCCTTCCTTTTCATATTTATTTATATGCATTTGTTAGAGTGAGTGAGAGTAGATTATGCATTTGCATTTATAAATCGGTACATTCAGTCTTACTTCCGCTTTGATTTGATTTCCTTTTGCCATTCTATTCATCGTCGACAGGAACAGGATCTTAACCGTATATTAAAGTGTTGAATCGTTTTAGTATGTATTTAGTGTTCAGTATGTAGTATGTAGTAGTTTTTGTCGCTGTTTGGTTGTTGTGAATAGAGGTGTTAGAACATGCACATACATATAATTTTTTGGATAGCAATATTTAATACATGTGTAGAACTACTTGTCTATTTGCTTACATCATAAATACATTTGTAGGTAGAGATGTAGATGTAGGCAGAGATTCCTAAATGTATTTTTTAAAAAACTATAAAGGAAATACTTAAAACTGCAAGCAATTGTTTTGGAATTAGGATAAAAGCTAGAAGTTTAAGCATTACTTAGCTAGAAGAGTTTTGTTTATATTTATATTCTAGTATAATTTAAGTACTTACAGACCAGCAATATAGCCGTGATTGTTGCTTAAATGTCTGTCTAGATTTTGGTGATTATTTCTGTAATTAAAGAATATTTTAAGAGTTTTAGAAAAACATCATAATATCTTTGTCCAGTAACTAATAGAAGTACAAAGTAGCATGCAAGGAAAGAAACTTATAAAAATGTATTTTCGTTTTTTTTAATACGAGGGCGGTTCAGAAACTTCTTAGTCTAACACAGAAAAAGAATAGTTAGTTTTTCAAAGACATTTTTATTTTTTAATATAACTTCCGGAAACTTCAATACACTTAGTCCAATGCTTATTTAGCAATTCTATCCCTTGATTAAAATAGTTTTTCTGAAGGCCTTCAATATAGTGGTTTACAACTGTAATTGCATCTTCATTTGAGGTAAAACGCTTGCCAGCTAGGAATTGTTTTAGATTTGGGAACAGGTAAAAGTCACTGGAAGTCGTCCTCTAATTCGTTGATTTTAGTCATTGTTAAAACACTTTCCTGCGCTGGTGTGTTGTCTTGATGAACAATTATTTTTTTTTTTTAGTTGTAAGCCAGGACGTTTTTGTCGAATTTTTACATTTAATTGATCCAAAAGATACACCATCTTCTATTAAACCTTTAATAATTAGATAAGCAAATTTGTTCATGTTAGTCGTGACTTATAGAGAAATCATTTTGTCAATTCGGACCTGTCCACTGGTCATCTAATACATACGATATCTGACCTCGGGATTTTCTCTTTAGATATATGTGAAGTTAAAAACGTAATTTGCGGGATACTAATAAAAATCCTGCAAACACAAAACATTACAGGGAAAATTCGTTCTTTAGCTGTGCTGTCCGTAAATGGTTAAACTATCTGTAGAAGTATTCCCTGTTACTTTTAATATACATACATACATAGGAAAATTCAAATAACTCTATCCTTCCTCCAATAACCTATTTTCCTAGTTCCAACACAATGCATTTTATGAGTAGGGGTCGTCCCCAGAGTACAGGTCAAAAAAAAAATTATTTAATAATTCAGCCTTACTTTAAGACTCTCTGTTGTAAATGGATATTCCTGCTTTTTTTACTGTCATATATGAAAATTTATTTATTTTCTTTTTGTCAGATTTATAACTCCATTCGTGACAAATTGAAAGTGAAAAAAATTATGGGTTAAGAAAAAAAAAATGTATAAAAGAATGAAATCAAGTTCAGGGCATAAATGTCTGTTGATGTGCAAAAAGTAGATGAAAAAAAAACAGAAAATAAAACAAACTAAATGGAAAATTTCCTAAAAAAAAGAAACTAACAAATCTTTTTATTCCACAGCAGACAATACACAAGGTAATGGCTGTGAAAAGTAGACTACATATTCCAAAAAAAAGAAAGAAATAAATATGTAAAGAAAGAAAAAATTGCTAGAAGAAAAATGTAGATACAGATGATATGGAAATCTACAAATAATAGACACAAAAATGTGTTCACAAATATGAATATAAATTGAATTTAACACTGAAATGTAAAGTGTAAATCGCATTTATATTCATTTGACCATGAAATCAACTGCTAAACGAGAAGAAAATGCAAATGCAAAGTACGATTTTGGAATTTTGTTAGAAAATTGCATGAAATTTACTAGATATTTATATTTCTAGGAGATTGTTTTAAATTTTTATATTTAATTTTTAAAGGGAGTTTTTTTTTGAATTTGTTAGTAGAATGACTATGTTGTGTTATTGACACCTTTGAACATAAAATCATGTTTTTTCAATTAATTTTCTTTGAAAATTTTAATGAAAATAACTAAGAGTTCTTTTTTGTTTTAGAATCCCAACAGACGAAGTATTGATAGAGTGGCATTCTTTAAAGGGTCGTTGATATTAGTCAAATATTAAATGAAATAAGCCATTGCTGATTGAATTTTAAACGACTAAACAATGTGGAATAACATAAGGCATCAAACATCACATCAAATCCGGCCCATAGCTGCTAGATTTGACGATTTATTGTCATTTTGATGATTTTTTTTTTTTCAAAAGTAGCAAAGTGGCGATTTGATGATTTTTTGTTTGAATATAATATGATGGAGCTTAACCTAAAAAAAATGCAAAATCATGCGATTTTGTAGATATAATTTCTTAGCGGTCAACTATTACCTGGGTAATCATCATTTGGTGCTTTTCGAATCATTTATTGATCTTGGAATCCTACTTGACATAAAATTAAACTTCATACCTCATATAACTTTAACTGTAAATAAGGCTAGAGGTGTCCTTGCTTTTATAAAGCGGTGGGCTAAGGAATTTTGTGATCCATACATAATTAAACAATTATACGTATCGCTAGATAGGCGCATTCTGGAATATGGATCCATCATATGGGATCCTTATTATGAGATTTATAATGAACAAATTGAGTCCGTGCAAAAATGAAATTACTCTAATTTATCATCTTATACGAGCAGATTGGCTGTAATTAAATTACCCACCTTGAAATTTTGTAAATGGAAATATTAATTGTGAATATCTTTTAAAATCTGTAAAATTTAATGTTCCACGTCGTAATTCTAGATACTATAAGCTTTTGCATGTAAAACTCTGTAGTACAAATTAAGCTGATGCAGACCCATTTGTTGGAATATGTAGACAATTTAATGATTTGTACCAATTTGTTGATTTTGATCTCAATTCCAGTATTATTAAATGTAAAATTATTGTCATCCTCAATTGTTAACTTTCTTTTCTTTTTATTTTCATATTTCTAATTTAAGTAAAAATACGTTTATTTTGTTAATAGTCTATAAGGATTTATATTCATAGACTAAATAAATAAAAAAATAAAAAAGTGACGTTTTCCTGAATTATTAAAATCTTCCATTTTTCAGTTTTTTTTCCAGACTCTCTTGTTTGAGACAACAAATATTTTTCTCATTTAATATCAAAAATAGTAAAAAGAACGTGACATATTTCAAGAACAAAAGTAAATGATCACTATCATTTTTTTAGAGCTAAATTTCTGTCCTTAATCAATTTTTACTACTACATAAAATTCTAGTCATGACTTTTAATAATTCTTACAAAAATATTCAGCATTATTGTGGATACGAAACCAGTTTTTAAAAGTCATGAATATAATTTGACGTGGTAGTAAAAAATAATTAAAGGCAGAAATGTAGCCCTTACAGAGCCATAAACAGTGGTATACAAAATATTATGATCGGACTAAAAATGGCAGTGTTTGTAGTCGTGGCAAAAAATAAAAAAATTATTTATGGAATTGTTTTTACATTATCTTTAATCCACTCTATTGTGCACTGATTACAACAAAATATTATAGAATAAATAAAACTGTTAACAAATACTAAGAAAACTTATTTAAAAATGATATTAATAATAATTTATAATCATGTAATAACTATTTTACATCCGTACATCTGTTTTTTTGAAATGAATATGACCCTTTTAAGATATTCGAGTATACCATGGTAAAATTACATTACAAGATTACAACAATGCAAAAGCAATAGAAACAACAGAGTAATTTTGTTTTTGCTTTCATGTTTATAATGTCAAAATCAACTGACTATTGTTTACAAACATTTAAAAAAAATATAAAAAAAAAAATAAATTTGAGTATTGTAAAGAAAAACACATGTGTCATTTTAAATTTAAAAAAATGCTTTTCAGTGTGCCATTTGTCTAGCAAAATATAATTTTCACAATGGTATTCTTCGAGTTATTAATTAAAAATAAATAAACTCAAGCCAAATTAAAAATTTTTTCTAACATAATAAATATATTTAACAAAATATTTAACATGGATCGATATGAATGTTATAAAATAATGAACTGTTCTAACAAACGTTTCAACTGGTTTCCATCATATTCATAAATTCATTATTGCATTTTGAACACGCAATTGAACTTTAAGTACCTGTCTCACAAAATTAATGGCACTAGCACTAATTTAGGAAATAAAATATGCCTCCAAAAAGGTTTAAAATATTCTCTTTTTATCATGATTTTTTTCACTCTTAGTTCAAATTTTTATTAAAATTTTCTTGTTTATTTTTGAAAGTATATACATTAGGGTGGCCCCGTTTGTATGGAGAAAAAATAAGGTATCAATGTGGTCGACTAATATGAATATTTGATTCATTTTAAGACTACATTTCTCAATTTTTTTTGTCTTGGGCTCAATATTTGGTGAGCTGGATCAAAGGATAAAATTGTCCTTTTTAGAGGTCTTTTGATTTTTTTTTTCATATTTCTTCCAAACAAAATTTTAGTTTTTTTTTAATTTTTTCATAGAATTTACTCAAATAAATAGTTGAAATTTCTTGATTATAAACATCATGCGATTTAACCGAAATGGGTTTTCCCGTTTTTTTTAAATTCTATCCAGTTCAATTTTTATTATTTTTTTAATCCTAAATTCTTCCCTATCTGACAATCTCTCAAATCTGAAATTTTCAAATTTTTGAATTTAAATTTTTTTTTTTTAATTTTTGATAACCCATTGCATGCGCCTCTCAAATACCTTTCATATGATACCAAATTTACAAATAGTTCCTTTGGAAGAAATTTGAAAAAAAATCAAAAAACCTCTAAAAAGGACCTTTTTATCCTTTGATCCAGCTCACCAAATATTGACCCCACGACAAAAAAATTGAGAAACGTAGTCTTAAAATGAATCAAATTTTCATATTAGTTGTACATGTATAAATACAAACAAAAAAAGTTTGACATAACGAACATGACTAAAAAACAGCTGCATTTTCAACACCAGCTTGTAAAGTAATTTCTTCATGATATATACATAGCGTTAGCTAAAAGGCAAACGGCCTTATCTAACATTTTGAAAATTTTACAGGATAAACAAAAAACGCTTTTAAACTAATGGTATAGTTTCGATCAGTATGATTTTTACCAGGGCTTTGCGAGCAGCTTTTACCAAGTTAACAAATTCAAATGACATGTTTAGTTCATTATTCGTAATATTTTTTCAATAAGAGAGTGCGTAGAGTCGCCTTTCATTTGTGAATGAGCAACCATCAAGTATTTGTGATCTATGGTAATGTCTTTTTCCACACATAAAGAAAGCAAAGCATTTTAAAGGACGACATTTCTATTTTGATAAAAACAACCATCTGACTAGATAATGATGTGGTGAATTTCAGGAAACCGTTCAAATGAATTTCTCAAATGTTTAATAATAATTGTAGGAAAGGTGGATGAAACCAGATTTCCCTCAGTTTCATTGCAAATATAATTGTCAGACTCGTGATTAACTGCATTATAAATGGTAATATTATGAAGCTGTAGCTTTATTTTATAATAAGACGAGTTAGCTTTAGACTGTCTATACAAAGTAGTAATCAAGATGCATCAGAATCATAAAAAAAACGGATTTTGGATTTTTTGTTAGTTAGGGCCGTTTGCGTTTTTACTAAAGATATACAGCAATTCTTTAATATATAATTAATAATACAAAAAGTACAGAATAACTGCCGTATTTATAAAAAATTAAAGTAGACTTCAAGTTTAATTTAAGCAAATTTTGTCTTAAAGCACACTTTAAGCCTACTTTATTTTTTATAAATATGGCAGTAAAGCTACAATTCTACAATTAATTCTGGAAGTTATTAAAATTAAGACTGCAAGTAAAGTTTGTACAACCGCTGAGTAAAGGAAAGTCAAACTAGAAAAAATCTCTTACAAATTCTTTGAAAATCCTACATCATTTGATTGCAAAAAATGTTATGCTACCAGAAGACTGCAAGCGATAGTAATATGCTTAATTAAGATATGATTCTTAAGTTTATTTACTTAATTGTTTGAAATGGATTTATTTATCAGCCCTTTCAGGCTTCCAAAAATTGCCTTAGTGGACGGTATTTCACGTCCCCTTGGCGAGGTATTGGTTAAAGTTTTCAACTAGCAATAATCGCACCTCAGTTAACACTTCATGGGTTACGATATTACCGCTGCGCAAAGCTAATGATACTCTGCAAATGCTTTATTATATAACTTGATAGTAAAATGAACTCTATGAGAATTATAAGAATAATTTTATAAAATAAATTAAGCAAACATAATCAGGAGATAATAGGGGATGATGTATAAAAAAGACATCTTAAAATTTAATAATTTAGGTAAATATCACAGCTTCTTTAAGTTTTAAAAGCGAGGGAACCTGTTTAATTGAATAATGTTTAAGATTTTGCACAACTGTTTTTTTTCATGTATAAATTATCTATAATTCTATAAACTGCATTGAATCTACATACATACATACATACATACATAAGTGATTGAGTTACGAAGCAAACTGTTAGTGTTATCATCAATTATTGCATAAACTTATGCAGTTTGATTTTAATTTTCATAAGAAACATTTTGGTTAATTTTATGTCGAGACATATGTATGTATGTATATTTATTTGTAGCAGTTGTATGAGTTTAAAATAATTTCTAGAATAAATTTTTATACCTAAGCAATTTGTCATTTATGGGAGTTAAAATCCTTTTTTAAGTGGGGATCACAAATGAATACATGTTAGTTCTTTGTAAACTTGTTATTGTTTAAAAACAAAACTAAGTTTGCAACATACAAACAATTTAGGGAATGACAATAATTTTAATATTTATTCCAAAGCCTGTTATCTCGTGTTATTGTATAATACTTCTTATACGTTTTGACACACTCTCCATAAATTTTGCAATTCATTTATTTGTAATACTCTTTCATTTACGCTAAACCCGCTGCTCAACCCCAGCCAAATAAGTAGGAGTTAATCGGCATTGTCCTAAATTCTTAATCGGATTTAGGTAAGGACTTTTTGCTGGTGAATGCATCAAGTGAAAATTCAATTTGCTAAACTATTCTTGCACGATTTTGAAAGTGTCTTTTGGATCGTCATCCAGATGAATAGTAACTTCCTCCACATAATGCATGATTGTCTACAAAATCGGGAAAATTAAGTTGCAAATTAAGTTCTTTCTGCCATATTCCCTCAATTCTTTGCAGTGGCCTGAGGTACCTTCAAGTAAAGCAATCCCATATCATTTCGTGCTTCCCACCGTTCTACGTTGTATCCCTTGCCTGGTGTCTTTGAATTCTCTAGGCCGTTCGATGCCAGCAAAATTATTTACTTTCGGATTGAAATCGATTAAATTTAAATTCCAGTCCAATTTATCTCTGCAAACTTTAGCCGTGCCTCAACATTTTTTCTTTTTATCGAAAATGCAGGTTTTCTTTTTTACCGCTGCTGAGATGGAACCAGTAACGCAATGATCATGTCTTTCTGTCCATCGACTATTGCTATAGAAGCCTCTTATGGTGTTAAATACTTGGTTTTTTTCATGTGTTACTTGGTCTTTGCGACGTATTTTTGGACTCTTTTGGACCACATATTGACCTACATACTTCAAGCTGTTTACCTTTTATTTGCGTAGAATAAGTAATTTTTGTCATTGCCAGAATATTTTCTCAAATGATTCTTTACAGTTTCTTTATATTGTATTATTGTTTGATTTAAGTTGAATAATTTGCAAAAAGTGTTTAGCACATACAATTAAATTAAAATCAAACTAATGTTTTCTGTAAGTCATAAACAGAGCAAACACAATTGTGCAATATTGAGTACATGAAAGTTTTTTTGTACTAATGCCCTTATCCATAAAACTTACAACAGGTTTATAAGAGGTTTATAAAGTAAATTTTGTATGGAAATTTGCTTTATAAACGTGTTGTAAGTTTTTATGAATAAGGGGGTAATTTTTTATTTGCCCAAAATTATTATTTTCCATTTTGTATTATAAGTTATTTTTTTTGGTATTTTATTGCTACCCAAGAAATCAGATCGTCTTGTTCAATTTACCAGCTTCGGCAAATTAAATAATATACTTGTACTTTAGTTCCTGGCAATAAACAAAATATAGTCATTTCAAATCATTATGCATCGCAGCTGATTCGAATAGTTACAGCAACAGTTAATGTGAAACGGCTAACATTTTTTTTTTATTACCAGGACCTAAAGTACAAGTATATTGTTTAATTTGCCGAAGCTGGGAACAAAAATACTAATTTTTTCTTATAAAAATTTCTTTATTTAACTTTCTTTAAAAACTAATTAACAATAACAATTTTGTGTTTCAAGTTAATTCATTAACATCTTTTGTTACATAAATTATAACACATTTCTGCAACTAAATTTTATTTATACCATGCTTTTGCTTCTGAAATACTAACTTCCCTTATTATCCCCGCGTTTCGCCTAATTCTTTTTATTTTATAAAATTCTCATACAGTTCAGTTGACAATCGAGTTATATAGCAATGTTTTTGCAGACTATCATTAGCTTTGCGCAGCGGTAATATCGTAACCCATGAAGTGTTAACTGAGGTGCGATTATTGCCAGTTGAAAACTTTAACCAATACCTCGCCAAGAGGACGTGAAATACCGTCCACTAAGGCAATTTTTGAAAACCTGCAAGGGTTCATAGATAAATCTATTTCATACAAATATAGTTCTTTAAAAAAAAAACTTTGCTAAAATATTAAGGTCGATTATAAATGACAAGTGTTTATAAAGCGATGAGTCAATAAAACTTAATAATTAACAGCAGCTCTCGACTGGCCATTACTTTGTTGTCCATACGTGAATTTGTCCTATGTTGACAACTCCATCTGATATCAAGAATGTTAAAATAAAGATTACGCCAACGCGCGTAAAATTTTAAAATGTTCTGCGCATTTTGGAACTGTGACGTCACACGTTCTGTGTTTCTATTGGCTAATTTTTTCTCACTTGTTTTTTTACTGTCGTTTTGCTTGCATTTGCTCACTGCACACTTCATGTTTATATTTTTTGTTGTTTTTTTTTTGTTTGTTTTTCTTTTTTAAACAGCTTTTATTTTAGAACTCTCAGAGACATTTCAATTGCAAGGTTGCCAACTATCACATAAAACATAAATTTTTCGCAAAAAATTTTAATTCTAACTCATGAAACGTTCTTGGTAACCCTTAGAATGGAACTTCTACGTCACATAACGGGAAATCATGCGCATGGCGTAATCTTTATTTTATCATTCTTGTCCGATATTATGTTCTTGTTTGCACAACTTTGTCAGATGATTTTTTCGCACAACTATGTTTATCATCATATATAATTTTCACACTAATTGAATGTTTATCTTTGTATATATGTTTGTATCTATACCTGTGTTCTGTCACACGTGCACAGAAATAACAATAACTCGTCAAGAAACCATAGGAAACTTAAATTCCATCCACTCAAGCCCGAAAGGACTGATGGATAAATAATTTTCACAGAATTTAAAAAAGCCTGAATTTAAGAGAATTTTACAACAGAAATCGATGCTAATTTAGCCGCTTATAAATCACCTAAAAGGCTCTAGCTTGGCGCTTTTTAGTTGAAAGTCTTTTTAATTTTGTTTTTTAACTATTAAAGCAAATTAAAGAAAAGTGCAGTTGTCCTTACAAAAGTGTTCATTCAGAGATGCAAAATAAGATTTTATAAATTGTACTCGATGTCAAGAAAACGTGTACATTTTTCAGCCCAATTGTACTAAATTCTTTATAATATTTTGATACGAATATATCCTTTCCACATTTGCAGATGAATGTGGAATCGATAATATTCCCATTAATACTAATATTAATGTTTTAATTTTAAAAGGTACATAAAGACTATTAGTTGTGGAGATCTTTTTTAAACTAAATACATTTGTGCAATATTTAAGTATTCCTAAATTAGTCACTGGGTTACTATTGTACTTTTGACTCTCAAATAGTGCTAAAAAAAAGTGCAATTGTACCAACTTTTTCTTCCCGGGAGTAATTTGGCTTATTCTCAGCGTTGCCGTTTTAACCAAATTTGGTCAATTTTTTTTCAGTGTGTAAATGTGTAATTTTTTTCATTTTGGTTATTTTTATTGATAATAAAAAATGTAAGAATATTTTATTTTGTAAATATAAAATTAGCATGACAAGTTTTAAAATTAAATTTTGAAGAAATTTTTTAACGTATTTGTATATAAAAGAAGTTTTTTGTAACAAATTTCAAAAATATTTGTAACAATTTTTACAAATTTGTAAAAGTTTTTAGTCACTAAACAAACCTATTGTTTTTAGCAATTTTTATATGTTTCTTTTTTATTAAAACTTGAATTTGTTATAAACAAATGCATAAAAAAAATTTGGTTAATTTTTCTCCAATTTGGTTATTTTTGATTTCAATGTTGGATACAATTTTTTTTTTGGTTGTGGCAACGCTGCTTATTCTTCTTAAGTTCTAAATTGGCAATAATGTCTGTTTTTAAATGATTAATTAAGCGATTCTAATATCAATATTTTTTAAATGAACCATAATTGTTTGAAATGTATTTATTTATCAGCCCTTTCAGGCTTTCAAAAATTGCCTTAGTGGACGGTATTTCACGTCCCCTTGGCGAGGTATTGGTTAAAGTTTTCAACTGGCAATAATCGCACCTCAGTTAACACTTCATGGGTTACGATATTACCGCTGCGCAAAGCTAACTATACTTTGCAAACACTTTGCAATATAACTTAGCTTTGAAATGAACTCTATGAGAATTATTAGGAGCTTTCTAAAAAATAATTATAAATATTATTTATAAAAAAAGCGAGGAAATATTAAGGAAATAACATCCCTTAATATCTTAGATAAATATCACACTAATAAAGAGTTTTTGTTTACTTTCAAAGGGGTTTCTGTAAGGAACCAGTTTAATAAAATAGTTGCAAACATTTTGCAAAACTACTACTTCTTTTATATAGATGATCTGTAAATACGAGTATATGCATTGTGTTGTAGAATTTTAAAATACATAATTTTCAATTTTAATTTTGATGACTAAACTGACTATATTCTTTTTTTAGTTAAATTAATTGACTTGGATTAGAAAGGCAGAAGAAACTGAGACAGTACTTCTGACCAGTAAACTAGCCAGTCCTTAATAATGTGTTCAGTTACAATTTCGATACCGCATTGTTTATCATTGGTCATAAATAGTCAAATGAACTGACGATATTTAACTTGCACCGTGAAGACGCACGGTTCAAAATGTTGTCATTCTAACATCAGTTTGGATTTTAGCAAGACAATAATATTAAAAAAAAGATCAAAACACAAAAATGGTAATGCATACATTGAACCGACGAAGTTACAATTATGTTCACAGTGGATTGTCAAATAGTGACATACTTAATTATTTCATCATCGGTATCGTTGATCTACCTGAAAAGAAGGGATCTAAATGAGTCCTTCACCATCACCATCTTCAACAGATTCGTCAGTTCGTTTAAAATGCAGCAAACTAAAACTCACATTCACTATGTCTCTGACAGTGGAAGTGAAGGTTTTTACTACATAATCATTCAAGAGATATCGTGAAATAAAAAATTTAATCTGCTTAAAATAATAACTAATATAATGGGCAGCTCAAATGAACGAGTCCGTTTAATTTTGCATGAAGTACTAGAGATGAAAAAGCTTTCTGCCACATTTGTTAACAGTCGACCAAAAACGCTTAGAAATGAAAATTTCTCAAGTCTGTTTGGATAGTTTTAAGAAAAATAAAATGGATTTTAAGCGTCGTTTCATAACTGTGGATGAGACATGGATCCACCACTATACTACAGAGACAAAAAAAAATCCAAGCAATGGTCTGAAGCTGGAGGTAGTTCCCCAAAGACGGCAAAAACCATGCAATCGGCTGGTAAGGTTATGGCAATGCTTTTATGGGACTTCAAAGGTATTTCATTGATTGCGTATCTGCAAGAGGGTAAAACAATAAATTTAGAGTACTATTGCAACATTTTGGATCAATTAAATGTAAAAATTCAACAAAAATGTCCTGGCTTACAACTCAAAAAAAAATAATTTTTTATCTAGACAACACACCAACGCAGGAAAGTATTTTAACAATGACTAAAATCAACGAATTAGAGGACGACTTCCAGTGACTTTTACCTGTTCCCAAATCTAAAACAATTCCTAGCTGGCAAGCGGTTTTCCTCAAATGAAGATACAATTACAGTTGTAAACCACTATTTTGAAGGCCTTGAGGAAAACTGTTTTAATCAAGGGATAGAATTGCTAGATAAGCGTTGGACGATGTGTATTGAAGTTTCAGGAAATTATATTAAAACATAAAAATGTTTTTAAAAAACTAACTATTCTCTTTCTATGAAATGCTAAGTTGTTTCCAAACCGCCCTCGTATGCTGCTATTTGACGGCGTTAGACTTATTTCTGTGGTGTTGTTTTGCATCAGAATAATTCAGGAATATATATTGATAATGATATTGTGCAAAGTCTGTTTGGTGGCTCCTGAGCTAAGATTTGACACCGCTAGACTTCCTTTTGTATTGTACTGTTATGAATAGCTGCTAAGATCTAGGAAATCTAGAAGAAATGTCAAAATCAGCTTATGTTCCGAGACTGATTTTTGATAAACTTAAGCTTACATTTACCAAACTAACAGTAATTGATCATACAATTAATTGAAATAAATATTCCTCATAAGTAAATGCATTGACATTGAAAAATACAAAATATTAAGCTTAATGTTATGCAAAGTATATCTGCAAATTTTCGTTTCCCCCAACAGCTAATAAATTTAATATGATTTGCTAGAAAAAAAAATCAACAAATAATAAACATTTTTTTTATGCTAAATTTATGAGTTAACAATCATCATAATAAATCAACTAGTATATTCAGTAAAATAAGCTGCTGCTGTGATTCTTAAGCAAGCCAAAAGGGTTAAAAAAATCTAAGATAATTTGTTTCTATTTAAATGAAATTCTTAAAAAAAAATATAGAGCAAGAAGAATATGTATACAAAAGAAAAAAAAAATTACTTTACACCTAAAACTATGTGGGCCAAAATGGAAACAAATTTAAAAAGCTAACAAAATAATACCCCAACACACACACATTTATATATTTATATAAACATTTTCATTTTAAAGTGATGTTCCAAAGCTTTCGTTAACTTTCTAAGAACGAACAGAAATAAAGGATTTACTGTAAAAAACAGAAAACTGTTTCAACAGGCAAGGATAAAAACAAAAGCAATTTGTATTTTTTACAACATTGATTGCAAGAGATCAAAAGGTTTTTATTTAAGGGAATTTACTCCTCCCCCCCCCCCCACACCGACCAGAAAAAAAAGGAAAACAATTTCATATGCTATTGTTTATACAGGACTTTAAGATTTATTGATGTATACGTCCGTGATACTAACAAACCAAACAGATACATACTCGTATATACAAAATAAAAAGAATATAAAACCAAAAATTTAACTGAAAATTTGTTTACCATCATTTGGTATCTATATTATTTATGTTGTATAAAATATATGTATGTTTGCTATATGTAATACAGTGTGTGAGTGTGCAACATTTTTTAGAACTTTAAAATTTACTCTGCTTTTTGGTGTTTTAGAGTACATACATACATATGTAGATAGTAAATGAATATCAAGACAAAAAAAAAGGATTTTTGTTTTGTTATGGCTTTAGGCAAATTTTGGATAATGAGTTTCCTGTGTAAATACCCAAAAACACAATCAAATTTATTTATATACATACACACATATATCTATGTAAATAACATTTGTATGTGTAAGTACAAATACATAAAAAATCCATATATGTAGTTATTTAACTTCTTTTTTTTAATTTAATAGCCTCTTTGTAGGGGTTAAAATTTAAACATAAAACTTTATAATTTTATTTGATTGAAACAAATTATTGGTGATACTTTTTTAACTATAATTATTGTTTAATATAAGTTTGACACTGACTCAACATTCATGACCATCACAGCTTATTTTTGCTCCTGTTTCGATTGCCAGTGACAGCTGTATCAACCAGAAGTGTTTCTCCTGAGTTGTTACAACAACTTTAGTTTATATTCCGAAAAGTTTTGGTCAATGCAGCCAGAATATTTATTTCATCTACCATACTAGCTGATCACTAGTCACTGAATTAACTATTGATTTGGAACTTAATAGTTGACTCTACAAAGCATTTGGTTAAAAGTACTAAGCTGATTAACTTAAACTTTTAGTTAAACAAAGTTAAAGATGCACGAATCAAAATATTCTCCTACTGACTTCAGTTTGGATTGTACCAAGAAAATAAAATTAAAAAAAAAAAAACAGACCAGTCCTAATCTGACCAGTAAACTAGTCACCCCGTAATATTATGTTTAAATACAATTTCCATGCCTAAACAGTTTACCAGTGGTCATAATTAATCAAGTAGAACAATGCTGGTACCAATACTCTTTCCAACATATCCGCCGGTATTTCATGAAAAAATTCTTCAATATTAGCTTCCAGTGTATCAACCGTTGCCGGCTTGTGTCTATATATATAAAACTTCGCATAGCCTCACAAAAAAACAAGTAAGGAAGTATAGTCGATCAAGCCCGACCATATAATACCACACACCCAGTATATGTATAAAACAGTTTTTCAGAAATGGCCGCTATATTGGAGATATTACCTATTATGGACTGATCATCCAAAAATTTAGTGTCGTTGACTTCTGTGAATATAAGTATTATATGTGTTATCTAAACTTTATCTCGATATAAATACTTTTAAAAGATTTATGGAGGTTAAAGTGAATTACGGAGAGGGTCTTATTAGGGAGTTTCGACTAATTATGGACTGTATATTATAAAATTAGGTGTCATCATTTCTGTATACATGAAACTTATTTTTGTTGAATTTTTATTTTGGATACAAACATTATTAAGAGATTTATGATCGTTAAAGTGATTTTCGGAAGTGGGCCTTAAATGGGAGCTACAAATGCATTGACAGTTCTTACTGTTCTTCACACCAAATACGTTTACGTATTCATTCACCAAAAAATGAGACTTTACAAAGAAGAAAATGGATCTTCTTCCAGCTGAATTTTAATAATAAAATTCAATAGTCTTCGTGCGTTTGTAAGTCGATTCATGGTTAAATTATAGACCAAAATGAACATGGGCTGCCAAAAACAGTCTTACCAAAAATAAAATCATGTAAAGAAACATTTAGGTGTCTCGGTTTGAATATTATGTTGAACTTTTTTATTTTTATATATTAGAGAATTTTTTTTTTAATTAGGCTTGAGTTAATTTTTTAATTAATAACTCGAAGAATACCATTGTGAAAAGTATATTTTTCTAGACAAATGGCATACTGAAATGCATTTTCTGCCCTGCCAAGGGTGTCATCAGCAATGTTTATTGTCCAAGATCCACTTGTAAACATCATCTATTTAACTCACCATTTATTGAGAAATAGAATTTGTGAATTAACCTACGGTGGACGCAGCAAAAGTAACAACAAAATTTGTAGTAATTTCGTTCTAACTCACAACATGTAATAAGAAATATGTTTACTTCCCAAACTCTATTTCTCAATAAATGGTGAATTATATAGATGATGTTTACAAGTAGATCTTGGACTAGAGTGTAAAGTTAAGCTTCGGTCACACTTGGCAAATATTTACTCAAAAAAGCGTAACCACTTTTTTAGCACAAATTTGTTTGACGTTGTTTACACTTACAAGAGTTTTGCAAGATCAAACAGTATCAAATAAAATAAAACAAAATATTTGTTGCGTCCTGTCCTAAATAAACAAGGTTTTTTTTTATTAAATAAAATAAGTAAACATATTTGCCAAGTGTTAAATGCCCTAACATTTACTTTATTTGTGCAGTTTCAACTCATCTTGCCTCATATTGTGCTTCACTCTGTTTCTCAGTTTTATCGATACATCAATAGCACATGTTCTGCTGAAATTGTTCCTAAAACTCTAGATTTTTAAGTAATTTAATGTCTTTGTCATGAATTGGTCATAACGTCGCACAAAACACTACAAATAAATTTAAACTAGCCAGGTTGCAAAGCTTTAATCGAATGTCCTTTACCCTATTGTGAGCACCAAGGTACCCGGGTACTTTTGGCGTTTTTAGTCAAAGTTTTTTCATTGAAATTGATAACTTGTATATCTTAAACTTTTTAAGAACTACTAACTTTCAAATAATTTAATTTTTTTGCAGCCGCACGCCTTGACTTTTTTTTTGTAATTTGCCTAAAAGGCCAATTTACTTTTAACACCCTTTAATGTGCATCAAGAAAGCGGCCATTGCAAGTATATTATTTGCAGTTGCTAGTAGCTTGCAAACCTAAAGGGGTTAAGAAAAATTATATAAAATATCTCTTAACTACGCTACAACAATGTATTTAGTGTGAAAATGCTTTTTCTCTACTTAACTCTCATATAGGTACTCAGCTACCTTGCAGCACATAAGAAGGTGTTTTTTTTTTGCCGCACACATAAGGGTTAATGATCACTCCATCTATGCTTCCTCCCATAACCCAGTTCAAACCCAATACATTAGTTGTATACACAGAGAAAACATATAATGGTAAATGTTTACCAAAACAATGTCATGTTTACCACAACCAGGTCACTGTAATTATCTATAGGATTATGGTAATGATAATATGTTTAAGTTACGATTTAATCATATATACGATTGTAATAACTATGTATATATTTGTGGCAATCATGTTTATGATGAATCTATTTATTATAATTTGTTGCTCTTTGATTATGATTTAGAAAAGCATAATATGGTTTAATCTGGCATCATAGAACTGATTACCACAAACATTAAATAACTACTATAATAATATAAATGATTGATAGAGGGCCCGATTATCGTTCACAACACATCCCTTCTAGGGATGAAAGAAAATTTATTTGAAGTTTGTAAGTAACAAATATATAAGTAATTTGTGGTATTTTGATAAATAATTTCAAGTGCATTGCTATAAGTTTTAAAAACAAACCAATTCTTCATATTAAATGACAGCATTTCACATTATTTTCTTATCCAGCTCATAGCAGCAGCTAAAGGCAGTCCCTAAATAAATGACTGCAGATACTTTATTAGCAACTACACTAAAACTCTACTAATTAGTTACTTAAATAAAATATAATTTCATTAGATGTTTTTTTTTTCGTACATTTTCATTTTTTTTTATAACTTCCTGATTATATATTATTTTTTGCTGCTTGCGTTGTTGTTTTTACCTTAATAAACTATGAAATGAATTGCTTTACACCAGACGGCTAGAC
The DNA here is from genome assembly GCA_950370525.1 of Bellardia bayeri. Classification (NCBI taxonomy): domain Eukaryota; kingdom Metazoa; phylum Arthropoda; class Insecta; order Diptera; family Calliphoridae; genus Bellardia; species Bellardia bayeri. The sequence continues at coordinate 82,276,780 of OX493266.1, forward strand.
AGAGCAGCAGCAGCAGCAGCAGCATCAATACAGACACTCCAACTTTCCCACCTAAAAACAGGTATCTGCAATATTAAAAAAGTAAAAGTAGAAAAAAATTTCTGCAAAAAAGTAAAACGAAATTTCAGTGTGTAACGGAAGTCACTTAATTTAAGTATTTTTTCCATTTTCAGTTTCATTTATCCATTTTACAATTCATATCCGCAAAACAGAAAAAAAACCAATTCGTAATGAAAAACATCTTCATTTTTGTTATTTGCCAATATTTGATGGGTGTATGTCGGGAGCGCATTGGTAGGTTTAACTGTGAAAATCAAATATAAAAAAAATCCTAGCATACATTTACAAACACTTTCATATTCATATGTATTGTATGTGCGAATGTATGTGTGTGTGTGTAAATGTATAATTACGAGTGCGAGTATAAATGTGTAAGTATTTTTATATATTTGAGTGTGTACAAGTATTTGTGAGTATTACACTATGCCCTTTTAAGTGCACTTGTTAGTTTGTGAATTACAGGGTGATAACTACAATAACAATGGCAACAACAACAACAACACCAATAACATTTATAAATGTATAGCATGTCTATTGTAGGTTATACAGTGGAGCCTTTTAAAAGCAGTTAAATATTTCTGTATCAAAAATTTCCAACAAAAAAAAAAAAAAACAAGTAAGAGTTGTGCCAAATCTTATATACCCACCACCAAATCACCTATTATGGAGATTTATAAGAGATTTATTTTTATATATGTATGAACTATTTGTGTTGAATTTATGCTCATTTAAATGATTTCCGGAACTGGACTTTATGTGGGGCAACGGTCAAATATGCACCGATCGCCATGAAATTTACTACGGCGACTTATGTGTATATTTTGATTATGCTAGTCAAATTTCAACTTGATAGTAATTTCTGCAAAAGATTTATGTTCATTTAAGAGATTTTCGGAAGTGATCTTTGTATGGTTCTATGTCAAAATTATGGATCGAAGCAAACACAATATTGTTTTAGGAATTCACTTTGCATGAAACTTATTATTGCAGAATTTTGTTTAGATACGCCCTTTCTATAGATATTTATGTACCATAAAGCCATATTCCGGGAATACATTTGTATGGGGGCTATAAAAAATCGTGGACCGATTCCTACCATTTTCAACAGGACTCGTTGAGTTTGAAGAAAACAGAAAAAAATAACTAGGTAAACTACCTAACCTAAACTTTGATCTAGAACACAGATCCTACTGGACCGATTATTCCCATTTGAAATACCAAACATTTTGGTGGATCAAGGAATGTTTGATAAACATTTCATTGTTCTATGTCTTTCTTTCGAAGCTCTATCGTGCCAACAACTGACGGACATGGCTAAATCGTCTTAGAATCCATAATATATAGACTTTTTTGGTTCTACGATCATTAATTTGAGGTGTTACATCGATTTATACTAAGATCAGACAGTTACTTAAACTGGGTTTTGACTTACAGAATTATTGACAGTTATTCTAAACTATCTTCTGTAACACTGGCAAATACTTGAATCCATTTACTATCATTTTGTTTTCTGTATTGTCAGCCAATACAAATTCAAATTAGCAATATTCAGACTTAAGATCAACAAATCAGCCCGATGATTGGTATAAGGGTGACAAAAGCATAATATATTTTATGTTCCCATCTCTGTTGACTTTGTCCAGGTTGTTGTAGACCTTTCAATTCTCCGCCTTGAGTGTTATAGGAGATTCCATTGCAATTCTAGCTTTGCTATATTTCATCTTCTCGACTAAGTACATGATCTACCATTTAAGTTCGGGCCACAAAAACTTGGCTTTTGATATCATACAGACACAAACTATGCGAAATTTTTTACATAAACAGAGTTTTATGTATCATAACATTTTTGACATTTGACATCAACCGTGTTTTCCCAGCTTAATGCCAGTAAACCTAAGTATTGCTAAGAATTGCAATATTGCAATCTAGTACTTGTGGAACACTGTTTGCTACAATGATGTTTTCGAAATTTCAACATTTCCTACACAGCACTCGCATAGAGATAATCGAATGGTTAATATTTATCTACGATGTAGCTTTGTTTTGGCTCTTTGACCGTTAGTGAATCAAATACCCATCCATATGGCAGTACTTTATTCAGATTAAAGTTGTATTAACTGTTTTTTATTTCAACCGATTAAAAGTTAAGAACTACATATTCTTTATGTATGAAAATACTCTGCTGGATTTTGTTCTGCTGGATATCCAGTGTGATAGTGAGAATTCTTCAAGATTCTTTGTGAATAATCAGTGAAATCTGAACATATTCCAATTTTGTTTAATGAAGCAATAGTCTTAGAAAACTGCAAAATTAATTTAGAATCACCGGCCCTTACATAAGCTTTATATTCCATTATTGCAGAACATAGTTCCATGGTGAACAATAAATTTAAAAATTTATTTTGAAGAGAAAAGATAGATTCTTTAATGATTTTTTCGCAAAAATGTATTTGGTTTCAAAGGAAATCACTCAGAATTCGAATGCTCTCAAGATCAAACTGTCTGATTCCTTAGTATTTAAGCTGCCCATATAATGCATTGGCTCCACTGTATTATTCATATGAAAACATATTGCATAACATTTATATTCATATGTTGGTTGGAGATTTTTTCTCTTTCTCGTCTATTTTTCGTCCTTTAGACACACACGTTTTTTTTGGTATGTATTTTGTGTTGTAATACATGCTTATCATTCGTATTCATTTATACAATATTTTTATTATTATTGTCTTGTTTGTTGTATGAATGTGTTTGTGTTTGAACACAACCCAGCAGTTCCCGAAATGTGTTCATGGTAGGAATTTTTAACCATCATAGAGGTCACCACTAGTTACTGAATTAGCTAAGTGAGTGGTTTCTTTAACATGTGGAAGTTCTAATTGAAAGTCCATTGATCCTGCATAAATTACAATGGCCAAGCTCCGGCTTACAAAATTGACTCTACTGTAAAATGTCTACTTTCTAAAGTGTGATATAAAAAATGTTTAAAGTGACTACAAACTAGATTACCTGGAGACCCTAAAGTGATAATAGTTTATCCAAAACACTTATTCTGATGTGTAAAATAGCTGCTTTCTAAAGATGAGTACGTTATTGTTATTATTATTAATGATACGAGTAAATATACTACGACCCTAAGATCTTTTGTGCAGCCCTTAAGTTCATCATATCAGGTTTAGAATACGTATAAAGTGAATTATCATATTAACTGAAATAACATAAACCTCACCTGGGTCCATCAATACCTTACCGAGGCATTTCACTCTTTAGTTTTCAACATTGAAAATCCACAATGTAGGTATATGCTCAGAAGTTTATCGTGCAGCTCGAAAAATCTGCACTGTTTTGTCCCAGCATTAACTAGAGTAAATTGGTGGTATCTAAGATCACAATGTGCGGTTATTAAACCGGTCAATATTCTCAAATCAGTCTTAAGCTACGTATAGACGGTTGTCAGATCATACAATGTTGTCAGATCTAGCAATGGGCTAGCAATCTACTATCATTGAAAAATTGTTAGCAGAAGGTAAATTGTTAGTTCAGACAACTGTAAGAAAACCTTACAATTTCAGAGACACACAATTGTCACACAATCAATTTATCTGTCAACCGAAATTGTCAGTTCACACGGTTATCAGGTTGTTGTGTTGCAAAGAAAGTCAAATGCGTTGTGAGGCATTGTGTGTGTTTAAAATTTTTAAATATTGCATTAAACAAAAACGAGCAATTGAAATATTTTTATCTACATATGTCCTTGGCTGGACTTTTTTCTTCGCAATTTGTTTAAATTGCAATTGAGCGAGTTGCGCAGGTTTGCCCATTTTCCTTTGCAATCGTTTATATTTAACTGTATGCAATTTGCAATATCTTGCCATAAAACATCTTTGGGAAGTTTATATTCAATGCAACCAGTATCCCATAACCGCCGAGCCTCAACTTCCTCGATAAGTTCGATATTACTTTCCTACCGTTTTGCGGTAGGATTTTTGTTTCAGCATTGATTTTTTGTTGCCTTCAGATTCTGTAGGCGACTGAATAGAAAAATTCAATTTAATTGTCATATAGCTGCATCGCTATCTATTTTTTATTTTCTTTAATTTAATTCTTTAATTTTCCTCCAAAATGTTGTTAATGCACACTTTTGTTTGTTTATTTATTTATCAACGAGTACAGAGTTGGATTAAGAAATAATTTTTCTGAAAATGCTGCCATTGATAGATCCATAAACTTTGCACATGTGAGAATTAAAAGTATTTTACAATTGTCTTAAAACAATCTTACAATCACAAACATATGTGTTCACACGATTGTTAGATGTCTGACAATATTTTTGTCTTACATTGTACTGAAAATGCGTTTTCTTACAAGGTTGGAAGACAAAAACTTTAAGTTCACACGCTTGTTACATATTTTCTCAACATTTTTCTTAAATGTTGTAAGATCTGACAACCGTCTGTACAAAGCTTTACAAGTTCAGTACAAAGTAGATTACTTAGACGCGCTAAAGTGACGATTGAGTTTACTCTAAGTTATCTGGGATATATAAAGCATCCAATTGACTTATCACTGCAATGCAAAGTACACACCTATGTCAAATGTCCCAAAAAATATATAAATTGCAGTCAGCCAACTCATTACACTTTTAAGAAAATACTTTGACTTCTTTTGTAATGTAATGCAGAACTGCTGGGTCGTTTATATTTACAAACAAAAATATATGAATGTATAGATAATGCAATTGACAAAATATGTTACCAACCTAATGAAAATACAAATTACTTCCGCACATTGGCACGTCCTTAAAAAATATTGGCAAAAAGAACATGAACATATAATTTTGGCATAATACAGACATTTTTGTAAGTATGCAAGGAAAAGGACAACATTATGAATTTATTTTCAACTTTAACGAATTTATTCATTTCGATTTGTATCTGTGGCAGTTGTAGGTATTCTAAATAAGTTTTTATATCATAGCAATGCAGTGTAAAGTCAAAAAAGAAATGTCTGCAAAATATAATTGGGGTTTTACAATACATACTTATAGTAATAATTAATAGAGATTCTGTATGAATATCACAGTTGACGAAAAGTAGATAGACATGCCAGTGTTCCTAGACAGGATTCTAGAAGACGATCTTAGTTTGCAGGTCTTTTATAAATATTGCTATATTTATTCTTAAATGTGTTACATGTAAATGCTAATGTAATCCTCTATCTTAGAAGCAGAGACCGAAATTAACTCGTTCCATATGTTCACAAGACAGAATAGTGATTTATATTTTGTTTAAAAAAATATCACTGATGATAATAAATTTCATTGAACAAAGTTATTGTTGGAAATTTGTTGTTTTTGTTGTCTTTCAAGGAGGTTGCAAGAAGAAAAGAAAGCCAAAGTTATTTTTATGTTTATACATAATAAATGGTAATAACTTTGTCTATATACAATTCAGAATGCACTTACATACTTCTAAAGACGGGGGCAAGTTATTAAAACTGGTTGTTTTAAACGTTATAAAGATTTTTTTCCTTTATAGATTTAGCTGCTTGAAAATTTGTTGCTGTTGCTGTTGCAGTTTGTCAGAAGACTAAATATGGCGCTTAGACCGATTGACAGGACTTAAATTGTCAACTGTCAATCCTTCTAGGTATCATTCACAATAGTGCCAACTATTTCAGGCAATTCTAGGAGTCACAATTATAGGAGAGGCTCTATATCAATGTCGAGGAACGTGTCATCATCGATAATATCGCGGTTGTCTGCTGGGGTCACAACATTTATAAAAGGATTTTTGTTTAAATGACCTTTATAGTTTATTGTTGTTGTTAATGCCTTGGTGAGGGAAAAACTATTTCTATTACGGTTGATCATAATAACTGTTAACATTCTTTCTCTTTAATTTACATACTATACTAACATTTTTTAAATTACAATTGATAAATTCATGATTTGTAAAATGTTAAAATTTTTGCCAAATTGTATTTTTTTTTATTTCGTTCTAAAATTTGAGATTTTTTTCTAAACTTTAAATTTTTAATAATATTTTAAATTTCAACTACAATTATTTATAATTTCTATAGCCAGGCATCATTGATTTCGAGCAAATATACTTTTGAAATTAATTTTTAAAGTTTGAAAATAAAAGTTATACTCGTAGCCTTAAATTTAGGCAAAAAAAATTTAACCCCCCGTTTTGATTTTCACATTCGTAACGCATGAGCCTAGTCAGACTCACTCAGTTTTTCATATACTTAATTCGAAAAAAACTATTTTTTTAATTTAAATGTAAATAATATAAATGTATATCTGTTATAGTTTTTAAATAAATTTTGAATAAAAAAAATTTAAATTTAATGGGGAATGTTTTATTGAATTATCTCTATCAATTGTTGGCCGTTGCTACGTCGCAGGTGGTCTATTCGTTGAGTCCAATTTTCGATGACTCGTTCGAGCATTTCGACTGGTAACTGGTATACATATCCAAGCAGGAAAAAGTGTAACGGTGGGATATCACACGATCTTGGAGGCCAATCGACCGGCCCAAGACGTGAAATGACGTGCTTACCGAAGTGTTCTCTCAATAATTTCATGTGTACGAAGTGGCGTCGTCTTTATGCTCTCAACTTAAAATTTCGACGTAAAATGCGTCAAATCGTTCCATACGTCAGTCCGAGTTGCTGCGAACGGCGCCAAATCCAAGGTCTTTGTGTATACTCTCAGCTACGGCTGCTATATTTTCTTCACAGCGTGCTGGATGTGGTCTATTCGGTCGAATATTATCCAATAATGAATGCTGCGACTCAAAATGGGTGATGGTGTTGCGAATAGTACGGTCAGTAGGCCGGTTATGTTGACCATAAGTTGAGCGAAGTGCGCGAAACACATTTCTCACAGAACGTGAATTTTCTTGATAGAGTTGAACGATTTGTAAACGTTGTTGAGGCGTAAGTCTTTCCATTATGAAATGCCAAACAATACTAAACAAAAATAACATGACAGCATGACACGACTCACACGTGATTTGTCAAAAAATGTGAATTAAAATGAATTACACATGTGTAATAGTTTTTAAATAAATTATGAATAAAAGGGGAATCACCACTTTCAGTATCATCAACACAAACATAAAGGCAGAAGTGGTGAAAAGTGTAACATCAATTTCAATGAAACTTGTACCTTGTGAAATAACTAGATGAAGTTACTTCCCAGTAAAAAAAAACGTGTTTTTTGAAGCACTTAAGAGAAAAAGCGCATAATCGAGCGCTTCCATAAAAGCGGTCTTTTGAAGCAGTAAATGCTTACGAATGAAATATACAAGAAATATGCTTTTTTAGTGCTGAGAACGAAGAAGGTTTTAAAGCGAAAAAACAAAAACAGATTTACGTATGACAACGAAAGTCAATTACAAAACGAATATCGCGCTTCTCAGTTACTATTGAAGTGACGTAAAAAATAATGTGAGTTATTTGCATGTTTGATTAGGTTAAAAGAAGCGCTTATTGTCAGCAGAAAGTAGTCATCCAAACCGGAAACACCTCATACAAAAATCATGCATACCATCAGCAGTTTTGAAGCGATTTGAGGTATGAATTCATACATAAAACCTGCTCCTTTGGGAGCATATTTTTTACTGGGTTGTTAGTATATAACCTAGTAATCTAACCTCGTTTAATAGATGTAAATAATTAGTAATAAATAACTGGTCAAAAAAATACTTAACAACAGCAAGAAAATATTAAAAACAGCATTTACAATACAAAATATATTTATATGGCCAGACACATGTATTACAAATATGATGTGTGCAGTAAAATATGCGAATAAGTTTCCTCCTATATCCTTTCCAGGATTTCTTTTTTAAATATGTATAACGAACTATTAGGTTTCCTGATATTTCAATTCTTTAACTAAGTGTTTAATATACATGTATTAAAATAACATATCAAATCGAAAAAGGTCTGGCCAGACTCAAGTGCAAGACATAAGGTTAATTATAAATTACTCATCTTGATTATTTCAGTTTTTTTCTTTTACGTTTCTCTCAACCACTAACCTTAAATGTTCTCTTAAAAAACACTGTCACAGTGATATAAAACAAAAAACAAATTCTAAATGGTGCCTAAATTAACTACTAAAGTTAAACTGGATCCGTTATATTCTGTTCTGATTAGAAGTGATAAATTAACCCTTAAATACCTGAAATTGAGAATACGTTCAAATTGGAGAAGTAAATTTTGTTCAGTTTCAATTCAGAAAAAAATACTCCTGGAAAGCTCCAGGCCAAAAACAAGGAACACAGTCTGTAGACGGTCTTAGTAGCTAAACGGGAAAAACCCGGTTTTTTAATAATCAACTGATGACCGTCTATAGACGGTCTTAGGCGTCAAAGGGTTAAAAGCTGGTGTTTATTTAAACAAACTAGTAGTTAATTTAAAGAAACCTATTTTAACAATTTATAGAAATTTTTCTTACGAGACAATCGTTTTTTTTAGAACCCTAACAAAAACGAAATTCTTTTTAAACAAAGTTTGGCTACAATTCACATCACAGACAATCATACCTTCTCTCCATTATGACAAATTTATTTTAAAAAACTTTTTATTCACAACTTTTTTTTTTCAAAAACAGCAAAAGAAGACAGAAAGAATCAGTTACAGCAATAGTTAAAGAAAGAAAATAATCGTGGATTTAACATTATTATAAATCCAATGTTTCACACTTTTGCCAAAGAAACAACAACAAAACAAATAACTACTATATAACAACTGCAACACAAACAACTATTTACAGTCACAACAGCCAGTATCCATTGAATATAAAAATGCCAAACCAAAGAATATCAAGTCCTCGTAATACTATCAAGTTTTAGAATTATTTTCTCAATTCAGTGTTGCACATTGTATTTTTTTTTTCAATTTCATTTACCACCTGTGACACATACAACTTATGAGTTCTTTGAATTGTGGCTGTGTATGTTGTTAAAGGAGTTCCGCAGGCAGGTTTTGTAGCAAGAGGGGTAAACAAAAGTTGTGTTTAAAAAAAAGCTAGGACAATTTTTACTGTTTGTATTTTGTATTTTGTCATTTCTTTATTTTTTATTTTTTTTGATTTTATTTTGTTTTTCTTGTGATACTATTGAGATAAGTCACTAAAAAACGTTTTGTTTACTTGTTGCTTAAAAAGTATCTAGTACAACTAGTTTATGGTGTAAATGTATCAGGGCAGTAGTTAAGAAGAATGAAATCGTGTAAGGTATTAACCAAATACATGAGAGTGGTAGTGCAGCTCTTTGTCAATTAGACAAGCTGCCGTATTTATAAAAAATTAAAGTAGACTTCAAATGCACTTTAAGAACATTTTGTCTAAAAGCACACTTCAAGCCTACTTTATTTTTATAAATACAGCAGACGATGTTAGGAGGCATTTTCTGAATTAGTTTAAAAAGCCGGGGAATTTGAATGCTTCCTTCAATACCTGACTATTTGTGTCTGAGACATGAAGAGCTTTTGATTCAATAACATTTACAATGCAGATGAGCAACAATGAATCTTGAGAGAGTTGAAATTGAAGATTCGCATTTAATTTCAAAGATTGACGCAAGATCTTGATTACGCAAATTAAACATATTTTACAACTGTTTCCAAATATACGTCAGGCTCGGCCTATAATTGAATGAACATTATTGGTTAATGTTGCTGATATCTGCAAAAGGTTTGGAATATGTTATCTCCTCTGGGTTAGTGAATGCATCAGGTTTATGAGAGAAGAAAACCTTTGCTAAAGTAGCTTTTTACTGAGAGATACTTTAAAGGAAATAACTTCCCATATACAGTGAGGCGCACAAATGAGTACATGTTTGTTTTTTTTGCTATTTATTTTAGGTTTAATGCCAGACAAACTAATTTATAATACAAAATTTAAAATAATATTTTTTTTTTGGCAAATAACCAATTATCTACTGCAAAAAAAACTTGCAAGCTTTTGTTTTTTCAAATATTTGCACATTTGCTTTGTTTGTGACTTAAAACATTCCTTTGATATTATTTTAATTGCATTTGGTAAACACTTTTTGCAAATTATCAAACACACATTAAGGACAATATTAAAGCAATGATAAAAAGTAGCTGCTTTTTTAAGAGAGTAATAGCTAATCAATTTAAAGTAAGTCAGTATGTGGTCATAAAAGTCCAAAAATGGCTTTCTGATGTTCCCAAACCACAATTTAGAGGTCGCTAAAAGCAATTAACATTAGCGAAATGAAAAAATCAAGTGATTTAAACATAAACGATTTCTATAGCAAAATGCTAACCCGTTAGTTAAAATGACAGCAGCCTGGCCCTTGTATGTCGATTAAAAATTTTCAAGCATTGGTAATTGTTTAAGAGAAAGCAAATTGGAGAGTAGATGTCTCAAAACGTGTAATCTGTTCAGACAAATCCAAAATTTAATTGCTTTTAATCCGTAGGTAAAAAATATTGCTGCTAGCCCAGAGAATTCAAAGACATCATGTAAAGTTACACAACGAAGCACGGCGAGAGGAACGTCATGATATGGGGTTGATTTATATCAGGGCAGTTTGGAAAGAATACTATCTGGGTTGTTCCCAAACTCATCTTTCCGATTTGATACATAACAATACATGTGTATGAAGTTGATTTTCAGCTTTGGGTTGCAGGTTTTATTCCCGCCAAAGACTCTGGGTGTTTCTGCACACAAGTCAAAAGTCTTCGCAGTTTTGTGTTTGTAAAAAAAGCTAGATGGTGACCCAAAGTACACTTCTAAAATCGTAAAAGAATGGCTTATTGAGCAGGTTTTTTTGCTGCAGTGGCCATCAGTGACCGATTAAGAATTTCTGTTTCATCGTTCTGTTTTGGATAAAAAAAAAAAAATCACTAACCATACTTTAAAAAAATAGTTTGTAACTTTACAATAAATAGCAAACATCAAGTGTAATTATAATTATGCAACACAGTGTATTGTAAAATCAAAACAAAGTCCTTGTTATGTATTAAAGACCTTTGGAAAGTCTTAAAAAAGAAACAACGATATGTGAGAAAAACTCAAGACTGAATGGAGTTCCAGAGCTACTGAAATAAAATTAAAATAATAAACCCAAACAATTAAAGCACCTATTGCCTTCACTGCCTAACAACTTAAAGTCTTATTATTGTTGCTTTTGCCTTTGCCAGTGTTGTCCTTGTTTGTGCAAAGTGTAAAACATACAAGCGTAAACACAAATATAGACAGAAAACACAACACAACAGGTATTAAGGACATAATTTTTTGTTGTGTGAGAGCGTATTATTTTTTTATGAAAAATGCTTGTCTCACAAGTTTTAATTAGTTTTTGCTTAAAACCTCCATACATCTTCTATTTTTTTTTTGTTCAGTACTATGCCACCCACGAGTTTAAAATGATGAGTATAGGATTTTAAAGTAAAGCAGAGGAGTAACTAGGTAATGCAGGAATGTTGCTAGATTATTGTACCTATAGTTTTTGCAGAATTTTCTAGGTTTTTTTTTTAATTATAAACCATTTTCCACAATTTTAATTTTTGACCCAGGTTTCTATTTAAAGAAATATCAGCAGGCAATCTATCTATGTAGAGGATATAAAGGATTCCTAATGTTAATTTCTTTTAATATAAAGTAATATGGTGTAAATTTCTTGTTCGATTTGTTCTGGAGATGGTATCAAGGGAACTTAATTTACATTATTTAAATTAAAAACAAATTTATGTAATTTTCCCTTAAAATTTAGAAACAGCTCTTTTCTTATAATTTCCTTTGCCATTACAATGAATAGCATTCTATTTTATTAAATACAGAGAAAATTGACGCGTTTCTTGTTATTGAAAAACCAATTCATTTCGAAATAGGGGGCGCATTAAACCAACTTATATACAAACAATAACAATGACATGAATTTCGTAAAAAAGGCGAAATCAAATGCAATAAAAATTAAATAAAAATTGAAGAAAAATAAATAAATTATAGGAAAAACAGGAAATCAAGTGTAAAAATGAAATGAAAATTTTTATATTTCTAATAAAATTCAAAAGTTATAAACATAAGCAAAAAAAAAAAACATTTAACAAAATTTTTGATTGGCTTCCTGTTCAGGGAAAAGGTAAAGAAATGAACGTAAACAAACTCAAAATAACAAGCCAACTAAAGAAGCCACGTTAAAGTTAAAAAAACCAATAACAGCAAACAAAACAAGGTAAAAAAAATCGGTATGAAAATGAAAACAAGACAGGCGAGCGACCATAAAAGAAGAAACTTTTCATTTTCCCTTTCCTTTCCTTTGCAAACTCACGCAGTCTTTCACCTTAATGTTGTTTGGTGTGTGTGTGTGTGTGTGTGCAGCTGATATATTTTTAAATAAAATTTATTTATCAAACACTAACATGCATAAATACACTTTTATCTCATCATCAACATAATCAGTCCCTCTGCATCAACAATGATGATTTTTTTCACATAAAGAAAAAATATATTTTATTTAGAAAAAAAAGGAAAATATGATGAAAGTTTTGCTGCTGGTGGAGAAATAAATTTTAAAATGTATTTAATTTAAAATTTTATCTTTTTTCCGGCATTGCTGTTTTTTAATATTGCGGCAATTCAAGGCAATGTGTATGAAAACAGGTTCAAATGGAATTACGCATTGTTCGCCTAAAATAAGGCTACCTAAGGAAGATTTGTTTAAAGCTACTGGCAGCACTTGCTTTTTTAAACTATTTATATTTATATGAGACGAGTGCCCGTCCGTATACGTTAATTGCTTTTTGATAACTTGGATTTGTGGTTTGGAAACAATAGAACTCTTAAAACAGCTGATTGATTTACTTTAAGCTGTTTTGCTATTATTCGCCTTATTGCTATAATATTGTCCTCAATAGATCTACACTGTTTTTTCAGTATTTAGTATAATTTGATTTGTATTGGATAATTTGCTAAAAGTGTTTACCACATGCCATGAAATTAATATCAAACTAATGTTTTTTGTTTTGAAAATATTTCAAAAGATGTAAAATTGAGTTTGAGTGTTTATTTTTCGAAAATTATTATATTCGATTTTGTATTGTAAAGTATTTTGTTTTTTTATTATGAATGTCGTTTTCTTTTTACGACAACGACTGTTTCGTAATAAATTAAAGAAACAAATTTTATTTTATCTTTAATCTATTACGAAAGATTCGATGTCGTAAAAAGAAAACGACACTCATAATAAAAAAACAAAATACTTTACAATACAAAATCGAATATAATAATTTTCGAAAAATAAACACTCAAACTCAATTTTACATCTTTTGAAATATTTTCAAAACAAAAAACATTAGTTTGATATTAATTTCATGGCATGTGGTAAACACTTTTAGCAAATTATCCAATACAAATCAAATTATACTAAATACTGAAAAAACAGTGTAGATCTATTGAGGACAATATTATAGCAATAAGGCGAATAATAGCAAAATATTTTAAAATTTTCTTTATGAGTTTTATTTTTATGCAATAAAAAGTGTACAAGGCACAAACATGTAACCATTTGTGCTCCCTACTGCATGCCATTGTTTTGCATTATCCTATTCAATTTGTTATTGAAACTCATTTAAACCAGAAAACTAAAGAACGAAAATATTAACTCACTTCGAAAAGTGTTATTTTGCCAACCTTTGACTTATGTATGTATCTCCTTCATGAAATTATCCAGACTTTTAATCTGATTTCTTTATTTTCAGCAGTTTCCTTTACTAATTTCCTTTTTTTTCTCATTTCAACCACTTTTGTTTCATTACCCAAGCAAATAAAACTCCTAGAGTCTATATTTACTGCCACACAAACATTGGAGTGATATTAAAACATTGAGTTAAATGGTGAAAATGTTAATTACATTTAATAATAAAACGCTTGACTGACTGACTGTTGGTATGCAGCCAACTTTGAAATGATTATTTGCTAAAAATGTTCTTATAAAATTTGACCTTCTAGGCAGCAACTTTCACCGCATACATACATACATACATACATACACAGATATATTTACAATTTTAGCCGAAAAGCTATTGCGCATTGTTTAGTAGTGATTGTAATAAAGTAGTTGTATTTACAGACTCTTTGTGATGTCATCACTGTCATTAACTACAACATGAAGATGGCAATAAGTTGACAGCCAAATAGATGCTGTAATAGAGACAGACAGACAGACAGGCAGGTAAGCAGACAAGCGAACAGACAGACATACAGACAGACTGAATAGTACATAATTGTTGTAGCAACAGCATATATACGCAGATAAAGTAGAAATATGTATGTACATATTAAAATATACTCGTATATTAGTGACATCAGTTTGTGTTTGAAAATTAAAGCTTAATTTGGGCAACTGCAATGAATTTTATGTTCTTTACATTAAGGTTTATTTATACACACAGGAAACACTGTATTGGTTTCAAAATTATTGGGTGTAGAACTTAAAAATTAGGGGTTTATAAGAGATGATGTGACTTTTGTCTTTAGTAATTTATATGGCATATACTCATACTCATTTAGTTATTGAACATTATAGTGTAAGTTTATTTTTACTTCTGAATTGCTAATAAAGCGTCATATTCTGGAAGTTCAGCTTTACATCTGAAAAAAGTGTCGATTGCTCACTGAGACGCATGGTGAATGTGTTCCATCGGTTTCAATGTGCGAGAGATGGACTTTTTTTTTAAAGAGAACTAAAACTCAGACAATTAATAGGCCTATAGAAGAAAGCTTTATATCACAACTGTGCAGTTGCGCATTTTGTTTGTTTTTAGTGCAGCATTGCAGCGCCTCTGGTGGTTAGTAGACGCATTAATGTTAAGGCTTGATTTTATAGCCTTGTTTTTACTTCGGTAGCGTTTCCAAGCTATTCCACCGATAACCCGGAAACTGATGTTGTTTGAGTAGTGGCAGCGGCTGGGAATCGAACCCGGGCTACAAATACCAAATCATGCCTAATGATCAAATATGCTAACCAATTAAACTACAGCAATCTCAAATTGTGCGGTTAAGTATTAGTGATTTTGATACGCAATTCAAGACTTAGAGGTATTACTCCATGGTTGTCTTGTTGTCAAACTCAACAAGAGTCATCTCTCTATCATTGGAAGCTACTCAAGCAGCAATTTTAAAATGTTAGAGAGCAGCAGGATTCATCTAAAGGCAGAGAAATTGGGTACCATAAGAATTGAAGCTGTTTAAAAGCCATAAAATAAAATAATCTTAACTTCAAATGAAAAACGGTTCCATTGCGATATACTCATAGTCGAATGAGAAAACCGGTCAGTCAGCCGAAACGAAACTAAAGCCAAATATCCATGACGCCATGGTAAAAACCTGTTTTGATGGTATCAAAAGGGTTCTATCTATTTCGTTTAAAGCGAGCATTGGCCGAAAAACTCTCAGAATAAAAGACCAGATATCCAAAATGTTTCAAATGACTGGTAAAAACTATTTAGAAAGAAGTGGTTGGCTAGTTTTGCCTCACTCATCTTATGCTCAAGGTCATGCCACGTCCTTCTACTATTTGTTTTGATCGATGGAGAACGCTCTCTCTGCGATACTTTTCACTTCAGAGTAGGATATCTAATATTGGCTTGATTCGTTCTTTAGCTCATAAAAAGAGCAGTTCTTTCGGCGAGTAAACCATATATTGCCAGAAATAAAGGAAAAGCTCACAGCTAACAATGGCCAATACTTTAACTAAATTTATATTATACAAACGCTTAAAAGTATAAGCTAAAAATTTGAAAAAAATCCAGCATAATCAAGAAGTCTAGACTAGAAACAATGTGTAAAGAACTAGTTCCTACAATACTCTATAGCAGCACTTAAGGATCACAAGAACTTAATTTAAATTTAAAACATGTGAAGTTGAATTTGTTAACCGATTTTTATCTTTTATATCTTATTAAATATAAACACATTTCGATTCTTTAACATTAAAATACAAAAATAATTATTTATTGGCAACATTTTTGCAACAACGGAAAAAATGCAGAACGTGTTTGTACAATCCATAGATAGAATTCTAGAAGAGGGGACGGTCAAAATTTGCAATGGTTTTTGCAGCCCTCTAATGTATTATATGAGTTTTTCCAATTTAGCTTTTGTCCTCTTTTGAGCTGGGCTAAAAAGCAATAATTTCGAACCAAAGGCTTTATGAGGTATTTTACACAATTACTTACTTAATATCTATTTCAAACAGAATTTTCTGTTTGAATTTTGTACAAACTACGAGGTCTGATCAAAAAATAACCGTTATTTCGATTTTCGTGTTTTGGTGTGCTCTTCGATTTTTTACTATTCGAAAAAATGGATCAAAGAAACTGTATTAAGTTTTGTGTACAAAATGATATTAAATGCGCAAGGACATTTGAAATGTTGACTGTGGCGCTTGGTGAGTCTACTATGAGCAGAACAAAAGTTGAATTGTGATATAACCAGTTAAAGAAAGGCCGAGAAGATGTCAATGACAATGCTCGTCCTGTTCACCCGAGCACGTCAACAACCCATGAAAACATTGAAGCAGTAAAGGAAATGATTTTGGATAATCGTCGAATAACTATCAGAGAGGTTGCTGATGATGTTGGCATATCGTTCGGCTCACGCCAAGCAATTTTTATGGATATTTTAGGCATAAAACCTGCGGCAGCGAAGATTGTTCCAAAATTACTAAATTTTGAGCAAAAACAACGTCGCATGGGCATCGCTCAGGAGCTGTTGAACATCGTCAGCGACGATCCAGATTTCCTCAAAAAGGTCAAAACTGGTGATGAATCCTGTGTATATGGCTATGACGTTGAAACCAAAGCCCAATCATCCCAATGGAAACGACCAGAAGAGCCAAGACCGAAAAAAGCACGGCATTTTCAGTCAAATGTGAAGGTTTTGCTCACTGTTTTCTTCGACTGCAATGGCGTGGTGAATTACTACCTTGAAGTTATGTGTCGTTTGCGCGAAGCAATTCGTCAGAACCGCACAGAATTTTGGCTTTGTTTGTATTTGTTTAAAGTTAGTTAGACGGCTAGTTCTAAATCTTTAAGAATATTACTTGCGTTTATTATTGCGATTGTCAAAATATTCTTATTAATGAAGTATCCGCATAATTGTGAAAATTAAACCTTGTATATACATCCTTCGATTGTATTTCGAAAATTACTAGGCTTATTTTTTTTTAAGAATGGAAGAAATAGAAGGGTTAACTTCTGACGATTTTGAAATCGTGATTAACTAAATTTTAAGTTTTAATTTTTGGATTCAGCCTCAAAATCATTAAATGTGAATTAATATGTCAGAAACTCCCATTATTCGCTAATTCAACCAAAGATTTCTTGTCGTAATAATCATCTTATAGATGCATATTTAAAGATCAAAGCTCTTTGCATTATTACATTGCACTATTACACAATAAATTTATCTACATATTTTATCATTTGAAATTGTACCAAATGACTCATGGTGGTGCCATGGTACCAACTGTGTCTAAAATGTATCAAAAAAAAGGTACAATTGTACCATGTTTACCAACATATTACTTACCTACACACATACATGTGTATATATAATATAGTGTAGGGTTTGTTGCAAATTAGAATGATTGAAATTGTAACAGCACGAGCGCAGAGTTAATTTGAATTTGTGGCACAAACAACAAAAAACGTACAGGATGCGCTTCCACACTTAATAATGTTTGTTTAATTTTATGCGTGGCAGCATAAAAGTGGGTTGAATTTTATTTCAAATTAAAATAACAACTTTAGAAAACAGCAACCAACAGCAAGAAAGTATCACAAACAATATCTTCTCCTGATGTTAAACCAACTAAAGTGTAAATAAAGTTGTCGTTGTTGCTACACAGCAGAGGAAGATTTAATTCATTTCATTTCGTTTTTTTTTTTTACTTTTTTCGAAAAATACTTTCTTAATAAAACTTTGATTATAGAAATTATGATCAAGATAAAGTAATAAAACTGACAGCAAATGTTTTAACTGTCTGCTTGTCTGTGTATGTCAGTCAATGTTGAAGTAACTGTAGCAACAAACATTTAGTTATTGAGTCAATTTAAGGCTACAGATGATTATGATATTATTTCTCAGATATTTACTTTACTTTTCTTCTTTAACATTTATTTGTGAATCCTTTTTCAAATAGCACTTGCCTATCTCTGTCTGCCTGGTGAAATGAAAATATTTTCTTAACATGCTGCTTTTTAGAATTACTGCAGTGTTAGTGTTCGTTTCAGATTTTTCTTTCTCAAATGACAGTGAAATTTTCTTTAATTTACTTTACTTTTCTTTACTAATTTATAAATATATGATGATTGGTTGGATGAAAAGTTAATTAGAAATAAATAAATTGAGAAAATTAAATTGTTTTACATTATGACTATGTTGCCAAGAATTTATTGCTGCAGCTTGTATTGAGGCCATGACAGAAAATAAAGTAATTTAATAAACAAATCTATCTAGGATGTTATTTACTCTATCTCTCTCTCTCTCTCTCTTTCGATATTTTATTTTTTATTTATAATTTTTCATTTCTGTTCTTTTTATTTTTCGATAAACAATTTTCAATCACTGCCAATATTTATTCTTATTATCCTCTAATAAATATAAACATATTCACTGACATACACATACATCCATTTATTTTCTTCATTTTCTGCTAAAATAAAGTAAGTATCCCAATAAAAAGGAATAAAAATTGAAAGAAAAAGTCTTTCGTTCAATAAAATCTTAAGACTGAAAACATACTCACTCATATACATACATATCTATTAGGTACTTATTTATGGAGTTTATACTTTTTTATTCCTCTACATACATATATGATGTTCATAAAAAATCGAATGTGATGACAACATTAAATGTCACCATCAATGACTTTTCTATGGCTGAATTAATCTTTTCTTTTTTGTTTTTATGGTTGATTTTTTATAAATGAGCATGTTTTTTTGGTTTAAGTTGTGAAATTTACGGATTTATAAATAAAACGAATTGATTTTTATCTTTTTATGGCTACAAGTTGAATTTCATAATGATTTTTGTATAACTAAGTTAAAGTCTTGCTCTTTCAAAACATTATTTAAACGTCGGCCACTTGGAATCATAAAGTGCACTCTAAAAGCCAGATTCAGCAAAACTGTTAAAACGTTTGTCTAGAAAATTAATATGAAAATCACTCAGTTTTTCAAAATTTTTTCAGTGATTTTCATAAATATTTTCTAAACAAACGTTCTATTAGTTTCACTGATTCGAAATTTAATTATGGTTTTCAGAAAGAAATTTTCGATTCCAAGCTAAAGGAGTCGATTAGCGAACTGATCTTAACATTCGGGGGAAAATAGCTTGATTTGAGTTGATAAACTAAAACTACAATTTTGTGTATTTTTACTTTATTCACTTTTAAAACACATTTTAAACATTAAAAACAATAAAATCAAGACACATTGAGTACAATATTTTAACAATGACAAGCTTAAAATAAGTCAATCAGTGGTCATGAAATTCCATAAAACTCTTTCCAATCAGAGGTCGCATAAAGCTATTAACATATGCGAACGCACGCCTCATGATAACACAAATGAAAAGAGACAAGCGTTTAACACCAAAATAAGCTTATGTATATAGCAAGAGAAAAGCCCGTTTGTCGATGGACATAAAGACCAGCCCTTCGCGATATTGGTCACATCTAAGCAGTAAAAAACTGAAAACCTTCATTATCGATAAAAAATGTTAAGGCACGGTTAAAGTTTAAAAGTTGTAAAGTTGTAATGTTGCAAATTTGTTAAGTTGTAAAGTTCTAGAGTTATAAAGTTGTAAAGTTATAAAGTTGTAAAGTTTTAAAGTTGTAAAGTTACAAAGTTGTAAAGTTGTAAAGTTATAAAGTTGTAAAGTTGTAAAGTTGTAAAGTTGTAAAGTTGTAAAGTTGTAAAGTTGTAAAGTTGTAAAGTTGTAAAGTTGTAAAGTTGTAAAGTTGTAAAGTTGTAAAGTTGTAAAGTTATAAAGTTGTAAAGTTGTAAAATTGTAAAGTTGTAAAGTTTGGAAGTTACAAAGTTGTAAAGTTACAAAGTTGTAAAGTTGTAAAGTTACAAAGTTGTAAAGTTGTAATATTGCAAATTGGTAAAGCTGTAAAGTAATAAAGTTGTTAAGTTTGAAAGTTGTAAAATTGTAAAGTTTTAAAGTTGTAAACTTGTAAAGTTCTAACGTTGTAAATTTGTAAAGTTGTAAGGAAACTTGTAATCTGATTAGACTAATCCAAATTTAATCGTTTTCCATCCGAAGATAAATAATATAGCTGGCGCTAAACAGCTCAGAGATTTCAAAAAGAAAATAATTAAGAACCATGGGAGGAACATCATGCTATGAGGTTGTTTAATATGATGGCATCTTTGGCCACAACAAAAAAAAAAAAAAAAAAAAAAACCGAAGCAATAATGAGGAAAGAAAACTATCTGCGTATTTTGCAAACTCATCTTCCAGAGTATTTTCATAATTGTTGAATTCAGTTTAAAATCTTTAATAAATAACATTTTTTTTAATTTGTTTTTTCAATCAGGGTTCTGATCCGTAGCTTAATTTTACCACTTATATTAAGTTTAAGCAAAACTGTCCGAATCTTTATTGCAGCAAGACAGAAAAGAAAATCAAACAAAAACATATTTGTTTGGTTGCAGGAAAGACTACGTGGGTATACGTGGGTTTTCAACAAGAACTTTGTTTCCCAAAAGGGGCATATTGAAATATCATGACCGTTTTGAACTTTTACTTGTTGACGAAGTTTTGGCGAAGTTTTTGATTTACTAAATTTATCTCCAGAATAACAAGCGGATTTTTCTATAAAAATAATTTGTTGAGACATGCATGTACATTTGTCCGTCTAAGTCAACAAGCAACATTGCCGTATTTCTTCTTCTGAAAATCCGAGAGCAATTGTTGAAAAGCCTTTAAATGCGGAATTTGTCACTGTATGGTGTGCTATGTAGTCTGTTGGTGTTATTGGCCGATTCCATAATTTAACGAAATTGAGCTGCCTGTTCTGATTATGCGATTTAACTCCTCTTGCTTATATTTTGTGGGGCTATATTAAAAGTAAAGTCTAGACATAACCAATCTAGTCGATTGCTGACTCAAAACTCAAAATAGACCGGAGATTTTGCTGAAAAAAGATTTAAGATCATAGAGGACATCTGCCCCATGTCATCCGGCAGTAATAAGCAAAACTTACTCTTTCTAGTACAGTAAACATTTGTATGATTTTTATATTGTCTTTTCTTGTGGATGGCTTTGTGTGTAAATTTCATTTCTCCTAGAAACAATTTATTCCCTTAATGAAAGTCCACCAATTTGTTTTCATTATCATTTCATTCCATACTGAGAATACATCTGCACACATTTTAATAAATAACTTTGAGTCAGGACAAGTATTTCTGAAAGAATATCATAAATAAAAAACAATTTCACCCTGTGAATTAAATAATTTCTAGCGGATAGAACTTAACAGCATGTAAAGATATTGGATTCTTATGAAACTCAACATTAGTGCTGTTTTATAAATCGCGTTAAAACACAATATAATTAGTCAACACTAACCCCACCAGTACCCTCATTAAGAAAGGATTTTGAGCAGAGTTTTTTATATCCAAATGCAAGTGACATACAAATATATTTTTTGTATTACCTATTTTATGAATGCTCAGTATTTTATCTTAAGTTTTGTTTAAATATAATAACTTAAAGCCTAAGTAGCTTTATAAAAGGTTCATCAACAATAACAAATAAAAGAGAAAAGTTAAATCCTCCTTTGTTAATGCGGCTGCTTTTGAACAAAAGTAAAAACGAACCTAACAATAATAAAAAAAAGTTGTTATATAAAAAAATTAAGCAACATAATGAATAAGTTTATTATTATTGTATGTTCACATATGATTATTGTGCTCTTTTCTACTACTAATAATAATAATAATAAAAAATAAATTCGCTCCATTTTACTTTTTTATCAAAAGGCTTTAATGTGATTTTTTTACTAAAATGTATAGTAAATATGTGCGTGTGTGTGTGTGTGTAAGTGACAGTATGCCTTAGTTTAGAATTTATTTATAAAGAACTCTGTTTACTAAATACAATAAATTTTTTTTCGACATATGTAGTATGTCTTTTTCTTATATCTAGATACATACATATATAACTTTTATGCTGTAAATATGATGCCATCATCGTAAAATCGATTAATCATAAATAAACACGCACACTGGTATGTGTTCATATGCTTTGTTTCCCTTTCCTGTTACATTTTTTATTTAGTATTTTTCTTATGGTTTTTTATTTATATTTTCCCGTACTCTCTTCTTTTTTAGGTTTTATTACTTGCGTCCTGTTGCATTCTTATGTTCGTCATGTTTGCCAATTGCCAAGCAGACAGTTGTATTTGTTTCTCATACCCTGGCTGTTTAAGTTGATAAATATTATTTACAATGTGGAAGAAAAGTGGTTTATATGTGTGATGAGTCTTTTAAAGGTAAGATGGAAAAAGTAAGAAATGGTAAGGATTTCACTCAGAAAGGACTTGAATATGAACCCAGTTAGTTACAGTAAAGCACAGAAAGCTTGTTACACTATTCTAAAAGTATCGAAGAATTACTATGGTACGTAGGTACTACGAAGGCCGCTGTTAAAAAAGGAATTTATCAATCTCAAAGCTGCCAGCAGATTCAGTTGTGTTGGAATTACACATTAACTATGCGATTCTCTTTTATTATATTTTAAAGACATGTATCAAGAGTTTTAAAAAAATTATTGTAATTAAAAATTGTTTAAAACATTAAAATTACAACAACTAAAGCATAGCTACCATTATTCTGTCAAAAAATTGGTATACTCGTACATTTGTGCGATTGCTGAGTAATGGAAAATCAAAGCACAAAGAAATTCCTTGAAAATCCGTTATTGTCTTGCTAAATTATAGCAAGAAAGCCAAAGCTTCCAAATACCAAAATAAATAAAGTTATAAAAATTTACAAGCGACCATACGTACAATTATTAAACAAAAAGATAGCTAAAATGTTGATAACAGAAACCAGGAACATACAAATTAAATATTACGTTCAATAAAGCGAAATCCATATCTCTTAATTCTTAGAATTTTTATTCTAAAAAAAATTCTACAGAATTTTTTGATTCTTCTTATTATACGGCACCACGCTTCAGTAAAGTCTAGGCTGGATTTAGTTTACTATCATTATTTAAAAGCTGCAATGGATTGGTATTCATTGACGAAATTCAAAATGTATTGTCACCAGTTGCGGCTATTGGCCTATTGTCTAAAATTCTGTGCATCAATTAGCATAATCCATCAGACATGGATTTTTGTAAGAAAACAAAATTAGTTTCTTCTTTTAGTTTTCTTAAATATGAGACCAGATTTTCTATTAGTTTTATCACCAGGGTAGGTATAGTTTGTGCTTACGAATTAAATTATCTATTTTTACGTTATCAAATTAATTTTCGTGTATTCAAGAATAAAATTTGCGAATAAGAATTTTTTTTCCAATAAATGTTAAAAAAATTTTGTTATTTTTTAATTTTACAAATAAAATTTGCGAATAATTCGTAAATTCAATTAGTCAAAAATTATTTTGGAAATTATTCTCTAGAATTTTTTATTTTTATGTGCTACACCACCATAGAAGGGCTAATGTTTATAACACCCATAAATATTAGTGCAATAACTTAAAAGACCGTTTCAATCTCACTTGCTAAGTCGACTAAACGATGTCCGACCGTTCCTCTGGTTGGCTGTCCAAGTAAATTTGTGCCAAAAGTACAAGTCAAAAGTTGAAAATTGGGACAGTTGGGATTAAAATAGGGGTAAAATCGGTCATTATTTCACCTAGCCCTCATGCAAAAGTCTTCCAAAATAGAGGTTTATCTGTCAGAAATATTTGATTTATGCACGTTTCAAAACAAATTTGGTACATGAAGGCAAATCACATCTACAAATTTTCATATAATGCAACATTACCATATAATGTCTACTTACGAAAATCACTCTCTTAAAAATGTTGGTGTCCAAAGAGTATTCAACACAGATGTGTTTCATATATACAGAAATCATGACACCTAATTTTATATCAGTCGGTCCATAATTAGTCAAAGCTCCCATATAAGAACCACTTCAAAAGTCACTTTAACTTGAATAAATCTTTAAAAAGTGTTTACAATTTACAATTTAATATAAAAAATATCAATATTTTTTCGGATGATCGGTGCATAATAGGTCATACCTCTCATATAGCGTTCATTTCTAAAAAAAACTCCTTTCACACATATACTGTGTATTGGGTTTATATATTGGTTTGACCGACTATACTTTCTTACGTTTATATTCGCGAATTTAAATGAAAAAATACAAATGAATATAAATCAAGTATTTATAATGCTCTGGTTTAAACGTTATAAACTTTTCGTTTTAAAAGTGTACAAATAATTACTTTATATTGAATTTTTAAGCAAAATCTGTTTTAAATTCTTTATACTAAAATTTATCTTTCGAACTTTATTTATTATATTCAATAAAAAAATGGAATTATTGTATTCGCTAAGAAAAATTCCCAAATTAAATTACTTAAGTGAAGTTGTGTTACGAACAAATTTAATTCGGATATTTGTACAACTTTTTTGAAACTGTATTTGTTTTTTTTATACTATATATAAATTACGCTCTCGAATTTTATTTCAATTCATAAACAAAATCAATTCATATATTATATTCGCGAATTCAAAAGAAAGATTTGCAAATTAACAAAGAAACTTTTAGTTTTAAAAGAGAGCAATTCATTTAAACTCAATTCGTAAATCTATTTGGAATTCTTTTTATTCATTTTATAATATTAGTGAATTGCAAAGAAAAGTTTCCAAATTAATGTAGTTCGCTTATTTTGCATATTTGGGATACTCGGTTTAAAATGTATAAACTCTATATTTTAAAATATCTTTTAAATTTAATTCCTAAATGAAATCTATTTTGGATTTTGAAATTGAAAATAAAAATTCGTAAGCAAGATATATACTGGATTCTCTATATTCAAATTTCTCTCTCGAATTTTATTTATTCTACTCGCAAATTAAAAAGAAAAAATCATATTACATTCGTTTAATTCAAATTAATTTTATTCAATTAAATTCGCTAACAAATGAATTTGATTCGAGTATTTACAGGTATTTGGTTAAAACTGTACAAACTGTTCGATCTAAAATTCTACTTTTGGTTTATTTATAAAACCAACCAAAATCTGAAAAGTTATTTGCAGCTACAGTAACTTTTCCTTTTCACTGTTTACTCACATGTATAGACTCTCTTTCTTATATTGATTCTCTTTTTGTGTGTGTGTGTTTGAATTGTATACATATACATATCCTTTTTTTTCAAGTATTAGAAGGCGCTGTTATGTGTCACATTATACTCACCCATAAATAATTGGAAACTCGGTACAAAAGGAAAAAAACTTTCTTTTTATACCCAGTTTAAGAGAGATGATAGATGCATTATAAGAATTCAAATACAACCACTACAACATACATGTGTATTTTTCGCTATTTTTTATTTCTGGTATTATAAAAAATAGAAGTTTATTATGAAGAAAATTATAAAAATGAAGAAATTTAATGCATTTGTAATGCCATTTCAGACATACATAGACACATTTGCCAACAACCATATTTACACACTTGCTGTAGACAGTAATAGTAATATAAATGCAAGTTAAAAAATGTGTGTGACTGGAGATAAATATTTTATTTTATTTAGAATTTTTTAATGCAACACTACACGTCTAAAGAAATTAGTTTTTTTTTAATGATTTATAAGGAAATCCTTTAATATTAGTTATAATAAATAGTTTTA
The DNA here is from genome assembly GCA_950370525.1 of Bellardia bayeri. NCBI lineage: Eukaryota > Metazoa > Arthropoda > Insecta > Diptera > Calliphoridae > Bellardia > Bellardia bayeri. Next base: position 82,302,783 of record OX493266.1, read on the forward strand.
TTCATATGTATGTATATGAGATTTATATGTAAGAGTTATGATTAAAAGTTCCTGCAACTGGTTTGTATGTGTTTTTAGGAATCTAGGTTTTCTAAGAAATTGATAAATTGAATATCCTCTACACCAATCATATTATAAAAAATTTGTGTGTAAGATTTGCAATATTTTTTGTATATTTATAAATTTTAAGAAAAATTCTAATTTTTTCGAATTTGTAGAATTTTTATGCCGGAAACCTCAGTATAAATTTATAAACTCTGGGTTCTCAAATGAATTGAATGTCATAAAATCATTAAGTTTACAAGATGCTTCTTTCCTGCAAGCTGTTTTTTAAAGGGATACAAATGACTGATAAATATGTACATACGTACAAAATTCTATAGGTTGTTAAAAATATCGACCTTTCTAAAGGTTAGCATGTAAAGTTATTGGCATGAAAATCAACCAGGCAAAAATATCGAATGATAATTCGATATGGATTTTTTTAAATATGAATACTTCCACAGAAAGCTCCAGCTGCACGCAAAACTAAAATATTAGGAAAAATTATTTTAAAAGAAATAACTAAACTTTTTGCATCCTTTTATCAAAAATATATTAATTCATAGAAATGAAAATGGTACAATCTAAGCTCGATACCTGTGGTAATGTCACGTTCTTGTACACAAATCATTGTTTGTTATCAGCACACTGCGATCGTTGATATCAAATGGTTGTAAATTGAAATTAAAATCAAATTTGAGGGTATGTCGCGTTCGCTATTACAGTATCTTTTTTTAGATCAAAAAATATGAACCAAAAATTCGGTTCTTACAAAATATTAATAAATAATCAATAGAATTTTATAATAAAGTGTGATTTTTTAGCAACTTTAATATCTGTAACATGTTAGATACTGTGAAACATGTTCAGTTTGGTCTTGAATTTAAACACGAACCAACTTAAAAACGAACACCGCTTGCAAATTATTACATTTTATTATCAAACTTCATGATTGGTTAAAAAAGTTCATCATGCACTAGTTTTATTAAAAATTGAGTGAGATACTCTTTTCTGGTTGAATGGATACGTAAGCCAGCAAAATTGTCATATTTGTGGTGAAGAGCAGCCAGCAGCATTGCAAGAACTGCAAATGCATCCCGAAAAATGTACTGTTTAGTATGGATTATGAGCCAGTGGCATCATTGGACCATACGCTACCGTGAGATAATTAAAAAAATTGTTTGCCCTAAATGCAAGAACTGGATTTGGCTGACATATAGTTTCAACAAGACAGTGCCACATGCCACACAGCACGCAAAATAATGATGGCCTATATTAGAGCTCATATCTATAGGGATAAGCCCGCAACGATTGATGTATTGGAAGCTAATACTAAAGAATTTATTCGTGAGATACCAGCCGATATGTTGGAGAGACCATGTCAAAATTGAACCTAGAGTATGAACCATCTCAAGAGTCGATTTTAACGCACATACGGCTCTATGTTGTATGTTAACACATAAACGTACGACAGATCATCTTGCTTCAGCTGTTTTTATGGGTGATGTAAATATTATGGAATCAGACGCTCTTGATGTTCTGGGCATGAGAATACAGTATGATGTCCACTAAACCAAACACATTTTTCTAGTGTCAAAAGAAACGTTCAAGTGTCTTGGTTTTTTAAAACGGTATATGAAATATTTCACTCCATCTGATCTCCATATTATTTACACCAGCTATATTTGACCGAAAATGGAATGCAACTCTCTTGTATGGGTCAGTGCTATTAAGTCTATATTGAAGTTACTCGACCGCGTACAAGAGAGGGCGAAGATGCTTATCGGTGACAGTAGAGTATCCAACTCTATTGATTCACTGGAGCATCGCCGCAATGTGGGTTGTGTTTTACTGTTTTATCGATACTATACTGCTGAAATTAGGGAAATTGTTCCAGAAACACGTAGTTTTTTGGGTAGTACACGTTGTTCAGTAAGGGCTCACCCATTCATGGTCGACTGGACAGTGGTTCGCACAACACATTACAGGGACAATTCGGTCTTTGGCCGTACTATCCGTATGTGGAATAAACTAACTGCAGAATGATTCAAATCAAATGTTCCATAACCTATTTTCCTAGTTCCAACACATTGCATTGCATATGTAGGGGTCGTCCCCTAAGTGCTGGTTCAAGCAAAAAAAGTCTATAATCAGTCATAGCTTCCATATATATAGCAAAAATCGTTTAAAGTTTCTGGTTCTATAATTTTAGCGGGAATTATATTAAAATTAGGGGGATATGGTTTAAAGTCTTTATATTGATAAAAATTTTAAAACCAATAATTTGTATATGCCCAGAAGTCGTGGTGCTGTATGATAATCGATCCATATTAGGTTATAGTTATGATTTATTTATATTTTTTGGTAAAATAAATTTTTTTCATTTGTTGAGTTTATTTCAATGTGCTTTAAAAAAAATAAGTAAGTTTATATTGCCAGCTAAAAAACCAAACACTCCAACCAACACATATGTACACTTTGCCACCACATCCATGCAAAACAAAAAAAAATCAGACAATATTTCTTTTATTCCTTTATTCATACAGTCAGTCAGTCGTTTATTACATCAATCTTTATATCCTGGTTTCATGTTATAAAGTCACTTATTTTAAACATATGCCTTAAAGACACACACGCACACGCTCACTCACACATGTACTTATAATACAACAAAAACAACAATAACAAAAATTTTGAACAATTGTTGTTGATGTCGGCTGAGGTTGTACTAGCGCACTCGTAGTTGTAGCCGCGGAAGCGTTTTATGAGCATTTTACACTGCATTTAATTTAATGAGTCCTTTGCTTTTTTACTTCAGTTTTTTTGCTCCAGTATTTTATTATTTCAGTTTCTGTTGTCGTTGTTGCTATTGTTGTTACTTTTTTGTATTTAGGTTGTTGTACGTTTCATTTTATTATCAAACTGCCACGTCATAAAAACTCGTTAAAAATCATTTTTTCACAATTTCTTTCATTTTCACAGGGAATTTTATGAGTTTTTTTTTGCACGGCTATACCGTATGTAGCATGTGTGTATATGTGTTTGGTTTTGTATACACAGACAGACATTTCTTTAAGTATGTATTTTGTGTGTGTGTGTATTGCTGTGGAATTTATGCTTTTTACGGATAAATTTCGGTTGTAAGCCGCATCGGCAGCAGTAGATAATGAAAACATTTCACTCATGGTTGCTTTTCATGCTAATTAAGTGTTTAACTGTGATTTTCATTTAAAATAAAACCAGCAAGAGCGGTAGGTATGAGAGTGAGTGGTTGTAAGGAAAAACACGTGCATTTATGGATTTTCTTTGTAATTAGTTGGGGAATTTACGATGGTTTAGAGGTATGTTAAGTTGAATTGATTAAGTAGTTTAGTTGGAAAGGAATTTATATTAAGCAATTTGTGTAGTTGTTGTTTTGTGCCACTCTTATGTGAAATTTATGCAACAACTTACATAATTCTTAAAATCTAAATACAATAAACAATAAACAATGGAACTCATAAATATCACAGTAGAGAGGGTATATTAGATTTGTGCTCAAAAATATTCGTCTAATACATTTCAAATGTTTTTATTGGTTTTATGTTTTTGCAACAACAAAAGCACAAATTACAAACATGTATTCATTTGTGCTCCCCATTGTATGTAAGTATTTTGAAAAACTAAGTCAGATTGTAGACAACTTTAAAAGAACCTAAGTGTTATAAAATAAATAATAGCCTGTTTTTGTAGAATGTATGGAACTATGAGTGAACAATAGAGTCTATATAATCATGCTTCTAAGATCTCTGGTCGATAATTTCAATCGAATGTGCCAAACGAAATATTCCAGTCGTGAGGCACAATGTTGAAGAATATACGTATTTAAAAATTTCTTAAAAGTCTTAATAATTAAGGCCATGCACAAGGATCAAAAGGCGAATTTTGTGTTAGAATTTAAATTTGAAGAGTTAGAAAATGCAGTTGGTGAATGAGTTTTTTTGCAGTATTTGAACTTTTGGGCATTCAACAGCAATTGTTGAGAAGCGTGAAATTTACTAAAAATTCAGCTGGAATTGAGATTATTTTGAATGGATCACATTGTTGAGAGTTGTTAACAACGAAGTTTTAGCTTAATTATTGATGGCATGTATAACACTGACATTCGGTTTTAACACGACTGTGCCACATGTCAGACCAGTCAGACACTTTTAGCTTAACACGCGTCATGTAAAGCGCTGATATTATCATATAATTTAAAGCAGATACTTACTTTTTGTGAATATTTGTGTGGATTTTTACATTAAAAATGTAAAAATACTGTTACGCGTTGGATATATATTCAAATGAATAACAAAAATCACATAAATTTTATAAAATTTATAATACAAAGTTTAAGTGGCATATACAAAGGTTTTCCCGGCTAGATATATTTGGTAAATTCGTTCTCAACCTGTATTAAAGCGCATAAGCATATAAATACTCTTAATGTCTTACCAAAGAGTATCAAATAACTTTTAGGAAATAAATTTAAAATAAAGACCAGATCATGACAAGGTGTGATGTCATGTAGGGTAATTCGATTCCCACCCAATTGACTTATCGTCAAACGCCTTGACAGACGAGTTACCCTGCAAATATTAATATCTGTCCCTAAAATAGACTGACTTCTTAGATTACATATTATCAATTCTTTTAGTTATCTTTCCCATTTAAAAAAAATTTAAGATTGCATTTTATAATGGCAAACAATAGAATTTATTAAATATATAAAGAGAATAAACATTATAAATAGGCATACTCATAAACATAATACTACTCTTATAAATAAGGGCTCATTTACATACTTGCCTAAATCAAACTACTGGATTTAGAGAATATCGGCCCATATTTGACTATGTCCCCCATATAAGGTCCACTTCCGAAATCCACGTTAATACTAATATATATCTTAAATATACCGTTATTATGTTGAAATTCGACATAAAATATCCTCATATGCATGCAAATCACTGTTCCAAAATTTAAGAAGATCGGCCCATAATTTGTCATAGCTGCCATATAGGAACCATTTTCCAAAAACAAATAAATTCGGGTCAAAAATATTCTTTTCGGATTTAACCCATATTCGGTCCATATTTTATAATCATGATATACATCGTTGTAAAGCTATTTTTAATACCTTTTATTTAATTTATTACAAATTTATTAAATTGTTTTATTTTTAAAATTTTTAAGAAACTTTTAGTTAAAAAATATTTAATTCATATAATTTTATATAATTGCAACTTCTTTTAAAATTTTTCATTTACCTTTAAAAAGTATGTATACATACCATTTCATGCATCCAATTTAAATCGATATTAAATCAAACAAGTGCTGAAATAAATACGCATAACTCTTGTAAGGTTTCCTTAAATTTTCACACAGAAAGAAAAATGTCAAATAAATATTGTAACGAATCTAATCTTACATTTATTACACTAATCAGCTGGAACATTTGTATGTTCTAATATATTTACAACAGGAATAATGTTACTGGAACTAACATCATGTGAAGACAATTGATTTTTGTTACTTTGGTGAAAGGCAAAATGCTTGCTTTGATTGTACCCTATGTTACAAAATAAACATGAATTATTGGTAAACGTAACTCATTTTGTTGATAATTTTAGTTAGGTTCGAGTTCATTAAATTTAATTTTCATTAAATTATTTTTACTGAAGTTAGGAATTACAACTTGAAAAATTTATTATTAAAAATTTTTGATAATTTTTCTTGACTGGGGATCGAACCTGGGTTGTTGAATTTACATATGTTTCGAGAAATGCCACTTTCTCTCATCAGAATTCTTTTTCGTTCTAACCACATGCACCACTGCGGTGCCGGTCAGCCAACAGACAAACATCAATCCTTTAACCAGTGTTAGTTCTGGTAGTTCGAAGTTTTTGCTGTAATTATCATTCTTTATTAATTTCTATTCATAGTTGTTTTTTTCCTTTTCTTCAGTTTTTCCGTATTCATGTCAAGACTTTGTCTCGAAAACTTGAATACATTTGTTTTTGTTTATTATGTTTTTTGTACACTTTTGTACAACATGTAAACATTATGGCTTGTGCCCTAGCTAGCTTAATATTGACCTATTTCTATCGATGGAGAACAAACTCTCTGGGATACGCTTCCCTTTAAAATAGGGTATCCGAAATTGGCTTGATATGATATTGGCCTCAAAACAAGAATAGTTCTTTTGGCTCGGAATGCATATATTACCAAAAAGTTGCCAAAAGGTCATAGCTAACTATGGCCTATACTTAAAAAATATATATTTTACAAATGTTTCGAAATAAAATTTAAATTTAATGGTCGGTATCAACATACAGCATGTTTATCAACATACATCTTTATCAACATATTTAGCATTTGTAGAAGTTTTAATTTATAAACATTCTTGAGAACGCATGAGCAATATAGCAACATTGAGTTTTAACGACTTTGGCTGAATATTCTAGACATGAACATTCTAGTATCTTAGTTTCAAACCAGCCAGAAATTATGATTGTTGTATAAATAGACTAACAGGGCCAATCAAGTGAATCAGTTAATTGTGAGTCATTGTTATGTAAATATCAAAGTGTTCTAAAACTTTTAGTATATACTTAAACTGTAATATAAGTATGTAAACATTTAAATAAATAAAAACTCGTTATATTTCCTTCAAACTATTTGAAGCTTTTATTTTGCAATTAAAAAGAATCCGGCTTATTTAAAGGAAATAAACCACCATTTTTAAAAGGTAAAAACGTAACAATATTATGTCTAAATATCAACTTCCAATACAAATTCCTTAAAATGGCAGGGCGCTGCAAGTCGTTAATAATATAGAAAATGAAATTATTATAATATTTTGCTCCCATGCTAATTAATATATGATCTTCAGTGTAGTAAGAGAATTCATTAATTTTTATTCATTCATCATTAAATTAGCAGATATTAAAGCATAAGTGTATATTTTATAAAGAAAAATTGTATATCTTATTTAATAATTTTGATTTTCTTTATAACCCCACAGATTAATAAACATTTGCTAATTTTTTCAAATTTAACCAAAGTTTCCTATTGTTATCAGAGCAAATATTGAATTGGAAACATAGTACATATGTGATTTAAGGTGCTTAAAATACTGCACAACCCAACTCATTTTTATCTGATGTGTTTTTTGTGGCTTATTTCCTGCTTCTTTGCCAACAAATATGTATTGTTACGTCTCTTAAGGATATCTGCGCTATATTTTGTCTTCAAGTTCCTGTTTTCTTTTTGTTTTATCACCACAAGTATCACTTACGTATAGACAAATCCAAACATATACTTATACATATATAAAATATATAATAATAAAACAACAACAACAACAACAACAAGCGCGAGAGCATGTGTGTGCCATCATTACCGGCATCATTTGTCGCTTTGTTGACGACAACAATAAAATGTTGTATAGTTTTAGGCGTATATTGAAGGCATCAGGCAAGATTGGATACATTTAGTTTTATATTTTATTATACATAGATACATAACATATACATTCATTCATACATGTAAAAATCATGTTTTTTTTAAGCAAAATTTGTGTAAGATTTCTTGCAATTTTTGTTATATTATCTGATGTATATAATTTCTTCTAGCAAATGTATTCAAAACTTAAAGAAAATCAATAATAATTACAAAACAAATTCGTTAAGCTAAAGAAATTTGAAGGGCATCCTAAGTTATACATATACATATGTATATATATATACAGTGGAAAACAAAACTTTTCGGATGTTTTGCATTGAGGATGATAATTTTGGATGCGCTCATGCGGCTTATGTCAATAGTATTCTTTTCTATCAGACTGGTATCAGATCGCTCCAAATAACCCGTTTCCAGTCATTTACTGTCCAATTTTTTTGCGTTTTACAGAAAAAAAGGCGTTTTTTCACATTTCTATCGGAAAGTGCTCGCTTTTTCTTTTTCACACTAGCTACTAAACCAATTCTATTTAATGCGCGTCCAACCGTCCAGGAACTGACATCCTTACCAATACTTTTTGGTCTTGATGTTTTTTTAATACAGCAACCATTCAATCTGCCAGGTATTACCCTCAGAAAGCAGTCTTGGTCGACCTCCTTGGTTATTATTGCAAGCTACATTACGCCGTTTTTCGTATCGTTTACCGTGGATTTACCTAAATTTAATTTTTCAGCAATTTTACAGCATGAATAATTATTTGGCAACAAATTTATCACATTGTTTTCAATATCATTTGGTGTTTTTCTTATTTTTAAAGATCAAGTTATCACTTCACAGGTCAAACGATAATGCACAAATAGAGAAATAAAAACTTGATAACGAGATCACAACAAACAGAAAACCAAACGGGTCAAATATCGTTACATTTTAACAGAGCAATATCGTGATAATGTTTATTTCTTGTACTGTGCAAAAGTGTCCGAATAGTGAATATTTTGTTTTTTTTTTTAATTTTTTTATTTTTTTAAAGCAATTTGCATGAGTTTTTGTGCTTTATAATTTAAAATAATTTATTTATTTATTTAGGTTCAATGAAATAAATAAATACATAAATATGTCAATATACCTATATTTGTATTATTTTAATAACCTTACTTCCTTAATGCAAAACATCCGGACAGTTGGGCTTCCCACTGTATAGAAATGTATATGATTTTTAATTTTATCCTTTTCTTCAATAGTATTGTATCTTTATATACAAACCTGTGTTTTGTTTCTTATTTTACCAGTCTAAGGCTTAGAGACTATCACTCATACTTTTTTATATAAAACTTTATTTTGTAGGCCGACATTTGTGTGAGTTAACTTTACTTATTTATATGTATGAATGCATGTTAAATCTCTATGAAATTCATTTATATTTATTATACTCATATCCATATAATAGTACTTATTGTACAATTTAAATAGGATTTGTTTTCATTGATTATATTAGACACATACATGCCTATATATGTATTTACATACTCGTACATACATTCTAATACATAAATAGATGATTATTTATACAAATAATTCTAAATATGTAGCTATGCAAATCGGATTTATATATATTTGATTAATTGCTGACATTTCAATTGTGACTTTTTAAAATACTTAACAGTATTTAGATACATAAATACTTTTAAATTTGTCTGGCTAATGAACATTAGCAGTTTATTTGTATTTATTATTTTCTCTATCTCTCTGTATTTATCTTTTATGTGTAAATATTCCTGCTAATTAATGCATAAAAACATGTCCTTCATAGTATGAGTTGAATTTCAATTTTAATTTAATGAATTGGATAAACAAGTGTTTATAATAATTTGAACATTTGCAATTTGCTGGCTATTATGACAAAACGGAAACTGCCATAACAATGTTAACAATAATTTCTTTTTATTCTTAATTACAAAATTTGAAGAAATATTTTTTTAAAAAATTATTGAAACCTTATACAAATTACAAGTCCAAAATTCCCTATAGGTCTACTCTTGAAGGTTTTGTGGGATTTATATTAAAAACTTAAACTCGCATGCAACTTGGCTACGTATTTGTTATTTAATACCGATTCAGTTAGATTTATTAAACAAAAAGTCCGATTCTGCCCACAGAAGTTTAGGAATGCCTGATTTTTTTAAACAATTTCTTAAACGTTTTTTGAAAATTTTTTAGTTACTATTAAATTTAATTTATAAATGTATTTTTCTATAATAATTATTATTTAATATCCAAGTAGAAAAGGTTTAAGTGCCTAAACTCTTTATTAAAAATGCTGTAAACTTTTAAGAGCAAATGTAATATAAATAAATAAAGAATTGTAAATTTTCAAACAATTTTGATTCTTTCCCAATGTGCAGTCGTGTCTATAGGAAAATTACTCACCTGGGGACGAAAATTTCTATAGAAAATTAGTACAATAATGACGAAACTTTCTACAGAAAATTACTCACATTGGGGACGAAAATTTCTATAGAAAATTAGTGCATTAATGACGCATTTTTTTACAGAAAATCACTGCAAAAATTTCTGAGAAAAAATTTTTTTTAAGGAATAATTGACTTTATAGAGAAAAATTGCTGTTTATGTAGAGAATTTTGTTAAAGAAAATCTGAAAAATCGCTGATACACACAGATAAAAAAAATAGTTGTGCAAGTTTAAACATTCTTTTAAAATATTATGATCACTGTAATTATTTATATGAGTTTTGCAACCATGATATAGTTAAGTTACTATTCACATGATTAGTGCAATCATTTACATAATGTTTATGGTGTCAGTTTTATGATAAAAGATTATACCATATTATATTGTTCCTAATCATAATCAAAGAGCAACAATTAATGGTAAATAAATTCATCATAAACATGATTGCCACAATTATAGACATAGTTACTACAATCGTGTATATGATTATAGTAATCATCTGAAGCGTAAACTAACCATATAATGGTTGCCACAATCATATAAATAATTACAATATACATTAGATAGTTGACAAACTTGTAAAAATGTTGACATTGTTGTGGTGAACAACTATATTTTTTTTTTGTAAAGAAAATTTTCTATAGAAAATCGTTTTCTTTGTAGAGGTCATCTTTTAGAGAATATCATTGTCTTTGTTTACAAAATTGTCCAGAGAAAATCTTTGTGGAAATTAAATATTATGATGAAGGGGTATATAACTTTCAATACTACCGATTATAGCACTTTAATATGTATTTACTAATTTTATTAAAGAAATACTCGAGTAGACTCTGATAACTGGAGTAGACATAATAATGTAATGATTTTATTTGTTTTTTCTTTTCTTTTATTACTTTTTTCTTTCAAGGGTAGAGGGTGAGCAACGGTTAAAGGGATGAGAAAAAATGTGTGTAGATACAATCAAAGCCAATATGTTATTACTTATTTAGGAAAAAAGCAAAAAATATGTTCAATTGTGAGTTGTGTTTATATATTTGTAAGAAGAATGTGTTCGAGTGAAGCATATTTAAAGATTGAATGACATATTGAAGATGACAGAGTGGCCTCATTAAATTCTTTTATTTGATTGTATTTGAACAAAAAACAAATTATATTGATTGTTTCATTTCATTTTCCTTTTCTGCCTTTTCTAAGAAAAATTTAAAACTTAAACTTGACAACATTTTATATTTAAAAACATATCTGGATCGTTTGTTTTACAATTGAGTTATTTCTAACAGTTTTATATATGTAAGTACTTTCAAATCTCATTTTCAGTTAGAAAATGTTCTGACACCAAAAGAATCAGTGGCAGAAGTATACAAGTAATATGGAAAACTTTTAACATTAACAATATTTGAAATGAAATCGTATTAATATGCTTAAATCGTCAACTTTTCTAAGACTTATTTCGTATTTTTTTGGGCCAGCGTAAAGAAAATCAAAGCCAACAAACTTCTAAATAAAAAATAAGTTGACTTTGAAAAGATGATATAGATGATATACCACATCAAATAAAACAAAATAAAATTAAGTAAAAGCAGCAGAAGCAGCAACAAGGAAAAAAATAAAATGAGAAATATACAAAAATGATAAGTAGGTGTCAGTTCAACAGCAAAAGCAACAACACCATACTATTTCCATTTCCCTTTCCCCTGGCCAATCTTTGTTCTGTTTATGGTGATGGTGTAAACATTAACACGTTTTATACGCGGCATAACAAGGGATGGCTTTTTAACACAAAAACACTTGACAACAGCCACTCATCCTGTGCTGTTTCACTACACAACTACGCATTCATATAAATGTTGTACTATAATTTTACTAAATACCTTGAAAATGGCCGGTATCAGTCACTCTAGATGTCATACACATTCATTCATTCATGCGTTTATTTCTTGGCATATCTGAATGAATTTAATATTTAAGCTGATTTCAATTCATATTCATTTATTATTCAACATCAACAAGTTTTTTTGTTTGTTTGTATTCTCAACTAAAATACTATGAATACTTAATAAAATTATAACAAAGTACTGAGAAATAGTCGTTTTAAGTAGATCCTATTTGTATGTTTGACAAACATCATCGGAATTATTTAAACCGCAAAAAAATAAAAATGAGACTTGTGTGTTGAACAAATAGAATTATGAGTATTTAATTTCATATAAGAAATAAAAGACTTATTTTGAATAAGCTTAATATAGATGACACGCTGTTCAGAGAATGTTATTAGAAAAGAATAAAATGGCAATAATATGGGAAGAAAAGTATCAAAAACAGCTCTGGTGAAAATAGTCTTAAAAGTCTAAAAATTTATATAACTAGTATTTGAGTAATATATCTCAAAAATCACTGTCTTTTGGAGACAAGTTTTTCTATAGAAAATCATTGTCTTTGTGGATAATTTTTATTATGAACAAGTTTTTCTATAGAAAATCACTGTCTTTATGGACAATTTTTTTTTATAGAAAATAGTTGTCTTTGTAATTAAGTTTTTCTATAGAAAATTATTGTCTGTTGGAAATAAGTTTTTCTATAGAAAATCACTGTCTTTATGGGCAAGTTTTTCTATAGAAAACCATTGTCTTTGTGAGCAAGTTTTTCTATAGAAAATCATTGTCTTTGTGGACAAGTTTTTCTATAAAAAATAATTGTTTTTATGAATAAGTTTTTCTATAGAAAATCATTGTCTTTGGGAACAAGTTTTTCTATAGAAAATCATTCCCTTTGTGAACAAGTTTTTCCATAGAATCTCATTGTCTTTGTGGACAAGTTTTTCTATACAAAATAATTGTCTTTATGGACAAGTTTTTCTATGGAAAATCATTGTTTTTTGGGATAAGATTTCCTATAGAAAATCATTGTCTGTTGGAGATAAGTTTTTCTAAAGAAATTCACTTCTTTATGGACAAGTTTTTCTATAGAAAATCATTGTTTTTATGGACAAGTTTTTCTATAGAAAATTATTGTCTTTGTCTTTCACTTTGTTGTGAATTATTTTCTATAGAAAACCTTTCACTTTGGTGTCAGTTATTCGGCCCAATCAGGCATAACAAATCCGAGAGAGCTTTTTCTTTTCATATTTTTTTAACATTTAATTTAAATAAGAAAATGGAGAAAGGGAAAAAGCTCCCGTTGAATTTTTAATCATGATTGAGCTGATTTCTTCACTTTGTTGTAAATTATTTTCTACAGAAAATCCTTCGCATAATTAAAAATAGTTTCCGTAAGGAAGCATTGTTTTTGTGATGAAAATATACTCAATAATATAATTTTGTTGTATAAAAATTTTTTTTTTTAAATACCATTCTTTAAACTTCCAAATATTCCGAAGAAATATAAACGATTATTAAAAAAATATCTAAAAAGAAATTACCATAAATAATTTATGTGTTTTTTACAAAGACCATTATTATTTGCCTTTAGCAAAATCTGTATATTTTGCAATCACAAAATAATCTGCTAAATAAGTAATTATGATGTTAAAGTAGGTAAATAATTAAATTTTTATTTCAATCAAAATCTTTAATATTTCATTAAAAAAAAAAAAACAACAAGCCTCCAAACAAATTCTAACAGCAACATGATTATTAATCACTTTTAATCAAAACAAACTTCAAAAATAAAAAAATAAAGAAATATGAAGAAGGCAGTAGAAAACAAAACCACCTTTGTTTAGATAACCTGCCAACGAATCTAATAAAACTTTATACAAAAAAAAAAAAAATGGTTTTTAGCTGCTGCTTTTGTCAGTCATATAGACCTTGATTTTTTTTTTTTTAAAGAAGGTTAAATAATTTTCATATTTTATATTAAGACACTTACCCCTGCAATCGGCTGGCATTGAAACATCTTAAATTGCCTAACAACATAATGATAAACTGTGTACAGGAGCTGCAAAAGAGAAAGGCAAAAACAAGGTAGAATGAAGGTAAGAAAATGTAAAATTGTTAAGAGAAATGTTGTTGTGTTGTGGTTGTTGTGAACTTGTTGTAAGTAGGTTTTTGTACTTGAACATAATAAAGCTTATCTGCATAAATCAATAATAATGATGAGGATAGGTGAATGACTAAAGGGGGAATAAGGGTAGACTCTTTCACAAAGACAATTGTAGTCAGAGAAGTGATAACAAGTTATGTCTGCAAACAGAAATTTAAAGTAATGTGTATTCAGTGTATATGTCGGTTTAAAAATAAATTTAAGGATTTTTTTAACATGTTTAAACTGTTTACTTTAAACCCATAAGGTGGAACATATAGACACCAAGGCGATTATAGGGAGTTAGGAAATGTATATAATCGTTATTCTAAGAATTAGTTTGCTGTTTAAGTGCCCTAGTGAACAACTTTGTTGTAAGCCTATTATTAATTTTAAATGTTTGTAAATATTTAAAGCTGTAAATAAAGTAAAATGAGGAATCATTAAATAAAATTTATGAAAATATTTCCTTCTTTAAAAAATTTAAAACTTGCAGAAACATTCCATTCCAATCCCTTTCACAACAAGAAAAACACAAACTTTGTTTCGTTTTCATTTCCGTTCTGCAATATTAACAAGTTTTCTAAGATTAAATTTTCATTGCCACTTACTAATTCTGAATTTCATTCCTCTAACTACCTTTGCCTTCTAAACTTGCAGTTAAAAAACATGTTAAAAAAATACAAAAAAAAACCATCAGCTTAAGCAAAGACTGACTAAGAATTCCATTTCAGACTTTAATTTACTTTCAAGTATATTAAATAATGCCCAAGTGGTAGCAAAATGAATTACAGTATTACTACTTTCCTTTTTGCGCAATCAGTCTTCTAACATAAAAACGTAACCATAACCAACTGGAGCAATGAAAACGGAAACAAGAAATTTGAATTTTGATAAATTTTCAAATCAAATAAAAAAAAAATAAAAATGACAAAACGAAGCAAACGGAAACTTAAAAAGAAAACGTGCCAACAACAATTGTGCATGACATTTCTTATAATATTTTTCCCTATTACACATTTCATACGCAGTAAATGAAATCAAAACTCTATGCTGCTCTATTTGCCCCCTTCTGTGAATTTAAAAAAAAAGCAGCAGCAATATTAAGTCGCCAAACCGATTCAATGACATGCACCATATTATTTTGAACTTTTTTTCTTTATTTATTTGCCTCAAGTGCAGACACTTAATATTGACATTTGTATCATTTATATTTGCACGTAATATTACAATAGTTGAATTTTTTACTCGATTTCTGTTGAATTCATTAGAAATTCTTACCTAAAATTTTATTTTCATTTAAAATTTAATGATTTTCCAAGGACAATTTTCTGCATAAAGTCAGTGATTCTACCCTACACCACACCACCATAGTGGGGAGGGGTATATTGGATTTGTGCTGATGTTTCTAACACCAAGAAATATTGGTCCAACACCCACCGTAAAGTATATCGATCGACAAAGAATCAATTCCTGAGTCGATTTAACGATGTTAGTCCGTCCATCTGGCTGGCTGTGCGCAGAGTACAGGTCACAATTTTGAATATATTTCGATAAAATTTAGTACGTGAAATTTTTTCGACCCAAGGACGGATGGGATTGAAACAAATTTCACCACAAAGAAGTGGTAAATCAAACCAAATCAGATCTACAAATTTTGTGCAGATTGGTCCATAATTTATCAAAGCTCCCATATAAGGCCCACTTCCGAAAATCACTTTAACGACCATAAATTTCTCAAACATGTTGGTATCTAAATAAAATTTAACAAAAATAAATTTTATAGAAATGATGACACCTAATTTGATAATGGGCGTGTCCATAATTATTCGAAACTCCCATATAAGAGACCGTAATTTGCTTTAACCTCCATATTTCTTTTAAAAGAATTTATATCAAGATAAAGTATGACATACTTATATTTAAATTCACAAACATCATGACACTAAATTTATGGATGATTGGTCCATAATACATTAATCTCCTACATAGCGCCCATTTCTGAAAAACTTTTTAAACTTTGAAGGAAAGATTTTCAACAGAAAATTTTCTCCACAAAGTCAGTAATTTTCTATAGAAAATGTTCTCCACAGAGTAAAAAATTTTCTATGGAAAATTTTCTCCACAAAGTCAACGATTTTTATAGAAAATTTTCTCCACAAAGTGAAATATTTTCTATAGAAAATGTTTCTCACAAATTGAAAGATTTTCTATAGAAAATATTCTCCACAAAGTCAAAGATTTTTGTAGAAAATGTTCTCAAAAAGTAAAAGATTTTCTACAGAAAATGTTCTCAAAAAGTGAACGATTTTCTATAAAAAATGTTCTCCACAAAGTCAAAGATTTTCTATAGAAAATGTTCTCCATAAAGTCAAAGATTTTCTATAGAAAATGTTCTCCACAAAGTGAAAGATTTTCTATAGAAAATGTTTCTCACAAATTGAAAGATTTTCTATAGAAAATGTTCTCCATAAAGTCAAAGATTTTCTATAGAAAATGTTCTCCACAAAGTGAAAGATTTTCTATAGAAAATGTTTCTCACAAAGTGCAAGATTTTCTGTAGAAAATATTCTTCAAAAAGTCAAAGATTTTCTATAGAAAATGTTCTTCAAAAAATTAAAGATTTTCTATAAAAATGTTCCCAACAAAGTGAATGATTTTCTATAGAAAATATTTTTCACAAAATAAAAGAATTTCTGTAGAAAACTTTCAATTCAAAATTGAAGATTTTCTATAGAAACATCTCTGCACAAAGTGAATTGTATTAGAGAAATATATTTACAGCTATTACAAGCTTTAGATGGAATTTTTTTGAAAATCGCACATAAAACACCACCATTTTTGATTGTCTTATAAGTGATTTTGATTTGAATATTTCTTTTAGTAATTGTATATTCCATTAAGAAATAAATTAATATATTTTGTATTTCCCCCATTTTCGAGATTACTTACTTGCCAATAAAACAACAACGTTAAAGGACAATTGCTATACCTATTTGCTGAAATTGAATACAAAATCCTGTATTCTCTCTACTCTATCACCAGCTCTTAATGTTTGTCATATTCATTTCCTTATAGATTTTCGATGAACATCCCCTTTCAAAATAATTACATCCTGTCAACAGTTTTGTTGTCCTGGTTGCTGTTGTTGTAATTGTTGTTGTCGATGTTTTTTTTTGGAAAAAGGTGTTAACAAACAATCAACAAATTTGTAGCGCCCGAGGCAGTTAATTTAAAATAAAATACATGAAAATATATAAAAATCCTTAAAGATTAATTTTAAAGTTACTCCATCCACTAAGAAAATCAAAATCATCCCTTTTTTTAAAGTCTTAAAAAAATATGGCAAATTTCTTGTCAAACTTTTTACACTTGATAAATTTTTATTTAAATTGTTTGAAATGAAACCAGCATAAGACGAAAATAAACAAAAACTTAAATATTTCTTTTTGTATCCTTATTTGTACAAAAATGGGTATAACAAGACTCATGCGTCAAATTGGTATTTCTTGTATTTTGTTATTATTATTTTTCGTTGTTATTTTGGCATTTCAAAGATGCCTGTTCCTGCACCGTTGAAATGTTCCAGAAAAGAAACGTTACATAAAATGATCGTAAATATTTTTACTGACAAGCGTTGGTTTTATCTTTGCTTGTTTGTTACTTTGGCTGTGTTGCAGAAGAAGGTTTGGCTTAAACAAGCAACATTTCTCTTGCTGCTCAAGTAAATGACAACAACAATGTTGGAGTTTTAACATTGCTTAACGAATCAGTAATACCCTAAAAGCTGCGTAATATAAAACAGGTAAATCGTTGAAAAAATATAAATTTTAGTAAATAATTCCGAAACAAATATGTTTAGATTCCGCATTGTGGGTGAAAAACTTAATTTTAATTTATAAATTTATCATGATTTTCACAACGGCAACTTATCAGAAAACATAAAATATATTAGCATTTTGATGTTAATAATTTATTTGTAACTTTAAAACTACAACTACTACAACTCTCTTATTGAAGACTTAAAATACCTTCCCGCTAGCATTGCATCTAAAACAGAACCAGCAAAATACGCGTACAATTCGTCTTCATACACCAAAGTATCAAAGCTGAAGTTTTTTTTAGACGTTCCTTGGTTTGAAAGGTTGGGTTTGCTAAAGAAATGCTTGCTTGTTTTTTTTTTTTAGTAATTTCTTTTCAGTCAAAAAGTAATTAGTTATTGTACTTTAATCTTTCGTCTTTTTGTTATTTAGGTGCTTTTCACAAAAAAAAAAAAAAAAACTAAATGAAGTTAGTAAGTTTAAGTTAAATAAAGTCAAACATTTAGTCTCTTCTTTCTTTACAAAAAGCAGAAATAACAAATGCACTTTTAATAAAGACTTCTTCTTTATACATATACCTTTCAATGCTAAAGATTTTATGGTTTAGTTGTATAAAATTTATGATGCCAGTTTTAGTTAAATGCAATTTTAATTAACTCCAGAATAAAATTTGATGTATTTGAAAGGTGGGAATAAAGAACACGTTAAATGAATTTGAAAGTGAATTATAAAGCAGTTAGATGTTTTCCAATTAAATCTTTAAAATATAAGAAGTCTTTGCGATTGCAAATTAAATTCATTAAAAAACAAACAATACATTATTACCGACTTTTTAGCAAATTAATTAAAAAAATTAAAATTATTAAGTAGATTATTATTATTAATTTAGAAATATTATTGATCGAAAATCTTCGACACTAAGTCACGGATTTTCTACACAAAATAATAAGCACAAAGACAATGATTTTCTATAGAAAATCTTGTCCACAATGAATGAATTTCTACAGAAAATTTTGTTCTCAATTTGACTAATTTTCTACAGAAAATCTTCTCTTGAAATTGACTGAATTTCTACGGAAAATTTTCTCCAGGAAGACCATTATTTTCTACAGGAAGTCTTGTCCTCAAATGAACTGATTTTCTATAGAAAATCTTCATCTTAAATTAACTAATTTTTAACAGACAATCTTGTCAAAAAAGACAATGATTTTCAACAGAAAATTTTGCCATCAATTTGACTAATTTTCTACAGAAAATCTTGTCTACAAAAATAATGACTTTCAACAGAAAATCTTGTCATCCAATTGACTGATTTTCTATAGAAAATCTTCATCTCAAAATAACTAATTTTTAACAGACAATCTTGTCCTTAAAGACAATGATTTTCAATAGAAAATCTTACCATCAATTTGAATAATTTTCAACAGAAAATCTTGTGCTTAGAAACAATGATTTTCTACATAAAATCTTGTCATCCATTTGACTAATTTCCTATAGAAAATCTTTTCTTAAGATTGACTTATTTTTAACAGATTAATTTGACTAATTTTCAACAGAAAATCTGGTCATCTATTTGATAATTTTTTACAGAAAATCTTGTCATCAATTTGACTAATTTTTAACATAATATAAATATAAATATAGACAAAGACAATGATTTTCAACAGAAAATCTTGCCATCAATTTGACTAATTTTCTACAGAAAATCTTGTGCTTAGAAACAATGATTTTCTACATAAAATCTTGTCATCCATTTGACTAATTTCCTATAGAAAATCTTCATCTCAAAATAACTAATTTTTAACAGACAATCTTGTCCTTAAAGACAATGATTTTCAATAGAAAATCTTACCATCAATTTGAATAATTTTCAACAGAAAATCTTGTGCTTAGAAACAATGATTTTCTACATAAAATCTTGTCATCCATTTGACTAATTTCCTATAGAAAATCTTTTCTTAAGATTGACTTATTTTTAACAGATTATTTTGACTAATTTTCAACAGAAAATCTGGTCATCTATTTGATAATTTTTTACAGAAAATCTTGTCATCAATTTGACTAATTTTTAACATAATATAAATATAAATATAGACAAAGACAATGATTTTCAACAGAAAATCTTGCCATCAATTTGACTAATTTTCTACAGAAAATCTTGTCTACAAAAATAATGATTTTCAACAGAAAATCTTGCCATCAATTTGACTGATTTCCTATAGAAAATCTTGTCATTAGAAACAGCGATTTTCTACATAAAGTGTTGTCATCCAAATGACTGATTTCCTATCGAAAATCTTTTCTTTAAATTTACTAATTTTCAACAGAAAATCTTGCCATCAATTTAAATAATTTTCAACAAAAAATCTTGTCTACAAAGACAATGATTTTTAACAGAAAATCTGGTCATCTATTTGATAATTGTTTACAGAAAATCTTGTGCTTAGAAAGAATGATGTTCTACATAAAATCTTGTCATCCAATTGACTGATTTCCTATAGAAAATCTTTTCTTAAGATTGACTTATTTTTAATAGAATAATTTGACTAATTTTCTACAGAAAATCTTGGTCTTAGAAACAATAATTTTCTACAGAAAATCTTCTTTTCAAATTGACAGCTTTTCTGTAAAAATATCTACTCCTCAAAATGACAGATTTTCTATAGAAAATCTTGATCAAATTGATTGCTTATCTTGCCCTCAAAAAGAATGTTGTAATAAAAATAATTGTGTGGCTGACGAGAGATTTTCTTCATAAGTATTTTGCCAAAAAAAAGTAACTGCTTATTGGTGATGGTTTTTTGTTTTCATTTATTATATTCTTCTCATGACCATAAATCACCGATTTTCGACTTAATAAAAGAATATGCCACAATTAAACTCTGTCACGTTGCGTTTTTAAAGAGCTCATCATACAGTCAACCAAACACCCCATAAGTGCAAAAACTCCTCAAGAAATTGATACACAAAACGTAAGGAAAAAATAAATTTAACAAAAAAAAAAAACAGATTTCAAGAAATACATAATAGTAATAATTCATAACATTTGTCCGCAATAAAACGACAACTACTTTAAAAATTCTATTGAAAAGACAAATAAACGAAAAACAAAATGTATTGCAATAAGAGTGAAGTGGCACAACATAATAGCCACTTTCCGGTATAAAGAAGTGCAACACAAAAGCTACAAAAAGGTGCCAGAAAAAATGAAAGGAATACAAAATTTAATGCGTAAAAGGAAGAGTAAAAGTAGTCGGTTAAAAGGTGAAATCATTTATACTTGTGCAGCTGCTTGTACAAATTAAAGGCAAAAAATAACTCTATAGCAAATAGCTTATTTTGCACGTCTGCACTTAAATGCCAACACGTGACGGTTTTATATACGAGGACTGAATGAGATATATATAACAAATCTGATCGTATAGAATAAATAATATTAATTTATGATCACTAGACAATAGCAACAATTAATTTTATGAAAATATATTAATAATTATTTAATTTATTTTTTTTAATTTTTTAAAAATTTAATAATAATTTTTTAATTTTTAAAACGCATACAATTTTATGATTAAGAATCCACAAAACGTTTTTCGTTATTGATTTGTTTGGTTGTTAGAATAGTCTGAAAGTGTTTAGCACTCCTTTGGTAAACTTCTCACACCTTATTCCTATCTTTATGACAAAATTGCGTTTGCAGAAAATGTGTAAGAGTACCATGGCAACCACTACAGCAGTATACTTTTACATTCACAGTGTGCTTTTCAATGTGGCATAAAAAAAGTTGCAACACACAATAAACTCCTATTTTGTATGGTACAAAACTAACACTTCCGTTACGTTTTGTTTCCGTTTTAAATGTTACCCTCAAAAAAACATTTACTCTACCACAGATGGATTGAACCCTGCACGTTGCACACATGTGTATTATTGTTTTACATTTCCACTTTTTTTATGCACACTTTTTATTTGTTTCACAACAAAAATGTTTAAAAGGTAACCCTCTATTGTCTTTGCCCCAATTGAAATCGGTGCTAAAAATCCCATTCATTAATACTGGCAATATTGGGAAGGACCATTGGCTCTTTCACCTCTTAAAAACACTGCACTCTTGTCTATATTTTGTATCACTGTGGATGCTGTTGTCTTTGATCCTGCTGTAGTTTGACTCAATTTACAACTGCAGCGTTTGTGGATGGCATTTTTGGTCTTTTTTTTATTGTTTTGGATTTCTGCGGAAATCATACTCTATGAGTTTTTGGTATTGGGTAACTGTTTTTTGTAGGTATCATCGGTATTGGCAATTTTATTCTATAGTGGTTGTTGGCCTTTGTATTGAATTGGCTTTTATGCTATGGCCACATTATTTCTTTCTATGATTTGCATTTAAAATATAAAATAGGAAAATAGTTAAAATTATACGAAAAAAAATAACAAAACGACCACTAGACTAATCGGCAATGACCAGCAACATATTGTTGCAAATACTGGTTGGTTTTTAAAGGGACAAAAAAGAGAAAATATTTATATAAAAATGTAGAGGGTCAGTATGTTAAATTAAGAATGGTGTTTAAGTAAGACCTGATATATTTAGTAAATGACTGAAATTAGTAATGCCATCAACACATTTCGTTCCGAAATGGACGGATTTTCTCTAGAAAAATTTCGAGAAAATTTCACCCTGAAATGGACAGATTTTCTCTAGAAAATTTCGTCCTCAAATGGAAAATTTCGTACTGAAATGGACAGATTTTCACTAGTAAATTTCATCCTGATGTGGACAGATTTTCTCTAGAAAATTTCATCCTGAAATGGACAGATTTTCTGTAGAAAATTTTATCCTGAAATGGACAGATTTTCTCTAGAAACTTTTGTCCTGACATGGACTAATTTTCTCTAGAAAATTTTGTCCTGAAAGGGACAGATTTTCTGAATATGTATTTTTATTCGACCTTTATTATTTCAATTATTACTAATTTTTCGAGCTTGAGGTCTTTTTTTAAATATAAAAAACTTTTTATCTTTTATTTAAAACCAATATTTCGGCACTTCCTTGAGTGCCTTCGTCAGGGTTTTTTTTTTTTTCTTAATTTTACAATTTTTAACAAATTATAACAAATTAAATAATAACTGACAAATTAAAAAATTTTTAAATTCAAAAAACAAAGAAATATTTTTCAAATTAAACTTGATCTATATATAAATAAATTATTTTTTAACTTCCGTTTCTATTCTTATAAATTAAGTGTCTATAATTTTGTGCTATATTTTCAGTGTCTGACTTAAAATTAATTCTCGAAATTGTCGGAACCTTTATAATTTGTAACATTTCTAACATAAATCTACGTTTATAATTATTTTCTGTGTTTAAAACCATTGTATTTTCAAAATCTGGATAATGGTTTAGATTAGCACAATGAGTTGATAAAGCTGTTTTTTGTGATATATTTCTATATCTTTGATCTGATTTATGTCCTGCTATCCTAGTCTTTAGTTTATTCTTTATTGAAAAATTAATTATAAAACCGAAGATCTTAACAAAATATGTTGACGATTTATTTTGTATAATTTCTGAATCAGGAATAGAACAAATGTTGAATATTTTTAACTCATTTCACGCGGACATTAAATTTACAATTGAAAGGGAATCTAATTCAAGAATATCATATTTGGACACCTTGATAATTAGAAGAGGAAATAGGATATTAATAGATTGGTATCAAAAACCAACATCTTCTGGTAGAATTATTAATTATTTCTCTAAACATCCAAAGAGAATAATTATTAATACAGCTAAAAATTTTATAGAAAGAGTTCTAAAAATATGTGATTCAGAATTTCATGGAGATAATAAAAAGAAGATTTCTAATATTTTAACTGATAATAGCTTTCCTAAACAATTAATAACAGATTTATTAATACGACATGATAATTATAGAATTAATAACCGAAATAGTATTACAGAACAGAGGATATATAAGTCGGTAACATATATACCAAAATTTTCAGAAAGATTAGAAAAATCAAATATATATGATAACAAAATATACAAAATAGCTCATAAATCTTTCAACACAGTAGGTAAACTATTTACTAATATGAAAGATAAAATAAAGAGAATGGATATGTCAAATATTGTTTATAAAATACCATGTAAGGGGACTATGACAGTGTAATAAAGTTTATATAGGTACAACAAAGAATAAACTAAAGACTAGGATAGCAGGACATAAATCAGATCAAAGATATAGAAATATATCACAAAAAACAGCTTTATCAACTCATTGTGCTAATCTAAACCATTATCCAGATTTTGAAAATACAATGGTTTTAAACACAGAAAATAATTATAAACGTAGATTTATGTTAGAAATGTTACAAATTATAAAGGTTCCGACAATTTCGAGAATTAATTTTAAGTCAGACACTGAAAATATAGCACAAAATTATAGACACTTAATTTATAAGAATAGAAACGGAAGTTAAAAAATAATTTATTTATATATAGATCAAGTTTAATTTGAAAAATATTTCTTTGTTTTTTGAATTTAAAAATTTTTTAATTTGTCAGTTATTATTTAATTTGTTATAATTTGTTAAAAATTGTAAAATTAAGAAAAAAAAAAAAAACCCTGACGAAGGCACTCAAGGAAGTGCCGAAATATTGGTTTTAAATAAAAGATAAAAAGTTTTTTATATTTAAAAAAAGACCTCAAGCTCGAAAAATTAGTAATAATTGGGACAGATTTTCTCTAGAAAATTTCATTCTGAAATGGACAGATTTCCTCTAGTAAATTTCGTACTGAAATGGACAGATTTTCTCTAGTAAATTTCATCCTGATGTGGACAGATTTTCTCTAGAAAATTTCATCCTGAAATGGACAGATTTTCTGTAGAAAATTTTGTCCTGAAAGGGACAGATTTTCTCTAGAAACTTTTGTCCTGAAATGGACAGATTTTCTCTGGAAAATTTCGTTCTGAAATGGACAGATTTTTTCTAGTAAATTTCATCCTGAAATGGACAGATTTCCTCTAGTAAATTTCATCCTGAAATGGACAGATTTTCTCTAGAAACTTTTGTCCTGAAATGGACAGATTTTTCTAGAAAATTTCGTCCTGAAATGCACAGATTTTCTCTAGAAAATTTCGTCCTGAAATGCACAAATTTTCTCTAGAAAATTTCGTCCTGATATGGACAGATTTTCTCTAGAAAATTTCGTCCTGAAATGGACGGATTTTCTTTAGAAAATTTCGTCCTGAAATGAACAGGTTTTCTCTAGAAAAGTTTGTCCACAAAGACAAAGATTTTCTCTAAAAAATTTCGTCCTGAAATGGACAGGTTTTTTCTACAAAATTTTATCCTGAAATGGAAAGATTTCCTGTAAAAAATTTCGCCATCTATATGTAAAGTGTCAGATTTTCTGTGGAAACTGGAGATCTCTTTACACCCTGTTTTCTTTATTTTTTTCTAACTAACTACAAAAACACTTCTCAAGAGCCAACAAGCAACACAATTTCCTTTACTACCTCTCTATTCCGTTTAATCAAAAACAATCTTAACCACATTTCAAAATACATGCACAACCTTTCAATAACATTGAACATCTCATCGTTTGCTGCGAATAAAGAAAACAATAGCAGCCAGCCATGTTCAAACTCCAACG
The DNA here is from genome assembly GCA_950370525.1 of Bellardia bayeri. NCBI lineage: Eukaryota > Metazoa > Arthropoda > Insecta > Diptera > Calliphoridae > Bellardia > Bellardia bayeri. The sequence continues at coordinate 82,328,285 of OX493266.1, forward strand.
GAGTTGTTAGCCACTCAACTCATTTTGTTTAGTGAACTTGACTGCAAAGTGCTGTGAAGTCCTAAGTGTTTCCTTATGGTTGTACAATACAATTATAAATCTGTAGTATTTTTTCCTATTCTCTGGTTATATCACCCAACTTAAGTTCTGACCAGCTATGACTTCATTCATGATTTAGCATTCGTTTTGGTTTAAAACAATTTTGCAATAATTTTATTTCACTTTATTTCTAACAGTTTTGTCATGTTATTCTATATGTAAAATAAAATAAAAAAAAATTTAAAACACATTTTAGCAATGAAGCGAAAAAATTTAAAAGATTTTTTAAACGAAAAGCACAGATTGTCCTTTTAACTTTGGTGCTGGTTTTCTTACTGCTTTTATATAAAAGAGATGTGAGAAACAGATTGTAATAGAAATTTGTGAAAAGAATGACTGGCCTTTTTTTTTTTTTGGTTTTGTTTTGCATTCCATTGCTTTGTATAATATTTAGTTTTACTATTATACTCTCGCCAGGATGAATGGCCCCTAAGGTCATGAATGTTGCAATTTAAATAGATTTATTCATTTGATGTAGATGATGTTCTTTTAATTTTTGTTTGTTTTTATTTTTTTGGTGGAATTTGAAATAATGGCAAATGTGCAACCGTTGTTCTTAATGTCTTTATATTTAAGCTTATTATTTTAAACTACAGGTAAATTGAGTTGGTATTAAAAAAAGCAATTTTATTTAATTTAATTTCTTGGTAAAAAGAAATTAACAATGATATTTACTTGAACCTAAAATGGAGTCTCTAAGCAAATATAACAGGCAAGTAGACAGTTAATGTAGTTTTGACGTTTATTATTTGTAATATAACTAGAGACATTCCCTAAATAATTTTATTTGGTAATAGGATTAAACTGTGCAATTTTAGCTAGAATTGTAGACTTTTATTTACATACATTTTAGCTTCAGTCCTACTTTCCTAAAACTAAAATTTTGTATTTTATTGCTAATTTTTCAATCACTGTATAATTTTAGCCTCAATTATATTTTATTATAATGTGCAAATTTTGCTAGAGTTCTTTATAGAGTCGAATTGTAGTTTTAATAGTGGTTCTTCATATTGTCCAATTTTAGCTTCAATCATGAGTCTTCAATTTCAATACAGTTGTGTTTCCTTATATTGTCCAATTTTTGCTTCAATCATGTTTCTTCATTCTTTCCAATTTTAGCTGCAATCGTGGCGCTTTATATTGTCTGAGCACCCTACAGGGTAATATTTTCTGGTGTAATTCCATCACCTGAACGCTGTTACAATCTCTGGGAGAGAAAACTTTAAACTTGGTAGAGTCTACTTGATTACACCCAATAAAACTTGAAGCTGACCAGAGTCTCTATCTAGTGCCACATAATTCGTTAAAAGTCCGTGACACTTGTCCCTAATTTAACCATTGGGATGTAGGTGCCCTAACTGATAATTACTTAGGTCACTTTGGGGAACACGTGGTCTCTGTGGCTGCTACATATAGCGGGAAGAATGCCGGTTGGTTAAAAGAGCAGCAAACTTCGGGCGAATTTGTCTCTAGGTGCTGGTGCAGAAAAAAACAGGGCCATTCAAAGTAGTGGCGACACTTAGTTCAGTGTTCAGAAAATGTATTGGAATTGTTGTTTTCGTGGAACTTATGCTGACGATTCACCTTTGGACGGGGTTAGATAGTAGCCTATGTTCTCCCATATAGCTTCAATCATGGTTATTTGTATTTACAATTTCATTCTCCCCTGTGTTTCTTTATTCTTCCTAATTTCAACCTCAATTGTTGTTATTTATATTGTTTAATTTTAGTTTCTATAGTTGTTTTGTTTTTGTAATTTCTCTGAAAAAGTTTATGTTTGTTGAAAAACAGAATTGATTTGCTTGAAATAGTAATAAGTCTATAATTGTTGCAAAACAATGTGATATTTTATGTTGTCATTAAAGCAATAAACAATTATTTAATTTTTAATTTTTTATACTCTTCTAGCTATTTATTGAATTATGCCTTTAGTAAACCAACCATATAATATTGCGAACAAAATAATTCATGTCCACAAATTTATACATATATACGAGGAGTAATCAAAAAATAACCGTTACTTTCAAATTTCGTAAGTTACGTATGTTCGATTTTCGCATTTTATTTTTCTGTTATGTTGGTACACATGTCTGTTATGTATGTTGGGTAATATCAGCCATTTTGGATTGTCAGTTTATTTTTGACAGATAAAAAGGTTAGTCTTGTTTTGGTGTGCTCTTCGATTTTTTACTATTCGAAAAAATAGATCAAAGTTTTTTGTAAAAAATGAATTTAAATGCGCAAGGACATTTGAAATGTTGACTGTGTCATTTGGAGAGTCTATTATGAGCTGAACACAAGAACAATTGTGGTATAACCAGTTTAAGGAAGGCCGAGAAGATGTCAATGACGATGCTCGTCCTGGTCACCCGAGCACATCAACAACCGATGAAAACAATGAAGCAGTGAAGCAACTGATTTTGGATAATCGTCGAATCACTATCAGAGAGGTTGTTGATGATGTTGGCAATTTTTACGAATGTTTTAGGCATAAAACGTGCGGCAGCTAAATTTTAAGCAAAAACAACGTCGCATGGACATCACTCAGGAGCTGTTGAACATCGTCAACGACGATCCAGATTTCCTCAAAAAGGTCATAACTAGTGACGAATCATGAATTTATAGCTTTGACGATGAAACCAAAGCCCAATCATCCCAATGGAAACGTCCAGAAGAGCCAAGACCGAAACAAGTACGTCAAGTTCGGTCAAATGTAAAGGTTTTGCTCACTGTTTTCTTCAACTGCAATGGCGTGGTGCATCATGAATTCTTGACACAAGGTCGTTCGGTAAATAGGAAATACCACCTTGAAGTTATGCGCCGTTTGCGCGAAGCAATTCTTCAGAAACGTACAGAATTGTGGAAAAACCAATTATGGATTTTGCACCATGATAACGCATCAGCTCGCACATCGATGCTTGTGCTTGAGGTTTTGGCCAAAAAGAAAACCGTCATCATGCGTCAACCACTGCATTCAACGAACTTGGACCCCGCTGACTTGTTCCTCTTCCCAAAACTGAAGACACCGATGAAAGGAAATCGTTTTGCTTCGATTGCGGAGATAAAAGAAAAATCGAAACAGGAGCTGTTGGCGATACCAAAAAGCGCGTTTCAGAAGTGTTTCGAGGACTGGAAAAAAACGCTGGCATAAGTGTATTATATCTGGGGGGGATTACTTTGAAGGGGACAAGATAGTAATTGAGGAATAAATAAATGCTTTTTAAAAAAAATTTAAATTTTTTGATCAGACCTCGTATATGTTTCTATAAAATGCCTGCACTTATACACTCATTTACACACAAATTTACTCATACCCTATTCATTTATACATGCATTCATTCATTCACTCACTCACTGATTTATACCTATGCAAAGGGACAGACAATTTGCAATTAATGCAATCGTACACTGAACTACACACTCAATCACGGTGTCATGGATTTATAAAAACGTGAGCGCGTGTTCAAATATGAAAAATGTGATAAATACTCATACTCATGCGAAAAAAAGAAAGTAAAAAAGCAGCAACAACTACAACAAACAATCAAATCAAACATACATATGCACATACATACATATTCATGTTTTTGTGTTAAACCATACATACATTCATTCATTCATCCATACCGCTATCCTGGCATCCATCCAACCATCCACATCCATTTAACTCTTTGGCCATAGATATAGACTGTATCAAAATGAAATAAATACGTACGGATTTTTGTTGCATATTATTCAACAGAGAGCAAAAAAAAACAAGAAAGAAAGTATAGTCGGTCAAGACCGATCATATAATACCCCACACCCAGTATGGTCGGGTGCAAAAACAGTATTTCTGAAATTTGCGCTATGATGGGAGCTATGATCTATTAAGAAACTTTTGTGCATATAAATATTGTTTGTGCTTTATTTTGATATAAACACTTTTAAAAGATTGAAGCATGTTAAAGTGATTTTTAGAAGTGGGCCTTATATGGGAGCTATGACTTATTATGTGAGCGTGTGAGTTCCAAAACTCTTTCGTTTCAAAAAAATTTAAAAAATTAGAAACAATGGAATGGAAATATACTGATTGTATCAATTCATATCCTTTCTTTTCTTTCTTTTTGTATCCTAAAATTGCACTATGTAGCAAAGCTGTTTCGTTCCAATTAAAAATCATTGTCAAAATTGTTTCGTTGCATATTTTGTAGCAAAACTCGTTGGTTGAAGTGAGCCAAAGTACCATCGTGTGTGGTGAAATGTATTTATTTTTCCTTATATTACTGTAATTATTAAGATTATTACTCGCAATTATTAAGATCATTATTGTGATTTGTTAGAAATATAGTACAACAACTATTCAAATGGTCAGATAACTTTGCAAGGGGAGATTAATTATAGAATGAATTCCTGCGACCCTGAATCATTCTTCAGTCGAGAAAATAAAATCAAAATATTATTTCAAAACTACTTCCCATAAATGTGGCGATTAAAACCTGAAAATAAAAATATGTTGGTGCCCTTTTGTTCAATCACTTTAGAGAAAATTGAAGGACAAAACAAAACCTTGGAATTTTATGTTACGATTTTGGACAGCGACAATGCTGGTGATGACGTGAAAGAAAACAACGAGAAGTATACTGAAGATGAAGCACTTTCTTTGTCTGTTTAAAAATTCATATAATTTATTTTCATTTTTTAACAAGTGTTCTTAGTTTTAATAAATTAATATAACTTTTAAAATATAGTGAAGCTTAATAATTTATTTTACTGGTGGGTTATTGTAAGTTGCAAAACTCGTTCGTTCCAATATGGAATGTAGCAAAACTTGTTCGTTCCAAACTTCAAAACTTAATTTTTCTTTAGTTAAGGAGTATTAATTTTGTAAATTCTAAGGTTTTAATAAAAAATATCCTAAAATTTAAGAATTAGTAACTTTCAATTTATTTGGCTCATTAACAAAGCTGTAGCAAGTTTTTAGCTTTTTACCAAAATTTTGTAAACATGGAACGAACGAGTTTTGCTGCACATTTTCTCTTGCACTGATCATCATAAAACTGGAATGATATCTACATGTATTTGAAACATATTTTTGTTCAATATTATTTGAAAACCAAAAATTTCAAGAGATTTAAGCTCTTTAACCCGAATTTTTTTTTTGTCGTCATATGATGCGCTAGCAGAATTTCGCTGGTGTTGTTGAACTAAGGTCAGATGTGTTTAGGCTTCATTTACAACTTATTTGTAGCGAAATATGTTTGGATATGTATATAAATCAAACATTTAAATGCAATATAGGTTTCAATCCCAACCGTTCTTGGGCTGAAAAAACATCCTGTACCAAAATCTATGGAAATATCTTCAAAATTGCGACCTATCCTATATCTATATGGACTGACATCGTTAAATCATTTTAAGGTGGGTGTTGGACTAATATTTACTGACGTTACAAACATTACCAAAAATCCCCTCTACGGTTGTGTAGGGTATAAAAAGAAGAAAATTTCAACACATTCCATTCCATCTGAAATGCCAATTTTAACCACATACACATGCTACTGTGCTGGACAAATATTTGATGCAACCAACAAGTTTAAGGGAAGACAGAGAGGCAAAAATGTCTGATATTGGTTGCATTGACATAATTATAAATAAAAACCATACAAAACGAAAAAATGTGAAAAAAAACGTTGAACGAATGAACGATAGTATTGACATTGATAATGTTTTTGATCAAAAAGTAACAAATAATTATTATTGGCCACTACTGTTGTGTAATTTTGTTGAAAATCGATTGAGTGTGTAACAATAAGGAGACACAAATTGATTAGAGTCATAAAAATTCGCACACTTATACATACATATGTAGTTGGTATCCTAAAATTTTGTGTGTCATGCTAATATATGCGTTCATATTTGTATATTACCCTGTCATTATTATTGAACCTGATACCATGCTGGAACAAAGGTACAGCTGCATTTATGCACCAACGTTGCTACAATTGTTGCAACCAGTAAACCTATATGTGCTAGAGTTTATGAGTATCTCTCTGACTTTGCAACTAAATTAGCGACTGTTCATGACATGTTATTGATGTTGTTGCTGCTGTATATCATTCATTTATTCAGGCTACTTGTTCATGATGACATTAAACATCATCAGTTTCATTATCATCATGTTGTTAATGATGTCAATTTGCTGCCGCTGAAGCTGGTTTCTCTTGACATTATGAGAGGCTGTGTGGCAAACACAATTTTCATATATTATGTAGTAGTTGTCTATGTAGTAGAACGATGTTCAAAAGTTTTAAAGTATATGGGTTTTTGCTTAAATTTATGTCTCTAATTTTTCACGTATTTTAGTAATTTACATATGAAGACTGGCTAATTTTTTAAAACAAGTAAGGGTTATTTCTACAATTGATAACTTTTTTTGTAGAAACACAAAAGGGAAGCTTGTGTTTAAAACTATAGATATAAAATATTCCACCATTAAAATGTTCAATACTCAGGTTTTTTATATTGTTTAAATTTAGCTTCAACCATGGTTCTTAATATGCATAATATTAGCTTCAATCGTGGTTCTTTCTTTATGTTGTTCAATTCTAAGATAGTAGTGTTTATTTTTACTGCCCAACTTTTTAAATTCTGTTTTATCTTGGTTCTTAATATTGATCAATTTCAGCTTCATTCATTGTTCTTTACATTGTCTCATTTAAACTTCAATCGTGCTTCAATATATTGTGCAATATTACTTTCTATCATGAGGCTTTATATTGTCATTGGTGGTTTTTTTGCACGGTGAAATTTGAGTCTAAATTTAGCTTAAATCGTAAATCTTTATATTGTTGAACTTAAGAATTAAACATGGTTTTTTGTACGGTGAAAATTTAGCTTCTTATCGCGGGTCTTTATACTGTTCAAATTAAGCTTCAATCGTTGCGTTTTAACTTTTCCTATTTTCGCTTCAATGATGATTCTTTACATTGTCAAATTTCAACTTCAACCGTGGTTGTTGTTATTGACAAATTTTAGCTTCAATCACAAGCCTTCATACTTTTCAATTTCAGCTTCCTTAATGGTTCTTTGCATGATGGAATTTTAAATTCAAACATGAGTCGTTACGTAGTTCAGTTTTAGTTTTAATCATGAGTCTTAATATTCTTTAATTTAAGATTCAAACATGGTTTTTGAACTTTGAACTTCAGTCGTGGTTATTCGTAATGTCCAATTTAAACTTCAATTATTGAATTTTAAATTGTCCAATTTTAGCTTTAATCATGGTTCTTTACATTGTCAAGTTTTAGCTTCAATTGTGTTTGTTTTTATTGTACAATTTTAGCTTCAATCATGGTATTTCTACTTTCAATTTTAGCTTTGATCATGTTTTTTCCATGATGTAAATTTAACTTCAATTGTGGTTCCTTATATTGTTCCATTTAAGCTCTAGCCATCGTTCTTTATATTGTCCAATTATTGTTAAATTTTTACTTCAATCGCTGTATTATCCAATTTTTTCTCAGTCATGGTATTTTATATCGTTCAATTTTCGTTTCAATCATGATACTTTATATTGTTAATTTTTAGTTTCCTGAATGTACTTTGCATGATAAAATGTTATTTTTAACTATGAGTCGTTATAAAGTCCAATTTTAGCTCCAATCGCGAGTCTTTTTATTCTCCAATTTAAGACTCAGAAATGGTTCTTTGCCTGGTGTAAATTTAGTTTCAATGGTGGGTCCATATATTGTCCAATTTAAGCTTCAACCGTGGTTCTTTAAACTGTCTAATTATTGTTAAATTTTTGTTTCAATCGTGGTATTATCCAATTTTAGTTTCAGTGAATTTTTAGTTTGAATCATAATTTATACTGTCCAATTCTAGCTTTCTACCTTAAATCGTAATTATTTTATGGACCGATTTGAGCTGTAATCTTGGCTGGTTAAATAAAAATTTATGAACTTTTAAAAATTTTTCTATTAAACTTCAACAGGTCTAAAAAAATAACAAAACTTTTGCTGATAATTCAAAAGAAAACAAAATGACCCTGAGCCCTTGTACGTGCTTGCATTATATTGATGAAAATGGAGATAGTGAAATGTCTATTTTGTGGTTGCGTAAATATCACAACAATAAACACCTGCACTCATACATGCAAATTTCAGCATTTTTAGTAGTATAAGTAAATTCATCATTCCCATTATTCTCCACAAAAAATCAAAATAAAAAAAAAAACAGTATAAAGAAAAATATTGTCACATGTATTAAATAACCATGTAAATTTTCACTCTTAAATAATTTAAAAAACACATTTTATTTGTTAATTTAATCTGTCTCTCTGCACCCCATAACATTTTTCAAATACAATTTTGTTCGAATTTACCATTTTTTTCGAATGTACAATTTCCTTTTTGTCATAAAATTAATTTAAATAAAAAACAGTATGCATACATACGAGTACATATATAAATATAACGACATTGTAACTCAATATACATTTACAGTATTTTTATACCCTCCACCAGCATGAGTGGTTAATGAGGGTATATTACGTTTGTCATTCCGTGTGGAACTTTTTTAGTATTCATCTGAGACCCAACAAGGTATATGTTTTCTTGATCCTTGTGAAATTCTAAGTCGATTGAGCCATGTCTGTCTGTCCGTCTATGTAAAACACTCTCGCGTCCAAACTATACAACGTAATTAAACGGAATTGCCAGAAAAATATTTCTTATTTTGTGGGTAACTTTGGCATTGAAAATCAGCAAAATCGGTTTAGGCCAACCAGAGTTATGGACCAAAATGTGAGACAACCTCCATTAAAATTTTATATTTTTTATTAATTTTATTGCAATATTGCAGATAATACCATGAAATTTTGTATACGTTATTTTTCTGATAAAAAAAGAAAGTGTGCGGAAAATAGTCAGAATCGGTCCATGATTTTTCATAGCCCCCATACAAAAATATTCCCGAAATATTGCTCAATTATACATAAAAAAAATTGGTATATCAAGACAAAAATTCAGCAAAAATAAGTTTCATGCAACAAGAAATCGCAAAAAGAAATTATTTTTAATTAATTTGTTTTTGTGACGAATATTTACAATTATTATAATTTTTAAGGAGTTTCCTTCAGGCTAATTTGGTCAAATGTTTGTTTCCAAACGTAAATAAAAAACTTGTTGGATTTTTATTTTTTATTTTATTTACCCAACGTTTCGTTAGTTTTATTCTAACTTCTTCAGGGGTCTCGTTCTAAATAATAGCTTTGATGTTTTTTTATCATTGGATATTAATTTTTATTATTAATAAGTTACTAAAATACTAAAAAAACGGGACATCACGAACAGAATTTTGGTATAAATAATCAAATATTTAATAAAAATATAATATACAATAAACGACCACAAAACTTAAGTCAAGTTTAACTTAAAGCTAATATCACAGAACTCTATTTTTAGTTCGGTCCATGTTTGACCATATACCCCATATTAAAGTCCACTTCCAAAATTCACTTAAATACGTATAAAACTTGTATCAAAAGTTAAAATTTGCAATAAATAATCGTTATAGGTAAATAAATTGTTGTACTAAATTTTATGGTGGTCCGCCCATAATTGTTCATAGCTCACATACAAGGACCACATCTGAAAAAGACATTTATCCCTATATACTATATATTGTATAAATATCGGTACCAACTCAAAACTTTGTATAGATCATTAATATATACAAAAAGATCATTCTGCAGAATCTTGTGAATTTTGGTCCATATTTGACCGTATCCCTCATATAAAGCCCTCTTCCGAAAATCACTTTAATACTCATAAATTTCTTATAAATAACGATACCGATCTAAAATTGTACACGGATCATTTACATACATGCCAAAATCAAACTGCTGGATTTTGAGAATATCGGTCTATATTTGACTACATCACGAAATGCTAATATCGGTTATTCGGCAATTATGCTACTGGATTTTGTAACTGTCAGTCAATAATTAGCAATAGCTCCCGAATTAAGTCCATTTCCGAGCATAGTGGCATGAAATTCAAAAAAAAATCTTACCCCTTTTTATACTCTGTTTTGTAGTCTGTTTTTTTTTGCTTGTTGTAAATATGGAAAAATGTTTTTTTAGTTTTATAAATTGTTAAATTATTTTCAAGATTATTATGAAAATCAGACAAACTCTGTAAATTATAGCAAGAATCGGTAATTACATCAATTATAAATGGTCAAAATTAGATAAAATTTAAACACATACATATAAAGTAAATTATGTTGGTCGTAAAATTATTTTTCAAATAATATATAAAATCATGATAACATTTGCACTAAGACTGAATAGAAAACACAGAATAAGGATATTCTAGTCCTATAACCAGTGTAGTTTTTGTATTTCTTATTACATTTAGGTGGAGGGTACTAAAGATTCGGCATAGCCGAATATTGCACTCTAATTTGTTTTTTTTTTATTTTTTGGCAGATATTTGTTTGATGATGTTGTGAGTTTTTTTTTCTTTTTGCTATAAACATGCATTTATTTTATTTGGCAAAATAAATGCAATTGGAAAAGTAATTTATCATTGCGGTGGTGATGAAATGTAATCGAAATTGATTTTTTTGTTAACTGAATTTTGTACGCTGCTACTGATGATGTCAATTTCTGTTTCGATACGCATTAAATTCAGTTGTTTTTTGTATGGTTTGCTTATTTGTTTGTTAGTGAACATAAAAAAATGAGAAAATTATAAAAGAATGTGATTTTTTGTTTGGTGTGAATCTGTTCAAAGTATTTGCAACATAAATTTTGTGGTTTAAATGTAAATGTGAAAATAATACGAGTTTATGAAATATTTATTCAGCCACTTGTAGTGAAAATTATTTATTATTATTTTAATATTTCAGTTATGTTATTAAGCTTTAGGCAGTATATTTTTTATTATAAGTAAATTACATAATATCATAAGTACCTACTTTTTCTAAATGTTCGGTTTAATGATAAAGCAGGTGGCTATTCCTTAATTAAAATGTATTACATACATATATACAAAAACATTTTTATGAAATTATTATATTTATATTGAATGTTTCAGTTAAACAAAGCACGTGTAAAAATTGGCATAGCTACAGTGGGGAGCACAAATTGCATCAAAATAAAACTAATAAAAAAAAATTAAAAATGTTTTTTTTTTTTTGTAATTTAATTTTGGTTTAATGCTAAACAATAAAAAAAAATGGAAAATATTTTTTGCGCCACATAAACAATTAATACAATTTAATACACTGAAATTTGTTCAAGTGTATCAATTTTAATATTTGCGTAAAAATATCACAGTTAACCGATAGCTTTGTATGTATTTACTTTTGTTTAAAAGCATTAGTTTGATATTAATTTTATTGCATTTGTAAACACTTTTTGCAAATTATCCAACACAAATCAAATCATACTAAATAATCAAGAAACTGTCAAGACTGTCAATAAAGCACTATATGAGGTTGCTTTACTACTGCAAAGAATTGAAGGAATAATTTGCGTATTTTATAAACTCACCTTCCCGATTTTGTAGATAAGAGCGTCTATCATGTGGATTAAGTTACTTTTCAGCAAATCCAAACTTTTAAAATCGTAAAAGAATGACAGATTCCCAAATGCCGGATTAAGAAGAAGTTTAAGGGATTAAATACGTCAAGTTCAGTCAAATGTGAAGGATTTGCTCACTGTTTTCTCACTGAATTCTTGCCACAAGGTCGTACGGTCAATAAGAAATACTACCTAGAAGTTATGCGCCGTTTGCGTGAACCAATTCGTAAGAAACGTACAGAATTGTGGAAACCAATCATGGATTCTACACCATAAAAACGCACCAGCTCACACATCGATGCTTGTGCGTGAGTTTTTGGCCAAAAACAAACCCGTTATCATACCTCAACCACCATATTCACCGGACTTGGACCCCGTTGACTTTTTCCTCTTCCCAAAACTGAAGACACCGATGAAAGCAAAACGTATTGCTGCGATTGAGGATATAAAAAAAATCAAAACAGGATCTGTTGGCGATACCAAAATGCGCTTTTCAGAAGTGTTTCGAGAATTCGTAAAAACGCTGGCATAAGTGTATTATTTCTGAGGGGGATTACTTTGAAGGGGACAACATACCCAGCATACCATTCTAAGAGCGCTCCGAAAAAGAAGTCAGAAAAGTCGGCACAAGATTACACAGAGCCCAAAAAAAACCTCATGAAAGACTCTTTTCTGACATTATCCAAGAGCTTTTTCTGACGGACCATTTTTGAATGTAATGACCCTCTTTTCTGAAGGTTTTCGGAGCAATTATGATTGTTTTTTGGACTCATAAAGAGCGTTAGTGCTCCGAAAAAGGTGTCAGAAAAGACTCTTTTCGGACTCATATGGTTTGCTGGGTAGTTATTGTGAATAAATAAATACTTTTTAAAAAAAATTTAAATAACGGTTGTTTTTTATCAGACCTCATATGTGTATTCTGAGTCCTTATATGATTCTAAGATGATCTAGCCATGTCCGTCTATCTGTGCGTCTCTTGAATGCACGATAAAGCCTCGAAAACATTCAAACTTTCTTTGTTTCACCAAACTGTTTGGCAAAATAAAATAAAAGTAAAATAAAAATAAAAGAAAATGTCCCAGTAGAATCCGAGTTGTAGTTTCAGACAACTTCGATATTTTTAGATATTTTTTTTTTGCTATTTTCTTCAAATATAATGGAGAAAACATAATGAAATTTTACCCATTTTGTTTTTATTATAGTGATTTTTTGGAATATCACTCTATGGTACATAAAAGCCTAGAGAATACTGTTTTCAAAATTTAGCAACTATTAGTTTCACGTAAAGATAAATCGCAAAACCGTCTTTTGTTGGAATCGTTTTATATTTGACCAAAGCCCACCAAACTCCACTTCTGACAGTAACTTAAATGCTCAAACATCTCTTATAAAAATCACTATCAAATTGAAATTCGATATAAGTAAGTCACATGTACATAAAAATAATAATAAACAACTTTATGATGAACTGCCCATAATTGTTTATAGCTCCCATATAGGAACCACTTTCGAAAAACACATTAACCTTCGTAACTGAAATTTTTCACCGCTCAGTTATATGTAAGTACATATGTTAGATTTTGTGAAGGTCAGTCCATAATTGGCCACAATTACCATATAAGGTCCATTAATGAGAATAACTGAAAAACTCAAATGTCATTATTGAGATGAAAATATCGTTATTGACATATGAAATTCACCACTAGACTCATATCCAGTAAAACATATTATAACGATCATCACATAACATGTAATAGATCCCATAGATAAAATAGCTCGTTTTAATATCATTACCGATACAAAATGTTACACAATTATCTTTCAATGCATAGATTCGGCACAGCCGAATATAAGCTAGTCGGCTACTTTTATGGACACAATTTTAGCTTCAATTATATTAGCGTAATCTAGTAGCCTAAAGGAGAGTCTCAGATTCAATTGTTTTAAAAAATGAGTTACATTCGACTTTATCATGCAATTTGTTTGCATTAAAGCATATCTGTATGTCATTCTTCGATACACAAACACATCAATCATTAAGATCAAAGAAATAGTTTAACATTAGATATCTTGTTGACAGATGACGGTAATGCGTTTTCTAGCCATTACCGTGAAGATAGGAATTTGAAAAAAAGGGAAATAAATTTTTAATTTTTAAACGTTAAATCCGTTTATAGTAAAATTTCACATGCCTAGAGAGAAAGTGTTGTCGAGTTGAAGTTTTAAATTTGGACCCTACAAACCCACCAGGTAAGGTGTTAGACTATAGACATTGCTACAGAGACAAAGTTGAGCCAAATAAATCATCTATTATAATAGAAAGAGAAACTGAGCTCTACACAATCTTCTGGATCTTAAATGTTATTAAAAAAGAAAACAAAACAAAATACAAATAATAAAAAAACCACTTAACACTATATACTGTGGTCTGGCAAACAATTAAGTTTCAATTTTCACACAAAATCAAGAAAAGACACCAGAAATATAAAGACACAGCCAAAACGAAATAACACAAAAATTCTGTGAAAACAAGTAAAAATTATACAGGCTTCATAAACTTTTATATTTTAGGCAACAGGATTTTCGTTTACAAAAAAAAAAAAAAAAAAATACACTACATAAAAAAACAAACAAACACAATCATAAAATCTAACAAGTGCTGACAGAGAGCAGGAGCAAGCAAAAATAGCAACAGTCTTACAAAAACCTACAATCACATTTTGTATTGTAAATACACACAGTATGTGTGTATGAAGATGTTTCATTATGTGTGTATTTCTTTTTTGTAGTAGTTGTTATTGTTACAATATTTTTTTCAGACACCCGTTACATACACAACCACTGCTCATTTATTTCAATTGTTATTTTTATGTGCCTTAAGTTATACTACAATTTCCTTTATTTTTTATTTTCACCCAAAAGTATTGTAGATTTTTTCGGGATAACTTCGTTTTTATTTTATATTTTAACAAGCTTTTCTTGGGCTTTGCCAGTTTTTACCATGATAATAAATGATCAAAGCGGTTTTTATATTCATCATCCGTTTTGTGTGTGTGGGGAAAAGAATAAAAAAAAAAGAGAAAAGAGGGCAACAAGTTTCTGAACAGAAAATGAATAAGGCAAGCAGTTCAAAAAATAATATTTCTGAACGCTAATGTTGTGTAGTGAGTAAGAAAAGTGACAAAAATTTGCAATTTTTAAGCTGTCACTTGACTTTGTAAATTACAAGCCATCATACCAGACATTCTTTTTTTATATTTATTCATTCATTTGCTGTTATTTTTTCTTCCTGTGCCAGAAACATTTTTTCAGTTTTTAGTTTGTTATTTTTATTTTTTTTTTTTTAAGGTTTGCATGTCTGTCTGTCTTGGCTTTATGTCGGCAATTTGTATTTATATTTTCTGTTACTTTTTTATATTGTGAGCATTTTTAACCCCATTTGCTTGACTGGGTTTTCTGTCAATGTGTTCAAAAAAAAAACATTATTATTACAGAAAAGGATTTGAAGATAATTTCAATAATGATTTTAAATGGATTCTGTGTTAAACAATAATACTGAGGTCTCTTATAATAAGTTTTTGGTATTTCAGTCGAATAGCTTAGGGTAGAACTACACTGTACTAAGTTTTTATACCAATACTCGTATGTTTGTAATTATTCTCAATTTAAAAGTAGCCCTTTCTTAAATATTGACATCTATCAGATTTATTTTTTAAAGAAGATTACAGGTTTTCCAGTCGTGCGAATGGCATATCCCTACATAATACAGAATTTGATCAAATGATAGACTTAAACATAAACACATAAGACATAAACTCTTGTATTTTGTTAGTGTAAAGCAAAAATATGCTAATCCATTTTGCATATGCAATGATGCAATACCATTTGCACAAGATTGTGAATTGCGCTAATGTCAATACAAGGCAAACATCTAATTTACAAACAGTCAGATGCCGACTAGAATCTACTAAGCAAAGGATTAAATGAAACGGTAGTTTACAATATAATAAACTGCCAATATCTGTCAAGAATTCGCAATCTATTACTGTATTTAACAGAAGATTAAAATAAAAACCTGAACATGCTTTTACTATATTATTTATTATTAATTATAATTAAATTAATTTTTTTTATTATCAGATAGCCTCAACAATGCCATAATGCCGCTGAGGCCTAAATTGTAATTTTGAAATGTATTAATAATAATAAAGTCATTCATATTATGACATTAAAAAACCCCCCTTCACTTAAGCAACGTACAACATAATTGCATAGAAAAACATTTCCCCTTAACCCCTGAAGTGCTAATAATCATGCTGTTATGAAAATGTATTTCAATTTAAATTTAACGATCAGTATCAACATACAGCATGTTTATTAACACACAAAATCTTACAACAGATGGCATGTTCATCGACATACAACTTCTTTAGAATTTGTAGAAGTTTTAATTTATAAACATTATTGAGAACACACTGTTAAAAACAAAGCTGAGCAATATGGCAACATTGAGTTTTAACGACTTTGGCTAAATATTCTAGACTTGCAGTCATAAACATTCTAGTATCTTAGCTCAGAACCATCCAGAAATTATGATTGCTGTATAAATACACTAACAGGGCCAATAATGTGAATGAGTTTATTGTAAGTAAACATCAAAGTGTTCTCAAACAGTAATTTAAGTGTGTTCTTAACCGTAATATGTATATGTAAGTGTGTAAAAAACAATTTGTTCACATACAATTGTTTTTGTGAACAGTTGAATTAATAAAGACTTGTTATATTTTCTTCAAACTACTAGAGGCTTTTATTTTGCCATTAAAAGGAATCCGGATTATTTAAAGGTTTAATACACTACCGTTTAAGGTAAAAACGTAACAATACGATTTCTGAATTTGGTGATAATAAATAAATATTAATCATACGCAACATAAGAAACATTCATAAAACAATATTAATTATACGTAATGTATATAGTTACACCTAATTCTGTTTTTACACGGTAATTGGTTGCAGGAAAACTCGTGTACAAAAACACATTAATCGTATGCAAAATAGGTGATTGCTTATCTCGATCTTATCTCTAAAACTTATTGAAATGGGTGAAAAACAAGATTTTTTTAAGAACAACTATTCAGGTTTATAATCACACCTATCGTGAATAAAAATATCACATGAAATTTGTTCCCTTTTATTTTTTTAACATTGAATTTTAATAGGAAAAATGTGAAAAGGAAACAAATTTCATGTGGAATTTTTATTCACGATAAAAAAAAGATTTTGAATCAATCAAGATTTTGAAAAATAAATATTTGTTTATTTTCAAACCGTTTTAAATCAAAACCATGCAAAAAAAGACCGTGTAAAAACAGAATTAGATATAACTATAATGTTTGCAATTGTATTGTATTAAACAAACTTCAGCAAATCTAGTAAACAATTACAATTGAAAGAATTTTAAATTTTACATTGTTTAATACTATTTCTAAGATAAGTTTATTAAAATTTAATGTTAACTTATTAAAAACTTTTTAAATATATTGATACATAGACAGTCCTTAAGAAAAATAACATTTTATTAAATGTAAAATCTATCTAAACTTATGACCTTCTTTATTGAAAAAAAAAAACATTAAAACTTTCTTGGAACTTTCATATAGGCACAAAAACATTCATAAGAAAAGTTCTTTTGACACTTGAATACTTTATGAATTTTCATTGCCTTTGTAAATTAAATATGTATTAAATACTAAATTTCTAAATAAGATTCTGTTGACTGACATTTATTAGAGGCCTTAAAACCCCAAACAAGACAAGTTAAAAGTTTGCTTCAACTGCAAAAAAATATTAAATTTTAAGAGAAAAAAAAAACTTAAGAAAAACTTAAGGTTCCTAAAAACACTGTTTGGCAAAACAAAAATATATTCCTCTTTTAATCAGCTGATTGTTTCACTTTTTAACACATTATTCTCAAAGTTAATTCAACTTCATTGTTCTTATTTTTGTTTTCTTGATTTTTTTTCTCTCATACTTTTATTTTTTGTTTTTTTTTGTTTTTGTTTCTTTATACTCATAACTTAACAACTGCTGACAACAGGAAATGTTATCTTCATTACTACAGCGTCTCATTTCCTTTTGCAAGAATAAATGAATAAAATATATTTCAGGGACATGGGTGGGAAAAAGAACTCACATATTGTATTATACTATAGAAACACGCACTGTAACGAGGGGAAATGGAGGGATTAAAACAACATCAATGTTGAGAACGTGACCAGTCTAATATTATGACAAATACTTCTACTTCTAACATACATATTTACTATTAAAAATATTTTTTTACTTCAGAAAATTTTCTATAATGAAAAGAAAATTTCTTTATATCCAAAAACTTTTCTTTAAGGAATAACCCTTATTTTTTCAAAACGGAATCTAAAAATTCCACTTGAATGCTTGCAGGCAGCAGACATTCACGTAAACCAATTCCTCATTTAGTGAGAAATTTGCTTCAGGGAAAATCACATATTTTATGAGAAATTTTCTTTAAGGAAAATCTCTCATTTGGTGAGACATTTTCTTAAAGGGAAAACTATCATTATATGGCAAGAGAGAAAAGGAAAATTTCCTTAAGGAAATTTGTCATAAAATGAGATTCATTAGCTTTTACGATTATTAATTGCGAAAACATGATGAAGCCAAATGAAACCATCCAATATTGTTGAATAATGTGGCCTGTATATGATGTGTAATGTATTTACTAAGAATCGTAAGAACGTTTCGAAATTAATGACACTATAAATGGATTGATTTGGGGCGGATATCAAAATCCTTATTATTTCCCTCAAGAACAATCATTGTCAATTACTTTTATAAACATATTTTCATTCAGTTTTGAAATTCTCTCATATTTTGAAAAATGTTCTTTTAGAAAAATCTCACATTTTATGAGAAACTTTAGGAAAAAATTTTCATTTTATGAAAGGAAAAATCTGTCATTTTGTGAGAAATTTTCTTTCAAGAAAATATCTCGTTTTGTAAGTAATTTTCTAGAAAGAAATACTCTCAATTTGTGAAAAATTTTCTACGAAATTAAACAATTTTTGATAACGAAACTATAAACAACATCTTATAACATCTTTGTGAGAAATTTTCTATGAAAAAATCTTAAATATCTTTTCAAAAATATTTTCATTCAATTTTGAAATTCTCTCATTTTTTGAGAAAATATCTTTAAGGAAAATCTCAAATTTTATGAGAAACTTCTTTAAGGAAAGTCTTTTATTTTGTGAGAAATTTCTTTCAAGAAAATATATCGTTTTTTAACCAATTTTCTAGAAAGAAATCCTCTATGTTTGTGAGAAATTTTCTATGAAAAAATCTTTCTCTCAATAAGTAATTTTTTATAATGAAACTATAAAGAAAGTCTTATAAATAGTAAGAAAATATCTATAACAAAATCTCTGAAATTGTGCAAAGTTTCCAAAATTGTGAGAAATTTTTTAAGAAAAAATCTTATAAAAACTGAAGAAATCTGCCAGCTTGTAAAATATCTCTCAGATTCTAAAAATGCAATTTCCATTTGTGGTTGCATTGATTTCTTTAAGAACAATACGGTTCACCTTTATTTTTTCTTGGTTGGAATCATCCACCATAATTTACTCACTTGCTCATTTATTAATTCAGCTTATGACGAGTAATATCATTTGCTTTGAGTTACTTGTTTTTTATATTTAACTAATTTAGTTTCTGTAACCCCACCTTTTGCTTGGCTGCTCCCTTTCTGCAGTCCTTCAGCATTCCTTTCCCACACATTCCAGCGTCATTTTGTGCTTATTACACTTATAAGAGCATTTACTTCTTAGATTTGACACCCTTGTTGAAAAAAATAACAACGCTATAAAGGAATGAGCTGAAAAAGTAAAGTTTGTAAGAAAAACACGCATATTTTTCTTTACAAGAATCATAATTTTTTCCTTCCTTACTTCCTTCCTTGTTTTCAGTCACTCTTTATTCCTGTGTAAGAAAGAAGATTAATTAGGAAAAATATGAAAATTGTTTTGATTCATTACCAGTGAAATTTTTATTTCTTTCTTTGTTTATTCTTCCTACATGACTTTTTCATATAATTTCTTTTTTTCTTACTTTATTTTCATCCTTAATAGCATCTAGTGGCATAATCCATTTTTTTCACTTGTCTAAGTTTATGAAAAAATATAACAACTTTTCAAAAACAATAAAGTGCCCAACCGTCAAGAGTTGTTTTTCCTATTTTGTTTTATTGTTGTTGTGTGTTTGTCCGGTGTTGTCTTCAGCAGAAATACCAACTGATGCCAAAATTAAATTTTTGTTAATCAAGAAGGACAATGGTTTAACAGGAAATATACGTAAAATAGATTTTAGATTTTGGGATTTGAAATGTGGTTAGAATATTCTCAGTGCATCAGCTAAAAGTGCCCTGTTTGTATATTAGAAAATAATTTTTAGTAATTCAAAGTTTAGCTTAAGGTCTTTATTGAAACTGTTGATTTGTGGTAGCAGTCCAATCTTGGCATCTCTCTTTTGTCCTCAATCATATCACTTAACCTAAGGTCCAGGCATTACTTCAATATGGCGTCAATTTAGTATTTTTCCAAATTTAAATTGTTATTTTTTAATTTCTTTAAAATAAAAAAAAACAATTTAGTGTCCACCTCTTACTTGTTCATGGTGAAAAACAAACAGAAAAAATGAGTTAGTCATTCCGTTAATGAATAAATGAGTGATTGGAAGGACGCACAGTAGAAAAAAACCAAGAGACAAGTCAAATAAACATACAAGTGGTTTACAAGTAAATAATTTAAAAGCTGTATTTAGTTCATCTTGTTGAGTACTTGGTTTTTATATTTTTTTCATTTTTTTCTTTCAGGCGGCTTTTCTTTAATGTATAGACAGCTATTTCGTGCACAGTGTAATCGTCTCTTAGTTTATGTCCTTTTGGGTGAGTTGTGTAGAGTCATTTATCCTGCAATTAATCATGATTACGCGTTTTTTTATTTTCTGCTGCTTGCTCTTAGTCCATTTTTGTTGTTAAAATACTTGTTGCTGGCGGTGTTCAGTTTTGTTACTCATTCTTCTGTTTCAACTCAACTCATTTCATCAACAGCAACATTTTATATATATAAATATACATATACAAATATGTATATATATTTGTTTCTCACTTAATTTTTATTTATTTAAACTTAAGTTTGTATGTATGAGTTTTATTTTCGTTTTCTTATTTTTGTTGTTGTTTCTAAAGATGTTGTGTCTTAAGCTGTTGTGTCTTGTCCTTGTTTCGTTTTTTCTCTTTTCTTTGTACTCTACATTTTCAAGAAATTTTTAAGTTTTTCTAAATGAAAGATTTTATTTCTAAAAAATTGCTTACAAAATCAGATTTTCCTTTATGAAAATTTCTCAAAAAATGAGAAATTTCTTTCCTTAAAGAAAATTTTCTTAAAAAATTAGAGATTTTCCTTAAAGAAAATTTATCTCACAATAAAAAATTACTCACCAAATAAGAGATTTTCTTTTAAATAATTTCTCAAAGAAAAAAGGAATTTCTTTAAGAAAATTTCTAATAAAATGAGAGATTTTCAGTAGAGAAAATTTCTCACAAAATGTGAGATTTTCTTTTTGAATAAAATTTCTCAAATATAATTTTTCTTTAAGAAAATTTCTTAGAAAGTGAGAGATTTCTTCTAACGAAAATTTCTCACAAAATGGAAAATTTTCCCTAAAAAAATTTCTCACAAATTGAGAGATTTTCTGTTAAAAAATTTTTCACAAAATAAGATTTTTCTTTAAGAAAATTTCTTACAAAGTGAGGGGTTTTCCCTTAAAGAAATTTCTTTCCTTAAAGAAATTTTTCTTAAAAAATTAGAGATTTTCCCCAAAAAGAATTTCTCTCACAATAAAAAATTACTCACCAAATTAGAGATTTTCTTTTAAAAAATTTCTCAAATACTTTCTAATAAAATAAGAGATTTTCTTGAAAGAAAATTTCTTACAAAATGAGAGATATTCTCTAAAGAAAATTTCTCTCAAAATGGGAAATTTTTCCTAAAAAAATTCTCACGAAATGAGGGATTTACGTTTAAAAAATCTCTCACAAAATGAGATACTTCTTTAGGAAAATTTGTTAAAAATGAGAAATTTTCAGTAAAGAAAATTTCTCACAAAATGAGAGATTTTCTTAAAGAAAATTTATCACAAAATAAGAGATTTTCATTAAATAAAATTTATCACAAAATGGAAAATATTCCCTAAAAAAATTTCTCACAAATCGAAAGATTTTCTGTTAAAAATTTTTGCACAAAATAAGATTTTTCTTTAAGAAAATTTCTTACAAAGTGAGAGATTTCTTCTAAAGAAAATTTCTCACAAAATGGAAAATTTTCCCTAAAAAAATTTCTCACAAATTGAGAGATTTTCTGTTAAAAAATTTTTCACAAAATAAGATTTTTCTTTAAGAAAATTGCTAATAAAATGAGAGATTTTTCCTAAAATAAATTTTTCACAAAATGAGAGATTTTTTGCAAAGACAATTTCTCACAAATTGAGAGATGTGCTTTATAGAAAATGTCTCTTAAAGTGTTCTGGTGTTTAGCTAAAACTAAAAGATAATAAAGGGCATTTCATTGTCAATATCGTTTTACTATTTTTCAGCATGAATATTTTTTTTATAAATACTCCCATACTAACATATCTTTGTCTGTTTGTTATTTGCGGTTCAATGTTCATGTCAAACTCATACTCTCCCACACAATTGCCACTGGTTCTTGGTAGATTTTTGCAGTCACTTGCCACCCTGCAGACTTCTCTACAGCCATTCCAAAGTTTAGTGTTTAAGATTTTTGCAGAACCTCATACATTTCGTGGGACTTGTATTCGAGAATGTTTAGTATTTTTTTTTTTTATTTTATCTCTAATTTTCTCTACACCACATTTGCTAAAGTCTTGTTGTTTTTTATAATTTCTTTCTATTAGTCTTTTTTATAATAAAGTGTGTCTAGAACTTGGGCGTCTTCTAGCAAAGCCTTATTGTCTTTATCTTTTTTACTGATGTTTTTTTTTTTAATTTTTATCTGTTGCATTCTGTGGATGATTTTCAGTGTAAGCAGGCGACTTTATTCGCATTTTATTTCTTTGTGTGTTGTATTTGATTTTGTTTTGTTTCTAAGCAAATACCACAAAGAATGTCTGTTTCTATAACTCACATTATCATTTATATATGTACAATAAAAATATGTGCACAGACATTGAGCTTTGCTCTTGCCCTATTTACGAGTTTAAATTAAATTCTGTTTGATTTTATCAATTCTACGAATTTTATAAATTTAATATTAATCACTAAAGATTGATTAGTTTTCAATTAAGGATTCAACTAAAAACTTATATAATTTTGTACAGCAACAGCAGAAGAAGAGGGGTCTTTCTTCATGGGGACATATGTATGTCATTCATGGCTTTCAGCACTTAAACTAAAATTATTTTGTTTATTATTTTCAAATTCCACTTAAATAATTAGAAAAAGTGTGAAATATAAAAGGATGTATCTCGGTAACTTTAGTAAAGAATTCCTTATAAATTTTCTTTTCATTCTTCATAAGATGCTAATACTCCAATAGCAAGTGCTGAACAGAGCCCAGACTTTAATAATTATAAGACTAAGGATTTCCTTGAGGGATTTCTCCATCTATTAACATTTATATAGAAAAAAAATTTCTACGACAAATTTGCTTAGAATTCTTCTGAAAATCCCCTTTACAATTTTGTATTTTTTGAAACCCTACAAGTCGACCCAATCCAAATTTTTGTATGCAGCTGTTGATAAGTAATTGGAAATTACTAATTATTAATAGATATTTTATTGCTTGTGAGATCTATTAAAAAATTTAAATTTACTATTACAGAAAAACAGCTCTAGTATTTCAAAAAATATTTTCTAATACTGTAGTTAAAATACCCCATAGTAGAAGGTTCAGAAAGCCTACACCAAGGTCATGATAAGGGGAATTTCGCGAAATTCAAGAATAAGTAAATCTGACGTTATCTAAGCGAACTTTTTCGCGCCGTTTGTTGGAAGATAGGTTTCATGGAAGAGCAGTACTCAAAAAGCCACCTCTAACTAAAGTTCAAAGAAAACTTCGTGTATAATTTGCCAGACTTGACGGCTAATCAGTGGAAATATGTGCTTTGGTGTAACCAAACAAAAATATGTGAGAAGTTCCATTTCTTAATATGTTTCACGCGTAGTGAAGTATAGTATAGGGTCTATTATGGTATGTGGATGTTGATCCAATTCACAGAACTTATGGTATTTCAATTACGGAGAAATATGTGGAAATTCCAAACGATGTAATGCTGCCGTGGCCTGAGGAGAATTTGCCTGTTCTATGGCAATTCCAACAAGACAATGATACGAAGCACAAGGCAAAGCTTACCAAAAAATATTTTCTGGACAATTCCATCAATGTTCTGGAATGGCATTCAACCGGCGTACACCTAAACCCCACCGAACACTTGTGGGATAACGTCAAAAGCGTAGTAGGGTTTAAAAAAACAATATGCATACAATCTTCAAGTGACTTGTCAACTTCTCATATCATCAAAGCGCATTTGATGTGAGTCTGTAATAAAACAAGAGGTTTTGCAACAAAATATTGACTAAAATTTCAATTTAACGTTTTCAATTAGCTGTCGCAGTGAAATTGAAGAAAATTAATTTAAATGTCTAAAATATAATTAAGGTTGAATAATTTCTTAAATAACTTTTTCCATTTGTTAACTATACAATATACTAAAAAAATATGTTCAGATATATGAAAAAACTATTAAATCCGAAATGTTTTTGACATTATTATACCCTACATAGTACGGAGGGTATATTGGATTTCTTCTGGTGTTAATAACGTTCAAAAATAATAGCCAAATAGTTAACTTAAATTAAATCGATCGAATCAGAATCACTTTCTGAACCATTAAACGATGTCCGTCCATCCGTCTGTCTGTTTGGTTGGCTGGCTGTTTAAAACTTGTAACCATGTAAACAGCTCGCAATTTTGAAGATATTTAGAAAAATTTTAGTATGAGAATTTTATTTTTCTCAAAGACGATTCATAAATATGCTCCATATAAACACAAATCATTGGGCTCAATTTTATGATGAACGGTCTATAATTAGTCATAACTCCCATATAAGGTCCACTTCCAAAAATCACTTTAACGACCATAAATTTCTTAATAATAAAATATTCAACACAAATAAATTTCATATAAACCAATACTTCGCTTTGCGTCGTTTCGTTTTGCGTTTCTTTCAAGTTGCTTTGCTGCTTAATTAGTACTAATTTTCACTGTGCGTCGTTAGATTTTCGATGTTGCGTTATTTCGGGTTCGAATCTTTATTTTTTTTTTTTTTGTAATTTTTGCAAAATCTACAACATCATTAAAGGGTGCTGTAGCTTAATTGGTAATCGCATTTGATCATTAAGCATGAGTTGGTATTTGTAGCCCGGGTTCGATTCCCAGCCGCTGCCAATCAAACAACATTAGTTTCTGATAATTATTAGTTTTCTTCTATCTGTCATAACTAATATTTATCACAGCGCCCTCCTTCGGTGGTATAGCACTCAAACACCACCGAAGTAAAATAATTATATAAAGGCTATAAAATCAAGTTTTAACATTAATGCGCCTACTCACCACCAGAGGCGCTGCAATTTTGCAGCATAACATAACACGCAATTGCAGAGTTATGATATAAAAGCTTTCTTCTTTCACCACCTTTACTTCTTCAACTCTCCCCTTTCTAAAGAAAGCAACGCAATTATACTGGGCATATTAATTGCCTGAGTGTTATTTCTCTTAAAAAAAAAAAAAAAAAAAAAAAAAAAAAAAAAAAAAAAAAAAAAAAAAACGATGACCCGTACAAGAAGTGCTTTGATGATAAAATTCGAGTCCTTGTTTTTTGTTTGGATTCAAAATAAAGTTGCGCAGAGAATACCATTAAGTAAAATAGTATTTCAGACAAAATCCAAAAGCTTATTAGATGATATAAAAAGTCTAACGATAACGCTAGTGGTAGTAATACAGACAATTGTTACAAGGAAATTTATTTTACGTTGAAAAAATGCTGTTCAGAAAATTCTTTTGTTAAAGAAAGCCTACGACTTAGTATTTGCGTAACCCTAGAACCTATCTTCGATCTTTACATGATTTGCTATAGAAAATCTTGATTCACTTTGCGTCGTTTCAATTTGCGTCGTGTTTTTTTTTTAGAACGTAACCTTGACTCAAAGTGAGGTATTGGTGTACACAGAAATCAATGTAAAATCGGTCCATAATTAGTAAAAGGTCCCATATAATCTGTCTTCTGAAAATCACTTTAACAACCATAAATCTTTAATGCAAATAATTTTTAAGTGCTTAGAAGCAAGCTACTATCGCTCGCATTTCTGAAAAACTGTTTTTAATTGCATACTCGGTGTAGGGTATTATATGGTCGGCCTTAACCAACTATACTTTCGTATTTGTTTTTTTTTTTTTTTGGTAGCAAAATGTATCAAATTAGTTGTCATCAGTTGTGTATATTTGCATGCCATTAATACCAATAGAGTGATGATAAATGTGATGTTGAAAATGTAGGCAAAAGTTGTAGATCAGTTGTATGTATGCAAAAGTCATACTACTTAATTTTGTGACCATCAGTTCATATTAATTATAGCATCCTTAAAGACTTGACTTGATTTACAAAATCAAGGGCTTTGATTTCAACCATAAATAGATATAAAAATTTCACCCTTTTTTACACAAGACAATTAATGCATAAAAATTTAATGTTTAAAAATGTTATTACGAATAAGTAATAAGTTTTTAATGTTTTTACACAAATCAGCATTAATTTAATAGAAATTTATAAGTTGTTGTTTGTTTAATAATACGCTTCCCATAAAAAAAACTTTTAAAAACACCACAATCCTAAAACAAACCCAATTTCTACCAGAAAAAAAAACTTTAAAATTAATTACCCACTTTACCTTTAGCCCCCAAAACATAGTACCTAACTACCACCAGGATTATTCAATTTTAAAATAAATTTCCTGCCAATAAAACTACTTGTAATATTTTGTCCTTAAGTTTCCCAAAAAAAAAAAAAAAAAAAAAAAAACAGCAATAAGAAATATAATCAAAATATCTTAAGTGTATTTATCTTTAATCTCTACATAAACTAATAATATTTTGTAACTTTATCCCAAAAAATGACCACAGAAAACAAATACAAATACAAAAATTTATAAATCACAAATTTCTGGTAATTTTTATACATACATGTATAGAAACATGTCTATGTACATATACCAAGTAATACAGTTGCACGTAGCAATGTGTTGGACTAGTAGTAATCCCTTTATAAGATTGCATGATTCTTAATATACCAAGGCAAACATGATTTAATACAATTAGTAAAAGTAAAGTAAAGGAGCATAAGTGTAAATAAGGAAGCTGAAAAAGCCAAAAAGTAAAATACATCCAAGCAAATAAACCTACATAACACACTTACAAACAAATTTAGTTAAGAGTGACATAAACACAGACATGTTTTTAAGGAAACACAGTGCTGAAAAAAATAATAAGAACTGCTTCCTAATTTTCAGTGATGAGAAGAAAAAAAACATGATTAAACCATTTGGCTTATATTTTCAACTACCTTTAGTAGAGAAAATTCAATTCAAACAAGTAAGAAAGTATAGTCGGTCACGCCCGACCATATAATACCCTACAACCAGTTAATGTGCAAAAACAGAATTTTTGAAATTCGCACAAAATCATCTGAAATAACAGGTGTTGATATAAACCTTATTTCAAGGTTTAAAACAATTATCGAAGTACTTGCGTGCAGTAAACAAATTAATGCTAAAAAATTTGGTGATAATGCCAAGGAAACTGCACGAATATACGAGTACATATACTCGTAATACCAAATATCATTGGCGACAACAGTCTGCAACAAATCACAAACATCGTTATCATGGAGATGATGTAATTAAGCATCATTTAGTACCACTTGGAGATCTACCAGAGGAAGCTCAGGACAAAATTAATAAAGACTACATATTTTATAGAGAGCACAATACCAGCAAAACATCACGAAATTTAACAAATTAAAATTTATTTAATATATTATTGGCAACGTCAGATCCGCTCACCTTTAGCATTCGAAATCAATGGAAAATAGAACATCAGGACTTAGATGAAGAAGCAAAAGGGCTGCTAGAGGACAGAAACAATACAGAACTCAATATGGAATATTTGCAGGCAATTCTTCAACCAAATGAATAATAATTATAATTTTCTTTTATTGTTATTTAAGTAAAAAAACATTTTTGTCTTTATTGGTCTTTAAATAAAAAAAGGAAATAAACAGTTAAACTCCGGTTCTAATGGAACCTATTGAAGAATTGCTTAAGTATAAAGGATACCTGTTTACAAAATTATACTGGATATTTTAAAAATGTTTTTTTTATGTGCATGTGCCCTTTTTATAGTAAAATCAGATTTAACAAAAAGATCAAAAAGTTCGACTTTGACCTTAAATTTGTCATCAACTACTGAACCGATTTTCGTGGCTGTATTCATAGTCCATACAAAGCGTCAATTGAGGTTTCATTTATAATCCTAATAAATTATGAATTATCGCTGTCTTTATAGTTTTAATCTTGGCTATATTTAAAGTCATATTAAAGCGTCAGTCGTGACTCTACTTATAGTGTCAATTTTAAAATTTTTATAGTCTGAATAAAGCAGTGATGTATTGATGAGAAATTTTGCCCAGCAAACATAATGTCAAACGTTTAAAATAAGAAAAAAAGACAGAGTGTTTGTCAGATTTAAACAACTTATTGAATGAATATAATTGAAATTGTAAGAAAAAGAAATCAATAAACATGGGGATCATTGTGGCCTTGCCTACTCGCTCCTGGTTACATACCTGTTAAAAGGCCTACGTGAGAAGGGAAATTGGAAGGTTACCAACTAATGTCTCATACAAGGCATAATTAAAGGTCTGTTAAATTAATAATACCATTGAGGATAGTAAAAGACAGGATTTTAAAGAAAAGAAGAATTTAAATTAATTTTAAATTAATAAATAAAAACTCACATGTATATAAAATAGGGTGGCCCCAAAATAAAGTTGCGGATGTTCCCGACTAATATGAAAATTTGATTAATTTTAAGACTACGTTTCTCAAATTTTTTGTCCTGAGGTCAATATTTGGTGAGCTGGATCAAAGGATAAAAAGGTCCTTTTTAGAAGTTTTTTGATTTTTTTCACATTTCTTCCAAAGGAACTACATATATGTAAATTTGGTGTCACATGAAAGGTCTTTGAGAGGTGCATTCAAAGGGTTATCAAAAATTAAATTTTTTTTTTTAATCAAAAATTTGCAAAATTTCAGACAAAATTTTATTTTTTTTTTATTTTTTCATAGAATTTACTTAAATAAATAGTTGAAATTTCTTGATTATAAACATCATGCAATTTAACCCAAATGGTTTTTCTCCTTTTTTAGCTTATAAAATTTACGTTATTTTTATACCCCTTACATTAACGAATTGAGCTAACAAAGATTGTCAGATAGGAAAGAATTTAGGTTTAAAAAAAAAGAATTAATAAAAATTTAAATAGATAGAATTTAAAAAAACGGGAAAACCCATTTGAATTAAATTGCATGATGTTTATAATCAAGATCCAGTTCACCAAATATTGACCCCAAGACAAAAAAAAAATTGAAAAACGTAGTCTTAAAATGAATCAAATTTTCATATTAGTCGGGAACATCGATACCTTATTTTTGTCCACACAAACGGGGCCACCCTAATATACATATATGTGAAGTACTGCTTTATGCGTACTTTCCACCGCAAACTTTCATAAAAGACTAACCCCCTTATTCAGAAACGATTATTAAATTTAACAAACGTTGATTAAGACAGATTTGCATATAAAAATTTGCTTAATAAACGTTTGTTAAATTTAATAATCGTTTTTGAATAAGGGGGTAAATTTATAGACGTTCTCTTTATTCATTTTTATTACTCGCATAACAAAGTCAGTAAAATAATTTTTGTTGTTGTAATGACAATTGCAGAGGCGTTTGTAGAGAAAAAAAAACTATGATTTTTATTATTTTACTTGCTTGTTCGAAAATTGTATATTTTTCCTTAGCAACTTTTCTTTTGAGAACGATTTATCGAGAGTTTTTTTTTTAATTTCAATTTGATGACAACTCTGATTTTTTTAAATTTACAGATGTTCTTTACATCTTATTAAATGTGTGAATGAAATATCCACTAAATTTCTACATCAAGTTTATACAGAAATGCCAGTGTTGTTTTCTATTAGAAAACTAATTAAAATCCTAAAGCGGTAGCAAATATAATATTTTTATTCTCTTGTTATTTTTTTTTCTGTATACAGTAACTCTAATTTGAACAAATTCCGAGGAAAATAATGCAAATTACGTTTTTGATTATATAACCGGCTAAGGAAACACACATACCTAATGTTTCTTTGTCATCATTTATCTACACAAAATCCTAAATTGTTTCAAAAGACACAAGATCTTACGCCGTACTTAAAAACCTCGTCTGGAAAGGCTTTACCCAAATCTGTGTCTTAGTTAGGGACAACCTCTGGAGAGAGCAGCAAAAAACAGTGTATTTATACCATCAATCTCTCATCAATTAAGAATAATTTTATAATCCTAATAACATTTAAAATGTTTAAAGTAATGTTAATTATGGGAAACCTGAAGTAATTTTAAATCACAACATTAAGAGGAATTCCGTCCTGCAATTTCTCGATTCAAACTCAAGATTGAAAAATTCAAGTAGACGTAGTAGGGAAATATGTGAAACTTACTAACTGTTTCCAGTTTCAGCTAATTGAACTATATGAAGCTATTGTTAAAGGAAATTTAAAGCGGACTGCTAACGACGTTCTTGGCAATAACATTTGTTTAATAATTTGGAATAATTATGCAGCATATGTATCAAAATAAAAACACGTTTTTTTTAAGAGACAATTAATTTTACTTTCGTGTTTCAGCTTTTATTAATTGCATATTCAAAGTATTAAATTGGCCGGATTTTATGTGAACATTCTAAATTATCTCAGTCCTTATTCAATGGGAAGTATTGTGCTGAGAATAAAACCAACTAACAATCAAGACTTCTATTAAAACTTAAATAGGAATAATTTAATTTTCATATCCACTGTATTTACAAAGTTATGCAAATCAGTGTGTATGTATATGTGTATTTTTGTGATTTCCACACATACAGAGAAAAAAAAACAATTAATCACAACGTGTTTTGAATATCGAAATAGTTGAAACGTGATTTTGGGTTTATACAAAAGTATGTTCCCTAAATAGTTTTTAACTTTTGTTTTGGGTTTGTATTTTTTCTGTTGTTGTGCAAAAGTCATTGTACTTGTCTATATTAAGCAACATAATAGAAATAAGATATTAAAAAACCATATGTTAAATTTTGTAAATGTATTTGTTAAAGTGATAGACATGTTTTTTTTTCTTGAGATATACATATATACTTATGTATAAATTTAAATATATGACAATGTCAATGTATTTTTCTGTGTGATTTTGGAAGAGTATGAACTTAAAATGACTTTTCCAAAAGGATAATTAGATTACATGCAAATTAAATGCACTGCAGGGAATTTATGCAACAAACCATGCATTCAAATAACATAACCGCCAAGCAGTAATATCAACCCTTCCAAAAAATCATATATTTGAAAAAAATTCAATTTCTCGTATGTGTTTTGCATTTTTTAACCCTTAGCGGAGATTTTGCAACATAACAGGGGTATATAATTAAAAGATAGTTAATTAATTCAATTATGCTGTAATTGCATTTAGAAATTTATAGTAGATATATTTTGATTTTGTCAATAGAGTGGTTCATTTTATTAAAGAATTTTGTTTATAATTTTACAAGAACTACAACTTAACGTTAATATTGTTAAAACCTAAAACTTAAAGAGCCCAATATATATTTAGCATTATTGTTTTGAAAATGTATGACTAGAATTTGACAAAATATTATGATCGGACTAAAAAAAGCAACACAGTGAACAAAATACTAAAAGGGCGGTAATTGTAGGCGTGGCAAAAAAAAATAAAAACAATATTTCTGAAATTGTTATTACATTATCTTTAGTTCTAGGGGTGACTGACACAATTTTTTTTTGTATGGAAGGCGAACCACTCTAGAGCCCATGTCCCAACAGAACATATAAATTAAGTCAGAATCACTTTCTAAACATATTCAACGATGTCAGTTTCAATGAACTCGATGACGATAACGTATTATCCTCCTTTAAAAAAAATAATGATCACAGATTATTCTGCTTTTTTCAATGTAATTTGCAGATTTTAGTTGCAAACTAGATTGGTCACAGATTAACCTTCTTTCAAAATTTCTATTGCCATTAATGAATCAAGATCATTTTTTATAATTCCATATAAAATATCGATTTTTGTTGCGAAATATAAGTGATTGCAGATTATACTTCTTTTTGTGGAAAACACACATACATAACGTGTATGTATTATACTTTAAGGACTTTAATCTTATAGTGACGTCTGTAAGTGACATTTAAGTGCTTTTCGGAAATGTACTTTTTATGGGGGCTATGGTTAAGACTTATCATCCTAAAATTTAGTACGCTGATTTATATGTATTTGGTTTACTTCTGTAGAATGTCGACTTCATAGTGATATTTTTAAAAGTTCTATAAACATTTACGTTATTTTCGGAAGTTGAGTTTTAATAGGATTTATGGACAAATATGGACTGACTCCAACAAAATAACGTGTTGTGATTTATCTTTACGTGAAACTAATATTTGCGGAATTTTGCTTTTCTAAAGCCATTTGTGTACCATAAAGCCATATTCCGTGAAGAAATTGATATGAGAGCTATGAGAAATTGTGGAATAATTCTCACCACAGAACTTGTGTGCAAAATTTCCTAATATTATCTGCTTTAAATTTGAAAAAATTTGCAAAAAGCTTAAAAATATCGAGCTTGTCTATAGATCGAATTCTACTGGATTGAATTTGCCCAACTTCAATGCAAAATAAGGAATGTTTGGGATCTCTATCGTGCCTTTAATAAAAGGACAGACGGCGGACGGACATGGCTAGATCGTCTTAGCACCATATAAGAGCACACAATATACATATGTATATACTTTTTGGTTATATGAGCAATATTTCGATGTGTTATAAATGGAACAAATGGACAAACTTTTAATCAAATATGAATATCCATAAAAATACTTAACTCATACGTTACGCATATACAGCAGGAAATACGATATGGACAATTTTGGTTGCCCTGATCATCAACATTTTCTATGTTATTAGTTTGTAGTAACTACAGTCGTCTTGACATGCTCAAAACTTACAATTTCTCTTTCGAAATCAAATCCAAAACCATTCAATAACTTCTTACAAAATAATAAAGATTTGATACCGTTTCTTTCTGTTTTTTAATTCCTAAAGTCCTAAATCAAAAACATTTATGGCTAAATTCAAAGTCTTTAGTTAGCTAATGACAAAGGCTTAACTAATGATTCTTTATTCGCAATGCTTAGTTTGCCATAAGAATACCAAGTAATAGTTAAACAATAGTTAGTATTTTAGTTTACCAATGGTTAACTAATGACCGAGAATTCGGCCATAAAAGATTTGCTTTGATTATTATTTTCATATTTGTTGAAAGCTATTTAAAGATTAAAGGATGCTCTTTATCTTTAAGTATTTGCTGGCTTTTCATATAATTTAATATTATAATTTCAATCGGCGACACTTCAGAACAAAAACTATAATAAAACTTTAGTTATAGGCTTTAACACAAAAGTGTAAGGCTTGATGCATTTATATTTTATTATTATAGCTTTATTAAATGAAACATTAAAAACACACTTTTATTAAAGCTACTTGAAGTCATTAAAGTTGCCATAAAATCTCTCGTTAATACATATAGTAAAAGTAAAAAAAGTAGAACAAAATCAAACAAATGAAAAAATGTTTAACAATTAAAGAAATCTCTCTACAATGGATTAAATAATTGTCTAAAGAAGGGGTATAACCTCAGTTAGAAAAGCAGTTTCCATTAAATGAAATGAATACTTTATTGATCCTTAATAATGCCTCTTGATAATAATAAGGTATTGAAATGATCTCAGTTATATTACGCTTTTCCAAAAAATTAAAAAAAAACCTTAAAACTAAAATGTCAATAAACAAATCATTTTTTCTTTTAAAAGATAAGAAAATGAACCTGAAAACTAAAAATAAACTCTTTTGGCATTTGACATTTTCTGTTCAGTACAAACACATTAAAAGAAGCCAATAAAAGATCGCTTTAGGATGAATTTTAAAATTGATTTTGTTTATGTTTTAATGTCGCGTTCCTGTAACTAAATTATTGTTTATCAATGCTGCGCTATCATTTTAGTCAACGATCTGAAAATGTAAGTAAAAGATTGTTACTTTTGACTTTCCAATTGTGTCGCGTTCGCTATTATAAAGATTTGGCAAAAAGGCTTTACAGTACATTCGCGAAAATATGAACACCCCAAACTATTAACATTTTTTCTCTGCCACTGACTACTCCAAAATATGAACTGTGTACAACAGCTTTAAAATATTAACATTTTTCTCTTATTTCGAAACGGATTTCAGTTACATAATATGCATAAAAATTAGGAGAAGCCCCGAGCTATTCCCATTTGAATGTCAAATCTCAATGCTCAAATAAATAAGAGCACTTTTTAGTTAGTTTTTATTAGTTATTATTTAGTTATAAATCTCTAACTTTAAAGGAAAAAAATATGAAGTTTTGAAGAATTTACAAGTACAGTGTTACAAATTTAGCAAAGAAATATGGAGTGACAAAGTCCACAGTATCTGGAATAAAAAATAATAAATATGCAATTTCAAAATGTGTGAACAATACATACATCGGACCTAAAAAACGAAAAACTATGCGCCCGTCTGAGTATCCATAAATGAAAAAATCATTGTATAAATGGTTTATGTGTATGTGGGATAAGAAATTACCCATCAGCGGACTAATATTGAAGGACAAGGCCGAGGAGCTTCATTATAATATTAAGGAAAATAACGCGGACTTCAACGCGAGTGATGGATGGCTGCAGAATTTCAGAAAGATATTCGGCGTTAGATTACTCCAAATTTCTGGAGAGAAACTTTCTTCTCAATCGATCTTTATAACGCCGATGAAACGGGTTTATATTGGAAAATTTTATCAACCAAAACATACGTGTCATCTCAGGAAAAATCAGCCCCAGGTACAAAGACTGAAAAACAAAGAATTACTTTCCTGTGCTGTGCAAATACTACGGAATCTCATCAGCTCAAACTTAAAATAAAACAAAACATTAAACTATTTAAATTACTTTAGCTGGTAAGTAAATGACTTGGTTTTATTAAAATTTTGTGCAGAGGTTAGAACGCAAAGAATTCGGATGAGAGAATGTGGTGATTCTCGAAACATGTAAATTCAACCCAAGTTCAATCCCCAGCTTCATGTTGTAAAACAATTCCTTCAGTAAAAATAATTTAATGAAAATTAAATTTAATGAACTCGAGCCCGACTAAATAAATATCAAAAAATTTAAAATTATCAGTTCGAATACAAAAATAATAATTATTTTGTGCCATTTGTATTTACAATCCCAAAAATTTCATTAGTTCATATTATCGCGAGTGCACTGTAGTTTGTCAAGCAATTTGCAGCTATGGTCTGCAACTCTTTAATTATAATTTCCGGTGTTTATATAAAATAATTTACTGCATTTTGCTGTTATTAGATTTTACTACTCTTCAGAAAAGCTTTGTTCCAATTTAACTGCCTGTTATAATGACTTTAATAACACATTTATGTTTAGATCTCATAAATAATAATGTGTTCATGCAAATGTCTAGAAAGTAAGTAGATATATAACTAACATGACCAGACGGTTTTTATAAAAAAGCGGGATATTAAAGATGAAAATGCGGGATTTGGAAGTAAATATTATGAATAAGCGGGATTTTGAAATTATGATATGAAAAAAGCGGGTGTTTTAAATTAATTGCATATTTATAATTAACTTTAAAAAGTTTTTTTTTACAAAATCATTAATTCTAGAACTAGCTAAATCAGAATCACTGCAGAATATTTATTGATAGCCTTTTAACAAAAATGTGCTACAAAAACTAGATCAAATGAATACTTTGTTTCAGATTAAAGCCAAATTTGATTATCGAATGGTATTCTTTTAAAAATAAAACCTTACTGAAGGTTTATGCAAACCAATACATAGTTTAAAATCAAGCGGATACATGATGGAATTAAAAATAAAAGAATTTTTCTTACTTAATTTTTACTTACTTAAATTGTAGCGCTCAAAGTTACCAATTGCTTGCAAAATTGATTGGTAGAAAATTCTACTTCTAAGTTGTTGATCTCAAGCATTCCACTATTTAAAAAAAAATAACATTTAAGAACCAGTTCTAGTTCATTTTAAGCAAGAGGCATAGATGTTTTGAACACGGGCCAAGATTTTAGCTTGAAAGCTTGAAGCTTGAAAATAATTCCTTTTAACATGTAAATTAACAATCATTTGGCATTTTCTTGTTTTTTATCTGATTTCAAAGAAAATTTTAATTTCTAAAAAGTTTTTAAAAAACATGCAAGCGTGTGCTCTTATAATATTCAAATTAAACGCATTTGAAAATTAATATTTCAAAATATTGTTCGGGTTGAAAATATCCTCAAATGCACTTTATTTTTTAAACAGCAAAATTTTGCGGTCAAAAAAATGTACTATAAATCATATGTTCTAAAATGCCAAAACGAAAAGCTTGTACTATGTCCTGAAAGAAATGTGGACCTGTAAAAATGCCATTTGAAAAAAAACTTTCTCATTTTTTGATAATTACTGTATCTTTTTTTTACTTCAAGCAAATTAAATTCAAATGTTAAATTTTATCATATTTTTTAATTTTTATATTTTCTTTAAAATTAACAAAAAAAAAAAAAACTAAATTAGTAAAAATCGGGATTGTAGTTTAAAAAACGGGTTGTAAAAATCTTGACAGGATGAGCTTTAAAAAAATGAGATAATCCCGTGATTATTACATGATCACTTCTAAGTAACGCAGACGGTATGTTGTAGTCATTGAAATGTAAGTGCAAG
This sequence comes from Bellardia bayeri, assembly GCA_950370525.1. Lineage (NCBI taxonomy): Eukaryota > Metazoa > Arthropoda > Insecta > Diptera > Calliphoridae > Bellardia > Bellardia bayeri. The sequence goes on from OX493266.1 coordinate 82,365,280, forward strand.
TCATCAACAAGTTTTTGCTGAGTTGCTTTCAAATTACCAGAATTCAGAAGATATTAAAGATAACAAAGTTTCAATATAATATTTTTCAATAACAAACTAATTTACTGCAATATGTTAAAACTTCGAAATCATTAGATTTTATTTACGGTTTGCCAAATTTTGTAAGACAAAAAGAATGACAAAGTATATGAATTCCACTTTCATCTATAGATATTTAAAATAAACAACTTTTTTTGCTTTAAAAAATTCAATAAGTTTGATTTTTAGTTAAATATTTGAAAAAGAAAAAAATAATAAACTTTTATTTGAAAATTTTCGTAAATAACAAGTCACTTTTAACATACAGTCTACAGTTTAGGGGTTAATAACTTTAGCTGCAGGCAAAATAACTTTCCATATGCTAGCGAAAACAAAGTAAAATAATTTGGTGTTAAAGTTCAACAATACGGCAAAGAAAATTATTTCAAATATTTACTTTCAATAAACAACAGACAGCTATGAATAAATAATTACCTTCAGATAACAAAGTTGTGTAACAAATATAAGCTTTTGTTTAATTAAACTGTAAGTTAATATTCTCAATTTTCCACAAATAGTCAGTATGTATTTTTAATATTTCCAAATAAACTTCAATATTTTTTATATTAATTTACACAACAATTTTAGGCTTTAAATTTGTCAGGCTTTTAGGTTTTCTGAAACACCTTTAGGCACTTATTGAAATATTTTTGCACGTTATTTTTGCTTAAAACAAAATTTACACATATGTATGTAGATATTTCTTTTGTTTTAATTAAATATTTTCTTAAAATTTCCTTTTTTTAAAGACATTTAGTGTAATTTAAAGCAACATTTATTTAGTCTTTTAATTGTAGGAGCTAAATGTAAACTGTCTTGGAACGCGTCAACTAAACAACTGAGTTCAGGCAAAGTCGGTTATTAGAAGCTTACAAAATGCAGTCAATATTCAGCGGGATGCCTTAAATATTCATGATTCATGTTTGTTGCTGTATTTACTTTATTGTATGTAGTGTTTTTGCCCGTTTTTGTTTGAAAAAAAAAATAACAACAATTCTGCCACTGCTGTTTCTACAATATGTTGCATGCAGATACTTTCATCGATGCTCATCATGCAGATGTTGGCGATAATCATAAAGGGGTTTTTTTGTTGATGATAATTAAGTTTTCTTAATGATGACACTATTATCTAGCAGTAGGTGCATTCAACCATCATCCACAATATGTCCAAGGGTATGGAATAAATGTTGTGCACACGATGTTACATGTGATTGCGAAACATTTCAGCAGTATGTGATGCAACGAACAGTATATTGCCACATTTACGAAGTCAAGTTTAAAAGCAAAACGATATCAAACGACCATGTTCCACCAAGTCCTCCTTTTTCATCGCATGAAGTTCTAAAAATGTAGCATACATTATGACTCTAAACATACACTCGCACTCATTCACACACAATTACATATTGTGGCACAATCTCTTCCATATGCAGTATTTGTAATAAAAACAAAATTGCACTGATAAATTGCACAAGTTTTGCAAAATAAAAAACTAAACAAAACAACACAAAAAACTATAACTATTTAAAGAACTCTTTCCACTGCCAACAGCGAACAACATTGCGACATATCCGTTTCCGGTAGACGTCACCTTCCTTACATTCTCTAAACAAAATACACGTACACTTGACTTCTCTAAACACTTCAAACCACTGCATACTTTTCGTACCAAATAAAAAAAAAATAACATTCGTTTTTTTCTTCTATACTGTGGCACATGCAACAGGCACCTCTAACTGTTGCGCTTTCTCTAGGGGAATTTTAGGTTCGTTTACATATTGTGTGTTTTTGCGAGAAACAATTTTTAAATAAAAACAATTTTTATATAATATGTTTTGCTCTCACTGTCTTTTGGTGGGTCTCTTTGTGTTTGTATGATTTCCAGGGGTAATTTTGTATTTGTTGTACCTGTTGCCATTTCATTTTAATTTGTTTTTTTTTTTTTTGTAATTTTGCACTGTTACGTACTAGTGTTTCTAAAGCTGCACCCAGTTTTTCTATGTGTTAGTGCACAACATTTTTACGCTCACTTATACACTTGCAGTAGTCAACAATTAACTCTCTTATGTTGCTCTCAGAGAAACATTGGTTGGTTTATAGTGTTGAGAAGTGATTCAATTAGAATGTAATGGTTCAATTAGACACGAAACTAGTCACGTGAAATAAGAAAAGTTCCAACTTTAGCATGAAGTTGTCTTTGAGAAAGCAAATTGGCAGTCTTATCGAAATCTGCCCTTGCAACTAATATTAATGGTTTTAATAACCTAAAAAAATTAAGATATATTTTTTCTAAGTTTAGTTACTTTTAGCTACATTTTCTCATTAAGTGAAGGTTTGTAATACAAACAAATTAAAAGACCACAATTAATGATTAACATAACATTTTAATATGATTTTTTGTATGTTCCAAAGTCTCGTTCTTGTACTTAGATCATGGTTTTTTTGTCGGAACCCATTGATGCTTATAGTCAAGTGGCTGGAAATTCTAATTTAAATCAAAATGTAGGGGCTTTAACTGATAACAAGTAAGAGTATTATATTCAATTGTGCCGAAAATGATTTTTCTTTTGCATTTGGTATAAAAACATTTTTGGTAACCTTTGAATTTTTTATTACTACATAAAATCGGTAGCAAATTTTATCGGGAACAAATAGCCATATCACAGAATTTAATTCCGCTCGAAAGTGCAATTAATTCCTTTTTTTGCTTCTATATAAAAAGTAAAACGAAACATTTCAAAGTCTATAAGAAGGGGTCTGATAGTACCTGCTAATTGATTCACTACTAAATTTAATTCTTTTTTTTTTAAGTAAAAGTAATAACTGAAGGATTAGTTTTTGACACTTAAAAAAACAATATACACATTTCTTACATAGTGATTCATTAATTTATGATTGCAGTGAACATCTACTCAATTAGCTAAGTTTTACAAGGCTATCCCACTGTGAAGCATTTCCAAACACTAAACAAAGACGCATATATATTTTGCCTTCAATATCATCTAAAATAATGTAGTATTTCCGCAATTGGCTTTTAAGAAGGCTATACATGTCAAAAACATGTCAAGCAGATGTATATCTTTGTCGCTTTAGAAATTGAAAGTCCTACAGTTCAATCTATATATTAGAATTATTCAAGCTGTGAAAAATTAATACTAGTCTAACATATTTTGAAATTATAAAGTTTTAAGAAATTATTAAGTTTCGCTGATTACTCCTTCTGATTGCTGATTGATCTTGCATATCATTGCCATCACATCTCAGAATTATGTCGTATAGAGGCCACAACTTTATAACTGGCAGGTCTTGTGAGCTTGTTACTTGTATTTTACTTCAACACTTGCAAATTGTCATCCAACTCCTCCGTATCACTTATCTCGTCGACGTCATCGGGTGCTAATATAACATCATCAATTGTATCTGATTATCTTTAAAAGTCTTCTTCCCCATCGGACCAGCTATCAAGAATTTCTTGTAATTCGGAAGAATTTTCTGACCACGATTCATTTTTATACCGCTTATTTATAATTTTTTTTTTTTGTATAAATTTATGTTTTTATGCACTTGTTTTATTGTAAAAAATTCACTTGATTTCACTTTGCGTTATTAAAATAAACTACATGTAAAGAGTTCGACAAGTCTGAAAAAGGAGAAGCAAACTAAAAATCCTACTTTTAGAAAAGAACTACTAAGCTATAGAGTTCAAAGTTGGATTTACTTTTTACGGCGTAATTTTAAATATTTGTAACGCTCTTCGTAGCAATCCAGAACATTTTAAATGTTAATGTAGTGTGTACCGCAACTTCGGATAGTCCAAAAAAAATAATAATTTTGTAAAAAAATAAATAGATTTTTATTTTTACTAAAATAAGAAAAACAAAATTGTTAAAAAATCTTTAAAAAAGTATATCGTAAAGACGGTTGGGTATTTAAATACCCATGTCCTATCTCAGTAATGTGGGGACTTTCAGGTACAATTCTGAAAGTTTCTTCTAAATCGTTCAATCGGTCTATGAGTCGTCCTTAATGGGTTAATGATTATAAAAGAAAATTTTATTTTACATAGTATATTTTTAGGAACTTTTGAAAATGAGTATAAACTTAAAGAAGTTTTACCAAATTTCTATTCTCTATTAACCCATTAATGCCCACAGCGATCTAGAAGAGATAGAAGTCTGAAATTTTAAGACGATGGTTCTAGTGGACTCATATACCAAAAAAAATAAAAAATAATTTCTACCTTGCTCTCATTGGACATTTGAAGCCGTTACGTATATGTAACAGTGGGCTGTACCCAGTACTTTTGAAGCCGTTACGTATATGTAACAGTGCTTTTTGTCGCTACACATTTGTAGACAAAGACAACAGTTTTTATAAAAAATAAAATGCGAATTCATAATTTTTATTAAACTTAAAGAAAAGATTATCAAAATGGAAAGAAAACTCAACTGGTTTGATGTTTTCGTCCAACTCGTCTAGCATTCAGAATAATGGAGTTATATTTTTTCCATATTTAGTACAATATTCGGAATTCATGCGTGGATTTGACCCTTGATACATTTCAAAGTTAATTAAATATCCCAAGGGAGTATTCGAACACCATATTTTGTACCCAAATCGCAGGGGTTTGCCTCTTATAAATTGTTTGCAGCCATGCCGCCCAAAATATTCAACCATCGGTTCATCTCTCCGGGTGGAAATGTTTCAAAAAACGTTTTTTAAGCTGATCCGTATAAGGCCGTAGCTTCCAGATTTTATCATCTGCTTGATGTTTTGAATTATCAATAAAATTTATGCTGCGAAATATTGTGTCAAAACGATTACGTCGCATAGCATCGCAAACCATAGCATTCTGCAAATAACTTTCAGTTGACCAATAACCTCTCTTTGAAGGGTCAAAAGAATAACCAGTGATAATTAGGATTCCAATAAAAACACGCATTTCCTGTACTGTTATCTTCGGGTTGACTTGTTGACAATACACAACATAATTATTACTTTCGTCACATATCATTTGTAATAATTGATCATCGAAAAATATTTCAAATTGTTCGTGTGGGGCTAATTTGGTACAATCAGAATAATCGGGCTCAGGAAACATAATCTGACACTCTACATCAGCATCTTCCTCCCACTAATTATGTGCTCCGCTTAGGGATTTTGACTGTTTTCATTTCGAAAATCTCGCGCGTTTTGTCGCTTTTTTTCGTTGATGGTTTATCAATACGGGCACGAGGAGCCTTAGATGGTGTTTTCTCGATTGGAAAATTTCTATCGTTTGTAACGGTCATTCTTTTTTATGTTGTTCGTCGAACATAAGCAACTCTTTGTTTTAACAATCTATAATTCAAACAAATTATTAAATTATTGTTAAAAAATCTTTATTTGCCATATTGATATTTATAAGAAAAAAAGGCAAATTTCAAATATAAATATAAATAAAATACATAAATTTGTTTACAATTCAATCGTACCATATGGAAAGAAAAAATCCATACAATTACCTAAATATTTGCAAATACTAACGCTTTTCAACACTACAGAGCTCCAGAGAAAGAAAAAGCTGTTGCTTCCTTCAACTTACACACACTCACAAAACCCCCACCCCCTAGCAAAAAATTATTATTCGCAGCACATTAAATAATAGCAATTATCATTAGCAACTTCATTATTAACAATGTTTCTTTAGTTATTGTAACGATTTCCCTAGCAACTGTTGTTCATACCATTAGCAACAGGTAAAGCAACAGTTGAAAAGAAAATTTAACAAGAACGAATTTACAAAAGCAAATAGAGCGAGGCAGGAAAGAGCAAAAACAATTGCAAATGTATAAGTGAGTAAAACTGAAAATTGACTTTATAAACCTTTGACACAACAAAACAATTGAAAGAAAGGAACATGCGCATTATATTATAAACTTTTATTAAACATAAAATTCTTAAATAAGGATTAAATTTGCTAAATTTCTAAGAAATTTTATTTTAAAGGCTTCTTAATAACTATTAGATTGTATGAAAATTCAAATTTTATTGCCAAAATCCTTAAATTTACACCAATTTCTGATATCACTACGCCTCTGCTGGTTTTCCATATGTGTTAGTGACTCTAACAAATACTAGTGCATTTATATTTAACATATACATACACTACTCAGTGTTTATGTACCAGCATTTATTGTGTCTAGTTATTTTACTTGTTGCAAATATTACTCAACTGTTGCATGCAGGTTCGATACCCCTCCTTGAGGTTTCATGGCTTTCCCTATTTTGCTTGTTTCTTTTTTTGTTTTTTTTTTTGCTGTCTTCGGTATTTTATGCACGGATATCCATTTTAAACGTTTTCTAATTATGTTTAGAACAATATAATTTAGTTAGAGATTTAAACAGATTTTTATTTGAAGAAAAACATCAAAGTTTAATATAATTTATTAAATAATTTAAACACTGTTAGTTTGTTATGAGATGTTTAAAAACCAGTAATATTAGTTATAAGTATTGTCAGCTAACAAAGTGAAACAAATATTTATAGCTACAAGGCAAAAACTTTTATTGCCAAATTATGGCTTAAAATGCCAATATAATTACTGTTAACCACTTTTACATTATCATCTGAACTCATAATTTAAAACCATCACAGTACTCGTATATCCTTGGATGTAATGAGAATTATAAATATTTAGTTCGTTTATTTGACCTTTTCTAATATTTAATAGTTTCTTCTTTTTTCAAGCAATAAGGTCAATTGCATTTTATATACAAATATTTTATTTTATTTATATATATTAATTTCCGATATTTCGCTATCACAATGGATAGCTTCTTCAGGGATAATATAAGTTTTGAATTATAAATATTATAAAATACTACCGCTGACCCACAGTGAGGAAAATAAATCTGTAATTTCTAAAGGTTACGTTCGATCGCAATAAAATTTCACATGTCTAGAGAGAAAGTGATGTCGAGCTTAATTTCTTAAGTTTTACCTCATAGGTTCACCAAGATCCAGGATGGATTATACAAATGACATATAATTTACTGAAGAAAAAAACTGCGTTAAAAATACGCCATCTGTAAGGAACAAAGCAAAAACTCATAAAGCCATCAATATCTACTCAAGCCATGTGCTGTTACAGAAGTACATTTAAATAAGTCACTACTTTAATGACATTTAAAACAACTTGTTTTATATAGGAATTATAATAGCTTAATGATCATAAGGACTCGCGGAAGTCTTTATTCTAAAAACTTTAAATCAGTTTAGATACTATTGTTAGATGAACAACTTGTTCAAGATTAACGTGAAGCACCTGCCTGTGGGGCTTATCTTCACGGCGCACTTAAACGCAGGACGAATTCGGCTCGTCACCGCATTGTATGTCCCTGCATGAACATAGCGAATATGTTTTACAAAGAGCATACTTGTATGACCCAGCCAGGAACATACAATTTGCAATTTCTCAATACACGACGGAAAAGATCAATGTAAAAATCACCCTGCTTAAGAGATTGGGCTATCTAATCCCTGCCATCCGTAGCTTAGTCAACTAGCATGGCCTAGGACAACGGAAAGCATAGCACAAACGCAGCATTGCATTGATCATATAAATCCAAGGTCTATGATCTGCGGTTGCCATAGGCCGCATCGAACCAAGTCCAAAGGCGACCAATACAACCTATTGCTACGAAAGCCTTGCTTCCCATACATTTCCTGAGCACCAAGCTAAGTGTCACCACTACTTTCAATGGCTCTGTTGTTTAACCAACTGCCATTCTACCCGCTTTGGATATTAGCCACAGACACTGCGTGGACACCGAAGTGACCTCAACCAATCATCATTTGAGGGACAAGCACCCTAATAATTAAACTAGGGATATGTCCCTGGGCAATAACTGATCCCGCAGTACTAGATGAGACTCTAGTCAGCTGCGAGTCTTCTGGGTGTAAACCAAAGGATACTCTATCCAGTTTCGAACCCTTGCAAGTTCATGGCACCGGTGTCGCCATATCTACCGCGGCATTGGAATTGTATATAGATGATTGTGCACATATACTATTTTCCGCCGTGTGAACAATTAAAGTTTTATTCTGCCTCAAAAAATATTTAAAAAGTACTTTTTATACCCACCAACCAATTTCAGATACCCTGCTTTGAAGTGAGGCAAATACCAAAGAAAGCTTCTGTGTTGATCGAATCAATTATTAGTAGGACGGAGCAAGATTCCCAACCACTTCTTTCTAAATAGTTTTTAACACGTATTTCAACATATGGCCGAGCGTTGTCATGATGGAGTATTACGCTTTAATGTCTGCTTTTTTTACTTTTATTTGGCTTTTTTGACGAATGGGCAGGTTGACCGACGTTCGTAAACAATATTTTCCACTTTGAGTTGTCGTAATTCATTCATTGAAAGATAATTTATTTTAATAGCGTTTATGCATAATTTCACACCTGAAAATCGTCTTTCAAGGTCGATCATCTTCAATTCATATGGCACCAAATTTCCATGCTTTTTGGTGGCATCCTGCTGCACGCAAACGTATTGAAATTGCTGCTTGAGTAGTTCCTAATGATGTTGCATCATTGCTTATTCGTTTTATGAAATTCTTTGTCACTTTTTCATAAAAATAAGGAATTTATTAGAGTATAATAATTTTCCAATTCAGCTAATTTATAAATTAACAAGACAATATAAATACAGAAATAGAAATAATACAAAAAACACAATAGAACTAAAAAAAAATACCAAATTAATAATTTATGTCTCAGAAACTTAAAATATAATTAGACAATGACCGCACTAAAAATGAAAGTACAGCGAGAAGAAAATTCAACAACTGCGTTAATATGCATCACGAAACATATGCACAATGTATAAAATAATAAATAATTTAATGTTTTATTTTGAATCAAAAAATTTACGAAAAAGTATATATTTTTTTTTTAAATATTGTTAACAAAAGTTATTTTTTACTTGTTGATTATACGGAAAAAATAACCTGTGACGTCATGCGAAGAGAGAGGAAATTTTGTTTACATTCTTTTTGCAATAAATTTTATACGTGTACTCGTATGATCTTCCCCTTACCACGATGTGTATTTTGATTCGAAAGCAAAAGCTTTTGAAATACAATATAAAAAGTATTCGAACGATTTTCTTTTCGATTCGAAATACACAATAACCCCCCAGCTTAGCTTTAAGAATTGATTCTTGTAAACTGGACTTACTGTCATTATGCAAAGCTGGACAATAGAAAAATAAATGAACGGTTTCCGCCAATTGCACAATATTTGGCTATTTACTTCTTCTTAAGGTCACACTTGGCAAATATTTGCCAAAAAAGACGTAACCACATATATTTTAATATATATTTTAACACGTTTATTTGTTTAAAAAAAACTTTGTGTATTTAGGCCAAAGCACAACAAATATTTAGTTTTATTTTATTTGATGCTGTTTGATTTTGCAAAACTCTTGTAAGAGTAAATAACGTCAAACAAATTTGCGCTAAAATAAGGGGTTATGCTTTTTTGAGTAAATATTTGCCCAGTGTGACCGTATCTTTAGTAAGGCTTCCGATTAAGCGAACACAGCAGAAGGTATATAACATTTTAGCTTCCTAAAATCTAAATTTTTTTACTCGTTAGCATTTCACCATAAAAATTTTAGCAATTTGGAATACGTATGAGTAGCAGGTACAAAAATAAATAATTAAAGAAGTAATTTTCGCAATGTATTTAGACCCAGAATAAAATAGCTTTGACTTAAGGCAGTTTTGTATTTAATTAATTGTTTTAGTTTCCTCTGGGTATTAAATTCTACATTCGCAATTGTTTTGATGTTTGTTTCAAGTTCAAACTAAATTTACAAGAAACCTTGAATTTTATTCCTTTCAATCATCTGCTTAAAATCATTTAAGATTTCTCTTTACATAAAATTCCTTACAGTATTTATATCAGCTCAACCTTTAAATGTCTGTATTTTCTATATTATAGGAAATTTATATAAATCCATACATAATATTATGCAAAATAGTTCTTTAATTTTTTCTTTTTTTTTCTTTTTGTTTGCAATTGCTTTGAAAACAATTTTATTAGAGACCCATGTTTATGTGTGTGAAGTTTGTGCTTACACACATGTCTATATTGTTGTTGTTGTTGTTGTTTATCCTTTTGGACTTTATCAATAATATCCTCGTGAGATCATACGTATATACATACATATTACTATATATGTATATTTTGATGTACATTTTCTCATTGTACATTTTTTATTATAATTTTTATGCATTTAGAAGTTTTGCTATGTCCACATATTATGTCTGCCAGGATCTATCATTTTTTTTTTGTATTGTACGTAAAATATATTAAAGTAAGAAAAAAAATAATACAAAATTTTTTGTAGTTTCTTAAATCAATATTCTTTTTAATGTTAAAGACAGCATTTTTATGTTAAAGATAGTTTAGCAAAAAGCTCAAATTTGTGGATAAAATAAATGTTTCAAGAAAAATTCTTAAAAAAAAGTTCCAAGATTTTATTAGCCCTAAAGTAAAGAAATCAAAATCTTAAGAAAAAAAACTTTATCTACAATAAAAACAACCAGTATTGATAATAACAATAAATGCAAAAAAAAGCAAAAGATATTTTAAGGTACCACATGCTGGGAACATAGAAAGCAAAAATAATTTAACAAAATCCCCTTAAACACTGTACCAAGGGGTGACCTCACACTAGCAACAGAAATAAGGATTATTGAAAAAAATATAGTAAATGTTTGATAATGAGTCAATTGACTTTTTCAATATAAAAATGTTTGTAGGAATTACGATAAAGGCGATAAATAAAATAGTACTTTTTTGGTACTATTAGTAACTTATTGCAAACAAATACAAGGTTTTTTTTAATTGCCAGGCAATTTTTTATGAGCTGTATTGCTTGTGACAACATCTAAAACCGCATGTTCTCCACATTTCTATCATCCAATTTTAGGAAAAATAACTCTGTTATTATGTCGCTATATTAAGCATCAGTTACAGTGTCCATCAAAAAAACAGTAGATTCTTGGATGTGAAGAGAATAATAAAAATGATGACATACTACAGGTGAAACAAGGGAAATAAATCTGTAATTTCTAAACGATAAGTTCGATTATAATAAAATTCCACATGTCTAGCGAGCAAGTGCTGTCTAGTTAAAATTTTAAAGTTTGATCTCATAAGCCCACCAGAGTCTAGGGTAAATGACATAAATGACATATAAGTTACTGAAAAACCACGTTCTAAAAATACGCCTGTTAGTCCCAATTGACACCAAGCAATTTTTATTGAAAAAATTGGTACAATTTTTTCCTTGAAATATCTTTGGTGTTCACACAAAACAATTTTATTGCTTAAATCGCTCCAATTTTTATTTCATAGTGTATACACATATGTATACACATATGTTATACGAATATGAGAGCAACACGAATTTCTAGTACAAGTCTATAAGGAAATCAGCTTAACTTAAAGAATTGCATCGTGTAAATTCAGATTTATAAACCCCGCATCTTTAAGTTACACAACCAATATAACACTACCGTAAAGATCACATACAGCTCTTAATGTTAGAGAAGATTATAGATGTAGCGAAATGTATGGATGAAGGCCGTGACCAATAGATTCAACATGTTGGTCTATCGTATGGAACAACGAATTTTTGTATAAAGGCTTACAAAATCCAATTCATTTAAGAACTGAATTCGCCAGACTTGCATTTGCGGCTAGATTTCAATCAATTGGCTCTACAAAAACTCAATGAAGATTTTTTTGCAGAATTTTTTTTTTAGAGAGGAGGCACTTTTCTAACTTAATGAATGGATAAATAAACAAAATTGACACATTTGGGCTGACGGAAAACGCGAAAAGATTTTTAAATTATCGTTACATCCACAAAAATAACACTGTTTGGTGTAGTTTATTGTACCGATGATTCGGTCCATTTTTCTTTAGAAATGATTTCTCCTATATTTCTAAATCGTGTGATTTCACAGACCTGGATTTTATTCATTATAGTTAAGTGAAGTGAAAAATCTTCATCAATAATAAATTTAACATTTTGAAGCTAAGACCACTCGCGTAATTAGCGAATTACTGGAAAGAATGGACTACCTACCGCGTAGTCGGGGTCATCTTTTGAATGAAATTAGTTTTAAAAGTAAGTAAATGTTAAAGAATCTCTTCTTTTTTCTTTCCATCCAGTTCTATTTTAAGTGGTATATTTAAACTTTAAAAAAAGTCTAAAGCAATTATCCTTTAATAACTATTGCTTTTAAGCGGCTTATCTACATAAAACAAATATCATGCCTTATAAAACCACAATAGAAAAATGTTTAAAACCTATATAAAACCTATACCGAAAATATAAACATAAACTGTTTTTCAGAATTGTATGATATATGTGAATTGTGAACTAGATATTATGGACGGATAGTCCTAAAATAGTGATGGCTGAATTTGCTATATCTACATGTATCCCTCAAAAATAGTTCAACAATTAAAACGTTGTAATCACTCGTGTACTGCTGATCCCTTCTCTAACCGTGAACTGTCAGTTATGGTCGTGACAATTTAAATATTGAAAAGCAATTAAAATAAGCCCATAATGGTCTAAGAGATAACAAAAAACCAATAAACAAAACTACCTTAAAATATACAGTGGCTCACAGCATATTTTATGCAGGGCATTTTTTTTGTTTGTTTTCAAAGCTCCGAAAAAAGAACACTAACTGTAACTAAAAACATAAATTGGTGACATTTAAAAGAAAAAATATTATAGTCTAACAAACAAATATAATTTATTGCAAAAATATACATTTTAATGTATTAAAACCAAAGAAACAAAACATGATTGTTTTTCACGTTAGATCTTGTTTTATGGAGGCACGTCGGGGTTTCGAAAACTTGAAACTACACGATTTAATATTTGATGTGATAGCCTTTATTATCTACAACAGATTTAAGGCGATTTGACATAAATGCGCACCAGTTTTTGGGTAATACTTGTTGATATATTCAACCACACATTCAGTAACGCTTTTTATAAAATCGGTTTTCTTAGAAATTTTATGTTTCCTTGTGCTGATTTCTAAAACTGACCATAAATTTTCGATAACATTAAGGTCTGGCGAGTGTGGTGGCGGTGTCATCAAATGTGGGCAGTTACATATTAACCACGTTTTCACAATACCTACATAATTTCTGCTTTGGATCGTTATTCTGGTAAAATCAAAAATCTGATCTTATAACCAGGTTCTCTGCGCTTTCCAGCAAGTTGTCCTTCAGAATTTGAAGGTACTGAAACTTGTACATGGTTGCTAAAACAAATGTTAAATTTCCAGCTGGCATACAGACCCAAAACCTTGACACTGCCATCACCTTCCTTCACTGTTCTCTTTTTGTGTGCTTTGTTGAATTATGTTTTTGATTTCTTCCAAACATATGACTTGTCGCTGGAACCGAATATTTTAAACGTAGATTCATCGGCAAAGATGCCAAATATTTGCCCAGGTCAGCTTCAACTTTGGCGACCTGTTGTGAAGCTGAGTCCGTAGTATGCTGACTTATTTAAACTTTATTAAATTAAGACTTAACGTTACAAAATCGGTCACACAATTGAACAGAAAATATTGAAAGAAAAACGAAAAACTAATAGTCCGGTATTGGTACTGTAGAAATTGACTTCATAAAATGAGCTGTGTCGTAAAAGAAATAGAATTTTTGGTTTTTTAGTTTCAATATATTGAAATATACTTCCATTTTTACAATAAATGTTTTTTGTTTGTTAAACAATAACATTTTTTCTTTTAAATCACACCAATTTATTTTATTTTTTAATTTTCTTTTTATGTTGCAAAAAATAGCCTGCATAAAATAGGCTGTTAATCAATGTATGCACAAAAATTATTATTTAAAAATTTCTAAATGAAAAGAGACAAAACATAAATTTAAACATAATTTCCAGAGACCTTAAACTCTTCATTTAATTGGTATCCTTAAATTGCATTCAAATTTGATCAGTCTCTTTAGAAAGTACATTAGGTGTCCCTTTCATGTAATAAAACAGAATTTAACATACAAACACTTTAGCGAGCTAAGATGACAATTTCTGAGTTTAAAATACGGCTAACAATTTTATATACATTTCCTACAAAACCTGTTGGAAAGTAAAAAGGAGCGCGTTTAAAAAAGTAACAATTTATTGATACAATTTCTATATACCAATTGTCAACCCTGCTGAACGTTTCGGTGTGTAGAAGGATATGGCATATTTACTTTAACGCAGACACATTGTCTAAACCACAGGTGGTCGCTCATTAAAGAAAAAATCGATGCTCTTAAAATGTTAAATTATTTGAATCAACAACAAACTGGTTTATTTAGCTTAAATTGCTTAGAAACCAAAAACGGAAACACACACACACACACACAGGAGAACAAAACTAAAACAACTTTTCAACAATTTACTTACAAACATTAGCACCAACAACAACTACATAATTGCATATTAATATGTGGGTAATCGTCAGATTTTATGTAAACACACAAACAATTATCCCAACTCACACTCTTATATATCACTCTCTCTCTCTCTCTCTTTCTCGCTTAAATGTGTGTGCATGTGTAAATAAACAACAACCATTTCAACTTTGTAACAAACGTGTGAAGTGTGTTAAACACACTTCATTTCCTATATCCACTGCCCCTGAATCTATAATCAGAAACAGGTATTTCCAGTTTTGTTTTTCACTCTACGATATTTTTGGTTATTAATACTAGCGTGTTTGTTTATTCAAACTTAACTTGTGTTCAAATTAGAAATTTTTCAAATGAAAACACAAAATTTTCTAACTCATCAAACAATTTTATCTATGACATCATTTGTCCTAACTCTTTCCACTCTAGTCTTTGTTCAGTGGTTGGGGGGTTTGATGGTCTTTAGAATTTGCAGTCAATATTCCTAATTGAAACATACTCGTACATGTGCATGTGTTTTTTTACATGCAGCTTGTATTTATTTAAAACTTAATATGTTTACAATGGATTTCTAAATCGTTCGTTTTGTTTAATTAATTACATTTCATGCTTTTAAGATCAAAGGGATTTTGGTTGCTGTATTAAATTCATATACAAATAACTAAACAAACAATAAATGTGTAATAGATCTTTGGAGAAATCTTATAGAGTTTAGAGAAAAAAGGGTAAATTTAAGCTTTGCCACCTTTTTTTGTAGTATTTTGT
Source organism: Bellardia bayeri (assembly GCA_950370525.1). Lineage (NCBI taxonomy): Eukaryota > Metazoa > Arthropoda > Insecta > Diptera > Calliphoridae > Bellardia > Bellardia bayeri. The sequence continues at coordinate 82,380,636 of OX493266.1, forward strand.
TAACAAGTTGTTTTGTTTGCTACATAAATATTTTGAATAGTGAGGGATTATTTAAAGGAATTGAATCTTACAAGTTTTAACCCTGCTGTTAGATTAGGCATATTTGGTCCAAATTTTTATTTGTAATCTCAATAACTTTATGTTTTATTTTTGTACCAAAATTATTTTGAAAATATTAGATATCTACTGTAAAGCTGTACGGAAAAAATTAAAAAGTATCTAATCTTGTATTAGGAACCATTTGGATCAGTGAATGTTTCAATTTAATATAATACAAAACACGAAGCTTTTGTTGCCTTTATTTTTTAAAATATTATTATTTTATTAAAACTGCTATACAACATATACTGCGGTTTGTTTTGTAAATAAACTTTCACAATTGAAACATTTTATGTCAGATTTGAGTCAATAGCTTTACTGAAAACTGTTGTTGTGGTAATCTATTTCGTTTGGAGTTTGCCAAACAAAGTGCAGTCTGTGTCCATAAAATATCGATCTCAGAAAAGAGTATGTATGCGTCCAAAGCAGACATATCCAGCATATTTGCGAATACAATATTTGGGCATCTATTTGTTTTACGCTTTGTTGTGTAGGAGCCAATCATTTGGGCATGAAATATCATAATTTGTTTAAATATCATCGTAATATTTCATCATAATATTATCTTGTTAATCATAATTTGATATTATAACATCATATTATAACCTAATATAATCATAAAATTGTCATACATGATCATATTATGACCCAAGATAATCATATTATAGTTTAAAGTAATCATATTATGATCTAAAGTAATCATATTATGATCTAAATGAATCATATTATGATCTACAATAATCATATTATGATATATAGTAATCATATTATGACCTAAAGTAATAATATTATGATAGTACTTTATCATAGTATAAAATTAATATCATTTTCTTTTTACTACTTATTATATAATGATATTGTAAGTATTATAATATGAATGCAAAATTATGCAGTGGTGCCAGTTGAAACATTATTTCTAATGAAGACGCAATTATTTCAGTATTTTTTATTGCTTATTATTTATATTTTATATAAAAATACATTTAAACTTAGTTCAGAATAAAAAAAATAATTCTTTTTATTTTCTCATTACATTTATTTTTAGTTTTGTTTAATAAAATCTTGTTTTGTGATATTTAAGATTATTTCTTTATTTAGGTCGTTTACACTTCTTTGACTTTTTTGTAATTTAAGCTTTGTTAGACGGTTGTCAGATCTTACAACGTTGTACGAAAAATGTTCAGAAAATGTCTAACCACCGTGTGAACTTAAATTTTTTATCTTCCAACGTTATAAGAAAAAGCATTGACAATTTACCTTTTGCTAACAATTTTTCAATGTCAGTACATTGCTAGCACATTGCTAGATCTGACAACATTGTATGATGTGACATAGCTTTATAGTAATATTTTAAATACGAATTGTTTTTTTTTTAGTTATTGAAACATTTAAATCCAAAAAAATAATCCAATATCGCACAGAGAAACTATTGAACTGAGCATTCTACAAATGGTAAAAACAAAAAATTATTAAAATTAAACATATTTGGTTTGCATTTTAAACATAATATGAGTACAAATATAGAAAATTATCATTTAATGGTTAGTTCTAAGTTTAAATTGTTGTAGATAATATAATATGTTTGAATAGTTATCATTCAATAGTTATGGTAAAAAAATAATTATGTTTCAGTGAACCATATCCAATTTTATAATTGTGATAACAATATAATTATTTATAGTAACTAAATTATCGTTAAAATAACGTTAAAATAACAATTATTTGTGTACCACAACAATATATTGTTACCAAAAACACAGTGTAGTTATTGTAACCATGTCCAAACATGTTTTTTTTTCTGCGTGCAGTATCTGCTCCTCCTAAAACATTAGAAACTGTAGACGACAAGCGTCAAAGTATACCTTTTGTTAAGTTGTAGTAGCAAACAATCTGTGGCTTCTTATTTGCTCCACTGTCGTTAACTGCAGCTGTTTTTATTCTCCAATTCTGTTATATAGCTTATCAGTGTATCAATATAGTTGCTTTGTTTTTGTGGCTGATAAATGACACCAACGTGGCAATATACAGAAAACATTTTTTGGCACTAAATCAAAAGAGGAAAATTAATTGTTGTCTGTTATATTTGAACCTGTAGTTAGCTCCAACATAACTCGCTGCACTTGGTTCTGTTTAGGCTTTGTATTTTATTATGTATCGTCCATTGTGATATTCTCATGGCAATTATAAAACTTTTGGACCTGAACCTAGAAAATGTCTCAATCATGCCTTTTGTTATAAGTTTTGTTTTAGTCCCTAAAGTTTTTGAATTTAATTTAAACAGCCGTCAAAAACACCAGCTAATGAATAGACGTTCAAAAGAACTGCCAAAAGATTGAGAATATTAAAGTCAAACTAAGGCAGAAGTTGCCGAATTAAATAATTTTTTTATTCCAAAAATTCATTGTCTTATATTTTAATTTTTATTTTCTTTTTTAGCCTTTCTAACTTAGGGTTATTTCACACTCTTCAGTTTTAGCTGACCAGTTTTTCTTCAATTCTCTTTTGAATTTGCCATTTCATTCACACATTTCAACTTACATAAATGCAAAAACCAAAAGGAAATAAGAAAATTGACTAGTACCTTCAAGTTTGTACCCCTTTTATTTTTATTTCCCTTCTCAACCAAAAATACTTGCCTGACGAGTTAGAATTGAAGAGTGTGAAAGCGGACTTATTCTAGCTTATTGTAACAGTATATTTCTCTCTATTAGATTCACAGTTTCAGGTTTATATTACTGAACAATCGTAATATAGTATAATCCAAATGTACTCAATGGTATTTAACACTGCAATGTGGGTCACTCAGACAAAACATTGATCAGGGATTTCATGTGACAAATAAGTGTTAAATTTATTGCTTTTGGATTTGCAGAAGTCTAAGTGCAGCAATTTTGTCGACCAAGTTCTCAATAGCGATCTGAGAAGGATGATTATGTTGACCGAAAATATAAAGAATTTTACGAAATATGGCTGTTATAGATACAAAATTCTCTTCTAGCTTCTACTATTGAAGTGAATTGAGAATATTGTGAAACAGGTTTCCTGATTATCTCTTCTTAATTAGAGTTTTGTGTTCGGTTCAAATAAAAATATGTTCTAATCATGACCCTACACAACATAGCGAACTATACAGTGACACGTTCAGCATGCAAAGGCTTTTCAACTATTACTTTTGGATTTTCAGAAGTCCAAATGCGGCAATACAATCGGCCAAATTCTGAATAGCTATTTCAGGGACATGCTTATTTTGACCGAAAATATAAAGAATTTTAAGAAATCTAGCCGTTACAGATCCAAAATTCTCATAGTGATTTTGTTCTAGCTTCAAAACGTTCATGTTATTCTAATATACCCTTTGTGGAACAAATTCATACATTTCAATAGCTGCTTTTCACTATCTTGCCTTCGTCAGCTAACATATGCTTCACCTTAGATTTCTCTCCACGTTAGTGCCGCATAATTTCCTGCATATTCAAGTGTGTCCACAGGTACTGAATTGTATGTTGAAATTTAGTGAGAACGTGCTTTTGGTCTTTTCAGTATTCATGTGACTGTAACAAATCCCTTTAATCATAATTCATTAGTTCTTTCTCTATCTAAATATATGTATATAAGTTAGTTTTCTTCCCATGTCGTTCAAATAACCATTCAAATGATACACATCCATATACATGTGTGTTTTATAGCTCTATTAAGGGTTGTTTTATTTTTATTTTCTAAAAATTATTTCATTTTATACCTGATTAGATGCTTGGGTATCAGGGATTTATTCATGTATTAAGCAATTAAAAGGAAACAATGTAAATATTTATACAATTTAAATTGTTAATAAATTTATTAATAATTTTGCTTTAGGGAAAAACATATATTGTTGACTTAAAGGTGAAAGTTAGGAAAAATACACACATGAAAGCACTAATTTAGAGAATATTATTTTAAGTTATTTAAGGTTAAAAATAACTAATGGAATTTAAGAGACTAAATTTAAGTGATATTAGAAATAGCAGCAAACGTTACATAGTAGGACTGAACATCAGAGAAAACCAAGTTAAAATTATATATAAAATATTATTCGCAAGAAGAATCCTTTAATTCAAGATGAATCAAAGGGAATTTAAATATAAACTGTTTTTCAGAATTGAATGCTATATGTGAGCTGCGAACTATTATGGACGGATAGTCATAAAATAGAGATGGCTGAATTTGTTATACATATCTATATCCCTCAAATATAATTCAACAATGACATCGTGCTGATCTCTCGTATACTGCTTCTTTCCTCTAAACGTGAATTGTCAGTAAAGGTATGGTCACACTTGGCAAATATTTGCGGAAAAAAAACGTAACCACTTAATAACATATATTTGAACTTGTTTATTTATATAAAAAAAAAAAAATTCTTATTTAAGCCAAAGTACAACAAATATTTAGTTTTAATTTATTTGATGCTGTTTGATCTTGCAAAACTTTTGTAAGAGTAAACAACGTCAAACAAATTTGAGCAAAAACAAGTGGTTACGCTTTTTTGAGTAAATATTTGCCAAATGTGACCACACCTTTATAGTCGTGATATTGAAAGTAAGGAAATGCCTAGGATACAAACAGAAACCAACTAACCAAAACAACATTAAAATATACACTGGCTCACAGCTTATTTTATGCAGTACAATTTTTCTTTGTTTTCAAAGCTCCATAAAAAGAAAAACCAACAGGAACTTCAAAAATAAATTAATTTAGACAAAAAAATGTTATAGTCTAACAAACAAAAATAATTTATTAATAATTTATTTATTTATTAACACAAAAAAACCTTTCACGTTACAGCTAACAGTTTTCTTAGTTCTGTTTTCATGGTGCCAAAAAATAGACTGCATAAAATAGGCTATGAATCAATTACTATATGCAAATTTTTAGACGAAAGAAGCAAGACGTAAATTTAAACATGATTTCCTGAGGCCACATTCAATTAGTAGGATACTTAATATCCTTAAAATGCATTCAAATCTGATCAGTCTGGTTAGTCTCTTCACAAGCTACATTAGGGGTTCTTCTCATGTAATAAAATAGAATTTGGAAACTTTAGAGAGCTAAGATGAATATTTCTGAGTTTAAAATATGGCTAACAATTTTATATATAAACACCCTCCCTATAAGAGCTGGTAGAGGGTATAGGATATATTCCTGACAACGCCTCACATACATCGAGCTTTAAATTAAAGTCAAGACCACTTATTATTAAAAGAAATGCTTACAGTCTAATTCATAAAAACTTATCAAGGGTTTAGAACAGGCTTATAAAGCAAATATCCATACAAAACTTGCTTTATAAGCCTCTTATAAACCTTTGACAAGTTTTATAAACAAATCATGATAAGTTCTGAATTTGGTAACGTTAAATGTGGCAGTGTTTTAGGCCCAGTTTTATTGATGGTCTAACTATTGTCACATATGCAGGTGACACTGATATATTGGCAGCGCATGAAATATCAGCAGAAGCTTCACGAAAGGTACAAGAATTACACTATGGTATGCCGGTATGTATGAAAATTTTGTCTAAAAGCACACTTCAAACCTACTTTATTTTTTATGAATACGGCAGGTAGTACATATAGAGGTATAATAAAACATTTTTTTAACCATTATTGGTGTTTGCTTCATAATGACGCTCACTGTACATCAGCATGTATGTATGTTGTTCCGTTTATAACATATACAATATTAGTTTTCAACATATAAAGGATACGGTTATTTTAAGAGTCATGAACGCAACATTTATACTGTTAATGATTCCATTGGCTCTGTGTAGACTCTGTTTATGACATAGCACCACTACAAATATACCACAACATCGCAGCGGCCAATTAACAGCTAAATTCTGTGAGGTTATGCTATCGATGAATTTGGTTTGCAATAAAGTCGTCTTGTGGTATCAGTATCATTAGTAATAGGCCAAAATTTAAATTTTAAAATCTCTCCATAGCTCGATCCATTCGCAATTAAAGCATTTAAAATTGGATTTTTAAACGCAATCGCTCAATCACGCTTCCACATCATATAGCGTATCATAAACTGACACGTTCAGCATAAAAATAGTAATCAACAATTAGCCTAATAGCAATATTACCTAATAGCATCATCTGTGGGTATCTTGAATGAATTCAGAGACTATACGGCGATTTTTGAACGATATTGGATTGAATTTAACAATTAGCAAAGCTTCTAAAACTTTCAGTTATTCCAAAAAGCTGATTTTAACTGGCACAAAAAAAACCACTGTTTCATTCTATGTGCACAAACATTTAATAAAACAACATCACTTGTCATCTCTGAATTTACTGTTTAACAAAACATCTTTGTTATCTTACATCAACCATCAATTAATAATAACATCACCATAAGTACAACACATAATTTAATAATAGATAATAATTCGATTTTGGTTGTGAATTTCTAACCATCAAATTGCCAACAAAGTGCTGACTGACAATGTAAATGGAATACTAGACAGCATAAACGCAACCAAAATAAAACAGGATACTTTGATGTTTGGTGTTGCAAGAAAAACAACAAGAAACCATCTAAACTAAATTGCTAAAATACTTTTTCCCCTATACAGGCAAGTAAGCCTTATGCTATGCTACATTTTTATGGCAGGACGAAGTAAAAAAACAAGAAATTCTAAGCGGAAGTGTCATTGTAATGTAAAAGCAATTTTCGCAACAAATAATCAATTGCATTAAAGCGTATTCTTTGATTAATGTTAGAGAGTATGCTGCATAAATTATAAATAAAAACTGTATTGTTATTTGATATACAAAGGCAACATGCAATAACTAAATTTACAAGCTTTCCTTTCTCACATGCTGCCTTGCACTTGCATTAATATTGTTGTTTACCAAACGAGATTATAAGCAATACACTTTCAAAAACAACATTAGCAAGTTACTAACGATATTATTAAGTTGCAGTTGGTTTTTCTATTACATACTCTTAAAAGGCTTAAAGAAGGCTTCAGATAAGACTGAGGTATGCAGAAGTTTTTATTTTAATAATTGAATTTAAAATGTTTTGGATTTTAATATAACAAATCCTTCAAATACTAAATTCTATTATTTGAAGTCTGTACGATAGGACTTAAAAGTCTGTTATTTGACAAAAGCTACCATTTCATATTTATTCGTATACCCACGTTTTTTTACTGAAAGAAGCAAGTTTGATGTTAAGCTATACCAAAAATAACAACTTAAACCAAAGATATATACTAAAACTAATGTTTTATACTAAAACTAGCGTTTTATACTAAAACTAACGTTTTATACTAAAAATAGCGTTTTATACTAAAACTAACATTTTATACTAAAACCAGCGTTTTATACCAAAACTAACGTTTTATACTAACACTAACGTTTTATACTAAAACCAATGTTTTTTTTATAATAAAACCAACGTTCTATATACTTAAATTAACGTTTAAACTTACAGTAACGTTTTTTACTAACACTAATGTCTTATATTTAAACTAACGTTTTATACTTAAAATAACGTCTTATACTAAATCTAACGTTTTATACTTAAACTAACATTTTATATTTAATCTAACGTTTTATACTAAAACTAACGTTTTTTATAATAAAACCAACGTTTTATATACTTAAATTAACGTTTAAACTTAAAGTAACGTTTTATACTAAAATTAACCTTTTATATTTAAACTAACGTTTTATAGTAAAACTAACGTTTTATAGTAAACCTAACGTTTTATAGCAAACTTAACGTTTTAAAGTAAACCTAACATTTTATAGTAAACCTAACGTTTTATAGTAAACCTAGCGTTTTATACTTAAACTAACGTTTTATACTAAAATTAAAATTTTATACTAAATCTAACGATTTGTACTTAAACTAACGATTTATACTTAAACTAACGTTTAATACTATAACTATCGTTATATACTAAAACCAAAGTTTTTATACTAAAACTAACGTTTTATACTAAAACTAACGTTTTAAACTAAAACTAACGTTTTATACTAAAACTAACGTTTTAAACTAAAACTAACGTTTTATATTAAAACTAACGTTTTATACTAAAACTAACTTTTATACTAAAACTAACGTTTTATACTAAAACTAACGTTTTATACTAAAACTAACGTTTTATACTAAAACTAACGTTTTATACTAAAACTAACGTTTTATACTAAAACTAACGTTTTATACTAAAACTAACGTTTTATACTAAAACTAACGTTTTATACTAAAACTAACGTTTTATACTAAAACTAACGTTTTATACTAAAACTAACGTTTTATACTAAAACTAACGTTTTATACTAAAACTAACGTTTTATACTAAAACTAACGTTTTATACTAAAACTAACGTTTTATACTAAAACTAGCGTTTTATACTAAAACTAGCGTTTTATACAAAAATTAGCGTTTTATACTAAAACTAGCGTTTTATAATAAAACTAGCGTTTTATAATAAAACTAAAATACTAATACTAAAATCAATGCTCTATACAAAAACAAACGTTTTTATACTAAAACTAAAGTTTTACACTAAGTTTACTTAACTAACGTTTTAGTTTTCAGCTAAAGTTTTAAACTAATGTCAAAATTATATACTGAATCTTAAGCTTTATATTAAAATTAACGGTTTATACTAAAACTAACGTTTGTTTTGAAAACAAACTTTAATCTTAAGTAAAAATTTTATACTAAAACTAACGCTTTATACTAAAACCAAAATTTTATACCAAAACTACCATTTTACTGTAGATTACAATAGCTTTTTATTAGCTTCCTTAATGCTGAGTAGTCATATAAGTTACTACTGTTTCTTAAATTTGAATAACTTTTACAAGTATATAAAGGAACAAATCTATTAAGCTTATTGACAAAGTAATATTCATTACAGGAACACTACCAAGAACTACTAAGTAATCTCTCATCATTCAAAACAATACAAACTATTTAAATTTCAATTAAAAACAAACATATAGTAGTTGTTGTTACTGTACCGGTCACTAGTTTTATTTTGTAGTCTATATTGACTTTAGAGATCCTTTTGTCTCTCATGCTTTCATATACACTCATACATTCACTAAAAGTAACGTCAAATATAAAAATTCGATTGCTTCACTAGCCTTCACACTCTCTTCTGTTTTAGTTTTAATTTTTTATTTTCATTGTAGTTGTGATGTTTATGCGAGAGTGTTTAAAAACATGATGATATTGTTAATTAAATCTCTGAAATTAAAATGTTTTGTTTGTTTAAATTGAAAAATCGTAAACAATAAATAAAGAACAACAAGTACAACAAAGCGGCAGCAATAAAAAAAATAAAAACATTTCTTTTATAAAATGCAATAAAATAAAAATAATATTAACAGAACAGCAACAATAGCAGCAGCAACAAAAACAACAACAAAAATCAGTTAAAATCTCAACTGTATGCATTTGTGTCGATGAGTCAATTTTGCCCACCTATTGTTGTGTTGCCTCTGTAGACCGATAGTTTGAGGTTTTTTCGTATGATTGACTACATTCATGTTGGTCAGTTTTTTTTTTTAATGCAGGGGATTCTTTTTTTCGCATTTTGTTTTGTTTTTATTCATACAGGTATATTTTTAAATTCAACATGTGGGTTATTTGTGAACAGTGGTAGTAAAAGCAATGATTTTTGTGAAATTTTTACCACAATTTCATTCCCAAATATCTTTCAAAAGCTGCTTATAACATAATGATAGGTGAAAAAAATATACATAGCTCTACTACTACGTATGGAACTACTACTACGTATGGACTGTCGACTTCACATGTCTGCACAGAAATAAGTCAAGCGGCGTTAACTCGCATGATCTTGGAGGAGGTCCGAAACGTGAAACTATATATACTATTTACCAAACGTTTCCTTCAATAAATCAATTGTAGCATGAGCTGTGTGGCATGTTGCGCCCTATTGTTGAAACCATAATAAGCCCGAAACGCAGGACAACATTCGACGCATTATTGCCGCTATTGCCACAAATGTTGGAAAGTGTCATCGAAAATTGAACCTACAGATTAGACTCGTCCAAGCAAGCCATGGCGGTCATATGCCGGAAGTCATATTGAAATTATAATGCCAGAAGATTATTTTTCAAATATGTAAATTAAATTTCATGTCAATTTAAAAAAAATCATCTTTGTTTTATTCAATTTCAAAGTTCTATACATCAAAAAAAAAAAACATCCTCGATACGTATTTCGAATAGAACTATGATTTTCGAAATAAATTTGCATAATTTGTAAGCGTTGTCAGTCTATTCAATTTAAGTGCCAAACCAAACTCAACACAAGTCAGTTGACAGCTAGCAAAATGGCCGCCAGTTAAAAAAGTGTTGCCGACGTAAAGTTCTAAACAGTAAAAAAAAATACATTTTTTAAGAGATTTATGCGCATTTAAGTTATTTTCAGTAGTGTAATTTATATGCGGGCTATGGTCAAATATAGATCAATGCATCGTTTTTAGATTTCACTTTGCATGAAACTTATTTTTCCAATAATTTTTTACGGCTTTTCTATAGGCGTTTATATACCATAAAGCCATATTGAGGGAAGACATTTGTATGGGCGCGTCTTTTTATAATTAAATAAAGTGTGCAAAGTTTCATGATCTACATTATATTTGAAGAAGACAGCAAAAAATATTTGAAAAGTATCGAGGTAGTCTGGAACTTTGATCTATAACTCGGCCCTATCGATTTAGTTCATTTGCAATACCAAACATTTCGGTACATCAAAGAATGTTTGGTAAAAATTTCCTTTTTTCGAAGCTTTTCTTCCGTCAGTCGGTCTGTCAAAGGGAAGAACAGGCGGACGGACATAGCTTGATCGTCTTAGGATCTTATAAGGACCCAGAATATATATACTTTTGATTCCACAATCAATATGTCGACGTGTTAAAAACGGAATGAGAAACTTAATATATCCTAATCTTAATGGTAGTGGATATAAAAAAGAAGATTTTGCCGCTTTTTGAAATAACAATGTAACTCCTAGTATAGAGAAATAGGACAACGATCCTAAGCATACCTCCAAAATTGTGATAGAGTGGTTGCTCAATCATTGTCTAAAAAACTTTAAATCATATCCTCCGCAGTCTCCAGGCCTCAATGCAATTGAGCACCTGTGGGAATACCTGAATAAAAAGATAGGCAACGATAAGCTAACGACAGTACTACAGGATAAATGTAACAATATTTTGTCTGATTTAACTAAAAACTCCTTTCAATAAATGATAATCCGAGTGTATCCGACAATGGCGAGTAAAATTATGCTACACCAGTGTAAACATCGCAAAGAAAATACAGTTGTTTTTAAACCTATAGTGAGTTTATTGGGTGTGTAATTTAAAAATGCATAGTTTTTTTTAAGTTTTTGGCTTTTATTTTGATAAGCTTCCAATAATTATGCAAGCGAGTATCTCGTAAATTATAAGAGATTATATACAACTACGACGAGTTTTTTTTTAATGATGATTATGCAAGCTCTTGTTGAGTTTGTAAACCATCTTCAAACTTTTTGGCTGACCTGGGCTGTCTTTGTTTTCCATGTCAAAATCAACACTGCGGGATCGTACAAATCATCTCTCTCACATTGAAGCAGATGCAACACATTTAGCATAAGCTTCAGTAAGCAATCAAAAGTAGAAATATTGTGCAACTTTTAATGTGATCCATCAAAACAAAAGCATAGATTTTTATAAGATGGAAGTAGTAATTAGACCGGATTTAATGTGAATAATTCTGTAAAAATAAATTTATTTATAAGTGGTATTCATATTATTTTCTTTATCTGAGCACTTATTTGAAATTCAGGCCACTGTATTTATGCAATCCTTTTTTTTTTTTTTTTGTTTTTATTTATTTTGTCTATTGTGTTTTGGGTTTTATTGAAAAATCAGGACAACATGTCAGTCAGTTACTTTTACACGCCATATCAGGACATGAACCGATGTATGTATGTTTGTAAATATATGAAGATACCTTTTTGCCTGTATTCAAATAAACATTTTATTGTGCTGTATTGTATTGTAGGTGTTGAACAGAAAACACCTACAATATACATGATGCTGCTGCTGTAAGTCATTGCAAGTGAAAATATTGCTGTGAATAAAATCGTCAACTATTGCTACGAAGTAAGAACAGAAATTGTAATACCATGCACAGTATTACGAAAAACTGGCATAAACATTAATACTATTTTCTTAAATTTAAAAGAAAATTATATTTTTGGTAAAATTTCATTTAAATCATATTGCCTAAAACAAAATTAATATACATATGTATGTATGTAGTATTGATAAGGCTGCATTATTTTTTTTCAAATTATATGTCAATAAATCGTTTAATAATTGAGTTGTTTGTTAAATTATGTTATATGATATTCCAAGATATATATATATTAACTTGATTTTAAATTCATATCAAGTCTGATGGACTGGACAATAATATGTTTTCCATTTTATTATTTGCATTCGCATGCAACATATTAATGCTCACAAGCAGCGATATACAATATAAATGTTTGTGTCAGTGAAATGGGAGTTTTTTAAAGCAACAAGTAGAAAATAAAAGCACTTGTTGTACTCAACAGTGGTTCGTAGGTATATCTGATCTGAATTCGATAACTATATAGAGTGAGATATGATCGCATTGATGTTTTCAAATACTCATAATAATTTGCAAAAAAAAAAAAAATTTTTTTTTGTAAAAATGTAGCTGGTATCTAGGATTTAGGGCCTTGCAGCATATGAGTTGACCAACCATACTTATGTTTTTTATTATTTACTATTCACCACTATCAACACCAATTGTATTCAACTCACGCAACATACTACTGCTGCTGTCTCAAAACCCACATCAGCGTCATCATCAACAAAAGTATCGATTTAAAAACCAATTAATGTTCAACATTTCTCTCTTTTTTTGTTGGTGTACCAGCCATAGATTTTAAATGGACAATTGTGTTTTTTCTGCTTTTTTTTTGGAGGAAAGCATCAAACAATTATTACTCCTCAGCTTATGCATCAATATGTGCTGATGTAGCAGCATGCTTGCATTCCGTGGATGCTGTTGCATTGTCAATTGACAGTGACAATTGTTGTAGCAGAATGCGGTATTGAACTGAAATCTTTGATCTCTTCGTTATTGTTGGTACATTTGTGTGTGTTCGAAAAATATTTTTGATGATTGCATTTATTGACCAATAACTATTGTTAATATAAATTGATGTTGTAATAGAATTTGTATGGCTGAATGCTGAGTTTAAGAGTATTTTATTTAATAGCTGTAATTTACATTCATATTATATTTGTGTATTTGTATACACCCAAGAAAATGCAGTATTAGTTCCAGAGCAAATTCCAGTTCATGAATATAACTAGTGATACACCTTTTCAAGTTAAAATTAACAAAAAACCATACTTAATTTAGAAATCCAAATAGATATTGAGAAAAAACATGTTGAAAATGTGAAATACAAATTGATAATGAGAAAAAACTAATTGAAATTAAAAAATGTAAATTAATATAGAGAACATAAAAATTTAAATTGAGATGTCGAAATTGATAGTAAGAAAACTCAAATTGAAATTGAATAATAAAATATTTTATTAGATTTGTAACACAAAACCGTGTTATGTTTTATATAAGTAAAACAAACATATTTTAAAAATTTCATACAAATTTTTATTTCTTAATTACAAGTTTTTTTTCCTCAATATTATCTTCTTAATATTGAGAAAATTATCAATTTCTTATTTGTTTTTTCTCAATATTAATTTGGATTTCTCATTTTCAATTTGTTATTTCCCAATATTACTTTGATTTTTTTGTTTTTTAATATACAGCCATGTCACAGAGTTTAATTCCGTTTGGAAGTGAAATTAATTCCGTATTTTGCTTCTATAGAAAAAACAAAATGAAAAATGTTTTTGGAATGAAAACTAGAAATGCTTAAAATTACAATTCCACATAGCAAATTAAAAGTGGTGACATTCCGAAAAAATGTTTTGTTTTACGGAATTAATTGCAAAATACGGAATTAATTTCACTTCCAAACGAAAACAAAATTTAATTTTGCTTTTTCTATAGAATCAAAATACGGAATTAATTTCACTTCCAAACGGAATTCTCAATTTCAATTTGAAAAGTTGTAGTGATGTTAAATCGGGGCGGTCAATAGGTGAAAATTTAGTTGCTAATAACTCTCGATAGCGTGATACATTGTTAGTAATGGCATTAACAGCAGAAGTTTAGAAACACATATAAATACAGTTACACTTTCAGCATGTAAAGGCTACTCAACAATTGTTCTTGGATTTTCAGAAACCCAAATGTGGTAATTTTATTGATCAAAGGTGGTGTCACAAGGACGAAATTATCATGAATTTTACAAAACGTAGCTTTTACAGGCTCACAATTTCTATAGTGAATTGTAGAGCAAAGTGAAATTCATTGTAGAAATTGTTAATACTTCTACTACTGCAATTTTTATTTCTCAATTACAATTTGTATTTTCCTAATATCAATTTACATGTCTTAAATTCAATTTGTTTTTCCTCCATACCAATTTGGATTTCTAATTTTCAATATGTTATTCCACAATATCAATTTGCTTTCCTGAATTTAATTTAGTTTTTTCTAAAATACTTTTTTTATTTTTATATATAATTTAACTCAATATTTTGATTTCCTTTGGAAATCTTCTGCAGGAATTATTATTTTTTAATGTTTAAAAAATAACAAATTTTCTATGTTTTTTCGCAATATTAATTTAGGTTTTTGAACTTCAATTTATTATTTCTCAATATAAATTTGGAATTTCTCAATTTAAACTTGAAAAGTCATCTTTGAGAATTGATTTTGGAACAAATTCTAACAATTTTTGGGATATTTCATTTTTTAGAAAAATGTTCTATTATAATATTTTTGCGAATTAGATTAATAGAAAATTATTATTTAAAACATAAAAAAATATTGATTTTTCAAAATTTAAACATAGCAAATTTATTACAATCCTTGGTAAGAAACTCAAAGTATAAGGTAAAAATTTTGATAATTTCTTGATAATATAGTTAGGCTGAGTTCATTAAATTTAATTTTCATTAAATTATTTTTACTGAAGTTAGGAATTACAACTTGAAAAATTTTATTATTAAAATTTTTTGATAATTTTTCTTGACTGGGATTCGAACCTGGGTTGTTGAATTTACATATGTTTCGAGAAATCCCACTTTCTCTCATCAGAATTCTTTGCGTTCTACCACCTGCACCACTGCGGTGCCGGTCAGCCAACAGACAAACATCAATCCTTTAACCAGTGTTAGTTCTGGTAGTTCGAAGTTTTTGCTGTAATTATCATTTTTTATTAATTTCTATTCGTAGTTGTTTTTTCCTTTTTTTCTTCAGTTACTTCGTCTCGAAAACTTGAATACATTTGTTTTTTTTTTGTTTATTATGTTTTTTTGTCCACTTTTGTACAACATGTAAACATTATGGATTGTGCCCTAGCTATTTTTATAGAATAATTATTATTTCATAATTGAACTGTTAATTTTGATAATTTTACGTAGACAAAAAATAATTTTAGATCATTTTAATATATTTAATTTTTACGGGATTTTCAATTTGACTAATAATTTAGCATCAGCATTTTATATATGTACATATATATTTTTAATATACATATTTCATTGTTACCTTAAGAAAGATGCATAAAATATATATTAGCACCTAAAAGTATGCTAATGTAACATACATTCTCACATTATATCCAATGGTGCGTATAACAAATTTTTCTGATAGTTTACGAAATATTACTTATACGTAAATATAAAACCATCATTGCACAGAGGGACAATTTGGAAAAAAAGGGAAAGAAAGACTACAATTTCTAAACGGCAAGTTCGGTTGTAATGAAATTTCACATACCTAGTGTTGTACAGTATAATTTTGAATTTGGACCTAATGAATCAGTAAGAGGTGGTACCAGGTGGTCCCTAAATTGGGCACCTCGGGTATTTGAAACGTTCCAAATTATACGTCTGTAAACCGATTTCTTATATTATACTAAATATAAAAACTACTGGTCGAGGACTAAACAAAACTATAGCTATATTGTATGTCTTATAGTTTACGAGATATTTGCATATAAAAAATTAAATTTTTAACTTTTGTAACCACCATTGCTTTTTGCTGAGAGTGGATCAAAATATTAACCAAATATGTTTAAATACTTAAATATAGTTTTTTTGTTGTGTTTTTGTGGGTTAATAATACTTTCATAAACCCTGTAAAATAAGAATTGTTTAAATATGATCACAGAGTCCAAAGTTACAAAATTTAAATATGTAAAAAAATAAAAAAGAAAACTTTTTTACCGAAGCCACCAGAGTTATTTCAAATATGTATATAATTTTTTCTATGTAAATTAAATTATCTAATTAAATCGCGCAAATCAAATCGCGTAGTCAATATCAAAAAAAAAAAAAAATATTTTATATGGCTCAATATTCCCAATTTTTAATTTTGTTTTCATTTAAGTATTTTGCACAAAATTGTATCAAAAATAATTACAAATAAAATTTTCAGTTTCAAAAATTTTTGTTTCCGCAAAAAACTTTAAATAATATACATTGTTCTGCCTTATTTTTCTAAAAAAGTCTCTTATGAATTTCTTATTTGTCATAAGTTATACGTATATCGATGGCTTAATATAAAAAATGCCTAATTCGGTTTTTTGTTATTTTTACAGACGAAGGAAAAAACTTAATAAAATTCGTATAATTTTAATAAAATGTTTTATAAAAAAAGCCACGCATTTTATTTCTCATTTAATTTTTTTTTTATTTTTGTTTTAATGAAGGTATCGAAGATAGCTATTTTTCATTGATATTTTTTTTAATTGAGTTAGGCCTTTTTATATTAAGCCATCGATATATTAAAAAAAAACTATTTCCTATTCAGAGATTTATAATATGACTTCCTTGTCTTATTTAAATGTGAATTTAATTTGGGAATACTTAACAAATCCTAGCGGTACGAATAGATCAGGTTATAGAGAGATGTAAAAAATGTTGTCCTATTATTTACATGTACATACATATGTATGTAATTTAGATATCAATAAAAAAGGTTTTAATAGAGCAGTGTCACATATATAGATACTGAAACAATAAATATATTGCAAATCAAATTTTGGGATCGACTAATTTCGCTGTAAATTTGTCGCCCTGAGCTCTAACATCAGTGGATTATTTTTGTAGGAATATATTAAAAATTGAGCATGTGCAGTGTCAATTGAATTGATGGCAGCTGTAAAACTCAAAATTAGAATTTATTATTAATATAATTTACCTGTCGTTTTCCAAAAATTTGATTGCTGTATTTTTTAATTTATAATTGTCAAACCTTACTTTTACCAAAAATAGATGATTTTCATATAAATTCTTTGTTTAGTTTAGTTTCGAAGCAGAAAGTTGTCGTTAGAAAGTTTTTGTATGAAATATCATTACAGCTATTTTCACCAAGTCTACACATTTTTTAACCTAAAATTATACTGACAGTTAAAATTTTTCTCTTGGATGAAAAAAGTATTTTTAAACTTTAAGTTACAAAATATCTAGACTTGGAGAAAGTGGATATTATTGATTTAAAAAGTTTCCAGAAATTTATTTATTATTTTGTATGCAATCATTTTTATACCAAAGAGATGATTCAATACTCCGTTTTTTCACTAACAACTTTTGGTTTTTATTTTATGTCACAATTAAATAACAATTGTAGTGTTTTATAATTTGAGGATGTGTAATTGTTGTTATAGTGTTTTAAATTGTATCAAATCAGTTTTCAAGTTTTTAAATCTGTTATAAATGTAAATGCAATTTAACTTTAGCTATATGAACTCAGTGTCTGCTCAAAGATACAACTGATAAATAATGCTCTGGAAAGTGTTAAAGTTTTGGAAGTGATTTAAATAGTTTACGGAAAATTATAGTGTAAAAAAAGTTTATTTTTGCTTTGAGAAAGCAGAATGCTTCTCGCTGCACTTTTGAAATTGGATTAATTCTTTCCTGGCCTCAAAAGATGAGCAGTTCCTTTGGCACTAAAAACATATGTTGCCAGAAATACGGGAAAAGATCGTAGCTAGGAATAGCCAATACTTTGAATATATTTTTATTGTACAATATAAAAGCTTTACAAACATTTTAAAAATGTAGAATTTTTTAAGATTATTTTAATCATAATTTCATATATCGGCAACTATGCAACTATGGTCGTAAGAATATTTCAAGTGCTTAAGACTTAATAAAAAAACTAAATTAAACATTTTCTTATAAAATCATTACAATAGATGTCATCTTCATTAAACAGCCATTTAATAAAACAATCTAAGTCATGTTTGCCTGGGAGGGCTTAAATAGTAGTAGTACTACTGACAGCAGCCATTAAATTCCTTTTTTTGGTCATAATAATCTAAGTTTAAGTGACAAGTAATAAAAGTGTTGTCCAGCTACAAACACATATACATACATACTCGTATATCTAAAAGCTGATGGTGCACTCTTCATCAGTTAAGTAAAGGTACCGTCACATTTGGCAAATATTTACTCAAAAAAGCGTAACCACTTGTTTTAGAACAAATTTGTTTGACGTTGTTTTTTTTTTAATAAATAAACAAGTTCAAATATATGTTATGACTTTTTCAGAAAATATTTACCAAATGTGACCATACCTTAAGTTTTGCTTTCAACGTTAAAAGACTACTAATGTGGGCTCTAGATGGACACACGAGGTCTGATCAAAAAATAACCGTAATTTAAAATTTTTTTTTTCAAAAAGTATTTATTTCTTCATCAATAACTATCTTGTCTCCTTCAAAGTAATCCCCCCCACAGATATAATACACTTATGCCAGCGTTTTTTTCCAATCCTCGAAACACTTCTGAAACGTGCTTTTTGGTATCGCCAACAGCTCCTGTTTCGATTTTTCTTTTATCTTCTCAATCGTAGCAAAATGCATTCATTTCATCGGTGTCTTCAGTTTTGAGAAGAGGAAAAAGTCAGCGGGGGCCAAGTCAGCAGTTTTGTTTTTGGCCTAAAACTCACGCACAAGCATCGATGTGTGAGCTGGTCCGTTATCATGATGCAAAATCCATGATTGCTTTGTCCACATTCTGCGCGTTTCTGACGAATTGCTTCGCTCAAATAGGTCATAACTTCAAGGTAGTATTCCTTATTGACCGTACGACATTGTGGCAAGATGCACCACGCCATTGCAGTCGAAGAAAGCAGTGAATAAATCCTTCACATTTGACCGAACTTTTTTCTCTCTTCTGGACGTTTCCAGTGGGATGATTGAGCTTTGGTTTCAATGTCATACCCATGATTCGTCACCAGTTATGACCTTTTTGAGGAAATCTGGATCGTCGTTGACGATGTTTAACAGCTCATGAGCGATGTCCATGCGACATTGTTTTTTGATCAAAATTTAGCAATTTTGGAACAATCTTCGCTGTCGCACGTTTCATGCCTAAAACATCCGTAAAAATTGCTTGGCGTGAGCGGAACGATATGCCAACATCATCAGCAACCTCTCTGATAGTTATTCGACGATTATCCAAAATCATTTCCTTTACTGCTTCAATGTTTTCATCGGTTGATGACGTGCTTGGGTAACCAGGATGAGCATTGTCATTGACATATTCTCGGCCTTTCTTAAACTGGTTATATCACAATTCAACTTTTGTTCTGCTCGTAGTTGACTCGCCAAACACCACAGTCAACATTTAAAATGTCATTGCGCATTTAATATCATTTTTTACACAAAACTTAATACAGTTTCTTTGATCCATTTTTTCGAATAGTAAAAAATTGAAGAGCACACAAAAACACGACAAACCTTTTTATCTGTCAAAAACAAACTGACAATCCAAAATGGCTGATATTACGAACATATATAACAGACATGTGTATCAACATACGTAACTCACGAAATTTGATAAGAACGGTTATTTTTTGATCAGACCTCGTACATTTCAAGTTAGCTGCATTAGAGGATATTTTTATATTTTCATTTTATTGTTTCAAATAAAAACATTGTGACAGATTTTTCTATGTGTTTATAAACCAAACTAAACACGTGCTGTTGCAATTATTTACTATTTAAAAAGTTAATCTATTGCTACAGAAACAAATAATATTATTTTATGTTATTTTGAGAGAGCTTTAAGAAAGTACATACATACAGTACAAACCTAGGCTTAATTAAAAATAATTATTGCAGTTTTATAGGTTTTATTGTGAAATATCAGAACAATAAACTTGAGTTCAGCATCAACATACTTTCAATTGGCATATTTTAAATTACAAGCAGTTTGATTTAAGATTTCTATATAAAATGTTTTCAGTCTTTACAACACTTTAGAATTCATTGCATGCCATGTATCTAGCTACATATATTTAAATTTCATAAATATTTCATTTAAAATGCATTACTCTACTTTAAATTCTAGGGAAATTAATATTCTCTAACAAATAAAATAATGTATAAACGAGAATGTTGATATGCATCTGTAGTGAATCCTGTGAAAATGTAATTAATTAATGATTAATAATGTTAGAAATGTCTATGTAACACATTTAACTTCTCTAAATCTATTAAGGTTTTTGCTCCAAAATATCAAAATATTACAAACACATGCACTTAAATATACACATTACTATACATGTGTTTGTAAAAGACAATACATTTATACAATAGGGTGGCCCTTTATTTGCATTTTTGTATTTTTGTTAATCTCCTGGTTTAAATTAGTCTTTGCCATTTAAAAGAGAAATGCAGAGTATTTGAACAAAATCGTATAACTCTCGAAACATGTAAATTCACCCCAGGTTCGAATCCCAGCCAAGAAAAATTATGAAATAAAAAATTTTTTAATAATTTTTAAGGAGTTTCCTTCAGGCTAATTTGGTCAAATGTTTGTTTCCAAACGTAAATAAAAAACTTGTTCGATTTTTATTTTTTATATTATTTACCCAACGTTTCGTTAGTTTTATTCTAACTGCTTCAGGGGTCTCGTTCTAAATAATATCTTTGATGTTTTTTTATCATTGGATATTAATTTTTATTATTAATTAGTTACTAAAATACTAAAAGACGGGACATCACGAGCAGAATTTTGGTATAAATAATCAAATAATTAAATAAACGACCACAAAACTTAAGTCAAGTTTAACTTAAAGCTAATATCACAGATTTTTTTCAAGTTGTAAAACAATTCCTACCTTCAGTAAAAATAATTTAATGAAAATTAAATTTAATGAACTTGAGCCTGACTAAAGAAATACCAAAAATTTAAAAAATTAACAGTTCAACTAAAAATAATAATTATTCTAAAAATCGTATAACTTTTAGAGGTTTCATAAATTGGAAATTTCTAACATGTAATTTGCATTTTCTGAAATTTATTCGGAAAATATTTAGTACAAGAAAAATTTGTATTTACAAGTAAGAGTATTATAATTGGCTGTGCAGAATCTTTTAGGCATATTGAAAGCAAAGTTGCTGTACAATTGTTTTTTATAGGTAGATAACGATATACAAGTATATACAGTTTATTGTATTTTTCAGAACTCTTTTATGGGAAATATACAGTGGAGAGTACAAGTGAGTACATATTTGTTCTTTGTGCGTTTATTATTGCATAAAAAAAAACAAAAAAAGAAAATCGAATCATTTATTATTTGCTTAATATCTAACAAAATATCTATAAATCAAAGCTAAAATTATCAATTTCTAGAGTTTTTTTCTACCAAATTTTGCAAAACACAAACTGCCGTATTTATAAAAAATAAAGTACGCTTGAAGTGTGCTTTAAGACAAAATTTTCATACAAAATGTTCTTAAAGTACACTTGAAGTCTACTTTAATTGTTTATAAATACGGCAGAAAAACTTTAGGGA
Source organism: Bellardia bayeri (assembly GCA_950370525.1). Taxonomy (NCBI): domain Eukaryota; kingdom Metazoa; phylum Arthropoda; class Insecta; order Diptera; family Calliphoridae; genus Bellardia; species Bellardia bayeri. Next base: position 82,402,749 of record OX493266.1, read on the forward strand.
ATGATAGTATTTTTAGTATTAAGCCATAATTTATTTGCAACACTCTTCCGTCCTTAAAGCTCGCACAAATGCGTTGCAATTAATCGGTAGTGTCACAACTGTCGCTTCACATTTTACCACAAATTCTCAATTGGATTGAGGTGGGTAGTTTTTGTTGGCCACTGCAGCAAAAGGAAATTTAGCTCCTTAAAACATTCTCTCATAATTTGAAAAGTGCTTCTTTCACCATTCAGCTGAAAACTAACTTTTACTACATAATAGACGCTCTTATCTACAAAATTGGTATGATGAGTTTGAAAATTATGGGGATAGTCTTCCTTCCTTATTATTCGCTCGATTTTTTGCAGTAAAGCAACCTAATATCATGATGTTCCTCCCACTGTGCTTCATTGTTTTCTTAACATGGTGCTTGAAAATGTCTGGGATGTTCGACGCTAGCAATATTGTTCACCGTCGGATTGAGAGCGATTAAATTTGAATTCGGATGATCAGCTTAAACGTTGCCATTTATCTACGGTTCAATTTCTATGGTTTCTGACAAAACATATATCTCGGCAATCCCAGATGCAAAATTGACTTAAATGAAACTGAAATTAAACCAAATTAATTGGCTCATTTGCAGACACTTTAACCTTAATTTAGACTGTAAATTCCTACTTTATAACTAAATCATGAAACCTATATGATGTTATGGAACAAATCTACGTAGAACAGCCTCAGCTTCAAATGTATACAGAATTCAAAGACGCCAAAACAAATTGCTACGAATAATCACAATTTTCTCCCGGTATATAAAAAAATTCGAACATTCATAAAAACCTAAACGTGCCTTTGGTAAAAACTGAGATCCAAAAAAAAAATGCAGAAAAACACTTAAAAAAGCTTAAGGTACACCCAAACCCATTAGCCCACAACATATTAAATAATAGTGGCTATATTCGACTAAGAAGAAGGGAAATAGCGGATCTGAGCCAAAGCCAAGAAGAAATAATTTCACTTAATAAATAAAATAAATAATGGTCAAACAATTTTCATCCGGCACTAGCTGGACTAAATAATTAAAATTTATTAGATATAAGATTTTAAATACTTATTGTTAGTTCATTTTAAATAAGATACAACAAATAAATAGAAGTAAGAAAATATTGATACTACAATGGGATGAGTTTTAAATTTTTATGCAATACATGGTCTTCAGCAAAGTGTCATCTATTCGTAGTCGACTGCACTGTGGAACCCGCAACACATTGCAGAAAAATTTGTTATTTGTGAACGATTTTAATCCTATTACTGGGTAAATTTTTTAAAAATGATTATTATTTATGTGCTTTGTAGACCTATTTCATTGTTAAAAAACTTTGTATTTATCAATTCGCCTTTAAGTCCGTTTTATTGAAAAATTTATAAACATTTATGTTTTTTAATTTTTGCTGTTTGTTTCTAATATTTCGACCAACTTTGTTGACTCACTGGCTCTGTGAAAGAATCTTAAGACTTAAGAATTATTTTTCCCTGAAGATGAAAAATAGTTAGTTGAAATATTGAAAAGAAACAATAAACGTCAAAAAAACACACAAGAGTTTTTATAAATTTTTTAATAAAACACACCTCAAGTCTCGTCGCAATGTGGGTTGTGTTTCACTGTTCTATCGATAATATAATGGAATGTGTTCTGCTTAATTTATGAAACTTGTTCGCGAAACACGTAGATTTTTACGTAATACACGTTCTTCATTCAGGGTCCATTCTTGTATGGCCGACTGGACAGTGGATCGCACAACACAGTACAGGGAAAATTCGTTCTTTAGCCGTACTGTCCGTATGTGGAACAAATTACCAGCAGAAGTATTCCGTGCACACTTTCAATATAGGAAAATTCAAGTCAAACTTTCACAAACACTACTCCCTCTATCCTCCCACCCATAACCTATTTTCCTAGTTCCAACACAATGCATTGCTGGTCCAAGACAAAAAAAAGAAAAAAGTCGAAGTAATAAAATACAAAGATTTTTAATGTTTAAAAATTCAGTCACTAAACAAAACGAAAATCTGTCCTTACCAGGTATTTGTATTATGGCTATTTAACTATTTAACTTTAATATGTGTTAAAGCTGTCAGAGTAAAAAGCACACTAGATTTGTAGCAGGTAAAGAACAATAAAGTTATAACGGGTGATTCAAGTAGAGATACTTTTTTCCATAGCCTTTTTGAAATTTTTTTGTTATTTTTTTTTTTTTTTTTGTTTAGTATTGTTTGGCATTTCATAATAGAAAGACTTACGCCTGAACAACGTTTACAAATCGTTCAACTTTATTACGAAAATTCACATTCGGTGAGGAATGTGTTTTAAGCACTTCGCTCAACTTATGGTCAATATATTCGGCCTACTGATCATACTATTCGCAACATAATCACCCATTTTGAGACGCAGCATTCATTATTGGATAATATTTGACCGAATATACCACGTCTAGCATGCTGTAAAAAAAGTATATCGGCCGTAGCTGACACTATTTTTTTTTCTTTAAAAAAGTAGGGAACCTCGAAATAGATCACGCTTTATTAACAATCAAATATCATTTCTTTTCTAATCTTTTAACATTAAAAGATTTTACCTAAATTTTCAAAATTTTGTTTAGATGTCGGAGAAACTTGAAACGATAAACTGCAGAAAAAGAGCCAGCCTAGTGTACATTGATGTATTTCTGTATGTATGTGGGTATAATGATTTTGTACAACAATAATGACAACTATTATGCAACTACAAGCAAAACATTATAACAAAAATATGCAGATACAAAATATACATTTCTAAAGATGTAATATTTACACACTCGTACGGGGGTAATTAACTAAAAGATCGATTATGTCAAATGATGATATTTTAGCAAAACTTATTAAATTTCAAATAAAATTTTGTCCGTTTGCCAATATTTTACTACTAAACTTAAACTTTTGACCACCTACAAGTGAAATAACGAATCTGATCCAAAGAGTTGAGCCAACTCTATCTACAACTGCAACCACACTCACAAAAATATGCAAACAATAGAAAACCCTATTCTGTTGAAAGGTTTGTTATTGCTGCAATGGTTGGCGTTACTGGAAAATGTTAGTGGAAAATGTTACTCTTGATAACGCATTTAGTTTTGTGTGATATTAAAATGACATTTTGTTAAGTGACAGCTAACAAAGAGTGAAGACTTCACAGTTGTGATGGTGAGATGTGACGAGATGTGATGTGATGTAACTAACTGAATGATGATGATACTACAAATACATGCTTCTTCATTATGTCACAATAGATTGGTGATGTGATGTTGCAGATGAATGCGAGAAAAAACACAAGCGAAAACACAGTAAGATGAACAATGATGGACATGTGACACTCATGGTGATTTGTTTTGTACTAAATATTTAGTACAATTACATTGTTTTAAATATTTTTTTTTTTGTATTTGCATATTTGTTTCCTTTGGTAAGAACTCAAAAAGAGTAGGATATTTGTTTTTTGTTCAAACTATTCTTGTTGGTGTCTATAACAAAGCAGACATTAATTGAGTTTAAATGTTAGTAGCCAAGGATTATATTTTAAGCTGTTAAAATAAATGTTGAGTTGTTTCTGTCAAATATTAGTGTAAAGAAGAAGTTAAATTTCAAAATTGCACAAAAATTGATATACATAGTTACAATTGGTGCGTGGAAGAATAGTTAGTAAAATGAACCATTACATTCTGCTGGGCATTAAAATAACTTAAATAGCAAAGACACTTTAACAAATTCAACATAAGAAATAACTATTTGATATCAGAATATAAGTATAACGTTCCACATAAATTCATAATCATTTCCATGATGTACCAATTGTCCATGATTCTTGCAATTATCATAAATAGTCTGTAAAGAAATGAAGCCAACTTTCCATTTCTTAACCGTTCATTAGTTTATAACTGCAACTTTTCAAGTTCAAATTAATATTAAGTAAAAAACAAATTCAAATTCTTAATAATAATATGATTTGAAGAATTTCAATTTGCTTTTACTCAATAAGTTATTATTTCTGAGTTTATATTGGATACTTCTGAATAAAAATTTCTTTTACCGAACTATTTTCTGAAATTTTAACTTGAAATGCTGCTATTTTAAATCATTTGTTTAATATTCAGTTTTGTTCAGTGTACTGGCCATTGTTAGCTATGACATTTTCTCATCTTTTTGCCAACATATGGATTCCGCTCCAAAAGAACTGTTCATCTTTTGAGGCCAAAAACGAATCAAGCCGATCTCAAAGTGAACGTTCTGCATCGATCGTAATAAATAGGAGCCGAAAGGTACGGTCACACTTGGCCTTTAAAAGGACAGTTAAGTTCCCAGCAAGCATATTGGTGGGGGGTTGTATATCTGCCAAAAGGAGTAGGACAACTGTACTTTATTGATGGGATGGTCAACGCTGAAAAATACATTAACATACTAGAAGTAAGTTTGCTGCCATCAATACCAAAACTGGCTGACTGTGGTGTATGCAGCATCATCTCATACTGCCAAACGAACCAAATCATGGCTGCAGTATAAGGAAATTTGGGTCTTAGATTGGTCATCAAACAGTCCGGACCTAAGCCCAATCGAGAATATATGGGGAATAATGAAAAGAAACCTAAAAAATGAGCCTCAAAGAACCCTTTCTGATTTAAAAACAAATTTGCAAGAGATGTGGGATTCTATTTCAACAGAACAATGTCAGAATTTATTAAAATCTATGCCAAAGCATTGTAAATGTGTTGTACAGGCAAAGGGCTGGTCTGGTTGGACGTGCTTGGCAAATGATTTTTAGGTCGTCGTAGTTTTCATGGCAAGTAATGAATTGGTGAATAAATGAATTCTTTCTTAAGAGTTTAGGCGGAATTTCTGATATAAAAAATCGCTTTTAAAGATCTTATGACTTCAGTTCATATGTTACCCAATTTTATTGCTTTTCGATGAATCTTGCTGCTTGCAAACATTTTAAAATTGCTGCTTGAGTAGCAAGCAATGATTTTTCAAACTCTTGTTGTATTTTTTTTTAACTCACAATAAGTACTCAAAACGTATACCTAAACCATAAAAACTATTTGCCCTTAGTTGAGAGAGCCATAATGGACAAATGGGTCCAAAGTTAGAAGGGTAGTAAATCAGCTCTTCAAAGCCTTGTTTCAGTTTGAGTTTTAGTAAGTAATCTAGAAAGTGGTTTCGGATGTCTTTGCAACTTCAGGATATACCTCTCACGATTTTTTCTGAATTAAACTTTAACCAATGGTACTTCTAAAACTCTATGGATGTTTTCATTCCTTATATACCATGTTGCTCCCATCATGGTCCTAAGAATTTTTCATTGGGCCCTCTGTATAAGATCAATACTGGTATTACTAGCAGTACCCCATAATTGAATTCAATATGTCCAAATTGATTTAAAAACAGTCTTATACACGATGATATTACAATCAAGGCTTAATTTACATTTTAGTTAATTAGCTAATGGAGATTGGACGATTTTAGTCTAATATAGGCCCTCTGGGGTTCTATGTGGCGACGCCACATGGGTTAGGCGTCTATCCGTTGGTAACATGCCAAGGTATGTTACATGATCAGGCTGTGGCATATTTATGGAGTAATGCCTCCAATTATTGGTCTTCTAACTTTTTTAGCTGACCTGAACAAAATTTGTTAAGTAAACTACCCGCATTTGGTGCTTTGTTGGCACAAACTTGGACATATTTGAAGCAACAAAAAAAAAAAACTCTGTTGTTACACTATATTGTTCAATAACTCAGTTTGTACAAAAGAGATTTAAGACATTTAAAATAAAATCACATTAGTGAATTACGACCAACAGGTGATATTTTCTTTCAAACAATATATAAAATATAAATATAATTTGCACTAAGACTGAATAGAAAACATATATGCTAGTCCTCTAACCAGTGTACAGAGACGTTTAGGTAGAGGAGGCACAGCCGAATGTAGCACTCTAACTTGTCTAACTTACAAACTAATAAAGTGGTGGTTACAGAGCAAAATGAAAAAAAATATATTTTAAACAAAAAGGCAATTTTGAAAGAAATACTTTTATATTAATCATTATAATGAACTTCTTATTAGGAGATCCATTTGAATAACGTTAGTTCGAATAATCTACCAATTGCATACAAATAATTAGAGATATTGGGTACGAATAAAAACTGATAGACGATTTTTTATATTCTGCTTAAACGGTATAAAATTTTTAATCATTTCTTACTACCATGTCAAAGTCATGACTTTTAAAAATTCGTACAAAAACTTTTTTGCAAATTTGCGGGTACGAACCGAGTTTTAAAAAGTCATGACTAGAATTTGATGTGGTAGTAAAAAATGATTAAGGATAGAAATGTAGCCCATACAGAGCCATGAACACCTATATACAAAATGTTATGATCGGACTAAAAATAGCGACACAGTTAACAAAATACTAAAAGAGAGGTATTTGTAGCCCTGTAAAAAAAAATAAAAAAAAAATATTTCTGGAATTATTTTTACATTCTCTTTAATCCTAGTGGGTGACTGATACAACTTTTTTTGTATTGAAGGCGAACCATTCTAATGTTCACCCTAAAAATTGTAAATAAGTTACTAAAGACAAAAATTGCGTTCAAAATATAAGACATCTGTTGTGAATCTCGCATTTTGAAGTAGATTTTTCAATTCGATTTGAATTTTATTATTTTTAATTTTTAGAGAATACTATGTTGAACTTTTTTATATTTATTATATTAGAGAAAATCTTTAATTTGGCTTGAGTTGATTTTTAAATTAATAACTCGAAGAATACCACTGTGAACACTATATTCTTCTAGAAAAATGGCACAGTGAAATGCATTTTCTGCCCTGCCAAGGGCGTCATCAGCAATGTTTATTGTCCAAGATCTACTTGTAAACATCATTTATTTAACTCACCATTTATTGAGAAATAGTATTTGGGAATTAAACATATTTATTATTAGATGTTGTGAGTTAGAACGAAATTTACTTATGTTTATACAAAGTGTGTTTATTCTTCTTTATTATTATTATTATTACACATTTTTGTATTATTTCAAATTTTGTTGTTATTATTATTTTTTAAACTCATGCAACTAATTATAAATAGCCATCTCTATACCACTGTGCAGTATAATGATTGCAATAACCAGTGCAACAATAACAATATTATAATAGTCCTTTAGTATAAATGTATTGTTTATTTATTAGATTAATTTACCACTAAAATGTTTTAACAAACAAACCTATATAGCAACAACAACTAAAAACAACAACAACACGAAGAACAATATCATAATAATTACATTAATATGAATGAATATGCAAGTCTCTTTCAATGAGAGTTTATAAGTATGTTTGTGTTACAGGCACTTAAAAAAACAAAAATTTACTCACATATTCCGATATACGAGTATCTATAGACATACACACAATTGCAAATGTAAAACCACAGCATAAATATGCAGGAAAACATTCCATAGTAATCAGGGTGAGCGAAAGTATTTTTTGCTATTACAGTAGACTAAAAAACAAGGTACCTTTTTGTACGAGTCAACAAAAAAAAGCCCTGCACAAATTACTTCATTCTATATTAATTACATTAATTACAGATCTTGACTACAAAATATTTAATAATAACATTTTCAAAGGAAAGTTAGGTAAAGCCTAAAAAGAAAATAATTTTCAAATTAAAGGTGCTATCAGACGGGATGTATTTTACATATGTACCGTCACTTTTCTTACCCATATGTAATTCCGTATGTATGTCAAAATTTTCATTTTACATACGATTCATAATTTCTGCTATCACACCTGCTTATGTTTTTCCGTATGACATAACCTATAAATGTAAACAACAGCTGTCTTTTAAACGTGTATAAATATCAACAATTGCCAATCTAACTGCAATAAATATAATAAACATAATTTAATTTATTAAAAATCGAAAAATACTTTTCCATGTTCATTATCCATTTTCTTTAATTTTATTTTTTTACACAATTTTGCTTCAAAACAAACCAGCTGTTTTGTTTATGTTTGTCACAGGAAAATAGAGCGTGTTCTAATCGATATGTATTTCCACATGCATTTTACACATGAAAAGTTTCATAGGTATCACACGATGTGTACAACTTTTACAGATGGAAAATTTGACAGTACATATGTAAAATACATCCCGTCTGATAGCGCCTTAAGCCGGCTGTATGCAATCCTGTATCAGTGACAGGAATTTTTAATAGATTCGCAATATTTAATATTTCTTCTTTTTATGAAGTCTAAAATTCGTTCATATCCAGTTTCTTTGTGGAGAAGCGCGGTTGGGTATCTCCAATGTTTATTTTTGATTATTTTGAGACATTTGTTTTAAATAATTTGAAGTTTTTTCAAATTATTATTTGCTGCATTAGAACAAACTGGGCTTGTCAATATTGGCCTTATTACACTCTTAAATAGTTAATTTTTCTTTAGCTTTATTAAGACTTGAGCGTTTATTTATTGTTGGCCATAGTGCTCGAAAAGTCCGTGAAGCTTTGTTGCAAATTTCCTCTCGTTCTGAAATTTTCACTTACAGATAGGTAAAAGTTCGACATTGTCAACAACAATGCTAAAGTTTTCAAAAATGTCTGTAAATATCGGTGGATCATCCTGGATGAGTCTCCTTTAAGCATAAGCTGTATATTCGTGATGGCGTTATGATATATATCAAGCCAAATAAATCCTCCTATTAAGGAGACAACTAAAATACAAACAAACAAACAAAAGAAATCGAAGAAAATCGATATTTTTTGAAATAAATTTAGTATTTCTAAACCACTGGTTCCATCGAGTAAAGATTGTATAGGAGCGTAGTTTGTATGTCAGTTTTATTAATATTTAACTTATTTAATCTCACTTAGTTATTGAACATTACGCAAACAGTTTTTTTGCTTCGACAATGTCGAATTTTGAGTTAACAAAACGTCATATGCAGGAAGCTTTGACGCTGAAGCATATCGATTGTTAACTGAAGTTTATAGTGCATGAGTTGCAATGGTTTCAATGTGCCACAGTTTGTTTGTTTGGTCCAGGGGTGGTGATTTTAACACGATAGACAATAAGCCATATAAGCCAAACAAGTTTGAAGACCAAAAATTGGAGGCATTACTATAAGAAGATTGTTTTCAAAGTCAACAAGAGCTTGCAAAATCCTTGGAAGCTACTCCAGCAGTAATTAAAAAACGTTAGCAAGAAGCAGGACTCATCTAAAAACAAAAAAAAAAACAGTGAAATTTGGTACCACATGAATTTAGCAGAAAGATCTTGAAAGACGATTTTGCATGTTCGAAATGCTGCTTAAACTCTATAAAAAGAAATAATTTTTTTCATCGATTCATTATTTGCGATGTAAAAATATAAAAATATTCATTGCTATATATTTTGTAGGTCCAAAAGAGTCGTATCTATTACAAGCTGTACCGACAGCAACATATTCCTTTGGAGCGAGCTTTGGCAGAAAAACACCCAGAATATGCAAACCGACTTGAAGGCGTAATAATCCATCATGCCAGCGCTCAGCCCCATGTTACAATACCTTTTAAAAACTATTCGAGAAGTTTTGCCTTCTCGTCTAGACCTTGCCGACCTTAGTTTAATACGATCAATTCAGAACGTTTGGAACAAGTCGGTTTTAGTGAGTTTGTTAAAAAAAAAATTCATCAAATAGGGTTTTTAGAGGAGATGCCAGCAAAAAAAATTGTTTGGCGGTCACGCCTATTTTCGAGGGGGCGGGCCCGTAAAGTTGAAATTATATATCGGGAACTACTGGGTGTCTGATAATTTGTAATACATAAGATAATATGTATTAAAAATACCGTTCCAACGATAATAAAATATAGACCGAATATGGGTTAAATCCGAAAAGAATATTTTTTGACAAGAATTTTTTTTTAATATCTAAAAAAATTAAAAAAAATGTCTATATAAGTGTTATTTTAGTTTATTAATGTTAATAGCCAAGACATAAAGCTTTAATTTAAGGTATCAAATGTGTCTGTAGGTACTGAAAAATTAAAAAAACACATTTTTTCATAATTTTGTATGCAGGATAGGATTTTTTGCTCTATGGTATAAAGAACACCGGCTTCGCATAGTACAGATTGTATTTTTTATGGTGAAATATTATAATCTTTCTTTAATATCTTCGGATTTATATTACCTACATGCGAAATTTATCAATAGGTGGTCCATATAAAAAAGTCATGTTACATATCGATGGAAAGGTCTTTAAGATACCTATCATTTGATATATATACATATCGTCTAATAAACAATTGTAGTTTTCAAGCTACAGCTAAATATATTACAAACTTTGTAGGCACGCCCACCCGCCCCAATTTTTTTTATTGTAATCAGAATCTAAAATTCTATTAGTGATAAAATTTGAATAGTGATTTGAAAAAGTCACTAAAACCGACTTAAGCCGAACGTTCTCTTTGGGATACGCTTCACTTCTTAGTCTCAAAAGATGAGCAGATCTCTTGGCGTGGAAGCTATATGTTCCCAGAGAGATGAGAAAAGCTTATAGCCAACAATGGCCAAAAGTTTCAGTAAATTTATATTGAAGAAATGTTTTAAAACAAAAGCTATAAATTTTTTTTTACAATCATCAGTTAGTTCTACCTTTTAATTATGAAACCAATTGTACCTGATCAGTTACTACTAATAAGAAAAATATTTATAGCAATAGCTGCAGCGTATAACAATATAATATTTTTACTACAAAAGTAATATAATTTACCGACTGCTTTCCCTGATAATTAAATAATAGTAACTGCAACAACAGCAAACTACATTAATAATATGTGTATTACTGCGCTAATATTACAAACATTTTACTTTATACTTCAATAACGCTCAGTAAACTAAACTAAATTATTTATATAAAGTTGTTTATTGTTGTTTCTGTTATTGCAATTTCTGCTGCCATCTATTAAGTGAAAATGTTTGTGCATCACCAATAATCACAGCAAAAGCTGCAGATGGAAAAGCTACATTGGAGGCAAACCCTAACGCATCGAGTGTGTATTGCAATTTAGAGCAGAATACAAACAAAATTAAATTATCAACCACATCACTTTGTCATTTTGCAGGTCTATTTTATAAACTAAAGGCATTTGTTATCGATATCGATATTATTGTTGTTTTTGTTTGTTTGTTGTCACTATTAAACTAATTTGAGAGTACAATATTAAATACAATTATTTCTTTATGCTCAATTAGCAGTAGCATTGTAAAATGTAATTTAATATGCCACTTAATTAATTTAATAGAAATATTTTTATAATTTAATAAAAATAAATTATTGTAATAAAAGCAATGACAACCCAATAAACATATTGGCAGCAAGCTTGCATAAATAAGAGTTTTGCGATAGTCGTTGACAATTTGCTTGCTAATGCAATTGTTTTGCGAATTTTTTTGCAAATGCAAGTGTTTCATAAATTTAAGCAAAACGTGTCATTCTCATTCTCATTCCTCAATTTGGAGAAAACTATACTGGAAGATATAAATTGATAAATTTTTCTTGCTGGTAAGAATTTAAATTTGAAAAGTTCGGTGACTGATGTCGATTTTATTTCTATCTTTGAAAGACAGCTCTAAAAAGATTGTCAACATTCAATTCGAGAAAATTTGTTACGAAAGCGTGGCAGAAGATCATGACTGACAACGTTCCTGAGAGATTTTCCTGGCGAGGAACTGCAGATAAGAAGTGCATTAGGGCCTTCACTGTCACCACTGCCATTCGTCGTAAGTGAAATATGTTTAATATGTTTCTAATTACATTTTTAAATTCATATTTTAATTCTATTGCAGAAACTTTCGCTGAAAATGGAGACAAGGAAGAGGACTTTATGTTTGCCTGTAAGTCATATTTCCAGTACGCAAAAATTATTTTTTAAATGTATTAATAAAAAAACATATCCAAAACAAAGTACATAAATGTTTAAAACACTTTTACTAATTTCATTAAAAATGCGTGTTTTTAAGCATTTTCAAAACGTGTTTTTAAGCATTTGGAAAACGTGTAATTACGTTACTTAAAAAACATGTTTTGCAATCGTCTTATTAACGCTTATAAAGTGGGGTGCTCTTCGATATAAAATCCTTGCTGCTTTGTTGTCTTTTGTAAAGGTCACAGCAGCGTTTTATAAGTGTTTTGTTTGCATTTTAACGCTTACAAATCGCTTATTTTTATATGTAAATGCTGGCTGGGAATGAAAGATACATACATGTAAATTAGGTATGTAATAAACATTTGACTATGTCACAACATTTTAGTTTATTCGGGTCATATCTTAATTTGCAAACATTTACTGAAGCCTACCAAATTTGTTGGTTTTAGATAAACTACTGTGGGGTGGGAAACCCATGGTGCTTTAAAAAAATCACTTTGTTTACTTATTATTTGTAAATTTTAGCTGTCATAGTTAAAAAAATACTTTTCAAAGTGATATCAAGATTAGAACAATGCAAAAGCAACAGAAACAACAGGGTATTTTTGTTTTTGCTTTCTTGCATGGTGTAACTAGTTGTACAAGGTGAATTCAGTAGCACAGCTGACTTTGTTGTATCCTACGGGGAGGGTATATTGGATTTGTAACGCCCAGAAATATTGGTCCAACACCCACCTCGAAGTATACCAATCGAAACACAGAGTACAGGTCGCAATTTTAAAGAGATTTCGATAAAATTTGGTATTTTTTTTCGGCCCAAGGATGGATGGGATTAAAACTGGTGGAAATCGGTCCATTATTTCACCTGGCCTCCATACAAATGTCCTCCCGATATTGGGGTTTACTTATCATAAATGTTTGAATTATGAAAGTATGCTTATATAGTATACTTATCATAAATGTTTGAATTATGAAAGTATGCAAACAAATCTCATCACAAATGAGTGGTAAATAAAGCTAAATCACATCTAGAAATTTTATGTAGATCGCTTCATAATTAGTCGTAGCTCCCATATAAAGCCCACTTCCGAAAATCACTTTAAAAACCATAACTCTTTCAAAAATGTTGGAATCCAAATAATATTGAACGAAAATATATTTCATATGTCTAAAAATAATAAGGTCCAATTTTATTATGATCGGTCCATAATTAGTCGAAACTCCCATATAAGACCCTTTCCGTAATTCACTTTAAGCTCCATAAATCGTTTATAAATATTTATATCGAGATAAAGTTTATATAACACATATAATACTTATATTCACAGATATCATGACACTAAATTTTTGGATTATCGGTCTACAATAGGTAATATCTCCATATAACGCCCATTTCTGAAAAACTGTCTTATACATATACTGGGTGTAGGGTATTATATGGTCGGGCTTGACCGACTATACTTTCTTACTTGTTTACAATTTACTTATGTCAAAAGTACTACTTTTTCAAGTGTTTTTGACAGTAGTAAATTATTTTACACCAACAAAATGCCTGTTGTTTCTGTATGGTGCTGTATTTGTTGTCGATTTGCAGTCACCTTGTATAATTACACCATGTTTTATTGTTTGTAATGTCAAAAACAACTGACTATTATTTACAAAAAAGTTTGCAGAAAAAAAAATAAATACATACAATTTTTTAATTTCAAGATAAAAATAAAATAATTTTTAAATTTTTCAAAAAGGGGAAAACAAAATGGCAGAATTTGGAAGAAAAAGAGAAGCTAGAAACTGTAGAACATATTATTCGCTAGGTCATAAAATCCAAGAGGCATTGGAAGATATGTATAAGGATCTGTAGGCCAGATGACACGTTTGAGCTTATTAGATCATTGGGGTGGCTTTATGATAGATAATTATGACAGATTTTGAAAGCAGTTCTTTTACGATTGTTTATACATATAATTCTTATTTTCTTAACCTCTACAACATCGTCCTAATTTTTTTTTATAATTTTTGAAGGATTCAGAATGAACTCGTTGTTCTCCTACTCCTTTATTATAATTATCTAACTATGACTAGACTTTGTTTCCAGAAAAGAAAATGACATAACTTAAAACTAAAATCATGAGAATGTTCATTTTTGTCATTTTTATCATTAGCTGCTGTATTGAAATAATTAAATAATTTTTATTCTTTTGGTTTGAAGTAGCATTGAGCTGTATTTGCAGATTATATGTATTATATATTTAAAGTGAAAATATGATTTCATTTGACTATTTCTCAGCATTTGTTAATTTGTTCTTATATTTCTTATTCAAGTAGTCTGAAACACACCAATGTCCTGGGAATACTTAAGAACTGTAAAATTTTGTAATACATTTTTATCTTTTATATCTTATTAGAACGATAATTTCGTACACATTTCGATTCTTTTATTGAAATACAAAAATTATTAGTTAATGGCAAAATTTTTGCAAAAATTAAAAAAAAAATACCTACTTTCCCCTTGTAAATGCACCAACAAACTTCAGAGTCGATGCGGCGCTAGTTAACGTTATCCTATCATCATAATATTTTTCAGAACGTATTTCTACAATCCATAGAACAATTCTAGGCATGGGAATGTTCAACATTTGCAATTTTAATTTTTGAATAACCCTAATATACACACATACACACAACTTCAAAAGTGTGTAAGCACCAGTGAATTTGTTGATTTTTTAAGATTATGAAAAGCATTATAGTTCAACTTAATTTTTCTTTTTCATAACCGAATCTATTATTCAACCAAATATCCAACCAAACGAAACTTTTAAATTTCAATCGATGGATAGATTTTAGGATTTTCATTATCTTAAAAAAATCAAATAATTTGTTGTGTTTACTCACTTTTGAGGCTCATAGTATTACTTTGACATGAAATCAATATGATGCAGCTGCATAATCTAACATTGTCACCTTCAAATATTATTGTCCAAAAAATTATTAATATTTTAATACTTTCTTTTGCCTACAAGTGTTAAATTTTTCCATAACCCAGCAAAACCAAAAAAAAAAAAAAAACAATAGAATTTTAGCCATGTTTCAAAGACATGTAGCAAAAGTTAGTTAGGCCTAAATGCAAATACATATTTACAATTCATTGACTACTCTAACTAACACTGTATGCATGTTCAATGATTAATATGTCCTCACAGCCTCCTGTCAAAGGATACAACACTTCAAATCTTTTAATATTGTTGCTAAAATGGCTGTATGTAAAGTGGCACACATCCTGCTTGCAAAAAAAAAAACAGAAAATAGAAAAAGAAGGCAACAAATAAAGTGGTCAATAGACTTGTGACAGCTTTTCAACCGGATGATGCTTTTGCATCTCAATAAATGTTCAATTGTTGGTTAAAAATAAACTTCTTGTATGTTTCCGTTACATTGGCTATGAACATCAGTTTTGTTTTTTTTTTTTTATGTTTATCCTGCTGTATTCTTATCCTCTTTGAGTGATAATGAAAGTGTGTTCAAATCATTTCAAGTGTCATCACAAAGAACTAACAACAAACTGTCAATTTTTTGTGGCCAAATAAAAGGGGTGCACAAACACATATATATTATTTACATAAAATGTTTTTGTTGTGTTTGAGTTAGCAACGAATTTTAAACACTCTTGCAAACAGTTCTCTTTAAATTATTAGATATTCGCAATTAATTTTTACCTGCACGACAATGTTCTGAAAAAACATTTCACAAAAACCCAAAAATTCAAAGATTAGCTTTGAAAGTAAAGCCTAGTTGTGCACCTAGCCTTTTTCCTGCTAACCCACCCTTATACTTTACCGCTTAACAAACGCTATAATCAACCCATTATACCACTTAATTTTGTGTTATTGGTTGATGTTGAAATACAAAAGGGTTACATTGTTTGCATTCTTCCTCTAAACACTCGCATGTATGTTGTTGTATTGTCATGTCAGTCAGTTCAAGTATTTTCCAAATATTTATTCGTTTTTTTCCCCTGTCTTTTGCTGATGTGTCAGTGTGATGCTGTGTGGCATGTGTCTATTTCCGCTACTTTAAGCACATTTTGTTCACTTTGATTAGTATGATTTCTTTCATATTCTATTATTATTATAAGTTTTTATGTTTACAGATTTTTACACATTTTTTACTATTTTTTTTTTTTGGTTTCTATAATTAAGTTTCTAGTAATTTAGACCCTTGTCGAAGTGGAAGGATTCTTAATGAAGTGAAAAATTGTTAATAAACGATGCCCACACTTTGATAAGTCAAGTAGCAAATATTGTACTTTTTTTCATTTCGTATATAGATAAATAACTAATGTTGTTTGGAAAAGGCTTGAGTATATTGGTTAAATGTTGTTGTGTTGGTAAAAGTGATATAAATACATTGTTGCAAGTGGCTAAAAAAATAAGTACCATTTAATACTACAATATTGATTTGCAATACGATTGATCTTAATACTAAGATTTGTGATAACTTTGACAGTTGTTCCTTTAACAAGATTTCAGATTTTTCAATATCACACAATTTCTGGCCATCACGTCCCGTTATATAACTTACGAGGGCGGTTCGGAAACTTCTTAGCCTTGCACAGAAAGAGAATAGTTAGTTTTTTAAAACATTTTTCTTTTTCAATATTATCTCCTGAAACTTCAATACACTTAGTCCAACGCTTATCTAGCAATTTTATACCTTGATTAAAATAGTTTTCCTCAAGGAATTCAAAAGAGTGGTTTAGGGTGCCCCGATAGACTAGGCGATAGTGTGCCAGACTATCAGTCAGAGGGTTGCGGGTTCGAATCCCGACAAAGACTCTGGGTGTTTTCTGCAGACAAGCCAAAAAGCTTCGCAGTTTGTGTTTGTTAATTATCAAAAAAAAAAAAAAAAAAATGCATCTTCATTCGAGGTAAAACGCTGGCTAGCTAGGAATTGTTTTAGATTTAGGAACAGGTAAAAGTCACTGGGAGCTAAATCAGTAGAATAAGGTGGGTGGTACTTTAATTCGTTGATTTTAGCCATTGTTGAAACACTCTTGTACGCTGGTGCATTGGCTTGATGCATAGTTATTTTTTTGTGTTGTTAGCCGGGACGTTTTTCTCGAATTTTTACATTTAATTCATCCAAGACTTTGCAATAGTACTCTGAATTTATTATTTGACCCATCTGCAGATAGTAAATCAATAAAATACCTTTGAAGTACCAAAAACCCGTTGCCATAAACTTACCAGCCGACTGAATTGCTTTTGCCTTTTTTTGGGGCACTGCCTCCAGCTTGAGTCCATTGCTTCGATTTTTTTTTGTCTCTGCAGTATAGTGGTGGAGCATGTCTAATCAACACCTTTGAAACGACGCTTAAAATCAATTTCATTTTTCTTAAAACGATCCAAACAAGCTTGAGAAAATTTCCTTGTTATGCATTTTTGGCCGACTGTTAACAAATGCGGCACCCATCTTGCAGAAATCTTTTTCATCTCTAGTTCTTCATGTAAAATTAAATGGACTCGATCTTTTGAGATGCTCCTGATATTAGCTATTTCAGGCACTTTTATTCGTCGATCATTTAATACCATATCATGCACTTTGGCTACAATTTCTGTTGCTGTTGCTGGTTGACATCCACTACTTGGTTCATCCTCAATGATTGTACGACCACGTTTAAATTCAGCAACCCAATTTTTTACTATTGCATATGAAGGAGCACTTTCGCCCAACATATTCATCATATCATTATGAATTTGTTGTCCCGATAAATCTTTTTTATTTGCATATTTAATGACTCCACGAATTTCTCATTTTTCCATTGTAAAAAAATGGCGGTTGAGTCTTTTTTGAACACCTGTTTCTATATGAAGAAGTTGTCAGATCGAGAAATTTGGCCGCCCGTGTACAAATTTAACAAAGCAAGCTTCGCTTCCGTGATTCCTGTTTAACATCATATTCTGAAATAATTTTGTATAAAATTAATGTGGTTTTTTTGATTATAACCTAAATTTATTACATAGTTTTTCCCCTTTTAAATTTATGTTAATTTTTTTACCTCTGTTCCATCCATAGTGTAAAAATATTATCCTGACATAATATATTCAAACGATTAATACATGTTACTTTACATGAAACTTCGTTCTGCAATAATTTTGTATCGTTTTTAAGTGAAATTTCAAACAATAAAAACATTGCCTTCAATACTAAAACTAAATACTAAAAGGATTCTAAATACAAATTGTAATGTGTAGCTATTATGGGCCCTTAGGTTAGGTCAGCAGGCAGCCATAGTTATTACAGCTCATGTAAGTTCATTCGTTGGTCGTTTTGTGGTGCCTGAAAAGAGATGAATAGAAGAAAGAAGAAAGGAGATAGATGTTATAGAGACATATAGAGAGTAGGTATGGACAGGTAGGAGAAGAAAATGTCAAGACAATAAAATGTTGGGTCCGGAAGGTTTAGAAGAAAATATGGAGTAAATACTCCAAGCCGCTTAATGGCCAGTATTTCCACTGTAAGTGAAGGGATTGGGTCCAAAATCATGATAGTCAATTGCTATTCCTTATCAAGGCATTGATACGCTCTAATTTAAAGTCTGATATTTCAGATAGATTATTGAAGGCTGGTTGCCCCAAGAAGGTGTTACGCAAGGTACACATTGCTTTGCAATGACAGAGAAGATGAGAGATAGTTTCCTCCTCTTCTTCATCTTTACAACTCCTGCATAAATCAGTATAGGGCAGACCTAATCTTCTGGCATGATTGGCGAATTTGCAGTGTCCAGTAATCACTGACACTAAATTGCTTAATTGTAATCGTTGTAGTTTTAGCCCGTACAACGTTCTTTCTCTATTTATTCTAGGCCAGATAGCTCGTGTTATTACACAGGTGTGTTCATTTACCCATCTAAATAATGGGCCCTTAATCCTTCGTCTTACCCATGAGTCTGGTCAGACCTTTTTCACTTTTAAATGTTGTTGTAATAGTTTTTAGTTAAAAACTTGAATTTCAGGTACCCTATACTATAATTATAATTGTAATTCAAAACTTGTATTATCCCTGAAGAAGCTATCCATTGTGATATATATATATAAAGGGTGGTTAAATTGTAAGGGCCGATGTGGAATGTCAACCACACCTAAACGCCAAGCTTTTTTCCGAATTTTATTGGACATTTCTCTATTTCAGACTTACTCAATTTGAACCATGGAGAGATACGCAATCCAACAACGTGCTAAAGTTATCCAGACTTATTATGAAAATGGGCGTTCAAATCAAAATGCATATCGTGCACTTCGTGATTTTTTTGGTCAATTTGATCGTCCAAATGTGCGTACAATCGCAAAAATTGTGGAAAAATTCGAGCAAAGCGGGTCTGTAGAAGATGTGAGAATACCAGTGCATGCTAGTACAGCTCGTACTGCAGAAAATATTGCTGCTGTTCGCGATAGTGTGGCTGAAGAGCCGTCCACCTTAACTCGTCGTCGTGCCCAACAATTGCACCTCTCACGCTCGTCGTTGATGAACACTATGCATAAAGACTTGCATTTACACGCTTACAAGGTGCAACTGGCTCAAAAACTAAAGCCTCTTGACCATTCCAAACGTCGTGAATGGGCAGAATGGTGGCAAGAAATGGCAACAGTGGATGATCAATTTTCGAAAAAAATCATCTTCAGTGATGAGGCACATTTTCACCTCAGTGGATTCGTCAATAAACAGAATTGCCGCATTTGGGCGAATGAGAATCCAAGAGTGATTGTCGAAAAACCAATGCACCCACAAAGAGTGACTGTTTGGTGCGGTTTATGGGCTGGCGGCATCATCGGGCCATATTTTTTCCAAAATGTTACTGTGAATTGTGTTCGCTATCGTGAGATGATAACGAACTTTTTATGGCCCGAATTGGAAGATATGGATGTGGACGATATGTGGTTTCAGCAGGACGGTGCCACTTGCCACACAGCTAACGAAACAATGGCTCTTTTGCGCAACAAATTCAATGGCCGTGTTATCTCACGTAATGGCGATGTCAATTGGCCGCCAAGATCATGTGATTTGACACCGTTGGACTTTTTTCTTTGGGGTTATTTGAAAGAAAAGGTGTACGTCGATAAGCCAGCAACAATTCAAGAGCTAAAGGATGAGATAATTCGGCACATTAACGGCATAGAACCTCCATTATGCTTCAGGGTCATCGAAAATTTGGACCATCGGATGGAGGTGTGCCGCCGTGGTCGCGGCGCCCATTTGGCCGATATTTTGTTCCACACATAATTGAGTAATACCAATATACCAATATTACAATAATTTCCTTAATCGTTGGTGTTTTATTCAAAATCAACATCGGCCTTTGAAATTTAACCACCAGTTATATATAAATTAAATATTTTTATATAAAATTCAAGTGACCTTATTGCTTGTGAAAAGAAACTATTAAATTGTTAATAAAACAGCAGACTGACTTTGTTTACAACTTACTAAAGTCAAAAGTCCAATTTTGTCAAGTATTTTTGAGAGTAGGACATTATTTTACACAAACTGCCTGTTGTTTCTGTATTTGTTGCCGATTTGCACTCACCTTGTTAATTACACCAAATTCCACAATTTAATTTAAAAAATGTTTGAAATTCATATTTTGCCTTTAGACATTTCGTTTTTAATTTTTTCATAATTGATTTTGTTTGACAATACAAGAAATATATAATTGAGAATAAATTTTCTAATGATGACAGCACTTTCCGATGTGATATCAAGATTACAACAATGCAAAGACAACAGAATTTTTCAAACATTCCGAAAACACTTTTCGTTTTGCTTCTTCTATAAAAGCAAAAAACCGAGTTAATTCCACTTCTGAAAGGAATTCTGTGACATGGCTGATAGTAGCACTACTTTAGGCAATAAAATGTGACTCCAAAGTGGTTTAAATTATTTCTTTTGTATCATGATTAGTTCTATGTATTCACTCAATTGATGGCCAATTGTTTTTTCCCTTTTTCTTTAAATTTTTATTAAAATTTTTTATTAAAATTTTCTTGTTTATTTTTGAAAGTGTGTATGTACATGTATAAATACAAACAAAAAAATTGACATAACGAATATGACTAAAAAAAACAACTGGCTTTTCAACACCAACTTGTAAAGTAATTTCACCATGGAGTCTAATTTGAATCATTGTGTCTTTACTGAAATTCTAATTCAAAAACACTTCTATAAGGTTTTGTAAGGAACCAGTTGTTTGGCACTAGGAGGGTTCCATAATCGTTTTAAATAACTTATGTCTTCAAAACTTCTTCAAAACTACTTCTGGAGCTTCTTCAATAATTAATTTTGATTGTTTTACATTTTTGGAAATAAAAAACTACTAGTCAAATTCATAGCTAGAAAATATGTATTTCACTTTAGTGAATTTTGCATGAAAACTTTTAATCGCAGGTTTTTCTCTATTTTAAAATCTAAATCATGGGTTAACTATACAATGTGAGGGCATTAGCTTAGCTGATTGATTTTCTTTACAATTTACTAATTCAAAAGTAATACTTTTTTAAGTGTTTTTGACAATATTTTATACAAACAAAATGTCTGTTGTTTTTGTATTGTGTTGTAACTATTTGTTGCCGATCAGCACTCACCTTGTATAATTACACCATGATCCAAATAAGAATATTTTTTATTTTTTATAATTAATCAATTCAGTTATTATTTAGTACTTCAGCTTCAAACGTTCATACAGTGGAACTTCCATGACGGCTTGTGTTTTAGTTTTGCGCTTAAATAAGCCAGCAGAGACCAAGTAACTTGGTTTTTCTAAACAAGGACGTTTCTTATAAAACTCAGCCAATTCCTTAGTGGAACGTAAATGTGTTATGCCTTTAAATATTTTTTCCAGTGAGAGCAATTCTTCTGGGTAGACAGTTGCTATGGGTTCATCACTATCGTTTGGCAACCAGGGTCTGTCCTTTACCGGTATAGTGCGTCCAAAAGCCACAGTGTTAATTTTCTTGGGCACATTTTTTAAACGGTCACGTATGTAGTTTTCATATTTTAATTCGATGGCCATCTAGAGGGTAGTAGCAGCAATTTTATGATTTGTTTAAATAAGGGTGGTTAGAAATGTTGCTAATATCTATTAAGGGTTGTTGTGTTTCAAAATAGTTTTTGCTACTCACCTCTGGTAAATTCCACTTGTCTGCAACGGTTTTAGCAATTGCTTTAACTTCTTTGGGTTCGGTGAGTATAGAAGCTAAAAGCTTGCGGTCTCCTTCTATGGAAAATAAAGCTTTAAGCTTTTCCTTGGAAATATCCGAGTCTCTATTGCTGCCTAAGGAATTTATCCATTCGGTAAAGCGTTCAGCTGACTAAAAACATAACAAAAAAAATATAGAAATTGTTGTGTTGACTAATATTATTTTACTTACAGCATCCATAAGTTGTTCTGCCTGTTCATCCAGAGTCTTTTCCCAAATACTGCGTTCCAAATCATATATTTTAGAATCCCATCTAACACGTACCTTGCGCGGTTTACATATGTAAGAAGAATACCAGTTGCGTTGCTTTTTAGTTTTGGACGTATGCTCTAAAGGTTTGTCTATGTTTAAGACAAATTTGGGATGATCATGTTCTAATCGTTCAATTTCCGAGCAGGTGCTTTCATTGAAAACATCCGTCTTAAAAACAGAAATTAAAAAAAACGTGAAGAATTATTCCAAAATCGAAACTTACTTTCATTTGCTTTTTTTGTTTGTCTTCATGCCCCTCCTCATCATCTGCACCACCAAATGATATCGGTATCTCCATTTCCGATTCGTTTATAAACACATGCTTGTCATATTCATCATATTCGTAGGGTAAAATTTTTGCCACTCTTTGGCGCAGATTTTTTGGCAGTGTCACTGAAAAATCATAGTTTCTAATAACTTCCCGGCTGCTTTGACGATGTGCTTTGCTTTCAATATCCTCTACAACTCGTGTCCAATAGGAATTCTTTTCCGTTAATGACATTAAGGAAATAAAATAAAAAAAATAAATTTCCAAAGTAATTTTTATGTGAAGGAATTTGTTTTCGTTAATATTGAAAAGAAACTAGAGCAATGTTTGGTCGATAACAGGTGAAAGCTTTTCTGTTACTATGTTTTAGAAAGTAAGCTGTAGTGGTGGAATTTTGTAGGTAAATTCCTTGCAAAATTTCTTAAAAGCTATTTCTTGCGAAAGCTTTTGATTCAACAGGTCAGGAGCAACAACTAAGGAATAATATACATTTAATAATTTTTTAAACAATGTATAAGGCCCTTTGCTTTTACGTGTTTTTTTAAACATGTAAAAATTGTATTTCACTAAATTTAGCAAGAGTAACATTGTATACATAAATATTTTGTGTTGTTCAATGTTCAGTCAAATGATATTAAAAAATTACAAGTACAAATAAAATGCTGTCATTCATCCTTGTTTTTTTGCAGTCAAGCATGAATAAGTCCGCTTTCACACTTTTCAATTCTGACTCGCCAAAGCAAGTATTTTTAGATGCGAAGGGAAAAGAGAATAAAAGCGGTACACACTTGAGGGTACTACTCAAATTTCTTATTTGTGTTGTTTTATTTTTGTCTTTTATGCATGTTGATTTGCATGAAAAAGTACGCAAATTGAATTGACTTGTGTGAATGAAATGGCAAGTTCAAAAGAACTTAAATAAAAACTGGTCAACTAAAACTGAAGAGTCTCAAACAGGAATTTTATATATATATATGAATTTTATATAAACTAAAAACGAAATGTTAATATTAATTAATATAATATTATACTTTATTTTGATTTTTGATATTTGACAAATAATTTGAAATTTATAAAATAAAAAAAACTTCCTGAAAATGCTACACAAAGACGTAGCGAAATATCGAAAATAAAAAAATCATGAACAAAAATCATGAACAAAAATTCCGCGGGAGTTTTTTTCCTTTTTATTTTTTAACATTGAATTTCAGTAGGAAAAATGGGAAAAGGGAAAAAACTCCAGCGGAATTTTTATTTATTCATGACTTTAAGCTTGAACAATTACTAAAATACGAAATGGTAATAATATATACATAATAGCATTTAATTACATTCAAATAATAACACAATTAGGGAATTCACATGGTGTACTATTGTGTTGTATTAATCATATGTGCTAAAACTTTATCACAGTTGTAAATATGTTGTTGGTATTTTTCATGTTTAAATATTTTACGACAATACAAACTGAGGTTGCCTGTTTTTCATGTGTACTATGTAGTATGCTCAGTGTCAGTTGTTTTTTGTTTTGTATTTTATTTTTTTATTCCTCTGTTTTGAAATACGTTTGCAAACTTCTAAACCATTAATATTGATTTAATTATTAAATACAAAAAAAAAAGCAGGGAAGTTATACAAATGTATAAAATGGAAGTAAAAGAAATTATTTCGGTAAGTGCACAAAAAAAAAAGAAAAACTTTAATTAACTGCTGTTACAGATAAATCCAAAGCGGGTAAGAAAAAATCCCACAAGGCAGTGGTCTGTTGCCGAAGAAAATGCGCTTGTTGACTTTTTAATGGACAATCTTAATGTAGAGGTTTGTTCATGTGTAAAAATTTAGAAAAAAAAACACATCTTAAACTCTTCTGGGCGTACGCGATCAATTTGGTTATATCTATTGCTGTCATAGTTTCTCAACACCTTTTGCTGCCAGAGGGAAGATTTTGGCACTTCGAACTTTTCACACAAAACCGTAAAAATTTTGTCTTTTTCGCTTCTTGTCGTCATTTTTTAATATATTTTTTTTTTGCTCTGACGTTGATTAGATGTTTTTATGACTTATGATTTAGAAAATACAAAATGCTACTCACATATGTACTATTTTTTCAAATATGACTTTACGACTTATGACTCAAAGCAACATGTGAATTCCCTAAATAAAACTTGCCGAGGTTTTTGCATAAAAAACCATTAATGTGAAAAGTGGTTACGAAAATAACCAGATTCCACAGCTTTTATACATTAACGTCAACTGAAACAATTTCTAATTTTAAATTCGATTTTTACACTAATTGTTAAGATTGTTTTTCACATATAGAGGGCGACATTTCAGGATTCATATGGTTTGAACATTTGCTAATAAAAGTTTAGGCAAACACCTTTATTATGTTTATTGAAGAATTATAATGTACTAGCTGTACCATGGTGCAAATATAGAAGGTGAGTGCAAATCGACAACAAATACAACACAAAACAGAAACAACAGGCATTTTGTTTGTGTAAAATAATGTACTATTGTCAAAAATACTTGAAAAAGTATTACTTTTGACATAAGTAAATTGTAAATAAAGTCAGTCAGCTGGGCTACTGCACTCACCTTGTATAGTTGCACCATGAGCTGTACCATGTTTGCGTTGCTATGCTAACAATTAAAATAAATTTGAAAGAAAGACATTACATAAATATTCAATTCATTTTGAGTAATTCTATTGATTTTTTGAAAAAAGTAGGCGGTCGAAAGAAGTATTCTTAGTCATGCCGGAGTCTTAGTTATATTCCGTCAAATTTTTAGTAAGATCGGTTCAGCGGTCTGGCCTTCCCGGCAGGCGTTGTCCGGCAAGAGATGGGGCGTGAAGTATGAATCATAATTTTTACCTCACCTAGAGTAACATGTGTATTCGATTTGAAGTAAACATGTTAAAATCCGAGAAGAATCAATTACACAATTTAAAAAAGTAGGAGTGGTCGAAAGAAATAAGAAGCTTTGGCACATAAAATTTTTATTTTTACCTCGTCTTCAGTAAGATGTGTATACAATTTGAAATAAATCTATAAAACCCCATGCAGAAGCAAGTAATCAATTAAAAAAAGTGGGGGTTAAAGTAGGCGTGGTCGTCAGAAACCTTCCCGGTCTCATGCACAACAACTTTGCCGAAGATCATCACATGAGCAGATGCATAGTTTAGGAGTCTATACAAACATTCATTTATATATATATAGATTAATATTAATTTTGTATATGAGCTAAACATGCACTTTGTATGGGAGCTGACACGACCAATGGTCCGATCACGCCCATTTTTCCCATGACTATTCACATTAACAAATAATCAACGTGCACAAATTTCTAACACGTAAATATATGATATTAAATATGTACTTTGCATGGGAGCTGCCCCTCCCACTGGTTCGATCACGCCCAGTTTTTTCCTGATTATTCAAATCAGTAACATATGGGATACTGCAATATTTCAAAACTCTTGCTATCACAATAGCCAATATATATTATGTTATTCAATTTATGTGGGAGGGGCCACGCCCAATTAAAATATATATAGCCGAAAACCTAATTTGAACTATAACCTTTCAAATAAAACCAGTTTGGTCCAAATCGGTTGTATAGTTTTTGAGTCTATTGAGGACAAACATACAAACATTGTATTATATATATATAGATTTATTCAATGATTTACGTCTTGAGAATCAAATGATAATTTTATAAGCAATTTTTATTTTCTTCCATAAATCGCCGAAATTCTTGGGTCTAACTAACTGTCATTATTTGTTGCTGCACATTTTTTTTAATAAGCTTGCCACTGAATTGTCATCCAATGATTGAGCTTGCCATTTCTACACATCAGTCTTATACTGCTCCAACCAACTCATCACATTACGTGAAGTGTATTTTGGGTCGTTGTTAAATGGCATATTGTCGTCAGCATATGAAACCATTGTACTTACAAGTATACTTACTTTGATTAGCATACTGCTCCATTCATGCATCGATTTTTTGCATAGGACCAACACCATACCCAGAAAAATAGCCCACACCGTCGCATTCGCACCAACGTGGTTTACGGTCTTAAAGTACACTTTGGGTTGTGCTGCATGATTGAAAGACGTCATACATATCTTTTTCCATCAGATCCGATATTACAACATTTTGATTCATTACTCCAGAAAATATTCTTTCAGATAATAATTGATTTTTCTAAATACTTCTGGACACCATAAATATAGCTTTTTTTTGAAACATGTGGCTCAGATAGATTTGAATATGGTCTTATGTGTTCGAGTTAATTTCGTTATTGGTGCTCTTCTAGGCTTCATCTGGAGAACAACCTTAGGCTGTTCCTCTGTGCATAATTGTTTTTAGCCATGTCTAAATAGTGTTTGATGACTTTTAATCTTTTGTTTCATAAACTATTTTCAGAATTTATTAATTCCTATAAATTTACCGCGTGCCCTAATCACGTCCAGCTCAAATTGCCTATTAATTGCAATTAACCACAAATAAAAGAAAGCGTTACAAAAAACAATACAAATTAAGTTTTTGAAATAGGATAGAGCAATGGACAAAAATTGTAGCTAATAATTATAATCATATATCTCCAGACTTGTGTTAGCAGTTTATTAATTTAAACTTAAAATCTTAAATCTTAAAATCTTTTCTTAACCGTGGTTACCGCGTAAATATCGTTTTTTGAAGCCGCTAAATATTTTGTGTCGATTAAGTGCAAGGTATAAAAGATACTTGCTAATAAAAGTTGGTTAAAGATATTTTTCAAATTTTGGAAGTATTTACCAATTTAAAATTATTAATATAATAACATAATTAATATAATATTTGTTTTTTTGCCCTTTTATTTTGGATTTACGGAATATAACTTATATTCGGTTATATTGAAATTTTAACGAACATTTTCACCAAAATTACTTTATGTTTAACTGAAAAGCTTACTAGCAGCCAGTTTGGCTTTTTAACGTCCAAATTAATCATCATCTTTTGGTTATATTACTTAAAAATTATTTGCATGGTGTAATTGTACAAGGTGAGTGCCATAGCACAGCTGACAGAATTTGTTTACAATTTACTTATTACAAAAGTAATACTTTGTCAAGTGTTTTTGAGAGTAGTAAATTATTTTAAACAAACAAAATGCCTGTTGATTCTGTATTTTGTTGCATTTGTTGCCGCTTTGCACTCACCTTGTATAATTACACCATGGACCATGACCATCAATTTGTTTTAAACCATTACAAATCAGTGCCACTGACAAAATGTAAATTTTTTTTGCATATTATTTTAGTTTTTGAATTTTCCAAAAAAAAAAAAAAAAAACAGTCAACAGTCTGGTGTAATGTAAAGTAAAATCAAATCAAACATCTTAACAATGTCAAAACAAGCATGAGTTGCCTAAACAAATGAAAAACTCATGGTAACAAAAGTAGAATGTTTTGCAAAAAATCCACATGAAAATACAAATATCCACCAGGATAAGATGACAACAAAAAATTAAATAAACAAACATACAATTTAATCCTTTGTTGTGTAAGGCAATACTTAGTGTATAGCAAGCATGAAAGAAATGTTGAATATGTAATACTATTTATACAACTTACTACTATCACCACTAAAACTCAAGATTTTCAAGATTTTCAAGATTTTCTATACAAGTGAACAGGTTGTGTGAATATTTTGTATATGTTTTTTTTTTTTTGAAGATAAAAAACATGTTGACAATAATGTCACAATACCAGGAATATGTTTGTTTTTTTAAGCATTTGTTATTCTATGTACATTAGGGTGGCCCCAAAATAAAGTTGCGGATGTTCCTGACTAATTTGAAAATTTGAGTCATTTTAAGACTACGTTTCTTTTTTTTTTGTCCTGTGGTCAATATTTGGTGAGCTGGATCAAAGGATAAAAAGGTCCTTTTTAGAGGTTTTTTGATTTTTTTTTCAAATTTCTTCTAAAGGAACTATATGTAAATTTGGTATCATATGAATGGTCTTTGATAGGCGCATTTAATAGGTTATCAAAAATTAAAAAAAAAATTTTTTAAATTCAAAAAATTTAAAAATTTCAGACAAATTTTTTTTTTATTTTTTCATAGAATTTATTTAAATAAATACATAGTTGAAATTTCTTGATTATAAACATCATGCAATTTAATCCAAATAATTTTTCCCGTTTTTTAGCTTTTAAAATTTACGTTATTTTAATACTACATTAACAATATGAGTTAACAGAGATTGTCAGAAAGGGAAGAATTTAGGTTTAAAAAAAATTAATAAAAATTTAAATAGATAGAACTTTAAAAAACGGGAAAAATCATTTGGGTTAAATTGCATGATGTTTATAATCAAGAAATTTCAACTATTTATTTATATAAATTCTATAAAAAAATAAAAAAAAAAAAAATAAAATGTTGTCTGGATTTTTGAATTTAAAATTTTTTTTTAATTTTTAATAACCCTTTGAATGCGCCTCTCAAAGACCTTTCATGTGATACCAAATTTACATATATGTAGTTCCTTTGGAAGAAATGTGAAAAAAATCAAAAAACCTGTAACAAGGATATTTTTATCCTTTCATGCAGCTCATCAAATATTGACCCCAGAACAAAAAAATTAAGAAACGTATTCTTAAAATGAATCAAATTTTGATATTAGTCGGGAACATCGATACCTTATTTTTTCTCCATACAAACGGGGCCACCCTAATGTACATACATATAAAGATATTTTTTTTTTGTTTGGTTTTGTGTTGCATGTAGCAACAATAGTGTTAGTCGTGCGTAAGCATAAGAAATGTAAACAAAACTACAGCTATAATAAAAGTTGTGTTGTCATGTTTAAAAAAAATTTATTCACACAAGTGTTTTTCTGTCATGGTTTAGTTTGTTTACCTGCAGATAACCAGGCGCATGGATTTATATATATATATATATATATATATATATATAATGTGTATATATGTATATTAACATATCGGCTGATATACATCTACAGCATTTTAAACTTATTAAGATGTTGTTATTTGTTTAGGTTTTATTTTTCTGTTGTTTAACTTTGATTTTAAATGTTTGTTTTTCTGTTGAATCGGAGTTAAATTATAAATAAGTAGACTAGTAGGGTAAGACTTGTTTAAATTAAAGCTACAATACGAGGGCTGTTCGGAAACTTCTTAGCCTAGAACAGAAAGCACGGTATAAAGAGAAAAAACTTAAGTGTTTTGGAAACTTCCATCTGTGCTATGAACACATTTTAAATTTCTTTTTGATCTGCCAACTATTTCATATAGAAACAGATGTTCAAAAAGACGCATCCGCGATTTTTTTTACAAGGAAAAAATTAGAAATTCGTGGAGTTATTAAATATTTAAATAAAAAAAGTTTATCGGGACGAGAAATTCATAATGATATGGTGAATGTGTTGGGTGGAAGTGCTCTTTCATATGCAACAGTAAAATAATGGTTTGCTGAATTTAAACGTGGTCGTACAAGAATTGAGGTTGAATCATGTAGTGGACGTCCAAAAACAGCAACTACAACAGAAATTGTAGCCAAAGTGCATGATATGGTATTAAATGATCGACGAATAAAAGTGCCTGAAATAGCTAATATCATGGGCATCTCAAATGATCGCGTCCATTTAGTTTTGCAGCAAAAACTACAGATGAAAAAGCCTTCTGCCAGATGGGTGCCGCATTTGCTAACAGTCGACCAAAAACGCTTAAGAATGAAAATTTCTCAAGCTTGTTTGGATCGTTTTAAGACATGTAAAATGTATTTTAAGTGTCGTTTTAAAACTGTTAATGAGACATGGTTCCACCACTCCAGAGATAAATGAACAATTCAAGCAATGCATAGAAGTGCCCCAAAAAAGGCAAAAGCATTTCAGTCGGCTGCTAAGGTTATGGCAACGTTTTTTTTTTTTAACTTCCAAAGTATTTTATTGATTGACTATCTGCTGATGATGCCTTTGGCAGGGTAGAAAATGCATTCCAATTTGCCAATTGTTCCAGTACTTTACAATCGTATTCTTGATTATTCGAACTATTAGCCTGAATAAAACACTTTTCTCTTAAAAAGGTAAAACAATAAATTCAGAGTAATACTGCAACTTTTTGGATAAATTAAATGTAAAAATTCGACAAAAACGTTCTTTTTATTAAGACAAGGCACCAGCCTACAAGACTGTTTTAACAATGGCTAAAATCAACGAATTAAAATCTAAAAAAATTCCTGGATGGCAAACGTTTTACCTCAAATGAAGATGCAATTACAGTTGCAAATCACTATTTTGAAGACCTTGAGCAATAATATTGAAAAACAGAAATGTTTTTGAAAAACTAACTGTTGTCTTTGAGTGCTAGGCTAAGAATTAAGAAGTTTTAAAACAACTGACTTTTCATGCACTATTTAAAACACCATTACATAGATTCATGTCAACTTTTAGCTTGCTGTCCTTTATTTAAAGGTAATGCTTTTAAACCTTATATGCCGATTATGACAACATTTTGTGAATATTCAAATAAATCATTGCAACTTTTATTATAATCCAAAAGTAAGACTATTTTCATCTTGTTTTTTTTCTTAAAAAATATTATAAAAATCTACAGATATATAAACCTTTTTTTTAATTTTAACTTTTTTTCTATTTGCTGTTAAACAACATGTTAACAGTAGGAAAACTTTTAATTTATGTGAAAAGCTTTTAGCCAAGAATTTTAATATGCTTTTTGCAATTTTATTTTACTGTTTTTTCTCGAATTCCTGTGAAAGAAGAAAAAAATAACACAAAATAATTCCTTAAATTTTCCTTAAATAAGAGAGTGTGTGTCTAAAAGACGTTTAAGCCAGAGAGTGTGTGTTTGTGGGCGTATGTCACTTAAGTACTTTATCAAAGTTGTTCTGGCATCTTAGTGCCCCTTTGTAAAGCGAATAGTATTCAATAAAAAGCTGTAAATAAAATATGGAATCTTTTAAAAATAGTGCATACATGATAGGAATAATAAAGTAATTTCACTACAAAAATTTAATTAAAAGTGCAGGTATAGTGTACTGTAAGTATGTAATAAATATGCTGCAGGCGATAGCAATTGATTTTGTATATATTACAATAATGTCATGTCTTTAGTACAAGACAAGGTAGTCTTTAGTATTAAGCCATTGAAGTCTTTAATATAAAGTTTCAGTAAGGTCTTTAGTATAAAAACACGGTAGAATCCTAAATATAAATACAAGGTAGTCTTTAGTATAAGGAAACAGTAAAGTTTTTGGTAAAAAAGAAACGCTAAAGTATAACGACCCGGTAGAGTCTTTAGTATAGAGAAACGGTAGAGTCTTTAGTATATAGAGAAGGTAGATTCTTTAGTATAAAGAGGAGGTAAAGTATTTAGTAGTTTAAAAAAGTCTTTAGTATATATTTAGTATAAAGAGAAGGTAGGTTTTTTAGTATAAAAACACGGTAGAATCTTAAATATGAAGACACGGTAGTCTTTAGTATAAGGAAACAGTAAAGTTTCTGGTATAAAGAAACGGTAAAGTATAACGACCCGGTAGAGTCTTTAGTATAGAGAAACGGTAGATTCTTTAGTATACAGAGAAGGTAGGTTCTTTAGTATAAAAACACGGTAGAATCTTAAATATGAAGACACGGTAGTCTTTAGTATAAAGAAATTGTAGATTCTTTAATATGGAGAAACGGTAGAGTCTTTATTATAAAGAGAAGGTAGATTCTTTAATATGGAGAAACGGTAGAGTCTTTATTATAAAGAGAAGGTAGATTCTGTAGTATAAAGACAGGGTAGAATCATAAATATGAAGACTTGGTAGTCTTTAGTATTAAGAAACGGTAGATTCAGTATAAAGAGCCGGTAGAGTTTTTAGCATAAAGAAAGTCGTTGGTATAGAGAAATGGTAAAGTTTGTAGTATATAGAAGTGGTATGAAGACAAAGGGTGGGGTAGAATCTTAAATATTAAGACTCACTAGTCTTTACTGTAAAGTGAAGGAAGATTCTTTAGTATAAAGACAGGGTAAAATCTTAAATATGAAACCACGGTATTCGTTATTATAAACTAACGGCAAAGTCTTTCGTGTAAAGAAACGGTAGAGTCTTTAGTATAAAGATACGGTAGAATTTGGTGCAAAGACATGTTAGTATTCAGTGTAAGCTATTTTTAATGTAAGATGTGGTCTTTAATGGAAGGACTGTGTTTAGTTATCTTATTACTGCGTATAGGGTATAATTTACATAATAAAATATAGTTGGAAACAAACACGGTTCCTTTTAATGAATTCTCGAGCTCACATTTTTAAATTAATCAGTTCCACATGAATCATACATATATTTTCCACAATAGAAATGCTATACTAAACAAATTTCATTTAAATTATTTTCTCATTACCAAGACTGATTGCAAACTTTTTTAATTAATTCCTTTTGTTTCTAGCTCAAACATCAATATTTTATATATCTCGTTTAATACTGTAGTCATCATATAGAAAAGTCACAAACTTTTCCATACAAAACTTGTGAATGCTGCCAAAAAATTAACAGAAGACTCGCACAACAAAATGAAGAACAAAAATAAATGTTCAATGATTACAAAGATACTTTGAATATTTGATGAACACATTGACTACACCCATCATATAATCATTTGGTTCATTTTCTATTCCTTAGCCTATATTTTGTTTTAAACTTATTTGTATGTCTATAGCTGTAGTTAGGAAAAATGTCGCACAGTTTTGCAGTTATAAAGTAAATGAAAAAAAAAATAACAAAATTTAGCAATAATGAATTTTCTTTTGATATGTATGAGCTATTCCTTTAAAGGGGACATCAAACATTAATTTGTTTTCGGAAGTCTTTAAGTCTTCGTATATACATACGTGTGTTTGTAGTTTGCAAGACAAAAGCGTAAAAGTATCATACTATCGTGTGAAGCGGAATAATTTATAAAACTTTTCTCTCAATGCGTGAGGAATAGAAAAGTATTTGTTTGAAATACAGTCACAGGAAATCAAATAGATTAAGGTTGGTTAATATGTAGATACAAAAGAAGACTACCTACCGTCTTATACTAAAGACTCTACCGTCTTATACTAAAGACACTAATAAGACTCTACCGTCTTATACTAAAGACTCTACCGTCGTATACTAAAGACTCTACCATCTTATACTAAAGACACTACCGTCTTATACTAAAGACTCTACCGTCTTATACTAAAGACTCTACCGTCATATAGTAAAGACACTACCGTATTATACTAAAGACACTACCGTCTTATACTAAAGACTCTACCATCTTATACTAAAAACTACCGTCTTATACTAAAGACACTAATAAGACTCTACCATCTTATACCAAAGACACTACCGTCTTATACTAAAGACACTACCGTCTTATACTAAAGACTCTACCATCTTATACTAAAAACTACCGTCTTATACTAAAGACACTAATAAGACTCTACCGTCTTATACCAAAGACACTACCGTCTTATACTAAAGACACTACCGTCTTATACTAAAGACTCTACCATCTTATACTAAAAACTACCGTCTTATACTAAAGACACTAATAAGACTCTACCGTCTTATACTAAATACTCTACCGTCGTATACTAAAGACTCTACCGTCTTATACTAAAGACACTACCGTCTTATACTAAAGACACTACTAAAGACTCTACCGTCTTGTACTAAAAACTACCGTCTTATACTAAAGACACTAATAAGAATCTACCGTCTTATACCAAAGACACTACCGTCTTATACTAAAGACACTACCGTCTTATCCTAAAGACTCTACATTCTTATACTAATGACTATGTTAAACAAATGACCATGACTAAGAAGCTTTCATTAAACTGTGTAGGCTGCTGGCAAAAATTCTCCATACATTTTTGTATTGCGATCATAAATAAATCAAAATGTCATAAACGTGTGAAATGTTCAACTAAATTGCCTTAAAGTTTGGAAATGAAATCTGTGAATTCTCTATTTTTTTTTTGTTAATGCCTTTAGCAGTTGCTGATTTGCTTGACTTCAAGTTAATTTTTGCACACTTCTTTCAAGGATTATTTAATAAAAACTGTATGTTTCGAAAACAACAAGCAAATGATATGCTGAGGTAGACAGACAAACACGGGGTGGAAAATTTAAAAAAAAGCAGACAGAGAGACAGTTTGCTGTCTGTTTAGAGATGATGTATATTTAATAAAACCACGTCTTCTTTGTTTGTCAGTGTCTCGCAAATGAAATCAAATAAAGAAAAACAAAGTTAATTTTGTTATTGTACAGGTGTTGTTTTTGTTTTTGTTATTGCTATTTTTGTAAAAACATTTTCATAACACGTCAAATGTCATGTGTACAAAGCACAAAAAACAGCAACGTCTAACGTATTTAGGAGGGGGGGGGGAGTGTGAGTAGAGGGGAGGGTATGAAAAATGTTTTTATAATATAATTTTATTGCAAAATAATAATTTTTTAATAAAATTTTAGAAAAATTCTTTTTAATAAAGTAAAAATACTCAAACTTATATGTATGCTTGCTTGTCTTACAAACTTACATACATAAACATTAAAATATTAAAAATTCTTTCTTATCTTTTGCAAGACAAAGTAAAATAGCTCTTTGGCATATTTTTCTTGTTTGAGCTAAAGTTTATCCTTGTGATAACAACAAAGAACCCTCCTTTCTATTTTCCTTTATTTTGGCCGTTATTTATTTGTTGTTTTAGTGACATCAATTTATAAGAATTTGTTTAAATATTTTATTTTTATGATTTTCAGCACAATTACCTTTTGATGTTGGTTTTATTATTTTTTTTCTTACATTTACTTAAACATATTTTATTTGTTTGTTTATTTCTTTGTGCTTGTATGTTTATTGTGTGGTTAGAAAATTGTTTTAAATTCAATTGTTTGCTTTTTTATTATTTTTATGGCTGTTTTTAAAAACTGTTTAAATTTTTATTTCAAATTGAGTTTTAAATAAAAAAAATCATCAGCTTCAGCTTTAGCATTACATTAAATAAAGTTTTAATGTTTGTTTTTAAAAAGTATTTAGCTGTTGAATGTTTGTCTGTGCAGTCATTTAAAATTAATTCGATTATTTTATTTACTTTGATTTCCGTGTTTTTTTTTCGTTTTGTTTGCTTATTTCTATAATTTTATTAGGAGTTTTAAAAACGCGTTGAAACATAATTTAAAGTGTGTTTAAAATGTTGTTTAATGGCCTCGGAAAATGTAAATGATGGTAACGTATGAGTGATATTCATGAAAGGAAAGCGTCATTAGTAGGGCAACAAAAAATATACTGAAAAATGCAATGTTCTCTCTGAATATAAAAACTAGTTTTTGTTTGAAATATCAAGTTTTATTAAAGTTTATTAAAGGACTGCTTTATAAATTTATATTCAAATCTATTGTTAGTGTGAGAAATACAGTGGGGAGTACAAATGTTTAGTGCATAAAAATAAAATTAATTAAGATAATTTTAAAAGGTTTTTTGTTATTTATTTTAAGTTTAATGCTAAACAAAATAATTTACAATATGAAATGAATACAACAAGAAACTTGCACATACTAATTTTTGCACAAGTGTGTCATTTGCAATATTTGCACAAATATATCATAGCTTAACGTTAACTTTGAATGTTTGCTTTGTTTATGACTTTAAAAAAAAACATAAGTTTGATATTAATTAAATTGCATTTGGTAAACACTTTTTGCAATTTATCCAACAATATATTTAATTATATTACAAATTATAAAAAAATGAAGATACTGTCCAGAGTCATTGAGGACAAAAAGTAGCCAAAAACTAACTATTCTATGCAAATAATATCTAAGCTGCTTAAAATAAGTCAAGCAGTAGTGACAAGGGTCCAGTAAATTCATTCTATTGTTTCCAAACTGCAAATTACAGGTCTTAAAAATCTATTAACGTATGCGGACGCTCGTCTCATGATAACACAGATAAAAAAAGACAAATGTTTAACACCCAAAGATGCCACTATAGAAATAAACAAACCTGTTAGTCAGTGGACAGCAAAACGAGCCCTTCGCGATATTGCCTGCATTTCAGCAGTGAAACAATAAAATCTTCAATATTATAAAAAAAAATGAGAGAGCACAGAAATTAAACAGTAGATGACTGAAAACTTTTACTTTTATTAGACGAATGAAAATTTAAACGCTTTTAATCCGAATTCAGACAGTGTAGCTGGTGCCAAACAGTCCAGAGTTCAAAGGCAACATGTAAAGGAAACAATAAAGCCGATAGTAGGAACGTCATAATATTAGGTTGCTTTACATGGTGTCACCTCCGGCAACTAGCAATAATCAAAGAGATACTGAGAAAGTATACTATCTGCGTATTTTGCAAACTCACCTCCTCGATTTTGTAGATAAGAGTATCAATCATGTTAATGAATTTAGTTTTTAGTTTAATGGCGGCTCAAAACATACTTCCTAATTGTCAAACAATGGCTTCGCAAACAGAATTTTCTTTTCATGCAGTTGTCAGTAGAAAGTCCCATCCTCAATGCGTTTTAGAATTTGTGGCCAATCGTAAAGAGACTGTTGGAACAATACCACACCAATGGGTAATATGTTCTAGTGTAATTCCAAAACCTTGATGCTTTAACAATCCTTTAAAGAGACATCATGAGCTTGCAAGGGCTTCAAACTGGGTAGAGTCTTATTGATTAAATCAAATGAGACTTGAAGCTGACTAGAGGCTAAAGGACTTGTCTCTTATTTAACCATTTGGGTAGAGGTTGCCTAACTGATAATTGGTGAGGTCCCTTCGGTGTACACGTGGAGTCTGTGGTTGATACCTAAATCGGGAAGAATGGCAGTTGGTTAAAAGACTGATGTTTGTTTGAGCAACAAACTTTGGACCACCAATGTGTCTCTAGTTGCTGTTGCTGAATAACAACAGAGCCAGTAAATGCAGTGGTGACACTTAGTTCTGCGTTTGGACGGTAGCCGCAACCTAATGCAACCTGGTCGGTCATCATGCTAATTTACTAAGCTGTGGATGACACGGATTAGATAGCGCAACCACTTAAGTAAGGTGCTCGTTACATTGATCATTGCAGTCATGTACGAGAAATTGCAAATTGTATGTTCCTGGCAAGTGCATAAAAGTACATATGTTCTTTGCAAGACATACTTTATATATTATAGCTGGACACACAGTGTGATTGTGAACCGAGTTCAGTCTGAATTTGAGCCATGTATCCACGTTAATCTTGAACACATCTGTTGGTACAATATCAATTAACTCCAAACCATTTGGACGTACTTTTGCAGCGTACTTTGGCGGCAGATGAAAAATTAATGCAGAGTATGCCAACGACGTGTTTTACAAAATAATGGGCTTTGGACTAAATATTAAAAATAATATACCTAAAGTGCAAAATTAAGTATATGCAGATTGTTTTCGTTTCGTTTGTATTATTTCTTAGAACATGATATTTTAGTTTTGATTTATAAATTATTTTGTTAATTATTAAACATAAAAGAAATGACAAAAAGTATTTTCTAACTTAGTTTATTAGTTTTATTTTTATGCTGCAACAAGTTCTTAAAATACTATGTACTCAGTATGTACTCATACACACGGAGGTCCCTGTGTAATTGATCACAGATTTTCTGTTTCAATTTCAAGCAATATTAGAGGATATAGATGATTCTTACTTTTCTTTCTCAAATTTAATCAAATAATAGAGATTGCGCAAAGAATGTAAACAAAATTTTCTCTCTCTGGACATGACGTCACAGGTTATTTTTTCCGCGTAATCAACATGTAAAAAATAACTTTTGCTAACAATATTTTAAAAGAAAATAATTTTTTTTTAAATTTTTTGATTCAAATTAAAACATTTAATTATTTACTATTTAATTTATATTGAAATTTATAAAAATAGTAAACTATATTTTAGTACTTTATATATTATATTTTTGTATTATCAATTTATTGTTTTTATTTGTGTTTGTTTGTCTCATTCGTTGATTTAGTCTTCTTATTTCAAAAGACATTCTCGATCGAAAAAAAGTGTTTTCGTTTTAATATTCGCAATAATAGTACTTGAGTCATTCACGTATATGCTTTTTTAAATGATCCTTGCAAATCAAGAGATTTTCACCGTTCAAAGATTTGAATACAGCTTCTAGATTTTTAATTTGACACATAAAGTATCTAACGCTAAACGTTTCAGAGTCCCTGCCCTAAAGTGTTCAATACAAACTTTACGAGACAATTTTAATTTTGTTTCATAAAGTTGGCAAAATTGTGCCAATTGTTTGCTTTTTAATTTGTTTTCTTTTGGAAATCGAAAAAAATTTAAATTTATGTTATTTTTAATATTTCCACAATTAAAAAAGGTGCACTTCATTTTCTCCATTTAAGAACCTTCATTTGCATTAAAATTTATATAGAAGTTGAGCAAACATAAAAATATATTTGACTTGTGACGTCACAGAAAGAAAATTTGCACTCAATTTTAGTCTCACAACAAAGCAACAAGTTACACTGTATTTGAGCTTGAAAAGAGAATACATATCGCACCCTAAATACAAAATGGTCACAAACCAAAATTGTCCAAAAACTAATTTTTGCCATAAATTAATTCAGAGTACACATCTCTAACTACTGCCAAGATTTTTTCTAATCACTATCTTTGTTAACTGGAAAAATAAAGTTATATCTATTTTATGTTAAGTGTGTTGCTTGTCTCTCCTGAAAATTTTAGTATTTTGAGTTGTGAACCTTTTGTATTTAGGGTGCGATATATATCTTTTTATCAGCATTTTTAATATTTTCAGTACACCCTGAATATCTTTGAATTATTGAATTATTTTAAAAAGTGAAAAGTAGAGTAGGGAAATTTTTTTTTATTTTCTTTTATTTCATTATGCATTCATATTTTTATCTACATACAGGAATTAATAATTTTTTAATACAAAAAAAGATTGTTTAACATTGTTAGTACGAAATTTCCTCCAGTACACTCACCACTACGCACACATTTTAAACTATCGCTCTTTGTGAACACCTCTGATCTAGAACATTTTTGTTTAAGAACAACTAGGCGTATGATGAATATGCATCAACCTTTTCGTTGCACATTCCTCATACGGTACGTAAGTCTTGCAAATAAAATAAGATTTAAAATAAATTTCCAAACCAAATAAATAAATAAACTAAAAATAAAGCAAAGTTAAAAGATAAACAAAAAAATAAAAACAACATCCATATGTTGCTGCTGTTTAAAATAGTAGAAACCACAGTCGTCTTTCCTTTTTGCTGGTCATTGATGATGTTATTGTTGCCATTATTATTGTTATTATTATTATTGCAATTGTTGTTGGTGTAGTGGCTGTTGTTGTCATTGTTTAACCAACAAGTGTCGTTGCGTGTAGCCAGAGATATGCAAATTCGACAAAATAATATTATTGCAGACGATTAAATCTGAATTTAAAACGCCTCTACATCCATATACATAAATGTACTCACATATGGATTAACGAGGGGTGTCTATAAGGTATTTTGTAATTTTTAAATTTAATATTTTTTTTTTTTTGAAAAGTAAATATTTCTGCCATTTAATATAATTTCTTCGTTGGAACACTAAGAACATTAATTTTCAACTTTCGTCTAAGCTTCCGGCCTTTGTTACCAAATCCGAAAATAATTTACATATTAGCTATCGTATTTTGAAATAAACTTTTCAGTTTGCTTTTCTGAAATATTGATGCAATTATATTTTGGACATTTATGCACATACATATGTATATTTTTCTGTATTGCTCTCTATATTCTCCCTACAAGAGTATATTTTATTTGCAACCACATGCAAAACAAGTCCGAACTACAGCTATACATATCCGTTTATCTGTCCTTCTGTGCTTCCGTAGCTACAGCTTTACACCCACCATCGCCATCATTATAAAACAAAAACACTTGCAGTAGCTGTAAATAAACAACACTGGACAGTTGCCAGCATAACAGAGACATAAACATATGAAACTGGACACATGGAAACATACATATTTAGATAGATATAAATGTATGTAGGCAATTGAATGTTTATACACTCATGTTTTCAAACATGACTACAAGCTTACTTGTGCCATTGTTTGTGTAGCGTGCAGATGTAAAGCTTATGTTGCAGTCAGTTATAATAACATTTATAGCTACACATTACAGTTGTTAGTGTGGCAGTTTGTATGTCACTGAGTTTTGGGGCGGTTGTGTTTAAATATATGTAGCTACATTTGAAAAAAAGAAAACATAATATTGAAATACTCTGTCGACAATAATTGCAATTCATTTACAAAATTTTTCAACTTAACGAAATTTCAATATACCGGCAACAAGAATGTGACCAACTATTTTTTGAGAAACTGCAATCATTTTATTTATAATAATTTAGACTAATACGCCATTCACAAATAAAATAAGTAAGAAAGCATAGTAGGTCAAGCCCAACCATTTAACACCCTACAACCAGTATATTTGTAAAACTGTTTTTCAGAAATTGACCGATCATTCAAAAATTTAGTAAAAAATTTAAATATTATGGGTGACAAACTATCTCGCTAAAAGATTTATACGTGTTACAGTAATTTTCAAAGAGGATTTTGTAGGAGAGTTTTGATTAATTATGCATCAACCTTTATAAAATAAGTAGTCATGATATCTGCATATGTGAATGTTAGTTGTGTTGAATATTATTTGGATAGTAACATTTTTAAGAGAGTCATGCTTTATATGGAAGCTATGGTAATTAATTTACCGATCTGCACAAAATTTGTAACTTTTGCAAATTTCGAGTATTTGTGTCGAAATTTGTTTGGTTATTGTGAGGAACGAAAATTCTGGGAATTTTAGCCCACACTAATGTGTACTTCTTTTTATAATAAATAAAGAACAATAACTCGTTTTACTAGGTAGAGGATGGATGACAACCATATGCGTGAGACGGATTACATCTGCCAAAGTGGGCTTATTTCTCTACAGATTAACCGCTAATCGATGGGTTCAACAGTGACTGAGAAGGTTAACATCAGATTGTGTTAAAAGCAGAGACTGTACAACAAAGAATGTCACCTGTGTGCATTAGTACAGAGTCAACAGAGTAACATAGAGTAGAGAAAGGTAACATAGAGTATCAACAGAGAGGCATAAGATGTATCAGCCAGAATTGCAATACACAACCATTCAGCAACATAGAATAGTACCACACACAGATCAACAACAAACAAACGACACTCATCGAACACTTGAGATGACTTGCAGCCAAACAACCGTTATTGGTTGACACACACAACTACAACGCTACATTAGTTTTTATTAGGAAAAGTATAAAAGCCAATGTAATGGAGCAATCAATCTCTTTTCGTGCTGTACAAGTGAATAATCAAGACGTGTAACAAACCGGTAAGGAACAAAAAATATACACTAAATAAATTACAGAGTAGTGCTAGGGTTGTAAATTAATCAGGTTAGCAACACCAATCTTCCTTTTGTTAGAACAGGGCGCTGGTTTAAAATCAGTAAGCGAGAAGGATTACATCCTACCTTACTCAAAGCACATTTACATCCCTTGAGGGAACATCATACAGCACTGACGCAGGGCTCTATGCAAGATATTTAGAAATTAACACTCGAAATAATCAGGGTCATGATTAGATTCCAGGATTACATTCTGAAATATTAATAAGAGTAGGAGCTAGAGAACAGGAGGAGTAGGGCACCGGTACAAGTCATCGTTATTTCACGATACAGCCGGCACATTGTTCTTAATAAAAGAAAGAAACATAAGAGTGAATTAAATAAAAAGCTGTGAAAGTAAAATTAGAAAGTCTTATCAATAAAAAATTTTATGTAAAGGATACTGAACAGACTGAGAATTACCCCAGCTCCAAACCTAGAGTAACCGGAGGTTCCTTACAATATGTGCATAAATCAAACATTTATGGTCGATAAACTTCTATTTTGGGATGACATTTGTATCATGGCTAAGTGAAATAATATATCTATTTCAACTGATTTCAATTCCAACCGTCCCTGGGCCGAAAAAATATCATGTACCAATTTTCATGAAAATATCTTCAAAATTGCGACCTGTGAAGTGATTCTGAGTATTAGTATTCCAAATATAAGCATTAAAATATTTACCATATCCAAATATATAACTAAAATATCATTTTATAATCAGGACTTTTAATAAGCCTTTTTTAACTTTTCAACCTGCTTAAGTCCTGGTTTATCTATTTCATTTCATAGTTGGCTCCATTTTAAGTAAATATTTTCTGCATAATAATTGCATGTAGCATATCGATTTGGAAATCATTACAAAGATACGATTGATAAATAAAAATCTGTAATAATTTACCCAGAAATATTAAAATAATGCCCCCTACCTAGTATGTATAGGTAAAATTTGTACAATTTCATGCAGAAATTTTCACATATTTCCCAATTTCAATATGACAGGACTGCCACAAGTGAGGATTTACAATAAATGTAGCCATAATGTAAACAACAATTTTATATTTAACAAATTATTATATTTAACACTCAGCCTCTCTCAGACTGATTCATTGAAAGTAGCTATGAATATTCAACAATTTCATATTAAGTTTGCTTACATTAGGGGTAGCTTTAAATTCTGGCAAAAATTTTTTAGAAATATAAAAAAAAAACGCCAATTTTTCTTAAACTCAGAACAAAGAATCTACCACAAAGGAGAAATGACAACAACAGAAAACTTTGCTGATATTGTCAACCAACAGTAGACGCAGCAAAAATAACAACAAATTTGTAATAATACAAAAATTTGTAAAATTAATAATAAAGAGGAATACAAACACATTGTAAAACATAAGTAAATTTCGTTCTAACTCATAACATGCAATAAGAAATATGTTTAATTCCCGAATTCTATTTCTCAATAAATGGTGAGTTAAATAGATGATGTTTACAAGGAGATCTTAGACTGATGATGCTCTTGGCAGGGTAGAAAATGCATTCCAGTGTTCCATTTGTCTAGAAAAATATAAATTTACAATGGTATTCTTCGAGTCATTAATTAAAAAGAAAAAATGAACTCAAGCCAAATGAAAATTTTTCTCTAATAATAAATATAAAAAGTTCAACCATAGTATTTTCTAAGAATTCAAATTTTTTAAAATTTTTTTATAAATTAACTGCAAATTTTAATTATTACCTCCAATAGTGCTGTGTCTCCCCTAGGAATTATTAAAATTGTGTAAATTTTACGAAATTGAAATCATTAAAAAAAACTCGTATTCAGTTAAACGAACTGAAGTGTTGTGTGAAAATGTTTATAAATATTATGATTTCCTTGATTGTCTGTACATGTGTGGAAATTTGTTCCCCTCTATAATGACATGTAAAGGTCTATAAGGGCGCAAAAAAATGGTAATTGATTTTTGCTGTTGAGGCTGCTGGCCACTACTCGTTCTTATTTTGTAAAAATGTATTTACTGCATATGTACAAATGAAAAATTTTAAATATAAAAAAAA
Source organism: Bellardia bayeri (assembly GCA_950370525.1). Lineage (NCBI taxonomy): Eukaryota > Metazoa > Arthropoda > Insecta > Diptera > Calliphoridae > Bellardia > Bellardia bayeri. The sequence goes on from OX493266.1 coordinate 82,447,090, forward strand.
ACTGATTTTAATTTGCACATAATTTTGTGTGCGAAAAATCATATCGTAATATTCACACTCTAATATCAACTGAAATATAATAATTAAAATTATGATTACTCAGATTTATTAATTGCCACAAGAGTTTATATATTTAAATAGTTATGACTGTGAGTGGTTTTAAATAGAGGATTATTTATAAATGTTTAAAACTAAATTTTCTTTTATTTTTAATAAGTAATTTAGTTGGTTTACATACAGCAATAAACTCTACTCATACTCTACTTATACTCTACTCATACTCTACTCATACTCTACACATACGCTACTCATACTCTACTCATACTCTACTCATACTCTACTTATACTCTACTTATACTCTACTCATACTCTACTCATACTCTACTCATACTCTACTCATACTCTACTCATACTCTACACATACTCTACTCATACTCTACTCATATTCTACTCATACTCTACTTAACTCTACTCATACTCTACTCATACTCTACTCATACTCTACTCATACTCTACTCATACTCTACTCATACTCTACTCATACTCTACTCATACTCTACTCATACTCTACTCATACTCTACTCATACTCTACTCATACTCTACTCATACTCTACTCATACTCTACTCATACTCTACTCATATTCTACTCATACTCTACTTAACTCTACTCATACTCTACTCATACTCTACTCATACTCTACTCATACTCTACTCATACTCTACTCATATTCTACTCATACTCTACTTAACTCTACTCATACTCTACTCATACTCTACTCATACTCTACTCATACTCTACTTATACTCTACTCATATTCTACTCATACTCTACTCATACTCTACTCATACTCTACACATACTCTACTCATACTCTACTCATACTCTACTCATACTCTACTCATATTCTACTCATACTCTACTTAACTCTACTCATACTCTACTCATACTCTACTCATACTCTACTCATACTCTACTTATACTCTACTCATATTCTACTCATACTCTACTCATACTCTACTCATACTCTACACATACTCTACACATACTCTACCCATACTCTACTCATATTCTACTCATACTCTACTCATACTCTACTCATACTCTACTCATACTCTACTCATACTCTACTCATACTCTACTCATACTCTACTCATGCTTAAACATTAAACATTATATGGCAATAATAACAGGATGCATTCATTTATAATAAAATAAAATACAAACAACAATATGTACAATAACAGAAAAAAGTTTTTTGAATCAACTAAAAAAAATTAACTAAATTAAGCAGAAAAACGACATAAGCAAAAACCTGCATTGAGTGGAAAAATGTTCCAGATATTTACACCCAAAAGTAAAAACAACTGCAAACCCAACTGATTTTGAAGAACAAAAACTTACAGAGTGAGTTACGAAATTATCATAACTTCTCTACCGGGAAGCAGAAGGCCAAAAACTAAATGACTAAATAGAAAAATAAAGTATTTTGCCACGTTAGCACATTTTTGAACTTTTTCTACCATGAACACAACAGCACTAACACAGGCACATGCAATATTTCGTTGAACAATCTGCTTCCTTCGACAAAAAATAATATGAAACAAAAGTTTAGTTCATGGCAAAATATTCTTACAAGATGCGAAAGCGGCAAAACGAAAACAAAACAAGAAAACAAAAACGTTGCAATGTTCATTGTCTATTATGTGCAGTCAAGTTGAACAGCAAAAATAACTTTTGCAACAACTACTTGTTTCCCATGCTTTTTATTTTTTGATCACATACTTGTAGAAATAATGAAATAAAAAGCAATACAACTGAAAATATTTATTCCAGAACATCATAAACTTATGGCAGTAAGAGTATCATCATACTTTGACAAGACAACCGAAAATATGTAACAAATCGTTTGTAACAGTACTGCTGCACTAGTCCTTAAAAACGCCCTCATATTAACCACACGGCAAATGCAATATCATATTATTTTGTGTTGTCTGTTGAAGTTGCAAGATTGTTTGGTTTCCCAAAATTATGATTAAGATTTTCCAAAAGAAATATTTGGGGGTTTTTATTTTTTGTTTTAGTTTCTTTTATAAAACTGATGAATTATGACCAAAGTTATTGGTTTGGCTGTAAGGCCATAAATTATAATGTGTTCAGGGTAGAGTAGAAATAAATTGTTTTATTTCTTGTAGACTTGTTAAAGTTTATCAGTAAAGAAAATGAACAACTATATGAGAGCAATATTTAGTATTTGTATTATAAAAGTATTTAAATTTTATGATTTTAAAAGATCTTTCAATTCTGAGAGATATTACAAATATCTTTCATAAGATAAGTGAATGTTTTTAAATGATCTAGTACTGAACTCATTATAATTTGGGAATCTTCATAAAACAATTTAGTTTTATTTTAAGGTGGTTACAGCAGCACTTTCCAAATAATGTTGAAAAGGTTATTTTAAATAACATAATTTTAATTCTTTATAGTTCTTGTGTAGTTGCAACAACAAATAAACTAAAAAATTTAATATCAACAGTTTTGAAATATTTTTTAGCTATTGCTGACAATGCCAGTCACTCAGCTATTAAGTTTTAAATAAAATATTCTCATATTTAAGTTTTATTTTTCTGCTCTACTCTTCAGTTTAGTATTTTTTCATTGTCTTCTTTTACACTCTACACTGAGTAATGAAAAAAGTTGTTGCCACTCTTAAGCCAATTAGTTACATTGTTATATTTTTTACGTTTTGCTATCAGTTAAAAATGTTGGCAGGTTTGGTGCGACACCAGGTTTGCCTTAATGTTAATTTAATATTTTAAAATATGTAATAGAAATATTAATTCTTGTTTATATAAAGACTTTATAAAACAACTGAACAATTAATAAACTTGCATTTTTGTACATATATAAAAAAAATTGAGGAAAGATTAATGGTTTATATCAATCGATATTGCCTTACTTTTTTTGCCGTCTATTTTTGTTTTTTCTTACAACATGACAAAACGTAATTTTCGTTTTTATTGTATCTTTTTTATGTTTGTTTTTCCTGCAAGTTTGTTTTTTTTATTATTTTCTTTGTTGACAAATGAACTGTAACGCATGTAAAACTTTTAAGTTGTTTAAAGTGTCTAAGATTTGTAATGGACATGTTTTTTTTTTTGTTATTTTCTTTATGTGAATACAAATTAAAACTGAACCTTGATACTTGGCATTCAAATTAACAAGATTTTAAGTTTAAGATTTTTCATCTAGAGTCAAACAAATAAAATGATAAATGATGTAAGAACATGAACTTTAATTAATTTTTTGTCAAATTTCAAAATTTATTATAAAAAAAAAGTAATAAGAAATTTTAAATTTTGACATTGAAACGTATGAGTGATATTTAATTAGGTTTTATGTGAAAATAATACTCATACGTTAGGGGTGTTCTTTCAGTTTTGAAAACTTAAACGATTAATCAAGATGAGTATTTTTTATTTAATAAATTAAATCATATTCAAATTTGGAGTATGAGTAGCGCCCGACTAAAAGTCTGGCAAGAGTTCGACTAGAGTCTAATAAGATTCTGCCTAGAGTTTGACTAGAAATCTGACTAGAGTCTGATTAGAGTCTGGCTAGAATTTTACTAGATTTTTATAAGAGTGTGATAAGTCTGACAAGAATCTGACTAGAGTATTACAAAAGTCTGCTTAGAGTCTGACTATAATTCTGATTATAGTCTAACAAGAGTCTGACTAGAAATCTGACTATAGTATGATTAGAGTCTTACAAGAGTCTGCTTAGAGTCTGACTAAAAATTTGAATATAGTCTTACAAGAACCTGACTCAAAATCTGATTATAGTCTTACAAGTATCTGCTTAGAGTCTGCCTAGAGTCGAACTATATTCTAACAAGGGTCTGCTTAGAATCTGACAAGAGTCTACATTGAGTCCGACTAGAGCCTGACGAGAGCCTGACTGAGAGTTCTGACTGGAAATCTGGTTAGAATCTTAAAGCCTTTAGTTTCTAAACTGATTTTTATCTCCTGGGGTTCTACACAACAGTAAATAACCTTAATAACAATAGCTGTAATGCCAGGTATTGAAACTTTATTTACGGGTTGCAAAATTAGTTACAATTTTATGATAATCATTTTCATGATTAACCTGAATTTTGGTTTCAATAACATGCCACTCTTGAATGGGAGCACAAGAAACTAATTTTCGTCAATTAACGAAATTAAATCCTGCACTAGTTTGCTGGAGTTTTGCTCTCTCACGTATATTGGTGGCGGTTAAAATGATTTTTTTGTTGGGGTATCAGTTGCTTCGTTATCCTGTATAGCAAAACGATTTTCAAAGTTTGGCTTATCATGATTTCTGTTGGAGTTGTAAAGATGAAGAAGAGAAGGAAACAATCTCTCATCTTCTCTGTTATTGTACAGCAATGGGCACCATGCGTAACAACTTCTTCTTAGGACAACCATCCTTCAATAATCCATCTGAAGTATCAGACTTAAAATGAGAACGCCTTCATTAGAAATAGCAATTGCCTATCATGATTTGAGACCCAATTCCTTAACTTCAAATGGAACTACTGAGTTTTAGGTGGCTCGGAGTATTTTACTCCATATTTTCCTCTAACATTCCGGACCCGACATCTTCATCTTTTCTTGACATTTCCTTATCCTACCTATCCACATCTACAATCTATCTATCTTTACAATATCTATCTCCCTTCTGCTTTCTTCTATTCATTTTTTTTCAGACAACACAAAATGACCACCGTATAGACCCAAGTGAGCTGTACTAAATATGGCTGCCTGCTGACCTAACCTAACCTAATCTAAGCTACTCTATTTTCATGCTTTTCTGTTATAAATTGAAAGGTTTAATGGAATCGTTATTTTCTATGAAGCGGTTATGTTTTCAATTTTAAAAGTTTATCAGCCTTTATATCGGCAGCTACTTTTTATTTCTGTTATTTCGAAGTAAATATTTTTTCCATGGTGTAATTATACAAGGTGAGTGTAAATGGCCACAAATGCAAAACAATACAGAAGCAGCAGGCATTTTGTTTGTTTAAAATAATTTACTACTCTCAAAAACACTTGCGAAATTATTACTTTTGACATAAGTTTGTAGAGTTACACCATGATTTTTTTTTTAAATAATACCTCAAATTAATCAAATGTCAATTAGTAGAAATGTTTCCTAAATTGTTTATAATTTTTTTCATAAATTTCTTCAAATTTCTTTCCTGCGAATACAAGGCAGTATATGCTGATTATGATGCAATGGAAATCTTAAACGTTGAGCCTCGCATTGCAGGTGGCTACCGTCCGAACTATTCCAGTCTAACAAAATATATTGTCTCCATACGACAACAAAGTGAAACTGAAAATAAATTTGGTTACACACATTTCTGTGCGGGAACAATAATAGCGGCCAATAAAATTTTGACAGCAGCACATTGTGTTCACAGGTTTGTTAGCAAATTATGATTGTGACTTTCAATATATGCAGTTATTTTCTGCTTACTAGCAATGGCAAAACATTTTCATCTTCAGCATATAAGGTGGTGGCAAAAACACCAATACGTTTAAATAGAACTACACAGGCCCAGGAAATTAATATTAAAAAAGTGCTAACACATCCCAACTATTCAAACAGTACATTATTCCATGATATTGCATTATTAATACTGGAAAAAGATATTCAGCTGGATGCAAAATTAGCTGCTAAAATTTCATTACCCAAGCAAAACTTTCGAACGGGTGAATTGTGTACAGTTGTGGGCTGGGGCAAGTTATATATGGTAAGATTTTATTCTAGTTATTAACAATATTTTCTATATACACTAATACAAGTTTAGTTTGCAACAGCATGGACCTTTGGCTAATGAAATACTTTATGTGGACTTACACTTGCATTCAAGGAAATACTGCAAGAGAAGGTTTCCCAATTTTAGTGGCAAGAAAATCTGCGCCTCAGGCACTTACGATAAAGAAAAGGATGCTTGTGTTGGCGATTCAGGAGGTCCTTTGATTTGTAATGGTAAATTAATTAATATACAAACAATACTACTTTATATTAAACATATGCATAGAGGTTATTACAGGCATTGTTTCCTATGGTTATGGCTGTGCTGCTGGTCATGCTGGGATTTACACCAATGTTTTTAAATATGTAGACTGGATTAACAATTCTGCGTACAAGATGCTTACGCCAGTACCAGAGATACTTTTAATGAGTTGTATTTTGCTAGTAATTTTTTAATAAAACCAAATTAGAATTGTGATCTTTTATATAAAATGTAATAAATCTTTGGTTTCTCTTAGGCAAGGTTTATACGATGAAATTTATGACGTCTATTTTAATTATTTCTCTTTTGAAGATGCTACGAAAATTTGTTTGCATTCATACGACGTTATTTTTTGGACGTCATTTTTTTTACAAATTTTAATTTTTGTTGCCGTCACGATTGATTTTCTTGTTGAATGTTCTTTACTTTATTATTCGTTTTACAAAATTTTCTTTGTCTTTTAACAAATAATTTTAAATTATGGACACAATGTATTCACTAAAACAATCACACATATAAATAAATAATTACAGAAATCCAAACAAAATAATTATTTTTCTTATTTACAAAAATATTCACCTTATTTGTTTATTTTATTTTTACTTGCTGAATTTCTAAACGAACCTTTCAGTTCAACATAAGAACAAGAATAAAACGGAACAACAGCAACAGAAATGAGTGTGAAGAGAAATATGAAAAAAACATGAAAACAGAAATCGTGCCTATTTTTCTACCACGCTTGCTTCTCAACACCGCTCGCCCTCAAACCTAAAGTAACGTCTAAAATTAGACGTCATAAATTTCATCGTGTAAACCTACCCTAAGCCTTTATAAATTTAATATTCTACTTCCAGGATTGTTTATGAAATTCACGTCAAATGTAACCAACTGTGAACTAATTGCAATTGCTTTAAATAAATAACTAATAAAACTGTTCTATAAATAATATTTTTCTATAACAAAAATATGTACAATGGGAAGCAAAACTGGTCGGATGTTTTGCATTAAGGAAGTAAGAAAATTAAGATAATACAAATGTAGGTATATTATCATATAAATGAATTTTTTTATTTAACTGAAGCATATTTTAAATTATAAAGCACAAACACTCACATAAATTGCTTCAAAAAAATAAAAAAATTAGAAAAAAAAAAGATTTCACTATTTAGACACTTTTGCACAGTACAAGAAATAAATATTATCACGATATTGCTGTGTTTAGATGCAACCGTATTTTTTGGGATCTCGTTATCAAGCTTTTATTGCTCTATTTGTGCATGATGTGAAGCGATTAACTTGACTTTTAAATAAACAATTAAAAGATCTTTAAAAATGAGAAAAATGCCAACTGATATTGAAAACAGTGTGATAAATTCAGTGTTAAATTTAAGTAAATCCACAGTAAATCATATAAAAAACGGCGTAATATATCTGGCAATAATAACCAAGGGGGTCGAACAAGACTGCTTTCTGATGCTGATGCCCGGCAGATTGAATGGTGGCTACATAATAAGGACATCAGGACCCCGAAAAATGCTGCAAAAAGTATGTCTATGTCAGTGCCTAGACGGTTAGACGCGAATTAAATATATTTGGTTTAGTAGCTAGTGTGAAGAAGACCACTTTTCGATATAAATGTGAAAAACCACAAAAATTGGATAGTAGATGACAGGAAACGGGATATTTGGAGCGACGAAACGAAAGTCAACCGATACCAGTCTGATGCAAAAGAATACTATTGGCATAGGCCGCATGAGCACCTCATTATCTTACTACCTTAATGCAAAACATCCGGACAGTTTTGCTTCCCACTGTATATAAGAGTATTGTAGCCATAACAACAAAAAAAGAAAAACGTTACTTTAGGCATCATTGTAAATATGCCCGAGAAGAAACTCATAAATGAAAAACATTTAATGTAAAATAAATTTTCTTTGTCACGTTCTCAACTAAACCAATAAAGTTGCCATCAAAAAGGAATACAAAAAAAATATGTTACAATTATTTATAATTGTTCAAATATCCTGGCAGTATTAAGAAATGAAAATTTAAATAATATTTTTTAAAAAGCAGTAAAACAACACCATGCTTTGTAGCATGGTTAAATTACTTTAAAGTAAAGCAGTTAAACAAAATAAATAAAGTCAATCTCTCTGTATAGAAATGTACATAAAAAATTGAAAATTAATAAATAAAACTGATGTAACAACTAAAATTAACGATTTTATGTAGAATAACATTAAAAATAAATCGAATGTCAAGAAAAATTGACCATGTTATAAAAAAATCATAAACGGTTCATATCGACAAGTATAAAAAACTAATTAACAAATAGAATTCCATGAGAATTAACCGTTTCATAGACGAGCACGAATAACGAATCGATTCATTTAAAATATCATGCATAATGAACTAAACAAATAAAATAGCATGAAAAATTAATTGTTTTATTTAGAATACTATGAATATCGTATCGATTCCAATAGAAACGCATAAAGGAAAAAATTGAGAAAAAATTATTCAGACAGGTAATCAGAGTTGTATGTGACAAAATCTAGAAAACGATTCCATTTTCATGCTACTCTAAAGCAAACTTTTTTTTTTATGCTATTCTGAAGAAAACGTTTCCATTCTCATTCTATTCTAAAGAAAACGTTTCCATTCTCATTCTATTCTAAAGGAAACTTTTCTTTTTTTATGCTATTCTGAAAAAAACTTGTACATGTTTATGCTATTCAATAAAAAAAAACTTTTCTGTTTTCATGCTGTTTAAAAAGAAAGCGTTTCTGTTGTCATGCTACTCTAAGGTTTCCATTCTCATGTTACTCTAAAGGAAACGTTTCCATTCTCATTCTATTCTAAAGAAAACGTTACCATTCTCATTCTATTCTCAAGGAGACGTTTCCATTTTCATTCTATTCTAAAGGAAACATTTTCATTCTCATACTATTCTACAGGAAACGTTTCCATTTTCATGCTATTTTAAAGGAAATGTTTCCATTCTCATGCTGTTCAATAAAAACATCGTTTCTGTTTTCATGCTGTTTAAAAAGAAAGCGTTTCTGCTGTCATGCTCTTCTAAGAGAAACGTTTCTATTTTTATGTTATTCTAAAGAAAACGTTTTTATTTTCATGCTATTTTAAAGGAAACATTTCCATTTTCATTCTATTCTAAAGGAAACGTTTTCATTCTCATGCTGTTCAATAAAAACACCATTCCTGTTTTCATGCTGTTTAAAAAGAAAGCGTTTCTGCTGTCATGCTCTTCTAAGAGAAACGTTTCCATTTTCATGTTATTCTAAAGAAAACGTTTTTATTTTCATTCTATTCTAAAGGAAACGTTTTCATTCTCATGCTGTTCAATAAAAACATCATTTCTGTTTTCATGCTGTTTAAAAAGAAAGCGTTTCTGCTGTCATGCTCTTCTAAGAGAAACGTTTCCATTTTCATGTTATTCTAAAGAAAACGTTTCCATTTTCATGCAATTCTTAAGCAAACTTTCCATTTTCATACTATTCCATTTTCAAGCCGTTCTAGAGCAAACATAAAATAGCATGAAAAAAGAAAGAGCAGTTGTCACCACTCTAAATTAAAATTATACATATATTTTTTATCGATTTCAAACAATTTCAGAAAATCTGAAAAGCTATTTTAAAATATATATTTTTTATATTTCTAATGTTTTTCTTTAAAATCTTTAATATTGAAATAATTTGTATAATTGTCTTCATGGAAAACACCAACAGCCAATGTAATACGCACATGAAAGTCATACAACCAGATATACCAAGTGCTAGCTTAACCGGAGCATTTCGTCCAGCAGAAATTCAAATGAGAAATCGTTACTGTGATAACTCTTTGGCTAAATATATGGTGTCTATACGAAAGAAAGAGAATGATGACAGCTTCGGTTACGCACATTTTTGTGGCGGTGTAATTATACAACCAAATTTAATATTAACTGCGGCACACTGTTTAATAAGGTGAAATTTTAACATCTACATATGCATATATAATTATGTAAATAAATGCTAATTTATTATTATTTTCAGTAATAAACAAATAATCCGTCCTTCGTCCATCGAAGTTGTGGCCAAGGCTCCTTTAAGATTAAACAAATTCACAGTTGCTCAAATAATTAAAGTTCAGCAGATTATAATTCATGAACAATTTTCAAGTTCCGGTCATGACTTTGATATCGCTTTGCTAAGACTAAGGAAACCCATTAAATTGGACAACTGTGCTGCAGTTGTAGCTCTGCCTAAGCAAAGAATTAACGATTCAACTTCCTGCCTTGTTTTAGGCTGGGGCAAATTGTATTTAGTAAGTTTAGCATGCTCCATTTTAATAATGTTATCGAATTTTAAATTTTAGTATGGTCCTCTGGCCAACGAAGTTTTACAACTAAATGTTACACTTCATAGTAAGAAATTTTGCGAATTATTTTTGCTGGATATGGGTTCATACAAAATTTGCGCCAGTGATGAATTGGATTATGAAAAAAATCCCTGCTCGGGTGATTCTGGTGGACCACTTATATGCAATAGTAAGGTGGGTTTCTTTTTGAAACATTTCTAATAATATGTCGCATTTACTTAGATGTTTTAACAGGCCTGGTATCTTATGGCTTTCAATGTAACCATGGCTTTCCAACAGTCTACACAGATGTATATGAGTATATGAGTTGGATTACGGCAAACAATGCTTATGCTTTCAGATTTTGTAAAGCTTTTTGGGGAACAATTTTACTTTTTGTGAGATTATTTGCAAGTAATTTTTTTGAATTGCAAATAAAATAAAACATAGAAAACTTACAATTCATACAATTCTAAAGGAAGGGTTTCCTTTTTTATGCAATTCTAAAGGAAACGTTTCCATTTTTATGGTGTTAAAAAGGAATTTTTATGCTGTCTTGAAGGAAACGTTTCCATTTTCATGCTGTTCCAGAAGAAACGTTTTGATTTTAAAGCTGCTTCAAAGAAACGTTTGCATTTTTAGGCTATTCTAAAGGAAACGCTTCCATATTTATACTAATCTAAAGGAAACATTTCCATTTTCATGCTATTGTAAAGTAAATGTTTCCATTTTTATGCTATTCAAAAGGAAACGTTTTCATTTTCAAGCTATTCTAAGGAAAACGTTTTCATTTTCATGCTATTCCAAAGGAAGCGTTTCCATTTTCATGCAATTCCGAAGCAATATTTTCCATGTTCATGCCATTCAATAAAAACATCGTTTGTGTTTTCATGCTATTTAAAAAGAAAGCGTTTCTGCTGTCATGCTAATCTAAGGTTTCCATTCTCATGTTATTCTAAAGGAAACGTTTCCATTTTCATGCTTTTTTAAAGAAAACGTTTCCATTCTCATTCTATTCTAAAGAAAACGTTTCCATTCTCATGCTATTCTAAAGGAAACGTTTACTTCTTCATGCTATTTTAAAGGAAACGTTTCCATTTTCATGGTATTCCAAAGCAAACGTTTTCATTTTCATGCAATTTTGAGGGAAACGTTTCCATTTTTGTGCTATTCTAAACGAAATGTTTCCATTTTCAAGCAATTCTAAAAGAAACGTTTCCCTTTCATGACAATCTAAAAAAACGTTTTCATTTTCATGCCAATCTAAAGGAAACGTTTCTATTTTCATGTTAATCTAAACGAAACGTTCCCATTTTCGGTGCAAATCTAAACGAAACGTTTTCATTTTTAAGAAATGCTAAGAAAATATCTCCATTTTCATGCCAATCTAAAGGAAACGTTTCCATTTTCATGTTAATCTAAACGAAACGTTCCCATTTTCGGTGCAAATCTAAACAAAACGTTTTCATTTTTAAGAAATGCTAAGAAAATATCTCCATTTTCATGCCAATCCAAAGGAAACGTTTCCATTTTCATTTTAATCTAAACAAAACGTTTACATTTTAATGCCAATCTAAAGGCAACGTTTCCATTTTCAAACTATTCTAAAAAAGCTTCTATATAGAAAAGTTTCCAGTTTCTTTCTATTTTGTATATATAAAATTAATTTTTCATTAAATTTTAGTAGATCTAATCTCGCTGCTATTTGATGTACATATGTATGCAGTTCATTGAAGATAAGTTTATTTTTATGCATTTCTATTGATTGTGTTATACTTGGAGCAGCACACATCAAGTGTAATAAAGTCAATATTAAAATCTCACTTGAAATTTTGTTTGGTGTTTCTTTTTTTTTCTGTAACAATCAAAGTTTTTTTAAATGGCATTTTCATTTCGATGTTTCGATTGAGGTATATTGAGGCAATAACAACATTGAGGAAGCGGCAGCAACATGAATAGGCCAACACTGTTTGGCACAATTCCCACACATTCTTTAGCCACCTTTTTTTTGTAACGTTCTCTGTTGTTATAGTTTCATGTGAATAGTGCCATTTTCTAAAATAAACTATCAAACAACACTAATCCAACACAACACATCATTGACTCCAACGAGAAATCATGGCGAAAAATCACAAAATTGTTGAAAAAAACAAGGTTCAGGGAAAAAATGCAAAAACAATTGAAAATGGAATATTTTTATTGCCAAAATAGTGATTGAACATGGTTGAAAAAGCATTTAGCCAGTCAGTAGTACTTACATACACAGGGAGATGATTCTGTGTATTAAAAATAAAAAGGCAACTGCTGCTGTTGCATGCAGGCAGGTAGGAATTGCAAAGATTTAGAAAAAGAGGATTTAGTATTTAGTAAGAGTATTTGTTTGTTTGTTTGTATGTTTTTATGACTGTAGGTTACATATCACAAACATTTTGTTTATTTAGATTCGTTTCGATTTTATTAGAAATAGACAAACTCATTGAAATTTTATGCCAGGGACTTAGTGATGCTTCCTATTTGATATTGTCAGTTTTAAGTGTTTTTTTTTTGGCTTTGGAAAGGATAATATTGTAAATATTTTTAAAGATAAAATATATATAAAGTTTGTTGAGAGGTTAAGGTTGTTGTGATACAATTATATTGGGTGTATAAATTAAACATGTGATATTTATAACAGAACGTTGTTTTTGTGTTTCAAAACTTATGTGAAGTTCGATCAACCAGCCAAATCTATATAAAAACCATATATACTGGGTGATTCAAGTAGAGATAGTTTTTTCCATAGCCTTTTTTTTGATAGATCAAGTATGAGTCATGTCATGCTGTCATGTGTTTATTATTGTTTGTCATTTCATAATGGAAAGACCTACGCCTGAACAACGTTTACAAGTTGTTCAACTTTATTACGAAAATTCACGTTCTGTGAGGAATGTATTTCATGCACTTCATTCGACTTATGATCAACATAATCGGCCTACTGAACGTACTATTCGCAACACCATATATAATTTCACGGTTGATTAGCCTCCAAGATCATTTGATATCACACCGTTAGACTTTTTCCTGCTTGGATATGTAAAGTCTGAAGTTTATGCGGACAATATCGATTCGATTCAGGCCTTGGAGGAAAACATTAAGCCTGTCATTTGCCAGTTAACAGTGGAAATGTTCAAACGAGTCATCGAAAATTGGAATCAACTGATAGACCATCTGCGGCGTAACAACGGCCAACATTTGATAGACATAATTTTCAAAAAATAAATGCCAGAGAATATTTTTTCAAATGATAATAAACATTCCCCATTAAATTTGAATTTAATGAGTATTTTTCCTTAACAAATTTGGGAACCTCGAAATGGATCACGCTTTTCTTGGTACAAAAATTATTTGTGGCCGATGTAATATTTGATGTCAAAATAGACGATATTGTCCGTAAATGTGTTAATTTCATATCGTCACTATACAAACAAATTGTCGCCCATAAAATACTTGACGAAAATAAGTAAATTCATATTGTCGAATATATAATAGCTGGCGACAAACCTGAGGACATGGTCACTGATATAATAGATGCCGAAAATGTGACATTTGGATAATGTCGCCTATAGAACAACATTGTTCCCATAGTAATAACATAAGTAAGTTCACATTGTGGCCTATATAATAGTTGGCGACAAAGTTAAGAACATTGCCACTAATACTATCGCCTATAAAAACGCTATTGTCGCCCATATCATAGTTAACGAAATATATCATTTATCAACTATGTAACAAGTAACCATAAATAGATGAACTCGTCATCGTAAATGTAATATTTTTATAACGTCACTATAAAATACTTGAGGAAATAAGTCATTAATATAGGCGAAATATGCCCAGAATATACAGCCAGACCTGAAAGCGTAATATTACATCATAAAAACGCTCGGCCACATGTTGCAATACCTATTAAAACTATGTATTTAGAAAGAAGTGGTTGAGAAGTTTTTCCACAACCGCCTTATTATTCTAGAACTAGCTGCATTCCAGTACTATTTGTTTCGATTAATACAAAATGCTCTTTCTCTCTCTCTCTGGATATTTAAAATTGGTTTGATTCGTTCTTGACCTCAAAAGCTGAACAGTTTTTTTAAAGCAAATTCCATATATTGTAAAATAAGATGGAAAGAGATCAAAGCTTACTTTTCCACAATGAATATATCTTAATAACGGGCCTCTGTCCTATTAACAAAATTCTTACTAATTAGTTAAAACACAAAGAAAATCAGCTTAATTCAAAGACTTTTAAAATTAAATGCAGAAATCCATTAAGTGTTTACAGATAAACAATAACACAGAAATAAGCATTAAATATTAAAACCACACAAACTTAACAAAAACCTTCCTTGTTTTAGCAAACCTACTTTTACATTGAATTAAAAGAAACATATAATAGCTGATTGAAAGTGGTCATTGAGTAAAAATTAATTTCATTAAAACAAAATCATCGTCTTTGCTTCCACCTAATAATAAGGGCTTTAGTAACTCACTTACTTACTTCCTTCTTTGTGGTCTAAATTTTATCATTTTATTACTGGCTTTAAAAGAAATAACGATTAAAACCATCTATCTACAAAATAAAAATAGAACGTCCTTCTTGCTGCAACCAGTACCATTTACTCCGCTATAGAAGACAAAAGTGTTTAAGCAAATTTTATTTTCCTCGTAGCTTAACAAAATTACTTTAGGTCCCATAAAAATAGGCTGTGTTGTTGTGTGAAATCTTAAAATGAAAGTAAATACTTAATCCCTGTTGAATGAATAGAAAATCCAAAGCAATGAATATTTTTGCCTGCTAAATTGTCCACCATGTCTATGACGGCCATAAGTGTTAGACAATAAACATCAGAGCAGATTTTGTGGCGCCACCAAAATCATTTCTTCTTCAAAACCTTCCTCCTCCCTAAATACTTGGCAGTATAGCAATAATGTTAGCAACATATTTCTTAAATTCAGTTAAATTCAGTTTGGTTTTTGCTGTATTTAAATACTTATATATATATTTAAGTCTACTTTAGATATCAATAACATTTAGCTAAACATTGCAGCTCCCCTGTAACACCCCTTTTTATGGTTGGAATTCATTTATGGCTACAGCTCACCCTTGTATTAAACGTTGAGTATCATCAGCTTCATCCTCTCCATAGCCGTCTTAAATACAATGTGACAAAGTAAATTGTTTTTGTGGCTCAGAAAATTTATAACACCATCATTATTAAGGCGTTACGGAGATGCGAGGGAGGAGGTTTAAGAGTAGTGTAAGTAAATATGGTTAGCAGAAAATTTGAAATTTATATTTGTGTAAGTTTTTCCGTAACTATAGATAATTATAATATTATATATACACATTAACTTTTCAATGATTATTTAATATTATAATATTATGCTTTATTATATTTTAATAAAACTTTTCTAGCAATCCTCGTACATTTAATAAAGCACATTCTTGTAAATATACACACTCATACACATAGAGAAAAAGTCATAATATTTTAGTCAAGTATCTGTATAAAAGATGAAACTGAATAAACGAGTAGTCAGACATTTGAAGGAGTTAAATATTGGCTGTTTTCATATTTCACAGATTTACTGGTGCCAAATTGCGACGTTTGATAGCGTATAAACTAAGGAGACCCAGGGTACCCGCTTGGTTGATGACTCCATACAGAAATCCCAGTGACCCTCCGGTGAGGGGCAATTATCCGTGGCATAAGGCTTATACTCTAAGGTCATGGTAGCTTCATAATCATCCGCTTGTTTTGGGACCATCTTCACAGAGTCCCTACGTTAATGTCATCGAAAGATTCTGGAGATATCAATACCTACATAATAAACAATAGCATTGAAAAGGAATAAACAAAAATAGCATGTTATTTTTTTTTTTAGGGTGACATAACAAGCATTTTAGACATAATAGCAAGTCAAAAATTCTCATGAGCACAATGTCATAGAGTCCACGGATTCAAATTAGCGCTGATTTCCAGAATATCTATGTGATATAAAGCCAAAATGCTATCCACACCAGAGTTAGGAGCTTTTCATCTGATCAAAGGCCATCTTCTCCTGTTAAACATATTCAATATATTAGTCCATGGACATTCTATGACACTTTTGTGTACGGCATGCCACATTTTTAAGGAATCTAAACTATGTTTCAGGATAGTTAATTAATTCCTTTAAGTATATGTGTATATGAATCTTTCCTTACCACACACCATCGTTTGTTTGTTTTTTTTTTTTTTTGGTTACTGATTATTTGTTGCGTTTCTTAATGGCTCAATAATGCGTTTATTATTCTTAAGCGTAAAATCATATATTTTCCTGCTATTCTTTAAACTGCTTTTATGTTTCTGGTTAAAACGAAAAAGTCCTCTTAAAACGTTTATACAAAATGAATGAAATTTAGCAAGAGTTATCATTTTCATTAAACAAGATTTCTATATATAAAAATTGGCCAGGATAATAGAGATAAAAAATTTGTTTTAATAAATTTGTCTAATAATTCACCAAAAATAATAGGGAACATACATACTTAGTTATGGCTGAAATAAGAAATGCTTTAAGAAAGCCGGTACATGAGAAAAAATACTAGAAAATATTTGTTTTTGCTGTTCCTTGTTATTTATAGAGAGGTAAGTGTTTTATGGTTTTAACCAGACAATGGCTTTTTCAATAATAGTTGTGTCGATAAGTTTTATTAATAAATTAAATAATTATTTAAGAGTTTCCTAAGAAATAACAATATCTGTAGAATTAAAGTTTAGAGTAACAAAGGCTGTACAAAACTTTGCTTAAATGTTTTTAGAATTCAAGTTTCAATTACCTGCTATATTTTGATTTACTGCATTTGTTTCAACAGAAATTTAGTGAACGCCAAACAAATATTAAACAATTAAAACTATCAAATTGCAAAGCATATATTTAACCGTATGTCCAATAGATATAATTGTTCAAAAGTAGGAAATTAAATTTCATGATTATTAAACAATCATTACAGATGGACGACAGTTATAATTCAATTAAATGTCATCATCATTGTCATCAGCCATGATTGACATTTTGCCAGAGCAACAAGTGTTGATAACATTTGTAATGGAAACACTAACTCTAACTCCGCCAGACATACACACACACACACACACACAAACAGACAGAGGCAAGCAATCACAACCCAGCAATTCTGGAGGACTGTCCAGAAAGGGTAATATTACTTAGCATGCGTAATGTGTCTCCTCGGCGGAATTCAAGTGACACTGCTTTGATAACAAAGACTGTATTCTAGATTACAGATGGCCTCTGCGTGACAATTAATTCAGCAGTAGAATACATATGCTGACTGAAATGACCATTTTCATACTGAAGTGAAAATTGTCTACACCATAGTTTTCGTGGAATGTTTACTTTACGAAAGTTAGATTCAAACTCGAAGAACTTAAGGGAATGTTCAAGAAGAACTTTGTTTTCTAAAAAATGGGATATTAGAATAACATGAACGTTTTGACATCTTAATTATTGATTCAGCAGTAGTTGAAGCTTTGCCAACATAATGGTCCTTTTAATACCTCTATTAAAAATTTGGTCTATAAAATGTTTGCATTTGGACTTCTGCATTTGCTCTCCAAGAGAAATTGATGAAGCCGTGCTAAACGTGTCACTGTGTGGCCTAGAAATGCGATTGGATCAAATGAGGTTGCAATAAATCTATCACTCTGTTATTGATTTAAAACCTAAAATCTATGGAATAATTAACGAAATAGAAGCAAATACTGAAATGTAATTATAAATTTTGATAGTATGCGTGGTGACAGTGAACATCTTTCCTATGTAACTTTTCATTTATAATTATGAAACCTTCCTTTTTTATATAATTTCTTTGTTTTGTTTTGAAAAACAATGTTCTCGTTGAAAAATACACTGTAACTGGCATTTGGTTGTGTGGAGTACCGGAAGCTGCCCGTTATCCTGCTTCGTATTTTATTTATTTTGTATAATCTTTATTCAGGCGATATTCCTATATGTGCATTGTATTGTAGTAGTGTTAGGAAACAAAGTTATGAGAGGGAAGAAAGATGGAGTTATATTTGTGGATGTTTGACTTGAATTGGTTTTCCAAAGTGCCAATTTAGAGGACGGAATTCTTTCAGAAAAATCGTTTTTCTCTTAGACATCGTGGTCGGGAAGAAAAAACAAGACGAGAAACTCATATGTGTATACAAATGTGTGTATACTCTCACTCAAATAAAAAACTATGAGTGATTTGAGCAATAAAATTATGTTTTGTAAAAATAGAAGAAATTTTAAGAAAATAATTGCATCAATTTTGTTAATAAGAATTGCGTTGTCTAAATTAGGACAAAGTATCAATGAACACTTCTAAGAACCATCTTTCTAAACGGTCACCAGCTCCAAATAACACCCTGCAGCATTGGCTCATACATGAGAATTATTTTGCATTTTTGTATACAAAGCAAGTCAGAACTGAAGAGATATGAACGACAACATCTGAAGACACTCAATTCAAATAAAAACTTTCATTCGCAACATCAAAGATATGAAGATTTTAATAAACGTCACAATGTAACAACAAGCTATCCAAAGCTCCAACAGTTTTCTTAACCATATGAGGCCAAGATTATGATGAACTCTATTGAGTGTCAGTAGTGAACACTGAGTTTTAAAAGCGTTAAATTTTACCCAGTTTTTGAAATAAAGCTCATCTATTATTTGGCCTAATATGGATGCTCATAGAACCCGATTTGCAACAAACCTACCAATAATCCGTTTAACCCTCCGTCATGCACATGTATCTGGCCGGATCTTTTAAGAATTTAACTGTGTTTTAAATAAATTTCTAATTTAGCTAGGTGTTTGAGTCCCCAGGTACCCTCTACAAATATTGCTAGCTATCGTCTTATGAAAAAAAAAAAACATAAAAAACACAAAAACAATTTATATGGATTTTTTCATATACACATCATATACGTAACTCATGTATCTGGCCAGATAAACTTGTATTTTGTATGAAGAACAATGTAATTTATTTGCAAAATTTTTTTTTTTGCGTCTGTTTACTCAAATCAACTGAAACTGCATTCATTTTGTACTCTGCATTGTTATAGCTGTTCTAGAGTTCAGATTTTTATCTATCCTAAATTATATGCCAAACGATGACTTAGATATCGAATATTATTTGGTTATCAAACCAAATGAAGTGTTCGATTGTGATGACGGTGAAGAAATTGAAGAACAGAATGCTGCCGAAAATTCTTTCCTTGGTAAGGATGGTACTATATGGTGTAAAAATGAAGCAAATATTGGAACTCGTGTTGACGTATTCGAGTTTCAATATTTTTTTGTGCGTTTTCGACCTAGTCCGAAGCAACAAACAGGGTTCCAGTTGAGGTTTACAAACAATTTTTTACCCCAAATACAATATTTGTTAGAATTTCTGAAACGAATCACCATGGAGAAGTGGAAACTGAACTACATGTATTCGTGGGTATTCTTTTGGCAGCTGGTTAATCTCACAATACCAATTCGTGACGCTTGGAATTTCTTAAATGAAAATCTTGCCAAAAATTATAGTCCTCATTGCTGCATAACAATTGATTAGCAACTGTTCCCATATCATTGAAGAACAAAGTTCACCCAGTACATACCATCAAGACCAGCGAAATACGGCATAAAAATCTGGTGGGCATATGATTACAAATCTTAATATCTACTGCAAGGAAAGCTTCATACCGGTAGACAAAAAGGAGAAGAACGGGATGTAAATCAAGGTTAAAATGTTATACTACAACTCGCAAAGCCGTACAGCAATAATGGTCGTACAATTGTAACTGACAACTTCTTTGTCACCTTAGAAGGAGCAAAGCGTTTGGCCAAAATTGGTCTTGCATTTGATGTATCCGTAACGAAATAAGCAAAGATAGTTCTCGTTTAATTTCTGAATTGAAATTAATCGAATAAAACTATTGAAATTAAAAAGAAATATTTCTCGTTAATTTTTTTCCTTGCTATGTGGTTCAGCATGTATGTACTAAGAAAAAACAACAAATATAAACTATGTATCTGCCTAGCACTGAAAAAGCTTTTTTTCATAAAAGTGTATTAAAATACATAGTGTGTCTGGCCAGATAAATGCGCTACGTATGTGACTACCGAAACATGTGCATGACGGAGGGTTAAGGAGCAGTCTATACTGATCACTGGCCTTGGGTGTGTACATGCGAAAAGGTTGGGAATCTCTAACAAAGACGTCTGTAGAAGCTGTAATGATAAGGAAAAAGAGGACATCAATGAACATCTTCTCTGTACTTGTCTTGCATTTGGGGACCTGAGACGTGAACTCTAGGAAGGAATCTATAATTAAAACTTCGGCAAATGCTTTACAAGTATCCAGTGCGACTACTCTATCCTATGCGGTGCTGAAAGATAAGCCAGCCAAATGACAACTTCCCAAGCCATATTGTTTATGGTTTTAGCATAACCGTCGAAAGTTAAGAAAAAGTTCACATTAGTTGGAATTTAACCAGGTTAGTGAGATTGTTTTTTGAAGATTTGTAGGACGCTGTTTCTATGTTGGTAACCTTAAAATAATGGAAAAAAGCTCAAGATTGATATGAAATGTAGAAAACGTGCTTTAATGGACGAGCCAGTGATGTGAAACATTTTTAAGAACAAATGCAGTAGATCTTTTCACAACAAATTCCATCAAATTTCACTTGAATGTTTGCAGCCAGTAGGCAAGCACGCAAACCACAGTACATGAGATATTAGATATCATAGAAATGACAAATTTATTGCAGTCTCGAAGAAAGTAATTTGTTGAGAAATTGTTCTTTAAAAGATTTGCTTTTCCTAATCTTCATTTCAATTCCAATCATACCTCAGAAGAGAAAAATTGATGTAGTGACAATTGACTGAAGGTACGGTCGCACTTGGGTAAATACTTGCCGAAGAAGACGTAACCATAAATAAAATATATTTGAACTTGTTTAGTTATTAAAAAAAAAATAATTAGTTTTATTTTTTTGATGCTGTTTGGTCTTGCAAAAATCTTGCAAGGCTAAACATCATCAAACAAATTAGAGCTAAAACAAGTGGTTACGGTTTTTTGAGTAAATATTTGTCATGTGTGACCATACCTTAAGACACAAATGTTATAATAATATGTAATTTAAGCACCGAAACATTATTTTTGGATCATCTTACCGCGAAAATGTTTCTTTTAAAAAGTAGACAACTCAACACACTTTACCATAAGCACAAACTTTATAACAAGAAAAGTTAAGTTCTTACACATTTACAGTTTGAGAATAGGTTAAGATCGTTTCGACCTTAAAGCCTCTAATCATTATATTACCAGTGATGACAGTTCCATACACTCACCCAGAACAGTTGGATTATGACCATTTATGAAAGTCCAATACAATCAAAATAACATCATGTCCAACATGTGTAAATGACCAAAAACTAACAAGTAATTGTATAAGTATGTGAGTGTTTATATGAATCTATGCATATGAGTCTATATAAATGAAACTTAATACAATGTCTCCACTGGTAAAACATTTAGGAAATTACATTTGGTTTCTGTCTAAAAACTGTAATGAAGTATAAAATTTTTCTAATTTAATTTGCAATTGTAACAAAGAAATACACAAGCAAACCAGAAATTTGAAATTTTCGATTTTGAATGGATGCAAAACAAAAACAAATGAAACAAATACAGAGGCGACATAAACGAACCAAAACACATTCAAAAATAAATCGAACATGTGCTGCATATCTGTATAAACAGTTAAATGTGTAAAAATGACATAAATCCTTAATGTCTACACATTCATTCACAAATATTCAGGCACTTTCTCACTTAAATACACATATATACATATATCTATTTGCATTAGTGTGTACTCATACACAATTTTAAGAGTGATAAATTTTATTCATATGTTGGCGTGAGTCTGTCTGTTGGTGTAAATAGAAAAGAGCAATGTAGGAAATTGTTTAAGGAAATTTGCCGGAAATTAAAACTTGTGCAAAAATAAATGTTAGACTACATATTATTTTTATTTGCTACTATGGCATTTTGCTGTCTTTTTTTTTCTAAAAAAAATGCTTGACCAAAAGAAAAAACAATTTTTGGTATGTTAGGTTGGGTGTGTGGAATAGAATTCTTTCCAATAGTTATACATATATTATTTACTAAAATAATTGTTTTATATTAAAAAAATAAGTTTTTGGTATTCTATATTTCCAATACACAACTTGAACTTAACGACTTGATTTGGAATCAAGGATGTGGCCATTGTCCTTTTATTTGCATATGTAATAATGTCTAAAACACATACTTACTATAAATAATTTTACTTGATATAAATGAAATGAGTATTTACAAAAGTTTTAATAAAATTTTTTAAAAAAAAAATTTTAGTTTCTATAAAGTTTAAATAAACTCTTTAGCACATATTTAAAGGGATTTTCAATCAGAACTTTGTTTTCCAATAGGAGCATATAAGTATAACCTAATAGTGACGAAATTTTTTGTAGAAATGAGTTAATGTCTGAACGAAATCTTCTATAGAAAATCCGTCAATGTGTGGACGAAATAATCTAACAAAACCCTTCAATAGTGTGAGAAATCCTTCAATAGTGTGAGAAATTTTCATTAGAATATCCGTCAATATGTAAACGACATTTTCTGTAGAAAATCCGTCAATGTGTGGACAAAATTTTCAATAGAAAATCAGCCAATTTCTTGACGAAATTTTTTATAGAAAATCCGTGAATGTCTGGATGAAATTTTTTTTAGCAAATCTGTCAATGCCTGGACGAAATTTTTTATAGAAATTTTATCAATGTGTGGATGATATTTTCTTAGAAAATCCGTCAATATATGGACGAAATTTTCCATAGAAAATCAGTCAATGTCTGGACGAAATTTTTTATAGAAAATCCGTGAATGTCTGGATAAAATTTTCTTTAGCAAATCTGCCAATGCCTGGACGAAATTTTTTATAGAAATTTTATTAATGTGTGGATGATATTTTCTTAGAAAATCCGTCAATGTGTGGACAAAATTTTCCATAGAAAATCAGTCAATGTCTGGACGAAATTTTTTATAGAAAATCCGTGAATGTCTGGCTGAAATTTTCTTTAGCAAATCTGCCAATGCCTAGACGAAATTTTTTATAGAAAATTTATCAATGTGTGGATGATATTTTCTTAGAAAATCCGTCAATATATGGACGAAATTTTCTATAGAGAATCGAACAATGTATAGACGAAATTTTCTATGGAAATTCTGTTAATGTATGGAAGAAATTATCTATAGAAACTCCGTCACTGTATGGCCAAATGTTTCAGTCAATCTATGAAACAAATTTTCTATAGAAAATCGGTCAATGTATGGACGAAATTTTCTATAGAAAATCGGTGAATGTAAGGACGAAATTTTCTATAGAAAATCTCCCACTGTATGAAAGAAATTTTCTATAGAGAATTGATCAACGTATGACCGAAATTTTCTTAGAGAGTTCGTCAATGTGTGTACGACATTTTCGATAGAAAATCCGTCAATATGTGGACGATAATTTCTGTAGAAAATCTTTGTCTTTGCAATACAAAAACAATTTTAATAATTTTTATATAAATATTCTTAAAAGCAAAGTTCTCGTTAAAAAGCACTTTGCTTACACATTCATACATCCAATCGCTAGCAGCTCACTGTAGTCCTACATATTTGGGTTTGGACTTAATACATCCTTGTTCTCATTTCATCGTATGGTTGTTTTTTTTTTAGCGCTAATGGAATGACAGTTGCTAAGAATTATTAGATTTGTACATGCATTCGAAAAATTTCTCTATTTTATTATTTTAGACGTACTTATTTTTTGGAATTAATATCATTATGTATACAGCAAATAACTCTGTGCTGCTAGCAGATGTTGTGTGTTCCACTTGCAACTCGTAAATATTGCATGTCCATAACAAGTGTTGGATAAGTAACTGCTTTATGAAAAATATTTCCAGAATATATCCAAGCATAAGTAGCTGGTACAAACTAAACGAGTTTTAGTTCATTTCAGTTCTTTTTGTTTTTGTTCAACAAAAATACGTACGTGATTATTGTGCATTCAAATGGATTTTACAAATATAAATTTATGATTCTGTAAGTGGGTTCTTTAAGACAAAAAGCAAAAAAATAAAAAATTAAAAAAAACAAGATAGAGTTTTGTGAGCATAAATAAAACTGTAAAATAAACTTATGTAAATTTATTTATTTGCGGCTTCAAAACGGAAATGATTTAAAAGGAAACGTTGCTGTTTTTAAACAAAACTAATGAGATATTTCAAATTGAAAATTGTTTTTTTTTTCTTTACACCAAATATGCGAAACCATTGAAAGCATTATTATGTGCAGAAAATTTAATGGTGGAAATTAAAAGTAATTTTGTTAACATGCATGTGAGTTTTAACTAATATATACATGCAAATGTATGTATGTATATGTATTTGTATATATAAAATAAATATATTTTATAATGGTATTACATTCTATTGGTTTAAACTTGGTCATTCGAATTTTTACATTGGTAAGTTTTATAAGGATAACTGACCTCATAGAAAAAAATAGTCACAACGATAAAAGAAATTTTCTTTAGAAAAGCAGTCACAATAAGAACAAAATATTATCTGGAAAATTTGCCTGACTGTAAAATAAATTAAGAGAAATTTATATAATTTGTGACAAATTTTCAAAAGAAAATTGACGAATTTTGTATTAAAAACGTCTCCACCCATTGACGGATTTTCTATAGAAAATTTCATCTACTCATTATCGGATTTTCTATAAAAAGTTTCTACCACACATCGACGGGTTATCTGAAAAAACTTCATCCACACATTGAGGGATATTCTACAAAAAAATGTCATCCACACATTGACGGATTTTCTATAGAAAATTTCATCCACACATTGACGGATTTTCTACAGAAAATTTCGTCCACACTTTAACGCATTTTCTAAAGAAAAGTTTGTCCATACATTGACAGATTTTCTATAGAAGAGTTCTTCCACATATGGCAGATTTTCTCTAGAAAATTGCATCCACACATTGACGGATTTTCTATAAAAAATTTCGTCCACACATTGGCGGACTTTCTATAAAAAAATTTTCCAGACATTGACGGATTTTCTATAAAAAATCTCATCTACACTTTAACAGGATCTCTATAAAAATTATCGTCCACTAATTAACGACTTGTCTACAGAAATTATCGTTCAAACATTGACGAAAATTTCTTCACACATTGACGAATTTTCTAAAGAAAATTTCGTCCACGCAGATTTTTTATTAATAATTTCGTCCACACTCTGGCAGACTATTGAAATTCGTGTTCAAATATTTATAAATTTCATAATTTAAAAAAAAACTAATTTCAACTTTAGAAAACCTTTACATTATATTGAATATTCTATTTAAATTCCTTATTTCATTTTCTTTCCTACACTCAGTTATAGAACTAATATGTTTTAAATTTCCTTGCAACAAACATATAAATTTCCTTACTCAATTACCAACTAATTACTTAACAAATTTTGTAAATGTTTGTTCAAATAACTCCACACAGACAAACTTCTAAAGTATTATTACATTCAATTAATTTCGTTTACTTGTCTATCATCACTGTCAATCTTTAGAGAGTACAATAAATGAGTTAAATTATCTTACTCATCCGTACTTATATAAATCTGGCACAACAATCTGGCTTTTTCGTATTGTTTTAAGTTAATTTGTACTAAATTACCAAAATCGTAAGAAAGAAAAACATTAAACAAAACAACAACAATAACTGCAGGCAACATTTTACAAAAAATATTTCCGTCATCATGTTGTTGTTCTTCTACTTCCTGCTCGAACATTATCTTCAGTTAAAACTGTAAATTAAAGACAAGAAGTAGAGTATTGTTTTCGATACTCCTTTCTTTTGGAAGTACTATGTTGTAGAATTTAACAGCCCAGACGTTTGGCAGACATGGAAAATCACAATAAATATAAACAACAAAAAAAAAAAACTCTTTCTTACTTAAAGTTTTGTGTTACAATCCATAGAATATAAATAAATGCAGACATAGTTTTCTAATACAGCAGTATTTGAAGCCAAGTTATTTAGTTTGTTAACTGGATTATGTTGGAAGTTATTTTATTTGTAGAAGACAAAATATTGTTTATATTTTTAAGGTTTTGCAGAATTGTTGATTTTTGTTGTTTTGGATATTTCATGTCTTTCAACCATTTCATAGATTGCTAAGTTTAGCAGGAATTGTTGTTTGTTAATAGTGAAATAAATGAATTCTATATAGATTAAATTAATTGGGTTTGATTGTCGAAAATAATTTATAAATAGTTTTTTCTATTAGTTAATTGGTAAATAGTAATGAAAATATTTTGGTAAATGACTCTGTCATAATCATTGATAGATAAAAAGCTGGCTGTAGTCGTGGTCACATGATTTCTATTAACACGTGTAATTATATAATAATGTATGTTTAATGTAGGCAGGATCGCCATACGTGTAAAGTACGTGTGTCCTGTTAGTATTTTTGCTAAGATTTAATAATGCTGCACTTAGCTGCAGACACGTTTTAAATCGGTTATGCCACCCCACAGAGTACAAACACCTGAGGGGTAGAATAATGAGAAAAAGTTTGTTTGGAGGACAACATTATTCTGATTTTATTTTAAATTCTTACAGCTATTTATACTAATTATTATTTACAAAAATTATAACAATTTTCTTTTACATTTGCAATCTTTTGATACACTTGACTTTGTTTATTGTAATGTTTTATGGGTCAGTGCAATTAGACCCAATATTAATATTATTTAATTTATTTATTCTTGTGTGGTCATGGTAAGCAATTGTGTTTTAGTGGGTTAGTGTAATATGATTCACAATAAAGTAGAGTGGTATGTGTTGTGTTATGTAGATTTGTCAAGTGTGATAGATACACTACAATATTCATCCATTTTGACTTCGCTCTTATTTCTAACAAATCTAAAACTAAGCTGCAATTATATACAGCGATACAACTATTTGCTTTATGAAATATAAGCAAAGCCTTTTATGGACTTAAAATAATTTATTCGTCATTTAACTTAATGGTTGCATATCCACGTTGTTTACTTCATTTCATTCTCAATGTAATAAAAACACTGTGCTAGTTGGAAAAAGTGACAAGCGGGGCACGTAGCGGGTTAATCTAATTCCGGTATGCTGAATCCAGTGGTGCTGACCGTTTTTTTAGGTTAGCTCTTGTTTTCGAAATAAAGCGTTATTTTGAAAATGGAGGAGGTTGCACAATAAATATTCGCGTAACTCAAAAACGGTTTAGTTCATTAAATAAACTAAAAATAACGAAATTCCGCAATGAAATTTTCTTTAAGTAAGGTTAAACTTTTTCCAATATGCGCAGTCGTTGTAGAAACATAATTTTTTTTTTTACCAAAAAAAATAGTTTTTTAGCAAATTTGAAAATTTTGTGTTTGAAAACGGCATAAAAATTGGAAAACGCAGCTGTGCTTTCTGCACGTATAGGAAACAAAACCAGACATAAATAACTAAAATCTATCTACAACTTTTGATTTTATTCACAAAAGATGAAACATATAATAACCAGACGAAACTTTAAGAATTAAAACATTTATTTTTGTTTTGATTTTATTCACAAAATAAACTAAACCATTTTTGAGTTACGCGAATATATGTTGTGCAACCTTTATCTATAGAAAATCTCGTTTTCTTTTGTACACATTAGGACTGATTTTTAATATAAATGTAAATCTTTTCTACATAGGGGCTGATTTTCTATAGAAAATCTTGTCCACATTGGTACTGATTTTCAATAAAAATTGTTTTCCATATTGAGACTGATTTTCTATAGAAAATCTCGTCCAATTTGAGACTGATTTTTCCTACAATATCTCGTTCACATTGGTACTGATTTTCTGTAGAAAATCTTGTCCACATTGGGACTGATTTTCCATAGATGATCTTGTCCACAGTGGGACTGATTTTTCATAGAAAATCTTGTCCACAGTGGGACTGATTTTTCATAGAAAATTTTGCTCATATTGGCCACCATATGACTGATTTTCCAGAAAAAATTTTCTTCACCATATAACTGATTTCCTATAGAAATTTTCATTTGTTGGAGTTGGAAAACCTTGGATTGATGATTGTTTTTAAAGAGTCTCCTCGAGTAGTGTTAGTATCACAGTAGATTAATATAAGAAGCTATATTTAGAACTTTTATCATTTTCGAAGCTACTTTTAAATAGACAAACAAACACTTGGGTTTGAACACACATTTAAAATTAAAACACATCTTCATTACTTAACTGTCAATAAGTCACAGAAAGTGAACTCTGGAATTTTATTAAACATTTTACATGTTTTAGTTGAAAACTATTTGTGACTAAACTTTTTTGCTCATGGAAACTACAGCATAGTCTGAGTTGTAAATAATTTAATATTTTGAAAAAAAACAACAAGTTATTCAAATTTTTGACGCGTCAAACCATAAAGTTATTTGCTTTAATTTTTTCAACAGAAAGCTGCCGATATACCGCCACCTAAACACCTTTAATACAGACATATATACATACATATAAAGTAAAATATTTTATTTCTATTCTTAATGCACACATACAATTATACATGAACACACACATCTGTATAGATTTGTATACTCAGCTTTTGAAGTATCATGTTGATGTTGGCTTAAAATTCATGAAAATTATTCAAGCTGAAGGATGTATGATAATTTCCGACGGAAGTGTAATCAAAAATCGCTTAGACAAGTGCCATGTGATGATGCCTCTGCAGAAGTTTTTTTTTTTTGTTCCTGCAGCTCCCCCTTTTCCATTGCAGCAGGTGTTCTTGTGTGTGAATGTAAGTAAGTAAGTAAGTGTGTATATTGTTGCTGTCTCCGCGAGTACAAATATATGTTGTATTTAGTAGATTTTACAACACCTGGGTGCTGATGTCAACTTCGTTTTAATATTTCAGTTTTTATTTTTAATTTTTACTGCCTGTTCTCGTTTTTTTTTTTTTTTTGTATGCTTGCGCTGTTTGTCTGTTAAAGAATTAAACGGAAATGAGCATTACTCGCTGGCAATAATATTTGAGAGGTGTAGTGTTTGTGTGTGTTTAACTTATCATACATATCCTTTAGTTTGTTTATGCCCTACAGTAAGCAGGGTGTAAGGGTTAACTTACAAGTCTTTACAAAGGGATAAAATTAAGTGAAATACCCATTGATTCACAATTCCTTTAATCACAAAATGATCAGCTTGTAACAGCTTGCTACAAGCTTACAGAGTAAGCTACTGTATTTAATTTAATCCTGCTTTATAATTTGTTAATTAACCCATTTTTTGCCACTGGTCGGTTTTTCTACTACCCATTTGATTGTAATTTATTTCCAAAGTTAACTATGATTTTTAGATCGGTTTTCAGAAATATAAAGTTTGTAATGGTGTTTAAAATATTTGTATTAAAATGATTTTCTGAAGAATATGCAAAATATTTTGGTATAAGAGGAAAAAAAACTTTTTCACACTTTTTTTCAAATTAAAAACGTATGATAAATTCGAAAATTTTGTTTTTTATTTTCCATTTCTTGTGAAGCCTGAAAAATATATTTTAAGAATCGACGAAAACCAATTTGTGAATTATAAGATTTTTTTCTTTTAAATTTCCAAAAACTTTAGTGATCGAAAAATCGACCACTGACCGGAAGTCTTGTTGATGCTCTCAATAAAAATTTTAAACAATTTGGCATTTTCAGTCATATTTTATCAATTGATGAGCAGATCATTCCCTATTTCGGGCGACAGTCTTGGAAAATGTTTATTAAGGGGTGGATATTTATTTCACAGTATTTTATATGGTGGTTCAGCAACGCCAAGCAATAAGGACATTGGTCTTGGGGCTCAAACTGTTCCGGATTTATTGGCTAACGTGTTAGTTTCCGATTGTCATAGAGTTTTGTGTGAGAGTTTTTTTTCATCGTATCACCTTATGTGTCTATTGAATAAGCGCAAAAAGAAAATACAATGTCGAAAATTTCTTTTAAAAATCTAAAAAAAGCAAGTGCGGAGAATTTGATCAGTTGCTCGATGATCAGCAAGAA
Source organism: Bellardia bayeri (assembly GCA_950370525.1). Classification (NCBI taxonomy): domain Eukaryota; kingdom Metazoa; phylum Arthropoda; class Insecta; order Diptera; family Calliphoridae; genus Bellardia; species Bellardia bayeri. The sequence goes on from OX493266.1 coordinate 82,477,758, forward strand.
ATAATATTAGTACGTTGGAACGACAATTCGGTTGTTAATGTTATCACCAATAATTCCACAGTTGAATTAATGGAAAATGCTAAACGGTATTGCCGAAAACAAAATCGAAACAAATAATTATCAATATTCCACAACTAAAAGTAATCTAAGAGTATAACAACGGAATAGGAGGTGTTGACCTTCGGAAACAAGTAGTGGTGCCCAATAAGGACTAAGGCTTTAGGTAACGCAATGGTCAGTGCATGTAGATGCAATGCTTTAGAAGGCAAAATCCCTATCACAAATAGATTCCAAAGTAACAACGCCTTTGCTCAAATATGACATGGAGATCAACAGTCAGGACAATAATTCATTCATAAATCATTCCAGGACTAACGAAAATGTACACTCAAATATTAGAAGTTCTGAAGATAAATATTTGCGTTGCAAATTGTACAAAAAACTGTACATTTTTACCTGCCAGAAGTGTAATATATATCTACATAAAACTGCTTTGTTGTGTACCATAAAGATTTATAAGAAATAATTTTTTTAATTAAGATGAATAAAGCCTAAGGAAATATTTCTTTTTATAAAAATATCATAATTGTTTGTGTTTTATTTTAACTGCCAGTGGTCGATTTTTCAAAAAGTCCCCATATTTAAAAAGCTGCATATCAGGAAGGTAAATTTTGTGAAAAATAGCGGCCAATAATGGGTTAATTGTCTTTTAATGCGGCCAGTAGTTCTGAAGATATGTGCAATATTAACCCTTATGTTGCGGCAAAAAAAAACACCTAATGCGCTGCAAGGTACCTGGGTACCTGCATATATGAAAAAATATTTTCGCACTAAATACATTGTTGGAGCGTGGTTAAGAGATATTTTATATAATTTTTCTTAACGCCTTAGGTTTGCCAGCTATTAACAACTTCAAATAGTATACTTTAAATGGCCGCTTTCTCATTTAAAACACGTACAGGTACCCGGGTACCTTGATGCGCATTAAAGGGTGTTAAAAGTAAATTGGTCTCTCAGGCGAATTACAAAAAACAAAGTCAAGGCGTACGGCTGCAAAAAAAAACTGAATTATTTGAAAGCTCTCAAAAAATTTCAGGTATACAAGTTATAAATTTCAATGAAAAAATTTTGACTAAAAACGCCAAAGGTACCCGGGTAACCTTGGTGCACACATAAGGGTTAATACTTAGAAGTTGCTCATACTGGAACAGTAAACGGATTTGCATACTTTTAGGATAATTAATAATAAAAAGTGACGTGAATAAGATGTCTAAATCAATTTAATATATATAGATAAAGTTTATATCGATAAAGTGTATATCTTATGTTACGCTACTTTCAGTCGTTCTCTATCAATCACTTTACTTTCTCTTTGGTTTTATTTGCAAATTCATTTTGAATTAAATTCTTATATATACAACAACTCAACGTTAAGGATGCGTTAATAAATGTAAAATGCAAAAGATATTTCTCTCTTTTTCTGAACAGAAAAAAAACTTCTTGGCAAATTACATTTTCATGTTAATTTTCTGATATATTTCATACATTTTTCTAATTTCTGCTAATTGCAAAATAACAAGAAAAATAATTCTAAACATATCCTGTTTTAAAGTTGTTGTGTTAGTAAAATAAATTTCCTTTGCATTTGATTCGTACAACATTTATCTTGTCTTCTTTTTTTTTTTTTTGCTTTTTTATGCTTAATGTTTTATAGTTGCTTTGTTAATTTAACTTAATGTTGCTGGTTTCGGCTGATTTATATGCAGTATTTTTTATTTCTATTATTTAATGTCTTAATTTCGCTTAAAATGTGTGGCTTTTCTTTCAAACATATTAGCTTTTTGTTTTATAGCTTCTATTCCTTATTATCTTATTATTTATGGGCTTTAAGTAAGATACTTATCATAAATTTATTTCTAATATTCATTTTGTTACTTGAAGTGTGTAAATGATGGGTAATTGTTACTGTCAGTTAAAATGTTCTATTCTTGGAAATTATATGAGGACTTGGAGTTTTGTATTATAACTCTATTTAAAAAAAGAACCATCATGTTTAAAAAAAAATAACATGAAACAATATATCTTTTGGTGTTTTTTATTATACTCACATATACGTAATAGTTTAACCTGGTGCGCTTTGCTAAACCAACAGTAGAAAAAAACAGTTTAGTAGTTTTTGAAAAATAAATTCTACATAAAAAGCATTGTTTACATAAAATCTGGAATTTTTTTAAACTATGATGGAAAGACAGTGGCTCACAGCAGTACACTTTGTGTTTGTTTTTGAAGCTTCTTAAAAAGTAAACTAACAGGAACTTCAAAAATGGGTAGATGTTATTTAAAAAAATGTTATAGTCTTAGTTTTATTTTATTATGTTATTTTTTAAAAGCAAAAAAAGTCGTGACAGTTAATATTATGCAGTCACGTTTGGGTTTCGAAAACTTGAAATTAAAACTGGCAATTAGACGACGTAATATTTGGTGTGATAGGCTTTATTATCTACAACAGAATTAATGCGATTTGGATAATACTCGGTGCAATATTCGACCACTCCGTCAGTAGCCATTTTTTTACACCGCTTTTGTTAGAAATTTGTGTTTCTTTATGCTGATTTCCAAAATTGACCATACATTTTCAATAACAATTAAGACTTGCGACTATGGACACATTTGCACAATACCCGATTTGTGCTTTGGATCATCATCCTGGGCAAGTTGTCCTTCAGAATCTGAAGTTGCTAAATTTGTCGATAGAGGCCCAACCATGACACTGCCACCACCATGCTTCACTTTTGTCTATAAGTTTTCTTTGTTGAGTTTTATATTTGGTTTCCGCCAAACATACGACATGTCATCTGAACTGATGACCGAATTCCAAAATGCATATTCCTTGCAAACATATGGTTGGCAAAATTTAGCTTGCACAGTGTTTTTTGTGGGCTTAAACAGTTTCAACGCATCATTGTTTGCCCAGACCAGCTTCAACTTCGGAGGCCAGTTGTGAAGCTGACAGTTTCGGACTTGATCTTATTTTTCTTAAAATGGAGCGAATCATTCTTATTTAAAATTTATATTTGGTGCCGTTCCGCCTTTGTTATGAAGCGCTCAATGATTTTTTGGACTGTGTAAAACTTCAATGTTAACAATTCTGCTATTCTATATTTCGCTGTGAGTTGAAAATTGGTTTAAAACTAATTTTCGTTATTCTATCATTTTACACGGAGTCATTTGAATTATTTTACTTTGACACTTGACGTTTCAAAATCGAACTCAAAATTTAACAGAAATTATTAATAGAAGTAGAAAAAAAAAAAAATAAAAAACCACAAACAAAAACGCTGCATTAAGCTGTCGCTACTTTAGAAGTTGACTGCCAAAAACATGCAGTAACATAAATATCGAGCATTTTTTGTTGTTTTTTAGTTTTATTTTCAACACAACATTTTTGCTTTTGGCACCAATTTCTTTTTTTATGTTCCTGTTAGTTTTCATTTCATGGAGCTTGGAAAACAAAAAAATGCACTGCATAAAATAAGCTGGGAGCCACTGTATATTGTTGCGATATCTGTGTGATATATTAAATCTTTGATACTACATGTTTGTGATATACATAAATCATCTTTTGATATGGCTTTCCCAGAAAGTTTTCTCAACAATTACTCAAATGGATTTTCAGAAGCCCAAGTGAGACAATTTTATTGATCAATCTCTTAGTTGCAATCTTAGATAGATTGAACTAAAATATCAATTTAACGAAATGTAGCTTTAATAGATCAAACACTTTCATAATGCATTTTCTAACGTAATGGAATTAATTTTAACATTTGTCAAAACTTCTATTACCGATATGTCAAAAAGTAAAATTTCAAACGTTCATGTTATTTAAATATGCCCTATTGGAACACGTGCATGTCGCTATCTGCCATTGCAACTTAAAACTACATGATGTTATTTAATGTTGAATGTCCTTCGTCAGTTTAATAATTTCGCAATGGTCATTAGTAGTGCAGTAAAGTAAATATTTAGTTCACTCAAAAAGCGTCTTAAATTAATCTACAAAAACACTTGTGCATTAAACATTTAAAAATTTAGAAAAGAAATTCCATAGTAAATCATAACGAAAATGAAAGTGTATTTTAAAGGACTTTAGAAATCATACTTCCTAAATTAAGTTCACTGTAGATAGCTATTGAATTTGTTAAATATTATTACCGTTTTTTAGGTCATGGTATATTTTTCATTTAACAATTCAACAGCATTTACTTGCCAATAAGTCAACCAATTATATATTCTCTTGCAGAAACTTAATCATTAATATTTTAATCATAACCATATAGTTACGTATTAACTAACCAAATAAAGTATTATCCCCTTTAGTCATCATAAGATTACAGGCAATACTTATAATAACAATTTCCTGTACCAAGTTCTAAATATCCAACAAGCTTGATGCAGAGTGGCACAGTGCAATATCTTTTTTAATACTTTATTCATTGATTATTTAACGACTTCTTAAGTGGTTTCCTTAAGTACACACCAAACAAAGTTTGATTTTTCCAGCTAGTTTTTTCGCATTTCAAATGAGGCCTTTAACTGCGGCAAGATTTTTGTTCTAAAGATTATTGTAACACAAAGGGAATGAAAAACGGGCTGAAGGAAAATCCCTACAAAAAGAAAGACATACAACATAAAACTTAAGTTTAACTTGAAATGAACTCAAAAGACAAAAAACACTACATCGTGGCAGTAAATGACTTTCATATACTTAAGACCATAAGGAAAATAAACTATATTTGTGTCTAAAACGGAAATAAAACAAAAAGTTAGAAAGTAAGAGCAGCATACTATTACTACGCTTAAGTGAACCTAAACAAATGTCTTTTTGGGTAGTATAGAAAAAACACACACACACACACAAACTAAACTTTAGTTGGGCCAATTTTATTTGCAAAAAAAAACAAACGAAAAACTGCTTAAAGTGATTAAGATTTCAACAGCTGTTAGCAAAAGATTTGTAAGTTTTGCTTGTGTTGTCAACAAGAAGAACAGGAAAAGATCTTTTCAGATTGTGACTTTTTTTTTTTTTTGGTAAATTGCAATAAAACACTGAAAAACAAATTTATTAAAACTAGTGAAAGTTCTAACTTGAAATTATTAAAGAATGAATTATAAAAGGAATTAGTCTATAGTTTTGTACATTTAGCTTAAGTGAGTAAGATAAGTGATTGCTACTAATTCACATTTTTCCATAAACTTTTTGTTTGCCTGTGTTAACAAATTTTTTTTTTAATTTTTTTGTTTTCTTTTACCCGCTACTTTTCATAATACTACAACTATAAAGCTGTTTATTTAATGCACTTTATAAATTCATATGTTAATCTTAATGTACCTGCATATAAATGTGATTTTATCAACACTGAATTTTATTTAAATTCATCAAATTTTTTGTTATTTTTTTTACAACATTTGGTTTTTGTTTTATGAATAATCCATATGTTTTCATTTAACACAAATCCTTATTTTTAAACAATAACAAACAAAATAATTTGACTGCACTTTAAAATAACAGCACAGTACAATACAGGCAGCGAACAAAAAATGCAACATAATTCTCTTATCGTTTTTTACTAAAATCAGTTGAAGTATGCTAGTGCTAGTGGAAGTATGAATAAATAAATTGTGAAATTAAGTGTTAAAGGATATAAGGGACATATTGCCATAAAAACTAATTTTGTAATTAAAAAACTCAAATTGTGAAACAAAACCGAAAGCATTTTTATAAAGAATATTTATATGTAATATATAAAAATATTTTTAAGTTTCTTATTTTACAAAGCGTTTTATATTATAAATTTAAATTAGCAATTTAAATTAGCAATTAAATTTATCATCCTAAAAGTATGCAAACATTATTTTTAAAACATCAATAATCCGTCAGTATGAGCATTGTTATTAATGTAATAAATAAATATTACGTATACGTACTTGCTTACAGGTTACATCAACTACAAAAAACGGTAGTAACCCTGAAGGAAACCTGTGGATAAGTGTCTCGAAGTCATCACTTTGTCTACTTTTCTGTTGACTGTTTGGCGACATTGTCAACAAAGGCGACACAATGTTATTATTAAATAATTATTCTTTCAATTGTGTGTCCCGATACAGTAGGCGATAGTTTGCCGGTTTATCATTCAGAGGGTTGCGGGTTCGATTCCCGCTAAAGACTGTGGGTGTTTTCTAATTTATTTTTAATTAGGGAAAGCCTTTTAGTATTTTATTTTTTTTTTTTAATAAAACTCCAAAAGTTAGCAAAAAATGCAGTTTAATTTTCTATTACAGGGTGCAGACAAAAGTGGTCTCAAAATAACTTATTAGTCAGTATTGACGCATGTTACTGACATGTTCAATGACAAGCTAATGCTAAATGTCAATAGTAGATTACTTTGGCTGGATACACATGGTCAGTAGTACTACTGACAATGTAAATAGTTAATCACTACAATTTTACTATTCACATTCCCTACAGGGTAATTCTAATATCTTATTACACACAAATCCTTATAAACTATTACTTCGATTGGAAAATAAAATTTGAACAAATTATAGAGCAGGATATTAGCATACAGAAAAGTAAACACCTAATAACATTGTTGCAATACTGTGTGAGCTACATATTTATATGGTGAGAAAATTCAACACTTCAATTGTGAAAAAATACTTTTCAATAATTTTCAAACTGTTTTGCAAAATTTTTTTTAAACAGACCATCTCAAACATCAAATTCTTACGAATATGTAAACGGAATCGTATTTAGCTTCTTTTGAAATCTACAACTAGAAGTAAAATATGTGTAAATAAAAGACGCTTTAGCAAAATATGTTTAATAACACCTTGCCTTATAACCGATTTTATGAAAATCTAGAAACAGTTGTCATGCCTTATTAGTGCTTCAAATTAACTTGTCTTTAATATCCATTATGCATATATTAATAATATTGTTTCATATATACGAGTATACAACTTTCTGTTGTGGTAACCGACAACAACAAGTCGGAGAAACTTAACAATCATCAATCATAGAATAATTATTCCCATTCAGACTATTCTCTTACTATGGGGAATACTTCCGTCATATTTTGCGATAAAAATGATATGATTTCTTGTAATTTATTTTGTAAAATAACCAAGTTTGTTTTAGTTAGTTGTGCGGGCAGTTTTAAACACACATTAAAATAATTGATTTATCATTCCTTTATATACTTAATTTAATCACTTACCTTACTATGCATGTTTTTTTATAGTGAATGTTTTCAACTTCTTTATTTCGTTTAACCCTTAGTCTTACGCATGAGTCCGGCCAGACCTTTTTTAATTTGAAATGTTATTATAATATATTTAACACTTAGCTAGAGACTTGAAATTTCAGGTACCATTCTACGAATTAGTCCGCTGTTTTTAATTTAAATTTTTGTTCAGTTATCTAAAATTATTTATTTATATCTATTAAACAAGGTTAGGTTAGGTTAATTAATTAACTCCATCTAATTAATTTGTAAGGTACAAGTTATTTTTTTAACTGTTGTCACACTGTTTACCAACTCTGCTTTATGTGTGTGTTGATGATAATAAAAGTTGTGATTCCTATATTTTTTCATAATTTGTTTAAAAACTAATAATTGACTAAATAGAGATCAACCATTATAAAATTGGGTGTCATCATTTCTGTACATATAAAACTTATTTGAATTAAATTTTAATAAAGTGATTTTCGGAAGTGGGCCTTATATGGAAGCTACGACTAATTATGGACTGATATAAACAAAATTTGTAGATGTGATTTATCTTCCTTTATAACTCATTTGTGGTGATATTTATTTGGATACTTCCATAATTTAAACAGTTATGATCGTTAAACTCCTATTTCGTGTGGAAATTTGTATAGGAGCCAGGTGAAATAATGAACCGATTTCCACCAGTTTCAATTCCATCCGTCCTTGGGTCGAAATCATGTACCAAATTTTATTGAAATATCTTTAAAATTGCGACCTGTACTCTGCGCACAAGCTTTACAAGGCCAGCCAGCCAGCCAGACAGACGGACATCGTTAAATTGACTCAGGAAGTGATTCTAAGTCGATCGGTATACTTTAAGGTAGGTGTTGGACCAATATTTATGGGCGTTACAAACATCAGCACAAATCCAATATACCCCCCCACTATGGTGGTATAAGATATTTCTAGTATCACGATATTTATTGAACGTGTAGCAGTGCCCTGTGACACCAAAACATTCTTTCTTGTCGGTTTTAAAACCAATTCTGACAATATTGGTTTCTATGACACCCCTGATTATAAGTCCTAAAGTTTTTGTATATCGCAAAATTGAGTACATGAGCGTTGTTTTCATTTTGTTGCACATTTTCTCACAACTTGATCATTTTATTTTAGATTTATAAATTATTTTGTAAAATATTAAATATAAAATAAATGACAAAAAATTTTAATTTTCAAAAAATTGGCTTGAGGTCTGTTTTATTAAAAATATAAAAACTCTTGTTCGTTTAGAATTTCTCATTAATTTATTTCCAATATTTCGACCAACTTTGTTAGTCCTCTTCAGGAAAAAAATATAATTTGAAAAACATATACTCGTATTATAATTGTAACAATTTACTTAAAATAATATTAACAAACAATTTACTTTTAGGTTTCCGCAGTGTTGTCTGATGTTGATGTCTTACCTTTCTTACACTGTCTGTTTTTCTTTTTTGTTTATTTAATTTTTGTTTTGTTTTATTGCATGTGAGCGCAATTATCAGTGTCTGTTTTGTAGTTAATTATCTTCCCTATTGGAGTATTAATTATATGTAACATCTCTTGCATGTGCTGTTTAGTTTAATTATTCTCCTCCAGAAGTACTCTTCCATTATAAAAATTTGGTCGATGTTCAGTTATTGCACAGTGGACAGCAAGTTCTGTTTGTTGAGTAAGTGGTTTGGCATTTAATTTTAGGTCCGATTTATGTGATTACAATCTGGGTTTCAATTTTGTCCACATTGTACCCACGTATATTTTCCGACATCTGCCAGTGTCGTCACCGTTACATTTGATTTGGTATACTAGATTTGATTTTTCTAGTTTATCTAATTTAAATTCAATTTTTTTTTATTTGTATGAAATAACAAGTATACAAAGTACCATCATGTACTCATATTTATGCTACCCACTGTAGCTGTCCCATTATGCGTTTAATCATCCTAAACTTCTAGACAAAGTTATGAATTTTGAAATTATCGAATTCGAAATTAAAAAAAAAAAAAAATTTAATAAATTTTAAAATGGTCTATATGCTCTTTTTCCAACCATCCAAACAACATGACTGCTTTAAAAAAAAAAGAACAACAAACTACTCACAACCAATTGACAATAGCAATGCATTTATTCATTCAGGTGTAATCATTTGTATGTCAATGTGCACCTTTATAACTGCACACACCTTTTGAATATTTGGCGCTTCTTTTTTTGTTGGTGCCATACAGCCAAGTAAATCTGCTGTATGCATTTAAATGTTTGATATACCGAGTATAATTTTAGTGAACATTCGTAAAAATATAAATACTTTTAAATAAGTGATAACTTTATGTGAAAAAATAAATAAATTCATACATAATACCTACAGTTTTTCAAGTTGTTGTGATTTAAAAAGCTTTATATTTTGTGTTAAGCCAGTGTTACTAAAAATGTTTGATATATTTTATATTTTTGTTTTTTTTTCAGATGAAGTGTAACTTTTTAAAAAATTAATGTGCACTCACACGTCTGTTAATACAATTTAAATATTTAAATAATAAGTGTAGCCCATTTTTCTTTTATTAATTTCCATAATTTGTTTTGGTGGAAAGAGAAGAATTAAAATTAAAATTAAAAATTAAACTCATTAAGGAACTTTAGTATTAACTGGTGTTGGACTAATTTTTACATTAGGAAAATTCAAAAACTAAAAATGCGTTTTTATAGAAAAATAAAATTATATCGTCGTAAAGCTAACACTCTTCACTTTATACAGTGGGTAGCATATGTGGCAGTATATTAGAATAGGTCACCTTCCATACAAAAAAAGTTGTATCAGTCACTCCCTAGGATTAAAGATAATGTAAACACAATTCCATTTTTATTTTTTTTTGCCACGCCTACAAATACCGCCTTTTTAGGATTTTGTCCACTGTGTCGCTTATTTAAGTCCGATCATAACATATTATATACCGGTGTTTACGGCTCTGTAAGAGCTACATTTCTGTCCTTAACCACGTCAAATTCTAGTCATGACGTTTTAAAACTCGTTTCGTATCCACAATAATGCTAAATATTTTTTTTTTAGTTTTCAAGTCATGACTGCCTATGACTATAACTTTGCAGCTGCGCGCAAAATTTCTAGAATCAATTAAATGAAACCCTGATTTAAAAAAATGTCGCTAACTTTCATTTTAATATTATTTGTACAATTCACAACTGATGCTGTAGTGTCGTAGGAGTTTTACGTCGTCTGTATTTACAAAAGTTATATAAATGTTGTTGGTAATTTTTATACAAATATTTTGTACAACACCTATGACATTTTTGCATATGTTCTTCGAATGTTATATGAAAGTCAAAAGTTATAATGGTAACACTCACTTTAGAAACAGATTGATAAATTTAAAACAAGAAAATAAAATTAAGAACCGAAAAATTTTAATAATGGATATTGCTGAAAATGTTTTAATTTTGGAAAATATTCATATTTTATGTTTTGTATGTATAATTGTTTATAAAATACTTTTATTTTGTTATTTTAAAGGTTTGACAACATAAAAATGCGACATTGCTTAAAATTGTCTTCATAATCAGATAATTGTATCATACAATATACAACATACAACATCACTTGATATTTGAACACTCGTATATATTGTTGCTAGAATGTTGCTTCACATGCTTTATGTAGAAAAATAAATTTCGCTATTTATTCTTTTAAATTCAGTTCGCAAAAGAAATAAATTCTTGATTCTTAAATTCAAATTCTTATTGCGAATTTTATTTACAAAATTTCTCGAATTGAAAAGTAAAATTCAAATTAAATTCGTATATTAAGTTCGATTGAATTGAATGGGGTGAACCCAATAAAAAAAACTGACATTGTCCATAACAAAACCTTCAAGGGATTTTTTTTTTGGTTCAGTGCTACTCATTACAATAATGGCTATATATTTTTACTATCCGGGAAAAATGTGATATATTTCTGGTTTTGGGGTCGGGGAATCCATTTTTGATATTATTTTTACCTAAAACTGACGCTAGGTGGCGCTGTCATACAATTTGCGTTATTATTTGTAGACTTTCATAGAAGAAACGGTGGATATGCTTGTTTGAGGCTGAATAATAAATTTTTGTTATTGGATTTATTTTAAAATATAATTACAATGATTTTACAAAGTACATTCTATTATTGCCAGTACGTTTCTTAAAAAAAAAATGCTGTTTTCATGGAAAAAATTAGTTTTTATTGGAATTATCTATTTTCTATTACAAAAATATGTTCTATTAAAATGAATTATAACTTATAATATCTATTATATCATTTTAGATCTGCTTAGTCATCATTACTTTCACTGTCAGTTTATATTGTTTGAAGAAGTGGAGGGTTGTGTATCTGTGTATATTTCTAGTTCTTGCTCTTTGTCACTATTGTCTTCATCTGTGGTTCTCTTTAACCACCAGCATAAATTACCTAATATAGAGTCTAGTTTTTTTTCCTCTATACCTGGTTTCCATTGCTAAAGTCAATTGATGAAAACGTTCACCTTGCTCATCTGATTCGGTTGAAAGTTGGTTTTCAAACCAATCCATATGTTGATGGAAAAAATAATATATTACATTTCTCCCGGATAGTAAAAATATATAGCCATTATTTTATCAAAAGTGTAATGAGTTTTTCTCGTTAGACAGGGTTCCAAAATCACAAACTGCAAATGCTTGTAGAAAAACATCTAGCACTGAACCAAAAAAAATCCCTTGAAGGTTTTGTTATGGACAATGTCAGCTATCATTTGTATTTGGTCTCATCCCATTCGGATTCCAAAAGTTTGATTTTGTGTCACCGTGTAATTAATTTTCACTATTTATTATTTAATATTATTTTCGGCGTCAACAAACACTTATGCAAAAATGCTTTGATTTATTAACGGCCAGTTTTTAGGGTAATTTCGTCCTAATTACAAGTCATTCTTTATCACTTAAAATTTTACTATAAATATTCGATAAAATATAAATCGTTACTCTCATATTATGACCTCTTATACATATAATTTCCAAATTCCCCCCTCCGCACACCTTAATAATTACCACATTCTCTGTAATACAAACTATTCAAATAATTTGCTTGGTCAGATTTAAGTGACACCATTTGTGTGTGTGTGTATGTGTCTGATTATTTTAACTATTTACATTCGTATGTAGTATAATGTGTCAACACATGACATTTATTACTGACACAGTTTGATATTTATTAACATTTTCGTACGTGATTGTATAATAATTGTAGGTGAGGGTTGGATGCTTTTATATTGGAGAAAAACCACTAAATAGCCAGAAACTATATTGACACTAACAACAAGTTAAACATGTATATGGTAAGTTTTAACAGCCAAACACTTTTCAAAAAGAAACAAATTATTAGGGCGTAACTTTGTAGGCCTTATGAAAGACCAATGAAAACATTGTTACACTGAGAAAGATTTTTATACCACCATAGTGGTCGCAATTTTGAAGATATTTCGATAAAATTTGGTACGTGATATTTTTTCGGCCCAGGGACGTATGGGGTTGAAACTGGTGGAAATCTGTCCATTATTTCACATGGCCCCCACACAAATGTCCTCCCGAAATTGGGGTTTACTGATCATATATCATTGAAGCTCAATCACATCTACAAATTTTGTCAAGATCGATCTATAATTAGTCGTAGCTCCCATATAAGGCCCACTTCCGAAAATCACTTTAAAGAGCATAACTCACTCAAAAATATTGATATCCAAATAAAATTTAACAAAATTGAGTTTCTTATGTACAAATAGGATGACACCTAATTTTATAATAGACAGTTCATAAAGACCCTCTTCTAATTCACTATAACCTCCATAAATCTTTTAAAAGTATTTGTATCGAGATAAAGTTTAACACATATAATATTTATATTCACAGAAATCATGGCACTAAATTTTTGGATGATCGGTCCATAATAAGTTATATTTCCCATATAGCGCTCGTTTTTGCAAAACAGTTTTATACATATACTGTGTGTAGGATATTATATGGTCGGGCTTGACCGATTATACTTTCTTACTTGTTTATAATTATTGTTCTAAATCAGCCGGTATAAATTGGCACGATTTCTGAGTAATGGAAAATCAAAATAGAAGAAATTCGTATACAATTACCTTGAAAATCCGAAATAATATTATTGTGATCAAGTTCAACCAAAAGATGCCTCTTGTTTACTCTGTTTCTCAACTTATGGTGAATATGGAAAAAGGTTCCTTTTAATGTTATAAATTCTTAAATTATAGGTACTCAAGATCATTATGAAAATCAGACTAACTCTGTAAATTATAGCAAGAATCGGTAATTACATCAATTATAATTGGTCAAAATTAGATAAAGTTTAAGCACATATAAAGTAAATTATGTTGGTCGTAAAATTGTCTTTCAAACAATATATAAAATATTAATAAAATTTGTACTAAAACTGAATAGAAAACACAGAATAAGATCTTCTAGTCGTAATACCAGTGTAGTTTTTGTATTTCTTGTTACGTTTAAGTGGAGGGTATTTAATATTGCATTCTAACTTCTTTAATAATAATATGCATATGTAATTTAGTAACCAAGATCTTGCTAATCTTGTTGAAACGAAGACTTGTACAGGGGGTCTTCTATTAAAGAAGGTCAGTCTAAACGATTTCACAGTTGTTTGTTCGTCTATCTGCATAATAAGGCCTTTATTAAGGCCTCCTTCCCGCTGGGTGTTTATAAACACATATACTTAAACAAGTAAATATATATAGTAAATGCACAGTGGTTATTTAGAAACCTATACACACATAATAAACTTTATATAAATGTCAAACGATTAGTGTCAATTGTTTTAACAAATGTATTTATTTTTGATGCCTATTTGTTGGTTTTATACAACTGTCCACCCAACTGAGTGGCACTTTGGTGCAAGTATGAGGGTAGTAAAATAAAGAGCGATAAGGTATTGGTAACAACAACAATTTTTGTACAAATTAATATTAATATTAATACTAAAAAACCCTAACTCAATTTTAATAAACCATGTTGGGGTCCTAAAGTGGATTCACCCCTTTGTTCCGAAAAAAAATTTTGTACGGAGAAATTCTTTTTTACTGAGAGCTTTTGCAGTACGATTCACCCATTTCAAGGAAAATCAAAGCTGCCATATTGGTATAAACAAAAACTTTTGACGGGACATTGATTTATTTTGCTTTGGTTTTTAAGTGTCAAAAAACAAATATTAAATTATTTTAAAATATTGTGTATTTTTTTCAAACACAATTTACAAAACTTTTAATGAATAAATGAAATGAAGAATTTATTTTCACAAATACCACATATAGAATTGTAACCTATTGACAACACAGTGCATTTTTGTTCAGACAAGATACAAAATTAAAACAATTTCTCTCACTCAAAGAGAGAGACGTGAAACTTCATATGAAAACAATTTTGTCCGAACAAATATTTTGTTCAGAACGAATTTAACGACTCAACAAAAATTTTAATATATAAAACATAATTTATTAAAATATATGTATTTCAAAATAAGTAAGAGTTTATATTCACCTGTGCCGAATCTTATATACCCATCACCAAATCACCTATTGTGGAGATTTATAAGAGTTTTATGCGCATTTAAATGAAGTAGTAAGGGAAGTAGACTTTATATGGGGGCTACGGTCAAATATCATCATCATATTGAGATGGACGATTTTTATATTCGTATGGACTATTTGTGTTGAATTTCAAATTAATAGTGGGTTTTGTAATGGATTTATGCCCATTTAAGTGATTTTCGTTACTCGACTTTTATGGGGACGGGACTATGGTCAAATATGGACCGATCATCATGAATTTTGGTACGACGATTTAAATGTACATTTTGAATATGCTTGTCGAATTTCAACTTGATAGTCAATTTTACAAAAAAAAAAATATATATTTATTTAAGTGATTTTCGGAAGTGGTCTTTGTATGGGGCTATGCCAAAATTATGGACCGATGCAAACAAAGTATTATTTTGAGATTTCACATTGCGTGAAACTTATTATTGCAGAATTTTGTTTAGATACGGCTTTTCTATAGATTTCCGGGAATACATTTGTATGGGAGCTATGAGAAATCGTGTACCGATTCCTACCATTTTCAACAAGACTTGTTCTTCTATAATAAAAATAAAGTTTGCAAAATTTCATGATATTATCTGTATTATATCTGAAGAAGACAGCAAAAAATATCTGAAAAATTTCGAGGTAATCTGAAAATTTGATTTATAACTAAGATCCTATTGGACCGATTTTGCCCATTTGCAATACCAAAAATTTCAGTGGATCAAGGAATGTTTAATAAAAATTTCATTGTTCTATGTCTTTTTTCTCTATCTTGATGTTTTTCTTTAATATAATTAACAAACACAAACTGCGAAGCGAGAATCGAACGCGCCACCCCCTGACTGATTGTCCGGCACACTATCGCCTTGTCTTCGGGGTACCTAAATTTCAACAGACGGACAGAAGGACAGACATGGCTAAATCGTCTTAATGATTCTACGACCATTATTTCGATGTGTTACAAACGGAATGACAAATGCAATATAACCCCGTATGATAATATTATTTCATTATTATATGTATGACGACCCTCGTGAAATTTGTTACAATACATATTTGTTGAATTCGTGTGGTTACCACAATCAATTTGAAGGTGTGAGCTGGGCGTTTTACAAAAGCGATTGGGCATATTAATTTGCACATACACACATACATAAATATGTTTGTGTTTGTCTAACTTAATAAGGTGTTTTATATTTGTTGTCATGTCCTATAATGTCAATTAATTTATGGAGATTTTTAGTGGTCAAATGTTTATCATTTATTTGGTCAATCGAAGCAATAATAAACAAAAAAGCAAACAAACAAACTTTATGACAGTTTACTGCTTTTAAAACACAATAAAGGAATAAACAAGATATTGTATTTAATGTTTGAAATAATGTATAAAATTTAAATTTGGGTATTTGATTTAGAAAATTTTTTCTTATAATTATATTTAGCTTAAGCAAAAACTACCCTTTTAGGGTCTTAGTTTTAATTTTAACATTTTAAACATATTTGCTTTACCTCGTACCTACTGCATACTAAAATCTTAAACTTAAACACAACAATAACATTTTAATGGTTGGAAAAGGTTTGACTGCCTTATACTCTGACAACAGCATTCTTTTCAACCAGGTGCTACTGACCTTTCTATGCAAATATTTACCTTTATAGAAACCAACTAAAAAGAAAAACTGTAACTGGAAGAAAAGTTGGTTATAAAAGACTGAAGAAAATATCAAAAATGTAAAATAGAAAAACTAAAATATAAAAAAGAAAACAAGTCCATACATAGGGATTTTGTTAGGCTTATGTTGGGGTATAAGTTGAATTTTATTTACCCTTCTCTTAAACCTTTCAAGTTTATCTACTGAGTGATTGAAGTAGAGATACTTTTTTCAATAGTTTTTTTCTTTTTTTTTTGACAGAGTACGTGTGAGTCGTGTCATGTTATTTTTGTCTAGCATTGTTTGGTATTTCATAATGGAAAGACATACGCCTAAACAATGTTTACAAATCGTACAACTCTATCAAGAAAATTCACGTTCTGTGAGAAATGTGTTTCGCGCACTTCGCTCAACTTATGGTCAACATAACCGGCCTACTGAGCGTACTATTCGCAACACCATCACCCATTTTGAGTGGCGGAATTTATTACTGGATAATATTCGACCGAATAGACCACGTCCAGTACGCTTTAAAGAAAATATAGCGCCCGTAGCTGAGAGTTTTCAGGAAGACCATGGAAAATCGATTCAGTGTCGTTCGCAGCAACTCGGACTGACGTATGGAACGATTTGACGCATTTTACGTCGCAATTTTAAATTCAGAGCGTAAAGACGGCTCCACTTCCTACAAATTGCATCACTTAATGAATTTATTGAGAGAACACTTTGGTGAGCACACAATTTCACGTTTTGGGCCGATTGATTGGTCATCAAGATCGTGTGATATCACACCGTTAGACTTTTTCCTGTTTGGATATGTAAAGTCGAAAGTTTTTGGAGGAAAATATCATGCGTGTCATTCGCCAGTTACCAGTCGAAATGCTGTAACGAGTCTTCGAAAATTGGACTCAACAGATAGACCATCTGCACTGTAATAACGACCAACATTTGATAGACACAATCTTCGAAATATAAATGCCGAAGGGTGTCCTTTCAAAGCACTCCCCATTAAATTTGAATTTTCTGTGTTTTTTTTTTTTTTAAATTAAAGGAACGTCGAAATGGATCACGCTTTACTTTCTAGTTACCTTAAGCATTCCAACAGCTATTCAAGTAGAGTCATAAGTTCTCTGTAACGACTTGTGGTTAAATGTTTCCAATTTCAGCTTCTTGCAAATTTTATCTGTAAAAAAAAACTTATTTTTCCTTCTTCGCCCTAGCATTAGTTTTATATTCCTTTGATCAATTTCTGTTCCAAGTGATTTAAAAGTATAATGCAATCTGTACGATAAATATTTAAAATCACATCATAACAGAAATGGTGGTCAATACATTGGGACCAACGTGAGTATGAGTAATATTCTACTATTTGTAGTCAATTATTACTCATACTCAAAATTAGGAACTACATAGTCCCGGTTTACATTCACTCCTATCGTGAATAAAAATTCCACATGAAATTTGTTCCCTTTTATTTTATTAACATTGAATTTTAATAGGAAAATGTGAAAAGGGAACAAATTTCATGTGGAATTTTTATTCACGAAGGGGTGATTATGAAATTTTTGTCGCTGCGATTCTTGCTTTGTAGGCGAGAGCGGTGAGTCATACATGCATATTTTAATATGACTCACCGCTCTCGCCTACAAAGCAAGAATCGCAGCGACAAAAATTTCATAATGAAAACCGCGACATAGCACTCAGGCAAGTACAGTAGTGGCCGTATAATTAAAAACAATGCTTTGGTATAATACGATCGCTGTGTAACTGCTTTGAAGGCGTACACTGTAAACAATCAACATTGTTGTTAATGCACAACACGTTGAGTTCTAAATTCAATAAAAAAATAAAAAATATTGCTTTCACAATTGTTTTTTTTTTTTTACTGGCCATGTAATTCGAAACGCGCATCTTTTTTCTTCAACTTTTTAAACTTTCTAAATATTAGTGACAAAGTGAGTATAATTTGTTAAATAATAAGTTAACTTGTAATAATTTTGATACGTTTTAGCTTTAAAAATGGGAAAAAACAAGTAATGTCCTCCAGAAATGAGACTGTGAGAATTGTGCACTGTTTACAAACTTACAAACTCGGCTATTGCACAAAAGTTTTCTGCTCAAAAAATTGTATTTGGTTGAATTTACTTGCAAAAATACAAAGGAGTTTGCTACCCCAACTAGGAGACCTACAACACGAAAGACCACATTAGCAGAAGATAGAGTTATTTGTAGAGCAAGCCTGTCTCAAAAAAAAATATCATGTCTAGAAAAGATCCACATTACTGGTTTCTGGAGCGACGAATCTAGACACCAGGTACACTGTTAAAACACTGAAGCACGTTGGCCTATTATGGTTTAGGTTGCATTTTCTTGGCGTGGTGTGAGTTCAATTGCACGAGTTCAGTGAATAAGAGATCAGTATCAATATAAAAACGTTTTGAAAATGTAATGGCATCGTATTGAATTGAGAATATGCGCGTCTAATACATTTTCTAGCATGATAATGACCCAAAGCATACTTCACGGCTAGTGAAGTATTGGCTTTTAATATCAAAATATTGATATTCTTAACTGGCTACACCAAAGTCCTAATCTTAACCCAATTAAAACCTTATGGGCGATTGTAACAAGAGACAAAACTCCATGAAATAATGAAGAATTGTTTCAGTTGGTGCAAAAAAGTTGGAGAAAGATATCTCTGCAAACATGCCAGCGTTTAATTAAGAGTTTGGCAAAAAGACTGGCGAATGTTGTCAAAAACAAGGGTTAACCAACAAAATATTAAAGGATAAGACCGTTTTGTTAAAGCTCACTAGGATTTTTTGCAAATATTTTTTTAGTTTCTAATTATGTGACCAATTTTATATTGCGTTTTTTGGTGTTTAAGTTAACTTTCCTTAAAATAGTATTGCTGCTATGAATTTTTTTATTTTAAACTTGATAATAATTTGTTACTTTGCCATTTGTAGTTATTAGTTTTTTATGTTGAACTAAATTTTTAACATATATGAACAAAAATAAAAGTCGTTGCTAATTATATGACCACCACTGTATGTGTAATAATTAATACCAAATAATTAAATATTACTCATACTCACAATCTTTTCTTTATGTTTCGTTTTTAAATATTCGAAAATCTTTTTTAATTTGCAAGAATGTAAAAAATAAGAAACTTTAAATTGAAAAATGTTAATTATTAATTTAGAAACTGGATACAAACATTTTACTGATCATTTATGCTCTAATGTAGGACATTTTTCCAAAGAAATAAGTAAAAATATATCAAGAAAAACTTTTATTCAAGCAATGTGTTTCAATTCAAAGCTTATCGTAATGGTTGATGACAAAGAAAATTGTTTCACTTTAAAGCCCTAGACAGTTTTTGTTAGCCAACCTAAACGTTTAAGAAAAAAGGAAAAAAACTTAAAAAAACACACACAGAAAAATAAATGGGTAACATTTATTGACATTTAAAGGCAATAAGAGTTTTAATAAATTTTTTGCCCACAAAAACACAGAAAAGGATTTTATGACTAGCAAAAGAAAACATTTTTTTTATAAATGATTTTCATATCAAATTTAACCAAATGTATATTTGAATAGAGTTTGTTTGTTTGTTAATGTACATCATGGTGGTGATGTGATGATAACTTTAAGGCAGAGTGGTTTTTTTCATAAAAACGGAGTCAACACAAGCTGGCAAACAGCAACAACAGCATGATGACGATGCTGTTGCTGTTGCTGTTTAAGTAAGAAGAATCATCAGTTAGTATGAGTTTATTTATATACTGTAGGAACACAATTATAGACAAACAACTCATCACAACAATCACTAGTACTATGAGATCGGAATCGTAAAACCGGAAATAAAACAGGAAAATTAAAAACGTACAAAAGGTGCACGTACCTTAACGAAAATGCAACAGAACAAAAAAAATATAGACAGCTCACAAAAACCAAACTAAGTGAAAATGAAGGGACAACAAACAAATAGCGAAACAACAGATGATGAAACAAACTCCGAAGGCAATTCTTGCGTTCTATTATATTCTATTTTTTTTTTATTTTTTTTTGTTGTTGTTGACTATGCAACACAAAATAATGCTGCATAAACTAACGGCGCATAAAAATGCAGCAAAGCGATATACAACAAAAAAAAATCGTTTATTTGTGGATGCTACAGCAAAAAAAAAATAAAAAATTAAAAAAATATTATTTGATAAAATGGAGCACACTGTTGTTGTTGTTGAATAACTCTAGCTAGATACGGCTGTTAGAGTGTGATTTCAAAACTCAACTAGAAAATTATACAGCAGAGGTGGGAGGTTCTTTAAAAGAAAGTTTTGAGTTACTTTAAAGTAGATTATACTTGCATTTGTATTTAATAACTATTAAAGGAGCTTAATACAATTTTTTGATTTTAAGTTTTCCAGGACTTTATGCTCAAATATCGGGCGTATCACAGAAAAATGCGTTTTTTTTTTTAAATTTTTAGTGTTTCTTTAAAAATATTTATACAATGTGGATTTATTCAAAGTATTGGCCATTGTAAGCTATGATATTTTAGCATATTTCTGGCAACATATGAATACCAAGCTAAAAGAACTGCTCATCTTTTAAGGCCGTGAACGAATTAAGCCCATTTTCAATACACTATTCTGAAGTGAAGCGTAGAGAACGTTCTATAATGTTCTACGTTCTAATAAAGGGTGATTCGAGATATTTCTAGTATCACGATATTTATTGAACAAGTAGTAGTGCCCTATGACACCAAAGCACTTTTTCTTGTCGCTTTTAAAACCAATTCTGAAAATATTGGTTTCTATGACACCCCTGAATAATATTGATAATGTATAAATTACAATTCAAAGACTTTATATCCCTCGAAGCCAATTTAGTAGTTTTTTCAATTTCATATGTACAAAAATAATTTAACATTGCCCATCACTATGCCACTGTTTTGAACAGCTGACATCAATATTATGTTTTAGTTTTTGTGTTGAATTTTTGTTTTTTAAAATTTAAATTAAAGTTTTCTTTTATAAAATAAATAAACGATATGGATGATGAAAAACTTATTTTACTTGTACAGGCAAATTAGTGCCTGTAGATGGTAGAAAAAAAAACAAACAAATGAACAAATTATGCTGCACAATGTTTTGTTTTTGTTTATTTTATTGACGTCTGTTACGTTTGTAACTTTTCTATAACTACATACACGTACGTACGTTACATTACATTGCGTTACGCTGCGTTGTACGTTCGCATAACGAGGCCTTTACATACAATTTTATAATTGCTAATTAATTTTCCATATAATTAAGTTTAATGAAGAGTTGTAACCCAACATTTATCGATATTTTTGTTTAGATGCTATATTTACTATTGCCATCTCTGCAAAAATAACTGCAGCTTTAATTAACAGCCTGTTTTTAGGGGCCACATACTGCACGTTACTGTAGCATACATACGTTAGTGAAAACAACAATACAATATAGACATCATTAAATGTTTTGCATATGATGTTGATTAAAATAAATATTTTTTGCCTCTAATCCGCAATGAACTTTTAGGCTTTAGAAATAAGTTTTTTTAAATGAATTCCGTATTATTTGAAATGAGAAAAGCAAACATAGACAGACGACGGCTATAATAACATAATAATATAGAAATATTGATTATTTTCATTTTATCATACATATGTATGTATATACCATTAACTTAATAGGAAAAGGGCCTAACTCATGTTTTTCATAGTTTATAGGAGGAGGAAAAAACTAAATAAAACAAGTAAGAGTGCTATATTCGGCTATGCCGAATCTTATATACCCTTAAGATTTGTTGTGGATGCATAATTATAATATATACATACATATATATCTTATATTAATACACTTTGTTTGGTAGTTTTTTTTTATGAAATTTGCAGAGGTTGTCTCAGATTTTTGTTCATATCTCCGTTATTTATGGAGGGATATTTCTGATTTTAAATAGAAAACTTCTCGAAAGCATGTCTGACAGAATTATTGAAGATTTAGATCCCGAAGATATCTGGGGACTTTAGAAAATTGATTTCAACAGACAGACAGACTGACAGACGGGCATGGCTTAATAGACTCCGCTATCTATAAGGATCCAGAGTATATATACTTTATAGGGTCGTAAAATTATATTGTGGAAATTACAAACGGAATGACAAACTTATATACCCTTCTCATGAAGGTGAAGGGTATAAAAAGATGCAATATTGATACAAAATTTTTTTAACGCAATTTTTTTAAAAACACTTTACAAATTTAGTGTTATATTAGTTTTATTAATTTTTTTAATTTTAATTTATTAATATGAGTAAGGGCTTTTTGTTGTTATATTTTCTGAAAAAAAAAATGAGTTGAGGCTTTTTTTATTACGAGAACAAAATATAATTTAAAATAAGTTCATGTTTTAGACAAAGAAACAAGGAAATTAAAAATTATAATCATATTACATTGAAAAATAATAAAATGTTCACAATATTTTAGTTTTTATATGGTAAATTTTCATAAAAGTGAAGGCAGTCTTTGGGCAGCAACTCTTTTAAATCTTGCAAGTGATCCCACTTATTCTTGGAGATTCTTAATTTTGAAGTATAAAAAGGGTCAGGTTTAATATGTTTATTAGCAGACTTTGTTCTTTGGAGAGGAAGCTCGTATTCGCCACATATATCTGTTTTCAAATAAATCAACCCTGAGTTGATTTATGCCTACGGACATTAGGATACGACACTACTTCGACCTGAAGTTGAATCAACATTTTGAATATGAAATGTTTATATTTTTTTTTAAGACTATATAACTTACCTGGTCGAATCGACTTGTATCGCTTAGGAATAGCCTTAAAGTCCAAAGAAAAAATCATAATATGCTTTTAGAGGTGCTGGGTATTTTCGTGCTTTTCTACAAATTGTGAAGGCAAGTATATTAGTTTTTTTAGTCACTTTTCTTTCAATTAGGGAGTGTGTTGCGTCGCACTCTATTTGCGTGTGTCCACTTACTAAATACTGCTGCTCGATTGATACGTTCGTTTCCTTGCAGAAAGCAAGCAATGCATTGGCCAATGCAGCATTTCAGTTTTGGTAAAAGCAACCATCCGAATAAATTACAGTGGATTTTAGGCCAACTTTCAGGGAAATTTCTTAAGTGTTTTACAATACATGTTGCAAAAACTGAAGCTACGAGATTGCCATCAGTTTGCCAACCGAAACATGGTTATCAGATTCATGATTGACAACATTATACATTGTTGTGAAATAATGTATCTGTAATTTCATTTTATAATATGCAGCGTTCGCATTTAATTGAGGCACTAATTTAACTGATTGCATATCCATACACAATACAGCACACAATCCAGACACTGCATTTATTATTTCCTTCCGTTTCTCTTCTTGCATCTTTTCTATTTGTTCTCGATGTTTTTGATAAAGTTCATCTGATATGTGACAATTTTTTCATATCACTTTTTTTGTTTGTTGCACATTTACTCACATAACGCTTATAAATCTCTTGATAGGTCTAAAAATTGGATTCGAAATATAATTTTTTTTGTTTGTTTTCTGCAGTAATGCGATTCCATCTTTGGTTACTCATCTAGCCATTTTTGTAGAAATGCGCGTTTTTCCTTATTGCGATTATTAGATTCTTTTCTTGATTCTATGACAGCGCTTGAGTATTTTTCGGGCCTGAGTACTCCCCCAGATTTAATCCACGTTCTTTTAATCCTAATTGAAGATATTTGGCGGTTTTGGAAAAATTGGGGTTTGGACTGTTACCTTGTTAGGAAAAAACACCAAATTTCTTATAAAATATAATTTCTCACAATCATGAGAATTTATACGAGTTTGGATAAAAAAAAGATGTTAAAAGAAACATCTGGCGCCACACTTGCATTCAGTTTAAATTTTGTCTTCAAAAATATGCCTTAGACTGAAATCGTGTTGAATTTTCACAAAATATTTCTTTTTTCTCTTCTAAGGTCACTAGACCTATGACATATTGATGCTTCTGATTCCATAAAATCTTCCAAAAAATAGTAAATATTTCTTTTCGCGTTGGCTCACTGAACTCAGAATAATGTCTTAGTGCATTTTTTATTTGCAATAGTTTGATTTGTAGGCCTCACCTTGTTGTTTTGGGAGGCTAACAGTGTGATAGTCCAGAATATTCTTCACCTTTCATTCGTTTTATTTGATTAGTGTTTCGCTTCCATTCCAATTGCTTCGGAATAATTCTTCTAATCCGTTCAGTATTTTTAGTTTTTTCTGCATCAGTTTTTGTATTTTCTTTCACCAAATCCATAGTTTTTCAGCTTTTAATATTTTTTATTTTTCAAACTTTTACTCTAAAATTCCCATCAAGACATATCAGTCTGAACATAGTCTTTACTGACACCTTTGTCGGAGCGCTCATGATCTTTATGAGCCCAAAAAACAATCATTATTGCTCCGAAAACGTTCAGAAAAGACGGTCATTTCATTCGAAAATGCTCCGTCAGAAAGAGCTCTTAGATAATGTCAGAAAAGAGTCTTTTATGCAGGTTTTATGGCAAAGAACAGTCATTGCAATTTTAAATACAACAAATTTAAAGGTCGAATTTATTATATTTTTTTTTTTTGAATTGTTTTGACTTAAACAAAAATTGAATTCTTTTACAAATAAACTAAATTAGAAATGGAAAAAAATTAAATAAATTGTATTTACAGTAAAAAAAAATAAAATGGCATTCATTTAATAAAAATGGAAAAAAATCAATTTTTTAAGCAAATTTTACTTCTGCTCCGAAAATGCTTTTTAGTTGGACTATTTTTTGACTCCTTTTTCGGAGCGCTCCTAGAATGCTCTTTGGTTGGACTCTTTTCGGAGCGCTCCTAGAATGCTCTTTAGTTGGACTCTTTTCTGACTCCTTTTTCGAAGCGCTCCTAGAATGGTATGCTGGGTTTAGAGTCTAAATTTGTAACGGCATTTCATTAAAACTCACTACCACTACCACACATAAATGTACAATCAAAGTAAATAAATAAAATAAAAGCAGCACATCGCGCAAAGCAAACACTAAAAGCAAAAATGAGTTAGGGCTTTTTTCTTTAGAAAATTTTTAGAGATAAGTTAGGGCTTTCCGTTTTTATGCTATAACTTCGGTATTTTTTCCGAATTCATCTGGTTTTTTTTGGAACAGGTATATCTAGAAAGGTCTATCGAAATATGTAAAAATATCGATTACGAAAAATTATGATTTGGGGCCTTTTCGTATTAAGTTAACGATATATACCTATGTAAATAAGAAAAAATACAAATTTAAAAATATCAGTTTATTGCAGTGTTGCCAACTTTTTTTTTCTTAAAAACCTACACATGTAAAAAAAAATTCCTTTTTCCCCTACATTTTGTAAAAAAAAATCCCTACATTTATACCTACGTTTTTAATGATAAAATTTTTAAAATAACTTCATTTTTCAAAACAAAAAACTATTTTATTGACTTTTTATACATTAAATCTTAAATTAAACTTTAAATACAAAGACAAAATACATAAATATACACTAAACATCACTTATAGAGAATGCTGCTATTCATATTTTTAAAATGTTCCGAATTTAATTTAAATTTGGTGCAGTCTATGTCTTGGCATTGCATATATGATCTTATTATACAAATTGAATTTAAAATTATATGACTTAGTTTATTTCTTTTTTTAGTTCGAACGTCTGTGATTATGGAAAAAATTCTTTCAGCATCTGCGTTTGCGTGAGGCAATGAAAATATTATTTTTACCAGTTTAAAAAAATTTGGCACTATTAACTCATCATTAAAATTTTTAATTTTAATAATTTTTGACCATAGTTGAACGATATCCAAGTTTTTGAATGATTTTATTTCATCTTCAGAAAAATTGTATTCCAATGTTCGCCATTCCTGCGTGAGATCATTTATGTTTATATCAAACTTCTTACATATATTATCAAACTTAAATTCATCTTTATTCTGTCCGAAAGCAGCATTAAGATTAAGAAATTCTATTTCTTTAAATATGCTTTCTGTTTTAAGTGGAAGTCTTCTTTGAATTTCTTCTAAAGACGTTAAATAAAACTGAAGGCAATCAGTCTTAATTTGATTTACTTTTTGTTCCGGCAAAGTCTTTAAAAACACCTCACATTCATTGCCGACAAACAAATCTTTAATTGGCAACAAAATATGTGGAGATCGAACTAAGCAATTAGTTTTCAGTTCATTTTTTTTAATGCAATTTTGTCCCATCTTTAAAAATAGTTTAATAGATTCAGAATGAAGTACGTGGATCAATGGTTTTTTTGATTGGAATAGAGCATTTAGTGAATTAAAATAATACAAAACATATTTCAGAAACAATAAATATGCCTTGTTACATTCATTTGTTAATTCATTGTAAATTAATTCTGCAGATTTTAATTTATCTCTTGTAGAAGCAAACTTAAAATATTCGTGAAGTACTTGCCAATTTGCTAATATTCGTTCAACACATCTTTGGTGCGATAGCCATCTAGTTAACGAAGTTCTCAAAATTTTTCTTTTTTCCTCATTAAGCATGATCTGAAATTCCTCTAATTCTGCGCATCTTTTAGAGCTGCCAGATATATAAGTTCCGATTTGTCGTATAAGTTCTTCTGGAGCTCTTGGTAAAGAAAGGCATGCTTTGTTGGCAATAATTGCTGCAGAATGGCAGATGCATTTAATTGTTATTGCTTCTGGGTTGTCTTCCAATAAACGAGAGGAAAAGGAGTTGTGTTTGCCCACCATAACGTTGGCTCCATCGCAACACATTCCAATTATATTTGAAAATGGAATAGCATAATTTATAATACAATCTTTAAATGATTTATAAAGAGCTTCAGCACTACAGTCAGAACCAACAGGTAAAAGATCCAAGAGTTGAACAATTATCTGTTCCTGCTCAGAGTTATAAAATCTCACTAGTACACACATGGTTTTGTTGGAGCCAATATCTGTACTTTCATCAACAAGCACAGAAAATTTAGTACTTTGTAACTTTTTAACCAATTTAGACTTTTCTTCTTCAGCCAATACGTTTTGAATTATTTTGGTGCATTTCGTTCTACCTAATTTACTTTTCTGAATGATATTTGAATCAGGTACTATTTCTTTCAAAAGAGGTAATAAATGGTCAATAACATGTAGAGCCACATTATGTTCAGCAAAAAATGCACTGAGTCGAATCTCGAAGTTTTCAACAGGGTCAGCACCTTTATTCTGTTTAGCAAACAAATTTGTAACTGGTTTCGTTGTGTTCACTGCTACAACATTGGACTGGTGTAATTTTGTTATAGCGTGTTTCTTTAGCTCTGATTTTCCACAGTTCATAACTTATCCACAAGCTTTACATTTACATCTAAATTTATCATCCTTTATTTCTGACAACCAACCTTTAAACTCTTTTTCTTCCAACCAGCCTTGACAAAACTTTTGCTTTCTATATTTTTTTTGCTGGACATCGATTTCCTCAGAAGAACTACTGGACTCAGACATTGTTCTACATTTATGTAAAGAAAACGATAAAATTGTATTGCTTATTTTTTAAATGTTATTTTACTTACTTAAATTTTGATTCTATTTCTTTTAGAATTAGCTTTTGATTTTAAAATGGCCTTCAGTATTCCAAAGAATTTGTTTTTGTAAAAATTTGAAAAGAAAAACGTCGACTACTTGATACAAAAGTTGCCATATTTAACAAATTCAAAAAAATGTGTGAACCAGATGAATTAAAAGAAAAAAACGATAAAAATAAAAATATGGCAATCCTTTCTAAAAAGTACCTACATTTTGATCGAAAAACTAAATCTGTCCCCTTTTCCCTACGCTATCATAAAAAAAAAAAAAAAATCTATTTGTAGGGTTTTTCCCCTACTATTGGCAACACTGGTTTATTGTCACTGCTAAAATAAATGTTTAAATATTCTCATGAACTTTAGCTTTCAATTTCAGTAATGAAATCTCTAAAAATCCAGACAATACATAACATACACACACGAAAACCACCACAAATTGAAAGTAAAATAGAAAAAATATTAAAAAACAAAACTCCTAAACCTTGTGTGTAGAGAAATACAATTATTTTGAAAGCATTATAAAAGTATTAGAGTAAAAATACAAAAAAAAAATAATAAACCATCACAGTGCGAGAATTTGCCAAAAATTTGTACAACAAATCTCTAAAATTAAGGCACTTTCATGGCAAAACAAACAGTAAGAGACACTTGGCATGCCACAAATGTCACATACATAAAGAAATATTGAAAAGGAAAATAACAACTGAGAAAAAAAATCAAATAATAGAATTGACATTCTTTTTTGTTATCTATGACAAGAGAGCAAGAGTAAACTCTATAGAAAATTATTTTTTCTAGTTGCAGCATCTACTACTTACATTCAAACATATTTTTGTCTAAATAACAATAGACCAATAGCAAACGGAAATTCAATCACAATTCGTCATGAATTTAGTAAATAGCGTAATACAATAACAACAACAAAAGCAAACAAAATTAAACTCTATAGAGATGTAGTGGCACCAACGACATCATCATCATCACCAGTAACAGCAACAGCAACAGCAACAGCATTATTGATGGAAATCATTGTAGCAGTTGTATAACACCATTTCTCAATTTTAATTAAAAGAAAACAATTACATACATATATTATAGATATACATACATACATACATATATACATACATACATATTGAGCTGATTTAAAAATCAGCTTCCTACGAATGTGTCATTGCTTCTTACTACCCGATCCATTTTCTAAAATAAATATTGTGTGTATTCTTTAAAAATGTGGGATTTTACCAAATGTGAACTTTTATTTTGAAATATTTGTAGAATATCCCCCACATACAAAATTTGCTTTATTAAGTTTTATGAATAAAGTTATATGAATTTATTTAAAGTATTGGCCATTATTTGCTATGGTCCTTTCTCATCTTTCTGATAACATATGGATTCCGCGCTAGAAGAATTGTTCATCTTTTGAGGACAAGTTTGCATCAAACCAATTTCGTAAATCCTCCTCTGAAACGAAGCGTATCCTACAGAAAGCTTTCTGCGTCAAAAATGTCGAATTTTGGGCCAACAAAGCGTCATAAGCGGACATGTTTGCTTTACTTTTTTAATTTGAAAAAAAGTGCCGCTGCTTATGGTGAATGTTTGCCATCCACTGCAATGTGCTAGATATGTTTTATACTGCTCAGAAGTGGTGATTGTGACACAGAAGACAAAGGTCGCCAAGGCCAGCAGTTTGAAGACCAAGAATTCTTGGCACTATTCTATGAAGATTGCTGGCAAACACAAACAAAAGCCTGTAAAGTTATTGGGAACTATTCAAGCACACATTTAAAAACGTTCGCGAGCAGCAGGATTTTTCAAAATGCAGGGAAATATGAATTGTACCCGCAACACCTTGAAATAATGTTTTGCATGTCTGAAACTCTGCTTAAATGATATAAAACGAAATAATTTCTCCATCAAATTAGTAGTTGTGATAAGAAATTTATCAGCTACGATAACGCGAAGTAATATAGATCATATATAGATCAGCTAATATGGTGAATAGACACCAAAGCCAAATATATAATATTGTATTTGGAGGGAGCTGCAAAAATCAGTCTTAGGTATGACAGTGAATCTGTTCCAACTGTAATTGATTTGTATTAGCCGAAAACGCCCACAGTATGCGGCCAGACATGAAAGCTTAATTTTCCTTCATAGCAACGCTTGGAAGTGTTTGTAAAGTTTTACTTCTCTCGCCTTATAGTTCACACATATTTGATTCGATCGATGCAGAAAAATCTCTCTGGAATATGCTTCACTTCACAGAACATGGTATCCGAAATGGTATTGATACGTTCTTGGCTTGATACGTTCTTGGCTTGATACGTTCTTAAGCGCGGAATTCAAATGTTGTAAGAAATATTTTAATAGTTCATAGCTAACAATGGCCAATACTTTGAATGATTTTATATTGTAAAAATATTTCAAAATAAAAGCCAAAAGTTTAAAAAAATATTTCAGTTTTTAAATTAGACACCCAATATTCAATTACTGCATAAGATGTAGATTTGGTTAGGTTCCATGGGCAGCTGCTCTCAGAAACATTTCACCTGATTCTTTTTTATTGGACCCATTGTGTTACCCGTTAGGTAAACAACTGCTCCATCAATTATCACTGGTTGTTTCCATTTCAAACTACCATGATTGTTTAGATGAATCTTAAGTGCATGCTTGATAGTTCTTCCAAGCATTATAGGCAAGAAATCCCAAGACTACGCTCACTCATTATTGATATGACTGGGTATTGACAGAGTAGATGAGTTATTGTCTCTTCCTGCCCCTGATTGTAACAGTTCCTTGAGTAATATTTATACCATAGACCTAGTCTCCTGGCATTTATTCCGAAAGTACAGTGCTCTGTAGATACTTAAACCTTTATTTGATCGCAATGAAAGCTAATTATTCAATTCGTTCTGCCTTTATCAAATACGGGCCACAGTAACCTCACGATTTTGTCTGAGCAAGTCTAAATAGTTCTTGCTGAATGCACATTTTAAGGCTCATAATAGAAATACCTTTAAAAAGGGACCAATCGCCATCACTGTACTCATTCTGGCCAATTAAGCAAATAAGAACACATTCCATTAGAGTATCGATCAGTGAAACACAAGCTACATTGCGACGATGCTCCAATGAATCTAATTCCTTAATATTTACACCGCCCATAAAAACAGATGAAGCAACATGATATTTTGTGATTTTGTGCGTTAATATACAACATTGAGTCTTACGTGCATTAGAATCGACTCTGAAGTAGAAGAAAGCTTTATATCACAACTCTGCAATTGCGCATTATGTTTGTTTTTAGTGCATAATTGCAGCGGCTCTGGTGGTGAGTAGGCGCATTAATGTTAAAGCTTGATTTTATAGCCTTTATTTAATTATTTTACTTCGGTGGCATTTGAATGCTATAACACCGAAGGAGGGCGCTGTAATAATGATTAGTTATGATGGATAGCAAAGAAAACTAATAATTATCAGAAACTGTTGGTGTTTGAGTGGCAGCGGCTGGGAATCGAACCCGGGCTACAAATACCAACTCATGCTTAATGATCAAATACGATAACCAATTAAGCTACAGCACCCTCACTTACATACAAACTGTTTTGATGAGTACCATAAAGATTTATAAGAAAAATTTATGAAATATTTTTTTAATTAAGGAAATATTTCTTTTCACAAAAAGATCATAATTGTTTTTTTTTTATTTTGACTGCCTTTGGCCAGTGGTCGATTTTTCGACCAGTCCATATTTAGCACACTACATATTGGGAAGGAAAATTTTATGACAAATATCCTTAATTGGAGTCTCTAAAGCAACCCTCTGCCAGCGTTTAAAAAAATTCCTTCGCTTTAGGGTAGCGGCCAATAATGGGTTAAATAATACATACTTTAACTAGTTATTATTATAAAATTCACCCACAATTAAGAACGTTTTAATCAAGTAACCTTGAAAATGGTGTATTAGTAAAATCAACATGCTTTGCTACGAAATAGCCCTGCATGCATTGATTTCATTTCCACTTCCTTTCAAACAAGTGTTTTGTATAAGATTTTTTTTCTTCTAGCCAAAAACAAAATATATTCCAACCATTTTTCAACTGCTCCTTCCTTTAGATATTATACAAATGGTTGTATCTTTTTCTCCGCTATTGTATTTATTTTATTTTGATCATAATGTTGTTGCCGGTTTATTTTTGTCTCTTTTTATATTTGGGTTCAACTGAACCACTTCAATGGTTTTGTCACCAACGACATGAACAAAAAAAGCGTTGGGAAAAAAATACTTTAGACAATCTGTATGTACATATACAAAAAAAAGGTTGCAGACTTGAGCCATTAAAGTCTACAATGAATATTGAAATCTGATCACGTTTCCAGTCAATTACCTGGTTTTTGTTGTGGTTTTAATGCTGATGTTGTTGTTAAAAATTTATTGCATTGACTGTGTAAATTCAAAATTCAATATATTGTGATTTCTATTGTGTATTTTTTTTATTAAATCAAATTTGATTTAAATTATTTGTGTAGAGGTTAGTGAGGTTGGTTTGTGGCTACAATATTATGCCAGTCTCTGTAGGTTACAAGAAAGATAAAGGTCAGGGTTAGGTTTTAAAGAACATTTTGAAGTTTGAATTTATTTGAGTTTTTTGAAAAGGGTAAATGAATCTTGTGTATTGTGTTATTTTTATGATTTTAAAATATATTTTTTATTACTGGCAAAACGATAATTCTAATATTTATATACATACATTTCTTGTTTAATTCTAATTAAAAAAACTAAACTCTCTTTCTGTCTTTAGCAATTAAAAATTCTTGTAAATTTTTCTACATTTTAATTTTAAAACAATCGTCATAAATTGAAGAATTTTACTACAAATATACATACGTTGATTTTAACTTTATTCGTTCTTTTTTCTTATGCCCCAACATACAAGTTCCATGATTTTTTTATTATGACACATAAATACCATCATCATCAGCAGCAGCAAAAGCATCATCATGCTGGGCAAAAAAACAAAAATTTCATACATTGCGAAAAAAAAATACTATAACAAAGTCAATTCCTGTAAGAGTTTTGTTAGACAATGACATGATGCCACACAACAACACAAAAAAAGCTGTGGAAATGAAAGCAAAACGAAAAACAATAAAAATCACATACAAAACGTTTTTCTATTGCTTCATTTGCCACACAATTGTCACCAGGGCCAGGCAACAGTGTAAATAGCTAAAGGCATTATTAGTATGTGGAATAGAATAATAAAACCTGCAACAATAACAACATAGATGAATAAAATAAAATGAATAACTAAAAAACTGGCAACGAAAAAACTAAAAACCAACAAAAAAAATTAACCAACAGTTGCACAAAGAAAGAGTTAAGTTGAGCATACCCTACACAAGTCATTGCAAAAGATTAAACAATTGGAAATTATTTAAAAATACACCAAAAGAGAAATATGTATGTGTTTTAGCGGTGATATATTTTTAGATTTAATTTTAAAACATTTGTACAATATAAATTTATTTCAAGTACGAGGGCTGTTCGGAAACCTCTTAGCCTAGAACAGAAAGCGCGGTATAAACAGAAAAAAGTTCAATGTTTTGGAAACCTCCGTATGTGCTCTGAACACATGTTAAAGTTCTTTTCGATCTGATAACTCCTTTACATAGAAACAGGTATTCAAAAAAGACACACCCGCGATTTTTTTACAATGGAAATATTAGAAATTCGTGGAGTCATTAAATATTTAAATAAAAAAGATTTATCGGGTCAAAAAATTCATAATGATATGGTGAATGTGTTGGGTGAAAATGCTCCTTCATATGCAGAATTTAAACGTGGTCGTGCAAGCATTGAGGATGAATCAGGTAGTGGACGTCCAAAAACAGCAACTATAGCAGAAATGGTATTAAATGATCGCCGAATAAAAGTGCGTGAAATAGCCAATATCATGGGCATCTCAAATGATCGAGTGCATTTAGTTTTGCATGAAAATCTACAGATGAAAAAGCCTTCTACCAGATGGGTGCCGCATTTGTTAACGGTCGACCAAAAACGCATAAGAATGAAAATTTCTCAAACTTGATCGTTTTAAGAAAAATTAAATGAATTTGAAGCGTCGTTTCATAACTGTTGCTGAGACATGGATCCACTACTCAGAAACATCCAATCCAATCTCGTATGAGCCCTTGTTAGCTATGACATTTTCCGATCTGTTTACCAACATAAACATTGCATGACAAAAGAACTGCTCATCTTTTAAGGCCCAGAACCAATTAAGTCAATTTCGACTACACTGTTCTAAAGTGAGCGTATTTAAAGAAAGTGTTCTGCATTGTTTAAAACAAACCTTAGTCGAACTGATCCAGCTGTAGACCATTTATAATTTTTAAAATGCATTACAACATGTGGCCGAAAGTTGTTTTGATGGAATATTACGCTTTCATACCTGTTCGCATATTCGGAGCTTTTCTACCCAATATTTACTTGAAACGAATCATTTACATTCGGTACAGGTTCCCTGTGATAACCTGGTCAGATTTCAGCAGCTCATAATTGATGGGACCCTTTTGGAAGCCACCTAATACAAAGCATTACAAAGGAAACATTGTTTTTATTATAAAGCGCCAATGTGCAAGTTGTAAAATGTTTTTTTTTAACTTTCTCAATAAGATTTTCAAGTAATCCCAATATTTTACATATAAATATAATATAAATTGATAATTTTATACAGCTTAGTTTTATTGGGACATATTGTCCCACCGTAAAAGCTTTTTGGGACTATATGTCCTAGGATAATGGTAAGGATTCTAGACCATCTTTAATTTTTGCTTTATTTGTCAAAATTGTCAAAATTTAAAAAGAAGCACTAGACTTCAAGAAAAAACTCTGGGTGAAAGGGTTAAATAAAAGAAACTATCGATACGTGGTCGTGTTGCATAATTGCCGGTTATAATTGTTTATATACATACAATAAATATGTTAGGATAATGAGTGTACTAGCATTATTTTATAGTATATTTTATTACTTTTTATATTCTTACTCAGGTTTTTGGCCACAAGGGCTTTTTGTAGTATAGATTGAATTAAATAAATTGGCAAGGCTACTATTTGATTTTTATTATTTTATTTCGAAAAACAAAGTTTTTATTGAAACCCCTTTAACAAAAATACTTTGCTTGCCATAACTATTATCTATATTTTCCATTCTGATACAAGTACCTCCTCATATTCGTTGTAAACTCATAGAAATATTGTTATACAATATTTCCTAGAAAAAAACAATTATTTTTCCATACTTTACGTGATTTGTTAAAAAAAAAAAAGAACCGGACAAGTGGTTCTCATATGTATTAGAATTAGTAAATGTATGTATATGAATATATTTGAAAGTAATTGTATGTTTGTCTATTTGTCTATTTGTAGTTTAATTCTCATTTTGATTGCAAATTGTATTTTGCGACTGTTGATGGACCATGAATGAATAAATGTTTATGTCACGTATCTTTTTTTTATGGATTTTCTACATACTCTGTCATTTAGTTTCATATTTGTTATCTTTCAGTACATTGTTAAATGCTTGTGGTTAGAGTGTAAAAGACAGTTAATAAATGATATTTTTTTCATAAGTTTTTTCTGCCTCTTTAAAATAGTTTTAAAATATTATTTATATTTTTTTTTTTTTTGCATTAAATTCATTATATATTGTAAAAATATTTCTGCTCTACAAATTCTAATCCATTTTTGTATGAACGAGCACGTTTTGTTAACTACTCGCATAAAAATGTTTGCATATTTAGCGATAAGGCAGGCCATTCCTATAATTGTCCTTTAAATATTTAATATGTGGTTTTTATTTATTAAGCGACCACTTCATGATCAAAAAAACTTTATAATGAATAAATATGCATATGTGTTTTAGTTTAAAATTATAAAATTATAAAAATTATAATAAAATTATAGTTAATATCAGTTTTTTTAGATTTTTAAAAATTGCCCCTCTAAGGTTAGTGTTTATATTTAAAAAATTATATTTAATGTTTTTCTCATATTTCAGGTAATTTTTATCAGTCTTATTCAGAAAAAATCAAAGTAGACTTCAGATGTACTTTAAGAAAATTTTGTATGAAAATTTTGTCTAAAAGCACACTTCAAACCTACTTTATTTTTTCTGAATATGGCAGTATATCTTTAAGAGGAGAATATTGCAAACTATTTGGCTCCTTGAAAACGGTTCCACTATAAATTTCAATGATTCTTAAAGTGTAGGATTCCTTGAAATTTATAGGTGCGTTTCCTTGAAATTAATACATCATATAAATAAATTAGTTCTTAACATACAGATCATGTTAAAACAATGTCCCAATTTACACGAAGCAATTCTTTAAGCTAAGCTGATTACCTTTTAGACATCAGGTTGAGGGTAAGAGAAGACGAGGGCACACTTGATTGTACTAGCAATTCTTGTTACTCTCTTATTTGTATTATATATGTGTATACTCTCAAATAAAAATACGAGATATTTTAGCAATAAGAATTTTGCTGTGTGAACAATGAATAAATTTTAAGGAAAAAATCTTGTCAATATTTTCATATTTTCAAATTGCTTCTTGTAAGTTGGAACCATACAAGATAAAAATTATATTCTAGTTTATGGAATAGTAGATAATCTGGTGCATTAATCATATAATAACAAAAGCAAAACAAAACTATTAAGCTCTAGAAAAAAGTGGACCAGCCCAAAAATATCTAAATTAAGGATTAAGTTTTTCTACGATCAATTGAACTCTGTATACTTTCCTAATAGGTTGGTGGGTTCTATGTAACATGCTTCTGTAAAACCTCTTATGGCCGAATTCTCGGTCATTAGTTAACCATTGGTAAACTAAAATACTAACTATTGTTTAACTATTACTTGTTATTCTTATGGCAAACTAAGCATTGCGAATAAAGAATCATTAGTTAAGCCTTTGCCATTAGTTAACTAAAGAGAATGAATTTAGCCATTACTCGTACAGTGAACGGTACCCAGTAACTCGCCGAAATAAACTTGGTGTGAAAATAATTTTTGGAGGATATTTGCAGGCAAATGCTACGGCCTAATAAGTCTGACATTCTGATCAGATAGCATTATGCTTTAGTCTAAGCTCAGTTGAACCAGAAATAATTCCTATTACGCGGCATTTGCCGCGTTATTCATTGAATTTCATTCAAAACTATCATATATGAGCTGCGATCAATTGCACTTCTCACATATTCCTGTATACTCTACTCATGGAAATTATCTTTGGAGGATATTTGAAGACACATGCTGCGCATAAGTTTAACATACGGGCCCATTTGCAAGACCATAAAGCATTAAGCTTGTTGCTCTATTTTGAACCCAGTTGAACTACGCGGCATTTGCAATCGTTGGTGGTTGACTTTCTATAGTACGACAATCATACCTCAGAATTGGTGTCATTACTATGAATGTCATTCAAAGTAATTTTATACGAGCTGCAATTATATGGTTTCAGCACATTACACTTTATAATCTACTCGCATGCCTGATATGTCTCGAAAAAGAGTCTCCAACTGTGTGATATGTGATATAGCCTCAACATGATGTTGTAAATAGAGGGTTTTTAACAAGAATATAGTTTTCCAGCGGCAGATTTTGATATTTTAACTGCAGACATATCAGTAATTCAATTTCGCTAGAAATTGATTGAAAACCAACTTTCCCAAACACGTTATTTCACGGAAATCGGTTATTAATGCGCATTTAACATCACTGGATTATTTTTTATGAAACTATTCCTATAATAGTGTCCATTACGTATAACCAGGGTGATAGCACTAGACCACTGAGCGGTGAAACGTGATGTCAGCTACCGCCTAAATGCCTTGATTCCATTTCTCAATTTGTACACAATTGCAGTGAAGGCTATCAAAAAATGTTGGCGGTTCACTGTCAATTATGAGGCCTAAATTAAGTTTTGATTTCTTCATGCTGGTGTTAGAGAATAGTGCCGAGTTCGCTTAACTTCAGTGTAATCTGTGCTGCTGATTTTTCTCTTCCAAATACTATTGACTAATTTTGTTTATCACTCATTAATTTTAATATTTAATGAATATAATAGTTTTAAATTGTAAAAGTGAAACTAAATTTTGGACAAAAATTTTAGTTTTAAATTGAGTTCATTTTATATTCATTTTAAATTGAATGAAAGATAAACAAAATTAGTCAACAGTGAGAAGTATTAGTAAGAGGAAAGTAAGCAGCACAGTAAGCGCATATTCAATTTTAATTTCTGCTTGCAGAAATGCCTCGTTTTTTCCCCCAAAATTCAAATGAATATAATAGTTTCAAATTGTAAAAGTGAAACTAAAATTTGGACAAAAATTTTAGTTTTATTTCAACTAAATTTTTAAATTTTAATTCAAATATTTAAAATATAACAAGATGTCGTAAGAACATTCTTTGACAATTACTTTTGAAAAATAATGTTTTTCAAATATTGGCCACGACTGTTCATTCGATCACTCTTTCCAGCATTGCTACATGTATGCCGCAAGTTACGACTTTGGCTGCACATAATCCCAAATAGAACACTGATTTTCTTAATAGATCTGTAGGCATTCTCACATTTTTTGCACATTTCATGTTGCCTGACTATTCTACTTTAATTAGTGCCCCATTTTCAAAAAAGTAATCAATTCAAGCAGTAGTTTATACAGTTAATAAATATGAAGGTAATATTAATTATGCTGCCAGAATCTTTTGTATTTTAAAAGCGCCTGTAAGCAGGCACCACTTTTCGAAATCTCTTCATTATTTTATTAAACGAAATTTGATAAAATTTTTGGCAAAACAATAAACTGAATTGTTGATGAAAGTTTTCTTCGGTTGTAAATATAAATTATGCATTGTTGTGTTGAAAAATTAAAAAAAAAAAAATAAAAATATAATTCTGTGCTCCAATACCACCATAACATGTGCGAGAAAATGAAAATGTTTACAAATACAGCACCATGAAGATGGTATATGAGAGCTGTATATGAGTACGTGGGTAATCGGAGAAGTTTTTTCGAAATCAGAAATATATTTCGAATGTCTTTTAAATAAGTTTATTTTTTGATATTTTATTTAATATTTCCATTTATGTTTTAGTAGTTGTTTAAGCTTAAGATCTTTTTTAATACTAAAATATTACAAAAAAAGGTCAAATAAACTATAAAAACAACTACATATTTTATATTCCCTTGCAATAACTTCTTAACCTGCTTTCGTGTCTTATTTCGTTGGGTATTATAAATTAAAAGCGTTTAAACGTCTTTAGCAAAAGTTTATAATAATTTTTTGTTTATTTTCTCGTTAAAATACAGTTTTTTGTTTTAATTCTCTTGCCATCATAAACCACAAAAGACGAAATAAAAACCTATACGTATATGCATAAGTATATTTACTTGTTCATAAATATACATATATTTGGTATATTGTTGTAAAGTTTACTTTTTTTGTTTTAAATGTTGTTGTTAATTGTCCTTGCAACATCACTTGCATATATGTATACCATGTATAAGAATTATAACAATACACGCAACAATAGTAAGTGCAGCGTTTCCAGTAGCAGTAAAGTCTGATGCTGCTACTGCTGTATATGTGTTAATTTATATTTACATATGTATATATGTATATTAGGGCTATAACTTTTTAACACTTTTTGCGAATATCAAAAACGGTATAGTATAGTCGAGTAGAACATTAAAAACATTAATAAAAAATATGAATTCGTCGAGCGTGTCCAACAGGGACGATCTTATACGAAGCACATAGTTGTTTTGGCCACCCAGAAGACACTTCGGGAAAAATTTCAAATTCAAAGGTACTTGTTGTCAATGTTTTGGAGTTATCTGGATGAACGTAAACTCCTCTATGACACACCTGGAGGCCAAAGAACAATGGATATAACTTCTGGTGCAGCCCAGGGGCCTGTACTCGGTCTAGATCTTTGGAATATCAGTTGTGATGATATACTAAATATAGAGATGCCGGAAAATACACATTTGGTTGGGCATGCCGATGATATAGAGTGGCGGTTATTACTGCTAGGAACATGTATAACGCCAAAATAAAGTTGAACCGGGTCATGATAAGAACTAAGATATGGCTGGAGGATCATGGCTAAAAGCTTGCTGGAGCTAAAAGACCGAGGTAATCTTGATGACACGAGGTCACATACCACTCGAGGTAACTATGAGATCAGACGATTTATCCCTTGTAAAACGGAGCTTTTTGAAATACTTGGGAGTCAGGCTTGATTGTAGACTCACTTACTGGGCTCAGATACAGCAATGCGACCAACAAGGCAGCAAGAGTGACTGGCATGTTGAGCAGGTTGATGGCAAATATTGGAGGGCCTACGCAGAGTAAGAAAAGATTAATTATAGCAACTACAAATTCGCTGCTGCTATATGGTAGTGAGATTTAGGGAGACGCATTGAGTAAAATGAACGGCGGCATTAAGAGGTGATTCAGCCTACCGCA
Organism: Bellardia bayeri; assembly: GCA_950370525.1. NCBI lineage: Eukaryota > Metazoa > Arthropoda > Insecta > Diptera > Calliphoridae > Bellardia > Bellardia bayeri. The sequence continues at coordinate 82,518,537 of OX493266.1, forward strand.
CTGTCTCGGGTGTTGCACTTTCGTAATCTGTGGCGAGATACCTATCGACTTTCTGGCAAGTGAGCGAAAGACAGGCTGGAATGGGAAGTGAAGAAACCTCAACATTGGAATAGAGGAACTGCGAGTTCAGACAGTACAACTGTAAGATGGACGACGAGACTTATCCCCAATATAGAAAAATTTATTAAAAGGACTTTTGGACTTCTAATCATGGATATTTTAGAAATTTACTATACCCTATAGGAAAGGTAAGCGATCCAGAGTGTATATATTGCGAATCAACAAACGATGATGCTGAACACATTTTTCCAAGTGCAGCAGATGGCATACTGAAAGCAACATATTAATGGAACAAATTGGTACACGTTCAAGGTAGAGAGAACTGCAATGCTGTAAGAAACTATGTAGAGCTCATACTACGTGGAAAGAAAAGAGATCTCGATGATCTGCAATAGAATGAGACATAAGACGATAGGAACAAAAGAACATAAGAAGATGAGCCGATAGCTTGATGTATGATTCAAATTTCGCGTTCCCAGATATGGGAGAGTGTAAATGGTCCTTTTCAGGACATCGCTCTGGGCATTCTAGAAGTAAAACAGGAAGCGGTTCCGGGAAGATAGTCTCACCAGAGGAGGAGGAGGGATTGTTTTAGTGGATACACCACTCGATGTAATTGGTGATGACCAGCTGTTAGTGCAAAGGCATTTCAAAGCCTACCTCATACGCAAATGCCTAGGTTATGATCTTTTAAAGGAGAAAATACACCATTTCTAATCAAAATTCATGCAAAATTAAAAAATAACACAAAAGAAATTGCTACGCATTTATATATTATTAAATTTTGTTGTTTGTTTTAATTAATAAAAGATGTATTTCAAGAAAAGTCAAAGTCAAAGGTCAAAGTCTTTGCACAAATTTCAAGATAGCGTTTAAATTCAGAGAAATAAAAGTTGTACAAGATATTTATGCACTGTATAGATCATCTTGAACATTAAACTTAAAGTTTATTAAGACATGAATATTGTATGAATACAAAAAAAAAATAAATAGTAAACATTTTTTCTAAAACAAATTTCTTGGAAGATTTTACCCTGCATGAGTTTTTTGTCGCAAAATTACGGGAGACAGGTGTTTTCAATATTAAACCAATCTTATCCGCACCGTGGTGCTATGCCACTAATTTGGTTATAGCCCTAATGTATACATAGTATGTACATATGTATGTATGTGTAAACACTATATCTATTGTTTTTTTTTTTTTTTTTGCTTACATAATTCATGAATATGAACTGGTTCAGTACCAGTACACTTAACTTTTTCTAAAGAGTATTGCTTTTTGTTTGGTGTGAAAAGGGTTCTAACTCAACTTTTCATTTATGTTCAAAACATATGAACAGTTTTTGTTGCTCTTTTTCATAATAAAACATGAATGAGCGTGTTTCTGTTATTGTTGTTCAACTTTAACCTCATATATAGAAAATACAACAATTGTTCCCAGAATACGTATTCTTTATGAATTTATTTGTTCTTTTCTTTAGAACACATAAACTTTAACTTAGAAGTTTATAACTGCTTTTATGCATTTTTAATTTTTAATTACAAAAAAATTTTATTTATACAAAAATAGTACGAAATATGGATGTATTACGAATTTCATTTCATTTTAAGGAATTGGGCAGAATAGAATTTTATGAAAAGAAATAGTTGTTGAAAACATCAACTATTATTTTTTTGTATTATTTTACAATGTTAAAACTACTGACGGTTACTGTAACGAAGTAGAGAAAAGTTAAGCTCCAAGATTTTCATCTAATTTGAAGAAATTTAAATTTTACATTTTTTTAGAAAATTACTTTATATATTTGATATAGATGATGAGGGTTCGTGGAAGTGTAATTTTATTTTCTTTCTGAGCAAATTTAAAACTAAAAAATTATTAAGAAAATAACTCCCTCTCGAAATTATTATTTTTAGAGTAACTTCATATCGTCCCCTTAATAAAACAAGAGTGTATAAGTTTTTTGCTATTTCAAGATAAACGAGTTTTTCAGTTGTGGCCATTTAAATATTTGGTGGAATAATCAGGCTACTAGCAGATGATATTTCATTAATTTACAAATGCTTTAATTGCAAATAAATGGGCCTCAAACGATGTCACTTGGGCTATTTTATTTATTTTATTATATATATATATGTACGAAAATCGTTATACACTATTTTATTAGAATCTTTTTGACGGACGATTGTTGTGTATATTAATATACGTCATTTTCTTTTTAAGAAGAGAAGTAAGACTCAGGCAATTAATATGCCTATATATAATTGCGTCACTTTCTTTAAAAAGGTGGTGAAAGAAGAACGCTTTTTTATATCCAACTCTGCAATTGTGCATTATGTTTGTTTTTAGTGCAGCGTTGCAGCGCCTCTGGTGTTGAGTAGGCGCATTATTTTTAAAGCTTGATTTTATAGCCTTTATTTAATTATTTTACTTCGGTGGCGTTTCTTAGCATTAGTTATGACAGATAGAAAACTAATTATCATCAGAACCTGACCTGATGTTGTTTGAGTGGCAGCGGCTGCGAATCGAAGCCGGGCAACAAATGTGCTAACCAATTAAGCTACAGCAGCCTCTGAAATTATATTCAGAGAAACAACTAACTAAAACACCGTAACCTTCAATAATATAATTATTAATAAAAATTGCAAACACAAAATTATATGATTATTATTTTAATTTGATTTCAATTTTTCAACTGATATTTTGATCCACTTTGTGGAAGTAGAATTTCATCATATTTTGACCACATATAGAATAAGTTCTGTTTTGAAAAACTTACTATTCTCCTTCTGTGCTGGGCTAAGAATTTTAAATACAATACTTAGAACAGAACTGGAGGTCGGAATCTTTATTATTATAGACTGAAAGAACAAACAATTTGAAAATTTGTTTTTAAATGATAATTTCATTTAACCGCGACTTTGCTTTAGGTTTACCATACGGTAAGACAAATTTAATTTTCAATGATTCTTTTCCCGCATTGCTAGCTGTTTACCACCATTTCCGCTATCTTGCAACTAACTTCAAATAATCCCAAATAAAGGTGGAAATATAATATCACACGTTATATTAGGAACCCGTAAGTAGCTGCTCAACAAAATGATTTCTAAATAAAGTCATTGTTTATGTTTCACATTTATCATAGAAGACTAATTTTCGGAATACAGCTGAATAATTTGTGGGCCACGTTGCGCTGTAAGCCTTTCCATGATAAATTGTCAAGCAATACAGAAAAAATTTAGATAACAGTATGAAACGAATTGAATTGATTAAGATGTGATTATCAAACTTGAAACTTTGATAGGCGGACAAATATTTAATTGAATATTTATTTTTCCATACCAATTATATAAATTTTTCATAAAACGATACTGGGATGTTATTGTGTATTTCGATTTGAAAAGAAAATCGTTAGAATTTGTATACTTTTTACATTGTATTTCGAAAGTTTTCGCTTTCGAATCGAAATATACAATAACCCCCCTGAAGTAGATTTGTCTTTTTAGAAAGAGATAATTTTGAAATTATCATTCAAAAAAGGCAATGATTTTAAAAGTCCATCAGTTAAGTGAACTTAACAAATAACTGACATAGATATATGAAACGTCATACCGAGTTTTATTGTGATCGGCCCATAACTCCCGAAAACTCAATAACCTATGTAGATATCTTAATAATATCGATATCGAACCAAAATTCTACACATATCAGTTATACGTATGCAAAACCTATACTATTGAATTTTGTAACCATTAATCCATAATTGGCCATAGCTGTCTTATAAGATCCACTTCAGAAAATTACTGGAATACACATAAAATTCTTGTAAATATAGTTATTGAGATGAAATTCAAGCAAAATAAACCTCAAATACATAAAAATTACGGCACTATATTTTTTGACGATCGGGCCATAATAATTAGTTTCCATTTGTGATGGATATATCAGATTCTGTACAGCCGTATATAAAATTTGCAAGCTCTTATTGGAATTGAACGGCTAATCAGTGGAAGTATGTGCTTTGAAGCGTCGAAACATAGATGAATCGCATTGGACCTGATGGTCGAAGGTACTTATGTTAGAAGGAGCATTATTCAATAATTTAAGTTTCACGGATAGTAAAGCATGGTAGAGGTTATATTATGGTAAGAGAATGTTGCTCCTGGAATGGGTTTGGCACATTCTACAGAATCAATGGTATTTTAGATTAGGTCTGTGGTCTGTTTTATGGCAATTTCAATAAGACAATGAACCAAAACTTACGGCGAAGCCTACTTAATGATGGAATTACGAGCAATCATGTACATCATGAAATTGCTTGTTGAATAATTTTTTAAATTACTTTTGTTAACTTTTTAATATACTGAAAAACATGTGATAATATAAATGAAAAACTATTTAAAACTAAAATGTTTTGGACACTACATTTATGGGTTACATGGTTTAGTATGATCTTTATAGCTATTTTTTGATTTGATTTTATGAGCTTTTGCAAGCTTTACATTTTTTTTAATTATATATTTTTTTTATTTTGTTCTAAAATTTATAATTTTTTCTAAATTTTTAGTTTTTATATTCAGACATCATTGAATTGTATCAAATGAACTTTCCCCACTTATTTCTAAAGTTCGAAGATAAAAGCTATAATCTGACCATTACGAAAAGAAAATTTAATTAAAACCCCCTCATCTTGATTATTTTCTTAATTTTCTTTTCGGTTTCTCTCAGCCATTAACCTAAATTTTTCCCCAATTACCCACTAAAATTAAAGTGATGCTGTTATTTTCAGTCTCTGGTTGCAAAGCTTTTTCAACTAGTTGTTCACAGCTGTATATCAGTACGAGTGGTCGTCGTAGACATCTGTTTGAAATATTTTTTCATATACATACATACATATGTATGTATAATTGTCTAACCTTAATATTTCAAAAACAATAAATATTTTAATGATTTTCATAAAAATTCTTTGCTTAATATTGTTTTTGAAAACAATGTCCTAGTGGAAAAACCTCGTATTTTACCACTACATTTGTAATTACAATTACTAAAAAAATAATTTCCACTCAAAATGTAAATAGTTTTGAAAATAGACTTAAGAATATCATTTATTTGCCATAAGTAGCTATAGCTGGTCACTCTATATCTAAAAAGCACGTGCTATTTTACAACAACCCCCAACTATGTATGTGTAAAAAAGAAATAAACTGTTGCATTGTTAATGCCAGAGAACGCACGTGTTGCTGTTTACAAATAAACAATTATAAACAAACCTTGTCAACAGAGAGTAAAAAAGCAAAACACTCGTATATTTTGCTCTCTTGCCTATACACTCACTCTCCTAAAAGTCTGCAACTACATAAATGAGAAAAAGAAAATGAAGGAAAAGCTTTTCTAACTCCAACATGTTTGCCTTGTAGGCAGACAACAATAACAAATTTATATACATGCATACATACAAATTTAAATATAAAGAGAGAGCTGTAAGAAAATCTGTTGAGTAGAATTTAGTTAAAAAGTTGTGAAAGTAGAAAAAAAGTAGAAAAAAAGCGAAAAAGTTTTCTTTGTGTGTGAGTGCTGAAAGTAATGAAATTTTAGCAAATAGAAATACGACTTTAGTTTTTGGCAAAACGTGCGCGTGTACGGTTGTTTAACTCAAGACGGTAAACAAAACGTGCTCATGATTTTTCTTAAAAATATTCAAATATATTTATAAAATTGTTAAAAAAAACACAAAAATTAAAAACTCGTATGTAAATATATCCAAAGTTAAAACAAAATTCGATGGTTTTTAATATGATGGTTTGGCAGTGATCATAATGTGTTGTTTTATTTAGTGTAACAGTATAAAGTGGGTTTAATTTTTAGTGTTACTAGTGGTTTAATGTATTTTAAACTGAATATTTTAAAAACTAAATGACTTTTTCCAAACAAAAAAACAAAACTGCAGTCAATGGCCATGTATATGAATAGTTTAGTGTGATGTGAGACATAGTCTTTATTTGTTGCCTGGTGAACGCACAATTTATTCCAAGTGCGTGCTATAATCGTCTCAGTATTTAAATATTTTTTTTTTTTTTTGTTGGAGATTTTACAATGGCAACTGTGTGTGTGAATGCAATTTTATTTCATTGCCACATTACAATGCAACAGTAACAGATGCTGGTTTAAAAGCTGAAATTGCAACGGCTGTTATATGTTGCATGACACACATACACATCAGATCAACCGTTTTATATTCCAAAGTGCAATTGATTGGAAAATCATTTAATTTGACGTCAGTCCAAATACAAAATATATTAAGCAAAAAAAAAATCTTACAATTCAGATAATGCAATGCAAAACAATTTTCTGCTCATGCATTTACTTAAATAAATAAAACAATTTTAGTTTAATTTCATTTCTTTTTTCACAATACATACAATCAAATAATAATAATAATTTATTCATATATTTTCCCTTAATTCCCTTTAAATAAATATTTATTTAAATATCTCTAAATAAATACATTTTTATACATTGTAAAACTTAACACACAAAAAAATAGTTTATTCGCTTAACCAAGTGTAAAGTAAAATTAAAAATTTAGCTGGTCTCAACAAACAAAAAAAAAAAAAGGAAAACTCGGACATTTTATATAAAATTCACTTAAATTCACAAATTCATGCCATGTTGCATGCTGCAGCTGATGATTGTAATGCACAATTAAATTTTAATTTATCTTCATCTCTGTCTAAACAAAATTTTGATATTAACAACCAGCAGACCAGTAGTCAATTAAATCTTTTGGATGCCTCCAATGAATCTCCTTCATCAGAATCCCCTAACAAGTGTCTAGAATTAAAAGAAAATCTTTTAATTTCCTCTTTATTGAATGCAGCCAAAAGTGATTTATTGCCAACATCATCATCATCGCATAGTGCTGAGAAATTGAGTTGGACATTTTTTGAACAAGTCGATTCTCTTGATAATCAGTTAAGAAGTGATGTGGTAAGTAATATTACATTTGTTCATTCCCACGTAAAAATTAATTTTTAAAAATAATTCACCTTAAAATGGTCTGTGTGAATGAGTATTAATGGTAAAAGTAAATGGAAAATGTTTTTCTGTGGAATGGAAACAATTTTTTTTTTAAGTAGTTTTATAAAACATGAATATTAGGCCTGCCCTTTAGTTGTTTGAGCCTGACTGTTTTAGTAAGTAACTGTAATTAATTCAGGTTTAAACTTAAAACCAAACGTATGGCGAAATAACGGACCCTTTTGAAAAACTATGCAGCAACGAATACAGGGTGTGAAATTCAACCATCTTTAATTTGTAGAAATTTATACACCTCGTAACTTGCATAATCTATAATTTCGATCTCTTATTAACTCCTCTCATTTAGTATTATCTCATTACGAACAATTTATTATTTTTTATTCGAACTGTTAATTTTTAAATTTTTGATATTTATTTTTTGTCGGGCTCGAGTTCAGAGAAAAAACTGAAGAAAAGGAGGCAACATGTAAATAGAAATTAATAAATAAAAAAAAATGATAATTACAGCAAATTTCGAACCACCAGATAGCACTGGTTAAAAGATTGATATTTGTCTGTTGGCTAGCAGGCACCGCAAGTGGTGCAACGGGTTAGAACGCAAAGAATTCTGATGAGAGAAAGTGGTGATTCTTGAAACATTGGTCACAATACAATTACTTTTCATACGAATCAAATACGTTTCAATACAAGAAATAATTCGAATTTAAGTGTATCGAGATGTCGGTTAGAATCAACAAAACAAAAAATCGAATATGTTGGTGGCTTTGTATTCAACAAATTACCCCAAAATTTAAAAACAATTGAAAGAATCTAAAATTTCAAAGTGAGTTTGAAAAACTATATTTTACAAAATCTTGAACTGCTTTTAATAATATCTATCTTTAAACAATTGAATTTGATAAAAAAAATTTAAATTTTATTTTGCATTTTTTAATATTTTGTCTTTATATAATTACATTTCACTATAAATTATTAACTATTTTATGCCAACTTACCTCAAAAATGTATTTATGATGCTGAGGCTATATTTTTGTCCTTGTAATTAGAATATAATTTAATGTTTACGAAATAATAAAAAAAAAATATGTAAATTCAACAACAGAGGTTCGAATCCCAGCCAAAAAAATTATCACTACAAATTTTAATAATAAAAATGTTTCAAGTTGTAAAACAATTCCTACCTTCAGTAAAAATAATTTAATAAAAACTAAATTTAATGAACTCGAGCCCGGCTAAAAATAAATATCAAAAATTATCTCATTACTTTACTTTTTAACTAAACTGTAAACTGCTAAAGTGACATTGAGCACAAGATTTAATTTTACTTCTCTCTCGAACGCATTAAGATTTCATAATGAAATTTGAAAATTATAAAGATCAAAAGATTCTGAAATTCCTAAAATGAGAAAAGTAAATTACGAAAAATATTATTCATTTTATAAGTTAAATTTTGTCTTTTTACAAATTTTAAAATAAATAAATTTAAAATAAATTTGGCTATTGCTGACTTTTTGCTCTCGAATTTTACTACTTTAGTTGAAGTAAAATATTTTGAACAATTTGTTTGAAAAGTTTATATTCGTTTCTCTATTTTAATTATTTTTCTTATTAATATTATTATTATTTTTATTATACTGTGTAACACATCATATAATAAATATAATTACCTTTAGAGATACAAATACCAAATCGTGCCATTCAATAGTGTATAAACTATCTTATCGAATAATATTACGATACGAGACGTATCAGCTCATTACAGCATTCATTATGTATCGAATCGTAATGTTTAAGTAATTGTAATAGATTTATAAAATTATTTATTTGATTATTAGAGAAAAAATTTCATTCCGCTTGAGTTAATTTTGTTAATTAATAACTAGAAGAATACCATTGTAAAAGTTCATTTTTTTATTTATTTAAATTATTGAATTGAAAGATTTTTCGGGCGGACAAAAATAAATTGTTAAATAAATAAACGAAGTGTGTTAAATAAAAAACCTTTATTTCTGTTGTATTTGTCCTCATCTATATGATCACAAACATTAAATTTTGAGCATTGTTATGAAATTTAGTAGAGCAGCTCATGACACATTTCTGGGGAGGCATTCCGCGGAAAAAATGTTGCTAGAAGAGCTTTATGATCAGAACAATTTGCAAAATGTTTGGTTGTTAGATAAGGCCAAATGAAATATTTTATCGTACTTATTTATATAAGAACTAAAGGACATTCAGTATACCCGCTTAATTCATGGTCCATATATCCATATAATCCATACAGAATTCCCAGTAACCCTCACATGCAGAATTTTTAGTGACCCTCATTATAGTGAAATACACTCTAAATCCCGATGTATTGTAGAGAGAACTATTGGCTAGAGTGGTTCCCCTTCAATACAAAAAAAATTGTATCAGTCACCCCTTAGGATTAAAGATAATGAAAAAACAATTCCAGAAATATTATTTTAATTTTTTCCCCGCCTACAAATACCGCCCCTTTAGTATTTTGTTCACTGTGTCTCTATTTTGTATACCGGTGTTAATGGCTCTCTAAGGCATACATTTCTGTCTTAATCATTTTTTACTACCACGTTAAATTATTAGGTATCGAATACCATAATTTTAAATTACGATACTCTTTATTCAATATCCAATGTTATAAACAATTTCAATACATTCTGCCCGATATCGTATGCAGCGTTTACGGTTTTATTAGTCATTGCAGAAACGTTTTCAATTTATTTTCAACATCATTTGTGAGCCTTATCGGGTTCCTGCACTAAGCTCTTCAATTATAAAAGTTTTAGCAGTAACATACCTATACTTCAAATAACTATATTACTGCTCTCCCTCTCTCTAGTTAAAAAAATTAAATTAACTTAAAATTTCATGATTTAGCGAATTTTGGTGAGGAAAAATTTTATTTCATAATTAATTTCCATTTTATTTTGCTCTCGAATATTATTAATTTTGTCAAGGTAAAATATTTTAACCAATTCGTTAAAAAATTCTATTTAGTTTGTTTTTTTAATGTAACTTTAGAGGTAGAGGTAAGTAGTTGTTAGTTATTACAGATTTTTTTTAGATTTATTTTGTGTAGCTTATTATTTCTGCACTACGCCCTTAAATTAGAAAAAAATTTACTAATAAGTTTAAAGTAACGAAATTTAAAACATTATATATTAATACTGTGATAATTTTTATTTTTAACAAATTATATTTTATCGAGATTTTCAATATCTGCTGGAACCTTAGTTTTATATTATTTCTCCCGCATTCAGCTCATTAATAGGCATCGTCACAAAGATATTCGAAGAAAAGTTTGTCTTCTGGGACACTCTATTATACAGTTACGGTTTTAAAAGCCTGAATTAGGTTTACAACTCGAACCTAACTTAAAGTTAATTTAATGATTGATCCCAAAATTTTGAAAAAAATTTTTAGTAACTTTATAGAGAAAATCTAAAATCCACGTGGTTATTAATGATTATGTTTATACCCTTCACCTCCATGAGAAGGGTATATATAAGTTTGTCATTCCGTTTGTAATTTTCACAATATAATTTTCTGACCCTATAAAATATATATATTCTGGATCATTATAGATAGTGGAGTCTATTAAGCCATTCCCGTCTGTCAGTCTGTCTGTCTGTTGAAATCAATTTTCTAAAGTCCCCAGATGTCTTCGGGATCCAAATCTTCAATAATTCTGTCAGAAATGCTTTCAAGAAGTTTGCTGTTTAAAATCAGCAGAATCGGTTTAGGCCAACCGGAGTTATGGACCAATATGTGAGACAACCTCCATACAAATTTGATATTTTTTGTCCATTTTCTTGCAATATTTTGAAATATATTGCAGATAATAACATGCAATTTTGCATACGTTGTTTTTATGATAAAAGAAGAAAGTGTGCGAAAAATAGTAAGAATCGGGCATAGCCCCCATACAAAAATCTTCCCGAAATATTGCTCAATTATACATAAATGCCTATAAAATTGAAATATCAAGACAAAATTCAGCAACAATAAGTTTTATGCAAAAATAAATCGCAAAACGAAATTTGTTTTAGTTCGGTCTATGTTTGACCATAGCCCCCATATAAAGTCCACTTCCAAAATTCACTTAAATACGTATAAAACAGATTTAAATAATGTTAAACGGCTAAAATTTGACATGATTAATCTTTATAGGCAAATAAATTGTTGTACTAAATTTTATAGTGATCGGCCCAGAATTGGTCATAGCTTCCATACAAGGACCACATCTGAAAAAGGCACTTATCCCCATATATACTGTATTAATATCGGTTCCGACTCAAAACTTTGCAGGTCATTTACATACATACAAAAATCATCCCACAAAATTTTGTGAATTTCGGTCTATTTTTAAACGTATGCCCCATATAAAGCCCTCTTCAGAAAATCACTTTAATACTCATAAATATCAATCCAAAATTTTACATGGATTATTTACATACATGCCATACATACATGAGCAAAAATCCGAGACAACCTCAGAAAATTTCATCAAAAAAACTATCAAGCAAAGTGTATTAATATAATTATGCATCCACAAAACTAAGGTGAAGGGTATATAACATTCGGCATATCCGAATATAGCACTCTTATTTGTTTATATTAAAAGTTTCGTCTTCATATTTAAGGATAAATTCATAAGAAATCGCTCTACTTTGGGCTTTATTAGAAAAGAATTCTAAATAATTTCAGCACAAATTAATTTAGAGCTATGAGACGTACCTCCGAAAATAGGCTTTCTTTTAATTTTAAATACTATTAATAAACTTTGTATAAAGTAAATCTTAATGAAATCTTAATTAAATGTTTTATAATTATACGTGACATTAATAAAGAAAACTCATAAAATTAAAAAACGGTCAAAATTTCGTTAAATTCTACTTCCAAAAAGTGGGTCCAAATGACGTTGGAAAAATAGTGTGTAATTTCTTGTTCAAAATTTTCCTTCAATAAGTGTGTAAGCTCATACGCGCTATTTTACTTGAAATTGCCACTCCAAAGTTGTTAAAAGAATAATAATGTATACGCATTATACTCCATTTTCGCCTGTAGAAAAAAATACACTTTATGAAAACTTTAACTTATAAAATAGCTTATAATAATAAACACTATTTTTTGAGAAATAGTTTCATTCCGGCCATTTCTATATCCCACATACAACGAAAACAATAATTATACAAGGAGGAATGGGATGGAGACTTGAAAGTAATTGATACTGGAGGAACGCGAAAAACAAAAGAGGTGATCAACTTTTCGTTTACTAGAAAATACAATAAAAAGCTGCCAATTTGTAATCGATCTCCAAAATTTGTGCAAAAAGAATATGGCTCGTAGTAATTTTTTTTAATTTACAAAGTGGAAAGCAGCGAAATTGTTTATATGAGCCACATGTAGCAGAGCAAGAGAAAGAAGTCGAATGAATTTCTAGTTATTTTTGATTTACGCATACCTTAATAATACCTTAATTTGTCATAATTTTTTTGTTTGTAATAACCCAAATTGGAAAGTAATGAATATGTGCCACTTTATTAACAAAACTATGAATTAATCACTGTTTTATAATGTTAGAAATTGATATTTTTGAGATCAAATATTTTAACAAATACCGTAAAATTATTGAATAAAACAGCGAGCGTATATCATAGAAAATAAAATAGTGTATCAGATACATCATACGAATACCTTAAAAAATAAAATAGCCTATACGGAGGACTTGCGCTTTGAATGACATAATTATGGTCTTAAAGGAAGCCTAGAATACAAAAAAAATTGGCCAATTTAAAGACAAGAAACGGTATTATGTATTCGCCGAAAAATCCAATATGAAGAATTTTTATTTACCGCGATATTTAGGTTTTAATAGACATCCGATTTGACAAAAACTTTAAACTCTATTTTCTCAAAATCCCAAAAAAAGTATACGCTTATAAATATATATTGAGGTGACGATATATAAAATTTTTAAGTTTTAAATCTGAAAAATAAACAGCTTTCTAATTGCCCTAGATGTCGTAAAGATCATAGACATTTGGCAATTTAAAGCAAAAGTTAATATTATAGGTTTTCTTTTTAGGTGTCCCTAAATATTTCCTTTATAATAAAACTCATTAAATAAATTTTCCAACTTTTAAACATTAATGCATTCTAACTTAACAAACACCAACAGCAATTAAGTTTCGCTTTAATAAAATTAATTAAATGCCTACAAAATAACTTTATTCCTTTTAAGCGCCCAACTATCTACACCGGAAATTAAATATTAATAACAATGTAAATGAAACACAATTTCAATATCGACTTAATAATTGAACAAAAATCACATACTATATGTATTAAAAAAAACCCCTAAAGCATTTAATTTATTTTGCCAACAATTCCAACAAAACGTTTTATTTTTTTTGGCCAAAAATTACTAGCGAAAGAAATTATTTATTAATATTAATGATAAACATTGAACTTTAGAGATGACAAACAAATAAATAATAAACCTTTCACTAGCTGCACTTGTTGTATGTTTGTTTGCTCTTAAGCGAGCAGTTTGCTGCAAATTGTGTGAATTTGTGAGTGCGTTTAAAATAAACAATAAATTTTATTTAAAATATTAAACAAACAACTACAAGTACAAGGCCAAACACACTATAAAATGAAAATATGTATGTATGTATATGTATGTGTGTATGACGACAATAATAGCAACAATAATAACCAAATAAAAGCAGTTTTATTCTTTTTGTTCTGCTCAAACTCATGTGTCGCAATCAATTTTTAGCTTTAAGGGAGCAAAACATACAGCCACAAACACACAAACACACATATATACATATATGCAGGCAGTCAGGCTGTGACTGAGACTGTTTTAAAAAATTAAATTAAACAACAACTAAATGAATTAAATACAATTTTGCACTTAATGTAGTGTATGTAAATAATTGTATCATTCTGCGTTTGCTTGTGCCCTGAAATATAAATGTATGGCGGTGTTGTTTTAAGTTTGTTAAATGTTTGTATTAAATCTACATAGAAATACACTTTAAAACTTTTAAAATAAATATTTTTATACACTTATATGTATGTATGCGTTTGCATAAGCATTTGTATGTATTTTAATATATGAATGCAATTGTTTATAGAAATTACCAAAATCACATTTTCAAAAGTAACATTTTTGTTTGTTAATTTATTAAAGGATTTATATGCCAGCAGAAATAAATAATGAGACCAAGATGGGCTTTTTAGAAATTCTGTTTCGTTTATAGTTTATACACGTTAACGTGTTTCTCCTAATAGCAAATATATTAAAAAATGATCTCGTTTAGAATCGGTTTCAAAATACACTTACTCAGCCAAACGAAAATATCTCCAATTTTCTTTATTTTTTGTTCTATTTAATGACACATTAAATGAAATGACACAAAACATTAGTGATACACTGAACCAAGATCTAAAGACAATCTCGGAATGGGGTTGTTTGAACAGAGTCGATTCTAACGCACGTAAGACTCAATGTTGTATATTTACGCACGACAGGCCATGTTGAGCGTGAATCACACGCTCTTGACGTTCTAGGTATGAGTTCATTTGTTTTTTAAAACGGTGTAGAAAATACTTAACCCCATCTAAAAATATATGGGAAAAATCTTTAAAAATACGGTTCTAGTAACGGCTTCTAGTAACTTTTTATAGGAACGCGATAACTTTTTAGCCAGTAGTTTTAATTGTGTTCAGACTTTTATTGCAAACAAAATTGATATTTTAGAAAAAATTTTCGACCCTCCTGACAGGCACAATTATTGAGAATTTCGAGAAATTAACAAATTAGTTTCTTCTTCAACACTATGGTTCATGTCTGGGTTATTTTCACTTCGAACACGCATTGCTGTTGGCATATGTTGCAGAGACCTAGTCGACTTAAGTTTATCTACTTATTTCTTAATAGTGGTCTCTGAAGGAGGATCATCTGGACCGAAAATATCACGAATTTTACAAAATCTAGCTTTTATAGATTTTTTCCTTTTTTGAGGCCAAGAACGAATCAAGCCAGTTTTGGATAACCTGTTCTAAAGAGAAGTGTATACCGTTCTGTATCGATCGAAAGAAATAGTAATCGGACAGGGCGAGGTCTGGATTATAAGACGGGTGAGGCAAAACTTCCCAAACACTTTTTTCTAAATAGTTTTTAGCAGGTATTGTAATATGTGGGCGAGCGTTGTTATAATTGAATATTACGCTATCATGTCTGGCCGCATATTCTGGATGGCCAATTCACAGTTGGCAGATTTCAGCAGCTCATAATAGATAGGGCTCTTTTTAAAGGCACCAAATACAAAGCATTGCCTTAGCTCAATGGATATTTGGCTTTGGTGTCGATACGGCTGCTTAGCCAGGCTTCATATACGATCTCTTAGTTGATCCACATTTCATCGTAAATGATGAGTCGGTGCATTTATAGCATTTTACCAGCATTTCGGACTTTGAAGGTCTCTCAACTTCAATTCGTATAGTAACGTTTTTAAATTGCTCTTTGATATCTACCAATTATTTTGAAAACTCTTGTTGAGTTCGACAACAGTTTTCAATTTTTGGTCTTTTGCCTAAGCGATCTATGTCTTCTGTGTCAAAATCACCACTCCTGTAATCGCACGTTGAAACCAATGTTACACATTCAACATAAGCTTCGGTGAGCAATCGGTAAGCTTCACCGGACTTTTTTCAAATATTCGATAACTAAATAAGAATAAATGACAGAAATGTACCCTTATATTAGTAATTTTAATCAAACAGAACGGCTTTAAAATATCAACATTTTAAAATCTGAACAGTTGGTAGTATTAAGATGCTTATTGTAGCACTCAATATTCCTTAATACAACTACAAACATTTTACATAGTATTTAAGGATTAAAGAAATTATATTAAACAGAAGAAAAGGAAACAACCACTGAAACACTATCAAGCAAAACAAGTAAAAAAGTATAGACGGTCAAGCCTGACCATATAATATGCTACACCCAGTATATGTATAAAACGGTTTTTTTTTAGAAAAGGGCACTATTCAAAAATTTAGTGTCATGATGTCTGTGAATAAAAATATTATGTATGTTATACTTTATCTAGATACGGAGAGGGTCTTATATGGGAGTTTCGACTAAGTGAAATAATGGACCGATTTACACCAGTTTCAATCCCATCCATCCTTGGGCCGAAAAACTATCACTTACCAAATTTTATCAAAATATCTTCAAAATTGCGATCTGTACTCTGCGCATAAGCTTTACATGGACAGCCAGCCAGCCAGGCGGACGGACGGACATCATTAAATCGATTCAGAAAGTGATTTGCTGAAATTAATTCTGAGTCGATCTGTATACTTTAAGGTGGTTGTTGAACCAATATTTGTGGGCGTTACAAACATCAGCACAAATCCAATATACCCTCCCCACTATGGTGGTGTAGGGTATAAATACACATCACAGAAATGCATATGGGAATTTGTATGGATATATAAAGCTATACAGAGCCAGATGGAGATAGCAAAGAGACTGAAGCAGAGACAGAGAGGGAAAGTGAATAATAAAATGAAAAAGAAATTAATATTTACATAGATCTACCTTATGAAGTGTTATTTTAACGAAAACATACACACACTTATATACAGGATCTTACACACACTCGTTTATTCGTGTAAATACAAGTACTTGCATTTGAGTATACGATTTTCGAGCATAATAGGATAATATTTACAATTCACCTTTATTGAAGTGGAAATGTTTGTAAAAAGTTGTTTTTTGCTAGAGCTGATATTACTGTAGCTGTGTGTAATTGTAAGTAACTGTTGGAAATTCATTTAAAATTTACATACTTACTCTATGTTGACGTTGTGTACGGGTACTGGTATGAATGAATGTAAAAAGAATTTACAAAATGTTAAAAAAAAAAAACAGCAGCAGCAGCAGCAGAAACGAAAAATATGTTCACTGGCAAATAAAATATTTCTGAAATATTTACATACATTGCATTGCAATGCGTTAGCTGTAGGAGTGTGGGCTGTACTACATGTATTTAATGTATTTAGCAGCATGTGTAAGGTAGTGCTCAAAGGTAAGGGAAAGATAAAACTAAGTGTCATATTGTTGGTAACAAATGAAAATTGTTTGTGTTTCCAATCCCCTAGTATATGGCCGGATAATGCTGCATGTCTGCAAGGCCAACAAAAAAGAAACAAAGAATTACAAATGTGTTGTTCCAAAATACATTTTAGCAGTACAACTTCATCGTTAACGTTTTATTTTTATTATGAATGTACTTATGTATATTTCTATAATCCTTGTACAAAAATTTTGAGTATGTGTTTTTCTTGTTTAATAATGTCATTGTCCTCCATATGTTAACTAAACAAAATTTCTGCATATCCTTGTTAAAATAAGTAGACTTATGACGTTGAGCGTTGTGTGGATGTGTGTGCCAGCAAATGTGGGTGTTTTTCTGTTGTGTATATGGTATTGTATATAAGTAGAGTAATGTAATGAATGTAAATTCGTTCTAGTTGATTTACAATCTGTAGACAAGATACCATTTTTCTTACATTCCATTAGACATTTTTTTTTTTTTGGCAGCAAATTTCACCAGAGTGTTACACATATTTTGGCCAAATAATTTAGTCACAAACATAATTCTTGTTGAAGTTATAGATAGAAAGTTTGCTTTAGTTTTGTAACAATTGTGTTTAAACATGACAGTAGACAATGTCTCTGAGGAAATATTAGGGCGGTAAGTTAGCACAGAAGAGAAAATAATGTGATCTTTTAAATTGTAATATTTGGTTGAATTTATTTATTGCTGTTAAATAAATAGCCTAAATTTCATTATTTATAATTTATTTACTGCTGAGTGTTCAATGATTCAAAGCTGATTTTTGTTGGGTTTCGATTTAAATACTTGTGTCTTTAGTTAAAAACTTGGGTCTTGTGAAAGACTTTGTGCCAAGTTACTTACAAAAACCTTGTGGCAGTTGGATCATTGATGGCCACCATACACTAAAGCTTCTAATGGTTGTTCTCTATATAAAACTATTCTATGACATGTCTAGAATTAGTGTTCGCATTTGTTGGCTGACTCTTACAAATTAAAGAGTTATGAGAAATTAAAAAGTTATTTATCATACAGCAGACTGATCTGCAACATAACGCAAGGTTTTATATTTCGAAGTAATGAACTAGAAGCAATGTGGTTTTCATCACTAATAGCCTCTTCACACTTGTCAACATCTAACATCTACCATCAATTTGCGAAGATGTTGAAATTTTTAGCATATTGTGTTATTGACTCATATTAACAATAAGTTTAAATAAATTGTTTAAGAAAATGGTAATATTAATTAAATAATATTAATCCCTAATGTAAGAGCTTAGTGGAATCGGTGGTATATACGAGAGCGGTTCGGAAACTTCGGAAAAAAATTTAAGTCTTTTGGAAACTCTCATCTGTGCTGTGAACACATGTTAAAGTTCTTTTCGATCTGATAACTCCTTTAAAGAGAAACAGGTGTTCAAAAAAGACACATCCGCGATTTTTTTACAATGGAAAAATTAGAAATTCGTGGTGTCATTAAATATTTAAATAAAAAACGGTTATCGGGACAAGAAATTCATAATAATATGTTGAAGGTGTTAGGTGGAAGTGCTCCTTCATATGCAACAGTAAAATAATGGGTTGCTGAATTTAAACGTGATCGTACAATCATTGAGGATGAACCACGTAGTGGACGTCCAAA
This sequence comes from Bellardia bayeri, assembly GCA_950370525.1. Classification (NCBI taxonomy): domain Eukaryota; kingdom Metazoa; phylum Arthropoda; class Insecta; order Diptera; family Calliphoridae; genus Bellardia; species Bellardia bayeri. The sequence continues at coordinate 82,537,441 of OX493266.1, forward strand.
AATAGAAATTGTAGCCAAAGTGCATGATATGGTACTAAATGGGCATCTCATATGCTCGAGTCTATTTAATTTTGTATGAAGAACTACAGATGAAAAACAGTCGACAAAAAACGCAGAAGAATGAAAATTTCTCAAGCTTGTTTGGATCGTTTAAAGAAATATAAAATGGATTTTAAGCGTCGTTTCAAAACTGTTGATGAGACATGGTTCCACCACTATACTCCAGAGACAAAAGAATAATACAAGCACTGGACTGAAGCCCAAAGAAGGCAAAAACAATTCAGTCGGCTGGTAAGATTATGGCAACGGTTTTCTTGGACTTGAAAAGAATTTTAATGATTGACTACCAGCAAAAAGGTAAAACAATAAATTCGGAGTACTATTGCAACATCTTGGAATTAAAGTACGAGTTGCTTGACCACCCACTTTATTCTCCTGATGTAGCTCCCAGTGACTTTTACCTGTTCAAAAATCTAAAAAAATTCCTAGCTGGCAAGCGTTTTACCTCAAAGACGTTGAGGAAAACTCTTTTAATCAAGGGATAGAGTAGCTATATAAGCGTTGGACTAAGTGTGTTGAAGTTTCAGCAGATTATGATGAAAAATAAAAATGTTTTTAAAAAACTAACTATGCTCTTACTGTGCTCGTCTAAGAAGTTTCCGAACCGCCCTCGTATTAGTGAAATTTTTTGTACATACCAGTTTAAAAACCAAAATAATTTTACCCGAAAATTACAGATTTTCCATGCTGAAAAACATAAAACATACTGAAATGCTTTTAAAGCAAATACAACAATTGCATTGTTTCACTATTAAGCTACTGTAACAAATATCTCTATACATACCTATATTTTCTGCCTCTCTTACTCATTCCTTCAGACATTCTTGTACTTAAATCACTTAAAGCCTTTCCATATGTAACTCTTAACGCAACACATTTACCAACAATAACAGCTCTAGCCAAACAATTGCTTTAAAGCCAAACAAACAACAAAATATAAACTTTAAAATAAATGTCCTGTTGTTTTTTTTTTTTTTCTTTCCAATGTCCTTTTCTGTAGTTTCCTAACAATAATAGCAACAACACATGTTTATGGCATAACATAACATAAGTGTTTGGGTATTTGCACTGACACTCGAACGGATATGTAGCAGGAGAAGCAGAGAATGTATGAATGTTAAATGGCAATCTAATGTCTCTATTCTCTCGTAATTTTATAGCTCTTAGATGAATATTTAACTGCATTTATGCTACAAGTATGGCAACATAAAAATAGTAGGTTTTAGCGTATGTGTAAATACTTACTTTTAATGTATGGCACACAAGATTGTCTTGCTACACGAGGCCATTTGTAAGTTATTCCATCCAGCAGCTTTGCAAATATACAGACACATTTGAGAAGTGGAAAGGACTTCTTGTGCTACCCTCTTAACTAAATATGTATGTACGTATATAGGTTTCAATATATTGCTTTTTCGTCTGCTTATTTTGAAATTCTTATTCAAATCATGCGTTTGTAACATACGTTACCACTGCTACTTATGTATATAGAACTGGCTCTATTATGTGTATATATTTTTGAGGCTACACATACATATGTACATACATACATTGATACATGATGTAGTTGTTGCCTAAGTATATTTATGCTGTACTTTGCTGTAGGAACCTCATTATTTATTTATTGTTTGTTGATTTTCATTTGCTGTTGCTTTTACTTAGTTGTACGTAGACACTTTACGGTCTTAGGCAGTTGCCTTAAGATATAGACCTACAATAATTTGTCTTTCGTTTTCGGTATAAAGTTTGTTGTTGCTGTTGACATTCTATATTAATAAATTAAATATTTTAATTTGTTGCTATAAAATGTTATATTATTTCTATAATAAATTGTAACAGGAATTTTAGTATGTATGTAAAAGATTATCAGTATTTAAATACTGTTGCTATACATTATTTACAGACTTAAATAATTAAGTTATGTAAAGATTTTAAATATTTAAATACGCAAATGAATAATTAATTTTAGGATATTGTTAAGAAATATAAGGGAGCGTATGATTTATAAAATATTACTTATACGTAGCTGTTAAACGATTAGTTTTTCCCTTAACCCTTTTACTCCGGAGTTTTTTTCTTCCAGTATAGTGTGTTTTTTTTAATTTTGACAAACAATTCAGCTATAAAGCAAAAATATAAGATGTTTGTGATACACGAGAAGTCTAGAATCCTTACCATTATTCTGGGACATATAGTCCCAATAAGCTTTTACGGTGGGACAATATGTCTCAATAAAACTAAGCTGTATAAAAGTTGAACAATTTAGATTTTTTATTTGCATATAATTTTATTAAAAAAATAAAGAAAATTCAAATTGAAATATGATGCATTTATTGATGGAATGATGCAAAGTAGGAGCAGGCAGGCATAGAGCATTATTGCAACCTGAGCATACGAATTTTGTTCTTGTTTCCTTTTTGAAAGCCTTGCATCTTACGCAACGACGTCGCGAGATGGTTTCAATGGGTAAATGCGAACGCTTTTGCGAACGCTTAGAAGGTCTACCATCAGTTCGAAGGGTTTTTAGTACTTTGTGCTTCGTTCGTTCCGCAATAAGTGCTTCAGCCAATGGAACCATAAACTGAAATAAGCATATCTTACAGTGATGGTGCTCCATATATACGATCCAAGCGTTCTCAACAACAGTAATAAGTGCAGCAGCATCACCTGCAACACGGAAAACATCGCTTGAGTTACTAATAGTTATTATCTTCATCTTCGTCATCTGATTGACTATAATCAGATCCAGAGTTACTGAAGTCAGTGCCTCCATTTTCACTTTCATCGTCCTCAAACAACATCTCTAGCATTTCGTTATTCGTCAAGGAAAAGACCCTTGACATCTAGAAAAGCAGAAATTATAATTTGTGTTCAAAATTCTATATTGGGATTATATATCAAACTTGAAAATCTTATTGGAATAATATGTCCCAATAAAAACAAAAGTTTTACAACACTTTACTGCTTGCACATTATTGCTTTATAATATTAGCGCAATTCACAATCTTGTGCAAAAATGGCATTGCATAATTGCATTTGCAAAAAGGTTAAGCATATTTTTGCTCTATACTAACAAAATACACAGCAAGAGCAAAAATATGCTAAACCTTTTTTGCAAATGCCATGATGCAATACCTTTTGCACAAGATTGTGAATTGCGCTATTAAAAACAATGTTTCCTTACTTACCTTTTGTAATTAAACAGGTGTGCAAAGGGTTAAACAGTAGAAGCCAAATTGATAAACAATCTTGTTTAGCAATGATAATTACAGTATTGAAGTAAAATAATTATACTTCTTGATAAATTTAGTTAGGCTCGAGTTCATTAAATTTAATTTTCATTAAATTATTTTTACTGAAGTTAGGAATTACAACTTGAAAAATTTTTTATTATTAAAAATTTTGATAATTTTTCTTGACTGGGGATCGAACCTTAGTTGTTGAGTTTACATATGTTTCGAGAAATCCCACTTTCTCTCATCAGAATTCTTTGCGTTCTACTACATGCACCACTGCGGTGCCGGGCAGCCAACAGACAAACATCAATCCTTTAACCAGTGTTAGTTCTGGTAGTTCGAAGTTTTTGCTGTAATTATCATTTTTTTATTAATTTCTATTCATAGTTGTTTTTTCCTTTTTTCTTCAGTTTTTTCGTATAATTTAATGAAAATTAAATTTAATGAACTCGAGCCTAACTAAATTTATCAAGAAGTAAAAATTAACAGTTCGATTCTGAAATAATAATTATTCTGTAAAATAATTATTTATAATTATAAAATTAATAATTATTTATTATTTTTTTCATATTTTAAATTTACAATTGGACATCCTCAGCGCCTTAAAGTCACGAAATACTATTTGTAAAACAAATATAAATATATATAACACGAAATATTGGTACCTTAAATATTTTTTGCCAATTTGTATACATCTTATATAGGCCTCTAATTCCTCTAACTCACTTTTTTTGAATCAGCTCTAGTTTTAGAGTTATAAATTTGTTTAAACATTTACCTAGTTAACGATTTTGAGCAACATAACTGAAGAACACTTTAACCTAGTTAGTGAAAAGAAAAAATATTATCTTATAAATGTATTTTTTTATTTAATTGAATCTTATTCTAAATTATAAAACACAAAAACTCACACTTTTGCACAGTAGAAAATATAAACATTATCAAGATATTGCTCTGTTTAAATGTAAAGGTTGGTTTCTTCTTTTCTTCAAACATCTTCTTTTATGCGCTATTGTTTAACCTGAGCAGTGATTAACTTGATTTTTAAATGAAAAATTAAACGTTCTTTAAAAATGAGAAAAACCCCAACTGATATTGAAAACAATGTGATAAATTTGTTGCAAAATAATTATTCATGCCGTAAAATTGCTGAACAATTAAATTTAGGTAAATCCGCGGTAAATGATATAAAAAAAACGGCGTAATATAGCTTGCAATAATAACCAAGGGGTCGACCAAGACTGCTTGATAATGGTGATGCCCGACAGATTGAACGTCAGGACCTCGAAAAATGCTGCAAAAAGTATTAATAAGGATGTCAGTTCCTGGACGGTTAGACGCGCATTAAATAGAATTGGTTTAGTAGCCAGTGTGAAAAAGAAAAAGCCAGCACTTTCCGATAGAAATGTGAAAAAATGCCTTCATTTCTGTAAAAGCCACAAAAATTTTACTGTAGATGACTGGAAACGGGTTATTTGGAGCAAGGAAACGGAAGTCGTCCGATACTAGTCTGATGAAAAACAATACTATTGGCATAGGTCGAATGAGCGCTTCGAAAATCAACATCCTTAATGCAAAACATCCGGTCAGTTTTGCTTCCCACTGTATATAATTAATTATTATTAAATAACATCTCATTAATCATTTCAAAATTTAAATTCTTCATGTAGTTTTAAGATATTCATACGACTACATATTCAATATACTTATTATTTAGTTATTTCCAATCTGCATCTGGCTACAGCTAAATTATTATTATACGAGAATTGATTTCTTGTGAATTTTAATGTGTGTTAGGCAATATTATTTATGCATTCAAAATCGTGCATCAACATTTGTAATTGAAAAATATCTTGATGTAACGATATGGTTGAGTGCATTAATGGAAGACCAGCCACTATTTGTAAAGCTTTATTTTGTATTCGTTTTAATGATTTACTTTGTGTAGTTTTTTATAGGCACTGAGATAATTAAAATGACTTTGTATTAAAGAAACTTGCTTGATTTTACAAATTTATTTTTAAATTTCTATAAGATACCAATGCTCTGAGAAATATTTTTCATAATATGTTGAATATGATTATTCCAATTAAGTTTAGGTTATTGTTTAAAATAATGCCCAAATATTTGACTGAAGAATTTGGCCCCAAAACACAAAATCAAAATTTTTATACCTTACACCACCATACCGGGAAGGATTTGTGCTGATGTTTGTAGCGCCCATAAATATTGGTCCAACACCCACCTTAAAGTATACCGATCAACTCAGAATCACTTTCTGATGTCCGTCCGTCTGGCTGGCTGGCTGGCTGTAAAACTTGTGCGCAGAGTAGAGGCGCAATTTTGAAGATATTTCAATATAATTTGGTACGTGATATTTTTCGGCACAAGGACGGATGGGATTGAAACTGATTGAAATCGGTCCATTATTTCACTTGGCCCCTATACAAGTATCCTCCCGAAATTGGGGTTTATTGATCATAAATGTTTAAATTGTGCAAGTATCCAAACTAAGTTCACCACAAATGAGTAGTAAATAAAGCCAAATCACATCTACAAATTTTGTATAATTGATAATATATAATTGATCATATCTGCCATATAAGACCCACTACCGAAAATCACTTTGAAGACTATAACTTTCTTAAAAATATTGGTCTCCAAATAAAATTCAACAGAAATAAGTTTCATATATACAGACATAATAACGCTTAATTTTACAATGATCAGTCCATAATTAGTCGAAACTCCAATATAAGACCTTACCCGAAATTTACTTTAACCTCCATAAATCTTTTAGAACTATTTATATCGAGATAAAGTTTAACACATATCAAAGTTATATGCACAGAAGTCATGACACTAATTTTTAGATGATCGGTCCATAATAGGATATATCTCCCATATAACGCCCATTTCTGAAAAACTGTTTTATACATATACTGGGTGTAGGATATTATATAGTCGGGTTTGGCCGACTATACCTTCTTACTTGTTTTTATTAATTTTTAATTAAGAATTTTATTTTTAACCATTTTGGGTAACAGCCACACATTCGTATAAAAATGGTCCCGACTAGTTTTTAGCAAAAGATAAATGTTGAAATGAAATAAATATTAAATTTGTATCGTGTTTGACAAGTATCACTTTAATTTCGATAATTTTGAAATTTTATTAAGAACTAAATTATGTACGAGTACTATGTTTGAATTTAAGTTATTTACGTTGGTTGTGTGAAGTCAATTTGCATTTGGAGATTGTAGAATTTTTAATGAAAAACTAGTTAGAGTGGCGAAATGCTGGCAGATGACACGCCTTAAGACGTCATTAGTCATTAAAGCATGAATTTTTTTCATGCGGAATCTGTTAATTAATTTAGAATGGATTAATTGAGCCTGATGGAATTATATGCGTATTAAATAAAAAATAAACCTAAATTTAAACTGTTCGAATTAATTTTAAATGGTTTAAAGAAATATTTTTGAAATAATTATTTATTCTTGTAAATTTTACATGTTGTTGTAGCGACTGATATCATCTACACCTTTTCAAGTTGAAATTGAGAAATCTAAATTAATATTGGAAAATAATAAATTGAATTTGAGAAATCGAAATTGATATTGATATTGAGAAAATAAAACTTTTAATGCAAAATTACCCCAAAGAAAAAGTATATTACAACGCCAATAAAAACAAGTAAGAAAGTGTAGTCGGTCAAGACCGACCGAAATGGGCTCTATATGGGAGATATAACCTATTATGGGCCGATTATCCAAAAATTTAGTGTGTCATAATTTTTGTGAATATAAATCTCGATATAAATAATTTTAAAAGATTTATGGAGGTTAAAGTGAATTATGGGAGTTTCGACTGATTATGGACCGAACATTATTTGAAACTTATTTGTGTTCAATATTATTTGGATACCGACATTTTTAAGTGAGTTATGTTTTTTAAAGTGATTTTCGTAGGTGGGCCTTATATGGGAGCTACGTTTAATTATAGACCGATCATTATAAAATTCTAGCATATTATTCTTATATATATGGAATATATTTGCGTTCAATATTATTTAAATTTCAACATTTTTGAGGGAGTTATGCTCTTTAAAGTGATTTTCGGAAGATCTGATTTGGCTTAATTTACCACTTATTTGTGCATATTTCCATAATTCAAACATTTACCGATCGTAAACCCCAATTTCGGGAGGATATTTGTATGGAGGCCAGGTGAAATAATGGACCGATTTGCACCAGTTTCAATCCCATCCGTCCTTGGACCGAAAAATATCACATACCAAATTTTATCAAAATATCTTCAAAATTGCGACTTGTACTCGGCGCACAAGCTTTGCATGGACAGCCAGCCAGACGGACGAAGGGATATCGTTAAATCGGGAGTGTTTCTGAGTCGATCGATTTTTAATTTGTTTTTTTTTTTTTTTTTTGGGTAATTTTTCACAGCGACGGTTTTCCAGTATGAATATAGTCTCGAGTCGAGTACAATTCTTAGTTATTTGACTTTGTTCGTTTTTACACTACTTGAATTGTCTTATTTATCTTATTCATAATTTGTAATTATCAACTTCTTAGTGAACATACAAATTTCCGTCTTATCTACGTGACATAAAATACATGCCCCTATTTTTCTCTCATTTCCAACTAAATATATTCACCTGTTTCCCAATACACAACCCATTCAAACGATTATGTTCTGCTACAAATCTAAAACGTTGTTCTTATAAAATACAGTAACACAAACGTGTTGCAACAAAAAAAGCGATCGAATACTTTAGAACCACAAATTAGTCTCAATTTACAAGAAGCATATTAATTGAAAATTTTCCTTGAATATTTTTTTTATGTTCACACAGCACAACTCTCATTGCTTAAATAGTACTTGAGTTTAATATTACCTTGATAATAACTCGCTGTTGATAAAATAGCCAAAGCTGTGTGCCACGTTTAAATATGTTTATAATAGGTCTGATTTCTTTGATATTAATCGAATGCAGATTTTTAATGATGCGAAACCGGGCTAAAACTTTGTTGAAAAATAGCGATGTCGCAACTAAAGATGGTCCAAACTTTTCATCGGGCATTAAAATATTTTAATTCATAGTTGAAAAGGTGACAAAAGCGGTGCTCTTTAGACCACAACTGCAAATTACTTGCCAAAGCATTGCCTGTGCTTACACTGGTATTGTAAGGTTTTCTGGGTCGGATTTTGCTTTATTGAACGTAGAATTTTCTTTGTAAAGGTATGGTCATACTTGTGCAAATATTTTCCGAAAAAGACGTATTTAAACTAGTTTATTTATTTAAAAAAACTTCGTTTGTTTAGAACTAAACACAACAAATATTCAATTTTATTTAATTTGACGCTGTTTGATCTTGCAAAAATCTGGTAAGAGTAAACGACGTCAAACAAATTTGTGCTAATAGAAGTGGTTACGCTTTTTGAGGAAATATTTGATAAATGTGACCGTACCTTAAGTTTCTTGTTTCTTCAAATAGCATTTTTGCTTTCAATTTTTATGTTTATGTTCTGTTCTGTTTTGTTAAGGTTTGCTTTTGTCGTTTTCTAACACAATTAACAGTACTTTTTGAAAGCTTTAGCTTTTTTATAATCTGTTTAGCTGAAAAGCTCTTGAAAGTGGCAGGAGATTTTGATACTCAGACCAATCAGCAAACAATATAAAAAGAAATGGAAGAAAACAATGAAATTAGGATTTCTTAACAGTAGAGAAGACTGAAGTGAACAGGTGAATGGTTATTTTATATTTAACCAAAAACATCATTTACGACCTTTTTAGAACTTTGACTTTTTATTTAGCAATTTATGATAAGTGAAAGTTAAGTGCAACGCTTAGCTTTCTGCATTTATATACATTAAGGAAAATTGATATTGGGGAGAGAATAAGTACCGTCGCTATGAGTTATTTTGGCGTAAACCCAACAATATCAGATTTACAAAGTAATTTGTGCACAATGTTGTTTTTAATTCTGATTTTCCACTGATATTCTAACTGCCTAAGTTTTTTGACAGATATTGTTTAAAACCCGAAAACATTGCCAGCACGTTTTAAATTAATGCTTTTTTAGTAACTACTGATGTTAGGTGAACCATTCTTTAGCCAGAAATAATTGTGACTTTGAAATCAATTTTGTTTATACAAATTTATGCAGTCAGTATAAGTTTAAACTGCAATTTCAAAAAATCTTTTGAACTTTTTAAAAGATAAGACTCTATTTAAATAACTTTTACTTAAGCAATTTAAATTCATAAAGCAGATTTTTGTTTCAAAAAACCAAAAAAAAAACAACAATAAAAATAGGTTAAGTAAATTTTAAGAAAGGGATAAAAATATTTATACAACTATTAAAATGACATCGGCTACAATTGACATGTATAAAAAACGTCACACATGATTTTATACACAAGATTTTAAATCACAGCCTCAATATATGTATGAGCAGATTTCCTCACTACTACTAAAACTCTTTCTACCTTTTTCTCATTGTATATAACTAAAGAAAAGCAAAAACTTTGCAAGTTGTTTACTTCCGCAACCAATGAAGGAAACGATTAATAAACGCAAACAAATGCCTGCAACAATAAACAGTGGGCTTAAATATAAAATAAATTATGAAATATGCTAGTGTAACAAAATCACACTGTTTTAGTTAATATTAAGCTTCCATTGTGACAAAAGTGTGACTAAACAAATGTTCGTAACCACTGTACTTTTAGAACATGAAGCTTAAATAAAGATTTTTTATTTCTTGCTACAATCAAACGTGCCACAGAAATGTACACACTATAAATACTCACACACAATAAACATTTTTAGAAATTCACGTGATTCTGTAGAGATTTGCGTGTGTGCGCACAAAGTGTGGCACAATAACAAAATGTGCATCATAACCAGAGGGAAAACATGCCACAATAGAATACACAACATGTTAAATATTCTATGAAGACAGACATTTGAACTTGTCGCATATTTTTAATGAATGAGACATATGAAAAAACTGCTGGTTTTTTTTTGTAGAAAACTCATGCAACAAATTCTGTTTAATATTTGTATAAATATGCAAGAATTTTTGCTTTTAAAGGGAGCAAACTGTTTTGTTGCAGTTGTTTTTTTTTATATATCACTGATTTTGTAAGAGATTTTATTTAAATGGTTTAAAAGACCCTCTTGAGATGGCAAAGAATGCTAAAAACTTAACTATTTTTAAGAAAAAAGATTCAAAGTTTAATAGAATTATATACATATATACAAAATGTAGTTAAATATATATTTTTAAGCAATAAATTGTTGCAATAATATGTATACCATAACCATATAAGTAGATACTAATTTCTCGCATAAAGTCTCTCTCAGCGATTTAATATTAAATATTATTTAAAATTGATGAATTATAAGCCTGTGAAAATAAGTGGACCCGTTATATTCGAACCACTTTCATAAATATAAATGACACATTTTGACACCTTCTAACTGGCAATTTATTTTCAATAACAGATAATGATGAGGATTATTAATTATCTGATGTAGTAAACAATGCAGTGACGCTTAACAGTGGGGAGCAGCAATGACTTCATGTGAATAATTAGTGCGCTTGTTATTGCCTAAATATAAACATAATAAAGTAAATTAATTTTTATACCCTACACCACAATAGTAAGGACGTCATATTGGATTTGTGCTGATGTTTATTGCGCACATAAATATTGGTCCTACACCCACCATAAAGTATACCGATCAACTCAGAATCAGTTTCTGAGTCGATTTAATAATGTCCGTCAGTCCGTCTGGCTGGCTGGCTGTCCATGTAAAGCTTATGCGCAGAGTACAGGTCGCAATTTTAAAGCCATTTCAATCAAATTTGGTAAATGATATTTTTTCGGCCCAACGACGGATGGGACTGAAACAGGTGGAAATCGGTTTCTCATTTCATCTGGCCCTCTTACAAATATCCTCCCGTCCTGGCTGGCTGTCCATGTAAAGCTTATGCGCAGAGTACAGGTCGCAATTTTAAAGCTATTTCAATAAAATTTGGTACATGATATTTTTTCGACCCAACGACGGATGGGACTGAAACAGGTGGAAATCGGTTTCTCATTTCACCTGGCCCTCTTACAAATATCCTCCCTTCCTGGCTGGCTGTCCATGTAAAGCTTGTGCGCAGAGTACAGGTCGCAATTTTAAAGCTATTTCAATAAAATTTGGTACATGATATTTTTTCGACCCAACGACGGATGGGACTGAAACTGGTGGAAATCGGTTTCTTATTTCACCTGGCCCTCTTACAAATATCCTCCGGAAACGATCAAAAACATTTTAATTATGCAAGTATCCAAACAAATTTCACCACAAATGAGTAGTAAATAAAGCAAAATCACATCTACAAATTTTTTGAACGAAACCAACAGGCATGTATATTGTGCCATACAAAATCTTTAGAGAATGATGGAATTTTTAATTTATTTAGTCCAAAGCCCATTATTTCATAAAATGCTTTCTACATGTTTGCCACACTCTCCAACAATTCATCATTTAAATTATTTTGAATACTCTCCCTCTTTGGAATAATGCGCTAAACCCGCTACCAAATTTTATTCAAATGGATTAAAGTTAATCGGTATTTTCTCAACTGCCTCTTCACGATTGACCACAAATTTTCAATAGAACTTTTTGATGGATTAAATATGCATGTTAGACTAAAAAAAAATACTTATTTTTGTAAAAATATTGACTTACTATAGGGAACGCAAGATTGGGACATTATGTAAAGAATAAAGCATTGTTCACATAAAATCCGGTCACACTACAGAAGCTTTTTTGAAAAATACTTTCGTTTTTGTCAATGCTTGTATCAGTCGGAATATATTTGCATGAGTGGTGTGTAATGAAATTATAATCGAAATAGAAAGAAAATTGTGAACAAATGCACTTGAAAATTTGACATTATCGGTTTCTATGAATAAAATGCAAAAAAAAATCGAAAACTTAAGATGTTATAAAATTCCTTAAGAACAGATCGTTAAAAAAGCAAACAATATTATGGAAAGAAATCAGAAATTTACAAAGAAATTACTGCGTTCAATAAATATACGAAAAGCAATAGTTCAGCTAATAAAACTGACGCATATCTAAGAAATCGAATTCATGTTAAGGTTTCCATTTAATATTTACTAACTATTATATCAGCAAGAAATGAAATTAAATAAAAAAATTTTAAAAATATTTAACAAAAAATTAATAAACTTAAATCAAACTAAATAGTTTACATTTATGAGTCAGCAGCATTATTTAAAAACTCAATGTAGTTTTCTTATTTTATGGTTTTCAAAAGAATATCTATTTGGAAATTAATGTTCATTAACAAGAAATACAAAAACAAAAAGAAAAGGTAGAACTCACAAACTAAAACATTCTGCTACACCAACAAAATGAGAAGGCATGACTGACCTTCAATCATGTTGTAGTTTATGTTGACTTCAAAAGAATGGGAAATAAAATTTAGTTGTTCGTTTTAATGAAAAGAAAATGCAAGATCATAAATTATACAAATAGACAATTTAGAGAAGAAAAAAAAAACACTTTTTATTGGTATTTGTATTTGTTTAAACTTAAAAATATACAATGATTTTTTTTTTATTTCACTTTTAGTTTTGACTTTGCTTGTATTTAGTTGTTTTTGTATTTAAACTGTACAATTTTTCTAATAAACATTTCAAGTTTATTAGAAATTTACTAAAAATTTCAGTTTAAATAAAAGGTTTTGTCGATTTGCAAAAAGGAAATCATTTTGAATTAATGTTTATTTTATGAGCTCATTTTTTGATTTCATTAAATTGAACAAGTATTTTAAGCAAATAGTTTTTCTTTATAAAAATATCCTCTTTAAATTGGAAATAAACCTGTATTGTTTTGTTTTGTTTCGTTTTAATTAATTTGTAATTTCTAGTTAGCTGGAAAAAAGCTGTTCGAAGTATAGGTATATAAATTAAAAGCAAATTGAGTGTGTAATTATAAAATTGATGTACTACAGCTATGGTCACACTTGCCAAATATTTGCTCAAAAAAAGCGTAACCACTATTTTTAAGCACAAATTATTTTGATGACGTTTAATCTTACAAGTGTTTTGTAAATGAAAATACAATCAAATAGAATTAAACTAAATTTCTATGGTCATTTGTCCTTAGTAAAAGAAGTTTCCCAAATGAAGACAAGAATTAAAATACATCTTTTTTAGTGGTTACGTCTTTTTCGTCAAAAATATTTGCCATGTGTAACCATACCTTAAGTTTTATTTAGCTGCTTGGTATTTATAAATGTTTATACGGCAACATATGCAGTCGTGTTGCAACAAATATATTTTTCAAATATATGTGAATTTGGCTTTCGCAGTACACCTCATTCTCTTCTTAAACAACTTGTGTTTCAGTGAACAGTTGTTTAGAAACTTTTTTTAATTAATTCATTATCTCGGGAGCTATTACAGATATCGTAACGAAATTTCAAAAAAATGGGGGCTGAGCTGCTTTCGAATTGATTGATATGAACTAAGCCATAGATTATCTCTTTTTGTTCAAGATATACTTTAATTTTGGTCGATCTTTTTTGGATCTTTCGATCTTTCTACGGAACTCCGAAAAAAATGTCTAAAGTATCAGTCATATTTCTGTTAAAATTATGAATAAAATTAAAAAAACAGTCTAAAAGTTATATTGTTCCAATCAAAACTTACACGCATTTAAAGTAGGAGCATGTAAAACTCGCCATATTCCCCGAAAACATCCCTATATGTTTTCTTTTTTAGAAAAACATTTTTTCGGCATTATATATAAAGTTTACATGATCCAGAAAGAAAACTTAATGCACAAGAGTGTAATATAAAATTCAACTTATTAAAGTGGACACACACCTCCCCAGCCGTAACCAAATTTGGGCAATTTTGATAAAAATTACTTTTGGTTTCAGTAAAAAATTCTAAAAATGCAAAGCATTAATTTTCAAAAAATACATGTACTTAAAAACATACAAAGTTTATTTGCTGTAAAGAACTTTTGGAAACTTTTATAAAACTACAAATTTTGGAACATTTTAGAAATGTCTGTATTAAATGGCAAACATTATCTTGCTATTAATTTCAATTTATTTGGATCTATATTAGGGTTAAATTTTATTAAGATATCTTTAATCAATACACCACCCTAGTGGGGAGGGTATATTGGATTTGTACAGATGTTTGCAACTCCCAGAAATACTGGTCCAACACCCATCCTAAAGTATACCGATCGACTCAGAATCACTTTCTGAGTCTGTCCGTCAGTCCGTCTGGCTGGCTGGCTTTCCGTGTAAAGTTTGTGCGCAGAGTACAGGTCGCAATTTGAAAGCTATTTCAATAAAATTTGGTACGTGATATTTCTTCGGCCCAAGGATGGATGGGATTGAAACTGGTGGAAATCGGTCCATTATTTCATCTGATCATAAATGTTGGAATCCATCTAGATAGTTTACATTTATATTTACTGAAATCATTTTAAAACATGTCTAATTTTCTTAATATGTTGCCCCTACGCAGTTCCAAAATTGATATATTTTTATTAAAATTTTAACTTTTGGCATTATGTTCTAAAATTCGAAAGCTGGTATGTATTACAAAACGAAAATTAGTTTTAAAAATCCTTATATATTGCTTATTAATTCCTAAAGTATTTTACCAGGGGGTTATTGTGTATTTCGATTACAAGTGTAAAAAGTATACAAATTCCAACGATTTTCTTTTCAAATCGAAATACACAATAACTCGGTAGTTACGTTAAGGTGCATATACAGTACGTGTTTTTTACATTGTATATGCCAAATTTTACATAAGGGAGTAAAAGCATGCTAAGCTGATTAACTTTTAGACATCGCGGTGAGGGAAAGATAAGAAGAATACACACTTGATTGTATTAAGCAATTCGTGTTACTCATTTATTTGTATTACATGTATGTATACAAATGCGTGTATACTCCCAAATATAAATACGAGCAATTTAAGCAATAAGAATTGTGCTTTGTGAACGCCAAAGAAATTTCAAGTTAAAAATTATATCAATATTTTCAATAAAAATTGCTTAGTGTAAATTGGGACTTACAAATAGTAGGTTTTTATGCGCCACTGTGCGATGTTAAGCTTAAAATATTTATACTTTAAAGGAAATTCTGTTCTCAGCTTTAAAAAATTTACGCCAAAATTTAGAGATTTTTTTGAAAGTTTACAACCCAGTGTGCATAGTTTTTTTTATTTATTTATTTGTTTGAATGAATATTTTAAGAAGATTTTATAAACTTCCACATACTTTACAATATTTAAATAATTAACAAACTCAATTGCTATTCTGAATAATGGAAACTGAAATATGTTGGGCAATAAATAGTTTAAACAAATTCCCTATCAATGTTAACACTAAACAAATATTTAGTTTTACAATTTCGCACTTTCAGCTAATTTATAGCTAATAAAAATATTAAATATAAATAAAATGAAATGAAATAACAAAACATGTGTTAGCCAATTGAATGCCAAAAAAGAAACTAATAAAAAAGAAAAATATTGGCAATTAAAAAATATGAAAAACATTTGTTTACTATTAGGCTTATGCCTCCTAAATGTAACAAGGGCAACAAATTTTGTGTGCAAACTTCAATTCAAAAAAGTTCATATTCTACAATATATTTTTACTATTTTTCTATATTTTTTACTTGAACACAACTACCCTAATAGATTTTCAGTTTGTGGCAGCACAATGGCTTAATATCCAGAAACAACAAGCATTTTGTTTGTGTAAAATAATTTACTACTGTCAAATACACTTGAAAAAGTATTTATTTTGACATTAGTGAATTGTAAACAAAGTCAGTCAGCTGTGCTATTGCATTCACCATGTACAGGTTTAAAATGTTTAATAAAAAGTATTCTTAGCAAAAATACAAACGAAATGAAAACAACCCACATGTAATTTTGCAACATGCAAATACTTTAGGGAATGATAGTGACTTTTTACATATTTTGGCATACTCTTCAACAATTTTTCAATAAATACATTTGGAAAACTCTATCAACGCGCTAAACCCGCTGCCAAAGCTCGTACAAATAATATGGATTTAATCGGTATTGTCTCCTTACGATTGACCACAAATTATAAAACAGATTGTGATCGGGACTTTATGCTGGCCACTGCATCAAAAGAAAATTCCCCTTACTATTCTTTCAGGATTTTGAAAGTGTGTTTCCGGTCACTATCCAGCTGAAAAGTAATTTCATTCACTTAAAAAAATCGTTAAGATGAGTTTAGAAAATACGCAAATAGTCTTCTTTGCTCATTATTCCTTCGATTCTATGCAGTAGTCTGAGGTTTCACCATGTCAATCAACTCCATAAAATGATACTCCTTCCACTGTGCTTCAATGTTTCCTTTATTTGGTGTCTTTGTAGTCGTTGACATATTCGGCGCCAGCTTATGATTCAAAACGTTTAAATTTTGATTAATCTGAGTAGATTTCAGTCTTCCGGTCAGCTAATTTCCAATTTCTGTGCTATCTGGCAAACTTTAACCGTGCGTTAATATTTTCTTTAATTTAACCAATATAGCGACTATAGAATCATATTTTGGTATTAAACCCTTGTCTCTTTTAATTTTATCATGAGAGGTGCGTTCGGAATTCGCTAATAGCTTTTTAGGAATTCTGATTTTTGGTTTGAGGAAAATAGAACGCATTTTTGGACTCTTTTGATCACTGGTTGACTTACTTTCAACTGTGCACCTCTTATTCGCGTAGAACAACTAGTTTTTGTCATTACTAATATAATGTAATCAATGGCTTCATTATTTATTAAAATTTGCATTGTTATCTGATTTTAATGTATAATTTGCAAAAGGTGTTTACCGCATAAAATTAATAGTTTGATATTGTTTTATTAAGTCATAAGTCAACAAGTACTCATTTGTGCTTTCCACTGTAGATCCAAACTAGGGGCAGTATGGATAATATAAATTTTAAACTCACTTTATTTTACTAAAAACCTCATGATACCAGATGCCCGACATTCCATAATTTATTAATGTTTTAGTAACAAAAAAAAAAACTAACTATTTATTTATATTACCCAGACCACTCACTCTCTTGAAGGGTAAACAAATACTTAATAAATAATAATAAATAAAAATTAACAAAAAAGAAAATAAAAACACAAAAACTTTAAATAAATTTTTATTTATTGGCAATGTGCGTGAACATAAATAACCCCAGGTGGCATGTAACACTAACAACATTTTGTATATTCCACATATTTTTCGCATTTCGTTTATTTTTCTTCTTTTAATTTAAAGAAGCTTTCTTTAACAAATTTAAGAGAAACTGTTTAAATTTAAATTTATTTTCAACATTTTGCACTGAGATTTCAGCACCTTTTCATGGAGAAAACAAGCAAAATATTATGATAACAACTTAAACAAATATGCGCATATTTGAAATAAAAATTTAATTAGGCGAAATAAATTTCGTAAAATATTTTTTTAGATATAACAAAAATTAAAAAAAAAAAGAATCAAATGACCTTTGATGAAAAGAGCCTTCTAAAGAGGGTGAGGAAATGCGAATTATTTATAGACATATTAAAATAATGTTTTGTGTGATTTACAACAACTGTTACAATATATTGTAGATATTTAAAAAAACGACTGTGTTGTATATAAATTTTCCAGTCTACTGCAAATAAATAATACCAATTTAAAAGAAACGACCACAGTGGCAAAAGATTCAGTGGTAATGCGGCTAATAAAACAAAATCTCTACTGAAATCTGAAATGTCTCTATTTAAACTTGTTTCAATATTGATGCCCACTTATAAATTGGAACTTTATTTTTACAAAACTACAAAAGGTATCCCGCAATTCCCAAACAATGAGACAAAATCGCAAAAATATTTTTTTTTACAATTTTACTCACAATGTCCACATTTCTATAGCGGCCAGTAAAATACTTTAAGGATAAAAAAAGAATACCTTGAGGTTTTGGAAACTACTTTCCGTTTTGTAATCTGTGTCTCGTTTCTGTATTTCTCGCATTGTAAAATTTTCCGCATGGAATTAGTGAATTGCAACAAAAACAGTGTAAAATGAAACAAAAAATGGTTTTTCTCACACAAGTGTTTCTGTAACTTTATTTTGCGAGAAATATCTGTCATTTAAATAGTTTGACAACAATTATTGAAAGAATGTGAGAAAAAGTGTTTCTGTAAGAATATTTTGCGAAAAGATACTCACAAGAACTGTCAAAAAAATTCACATTTCAAATTGGTGCGATAAACACACAATTCAAAATATATACATATGTACATAGATATTTTTAAATATGTACATGTAAATTGTACATACATAAATAAATAAATTAATTTTTTTTTACATTATAAAGCAGTGGCGTTCAGTTATTTTGAGAAAAAACAAAAATAAGCAGTTTTTTATTTTTCGTGTCCAACTGTAATTGAATCGCGTGTATTTGCTATGCTTCATACAACAAGAAGCAACAACAATTCTTAATAAGTTTCTGAAAAAAAAAACACAACAACCATCCGCATGTGTTCTCATCGCTTGCTCAACGACGACTGCATGAAATTTTTTTTTTTCGTCGTTGACATTTGGCTTGCATTTGACACTTACTTACTGGAAATATTCCAATAAAAACAGAATCAGCGTTGTCCGTTTTCGCATTCAAATACAGAAACACTTTTTTCTCACAAATCGAGAAACGATGGAATTTTTTGTTTTACACTTCATGTGAGAAATTTTTCGATGCGGGAAATACAGAAACGAGCTACTGAACTTTGTTATTGATTGTATTCAGAACTAAGCTTGAGCAACATATTTGGGAAACTTGCCAAATTTTTTATATAAAAATGATACAATTTCTAAATGAATTTTTTTTATAACATAATTTTTTTCAACTTTTAAATTAAAAATCGTTTATTTTTTAATCTAGAAAAAATATTGTTTTGTAGTATTTTGTATCTGATGAAATTTTAATTGTTTAAGTAATAAAATATACAAAAATTTACAAATTGGATCAAACAAATTACACAAATTACATGTCAAAAAAAAACGGCTGCAGATTTTATTTCACCTCATATTACAGGTATCTAATGCCATAATAGCTGCCCTAAACTTTAAACTTTATTTTGGTATTACTTAGTAAAACTAAATCCTGGAATTACTATTTAAACTACTTAGTCCCCGTTTACACAGTCGAACAATTTAAAGAAAAACATCTGGAATTCTCTTTTGTTTTTTCATTCGCAGTCACACTGTCGAACAATGTTGTCAGACACATTTCATTATTATTTGCTTTTTTTACATTTCTCTTATTCGTGCTGTATAATTATTTGTAGTAAATTCCAGCAAAGAAAATGTCAACAAAGCATGTTCACCGAGTACCGAACCGTAATTTTCTACCAAGCTAAATGCTTTTCTTCCAAATGTTCGACTGTGTAATCGGGGACTTAAACTTAGTGACACTTTTCAATGATCTCTCTAATGGCGGCGTAATATTTAAAATTACAAGGAATTCTTCCAATTTTGAATTATGCAAGTATCCAAACAAATTTCACCACAAATTTCAAATCTAAACATTTTGTGAAGATCGGTCTATAATTAGTCGTTGCTCCCATATAAGACCCACTTCGAAAATCACTTTGAAGAGCATAACTCCCTTAAAAATGAATGAAACATATTTCGGTTCAATATTATTTGGCTACCGACAGTTTAAAGAGAGTTCTGCTCTTGAAAATGATTTTCGGGTGGTGTAAAGTATAAAAAAATAAATTTTAATAATATTATGTTCCACATGGCAGACTTTTACACTTTTATACATATTTAATGACAGAATTTTGGAAATAACAAAACAACTTTTTTGTACTTGCTACTACAAGCAATCGAAGTTTTCTTAATTTTTTTTAAATCAAATGCATACGAATGTCGCGTTCTTCACTGTAGAAATATTCATATATAAACAAGAAATTACTGTTAAGATATGCTCTCTTTTTCAGTTCAAAGGCATACGAATTCTTAATCGTTGCTGGGCTTATAATAAGCCAGAAAAATATTTGTTGAGATTTTTATACCCTATCACTCACATAGTGTTGCTTGAACTGGTCGGACGTGTTATTTTTAGTGCGGCTGAATTTTCGTATTAGGTGAAAAAAAAATAAAAAAAAAAAAAAAAACTTGTAATAAGTGAAAAAAAAAAAATATATATATATATATAAAAAAAAAGATATCGTAATAGGTGGAAAAATATCTATAGTGGTTTTTCGGTAATTTAAAAATCGCATAACAACTGCATGAGTGTCCCGTTCAGATGTAATTCTGAGAAAGAGCTAAGCTACAGTAGAAAAAATTTATGGATCTCTGAGGAAGAATCCTTAAGAAAATCCGTGGAGTCTCTTCTCACTACAAAAGCCGAAATACGGCGCCGTTCCTGTTCGCCCAATATAGTTATCTCATCCGATGAGAAATCATCATCTTCATCAAATAGTGCAGTCAAACCCAAAAAACAAGTAGGTATGGATAAGTACATCACCGTTCTCAAGCGACAGAGGAGCCCGACATCTCCTCAAATGTCTTCCAATTCTAAAGTTCCTAAGACCGTCAGCAGTGATAAGCCAAATGATCAAAACAGATTTGCTCTACTTCAGACGGATGACCCAGAAATACCGAAAAAGACGTTTAAGCCCCCACCAATTTACCTGAGAGAGCCCACTTCCAATAAACTGGTACAAGGAATTGTTGCTGTAATAGGTGAGAACATGTTTAGCGTAACCTCTATTAAACATGGAAAAATCAGCGAGACAAAGATCCAAGTGAATAGGGAAGATGATTTTCGAAAATTGTCCAACCAGTTGGAGAGGGAGACCAGGGATTTCTATACCTATCAGCTCAAAAGCGCAAAAGGACTCCAAGTCGTTCTAAAGGGTATAGACCCATGTGTTGATCCTGCGGAGATAAAGAACGGATTAATGGACAAAGGGTTCAAAATCAAGAGCGTAGTGAATATTAGAAACCGTGAAAAGATTCCTCAGCCCATGTTCAGGGTAGAATTGGAACCTGGAGATGTTGCCTTAAAGAAAAACGAGTCCCATCCAATTTACAATCTTATTTATCTTCTGCATCGTAGAATTACCGTGGAGGAACCGCATAAGCGTGTTGGACCCGTCCAGTGTCTTAATTGTCAAGAATTTGGTCACACCAAAGCGTATTGTAAATTGCCGTCTGTTTGTGTTGCATGTGGGGAACTACATGCAACTGCTCAATGTAATAAGTCCAAAACGGACTTAAAAATAAAAAAATGCAGTAACTGTGGAGAAAATCATACCGCTAATTATAGAGGTTGTCCAGTTTATACTTATTTGAAGGGCATAAGGACCACTAAGTCGCCAGTATTACCTGACCATCCTCAACAACCTAATTTCACGTCGAGTAAGAATTTTCCTCAAATTGTACGACCAACTACTCACGTAAACGCTCCTAATTCTAGGCAAGTTTCTTACGCAAACGTGGTCAAATCTAATATGCCATGTCTGGAGCAGGAACCTATATCGCAATATTCTGAGCCACATATCAACAATCTAGAGACAACATTGCAGACACTTGTCCAAACTATGAACACTTTTACGACCACCATGACATCCATGATGCAGGAAATGCTGAAAATGCAATCCACTATCTTGCAAGCCATTTTAAAGAAATGATTTATTTAAAACTTTGTTTTTGGAACGCGAACGGCCTCCGCCAACATAAAAACGAACTGGAATACTTCCTGATGGATAAGCAGATTGATGTTATGATGATTGCTGAAACTCACTTGACGTCGACAGGGTACTTCAAAATTAATGGCTACGTGTTGTACGATACTAAAGATCCCCGCGGAAGAGCTTGTGGAGGTTCGGCAATTCTTATAAAGAACAGAATAAAACATTATCTAATGAATAACATAAGTGAGGATTACCTCCAAGCAACAAACATTTGCATTGAATTCTGTCAATACAAATTTGTTTTATCATCGATTCTCAATAAAAGAACACCAATACCATAACTTCTTTAATTCCCTTGGAGCTAGATTTTTAGTTGCTGGCGACTTTAACGCCAAACACACATTTTGGGGTTCACGTCTGGTAACCCCAAAGGGTCGCGTACTCTTCAACACCATTGCTCAAATGGGCTTAGATGTACTCTCAAGCGGACATCCCACCTACTGGCCGACGGACCGACGGAAGATTCCCGATGTTATTGACTTTGGAGTAGTGAAAAATATCCCTGTAGAATGGATGCAAGTGGATCCTTCATTAGACTTGTCCTCAGATCACTCTCCTACTATCATTTCAATGCATTTCCCTCAAGTGTGTGGCTCTCCATTTAGAAACATGACTAAGACCCGAGTAAGCTGGATAAAATACAAAAAGTATTTAAGTTCTCATTGCACGGAAAATATTGTGTTGAGAACTACCGACGATATCGATCAGTCGATTGGCAACTTTACCGAGGACCTTCGACGAGCTGTGCATCACGCTTCCACTTATCACGTTGAATGTAGAGATAGGACAAACAGAACTTATTTATCTGAACTCGAACATCTCCTATCAGAAAAAAGAAGAATGAGAAGAGAGTGGCAACTTCACAGGTCTCCTGAACTGAAAGCTAGGCTACGGGTATGCAGAGATATACTAAGACATTTCTTAGAAACCCAAAGAACGGCTTCACTTAGATCCTACTTGGAGGGTCTTGATAGTACCCCACAATCTGACTACTCGTTATGGAGGGCGGCAAGAGGTTTAAAAAGACCAGTGAGAGGAAAACCTCCTTTGCGAAATCCGACTGGTGACTGGGCTAGAAATGATTCCGAGAAAGGGACATTATTTGTTAACCATTTAAGAAATGTGTTTACTAAAAACAACTCAAATAACGTATCTGATTTGCCACCACTCGTTATTAGACCTCCTGTACCTCTAAGACTAAACTTTGGTGATGTCCAAAGCGCTATTGGTACTCTGAACCTTAGAAAGGCTCCAGGTATGGATAAAATCAGCAATAAAATGCTTGTGGAGTTACCTCGTGTAGCTAGAAGAATTATCCTCTTTATCTTCAACGCTATTTTACGCCTAGAATACTATCCTGCAGATTGGAAGGTGTCTATGATCACTATGATTCCTAAGTCAGGGAAGGATCACACCAAAGTAGAGTCATATAGGCCAATTAGCCTACTGCCGACAATTTCTAAACTGTTTAAAAAATTGTTAATGACTAAGTTGATTCCAATTCTGAACGACACTGAATGCATTCCTAATCATCAATTCGGCTTCAGAGCTAAACACAGCACCATCGAACAAACACACAGATTGGTAAATGTGATAAGAGGGTCGTTTGAAGACAAAAAATACTGCTCCGCCCTTTTCATTGATGTGTCCCAAGCGTTCGACAAAGTTTGGCATGACGGTTTAATGCACAAAATAAAATTAACTCTGCCTGCTAACACCCATAAACTTATGGAAAGCTATTTATACGGTCGCAAATTTAAAATCAAAGAAGGCAATTTTTTAAGCCCCGCTCAGCCAATTGAAACAGGTGTGCCACAGGGTAGCATACTGGGTCCTACTTTAAATTTGATTTATGCCTCCGACATGCCGTCAGACCCCAAAATCCACACGTCAACTTTCGCAGACGATACAGCCTTTATCAGCGTTCATAAGGACCACCAAGTAGCATCACAGAATTTGCAGAATTATGTTTATAAACTAGAGAATTGGCTAGAGCTTTGGAAAATCAGGGTTAATGAACAGAAATGTATTCATATCACTTTCACATTGCGAAAAGAAACTTGCTCGTTCATCAAAATAAATAATCAAATTATTCCTCAACATAATGAAGTCAAATACCTCGGCATTCACCTCGACCGCCGTTTAACTTGGAAGTCTCATATTGAAGCGAAACTTACACAGATGAGATTAAAAGCAGTGCAACTTAATTGGCTAATTGGCAGAAATTCTTCACTAAAGTTGGACTGCAAACTATTGTTGTACAATGCAATTCTAAAGCCAATCTGGTGCTATGGAATTCAATTATGGGGTACTGCCTCAGCATCAAACATTGAAAAAATTCAAAGGGGTCAAAATAAAATTCTACGTATAATTACTGCAGCTCCATGGTATGTTAAAAATTCTCGAATTCACAAAGATCTATGCGTGCCATTAGTAAAAGTTGAATTTACAAAACACGCGTCAAAGTATGTCAGCAAACTTGAACACCACCCAAACCCACTTGCACGAGACATCCTTAACTTTAGTGGCCATAATCGGTTGAGAAGGAGTGATACCCTTGCTTTAACTCAAGCGCAAAATAGATGACTGGATCAGTTGATGTAAAATTTTTTTAGTATCATAAAATTTTTGTCTAGCACTGGCTGGGCTTATTATTTTCTTTTTAGTATTAAGATTTGAATACTTATTGTCATTTCATTATATGAAGATTCAATAAATAAATAAAGGCTAAAAAAAAAAAAAAAAAAAAAAAAAAAAAAAAAAAAAAAAAAAATTTAAATTTTTTAAAATTTTTGTCTAGCACTGGCTGGGCTTATTATTTTCTTTTTAGTATTAAGATTTGAATACTTATTGTCATTTCATTATATGAAGATTCAATAAATAAATAAAGGCTAAAAAAAAAAAAAAAAAAAAAAAAAAAAAAAAAAAATTTTTATACCCTATAATAAAAATTAATCGAATACCCACCTTAAAGAGTGTGATATTTTTTTACCTAAATGACGGTTGGGAATGCAATTGCTTGAAATCGGTTCATTATTTCACCTAGTCCTCTTACTAATGCCCTCCCAAAATATCAGTCATAAATGTTTGATTTATTAATGCACGTATTAAAACAAATTTCACCACAAATAAGGTGTACATGAAGCCTAATCACAACTAACAATTTTTTTTAGATTGGTTCATAACACTGTGCTAGTTGCAAAAATACGACAAACGAGATACGTAGTAGTGCTGGCAAAGTATTGAGTAATGGGTACCGAGTATCGAGTATTTGCCCTTTTTTTTGGATAGTCAATACTCAAAAGTAGTTACTCGATACTTTCTGAGTTGTATTTTTAAGCAAGTTGAGAGGGTAAAATAGTGCATAAAAATACATCACTGTATAAAAAGACAACAATGTGTAAGCTACAAAATTTTTTTTAATTACATGTTCACGTTTCTGCGAGTTCACTGTATTTCTTAAGTTGTTGTTAACGTTGAATTAAAAGTTAGCTTTACATTTATTTTTGATTTAATAATAAAAGACATACAAAACCAATAATAGTTGAAGATCTATTTTTATTTTTTAAAGAAACTACTTCAATTTGCAGATAATACAATTTCAACAAATCCGTTAAAAGTATCGAGTAGTATTGAGTACCCAAATGAAAAGTATTGAGTATTATTGAGTAATGGAAAGTAGTAGAATTTGCCAGCACTATACGTAGTGGGTAAAGTAAAAAAATTATTTTCAAATTAAAAAAAATTAGTTTGGCCTACTTAAAGATAATTTTGTTGCCGAATTTCGGTTTTTATTATTATACAATAAACTAAACAGTTTTCGAGTTACCCGAATATTTATTGCGCAACCTCCTACATTTTTCAAATAACGACATATCTCGAAAACTAGAGCTAACCTACAAAAAACACTTAATTCAGCGTACTCGATTTAGCTTTACCCACTAGATGTCACGTTTGTCGGTAAAAAAAAAAGTGTTGAAATCGAGCTCAGTGTATTTGACCATAAAAGACCCATTTCAGTGAATCTCTTTAAAGAGCATAACTCTCTTAAAACAGTAGGTATACAAATAATATGTATTCAACGAAAGTGTTTATATGGAGATAAAAATTTAATACAAAAAATATTTATAAACACAGAAATCAGCCACAAAATTTTTGGATGATCGGCGGATAATAGCTCATAGCTCCTATATAGCGCTCATTTTTTGAAAAACTGTTTTTATACATATACATGTTTTTAATTTAAAAACATACGAGGGTAGAGTTTTGACTATAAACAGGAAAATAACTGTGAAGAATTTCTTATTTTTTGCTTCTAATGCAAATGTATATCGCGTTCTTTACCATGGAAATTGTTCATTTTAAATTAACATAATTTAGAAAATATGTGTTAATATACATATGTATGTATGTGCATACGTGTTACTTTAGTTCTTCCATTTGTAAATTAAAAATTCTAATTATTTAAAATTTAAAAAATTATCAATTTCATGAATAAGCAACAATCTCCATTTGCTCGCACGGAGTTTTCAAAAACTAAACTCTTTTATTTCCCCCAACTATCCATTGTTTTACTACATACATACATACATGGCGCTCAAACTTGTTGTATAATACTGACTGACTGCCTGCAACCCACCCATTTGAATGCAACCATAACCGAAAGTGTTAATTTAATACTGCAAATGAATGTGTCGCTGTCATGCTGAGCAAATGCTGCTCTTGAATTTGTTGATTTTTTTATTCTGGTATTTTGTATTTAACCATGGAGTCGATGAAGTAGATTTTTCGTTGTTTTTTTTTTAGGCATTTTTGTTGTGTTGCGTTTTTGTTTGCTTAATATATACAGAAATCACGTTCATGTATCTACATATATGATTATTTTTGTTTCGCCTGTGTGTTTCTTTTAATTTTATTTTTGCTATTTTGACTGTCACTTTTGATTGTTTGTTCACACTCAATTATAAAAATAATTATTTTGACATGTTTGTGACCATGCATAGACATTTAAATGCGCACAGGCACAGTCATACTGGCGTAATAAGTTTGGGGCAGAAGTAGTTTTCTGTGCCAAACACTAAAACAATAAAATCTTTATAGAAGCCTTTATTATACAAACCTAATTAAGTGACAATCTTCACAATATTTAATACTGTAAATGTAAAGTTTGCCACAACCAACTACTTCAGAAAGGATACTTAAACACTCTGAATAAAATTTAACCCAAACATTTGTGTCCCTTTACCAACAGCTTTATTTAACCTAAAATTTAAAAAAAACATTCAACTCAATGCTATATATTGCATAAATACGTATATACCTACGAGTATATATGTATGGTACATTGAGTGTTTGGGTGCTGTGTGGTAGTTTGCTTAATAAATTAAAAAACAAAACAAAACTGGTAGACAACAACTCAGACAAAGTGACAGTTGAACAAAATGAAATGATGCATGGAAATAAGCCAAATTGTCATACATATTCCTCCCAACCAACTTTATACATACAACAATATACACATATAAATTAATTTGATAATACAGTTGCAAATAAACTCACACAATTTAAATAATAAATACACTTGACCCTGCTTGTGCGACCACATTTCCTATAAATGAATATTGGCAAATAAATGAAGGTCTAAGTGTTTTTTCTTGCTGCTGCTGTTTTTTTTTATAAAATCTCTTCCACACTTTATTTGTGTTTATTTATATACACACAAGTATATAAATATTTTGCTGCTGGTTTTTTATTGAAATATATCTACACATATACATATTTTTAAACTTTCTGTATTTTTTTTTTTTTCTTTTCAAGGTAAATGTTTAAATAAAAAATAAATTTATGAAAAACTTACTGACTACTAAACTTATTAAGGCAAATGAAATTGATTGAATTTATTATTGCCTTATAAGTAGATGGCTTCTCTTGATGGTTTCACACTGTCTCAGGTTTTAATATTAGAACTTTTATGGTCGAATTCTCGGTCATTAGTTAACCATTGGTAAACTAAAATACTAACTATTGTTTAACTATTACTTGTTATTCTTATGGCAAACTAAGCATTGCGAATAAAGAATCATTAGTTAAGCCTTTGTCATAAGCTAACTAAAGACTGTGAATTCGGCCCTTAAAGATTGTTAAATACAGAAGCTTTTTCTGCTAGTTAGATTGGTTAGAAATTTCTTTTAAAACAATTTGCAATTTTATGATCTGTTCAACTCATGCCCGTAATTTCAACGAATATATAACTACTAGAGTTTATACATATTAGTTTTCCCTACCTAACCGGTAAAAAGAATTTGGTAATTTTAACGTTTTTTTTACCTACGTCTAACTACGGACTGCATTCGGTGAAAAGTGTGGCAACATTGGTGATTGACGTTTAGAGTTGCATCAATTAATTGTACAAATTTAATTGTTTGCAACGACCTTTTTAGTTTTGTCCAGAAATGTCTGGAAACGTTGCCAAAAGAAGTGCAAATTTCTTGGAGGGGGAAAAACAGCTGATGCACTTTTCTTTGAAAGACGAAACTTCTTATAAATTCCAAATCATTCCAAATTTTAAAATGGTCAATTCTTTCCCTGAATTTGTGTGTTAACCTTTGGGAATTTTCTTTTATGATATTTCTCAAAGTTCTTAGTGCTCGAAAATTCTGAATTCATATTTCCTATAATTGTTTTTAAAATTATTTTACAATTTGAGAAAAAAATGCTTACCTAACGATTAACCTGCTACAATCCTTCGTGTAAAAACACTGTTGTTTATCTAGTCGGTAAGGCTACCGGCATGTCAAAGTTACCAATTTTTATCAACACGGTTGGTATATATGCACTGGTGGATATCTATTCGTTGAAGTTACAGGCATAATTAGTTAAAATGGAACACTACGCCATTGATGAACAACTGAGAGTATTTTCTTTGAACAATCCAGATGAAATTTGCAATAACATTGGATGCGCTCCTACCTGAAAAATCGTAGACAATCTGTTATATTCAATAATTCAAAATCCAAAACCATGAACGTCATATCTGGAGTTCCGCAGGGAAGCCATCTCGGACCTATAATATTACTACGATTTATTAATGATCTTCCCAATTCCTTACACATAGTAATATCCTAATATATACAGATGATTTGAAGAATTTTTCATTTTGACGGAGAAAGTTCATACAACTCATATTCAATTTAAAGAAATTCGACAACTGCTGTACAACTAACCTAATGGAATTAAACCTGAAAAAAATGTCAATTTATGTCCTTATCGAGATATTCCCCGTCCATCCATGAATATCTTGTACGAAGGCCAAAATTAAAATCCGTTGAATCTATCATTGATTTTTGTGTCAACTTTGATAGAAAACTGAACTTTAACTATCATATAATCATGACTGCTAATAAAGCAATTGGTGTCCTCAGTTATATAAAACGATGTGAAAGGCATTTAGTGAGCCATATGTGGAAAAAATCTATACAAACGTTGGTAATACCGATAATTGAATATATATTTTGCCTTTGGAATCTACAATTAAACCCTTAAATAGAACTTCCGCCATACCTAAGTCGATTGGCAAACATAAAGCTTCCAACATTAAGAATAATCGCAAACGTTACCTTTATATTGAACCTAATTAATGGCACTTTTTATTCCAAATATCTTGTTTATAGAGTTTTCTTCAATGTTCCAAACAGACACCTAAGATCATACACTCCACTCTATCTGAAATTCCACAGATCGAACATTATTAGTTTTGATCCAATTCGAAGAATATGTGTAAAATTCAACAAATTCTATGATTCAATTAATTTTTTCGATACAACTGAAGAAATAAAGAGCAGACTGGCGTACTATCTGAATACAAATGATTATAGCTATGATTGTTTCTGATAGTATTAGAATTGTACTTAATTAATTATTGTACTTCGTATCATGCTCAGCTACTAATATTTTTAGCTGAATTTTTATATAAATAAATGAATAAATTTCGAATATGAAATTTAAAATCTATAAAGGATTTATTTAACTACACAGAGGGAAAAAGTATAGTTGTACATGTTTACCACAACAATGTCAACATTTTTACAAGTTATTCAACAATTATTGTAATAATTTTTATGATTGCGGTGACCATAATATGGTTAAGTTACGATTCAGCTGATTACTGCAATCATATAGACGATTGTAGTAACTATGTATATATTTTTTGCAATCATGTTTATGATGAATCCATTTACCATAATTTGTTGCTCTTTGATTATGACACAGAACATCATAATATGGTATAATAATTCAACATACATCTGATCACCAAAGACAATACATAATTGCATAAACCATGTGAATGGTAACTTAACCATATTATCGTTGCACAAATCAAATAAATATTTTATTTATTTATTTTTATTTATTTATTTATTTATTTAATCAATACAGTACAACAAGAACTAGTCTTATCTAATAGTACTGGGGAGATAGTGGCACAATATGATTTTTGTTGGTAAAAAAAATAAAATCACTTAATACTAATTTTAATGAATTAAATTTAACTCGGATAAAATTGGGAAAAAAATTATGTTTATGTTAAATAAGAAGAAAGCAAATAATATTACTAACATCAAATAAATATAAGTTAACACATTAGATATGTAAGAGTTATATATAATTAGTTTTTGTTACCCTAAACGATTAAATATTGCAATTTTGAAATGCTTTGCATTGCTAATAATTTGAATATTAGGGGGAAGTTGGCGCCAGAGATTTATAGCATTGAAGAAAAAATGTCTTTTCGATATATCTTTCGATATACAAAATAGTTTAAAAAAAAACTATTCAAAAATATTTAAATAGATCTGGAAAACATGCAGAAATATATTTTTTCTCTGCGTGTAGTAACTCAATACTTAATAGCAAAAGTTGGGAGCAATTGAATTAGAGGAACATTGTGCTTCAAACAAAGAACAGCTTTGCTGTTCATGCGACTTGCAAAGTTTCTTCAGTCGACCATTGAGAAAATCAATTTCGAACGACTGTTCAACATTGCGACTTTGGTCGGCTATTCCCTGAAGCAGGTTATTCGGACTCAAATTTGTTACATTGCTCAAGACCACATCTTTACTGTTTAATAAAGGATTCCGTTAATTAAATTAAATTAAATTTTGATTTCTGCGACCTTTTTTCTTTTAATAAAATAATAAAGTTCTTTCGAGCACGAGGCCAATTAAAATGAGTTCATTATTGAATGTGGAGAGAATAATACATCTCTTTCAAATATAATTGTAAATCATTCCTTGATAATGATATCCGTTGGATATCGCAATATTGTAAAAAAATAATTTAATAAATAAGAGCTCGAAAGAACTTTTTTATTTTATTTTTTATTAATTGTTATATTGTAATACAATGACTTTTACCTACTCCTCACAACCATAACTATTGCTACCATTAGTTTTATTATTAGTTTAAAATATTATAAATACGTCTTCTTGCCATAAACTTATTTTGATAACTAGAAATCGTATCATCGAATTCACAAATTTTAGTTTTTTAATAAACCATAAGCTTAACTTTTTCTTAAATCCCAGATTAATTCTCACATAAAACTGCATTAACTTGACCATTTAAATGCCAAACAAAACAAAATACAAACTGACCTCCCTTATGTACGCTTAATTCGCTGTAAAAGTTAATTGTTCTTACCCACCCAATAATATTTTAATTTAACGATATACAAAAAAAAATCCATTAAATTATAATATGACTATTTTAATTCCTCTTTTTTTTCTCCAATAATGTGTGTGTTTTTAACAATCTCATCAATTTATTGAGATATAATGATTTGTTTATGTAGCTCACATTGAACTGGCAACGTTGTTAAGTCTGCATGTTTATATTGGCTACATTGTCGAGCATTGATTTTACATGGAGGCATTTGTGTAACGACAGCCACAGAGGCTGGCAAAAGCCAAAAGCTACTTGCAACAAATAACCAAACATTAATATACACAAAGGAAAAAAACTCACACATATCGGACAGACGACCATTTATTGCCAGACTGACAAAAGATAGACAGTAAGACAGACAGACCGACATATGAACTTAATCAGTTGTCAGTAAATCATCATCATCGATGTCAATTATATTAAGTGGAATTTTTTTGTACTGCTCGTATTTCATTTTTATTTTCGTTTTTAATGCCAGCAAGTTGGAATTAGTCCAGAGTATTTAAATGCTTAAGATATTAAACTATTTTCCTTTTTTTTTTAATATTATAAGCTTAAAAAATAATAATAATAATTTTAATTTTTTTTTCGTTTTCTTTGCAGTCTGCCCCTCCTTCTGCTCTTTTAAATGGTGGCAATCTTTTCTTAACCTCCCCCACTGCAGATAAGAATTCCTGCTTCTCCACTGCTAATGACGTCAATTTGATTGTGGCCAACAGTCTGAATGCATTAGGAATGCATTCGAATCATCATCAGCAGCCACAGCATACACTTGGACAAACTCAGACACAGTTACAGACATTGCCTCAAGGCTGTAATCGGTAAGTTTATGGCTAAAATATACTTAATGTATGTATGTACATATGTATATGTAGAAATGTGTTTCTGTGTGCTCCTTTTAGTTATTTATTTACCCGTAGTAGTTTCTTTGTTTTTAATTTCATTTTTCAATATAAATTTCGCTTTAATGTTTGCGTTTTTATTTTCTTATTTTATGTACGATACTGTCATTACTCATTAGATCCAGCTACTTGCCATATTTACGACTACATTTGTGTTCAGTTTATTTCATTTCGTTTATGTTTTAAATGCCATAATTAAATTGCACTCATACGTAGTTCATAAACTATATTTAATATTCTTTTTTTTTATGAAATTTATTGTGGAAATTTAGTGTTTGAAAATACTTTAATTTACTGTATATACAGTGGCTCACAGCTTATTTTACTCAATGCTTTTTGGTGTTTTCAAAGCTTAATAAAAATCAAATTAAAAAAGACAAATCTTAGGTATGGACCATTTTGGTCCATATTATTCTTTTTTGGAATAAGTGAACAATTTTTATTTTTTGCTTTTTATAATAATGGAATAGAGCTATTTTCCATATATCTTTGGCACCAATTGTCAATTTGTTTTGAAATAAATAACAATATATTAAAAACAATTAAAAATATTATTTATAATAACGGCAGGATTTTAAGAAAAGTCTACATATGATAGTTTAAATTTTATAAGGAAGCTTTTATAATGTCGAAGTATATATATGATGAACCCAATTTGTCTTGGAAGCATCAGTTTATATTCATTATATTTGTTTACTTTGCTAAAACAATTGAAAATCAAAGATTTTTAAATTACCTTCATATAAATAAATAAAAAAAAAAACAATAACTGACCAAAATGGTACTAACCGTAAGATTCGTAATTTCTAACTTCGATATCATTACTTGGGGTTAAAAATTGTTCAGGAGTAATAAAATATAAAAATACCCCAACAACAAACGTTTTAAGTTCATATGTTGAACCATTTCTTAGCCAAAGGAAAAACAAAACAAAAATTTACCAAAATTGTCCAAACCTAACAGCAGCGTTAAAAGAAACAATATTATGGTCTAACAAGCAGAAAACATTAATGGCAAAAATGTACGTATTAATATATTAAAACTAAAAAACATGCTCATTTGCTTACAGCACAGCTTATTTTATGCGGTCAATTTCAACTGTACCCATAGCTCAATGCAACGTTGTTGGTTTTTATTTCTTTTTACTTCTATAAATGTTTTCTCTTAAATTGTGAATCCAATGTCAATTGTCAATTTAAAATGGTTTAAATGAGTCTGCGTAAAATGATAAAACAACGACAGCTAGTTTTAAATCATTTCCAAAATGGCCACTTAGTAGTATGGATTTCGGGAGGCAGTTCTGGCAGTCCCAAATACATAAAAATTTATCTCTTCTAATATTTGTATGTTCCTCAAATATAAAGCAGATTGTTCAGCACGGCTAACGATAGGATTTATAATTTATAAATGTCAAACCAAGTTTAGAAAAATACAGTGTCTGTATTTGTTTCCCTGAGATGCTACACATTGTGTAGCGAAATATCGGAAAAAATAAAAAATAAAAATAAAAAATGACCTTAATCTCGAAAAATAAAATTGTTTAAAAATACAGTGTTGTAAAATGGCAATTGAAAACACCAAAACCAATTCAACAAACAAAACAATCAAAAATTAGTCTCGTCTACAAAACAAACAATTGGGGAAGCAGCAAAATCTTTTTCATCTTAATGGCACGAACACAACATGAACAATGATGCAGTTCCAGCTCTCCACTCACAGCGAAAAATAGCAGAAATGGTTAATATTAAAGCATTAAAGACCCATGAAAATCGGGACAATAACAAAGGCAGAAAGACACCAAATAAAATCTGCAATGCATGATGAGCGACGTATTTCAAGAAGAAAAAAGGCAAATCTAAGGCTATCAGCTTCACAACTGGTGGCCTCCGTAGTTAAAGCTGACCTGAGCAAACAATGTTGCGTTGAAACTGTTTATCATGTACTACACCAACATGATTTTTATGGCCAAATTACACGCAATAAACCATTTATAAACCTGAAAAACAGACGATGCAAACTAAATTTCGCCAAAGAACATGTTTGCAAGGAATCTACATTTCGACTTAAGCCAAATTTGCCAATGAATTTGGGTTTAACATATGGTGGCGGTAGTACAAGTACAAGTTTAAGTACCTGCAGACTCTGAAGGACAACTTGTTGGAAAGCGTAGAGAGGCTGGGTATAAGATCAGATTTTTGATTTTACCAGGATGACGATCCAAAGCACAAGTCGGGTATTGTGCAAATGTAGCCGCCGCCACCATAGTTACCAGACTTTAATGTTATTGAAAATTTATGATCAATTTTAGAAATCAGTATAAGGACACACAAAATTAATAATAATTTCGAATATTTTGCCGAGTATTACTCAACAACTGCTTGCATTTATGCTATTCGCCTTAAATTTGGTTGTAGATAATAAAGGCTATCACACGAAATATTAAATCGCAAGTTTTAATTTCGAATTTTCGAAATCCATACATGCTTGCATAAAATTAGCTGTGACGAGATTTTTTTTGTTTTTTTTTTTTAGTTTTAATATATTAAGATGTACATTTTAGCAATTAATGTTTTTTGTTTGTTAAACTATTAGTTTAGTGAGAGATTTTTTTATACGTATTTGAAATTGGTGATTTTGGAACGCTGTATAGCAAAGAATGATCATTGAAAATAATGCTAATTTATTTTTATTATCCTGCAAAGGTGTGGTATCTTACTGCTTTTTTTTATAAAGAAATTTCATAGATTTGAAATTTTATTGTTATAATATAATAGACAAAAAAATTTAGTGTCAAAATTTTAGAGTATGAAACAATTGTATTTACTGTATTTTGGAGGTTATTGAGAATTTAGATTGGAAACCTAAAAACGTATGCAGAACTTGCAATGGTTCTTTAATTAAGTGATTACAAAAGAAAAGGAAGTCAATACAGTTTGGTATTCTAATGTTATGGTACAATGCAGGTACTTTTTTAATTTATTTTATATCATATATGTAAAAAATATGTTAAAATTTTTTTCAAAAAATTTTATTTTTTTATGAATAATTAAAAAAAAATACCTTTCCAGAATAACAAAAATAAAATATAATAAA
The DNA here is from genome assembly GCA_950370525.1 of Bellardia bayeri. Taxonomy (NCBI): domain Eukaryota; kingdom Metazoa; phylum Arthropoda; class Insecta; order Diptera; family Calliphoridae; genus Bellardia; species Bellardia bayeri. The sequence continues at coordinate 82,573,325 of OX493266.1, forward strand.
AATAAATAATTTATCAAATTTTCAATGATCGGACAGCGTTTCAAAATCACCAACTGCAAATGCATATAAAAAAAATCTCTCACTGAACCAAAAAAAAACCCTTAAAGATTTTGGTATGGATAGTGTCAACTTTCATTTGCATTTAGTCTCATCCATTCCCATTTTGTTTGTTGCACTGTGAATTTAAATATTACTCATACGCTCACATTCTCTTGTTGATTCGATTTTAAAAATTTATTGCTCTTTAAATAATTAATATGAACAATATATATTTTTTCTATAACGACTACCTTGGATACCTTTTACTGAAACTTTTCCATTTTAATGTCATGTTTATGTCAGTTGCAAAATCAGTATTTTAAAGAAAACCTTAGTTAAAAATATCTTAGTAAAGCTACAAAACAAAGCTTTTAACAGTTTCTGATTAATGGATGAAAAAACAGAAAGGTCTTTGTGATTAGTTATTTTTAAGAGCTTGTATGAATCCTAAAAGTGTTAGAGATAATGGCAAAAATGTCTTCCAAAATGTACAACGTCTATCTATGAATACAGGAACTACTCTACCCCGCAGAATCTAAGAAAGTCGTTGTATTAATTGCTTTTCTTAACAAATTTACATCTATTAGGCGCCCTGGAGACGATCAAATAAACACATCAATCACATACATAGTTGTGTGCGTGCAATCGTTATTTTTCGGCTACACATACACGTTGTCGGTAATGATTGATGAAAATCAAAAAGTTTTGATTTCTTTATTTGACGGCCGATTACTTGGGCGTCTCCGGTATTTTCCGTCATAAAAATACCGGGTGAAAAATATATGTACATATTTTGTTGTGGCAGAAAAAGCGGTGTGTTTTATTAAAATACAAATGGTGATTGTCGTGATTATTTGTACGTCTCCTTTAAAGCGCTTTAACTCCAGGGCGCTTTAACCCCATATATTTCCTATTTTAAATAAAGTCTTTATAAGAATTCACATACATTATCAACAATTTGACAAGAAGTGACATTTATTTGATTTCTGTTTTAAATTTATATATGTATGTGGCCTTTACAATTGTTTGTAGTTTGTTGTTACTTTGCATGTTTTGTCTAAATTAAATAGAATAATTTCTGTAAATATTATTTTCAATTACTATGTATTCTTAATGTTTTCTTAAAATTAAACCCTGTTAACTGTTAAAATTTTTTTTTTGCATATTATTTATTCTATTTATCTCTAAACTCTTCTTGCATTTAACCAAACAAAAATACCACAAACAACACCATTTTAACTTAATGAAATAAAAAACCTAAATCGATTAACTAAATTCCATCATTAAACCAACCAACTTCATCTAAAAAATAATATAATCCAAATATTAAAATAAACCAAACCATAAAAAAAAACAATAACAAAACTATCCCGTAGTAAAAGTAATGGTTATGCGATCAATGGCACTATACAAACTACCGAAATTCTTTCACAGACTAATGCGCCAGCAAACACAACCACAACTTCGGCTACAACTGCAGCAACAGCTACCGATTTAAATTGCCATCTGCCACAATTAAGGCTGACACCACAGCCGCACACACAGCCAGAACAGCAAACATCAACTGCTTTTGTATTTACTTCGCCCACTTCCACATTTAAACGCAAGAAGCAACAGCAGTTGTTAAAAGAAGAACAGGAAGTTACACAACAAAAGCAAAACCAGCAGCAACAGCAACAAGAATATTGTAACAATAACTTGTGTAAAATTGGTAAAAGCCAAGAAAGGCCAATAGGCAGCACAGAAAGTGCAACAACCTTAAACGAAGATTATCAAGGCAGGACTACAATACAAGGCACAAATAATAGTGGAAGTAATTTAACCCCCAAACGACAGTCTCTACTATTACAGCAACATCAACATCAACAGCAACAGCAGCAACGAACAACAAATGATACAAAGACGGTGATAAACAATAGTTTAGGTGTTACACTACCAGACACCGTTACATATGCCCCATCATCGTCATCTACATTTACATCTTGCATCAGCGGAAACGGAACTTTAAACAGAAACTCTAACGGTAACGGATCTACGCGTTTATCATACAAAACGCACACACTGCCAGCCATAACAAAAACATCGACCCCTTCAACATTCATTACGGATGGTGTGGTGGATTTGGTGGCGGCTACCAACCCAACAACAAAATCAAAAGGAATCACAGGTAGAGGCAACAGCAATAGCAACAACAACAGCAAACTGTCCTCATCGTGCAAACGTCGTCAGAAAATGCAAGCCAGCAGTAGTGGTGGTAGTGGCACCACAACAACAGCAAAGGGCAACAGTACTTCTAGTCTAATGGATGACATTGAAATGCATTTGGGTTTAATTGGATGGCGCAAAAAGTGCCTGTACACTTTACTGGTGCTACTAATGCTATTGATAATCATTAACTTAGGACTAACGCTATGGATATTGAAGGTCATGGAATTCTCAACGGTAGGTAAAGGTCTAACATTATTTTTTATGTACATAAATATTTTCTTTTACATTTTCGTTTTATTGAATTACATTCTAGTTGTAGGAATTTAATGAACAAAATTTAAAGGTTTAAATTAAATGCAAGAGATTTTTTACTATTTTAGTCATATCCTGCAGCCATTAATGTTTGTAACATTTTAAATATGATTGGTTTTTGAGGCATTTAAGCAATATAAATAAGTAGTCGATCTAAAATTTCGGTTATAATTCTGTTCGGTACAACAATATACATTCCAAAAACATACTTCCTGTAATAAGTCTTTAACACTCACATACAGTGGTGGTCATATAATTCATTAGAACAGTAACTTATTCTATTTATTTTCTATAGGGTGATTTTTAGATGTATATAACTTTATATAGGCAACACTTTTTTAACTGCCGGCCATTTTGTCAGCTGTAAAGTGATATCTAGGTTGGCTTGGCAGAGAAAAAATATAGTTGTTCATGTTTACCACAACTATTTAAACATTTTAAAAATTTATTTTAATTATTATTATGGTCACTGTAATTATTGATATGATTTATGCAACCATAATATGGTTAGGTTATCACACAATAGTAACACCTAATAGTAACAATCATACATTGATTGATGATTATAGCAATTATGTAATGTTTATGGTTATCAGATTTATGATGAAAAACTATACCATATTATATTTCGGTTATTATATAAATGGAATTATCATAAACATGATTGCAACAAATTTATATGGATCCTCTGAATAGTAAACTTAACCATATTATGGTTACCGTAATCATAAAAATAATAACAGTGACCATAATATTGTTGAAAAACTTTTAAAAATGTTGACATTGTTGTGGTAAACATGCACAACTATATATTTTCTTTTGAGTTGAATCCTTCTGCAGGTAGTTTATTCCAAATACGGACAGTACGGTTAAAAGAACGAATTTTCCCTGTAGTATATTGTGCGATCCAGTGTCCAGTCGACCACAAATGGATGAGTCCTGACTCATGAACGTGCATTACGAAAAAAAAAACTACGTGTTTCGGGAACAAGTTCCCTAATTTCAGCAGAACACATTTCATTATGGTATAGATAGAACATTGAAACCCAACATTTCGACGGCGATGCTCCAGTTAATCGATAAGCATCTTCGCCCTGTCCAATATAATTTTTAGTGCTAAATTACTTAACCTAACCAAACCCATTGGTAATTCCATTGTTTTAATTTAACATTTTCGGCAACATTACTCTATGACCATTTTCTAACAATAGACATCTTCTTTTATATTTGAAATATTTTGTATTTTTAATATTTTTTATTTGCATTTACAGGAAGGTATGGGTCAACTGAAAATTGTTCCTGGTGGCATACAACTAACTGGGCAAACTTTAATTATGGACATGTTGAGAGCATCTACAATACGCTCAAGACATGGGCAGCCTATAGCAATAGGTAAGGATAATACAACAAATGTATATTAATTTATTTTCTTCTTAGTCTAAGGTCCTTGTTAGCCGTTTATATACTGAAATGTACAAACATATTTCTACAGTCATATGATAGTCTAATGCGCCAAATTGTTTAACTACATTTTTATTCATTGGATTAGATTCATTTAATTTTTGTTTTAAAATGAGTGATAACATATGAAAGACATTATTTAGAAGGCATCACTTAACACAATTCGTTGTCATTTCTGTTACGGATGTGTTATTTTAGCATCAAAGCTAAATATTCCTGCAACTTTTTTTTTTGCAACTTTTCCAGAATTTATATTTTGGGCTGTTAATCCACTTGGCAAATAAGTCAGCCATATGTACTTCTATTTGGCACATAATTTATTCCTTTTGTTTACTTCATAAACAACATAAGTAAATTTTATATTGTTTATTTATTCATATTTACATGGCTCTATATTCAACTACTTATTACTCGAATTAATAATTTACATAAATTTTACATTTGTTTTTCCACACATACACAAATAAACTAATATTCATAAAGATACATGTATGTTATGTTAGAATCTATATAACATCTTGCTTATATCCTGTAAAATACTCACACATTTTCATTTACACAACAGTTTGTGTATTTGTGTTAATTTCTAATCAGTATTTGTGTTTGTATATACGAGTATATGAGTATCCTGAACGGAAATTGTTACTAGTCATTTGACTTTATTGTTTATTTGTGTAATATTTAATCGTACAAGTGATATTTGCTTTTGCTTGCAAAATTATTTACCTTAAGGTCATAATTTGTAAAAATCATGGCTTTTCTTTGTTTGTATTTGGCCAAGAACTAATGAAGTGGAAATAGTTAGGAAAATATGTAGTAAAATGATAAGCCCAAAATTTTAGTTGCAATTAGAGACAAAAGGGATACAAGTTTAGGCTGATATAAGTACAACATTCAGCAAATATATTAAACCATTTGGAACCAAAGTTAAACTGGAAGTAAATTGTTTAAAATAACTTTATTTTAGTTATATTAAGGAGCTAAATGAACACTTTTACAAAAAAAAATAAAAAAAAAATTCTTCATATCGGAAAAAATTGACGGACCTCAAATGAGTTTATATGTTGAAATTTTTTTAAACACTACTTTTCTACACATAGAAAAAATATAGTTGTACATGTTTACCGTGCCATTTCTGTAGTGTGCGTGTGTAAAAGATGTTTATGTGGCGGTATGTTTTTGAAACAGACAGCTGATGTCATTATCAACATAACAAACCGCCACTGTTCAAAGTGGCCGGATTGTCGACTGCGTTGGTATGCTCGCTTATGCCGTGGTCCTTATCAACAATTCCGCGCCATTTACACACAATACTGAAAAATCATACCAGGTTTGCTAATAAATAAAAAGGAATAAATGAAGGTGCTGCAGCTCAATTGGTTAGCGCATTTGACCATTAAGCATGAGTTGGTATTTGTAGCCGGGTTTCAATTCCCAGCCGCTGCCACTCAAACAATATCAGTTTCTGATAATTATTAGTTTTCTTTCTATCCATCATAACTAATATTTATCAGCGCGCCCTCCTTCGATGGTATAGCATTCAAACGCCACCGAAGTAAAATAATTAAATAAAGGCTATAAAATCAAGCTTTAAATAATGTACCTACTTTACCACCAGAGGCGCTGCAATGCTGCACTAAAACAAACAATATCCTTTCTAAAGACAGTAACGCAATTATATATAGGCATATTAATTGCCTGAGTGTTACTTCTCTTTATTAAAAAAAAATCTATTTAACAATGTCAACATTTTTACACGTTTTTCAACAATATTATGGTCACTGTAATCATTTATACGATTGAGGTAAGCATAATATGATTAAGTTACGATTCAGATGATTACCACAATTATATAAACGATTGTAGTAACTATGTATATATTAGTTAGAATCAGGTTTATGATGAATCCATTTATCATACTTTGTTGTTCTTTGATTATCATAGAGAACAACATAATATTGTATAATCTTTCATCATAAAACTGTTCACCTGAACATTACATAATTGCTATAATCATATATATGATTGCTATAATAATATGAATGGTAACTTAACCATGGTGGCAGAAATCATATAAATAATTACAGTGACCATAATATTTACAAAAAATGTTTAAAAATGTTGTTATAGTTGTGGTAAACATGCACAACCATATTTTTTCTCTTCGTATATGACAGCGTTTTCATGCATTTTTTACATTGCCAACGAGCTGGCATTTGACATACGGCACACTTCAACTGATTTGGCAGCTTTTCAGGAAAGTATTCGTTGTTATGCGAATGCATCGCTGCAATTACTGAGAATGGTTTGCGCCATTTTTAATTAAGATTCTCAGTCTCAAATAAAATCTGCTGATACTGCGGCGAAATAGATGTAGACGCCATGCATTGGAAACAGTCAAATCGATCAAATAGGTAAATAGAACCCACCACTATTTTTGCCTCGTATCGCTACTCTATATGTTACAATTGATTGGTCAGCTTGATCGATTCCTCCCATCACTTTATTATAGTTTTGAAATAGGAAAGGTATATTATTAACGTCCACTTTTCTTCCTTCCGTGGGGCTCCATATTTTCATTCTGCCCAGAGGATTAACAAAGTCGTGATTTGATACACACGCTATTATCAATAGTCAAATTCAGCTCGGGTTTTCCTTTTCTTTGACAGACATCAATGAATCTTTTTTTGGTCTTGTGTCGTGCTTCGCTGGATGGTTCCGAAAATATTTCATTACTGACTCATCAATGGATAGAAAATTGGAGAAAGTTGTTGATAAGTAAATCAGTAAAAGGCCGTAATTTAAACATTTTATCAAATGAACTTTCAACAGTTTCACGGTTACAGAAATGTAATTTTTTTTTAATTTCCATAAATTTGTTTCTAATCAAGGTATTTGGAATAACATTGACATTACAGTCTTCATCTAGACTACAATACAAACGTTCTCGATCGTTCAAATAGTAATAACATCAAATAGTTATTTTTTGTAAAAGCAAAACTTGAAAAAAATAAGTAGTAAACAGCCCATTGGACCCATTTGGGGACACCGTTCTAAAAGGATTCTATAAAACTTTGCAATGTTTTAACAATTTTACCGTAGTTTTGTTGGAAAATGTGCATTTGATATAAAAATGCTTTAGCTGTCAAAAAAAGATAAGATCAATATTAAAAAGTAAGAGATTATATTCGGTTGTGCCGAATCTTATATACCCACCACCAAACAACGTATTATAGAGATTTATAAGAGATTTATGCGCATGGAGACTACGGTCAATTTTGGTGATTTTCGGAAGTAGTTTTTGTATGGGGCTATGTCAAAATTATGGACCGATGCAACCAAATATTGTTTTGAGATTTCACTTTTTAAAATATGGCTTTTCCATAGAAATTTATGTACCAGAAAAGCCATATTTCAGGAAGACATTTGTATGGAGGCTAAAAGAAATCGTAGACCGATTCCTACCATTTTCAACAGGAGTTGACCTGTTATAATAAAAATAAAATGTGCAAAATTTCATGATATTATCTGCATTATATTTGAAGAAAACACCAACAAATTTATTTACAATTTAGAGGTAGTCTGAAACGTTGACCTATAACTCAGATCCAACAGGATCGATTTTGCCTATTTGCAATACCAAATATTTTGATGGATCAGAGATTATTTAATGGACATGGCTAAATCGTCTTATAATCTTATAAGGACCCAGAATATATAGACTTTTTGGCTCTATGGCGGTTACTTTGATGTATTACAAATAGAATGACAAACCCAATTAACCCCTTATCTTTTTGGTGGTGGGTATAAAAATAACAAATTTATCTTTATCTGTAATTTATTTTTTCAAGCGAATAAATTTAGCCAATCAAGCAATACAAAAATTGATATTTTATTTTGGCTGTACGCAATTAAATTCTATGCCTTTTTAAACAACCGTCCTCATTTACTCACGGTGGTCATAAATTGTTTAAAATATGAATATCTACCCTTTAAATGTAGATTATTATAAAAAATTTCGTCTACACATTGATGGAATTTCTTTAGAAAATTTCGTTCACACGTTGACGGATTTTTTACAGAAAATTGACTACAGAATATCTTGTTTACACATTGACGGATTTTCTATATAAAATTTCGTCCGAACATTGAAGGATTTTCTATAGAAAATTTCGTCTAAATATTGACGGCTTTTCTATAGAATATCTTGTCTACACATTGAAGGATTTTCTATAGAATATCTTGTTTACGCATTGACGGATTTTCTATATAAAATTTCGTCCGAACATTGAAGGATTGTCTATAGAAAAGTTCGTCTAAATATTGACGGCTTTTCTATAGAATATCTTGTTTACACATTGACAGATTTTCTATAGAAAATTTCGTCCACATCTTAACGGATTTTCTACAGAAAATGGATGGATTTTCTATAGAATATCTTGTTTACACATTGACGGATCTTCTATATAAAATTTCGTCCGAACATTGAAGGATTTTCTATAGAAAATTTCGTCTAAACATTGACGGATTTTCTATAGAAAATTTCATCTAAACATTGACGGCTTTTCTATAGAATATCATGTTTACACATTGACAGATTTTCTATAGAAAATTTCGTCCGCATCTTAACGGATTTTCTACAGAAAATTACGGATTTTCTATAGAATATCTTATTTACACATTTTCTATAGTAAATCTTGTATACACAATGACGGATTATCTTTAGAAAATTTCATTCACACATTGACGGATACAATCTTGTCCACACAATGACTAATTTTCTACAGAAAATCTTGTCCACATATTGATGGCTTTGCTAGTAATTTTCGTTAAAAAAAATTTCGCTTATAATTTAAGGAAACTTTTATTCACAATTTCACTAATTTTCTAGAGAAAACTGATTGAGAATTTCGTTTTCGAAATGATGTGTTTTCTATAGACAATCATACAATTTTAAGCAAATAACTTATGGCCTTGCCATATAAATTTTAAACTATACTACACCTAAATTACTGTTTGCATTTCAGTTAATTGCACACACATGACTTCAACACACATGCTCATCACTCATTTACTTCACACATATACAAATACATAAATCACAGTAAAAATCATCACAGTCATGCCAGCCATAGATCTTTTAGCCAGAAAAATATGAGCACTAGATTTACAATTTCAGATAAACAAGAGAGATAAATGAGATTTTTGTGGAAGGAAAAAAAACAGAAAATCTGTTTGAAAAGGTAAATGACACCTTCAAATGAATAAGAAACACAAAAAACATAAGAATAATAAGTTGTGAAAGAAATTGATAAGGAAATGAAACCAGCCACAACTACATATAGAAATACTCAAACACTAAAACTATATTCACGCTTTCAAAGAAATAAACAACAAGAAAGTAAAGTCTTAGAACAGTCATGTAGCTTTTTTGTCGTTTCCTTTCAAACGAATGTATGTATATGTCTTATCAAAAATTCTTAATCTGTATAAAATATTAGTAAAAGTTAAAGACATAGTCCCCTCTTGAAATCAAGAATTAGGGGACAAGTGTAATATACTTTGTAAAATAATACATATTTTTGTATAATGTAACAAAAATGTCACGAAAAAAAAACGAATTTTACCCGCAACCACAAGACGTCATGATACATTATCAATGATGTAGTATGTCTGTTATACCATATTTCCTTTTGGTTTAATATTTTTTTTTTCAAATTATTTGTAAATGTTTTATTTCTTATACATATATTTTTGTTACCTATATTTCCTTATAGTTTAGTGTTAACTTGACTTTGAATGGCTACAATTTATTCTTACAATTTTCTTCGAATATTTTTTGTTTCGTTTTTTTTTTTTGCACTGAATCATCATCAACAGAATCATCACGTAATTTTTCAATCAATACACGTGACACGAATGGTATGCTAGAAAATCATTTATTCCTGGGACACGATAAGCTTGAGTGCATAGCGACAGATTTTCGTATCAATGATACGAACGGAAGAAATTTATTTTCTGTAAATCGTAATGAAGTTACAATCGGTGCACACGCTCTACGGATTGATGGTGAAGGTGGTGCCATATTTCGAGAGTCAATACAGACACCGCATGTACGTGCCGAACCAGGACGTGAACTAAGGTGAGTTTTAATAGTATTAGTATTATGTATGTATATATGTTGTTCTATTTAGCATTGTAGTTTATAACATTGCATTAATATTATTAATAATATGTTTGTTTTCATAAATAAATTATGGTAAAATAAGACCAAAATGTACACAAGTTAAGTTTTGCTTTACTATTATTTTTACACAAGACAGGAATACTTGTATTTTTACTAGGCTTTTGTTAATATTATTACAAAATTTTTAAAATGCTATTTCTTCCATGAAGAACTGGGTGCCTGGTCATCTAATGACTAAAGGAATTGTGGCTAACTGTGTGATTTATCTGCGCGACAGAATTTTACTATAGACTAGTCTCCAATTCATACATTTTCAAGATAATTGCTACTGGGAAAATGTAAAGAATAGAGATGTTTCTCTGATGGTCCAAATATATGCATAAGGATACTTTTACTTACAGAGACGTTTGTGTCTTTTTAGATTTTTACCATTAAGTGGTTTTCTCGGTTGATATTCAAATCTATACTGTTCAGGTGCATTCACCCATTCGTTCTTAACAAAAAAATTTGTTCCAGCAATTTTTTTTTTATATAAGGTTTGACGTCTCTGTTTTTGAGAGAGAGAAAATTTTTTTACAAACATGAATTGGTTTAATTTTATATTTTTTCTGGACAAAAATGAATTGAGTTGCCAATAGGTTGCATTTTTTCATACAAATAACAATGCCTTATGTATTTCCATGGCCATCAGCAAAAGCAACTTTCTCTTTTCATTCATTTTGAATTTATATCTGTGATTTTGAATACACAATACTTTAAAATAATTTAATATTTGTATATTGACACTTGAAATCCAAAGCAAAATAAATCAATGGCCGCACTTGTAAAACTAATAGATTTTGTTTACATATGGCAGCTTTGATTTTTCTGAAAAATCGTTCGAAATGGGTGGATCGTGCTGCAAAAAACTCTCAGTAAAATTTTTTTTTCTCGGGAGAAAAATTTTTGATAAGAACAAATGGGTGAATCCACCTTTAGCCAACCAGTTCTAAAATCTAGCATAAGCCATCTATACAACAGCCATCGGCACTCCCATACTATTTTATAGTGCTCTCATTCTCATTTAAAATTGATTTTGTTATTGTTTACTTTTAGATTATTTAACTAATTGTTCGACCTTTATATCTTTATTAAATATTATTTTCTTTGAGCTTAAGGTCAAAATTTATTTTTATTTATTAAATCGACATAAGAAGAGGAACATGAACTACAACATATTTAAGAAGAATGGAAGATTAAGTAGGAATATCAATATTCAAGATAAAATAATTAAATTTAAATCAACACTAACATTTTTAATTCGCCTCCAAAATAAAGGTATAATTCCAAAATTGATTTAAAACTCCACAAAATTACCCCCTATATCTTTTATGTTAATGGTCTACCATCAATTCAACAATCAATTTCGAGATATATTCATGAATTACATAAAACTATTATAAATTATTGAAAGAACCAGAGAAATAATTATTATTTTTAAGAATTAATATAAGAAAAGGCTTTTCAAGTGAGGAAATGCACACATTTTTAGAATATCAACATTTATAAGCAATTATATTTGCAGAGCGAATTAAACAGGTACACAAGTTGAAATTTGATTGTGTTATTAATTTACAAAAAAAAATTTTAATATTAAATTCAATAAAACAAATGGTTCGTAAATAAAACTGACATAAATATTCCAACAGATGCACAATTGATGCTTTCTCTTGGACAAAAACATGCATATTATCAATTTAAGAAATTTTATTTCCCTAAAGATGCTACACATTGTTGTAGGGAAATATTGGAATTAATAATAAATAAATAAAAAGAAATTTTGACCTTAAGCTCAAGGAAAATAATTTTTAATTGCTTACTTTTGTTTTTACAAATGTTGTATAGCAACATTTCGTGCACTTATTAATGCACGCCTGAATATTGAATCTATCATATCTTCTGTAAAAATTGTTAGAAAAAGTAAGAGAATCTATTTACTTTATCACTGGCCTTAACGAAAGAGTGATTCTAGAATCTAGATGCTAGGTTACACTAAATCAGTGATGTTCAAAATTTACACACATTTGTTATGCTCTTTTAAAAACATTCATTCAGTCGTCGTTGAGCAAGCGATGAGAACACATGCGACGGACTATCGTCATTTTTTTCAGAAATTTGTTAAGCATTGTTGTTGCTTCTTGTTGGGAGAAGCATAGCAAACACGCGCGATTCAATTACAATTGACCATAAAAACTGTTTTAGATGGACTTATTGTTGTTGTTTTCTGAAAACAACTGTTCTAAAATTGTTTTTTGATATTGATAATTGTTATTTATGGTCCCTGATATTTTTTCTTAAGGTGTTTATATCTGGCTAAAACTTTTTCTTTTTTTCTTATTTTAAGCGTTTGACAATATGTTTGCTGGGCAAAAACTCTCACCAATACATCTTCATTTTTATTTTTGAACACCACTGCACTAAATTCACGTTTTATAAGGCTCTGTCTAAAATAGACAAAGGCATAATTGTACTGTATTTTTGGATTGCACGTCAACCTAGTGAGTTTTCAAACATTTTTATGTTAATTTCTTGAAATATATTGTAATTGATATCACATTATTAATAGAAATAATATGTGGAAAAGATTATTTTAAAAGACAAGACCTGTTAAAAATTACAAAATGCAAAAAAAAAATATCACAAAACTGTATTTGTTAAAATCGGTTCATAAATCACTTAAATATGCTTAAATCTATTATATTATAAACATCACTATCAACATTTTTTATAAAATCTACATTTATATTTAACTTGTGAAATTTATTTAGACTGATTATTTTGTAGGTTAAAAATTTAACACAAAAAAAATCTCCTTCAGGCTAAATGTCTGATGCTTTATAATAGACTCTTTTACATTAATTGAAACATGCTCATACAGTAGGCTCAGTGCCAACAATACCAGTCAGACAACGTTGAAATTGTTTAAATTTTTTAATAGTTTTGCAAAAATAACAGATTTTTTTTCACATATTACGTATATAAGCCCAGTACAAACACCAATCTACTGACACATACACACTCACTAATACAACAAACACATGCCATTAAACAGGAAATACTCGTACGTAGTGACAGACGGACAGAAAATAGAGTTTATTAAAAAGTGCTCAAAGGGTTTTAAGTGACAAATATGGATTGTATTTGTTTACATATGCATGTCAGTGCACATGCAAAACCAAAACAACTTACATAGATACCATGGTTTTCAACAAGAACTTCGTTTTTCACAGCATATGTGTGAAAATCATTAGAAATGTTTTATTGTATTGGAAAGAGTAAGGTTTGACAGTTATAAATGAAAAATTTTATCGACAGTTGTTCACCATGACCAAGCTAATAGATATAAAAATTTTTATTTACACTCTGTCAAAAAGTTACATAGGTATTTTTCCTTAATCATGTCATGGATTTTGATCCATAGACTCTATCTCTAATTTAACTACACCACTAATAATCCACATGTGTTTAATCACACGATCAGGATGACCGGGAAATTTTATAAATTCCTTGTTTCAGTGGCTGTGTGTTAGGTTTCCACATCCTGTTATAATAGCATGTCAGTGATATCTGTATCATCAATAAAATACCAAAAAAAAGTTAGTTGTTAACATCTCCTGACAGCGTGATCCATTCACCGTAACCGAAATACCACATAGTTCACCACACAGTGTCACGTTTAGCATGCAATTGCTTTTGTATTTTTAGAAAACCAAATGCTGAAATTTTGATTGTTGACATATTCAGGCAACTGAAAATGGTCATTGTTTGAAAAAATTATCTGTAGCTTTTAACGATCCACTGTTTTCATATCGTTCCAAATATTTATTAGTTTCACAAAATTCTAGGTCTTTTGTGAAAAAGCGCCTTCCTTGTCAAGTTGTCACAAACAAGTGCAGGAAAGTCACCCTCTACGTCTTCCCTCATGTAGGTTCGCACAGTATGTGACCAATCCAATTCCACTTGCTGCTGAATATCTCATTGTGCATGGTGTTTGGAATTTGGATTTCTACTATCCTTTCTAGAAATCTGCAGTATGTTCGAGTGGCGGTTGATTTACCATTGAAGTTAAATAATTACATTTTTTTTTTGCATTTGACACAATTGACAAGTTTCGCGATATACGAACTTGAACTCCCTCATATATTTATTAGTTTCACAAAATTCTAGGTCTTTTGTGACAAAGCGCCTTCCTTGTCAAGTTGTCACAAACAAGTGCAGGAAAGTCACCCTCTACGTCTTCCCTCATGTAGGTTTGCACAGTATGTGACCAATCCAATTCCACTTGCTGCTGAATATCTCATTGTGCATGGTGTTTGGAATTTGGATTTCCACTATCCTTTCTAGAAATCTGCAGTATGTTCGAGTGGCGGTTGATTTACCATTGAAGATAAATAATTACATTTTTTTTTTTGCATTTGACACAATTGACAAGTTTCGCGATATACGAACTTGAACTCCCTCATATATTTATTAGTTTCACAAAATTCTAGGTCTTTTGTGACAAAGCGCCTTCCTTGTCAAGTTGTCACAAACAAGTGCAGGAAAGTCACCCTCTACGTCTTCCCTCATGTAGGTTTGCACAGTATGTGACCAATCCAATTCCACTTGCTGCTGAATATCTCATTGTGCATGGTGTTTGGAATTTGGATTTCCACTATCCTTTCTAGAAATCTGCAGTATGTTCGAGTGGCGGTTGATTTACCATTGAAGATAAATAATTACATTTTTTTTTTTGCATTTGACACAATTGACAAGTTTCGCGATATACGAACTTGAACTCCCTCATTCTGTTGTCAATTACTTAATTTTTATCTTTGACGAAGAAAGTTCATACAACTCATTATCAATCCGATTTAAACAAATTCCACAACTGGTGTATAACTAACCTGAGAAAATGTAAATGTATATCCTTTTCGAGATATTCCCCGTCCATCCAAGAATATCTTATTGAAAGCTCAAAATTAAAATCCATTGACTCTATCATAACTTTAACTGCCATATAACTATGAATGCTAATAAAACAATTGGTATTCTCAGTTATATAGAACGATGGGAAAGGAATTTAATGACCAATATGTGGCAAAAATTCTATTCACAACGTTGGTAAGACCGATGCTTAAATATATAAAATCTGAAATCTATTCAAAAACAATTTCTTATATTTTGCCTTCGGAATCTACGATGGAATCCTGAAATAGAATTTCCGCCATACCTAAGTCGATCAGCAAACATAAAGCTCCCAACATTAAGAAGTAGAAGAATAATCGCAAACGTTACCTTTCTATTGAACCTAATTAATGGCAATTTTGTTTCCGAATATCTTGTTTCTAAGGTTTTCTTCAATATTCCAAACTGACATAAATAAAATTATTAAACAAAAAATAGCAGAAGCTATCAACGTCCTCAAGGGCAGTATCTTTTATCCTAAGAAATTCACTGTCGGCATTCACAAGCATGGGTTTAGTTTTTCCTAAATTAATCTTGTAGTAATCGAAGTTTATAGGACATATATCGGAATGTTTGTGAAAGGAGGCAGATGCCAGTGGCGTAGTCGAACTCCTTTAACCGAATGTAGAGGCTCTATTGTAAGCCACTCTAATTTTCCGTGGCATTTTGCAATACTACTTGAAAAACGATGTTAAATAATAACGATGACATACGTAACTAACGCCAAGTTTTTCTTATAGAACAGTCATTGACGAAATTGAAATTTCTTAGTACTTTGAGCTTACTTGGGTGTTTTACTGAAATGATTATTTGTTTCTTGCTTTGTTGTGATCTCAGAGATCACACTGAAAGCAGTTGCTGGTTAGCGCAAGTGCAAGCAAGGTCTCCCTATGATTTAACCAACACAAATATAAACATCATAGAATGTGTTCACCCACCTCTGCAGAGACTGTTATAGACTTAACTCTATGGAGTCTTTAACGCTTGTCTCTAAACGATTCCATGAACGCGTTCGAATGACTGTTGACTTAGATTATTTACTAACCATTTCTTCATAATATTATACTAAAAGATATCCTAGAAATGTGTGGAGTAGTTGACATTGCTTCAAATGGCTGTTGAGAGGAAAAGAGCATCGAGAGTCTCTGCCAACCTTTGCGGTGTTATGAGTGCTTGTCTTTAAACTCCAGAAACCAATATCGGCCACTCAGATTATTTACGAGCTATTTGTTCATAGCGTTATGTATTGTGGACTAGAATACATCTTGGTAATATGTGGCGTGGCTCAGGGTGTTGTACATGTACATTTCGAATCCGCCCATTATGTGTACTTACATTTTGCACGCAATATTTGAAAGAAAAATGTTAAAATTTGTGAAAGAGTGCAAGCTTTGTTGAGCTTCTGAAGAGTAAAAGCTTTATGAATAAATATTAGGTATGAGTGAAAAGCTTAAGACTGGAAGATTGCTAATTTAGTGAAAAGAATTAATTTTATAAAATTTTCAAATGTCATTTCCCTTAAATACTAAAACAAATTATAAACTGCCGATTTTCCTTGAAGAAAAATATAAAACTGATGAAAGATATCATAACAAAGTTTAAAACTAATAAAGATCAGTCTCTGCACATGACTCTGTAATACAGGCTTTTGATAAACGATATTGATGATGGTGCCTTTGCCCTCAAATGCCTTCCAGATGACATCATAAGCAAGTTTTCACACGTCATTTTCATAGACAATTTTTAATGCAACTTTCAAGTGAAATTAAATTAATTGTACGAATTAACAAAGCTTCTACTACTGATATGTTTACAAGAAAATGTTAAAACTTTTATTCAAAAAAGTCTGTGTTGAAAAATAAAGTTCTTGTTAAAAAACGCTTTAAATATAGACATCCACACACATTGATCCTGCACAACATGGTCCATGAACAAACAGTTTGATAAATGTGGTATGAATACTTGAATGGATGAATGAATGAATGACTGAATGAATGTTTGGATTTTTGCATCAACACTTTAGGCAATAGCATCATCGTCCTGTATAGCAACAACATACATATGTGTATTTAAATGAATGTAATGGAGTGTGTGTTTCTGTATGTGTAAGTACTTATGGCTGTGTATTGTAAAGTAAATCTATCAACATGATGTTATCATCATATCAAGTAATTTACTTATGCATTCTTTCAATGATTTTTTGTTGATTTTATATTTATGTATTTTGTGAAAGTACCAGTAGGATTAAGGATGCATTGCATCTGTATTGAAACAGTGGGAATATACATAATTCACACAGTAAAAAAAACACTAAAGTTTTTTTATGTTAAAACAACAAATGAGTGCTTTTATGTATACAGAATATATAACATGTTTTATTGACGCTTGAAGTTTAAAAGGTGTCTGCAAGTAACAATTTTCTAAAATTCCTTACATAATTCTCTGTCCCACTGTCCAACTTCCTGTTAATAGATTTTTACCAATTTTTTTTTATTTATTTATTTACGATATCACTTCCCAAAAAATTTCTATAGGCAGTGTTTATAGCTGTAGTGTTAAATTGATAATTTATTTAAGAACTTTTCTTTAGTTTCTAGTTGTTTGTTATTTTCTTTTGCCTCACAAATAGAAATTTGCTAAATATTTATTGGACATTTATTTATTTATTTGTTTGTTAATTTTTTTTTTTCGTTTTCCTCTGCCTTTAAAGATTGGAATCACCCACACGTCAATTGGAAATGACAGCTGCAAAGGATATAAATTTTCAATCACGTGCAGGAGGCATTGAAATCTCAGCACTAGAGGATGTTAAACTGACAGCTCTGGATGGAAGTGTAAGTATGCATATTGTTTTTACAGCCTTTTAAATGAATTTGTAAAATAAATATTTATGAGAAATTTAAGAGGTATTACAAATTTTGTTTGCAGTAAAGAAATTTCATTTAGAGATTTCTGAAGGGGAGGGTAATTACTATTAGAAAAGTTGAGGTGGAGAACAATTTATTATAAATATAGAATATTGTTGAAAGTTTACCCATGTTTTAGAAACAAATAATTAAAGTTTATAATATTTATTACATTTAAAATATACGTATAATAACATATTTTTTAACATTGAGATATGTAAGTAAAAAATATTTATACTAGGAGTATGTAAATGGTTTTTCTTGTTTGTTTTTATTTTTAGTAATTTTCAGCAATATTTGTGCAATGATTTATTTGAAATATACATACATAGTGAGAATCAAAACTGTCTGAATGTTTTGCATTAAGGATGATGATTTTGGATGCGCTCATGCCGCCTATGTAAATAGTATTATTTTCCATCACACTGATATCGCTTGCATTTCGTTTCGTCGCTCCAAATAACCTATTGCCAGTCATCTGCTGACCAATTTTTGTGGGTTTCTATCGGAAAGTGCTGGCTTTTTCTTTTTAACACTGGCTACTAAACCAATTATATTTAATGCGCGTCTAACCGTCCAGGAACTGACATCTTTATCAATACTTTTTGCAGCATTTTTCGAGGTCCTGATGTCCTTATGATGTAGCAAACGTTCAATCTGTCGGGTATCACCATCATAAAGCAGTCTTGGTCAACCCCTTGGTTATTATTGCAAGCTATATTACGCCGTTTTTTTTATATCATTTACCGCGGATTTACCTAAATTTAATTGTTCACCATTTTTACGGCATGAATAATTATTTTGCAATAAATTTATCACATTGTTTTCAATATCAGTTGGCGTTCTTCTCATATTTGAAGAACTTTTAATTTTTGATTTCAAAATAAAGTTAATCACTTCACAGATCAAACAGTAATGTACAATTAGAGTAATAAAAGCGAAAAAACATAAAAAACCAACGGGTGAAATACCTTTACATTTTAACAGAGCAATCAATGTAACTCGAAATTCATAACAAATAAATAGCACATGCAAGCATTTTTTAAAAGATCTCGCAAAGGATTTTTAGAAAATATAAAAATCTTAATTAAGGTACCCTAGTTTAAGTCTCCACAGCTCCGCCCTTGTTAGGTTTTTTGGGTTCATCTACAAAACGCAAGCTCATATGCTACTTGGCTAGAGTTTTATCTCAATCGATTCTGCCCCACAGTGCACTGTAGCCTAATCTAACAAAGATGGGCATTGGTTTATTAAGCCATCACAATTTAGCTTAGGAAGTGGGTATCCATATAAAATATTATTAATTCGTCGTGCCACAAGACTGTGGTAATTTTTCCAAGATTTGTTTTTGCAATTAATTATTGTACTCTTGAGTCTACAAAGCTATTTACAAGCCCTCTCTATATCAGAGGACAACCAACTCTAAAAAATAGTAGGTTTAGAAGACAGTGAGGTTGCCATCTTCTTATCTGCGCGATCCCTTGTGACAGAATATGTAATCTTGCATTTACCAAACCATAATTATCACATCCATTTCTATTCCATACTATTCAAGACTATACATAAATGGTCAGAATATATATTCTGTTTTTACGCGGTCTTTTTTTACAGAGTTTTGATTTAACACGTTTTGAAAATTAAAAAAAAAATTTACATTTTTTACACGATTTTATTCTATTTAGCACGATTAAAATTCTTTTGGGCTTAAATTTTGTTGTTAAATTTAATTTTTGCGAAATATCTTCATATCACAAATTTAGGCGGATTCCATTTTTGTGGATACAAGCAAATTTGCTGGTCAGAGAAATTGTAGGGGAATTCGCTTTTAGTGCATACAATCAAATTAACTTGTCATACATACATTCTTTTACATTACTTTTACGCTTAGAGTGCGTATCTTTTTTTTTTTTAAATAACTATGCTTGTATACAAACACATTGTATATTGGATTTAATATTATAAACCTAAATAGTTGTTTTTAAAATATCCTTGTTGTTCGCTAATTTCAATAGGCTTTAGAGATAAGTAACCAATCACCAAGTTTACATAAGATCAATGTCTTTTTTACACGAAGTTTTCTCAAACCAATTACCTTGTAAAACCAGAATTAGGTGTATATGTATTTAGTCTAAGTTCTGGCTAGTCTGGCGTTGTGACTAATGATTTCTGTTTGAAATTGTCACCTTGCAAAAGTTTTTGAACCAGTTTTTTAATCATTTTTCACCCCTCAGAACTTATTCTATGGAAGCGATACTAACAACCCTTTTTAAGTTGTTGTTGTATATACTAGGAGAATATGGTGAGTTATGTGCAGGATCAAGCAGCTCGTATGTGACAGCTTTGAACGACATTATAGAGACGCCACCAAATCCTGAACACCGCATGAATGTCGTACTTGGAGGTCACCCACCGCCGATAGCAGACATCTACCGCGTAAAACAAGAGTCGTTCTGACATAACTCAGATCTCAATGGAACAACATGCTTAATGCCTTCTGGACCCGCAAAGACCGCGCCGTTCTCAATAAGATCCTTATGACACTCTCCACAAATTCAACTGTCCAGTCAGCCTTACTTCACTTTGTCCTGGCAGAACCCCCGGTTGAAATTTTGTAAAATATTTTAGCTACCACAACAACAACAACCTATTTTAAGAATATGGTTTAAGAACTAGTTCTTCCATCAACACATTTTATTCGAAATTTTCATACTGAAATTTAGTTTCGAGAAGCAGTTAAGAAAGTTCTTGTTTTTTCATTATATTACAAAAAAAGGCTTTTAAAATAAATACTGGCTAAAGATTGTTGAATTT
This sequence comes from Bellardia bayeri, assembly GCA_950370525.1. NCBI lineage: Eukaryota > Metazoa > Arthropoda > Insecta > Diptera > Calliphoridae > Bellardia > Bellardia bayeri. The sequence goes on from OX493266.1 coordinate 82,594,235, forward strand.
AGTTAACGTTTGCTGAATTCATTCTTACCGGAATTATAATTTTTAGAATTTCTTAAAAATTAAAATTTTGTTCCTCAGAACTGGTTCTAGAAGTAGTTGCTAAATTACTAGTTCAATGGATGTTATCAAAGAATCTGAAGTGGTTATGGTTGTAGTCATTCAACAACTAGTACTGAGAAAATACTTTCGCTTTCAATAGTTATTTTTAAAGAAAAATTTTGAACAAATGTTATTTTGAAAAACGACTTTAGCATAAAATCTAATAAATTTTCGTTTCCTTAAATTATTAAAAAAAAAATTTTAAAAAAATGTTTATATTGAAATAAGGCTTTTTTTACTGTAATCTTCAGACTTAAATCGAAAATTTTTCTTATTCTTTAATTTATTATTATATCATTTTCTTCCACTCTACAGCTACGCTTTGAATCCACCAAGATTTTCATGCCCAACCTACGTACCGTGCAATTACCACTGCCAGGAACACCACAGAGTCGTGAGCATTTGCATCGTGTTTTTCAATTGTGTGCCTGTGCGAATGGTAAACTATTTCTGGCGGCACCGCATTCAATATGTGCTGGTGATGATACAACTGTCTGCAGATGATTAACACAAGACAACTAACAGGACAATAAATTGACAACAACAACAAAATTTAAGTAAACAAAACACAACAACAACATTACAAGAAATATATAAGAACTGACAATGCGCCTGATGCAGGGGTTTAGATAAATACACTTAGAGACAAAGAAAATAAATTATAAAACATATTTAAAGTTAGATTTTTAAATATATATACATATATATATATATATATAGACATAAATAATAAAAGAAAAATTCAGAAGCCGCCGAAAGTTATTTGAGTCGAATTTTGTATGTTGATTATAATAACCTAAAATAAAAATTTATAATTTATTTTTAGTATTTAGTAGAGTATATTATAATTATTGTTTGTTATTAACTAAAAATAAACAAAATACATAAAGTGTATGTAAATATTATTAAATATAAATTAGTTGTTGAGTTAGAACTAAAAATATATGAAAATTATTGAAAATTTTGAAAGAGAAATTTAATTACAAATATGGCAATTATTTTCAAACAAATTAATAAATTGTAAACAAATTGAAAAACTATTTATAAATGAGTATGTGTCTATTAAAATTTATACCATGAACGAAAGAATACATGTATACTAATGTAAATTTATATATATATATATACATACATATATAATATTTGTTAAAACAAATACATAAAACATATTTATATACACATACATACATACATAAATATACATAATAACATTTACATAACCATAATCAAAGTCAACAGAAATACGAGGGTGTTAGGAGGAACTTTTACAGGTTAGTAAAATAATCACAAAAAATCCGGTCTCATTAATGCTAAAATATTTAAGTAACGAAAAAAGTGATTGAATATTTTTTAACTACAAATTGTTACTTATTTTTTAATATTTAGGAAAAGCTAAAATTACTAAATAAAGTTAATCTCGCCTTATAAAAACTAGCATTTTTCTGCTGATGTATTTGATTCTCCTGTTTCACAGCATTTCTATACACCTGCACTACATTATTATAGCAAACCTTTAACATTTCTGTATTGTCAAGAACTACAATACCACTTTGCTTTAACTTTTCTTTATCAATAGCTTAATATTATTGAATTGACTGAAGCTGGGGTCAACCTAATTTTTTCAATCACAATCCATTGCAGATTTTCGATAATAATAGGGAAAACCACTATTAAGAACTTGATTGATAAAATTTCAGCATTTGGGCTGCAAGAGCAAAACATTTACCCCCTTGTTCAAAAACGATTATTAAATTTAACAAACGTTTATTAAGCAAATTTGTATATGCAAATCTGTCTTAATAAACGTTGGTCTTGAATAGATTTTTAATTTTTTAAAGGTTTTATATATTTCTGAAAAATAGACACAATTTCCTATCTATTGCTATATACTCGTAGTATGAATTTCTTATCTTTTCCAAGTGTCGAATTTATTATGGAATATTTAACAACTCATTTTATTGCAATTGGATTTTTTGAAATTGCGGATTTATTTCCCTTTTTTCTCAATTTCCCCACTGTGCGCTGGTATCATCTCATTAGTATTCAGTGTTATTTGGCAATTCATTATGAGATCACTCCATACTAGCTTCTCTAAATAATTCAACTGTATTACGAAAGTCTACCAGCTTTAAGAAATGTTTGAAGTAAACCATGGCTTTAGAAATTAATTTCAGCTAATTTCGCAATTCCCATCTATCAACTGGCTGCTTAGAACTTGTGATAGGGGTCGCCAATACTGAAAACATTGGGGTTTTGAATAATATTTGTATGAAATTAGTTTTTAAAACTAATAATAATGATTCCGACATCCAGCTATATTTAAAAAAGGTATAAATCATATATAAGCGATTACATTCTAGATATTTGATTAAGTACTAGAAACTGGTTATAAGTCATTACCAGTATACTCTGTTAGGGATAGTACTTTAGTATAACTTATTCGTAAGCGATTGAGGCCAGGTTACTTGTTCTGTTTTATTGAAAAAAAATACTATTGATTGGGACCGTTGGATGAAGAAGTGGTTGTTTAGACTTGAGTCTTTTTGGCTAAACTTGGAAATAACTTTATTTAACCAGAAAAAACATGACTCAAATTGTTACCGATATTTGCAAATTTATTAAAATTTTTATAAATTTTTTTTTACAGAGATTTAACCGAAATGGAAAATGTAATAAATTTCTTATTATCAATGTAAATTAAATTTATTATTCTTAAAAATAATTTAAAAAAAAATAAACAAATGCATAAAGGGAATCCCGCAATACTCCGAATGAAAATGAGTAAAAAATTCCAAAAATAGATTTTTTTACAATTTTGCTCATAAGACCTGATGCAAAAATACCAGGAATTTTTTTATAATATGTGATGTCTACAGCGTACGAAAATATAATCAATGAGTAGGTTTTTTAATTCTTATATTCTTCAAAGTTTTTACAGGACACCCCCACACGATGCATCTCAGTCGATTTTCATTAATATTTTTAACTGAAACACATTTTTATTGCATGAAACGATTTCAATTAGTTTGAAATATTAACATCTATTATTTTTTTAGCCAATTTATGTATGTGCCCTTCATTATTTGTAAACAATTGATACTTTTGTAATTAAAGACACTTATTTACTTCCACGGTTCATATTGTTAAAATTGAAATGTGACTGCAGAATTTCACAATAATTCAAGGAATGGTAAATCAAATAGAAGAGAAATGTGAGAAGCAAATATAAAAAACAACCAACACAATTAATGCATTCCCAGACTATTTCAAATTGGTTTAAAAGAAGCAAAAATATTGAAATCGAAAGCCAGCCGCACAATCGATGCATCACAGTCCGAAAGGTATGAGATGCACATATCTAGCAGGTCTAGCAGAATACTTTAATAATAAATTAACAATACAAGAGGGTATTTTTTAAACTGTTTTGCATTTTATAATAAGAGCTTTGCAATTACAGAACATATGCTATAAAGTTGAAAATTTTATATGTCAAATTCTCAAATTTCTAGGGGCAACATATTTGGAAAATTGGACATGTCTTTTTTATTAGAATGATCTCTGTAAAAATATTTTTCTGAAAAATATAAATATGTTAAACGCACTCAATAATTTTTTAAGCTTCAGGTCAAAATATTTATTCTGGATATTTCTCTACTTTTTTGTGAAAAATAAAAAGTAAATTAAAAAATTTTTCCTGAAGATGCTACACAAACAAGTAGCGAAATATCGAAAATAAATATTTTATTTAAGAAAGGCCTTGAGATTAAACAGTTATTGGAATAAATTGCAATTAATGAAAGAGGTCCAATAAACTATAAAAACAATTATGTTGCACATACTGCAACGAACTTAATTTGCAATAATAAAAATGTTAAAACACAATATACAAAAATCAATTAGTTTATAACATTTAACTTGCAAATCATTTTTGTTTTTGGACCTAGAAAAGATATTGCTTTAATAAATATTTTGCAACTGACAAAAAATTTTATTTTTTAACTAAAAAATTAAATTTAAAGACAGTCCGTCAAAAATTCTACACGACATTTTAAAAAGCCCTACCAGAGTTTAGCAAAATTTTTAAATTTTAATTTTCAAATGCTTAGAACTGGAAAGCTTGCAAGATATACATAAAACACGACCGAATGTGTTTAATGGATCTAGCCAAAGAAAAATATTAACTTAGAAATCGTGAAAATAACAAAAAAAATGCAGGCTTTTAAACAAATTACATGTCATAGGTGTCGTAATTTGAGCCACTGCAGCTTCGCTTTTGAAAGGTTTGTAGAGTTCATATTCAAAACTTAAACTCGAATACTTCTTGGCTACGTCCAGGTAAAACTTTATCTCGATCACAGCAGACATTTAGAAATGAAAGATTTATGACCATAAAATTTAATTCTGCGCCACTGGGTTTTCAAAACTAAAACTACGTCAAACATATCAGAAAATCGCTGTTATTGTGTTGAAATGAATTGAAAAAATATGCGTCCTGTATTCAAAAGGTTTACAAACTTTACATTGATAGCAATTCCATTAATAATATTAAAAACTAAGTCTTTACCACAATATCCTAAGGTTTATGTACAAAAAAAAAAACTTTTCGGAACTCTGTTTGAGATAACATATCACGGATGAAATCAATGCTAAAACTTAATTTCTATGACTGAAAACAACAGTATTGATGATCTTGATGGTTAAATTTGTTATTAATGCGATTTAAACAAAAAAACGCCATGACTGATAGCAATTAAATTTGGGTAGGGATGATGTTGATCAGTTACAGTATCTACTGTTTCTGCTTCGATTTAGAGTTTCACATTGGTTTATTTCAATGAATATATACTCTAGAATCTAGCTGGAACTATTTTAAGAGGTTTTTGTAACCTAATAGTGGTTATTAGTCCAAGTTATAAATTGATTTTCTTACAAAAATTTATAATTTTTTTTAAGGCTAAATTATATTTTAAAATTTGAACTCATCAAAAACTTATTTTTTGTGGATTTAATTTAAACCCTAGACAATCATATTGAATTTGGGCTGATGTTTGTAACGTTCAAAAATATTACCCACTTTAAAGTATACCGAATGACACAGAATAATGTTATTCCTTGTGCGCAGAGTACAGGTCGCAGTTTTGAAGATATTTCGATAAAATTTGGCACATGATATATCTTTGGCCCTAGGACACTTGGAATTGAAACTGGTTGAAATTGGTTTATTATTATTATAGTCCTTATGAAAATGTTCTCCCGAAATATGGGTTTATTGGTCATAAGTGTTTGATTTATGCACATATCCCAACACAGAAATAAATACTACATTAAGCATAGTCTCATCAAAAAATGTCATCAATAAGATCTGCTGCCGAAAATCAGTTTAAATAGGAAAACACTTAAAAAAAAGTTGGTATCGAAATCATATTCAGCATAAGCCTGTTTCATATGTACAAAATCATTTGGCCCAATTTTATAATGAACAGTCCATAATTAGTTATATCTCCCAAGTGGGCCCTATCACTTCCCAAAATGACTTTAACAAACATTAATCTCATAATAATGTTACTACCCAAATAAAATTAAACACAAATAAGTTTCATATATACAGAAATCAATCAATTTTATTTAATGGTCGATCCATAACTAGTCATAGCACCCATATAACATGTCCTTCTAAAATCACTTTAACATCTATAAATCTCTTATAAGTGTATAAATCGAGATAAAATATAACACAAAGAATATTTGTATGCACAGAAGTCATGCCACTAAATTTTTAGATGATCAGTCCATAAATATTCATAGCTCCTATATAGAGCCCATTTCTGAAAATCTGTTTTTGAACATGTACTGGATGTAGGGTATTATATTATTTACTTAATTATGATATGATCTTAAGATATTAAAAAAAAAATCCATAATTAATGTCTACTCCCTCGTATCCTGAAATCATTAAATAATTTATATCGCACCCTAATTACAAAAGTGGCACAACTCAAAATACTAAAATTTTCAGGAGAGACAAAAAAAGTTCAGCGTGCACAAGCAACACACGTAACATACAAATAGACAAATTTGTATTTTTCCAGTTAAAGAAGATAGTGATGTGAAAGAAATTTTTGCAGTAGTTAGAGATGTGCACTCTGGATTAATTTATTGAAAAAAGTAAATTTTGGAAAATTTTGAGATATGCCACTTTTGTAATTAGGGTGCGATATGTATAAAACTGAGGCCTATTAGTTGTAAGCTTTAAGAAAGTAGTTATAAAACCCCAAATATCTTCTAAAATTAAGTAAAATAATTGTAACAAAAAATATCTTACAAAAATTATTAACAAACTGAATTTAGCTTTAGTAAGTTTTAATTTACTGCTTAATAACTTTTTTATTTTAGTAAATCTTTGTTGTAATATTTAAGTAATACTTAAGAAATTGTATAGAAAAAATTACTTTTAACTAATAAAACCTATTATTAACAATTTTGTTTTAATTTCTTCTTTATTTTGCCCCGTATTATCAATAAAATAAATAAATAAATATATTAACAAAAAAAAAATATAGTTATACACCAAAATCAAAGAGCTTCTTTTAATTAAACATTAAAACTGTATACTAAACTGAAAAATAAAAAGCAAAATAATTAGTTTATAATAAAATATAAATTCGAATAGAAAAACTAAATAAATGAACTAAAAACTATACGCAAGTTATGCAAATATTAATTATGAGCAATTTAATGTAAAAAAGAATTACAAAAATTACAGTTTTTTATGATAACTTTGTTTTGCTTAAAATTTTAAAACATTGTTTAAACATTTTGTAAAATTTTAATTCTATTTTTTTTTTATTGTTTCATAGCTTAATGCTGTTGCGTATGAGTATTATGCAATTATGAAATATTGCTCATACGCATAACGTTTCTTAGTTTGAATTTAAATTATGTGCTCAGAGTCAAAGGAACAAAATGTTGTGGGTTTTATAAATGCTAGCGAGCGGAGTTATGACTGGTTTATGGCAATGTCATTATTTGGAGTTAGTGCCTTCCAACTGATTTTGTGCTATTGCCCACTTTATTTCAAATTCGTGTATGTCTCCCAATTATCATATTATAAAGACATTTTTTTATAAGTTTTTTTATTTCTCAAGAAATTCAAATAATTTTCTACAATCATTGGTTAAAAACTTCCTTTGTACCGGCTTTATGAAATTTTGAAAATACAAATCGGTGTTTTCAAAATTATAAATTTTGATGGGTATTTAAAAGGATGGGTATTTAAAAGGATTTGTATATCAATCTCCTATTTATTAAACACTGATTAGAATCAATCAAATTTTTAATTTTTTTTCCATATTAAAGACTGTACCTTACGTGTGGTTTCGTTACTATTTACTTTATCCTGCAGTTTAATACGTTTAAATTTGTTCGAGAATGCAAATTTTACACCTAAATGTCTCTACTTTAAATTTAAGTTTATTAAACATATGCAAGAATATTGAATATTTGTAGTTTGTTCATTGAACATAAAATTATTCCGCCTAATCTCTAAGAAATCCTTAAATCCTTAAAAATCTAAATAGAGTAGTTTGAATATCGCAGACCTTTTAACGAGCATACCCACACGGTTGCACACTGTCCTAATTTCTTGTTATTCTAAATCGATGTCTTAACAAATTATTACATCACAAACACTTGTTCCATAGTTTGTTTTAATATACAGTGATTTGTAACATAAAAATATTCCTGAAATAGGCAAGCAATCCAATTTTAAAAACTGTTTAAATTGGAAACTCTTTAGAAATAACCTTTCATCCGGTCTCTTCCGAATTCAAAATCTTTAAAAATGTTTTCTAATTTCTTTTTTTATTGTTCATTGTTATAGTCAACCTTCTGCATGATTTCCATCGTACAATATTTCTTTAGATTATTTTCATAATATCATTGATTAATTTAAATTAAATTAGCACATTATTTAAAAGAAATTATTTCAACAGTTAATAGACCTTAAACCCCATGTAAATAGATTTTTTAAATTTATAGTACTACTCTTAACACAAACACAATTAAATACAAACTCATGTTTTTGCATTATTAATAATTTTAATTAATTTAATGAGAGACATTTATTTAATAATTTAAATAAAGCTAAAATTAAAAAAAATATATATAAAAACAAAACTAAAAAATAAATAATTTTTTGATACATAATAAAACAACAAAAGTAAAATGTTAGAGACAAACAAATATCTAAAACAAAAACTGTATGTAATAAATATTATTTATTATAAAGTATATAAACACAGATACAAGCAAACATATATACAGAATATATATTATAATACATAAAGTATGGAAAAAAATACCAAATAAATAAAGAATATGAAAAAAAAACTTATATATACTAGAAACAACAAAAGCAAGCAAAAAAAACAAATACAATAACAACCAAACAGAAAAAAATATAACAACAAAGTCTTTTAATGCTTTAATTTTATTTGACAGGAAAAAAATGGCAACTGCAACAACAAAACAAACAAAAACGCAAAATGATTTTGCGCATTCTTCCTTTAGTATAAACATACACATGTACATATGTAAAAGAATTTAAGTAACTCCTAAAAGTATGCTTGAAAAAAACTCACGCACATACATTTATCTAATATGAAGAAAATTTACTCGCCTGAGTATGAGTAAAATATAACTAACTAACTCACTTATCACCAGTGTCAGTAGTATTATGGAATTTATTCATTCATTTAGAAGTGGTGGGTGCGTCTAAAATATTTTTGAAGTGCTGGGTGTTGCTGCTGTCTAAAAACTCTGCACTTTTTTTTTGGCTGTAGTAGTGAAACACATGTATATATATTTTGTGTCTGCTACTGACAAGCATGAGTAGAATTGTGTCTGTATAGTTTCAGCTGTTTTTATTATGATTTTGGGAGTGTAACTTGTGTTTTTTTTTTTTTTTTTTGTTCAGTTTTATAATCCACAAGTTGAGTTGTTTTTGAATTTTTCTGTGCATAGCATTGTTGAGTTAAAGCTTTAATAACTTTATAAATATTTTATTACATGGATATTGTCTGTAACGCAGACATTGTGAACTGAAATGTGGCAGGAAAAACGTATGTACAAGGTGCATGTTGTATGATTTATTTGGCATATTTGTTTGATATTTTTAGTAATTGATTTTATATTATGTTATTACATATGGCTTGTTTAGTTTATTTAGGGATTTGTTATAAATAAAGTGCATGTTAAACACACTTAAGGTATGAGTAATATCTTACTCACAAAATATCACTCATACGTGACCTGACCATTGATTTTTGCCCAGCTATGTATCTTTGAAGCAGTGTCCCGCAGAAAGAGAGGATTTGGTAATTGCATATGTATAGGTGACACTACATATGCTGAAATAGCATGTAATGTTTAAATAAACCTCAATTAAAAATTCGTTTGTTCTGCTTCTCAGTGTACTGAAAACAACAACAAAAATGAAAAACATGAATGAAATATTTGTATTTTTACGCTCTTGTTGTGAGTATTGTTTGCGAAATATTCCTATTCTGAACAATACTAGCGAGGAATACTGCTTTGAAGAAACTGATCTGTTTGCAAAACAATTGTTCAATTCACAAGTAATAATCTTAAAAATTAATAATACAAGTGAGAAAAATTGAATAATTTCTGCATTGCATCAAAATTAAAATTTTAGATTTTAACAATTGAGTCAAGAAAGTAAAAATAATGATCGTTTTTCATTAATGATAATTCATTAATGAAAACTAATTTAAAAATTCTTTATTTTATTCTGCTTAAGGAAGTAAATCGATAGAGTTATACATGTATTTAAATGATTAAATAAATGGAAAAAGCTAAAGTTTTTACACGAATTAATAATTTATCCTATTTCGTGCACAGAATTCCAAAAACAGTAATAATACGACACATGATGGAAACCCAAATCAATAGAAGAAAATGACCTTATGACTTTAATATAAACGTCTTTCTACTGAATCTAACTTAATGTTGCTTATGTTGTTTTTAAGTTTAAAACTTAATAAAAATCCTTAAAATTTATATTTTGCCTAATTTGATTTAAAATTATACAAATGTATAGAATTCCTTAAAATTTATCATCAACTTATTTCATATATAATAATTATGAAAATGCACTGCAAAAGTGCACAGATATTTTTTAACGGTCATTTATCTCGGATAGAAAATGGTTTGTGTGGTTCAGAACTGGAGATTTTGACAAAAGTTTGAAGACCAAGAATTGGAAGCATTGCAAAATCAGTGGAAGCTATTGAAGCAGAAAACTTTTTGAAGTTGAAAACTTTTACCAGCAGCAAGATTCATCCAAAAACAGAAAAATTGACAGCCATATTTCAGAATTGGAGCTAAAAAACCTTGAAATATGATTTTGCATGTCTGAAGTGCTGTTTAAACGTTATACAGCGATAAAATTTTTGCACTGCATCATTGCTTGCAATGAAAATAGATTCATAACAATAACCCGAAGCAGTAGATTGATATTCAAAGACCTTCTAACCAACCGAGTCATCACCAAAGCCAAATATCCATGACGCTAAGATAATGGTAGGACTAAAAAGCTCCTATCTATTGATTGAGAAGTTTTACCTCACAACTATTATTTGTTTCAAACGATGCAGAACGCTACACTTTAGAACAGAGTACCCGAAATAGGCTTAATTCGTTATTGGCCTCAAAGGATGAGCAGTCCTTTTGGCGCTAACAATAGGCAACATTTTGAATAAAAATATATATTGCACAAATTTTTTAAATTGCGACGAAAAGTTTTAAAAAAAAATTGCGCATTTTCAAGTTATACATTTAATAATAAATTGTAACAATCACGAGATAACCAACGATAATTCAAGTACAATAACGCAAACATTAAAACATAAACAAAACCATATAAAAAATTAGCTTTTCATATCATGAAATAAAAAAATATGTAAATAAATATTTAATTAAAGGGAAAATGTCATTAGAAATACCTAAGAAAAGTTTAGGTTTTAGTAAAAAGTCAGTATGATATCAGCTAGCATGAAAACATTTTTAAAATTGCAACATAATTAAAATGTCTGTATTTCAACAGGGTTATTTCTGTTTACATTTGTTCAATTCACAAGTGATGTTGTAGTGTCGTATAAGTTATATGTCGCCTAAATATACAATAGTTTTACAAATGTTGTTGCTAATTTCTATATAAATATTTAGTACAACACCCAATTTTTACAAATGTTTTTCGAATGTTGTGTGAAAGTTTAAGTTTTGTGAAAAGTTCAAATATATACATATCACAATCAAACCACTACTCATTTTGGTTAAGAAAATAATCAAATAGTAACACTCAAATCATAAACTGATTGACAAATTTAAAACAAGAAAACAAAATTAATAAGCAACAAATTTAGATAATGTAATTTAATTTCATTTAGTTTATACGAAATGCTTTTGCAATCCCGCGATTAGAGAAAAACTCTTAATTTATACATATTATTTTGTATATTACAGGTAAATTTCGTGATATTTTGCGATCTGGTAATTTGATTTTTAATAAGTCCATTTCGTTTGGTTAACTTTGTGTCATTCAACCGATCTACGTCTGATATAGCTATGCTTCTGCTATTGATATGCCACCAAGTAAAATGTTAAAAGTTTCATGTTATTCCAATATGCCCCAGTTGGTAAACAAAAACTCTTCAATAATAACTATTAAACATAGCTAAGATATCTCAATATAAATATTAAGGCCCGTTTTCTCAATGTGTCGACAAACTGGCTGATAAACTGATAATATGTCCGTTAACAATATTGATTTTCTCAATATACCGACAGAAACATTATTTTCATTTGACAATACATCTCAAAATTTATGTGAAAATTGGGAACTCTGTCTTTAAGTGACAAGTTGTTGCCATAAATCAGCTGTTTTCCAAATGTGAAAAAATAACAAAAAATAAAATCAAAAAAACAAATATTTTAAAAAATAAATAATATCCATGTCTGGCAGGTAGTTAGGTCTGGCATGATAAACTCTTTCAACATTCACTTGGATTTCATGTATTTCCAGTTCATCCTCCATCAAATTAATGTTTATTCCTCTATTAAATATTTTTTCTAAAATCTATTTAATTTTTTTACAAAAACTCAAGATATTGCCACATAAAAAAATATGAACAGCTGATTGAATTTATCTGTACAACAAATAAATAATCGGCAGATGAGGGCTGGTTAATTTTGTGACAAAGTAGAAGCAAATGAGAAACCCAAATTTCTTTAATCGGCAGTTTTTCGTTGGGGAAAAAAATAATCGCCTAATGAGAAAACAGCCCTAAATCTGTATAGCAGTTAATCAGAAAGATGCTGTGATAGAGTCGCCAGTATTTGGCGTATAATTTAACAATATTATTTACAATATACATATTTATTTTAAAAATACATTTAACAAAATGTTTAAAATATGTACCTATGTACTCGTATATGCCAACTACAAATAAAGAATATTTTATTTTCCCATGTCCTTATCTGCCATTTGACTTACCAGCCTCTATGTTATACACAATAAACAACATTTTGTTGCAGTCTCTGTGAAATGTATATGAGTATGCACATACATATTTGCAACAACTGACAACATGTGTTGGGTAAAAGTTAACAAGTTTCATTAAGTGTTATTAATACTTTAATTAATTACTTGCATACAAAGTACTCTTTAAATAACCAACCAATGCTGCTGCTGCTACTGCTGTTTCTTGTCTTCTCATATTGTTATTATAAATACTGCTGCCACTGTTCTTGCCACAAAGAAGTACAAATAGAAGGAGAATGGAAAATTATGTTTTCATAAAGTCATGTTTAAACACAGACAGTGGCACTACATAGACAGACAGAAAGTTTATATATGCACATACATAGGTAAGCAGTGTGTGTGTGTGGTGAACAGCATTAAACTAAAAGACTCCTTTACGGTTAGAAGAACATCTGATGAGCCTCTATTATAAAATCTTCTACACACACACACGCACACATTCTCCTTCATATAAATAACTTTAAAATAGTAAAGCACAAACACATGCACTAATATTTATTTATAGAAATAAACATGTAAACATGCCTGCCTGTATGTACTTACAAGTAGTTTTCCTGTAATTAGAAAATTTTATGACGGTTTCCTTGTTCAGCTTCTTTTGGCTTTTGTTTTACAATGAGTCAAGATACACACATGTTTTTATTCATAAATTTCCATTCATGAAATGAAAACTGTCTAATAGGGAAACTAGTTTCTGTAAAGCCAAGAATAATATCGACATTTACATTCGTAGCTTACCGTACCACACAGTCTCCTGTCATTACAGCCTTTTTACTTTACAAACTCTTTACTCTTTTATGCTGTTTTTAGTTTAAAAGTTTTTGAAATAAAACAACCAAACACCGCATGTGTGTATGTGCAAACTTATGTGATGTCAATGACATGAGTTAAAATAGCTCCCTGCTGATAAAATAACAACAAAAAGGCATAAAATAAAACAGACCTTTTTGAATATTAATAGAATACTTAATTTTTTTTATTAAAAAGAGCCTTAAATTATGCTTTGTTTTTTTTTTTGCTTTTCTGCAGGCGTTAGTTCAAAAAGAATCATCTACCGACACTTGGTTTGTAATGAGTTTCCGGCTGGTTAGTGTTAAGTGAAACCCTTTTTATAGGTTAGGTTTTTAATTCAAAGAAATTAATAAATATCACATATTTAATAATTACAAAACTTGGCATTCTGTCTCTTAGTTAAGAATAATTTTTCATAAAATTAAAAAACTTTTAATGTAACAGTGGGTCATAACTAACAAAAAAGTAACAATCAATAAGTAAAATTAAAATAAATGTTATTCTAAAAAATTAAAAAACTTCAAGAACTATGTCTTCTTAGGCAGCTATTAATCTATAAAATTACTACCTTTGTGCTTCTGAAAATCCAAAATCAATTCTGGAGAGCCTTTACATGCTGAACGTGTCACTTTATGGAGCGCTATGTGGCTTGGAGTCTTGATTGAACAATTATTTTTCTAAACTAAGGATGGAAATTCAGTTGAGGTGAATTCATCAGCTATTGGTAGATTTCATCAGCTATATTTTGACCTTTTATTGATGATATCTATATTACTGACATGTGAGTTTAACAGGACAGTGATACATGCCATACAGTCACCGAAACAATATTTTAATCGCATTGGCCACCATGAATATACGTTTAAATATCACTTGATTAATTTGTATGGATCTATGTTAAAAATAATTTCTATACAGAGCAACCTTAAAACTTAAAGTCCGTGATGTGATTAAGGAAATATACCGGCCAATTTGCCAGAATTCGATTGAAAATTATGATGAATAAATTGTCATCTGTATGCAATGTTGTAATCTATAACATTCCAAAATAATTTTTTGTTAATAATTGTCAAACATTACTCTTTCTACTAAAACAAATATTTCTTGGTTTTAAATATGCTTTGAATTGTTTTATTTTCAAACTTTATCGATTATAAAAACTATTGATTATTTCATTCAAATGTATTATAAATATCTACTTATAATATATAATTGACGATAATTAGAAGTTGCCGGAAATAAATATTGAAATTATTAAACTAATTGTTCGACCTTTTTATCTTTATTAAAAATTATATTTTCTTCAAACTTAAGGTCAAAATTTCTTTTATTTATTTCTTATTTCCTCCAATTTTGCGCTACAACAATATTTAGCATCTTCAGGGATATAAAAACAAGTAAAAAAGTATAGTCGGTCAAGCCCGACCATATAATACCCTACACCCAGTATATGTATAAAACAGTTTCTCAGAATTGGGCGTTATATTGGAGATATAACCTATTATGGACAGATCATTCAAAAATTTAGTGTCATGATTTCTGTGAATATAAATATTATATGTGTTATATTTTATCTCGATATAAATACTTTTAAAAGATTTATGGAGCTTAAAGTGAATTACGGAGAGGGTCTTATTGGGAGTTTCGACTAATTATGGACCGACCATCATAATTTCTGTACATATGGAACTTATTTGTGTTGAATTTTATTTAGATACCGACATTTTTAAGAAATTAATGGTCGTTAAAGTGATTTTCGGAAGTGCTATGACTAATTATAGACCGATCATTATTATTATATATAAGAAACATATTCGAGTTCAATATTATTTAGATACCGACATTTTTAAGCTAGTTACGCTCTTTAAAGTGATTTCGGGAATGGGTGTTATATGGGAGGTATTATAAATTATGCACCGATCTGCAGAAAATATGTAGATCTGATTTGGCTTTATTTTTATTTTTTATTTAGAAGCCAGCCAGCAAGACGGACAGACGGACATCGTTAAATCGACTCAGGAAGTGATTCTGAGTCGATCAGTATTCTTTAAGGTGGGTGTGGGACCAATATTTCTGGGCGTTACTAACATCAGCACAAATCCAATATACACTCCCCACTATGGTGGTTTTGGGTTCATTCTGACGATTACTGTTATATTGAAAAAAAAAATTATTGTTATTTTGTTAATAAATTTTATTTTCCTGAAGATACATACTACACAATGCGAAATATTAGAAAAGCTAAGAAACAAATGAAAGAAATTTTAAATATTGAAATGTTGGAATTTCATATGGAGAAATTTATTATAAAATGGAGATCACAGTAAGTTTTGGTTTGAAATCATGATTGTGTTTTCTGCCTGATAGAACTGAGTTCATCTTGTATTTCAATTTAGTTGGCTTTCCTATTTAAAAGAGATTTATATCACACTTACAAATTCTAGTCAACTCAACTGGATTTTATAAAACTTTATGTGTGATCTATGCTTTCTTGAAACAAATGTGTGTTACATTTTATATCGATAATGATATTTTTACGAGTTGTTTTATTTTTCGCCATACAATATTGTAATATAATTTCTTTGTATTAGAAGTTTATTTTGGTGAATTTCATCTCAATAATCATATTGACAAGAGTTTTTTGGGTATTACAGTTTATCCAGGTTGTCGGTAATTGTTTTCTATAAATCTTATCTTACTGGAACAATTTTACACATTTTCAATACCAAACATTTCAGTGAAACGAATAATATTTGGGAAAAATGCATTTATATAAGTTTATTTTTCAAAACTCTATCGTGCCTTTAACAGAAGCACATACGGACAGATGGATGGATATGGCGAGATCGTCTTACAATTTCATAAGGACCCAGAATATATAAATATGTATATTTTTTGTTCGTTTTTTTTTTTTTTTTTGTTACAAACGTAACAAAAAAGCGTAATAATATCAGCCGTCCCGACCATAGTGAAAATAGGCAAAATAATATTATAAATCGTCACATGTATATTTAAGAAATTAAATTCGAGAACTGTTGCTTAGGCTTAAAAGTTACAAGTTAATGTATGTTCTTACCCCCTTATTCAAAAACGATTATTAAATTTAACAAACATTTATTAAGCAAATTTTTATATGCAAATCTGTCTTAATAAACGTTTGTTCAATTTAATAATCGTTTTTGAATAAGGGGGTTAGTATATAGAAAATTAATTTAAAAATATTACCGTCAAAGAAATTTCAGCGCTTGTATTAATTGCTATTAAAAAGTTTATAACAAAAATTACGGATATTTTATGGACACGGACATATTCTAAGTTGTGAAACGAGAGATTAGTATAGTAGAATATTTTTCCTGTCTTCACCTTTCCACAAAACAGCTTTCCTGGAAACATGAACATAACACTGTTTAAGAAATGTTGAGACTAGAAATCAAGAAAGTCTTGTACAGAGCATTATTACAATTGAATTTTTTTACTATTAAGACAAATATTTTGCTAATCCGTGAAGCTTTAGTGCGACTCATGCCACAACTCCTGCCCTTTAGCTTTTCTTGAATGTAAATCCAGTAATATATTCCTTATAAGCTTACTTAGTGTGAACTTGCAACAATATTATCAGCACACTTTGTGAGAATATGTTATATATAAAAGTGAAATTGATGATAAAAATCCAATAAATCTCTGTCTCTTTAAATTTATTATCACAACCCGTACCGACAATCTGGTACTGGTACTGGTGTTTGAAATGCCAACTTATATTATACCGATCTTCTAAAATCCCATCAGTGTAGAAGTAAATCTTGTGCCCAAATTATAAGTCGAAATTTTGAAAACATTTCGAGATAACATGGACGAAGCATATTGAAACTGCTTGAAATCGTTCAATTAATTCTGCTGTTCTCTGCAAATATGTCTTTAGCGGTCATAAATATACGATATACTCGTACTTAGTCAGGTGCAGGAGGATTAATCGCTTAAAAATATTTGTACACAATTCACAAAATACACATATTCTACAATTCTTTGCATATAATTTTCATATATGCAGAAGTCATGCCACTTTAATTATCGGTCAATAATTAGCTATAGTTCCCATTAAAATTCCCCTTCCTGAGTTTGTGGATATAAAGCACATTACTAAGAACTGTTTGTATTGCTCGATAATTGATCATAACTTTATTAAATGGATTATTATAGTTTTTTAAGTCTCCTTATTAAAAGTAATGCTTTAATGTTTATGGACAAAAACACAAAACATTTTCAAAAACAAATTGTAATCTTCACTATTTCTAAACCAAAGCTATTGGACTTATTTTAATGCTTTTCAAAACGAAAACTGTTGCCACATGCAAGTGCAAGTTCAAAAAACTCAATACACTTACAGTTTTTTACTTACACCATCATACTTTTCGCACTTGTAGCTCTATTTGCAAGAGAATTTGCTTGTACTTAAATTTTTGACACTTGCCGAAAGTAAAATGACAAACGAATGCTACCAGTGTTAAAATAAAATTAATTTAATAAAACCTAGTATCTAAAGAAAAAAGAACACAACTATACCGCAACACATCTTGATAGTATTTTTATAAATACATTTCATGAATTTATAAAAGAAAAATATTTTTCCGTATTTTTTTCTCTTGACAATACACATGTATTGGATCACATGTTTTTGAAAACTAACAGAATTTTATGAAATAATTTTGTTCGTCCGCTTTCACATTCTTCAATTCCGACTCGTCAAGGCAAGTATTTATGAATGAGAAGGGAAAAGAGAATAAAGGGGTTGACGGTACTAGTCAATTTTTTTGTGTCCTTTTATTTTTTTCTTTCACTTAAAAAGTACGAAAATTGAATTGTCACGTGTGAATGAAATGGCAAGTTCAAAAGAGAATTGAAAACTGGTCAGCTAAAACTGAAGAGTGTGTAACAAAACTTTGAAGTTTCTTTGTTGACGACATTTTAAAAATGAACTTGCACTTGCTATTGTAGCCACTCAAAAAAACTATTGTTGTTTTCGGTGTTTTTCGTAGATAATATGTATTGTCTATTTTTGAGTAATTATATACTTGCATGTGGCAACGGGGGGGTTAGGAGAAATATGTATGTTCTTTTGTAAACTTTGTGGGTTTTTGTTATGCATTTAGGACGTGAGCGTGTTTTAAGCTAATAGATGGACATAGCTGAATTGACTTAGATGCAGGATGCAGAATATATATGTTGGGCTTTAGAGAGCTATGACTATGACATGTCAAACTCATTCACCAGTTGTGGTGGTAGAGGGTACTATTAAACGAAAATGCTATTTAAATATGGGGTAATTTTATTTTAATTCAGCATTAATTTTGAATATTTTGAAAAGACATGATAATTTACACAGCCACCATTCATACTTGAAATGTAAAGTCTGATTAAAATTATAAACGAAATAAAAGAGAAACAGCTATAAGTTAAAATAATAATCAACATGTTTAGGGGAAAACATTTTACTTAATTGAAATTTAATTAATTAAAACAACTTAAACATTTTTACGATATAAAAGTGTAAACACTAAATAAAACTCAAACAATTATTTAACAAAAGAATGCTTAATTTAATGTTATAATAAAATATAAACTTGTTGGGAAATAATAAAATAAAAGGCTTAAATAAATATACTTGCAACACAGCAATAACAAAAGCAACTTTAACTCTTACAAAAGCGGCAACAAACTGCATGGCATGATGTTGAGTACTCTGTCAAGGACACACTTGTTTTTGCCATTATTACGACAAGTGCTTGGACAAATACTTCGAAAGAACTAGTTAGATTATTCCTATATTTAAATTTATATTATAAATTTCATAGGTTTGTTAAATGAAAACAGCAACCATTCCATTCATTAGCATTTGCGGATGTTGCCAGGTTTCTAGTATTCCCAACATTATTATGCCCACAACAAAATAAATTTATGCATCTGCGAAAAATACATTTTTAACCAGCTCTGTATGCATTGAGAATCATTATAAGAAATTTCAGGGAAACTCAAATCTGACTGGCAACTCCATTTGAATAACACCAAAAATACTAACAAAATATTTATGCATACTTTATTTGTACCTACAATAGCGACATACCAACATAACACTTGACACTAAATTGTTATAAAGTTGCAGCCAGTAAATAACATTTATTTGTATCTATAACAGACTTTCTGCACACTAGTTGCCACAAATACCAACATACATGCAAAGCAAGGACTTCATTTAGTATTCTCAAAGAGGTTCCACAGTAACATGAGTTATTTAAGAGAGTGTTACTTACAACAAGTGCGACAAGTAGTACTTGAATACATGTATACTACATATAAGTAACAGAAAATATTTATGTTAGTATATTTTACAAGTATGTACATACGTATACGAGTATAAGTATGTATTTTAAGTGGGCAATTAACTAACTTGAATACAATTGCATTTTATATGCATACATATTTGTGTATGCATATCCTTGACTGTTAAATTTCACACTCATACATGCAAATATTTATAACTTGTCTTATATTTAGACACACTCTGGCAAATTTTACCCATATAATTGTTAATAAACAAAGCAACACTTTGTTATTTAGTTTGTTAACGGTCATGTTTAACAAGTCTGTCGTATACTTGTAGCGTTTTGAATTTTGCGGCATGTGTCTGCTTGTTGTATTGCATGTTTGCACACATGTAACAATGTTGCAAATTTATGTTAACAGGAAATTTCGAAAATGTTTGGTATTCATAATGAAAATTGAAAGTTTATTGCATATGTTGTAAATGGAACTGATAGAGAGTGACATTTAAGACATAAATTATGGCAACTGTGGCATTCAGTTTTGTAAGCTGAAAACAATCAATATGAATGGAAAACGAAAGTTATTTTACAAACTTGGGAAAATACATGTTTGTTAATTTGAAATTGAAAATTTATGACAAAGTCCTGGCCAGCTGAAGTTTAATACAAAGCTAGAACAAATGTTATATTCGCAAGGCGACGTATAGTATTATTAAAAAATTTATTTAACAGATGACGTTCCAGCTGTATTTTGACATAGACAGTTTCAGGGAGATTAATAATCTGAAGTTATAATTATCATGAAAATTTTACAGCTTACCAAAATGAATATTAAGGAGTTTATCACAAAGATGATAGATGTTACAGGTAAAGCTTGTTCTAGGTTCTTATATAGAGTGTTTTTTTTAGATGTATAGAATTTAAGTTGGCAAAACATATTTAACTTATTTAATTAGTATTTCAACATTAATAGACTGACAACTGAACAACGCTTCCTAATTGTGCAAAATTTATTTTGAAAATCATGCTTCTGTGTTTTTGTTTCGAATAGAACTTTGAAATGTAATAAAAAATTGACATGAAATTTACTTTATTCAAAAAGCAAATTTCTGGCATTATAATTTAAATATAACTTCTTGCTTATTACTGGTATGGAAGTAGTCTAATTTGGAGGTATAATTTACGATACCTTTTTCCACATTTGAGGCCGTATATAAAAAATAATGCGGCGAATGTTGTCCTCCAAGTGGTCTACCGTTTCGGGTGCATCAGTTTAGACTAGCCACTGCACATATCCCCACAGAAAATAATAGTTAAGCGGCGTTGAATCGCACGATCTTGGAGGCCAATTCTTCCGAAACGTGAAACTATGTAGTTGCCAAACGCTTCCTTCAATAAATCAATTGTGGCAAGAGCTGTGTGACATGACATGCGACGTCTAGTTGAAACCATAACTGCTGCACATCATGATTGTTCAATTGATGAACGAAAAAGTCAGTAATCATGACTCTATAGTGGTCATCATTGAATGTAACGTTCTGGTCAGCTTCGTTTTTAAAGAAGTACACACCAACACACAGTAAACAGTCAGTTTTTGTGAATACAACGGTGTCTCAACATACACTTGAGGATTATCGTTACTCCTAATATGGCAGTTTTGTTTATTGACCTATCCATTTAACCAAAAGTGAGCTTCAGCGCTAAACAAAATTCTCTGATGATAATCGGGATCTAGTTTTGGGCCCATTCATCGAATCTACGGCTTGCTAGATAATCTTATGGCCTCAATTCATGCACGAGTTTGATTTTGCAAGTACGCAAACCAATAACTTTCCGCCAAATATTCCATGAAGTAGATGGACACATATTTATTTCCTGTACACGATGGACTGATTCGGGTATTCCCCTACGATACACTCTACAGCAGCAATGGCTTTTTCTTCTGTACGCACTGTACAACGGATGAGTGGTATTATTTGTTAAATACATCAGTATATTACAATTAAATAATTTACATTTGAGTTTTATGTTTCAAATTATGTTATACATTTTCTAATTTTTCTTTACTCGTTATCAAGTAGTCATACAATAAGCACATTCAATTGTTGTCTTTAATATTTTTCAATAAACTTTTGTATAAAATATTTCCTTCTAAATCTGTCTATTTCAATTTAATTTAGAGTATACGTGGTATGAAAACGTTCCATAGTTAATCGAGTTAATTGCTCTGATGGGCGATACGTATTCCGAACAGAATAATGGTTTAAAATAAATTTGCACAATTTCGAAGCGTTGTTTAGGTGTCAGTCTATTCATGTTGAAATGTCAAACCAAACTAAACCTAAATCACTTAACAGCTGACAAAATGACCGCTTGTTAAAAAAATGTTGTCAACTTAAAGCTCCAAACATATAAAAAAAAACACCCTTTGCTTGGCGCTTTAATTTGCAATTAAAAAAACTCGATTAATTGCAATGAAATAAATCAACGTATTGAAAGGTAAAAAGGTAGTTTAGATATTTATTGTAATTTAACATTGATGTAGAAATAAATACAATCAGTAAAGAAATTAATACAACTAAGATATAAAACTAAAAGTTCGCATACATGTTTTCGTGTGCACTCCCTATATGTTTTTAAACTAAACTATTAATACATTTATTTAGCAAATTAATTGATAACATCTTATTATACGTTATTTTATATTAAAGCATACTATATCGCAATAGGAAATATAATGAAATTATAAGAAGACTATAAAAGTAAAATGTTAAATGACACTGCTGTTATCCTGTCTGATAACAGTAATATGCTTTGAAAATGAACGACTCTATCATGTGTGTGTTAATATTTTCATCATAAAAACTAACTACAAATGAACATAACATGACACATGCTAAGATGACCGATGATAGTTTAGAAATTGAGTCATAAGAAAATTACAAAATTGTTAAGTGAAGCAAAAATAATGAAGAAAATTGTAACAACAACTTAGTGCTCTATTTACAAGTCATATAAAGTAATAAAATAATGTTAAGGTAATGATAACCTTGTAATACCCTATACCCAAAACAGCAAATAAATATCTAAGTACTTACTGGCAAAAGAAAAAAGTTTAAATTCATATTTGTTCAATTTACAAGATGTTGTATGTTGTAAATTTTATGATACAACTATCTGATCGTGAGCACAATTTTGTGCAAAGTCGTATGTTTATGCTGTCTAACCTTTAAAATAACAAAAGAAAAGTATTTTCAAAACAAATATACAAAATAAAATATTTGAAAATTTTCACACACACATTGTAAACGTAAGTAAATTTCGTTCTAACTCATAACATGTAATAAGAAATATATTTAATTCCCGAAGTCTATTTCTCAATAACTGGTGAATTAAATAGATGATGTTTACAAGTAGATCTTGGACAATAAACATTGCTGATGACTCCCTTGGCAGGGTAGAAAATGCATTGCAGTGTGCCAATTTGCTAGAAAAATATAACTTTACAATGGTAGTCTTTGACTTATTAATTAAATAAACTCAAGCCGAAATACTAAGAAATTTTCTCTAATAATTATTTTAAAAAATTAAAATATACCGTAAAATGTTCAACAATATCCATTAGTAATATTTATTTAATTACTTAATTTTATTTCCTTGTTTTAGATGTGTCAATCTGTTTATAATTTGAAACTTTATATTTTATTTTTTTAAACTTAGAGCCCGAGACTTAAGTTGTTAAGTGTTGTGAATCGTAAACACAGTTTACAACATACAACATCAAAATCTTTAGTGTTGTGAACGGTAATCAGGACCTTAAATGAGTAATTTTTTGATTGAGATACATATTTGAACTCCTAGCAACACTTAAACTTTCATACAACATTCAAAAAACAAATATTTATATAGAAATAACCAACAACATTTGCACAACAATTGCAAATTCAGATGACGTACAACTCCTATAACACTACAACATCAGTTATAAATTAAACAATTACCCCCTTAAGCCTAGTACTCTGATCAAATTTGGGAAAAATGTTGAGCAACATTAATTATTTCATACGGAAAATTTGACGTATAGCCAATGTTGCCTATCACGCGAATTTACATAATTTGACATTTTTTTAATTGAAAGTACGCCACATTGCTTAATTATGTAAACAAAACACATATGTTTTGCTTTTTGTGAATTTAAATCGAAAATAAATAAAAGTTAAAATATTAAAAAATCTGCGTTGAATCGAAATCTTTAAATAAAAATGAATAAACAATTATTACTAGCCGCTTGTGCAGCAGAACAACAAGTAATAGATATTGTTGTTGCGACAGAAGAGCTTTTTGATAAAAATTCCACGTGAAACAATTGATACTTTAATTATTTCGCTGTGAAAAAATAATGTTGTCAGATACATTTCACATGTTTTTCATAAAATGAACAGAGTACTACTTCTGCAACATTTTTTCGTGAAAATTTCATGTTTATTTTTTTAACATGTATTTTGACAGCATTCCACTTGAAATTTTGAACAGAGTACTATGCTTTATTCAGAAAACTTTTCAAATGCTTATAACAGGCTTATAAACCTAATTTTGTATAGATTGTATTTGCTTTATAAGCCTGTTATAAACCCTTGATAAGTTTTTATGAATTAGACTGTTATATTGTTGTGTGAATGTTATTTCTATCAACATTAAAAGTATGAACATATATACTCTGCTGATTATAGAGTACAAAGTTATTAAAATAAATAAATAAATAAGACTCTTTACATGTATGTTTATTTTCACTCTAGTGCGTATCTATGTGAATTCAACTCTCTCTCTCTCTCTCTCTTAACTACTTTGTATGTGTATTAGTTTGCAAAAGCGGAAATATGTGTGGGAAAAAATGTTGATTTTGCATTTAAGCTTATTAACACATTAAAAATACACTAACTGGCTGAAGAACGGACGGACGGACGGACAGACGGGCGGTCGGATGGACAAACAAACAAATAAACTCATTGGCTGACTAACTAAGTAAAGTGAATAAATGTATAAATAAAGGAATAAAGAAATGAACGGTTGGCTCTCTGACTTTGGCCAAAGTGATGTTGATAATTTTATTTAAGTAGAAAATCTGAAAATCTGTTAATTAAGTAAGTAAAATGTTGTGTAATAAAATTTCAGGCAATTAACCGTAGAAAATGAGACCAAGTAACTAAAATAGATAATATACATATATAAATATGTATATTAAAACAATAAACCGCCATTTGCAGCTTATTTTACTGTGAAAACATTTTGTTAATTAACTGCAAGATCCAAAAGCAAAGAAAAAAAATTATATACAGGCACTGAGCTACTGTGTTAATGACAGTTGAATAAAGTTTTTTTTTTTGGTTTTTGTTATATTTCGCTTAAAAATTATTTTCGTTTGTTGTTAGTTGAAGGTTTTGTGGTCGATAAAGCACAAAGAGATTTAATGTGGAAAATATTTTGTAGAGTTTTGTTTAAAAAATAGTTACTTAAAATTAATATTGTAATAGTAATGACAGAGAGAATGTAAAAGCTACTACTGTTTTTGTTACTAAAGGAAAATGTAACCAACTATTTGGAGATTTTTTTCACTTTTTCATGAAGTTGGCAAATTTTTTTTATACCCCACAAATGGAGATATGTAAAGTTGGTCAACCTGTAATAGAGCGAAATATTGGTCGTGGAACCAAAAGGTAAATATACAGCCATGTCACAGAACTCAATTGCGATCGAAAGTGGTTTTGATTCCGTAAATTGAGTCTTTAGAAAACGAACAAATTATATTTTTTTTTTCGGAATAAAACCACTTTATATTTCTAAAGTGGAATTGTTATTTTTAATGATTTTATTTTGAAAAACACTCATACTAGTAATTTATAATGACAATTAAATAATTAATTTTATTATTTCATTGTTTTTTAGTTCTTTCATTGATAGATGATTTTAAAAAATTTCAAAGTTGGTGCCAGCAACAAGAAAACTTTTGTCAAAAAATTACAAAAGTTAAAAATATTTCTACAGTACTGGAATATGACGGAAATTGACTAAATATTATTTATTAATTATGTCTGTCTAGTGTTGAAAGTGGTTAAAATGGTTGAAATAAAACCAGAATTATGGCCTAAAATGTGAGAAAATGGGAGATAGGTAATATTTTTTAAAAATGTTTTCTCTAAATATATTACTGATGCAAACAGACATGCTTTAATGAAAATTATTAGAAAAGGACCAAAATTTCTTTTAGCCCCCATAATTATTTATTGCCGGAATATGGCTCTATGGTACATAGTTCGCATAGTTTGTCAAATTAACAAGTAACTGAGCCACCAATGCTAAAACCAAGACTATAAATAAAACTATAAGGTCTCGCAGAAATATATACATGCTAAAAAATCCTATAAAATATAATCAGTATGAGCCGAATGAAAGTGTTGTTAGAAAGAAGAATCCAAAGCAAAAGCTCTCGAAAGACAATGTCAAAAGTATACAAATTCGAACGAACGAACCCCCCGGATAACTCACCTACAGTAGGGAGCACAAATGAGTAAACGTTTGTGCCTTGTAAACTTTTTAGTGCATAAAAATTAAACTAATAAAGGAAATTTTTTTTAGGTTTAATGCAAAAGAATTTGCAATCTAAAATGAAAAATAATTATTTTAAAGAAATCAATATCATTTAATTAGTTCGAAATAAGAACTTGCATGTACTGATTTTTTTCACAAGTGTGTCTTTTCAAATAAAGGGTGATTTTTTATCAACTTTCTTTGGCAGCTTAGCTGTTTCCGTGCAATATGTATGTTACTGTTCAACATGAATCGATTTTTAAACGAACAATTCTGCAGATTATTGAATTTAATTATAAAATTCATGGTCGTGCATACTTTCTTATCGTTTTTAGCCACGAATATAATTTATGTATAAATTTTAAAATTATATTTATGCATTGTAAGTTGTTCTTCCTCGACTGATTAAATTATTTGACAAAATTGTGTTTACTTTTTTTTATTTATTTATTAAAACTGCCTCTACTTTATCCTTTAAAACTTTAAAAATTATATTAAATAGATATCCATCAAGCATACAACTGTTGATTTATTATCAAAGTGTTTAAATACATTAATCTAAATGGATGTTTTAACTCTCAAGATTCTTGCACCGTAACCCTATTTCCAGACATACTTTAAAAAAAAAACATACATAGCGCATCATACAATGATACGTTTATAGAAAGGCTTCTAATTGCTCCTAGATTTTCAAAAGCCCAAATTAAAATGGGCGCTGTGAATAATGGCCCAAAAAAACCGAAACAGGCCAAAATTTTGGGACAACATTTCATTATGAAATTTAGTCCTAATTTTTTTTTTTATTAAATATCACCCTCAAAGTTATGAAAAATTACCCCAAGATTGAAATTAAAGGTATCCCCAAATTTTGGAACCATTTTTTATAACTAAAAATTGCCCCAAATAAGTAAATGAATTTCATCCCAATTTTTGTAAATTTTATAAACTATTTCTAAATAGTAATAATGGAAACACCAAAATTTTGCACGAAATTGTTGGGGAATTTTTAATAAATATAAAAAGTTTATATTCGGCTGTGCCGAATCTTATATACTCACCACCACATCACCTATTTTAGAGATTTATAAGAGACTTGTGTGCATTTAAGTGATTTCCGGAAGTAGACTTTATATGCAGATTACGGTCAAATATGGACCGATAATCATAAAATTTTACACAATGATTTAAATATATATTGATAGTCATTTTTAGAAAAGATTTATGGTAATTTAAGTGATTTTGGGATGAGGTCTTTGTATGGGACTATGTCCAAATTATGGACCGATGCAAACAAAATATTGTTTTGAGTTTATTGTTTGCATGAAACTTATTATTGCAGAATTTTGTTTAGCTATGGCTTTCCTATAGACATTTATGTACCATACTCCTGGGAAGACATTTGTGTGGGGGCTATAAGAAATCGTAGACCGATTCCTAACATTTTCAACAGGACTTCTAAAAAAAAAAGTATGCAAAATTTCATGATATTATTTAGCATTATATTTGAATAAAACAGCCAAAAATATCTAAAAAATATCGAGGTAGTCTAAAACTTTGATCTATAACTCAGATCCTACTGGACCATTTGCAATACCAAACATTTCGGTGGATTAAAGAATGTTTGGTAAAAATTTCATTGTTCTATGTATTTTTTTTTCGAAGCTCTATCGCGATTTTACAAACGGACAGATGGCCGGACATGTCTAGATCGTCTTAGAATCCTATAAGGACCCAGAATATATAGATGTTTTAGCTCTACGACCATTATTTCGGCGTGTTACAAACGAATTGAGAAACGTAATATACCCCCCATCTTTTTGGTGATGGGTATAAAAAGTACCACAATACAAAAACAAAATTTCTTGGGCTCTTTTTTCATTCTACTATTTTGTTATCATTTTTAATTTCTCTTGAAATGCAAAATTACCAACTAAAAATTAAAAAAATCGCAAAAATTTCGAGTTCTTGTAGTCAGTGTAATTTTTTGGGGCCATTTTTTTGAGGTCATCATTTGCAACGCCTGAAGATGGGCTTCGTGTGAAACATTATTTTTCAAAAAAGTTCTTGTTATAAAAAGCCAAGCAAGTAAATCGTAATTCACATATTTATAAGATAAAACAGACAGAATTGCCTGATTAATAGAGCACCAGATAACCGAGATTCTAATGAATATAATTGCTCTTTTTTAGAATATTCGAAGAATCACTGCTAATAGACATGGATGCATCGATATTCAACATTTTTATGATAAACAAAAATAAGGAAGCCGTCATCACTGCAGTATCACTATGGATTCACAATACTATTAATATTGTGTATTACAAAGATAAATAATTTACAAAGTAAATCTTTCAAAAATTATCTTCTTTGCTAGCATTCTTAACATAAAATATGGAACCATTTGTTAAGTTCTTTACAAGTCTATTTAAATATTAACATACGATAATTTTAGAATTAACCAGAAATTCCCAGCGATTTAGTAGTCCTCGTTATAATGTAAATGCATAATTTCTTAATTATAATGCTTGCGATTTTGGGTTCTTTAATTTTGAATACAAGTATAAAACCCAATTGAAGGGTCTCACTTTTACGTTTGGCAACATTACTATATTCTAAGTTCTCGCATTTCTATTTAAATAAGCAAATGTGCCAGTATGTGATTGCATTTCTGCCTACTTAAGTCGTTCGTACCATTTTCAATGAATAAAAATGTACACACAACAAAAACAAGTTTCTAAACTCCAGAACTTTACATACATACTCGTACATACATACATACACTGACACACAATATGTGCAGGCAACATTTGGAACAATACAACGAATAGTTTGCCTTTTGGTGACACTATTGTTTGTACTTTGGGGTTTGTGTATTTGGTGTTGCTCTTACCACTTTTAGTTTTAATTTTTTTTTTGTCACATTTCTACTTTACAATTTTGTATTGCTGCCTGCCACATGCACAGACACAGACACACACCCTTTTGGCAGTGTTTTGTGTTGTTTTTACACTGAGCCTTTTTGCCATTGTTTAAACTTTACCGTCTATTGTGGTTTTGTTGTTGCTACTGTTGGTGATGACGTTGTTCTTGTTATTTTTTCTGGTTGCTGGTAACATCAGCATCAGTCTTCTTAGCTTCAGCAACAGCAGTCATTGCAGGCATTGTAAGCAATTCGAGAAATAACAATAAAATCTAAAACTAGAAAAACATTTTACCGAAATAACATCATTATAGCGGCAACAATTGCTGGAGAAACAGAAAAAAAATCAAAGTTATTTTTACCAAAAGTAGTCATAATAAAAACTAAATAATAACAAAAGGCTCAATATATGTATTTACATACATACATATATACATATGTATATTTGTTTAGGGTAAGAAGTTTTTTGAACATTGGTTTCTAACACTCACGTAATCATACACATTTGTATGCGACAATAAAATTGGAAGTAATAGTTTTTTATTTGAATTCATTCCTACAGTCTTTTAAGGATTTGTTGTAATTTATTTTAAAGTAAATAATGGTGACGAGTTTTGCTTTTTTTGTTATAGGCAACAATAAAAGGTATTTTCCTATTACTTCTATTAAAATATTTGAAATATTTTGTTAAACTTCTAACTTTGTTAATGAAGTCATGCAATCCCGGATTATTTATATTTTATGTCCCATAATTTGAAAATTTTAAAGGGCTCTATTTCACACAACAACTTGTCAACTTTCACTTTACACTTGCATATGCAATTTTTCGTCAATTTGCAAAACTTTCTGTTCCTCCGAACTATAAAATTTTACAAGTGATATGTTGAAATTGATAAGTGTAATTTGCAAAGTTTTTGCAATTTTTATATTCTCTTTGCAGTTTCTGTTTCACGTACGTTCTCTTGTGTATAGTGCAAAGTTAATATTAAAAAAAAGTAACTTTCAAAGATTTTGGAAATAATTATGCTGTTTCGTTCCACAAAAACTGTAAATTCTATTTTTTAAAAGCAAATTTTGATAAGTTTTTAAAAAAATTGAAAGGTAAACGACAGCTTTATAAATTCATATTGTTATAACTATTGCATCTTTCAAAATGTTCAAATCTGAGTTTTTGTTCAACAATAAGTCCCAATTTACACGACGTAATTCTTATTGAAAAAATGGTTGTAATTATTTCTTTAAAATTGCACAGTAATTATAATATAGGAATTATCTCAACAAATTTGTGCATGGACATAAACTTGGATGGAGTTCACGGTAAAAAACGACTAAAAGACTTTTCTGCATTTTATGACGCCTTAACAGGTAAGTTCTAATATGAAAATTTATGTACATATAACTCAAATATAAACATATGTACAAATTTATATCTCTTAAATAGATGCCTGTCGATCAATTGACTCTCAAGATGTAGAAACTGAGCTACGTAACGCCTTAAAAACAATAGAGAAACGTTACATTCATGCTAAGTGCATTAAAAATAAAACCAAAAAAATAATTTAAACTGCAAATATTTAAAATATATATATGTATATTGTATATTGGATTTGTACTGATGTTTGTAACGACTAAAAATATTGGTCCAACACCCACCTTAAAGTATACCGATCGACTCAGAATCACTCTCTGAGTTGATTTAACGATGTCCGTCCGTCCGTCTGGCTGGCTGTTCATATAAAGCTTGTGCGCAGATTACAGGTCACAATTTTGAAGATGTTTCTATACAATTTGGTACGTGATATTTCTTTGGCCCAAGGATACATGGGCTTGAAACTGGTGGAAATCGGTCAATTATTTCACCTGGCCCCCATACAAATGTCTTCCCGAAATTATGGTTTAAAGATCATAAATGTTTGAATTATGCAAGTATCCAAACAAATTTCACCACAAATATGTGGTAAATGAAGCTAAATCAGATATACAAATTTTGTAGAGATCGGTCCATAATTTATCATAAGGCCCACTTCCGAAAACCACTTTGAAGAACATAAGTATTGATATCGAGATAAAGTTTAACACATATAATACTTATATTCACAGACATCATGACACTAAATTTTGGTCTTATTTCTGAAAAACTGTTTTATACATATACTAGGTATAGGGTATTATATGGTCGAGCTTGACAGACTATACTTCTTACTTGTTTTAATTTATATATTCTTTTTAAATGAATACATTTTTATTTCTTTTAAAATATAAATTTTTAAAAAACTCACAAATAGTGACTTTTCGTTGACTGAAATTTAGCTAACTTATAGTTAGTTAAAAAAAACCAACTTAAATCAACCAAATCAACTATTTGTTTAAGTAAAACAAATTCTTTATCTCTTGAGGTTTTAAGCCCTCTTTGCATAATGATGGAAATTTCCATTATAACATTAAATGCAGTCTTTTATTTCTATTTAGTACTAAGCTAATGATCTAACATGGAAATTTTCATCATATTGGTTTTTGCTAAATTTTACTATTATTAAATACTAAGATCTTTTTAACCATTTTTTCTTTAATTTTGAACATCAATTATATCACCTTGATTTATTTCACCAATAAAGAAAAAATCAAGCAAAAAAGGGTTAAATTAATTAAATCTTTTTATATAGAAATTTCCAAATTCCAAAAACTGTAGACACTTCAAATAGTGCGTTCGAGTTTTCCAATCCAAAATTAATTTTAATTCTTCCATCTTTATTTCTTCGACAAACGTTTCAAAATTTCAATTTTTTTTTTTGATGACTTTGTAAACAACTACTAGTTTTTGGGATCGGGATTTCAGGATTGGCAAACCTAGTGCAAAGTAAAATTTGCAAAGAATATTATGAAATAGAAAGTTGTTTGTGCAATAGGTCTCTGAATTTGATTTTTATACCACCGTTTTGAATACCATAATCAAAATTGTTGTTCAATTATTTAATTATTTTTGACACTATGTTATCTTTAACACCTTTTGTTAAAATTAATAAATTATATTTATTTAAACTCCTTTATAATGTAATTACTTTTAAAATTTTAACAAATTGTCATTAACATCCAGCTTTCACACAACCTTTTTTTGTATAAAAACCCACTATCATTTTAACTTACCTCCTATTATGCTTATTTATTTCCACTTAAAATAATTCACCTTCTCCAAACTCCCCGCTGTTATTTCCGTTAACAGATTATAGTTTATTACAACAGCGGGAGTTAAAATTATGCAGAAAAAATTCTTTATATTAAGGGGTCAATGTTACTCCAATGTTGAAGTATTTAAACCCAACAAATATTTTATAAAAAAAAATCTACAGTAGCTTACGAATATAAATTTTATTAAGTTAATAAATCTTTAAGTGGCACCGGAAGTGTAAAGTATTATTTAAACGGAAGTTGTTGGTGTTTAGCAGTTGATTTGTGTTTTATGTTAAAACAAATGAAGTTGAGTGTAGAAAAATTGTAATTGAGTAAGAGAGTGTAATGTATTAAAGTTAAATGAATTGTGGCAAACAGAAAATGTTAAATTATAGAGAAGTTACAACGAATTATGTGTATACTATTTAATAACGAGTGATTTTTTAAAAGCTATAGGAAAGCTTTTCAAAAAAAGCTCATAAAATTCAGAGAAAATGCAAGAAATCTTTATTTGAATCGATAGTATGGTGCATATAATTTAATGTTTGAAGATTATTTCATGAAAATGTTGACGTTGACTGCGCTTCAAATGGTCCATCCGCTTAGTCCAATTTTGGCAAACTCTTTTCAACATTTCGGCCGGTATCTCACGAATAAATGCTTCAATGTTGTCTTCCAATGCATCAATTGTAGCGGGTTTGTCTGTATAGACATGAGCTTTAACATAGCCCCACAAAAAATAGTCTAAAGGCTTTAAATCGCACGATCTAGGCGGCCAATTGACCGGTCCCGAACGTAAAATAAAATGTTCACCGAACTCGCCTCTCAAAAAGTCCATTGTTGCGCGTGCTGTGTGGAATGTGGCACCGTCTTGTTGAAACCACATGTCATGCAAGTCAAGCTCTTGCATTGGATATCATCCTACCAAATTGTGACTTTTTCTGGATGCATTAGTAGCTCTTGCAATGCTTCTGGCTGATATTCACTCCAAAATCGACAATTATTTACACAATTTTTTGGTAATTCATCGCGCGATGAACTTTTGATAATAAAATGCAATAATTTGCAAGCGTTGTTCGTTTGTAAGACGATTCATGGTTAAATTATAGACCAAACTTAAGATGTTTGCCAGTGAAACAAAACACGAAACGTGCGTCAGTTGTTTAAACCAGTGTTGCCAAAAAGATAATAGCTAAAAAAAACACCCTTTATTTAAATTTATTTAGCTTGCCAATAAAGTGGGATTAAACTAATTGAATTAAAATGCTTGAAGAAAAAGAATTCTAATTCTTTATCAATCCATTGATGTTGATAAATGGATTGATTTGTGAAAGAGCTAAATCAGCTCATAATTTTACTGAATAGTGGTGATGTCAAGCAAGAGGCCAGAATTCTTTTTTATAAATATCCAAAGTCATAGTTGAGAAGGTGACAAAATTGTCTTTTTGGATTTTTAACAAGTTCTCTGCAGCATCAATTGTTGGTCCTAGTAGATTTTGAGGAATTGCTTTTTCACTATGATTCGCTTTTCAATATGACTAAGATATATAATCCACTCATATTCTTCTTGCGATATTTGTACTATATATACAGACCTCGTATATATAAATAACATAACTTGAATGTCATATTCTATATTAAAATAAAAATATGTTCCATTTAATTTAATATATACACACATATTATATTCCTCTGATGAAGTCAACAAAAAATTGACGAAACGTTGGGAAAAAATTGTAATTAAATGTATTTTTAATTTACAATATAATAATTTAGGCCCAAGTAGCTTATACGAAAATAGATACCAAATACAACAAATTACAACTTATGGGCCAAAAATAAATAAATAAGAAAATTTTGTGAATTTGAAAAGCTTTTAATTGATGTAAAGAATCTACTGGAACAGGGTACTTGGGCTGCTTCACCCAATAACAGGGGCATTTAAGTGATACGTATAGGAATACATAGAAATAACAGGTGTATATTTTTTAAAATTTCTATAAGACAAAAATGGTTGTCTTCAAACTTCAAACCGATCCCTGCGAGAACTTTTTTAACAATCCTAAAAAAATATCATATTTTTTATTAATAACTTTTAATGTTCTACTCGACTATAGGTACCATGCCGTTTTTGATATTCGCAACAAGTGCTAAAAAGTTAAGGCCCTAATGATTATGCCTTAAATACTCAAAGGAAATAATTAAAATTATTACACAAACATTTACTATTGTTCTAAGCTGTTTTCATAAAGATCGTTTCAGTAGTCATGGCTCCAAATATGAGACAACGTCGAACAAATTTAGAGTAATTTTTCCTAAAACAATTTTTACTTTTCTCACTTTAGCTTATTTTTAAGTTATAGATCTGATGTTTATTATTTATAAAGGAAACGATAATTTACACTATAGGTTAAGGGTATTTATGATTCGCCACAGCCGAATATAGTGTTTCAACTAGTTTCATACTCACCAAGTTATTGAAAACATCGTAATAAACTCAGCCTCACCACCCTTTTTGTTAACGAAACATTATTTAAAGTTTGAAACTGATTTTTAACTTTAATTTCCAATTCACTGAAAATTTGAAAAAAAAACGTCTACCCTTATCATTCCGTTAAGAAAAAAAATCAAATAAACAGAAACGTAAAGTTATGCAATTTTCACACTAAACTTGTTATTGTTATTGCTCTTGTTGCTATTTAGTTGTTTATTGTTTGTTAAAATGCCATAAGCTCTTTTAAAGCAAATCCTTTAAAAAACGTTTAAGGATTTTTTTCTATTCTTAAAAAAAGCAACAAAAACAATAACAACCAAGAATAGCACAAAACAAAGCAAGTAGTAACAATTGTGCACAAGTTACTTAATGGGCCCATTTGCAAATGTTGAATATGTGAATGAATGTAAAAAGTGTTACTTTCTATAAATTTCTTGTTTTCTTTGTTTTGCTGTGGGTATGTTTGTCTCATTTTTGTAACCCTTTTTAGTTGTTTTTCTTTTTAATTTTTTACTTTGTTACTTTTTTCCATTGTCAGTAGGTATGAGTCTGTTGTATAACTTATGTGCGTGTTAACAAGCAATTAAATACTTATTACAAAAAAGAGCATAATGTTTGTTCTATTGCTCAGTATTTTTTTTTTCTTTGTTTGCATGCTGAAATTGTTCTATTGCTCATTGCTTAAACTGCAGGTGTGCTTGCCTTAACTTGTTTAAAAACTAAGAAGTCAAATACTTTGGCATTTTTACTAGCTCTATATATGAATTGAAAGGTATAATTTGTTAATTAAATCAAGTGGCAAGTAAAAAAGAAAATTTCTTTCTCTAAGTACAGGATTTATTAATATTGTGAAGGATTTTCCACAGAAAACTTCGGTCACACAGTGAAGGAATTTCTCTAGAAAACTTAATTCACACAAGGAAGGATTTTCTGTAAAAAACTTCGTTCACACTGTAAAGGATTTTCTTCAGAAAATTTCGTTCACTCTGTGATGGATTTTCAACAGAATACTTCGTTCACACAGTGAAGGAATTTCTATAGAAAACTTCGTTCACACTATGCTGGATTTTCTATAGAAAACTTTGTTCACAATGTGTTGGATTTGCTATAGAAAACTTCGTTCACACAGTGAAGGATTTTCTATAGAAAACTTAATTCACACAGTGAAGGATTTTCTTCAAAAAATTTCATTCGCTCTGTGAAGGATTTTCCACAGAAAATTTTATTAACTCTGTGAAGGATTTTCCACAGAAAACTTCGAACACCCAGTGAAGGAATTTCTCTAGAAAACTTCGTTCACACTGTAAAGGATTTTCTTCAGAAAATTTCGTTCACTCTGTGAAGGATTTTCCACAGAATACTTCGTTCACACAGTTAAGAAATTTTTATAGAAAACTTCGTTCACACTATGCTGGATTTTCTATAGAAAACTTTGTTTACACTGTGAAGAATTTTCTAAAGAAAATTTTAATTACTCTGTGAAGGATTTTCCACAGCAAACTTCGTTCACACTGTGAAGAATTTTATATAGAAAACTTCGTGCACAGTATTTTAAATGTTACAGGCACAGCGAGCGGGATGTCAGTTATTATTTGGGTTCCATTTCTAAGTCGAGAAAATCATCGTCCTCCTCCACATCGAGGTATTTAACATAAAGCATTTAAAATTCGTTTCGAACCTTTACTATTTAAAACTTGAAACTGTTATTATTTCCCCCCGCTCTTTATTTTATTAACGCTCCGAAGGTGTTGGCGTGCTAAATGAACTTTTTCTTGTGTTTACCCCTGCCAGAACTCGCTCCGATGCCAAAGAAAAGCTATTATTTTAGTATTTAGCAGTAAGTGTTTGTCTGTGCGCTGAAAAATGTATTTGTTGCCCCCAAACAGTTTGGGAGACCAACTTGTACAATTTCGAGTTGTGTTAAGTGAATGTGAATGCGCACGTGGTAATTAGTGATAATTTTTTAATTGCTGTCAAATGTCGATTTATTGCTAAAAGAAAGAGAAACATGTTTCTTACATTTTCTAAAGATTTTAGGCAAGTTGATAAGAAAACCAACACAAAGTTTGTGGTAGAATTTGTGTTTTTAATTGCCAATATATTTTATTTGTTTTTAAAAGGGGTGCAGCTTTTATTGCCCAATGAACCTGCAATCAAGTGCTAATACAATTATTTGTCAACTGTATTTAATTTCGGAAAAAGTCATAAATATAAAACTTTTAATTAATTACAAATATTAAAAAAATAAGAAACAGGTCACTCAAAGATAAGATGCAAGTAATGAAAGATTTATACCATTTAAGTTGAATATAAATTTAAAACTAATTGCGAAAACTAATGAATATCAATCCAATAAATTGTATATTTTCTATACTTAAACTATTTTAACGAAATCTATTATTCAAACTGAACCATAGTTTCACATTGCCAATGCCTTAACAAGTACTTTATAAATAAATATAATTAAATTATGATTATTGTTTGTAGAATTTCATTATTTAGTGTTAAAATGTGAAGGTTAAAATGTACGCTTTACGCTTTCAATATTTTGTTATTCTTTACTGTGAAAGCTTTTATTAAATTCACGCTGTGGAAATAGTAATATTACTGCAAAAGAATAGAACAAAGAAGTTCAACTTAATCAAAATCATACGCTTCGCAAATCCTTAACAAAAACACGGCAGGAAATTTTCATTTATTTTCTTTAGCCTGCATTTCAAATTATTCTTTTATACATACATATTTCCAAACATTCTTACCCACACCTGCTCTCCAACACACATGTTTCAACGCGTTTCCGTTTTTCATATATTAATGAAAGCGCAATAGAAACAGGAAAACAACAGCGAAAATATTTTACTTCGGTTAAATGGAATCATTTCAACACTAAGATTTTACATATAAAGTGTTAAAAAGTTGCCCGATTTCATGTATCAAATACATCCACACAATGTTTAGTCCCAATTTACACGAAGCAATTCTTTAAGCTAAGCTGATTGGTTTTTCGAGATCGTGGTGAGAGGAAGATGACGAGACGAGTACACACTTGATTATACTAGCAATTGGTGTTACTCTCTTAGTTGTATTACATATGTATACACAAATGTGTGTATACTCACTCTCAAATAAAAATAAGAGCGATTTAAGCAATAAGGATTGTACTGTGTGAACACCTAAGAAATTTCAAGGAAAAAATTGTATCAATCTTTCAATATAAATTATTTCGTTTAAATTGCGAAATAATTACAGGCTATTTTCTATAGAAAACTGAGTTCACACTTGGCCGATTTTCTATAGAAAACTTCGTTTACACTGTTTTGGATTTTCTGTAGAAAACTTCGTTTACACTGTGACCGACTTTCTATAGAAATCTTCGTTCATAATCTGACCGATTTTATATAGCAATCTTCGTTCACATCGTAACTGATTTGCTGATAGAAAACTTCGTTCAAACTGTGACCGATTTTCTAAAGAAAACTTCGCTCACACTGTTACGTATTTTCTGTAGAAAACCTCGATCACAATGTGACCGATTTTCTATAGAAAACTTCGTTCACACTGTGACCGATTTTCTATAGAAAACCTCGTTCACATTGTGAGCGATTTTCTACAGAAAACCTCGTTCACATTGTGACCGATATTCTACAGAAATCTCTGTTCACACCGTAACTGATTTTCTGATAGAAAACTTCGTTCAAACTGTGACCGATTTTCTAAAGAAAACTTCGCTCACACTGTTACGTATTTTCTGTAGAAAACCTCGTTCACATTGTGACCGATTTTCTACAGAAATCTTTGTTCACACTGTAACCGACTTTCTATAGAAATCTTCGTTCACACTATGACCGATTTTATATAGAAATCTTCGTTCATACTGTAACTGATTTTTTATAGAAAACCTCGTTCACACTGTGAGCGATTTTCTGTAAAAAAATTTAGAAAATTAAAAGAATTTTCTATCGAACATTTCGTTCACACACTGACTGATTCCCTTTATAGAAATTTATTTACACTGCAAGTCATTTTCTATGGAGCTCTAGAAAATTTTGTTATATGGTTACAAATTTCATTGATCATATATAATATTACTCTGCTGTCCGAGTGTGGTCTATCTTGATGCTGATGTTATACAGATAATTTGGTCTACGTAGATCTTAAATTTTTATACAAAATTTGGGTCTTCCTAAATGTTTTTCATACATTATGTTACGAACAAAACAGTAAAACTAAGTCTCCTACTCTCTTCAGTAGAACTTAGAAAAACAACAATAATATTCGCTTTTTTCATTCTTTTCAAAAAATAATAGTGCAGAAAATAATAAATATTTATGTGAACAAAATAAAGAAAAATATAAATAGTACTAGTAAAACAACTGTGAAAAAGCTAAAAGAAACAGAAAAAAAGAAATTATTTAAATCTTATTCTCATTAGATAAAAGCCTAGAACAAAGCTCACAGGTGCTTAAAGCAAAAAGTCACCAGCTGTTAACAGAATGATATAAAACGAAAAATGACGAAAACCTAAAAGTCCTGCTGTTGATACTAATGAATGCGTCAAAAGAGCTATTATATTTCGCTTGCGCTTTTTAGCAACACATTTGTGAGGCTTATATAAGAAATTAAAAGGAAAATAATTGTTTTATTTTTGGCTCTTAACAAAAAGTAAAAAGGATTTTTATTATGAATAGTTTTAGTCAAAGCTGTAAGGCATTTTTATGTTTCGGTTAACTTCCTTTAGATATTTCAGTTTTGCTCGAATTTTTGCATACCCCACACTTTTTGTTTGTCACCATGGGAGGTATGACATTTGTTTCGCATTTCACTACTATGGTTAATAATACTGAGTGTACCTTGTCAAGGATTAAAAATAAGCAGATATGCTCAACCACTTTTGCTTTCGTTTTCCTCCTCCTCCTTCTCCTCCTAATCATGCTGTCATTTGATATGCTTTTCTATTCTCAACTAACTATAGTTTATGGCCACAGGATAAACTATAATGACATCCTTTCGCTGTATTGTGTAATTAACATTATTAGCAGCACATTGCCAATGGCCATTGCTGAGTTTTAGTTTTAATTGTTACCCACACATTGTGTTTCTGTTATCTTTTGCTCCTTTATGCTCTGCCATTTCTTCCTTCCCATTCTGTTGCAATGTCCTGTGTTTATTGTTTTTATTTACATCCTTGTGCCAACGTTGCTAATGTTTAACATTTTCTGTTGCATTGGTGTGTTTGTGTTTTTAGTGCGAGTATTTAGTGAATTTTAATGAAGTAAAAGTAATCCGTGGCATATTTTGTGGTTTATTAAAATTGCTGGCGATAGATAAAAGATGAGTGTAGATTGTCTTATGTGGCTTTTAACTGTTCTGAGGTAAGAATTGAGGAAAATTATTAAATTGTTGCAATCATTTTTGACTGAATTTCTATAGAAAATTTCGTCCTTAACAGCGATTGATTTTCTATAGAAAATGAGACTAATTTCTCGTTCTTAACAAGGACTGATTTTCTATAGAAAATCTCGTCCTTAACAGCGACTTATTTTCTATAAAAATTCAAATCATGTCTTTAACAGGGAATAATCTCTCAGCGACTGATTTTCTATAGAAAATCTCCTCCGTAAAAGCGACTGATATTCTATAGAAAATCTACTCCTTAACAGCTACTGATCTCTGAGCGACTGATTTTCAATACAAAATCTAGTTCTTAACA
The DNA here is from genome assembly GCA_950370525.1 of Bellardia bayeri. Classification (NCBI taxonomy): domain Eukaryota; kingdom Metazoa; phylum Arthropoda; class Insecta; order Diptera; family Calliphoridae; genus Bellardia; species Bellardia bayeri. Next base: position 82,634,939 of record OX493266.1, read on the forward strand.
AGGACTGGTTTTCTATAGAAAATCAAATTTCGCCCTTAACAGCGACTGGTTTTCTTTAAAAATCTGATTTTCTATGGAAAATGTCCTCCGTAAAAGCGATTAATTATATTTTCCTTAACAGAGACTGAATTTCTATAGAAATGGTTCATATTTTAATTAGTGGCTGCTTAAATACAAAAATGTTGCAATGAATTCATGAAAATTGTATTCAAATGTTTATTAGCTGCACAGAAGTTTATTTAATTGAATTTATTTAATAAATTTTTTAAAAAATCTTCAAAAAAATTTCTATTAAAAACGTTTATTTATGCAAATTTTACTAAAAATACTTAGCAAATATTGCATTTCTTATCATACAATTACACTTGAATATGTTTAAAAAATATTATAAGTTCATGTACATGTACCTACATATGAATGTATTTAGCAGTAAAAGTTTTCCCAACAACACAACACCTGTTATTAAAAACTTGTATGTTATTTTATATATATATATATTTAATACTCAAACATACCAAAGCAAACTTCTTGTGTCATCATAAAAAGCCGCAAAATCTAAACAAAATAACAACTGCAACCAAAAATAAAAACACAAACAACAAAATGTTTGTACTTCCTTAAAGTGCACATATGTTTTGGAATACATGTAAACGATAAAGTTTTTCTTGGGCATAATTTGGCTTCCAATGCCAATTCCTAAAGACAATTTTATATAGTTTACTATAAATTTGTATTGAATGGGTTGTAATGTTGTTTGGCTTGGTGCTCCAACTATTGCTTTCATTTTATCTGATCTGTAAGTTGTTTTGAAATGTGTTGCCTGTGAGGTAATATTAAAATTTTGCTGTTTCAGTTACAGTTTTCCTTTTGGTTTTAGGCTTCTTAAAATTGATTCAATAATGTTTTTATGCCTTTGTGTATTTTACATTTTCCCAGTGCCTGGTTACATGAACATATAATAGCATTTGTCTTGTGGCTAACCAGAGTAAAGAGAGTAAAATGAAAGTTCTATTGCCACATAAAGTGCATCTGTTGCATGAGCTGGTCATTGGCAAGAGTTTTATTTATTGATTGCATAAATTGTATAGTTAAATATTTTTGCATTGAGAGTAGTTAAGTCTAACTGAAAAAAGAATAGGAAATTACCATAATGGTTTTTAAGGAGAATATTTAGTTTGGGGACTGTAATTGAATAAACATTTACTTTCGGAATATGCATTAGAATTCTCATGTAGGGGATTATTTACACAAATTATTTATATTTTTTGGACAAATGAACAAAACTGATTTTGTTGGGAGTTTATTTACAATAAACACAAGTACTGTGATATATTCCTTCACATGAAGAACGATTTTTATAGAATATTTCCCCCACATACAGACTAATTATCTATAGAAAATTTTCTCCACATACAGATTGATTTTATATAGAAAATCTCCTCCACACAGAAAATTATCTTCACATACAGACTGTTTTGCTATAGAAAATGTCCTCCACATACAGACCGATTTTCTATAGAAAATTTCTACCAAAGACATATGGATTTTCTATAGAAAATTTTGTCCACATGAAGACGGATTTTCTACAGAAAATTTTTTCCACATACACACCAATTTTCTATAAAAAATTTCCTCCTAATAGCGACTGATTTTCTACAGAAAATTTTCCCACATACAGATTAATTTTCTATAGAAAATTGTCTTTACATGGAGACTGATTCCCTATAGAAAATGTTCTATACATGAAGACTGATTTTCTTCAGAAAATTATCTTCACATAGAGACTGTTTTTCTATAGAAAATTTTTTCCACATACAGGTTGATTTTCTATAGCAAATTTTCTCTACATGAAGACTGATTTTCTACAGAATATTTTTTCCACATACAGACCAATTTTCTATAGAAAATTTCCTCCTAATAGAGACTAATTTTCTATAGAAAATTTTCTCTACATGGAGACTGATTTTCTTTAAAAAATTATCTTCACATACAGACTGTTTTGCTATAGAAATTTTCCTCCACATGCAGACCGATTGTCTATAGAAAATTTCCTCCACATACAAACTGGTTTTTATAGAAAGATTCCTCAACATGAAGACTGATTTTCTATAAAAATTTTGTTCTACATACAGATTGATTTTCTATAGAAAATTTCCCCAATAGACAGACTGAGTTTCTATAGAAAATTATATCCTATATACAGACTGTTTTGCTATAGAAAATTTCCTCCACATACAGACCGCTTTTCTATAGAAAATTTCTACCACAGACAGATTGAGTTTCTATAGAAAATTATATCCTATATACAGACTGTTTTGCTATCGAAAATTTCCTCCACATACAGACTGATTTTCTATAGAAAATTTCCTTCATATACAGATGGATTTCTATGGAAAATTTTATTTACATCGAGACTGAGTTTCTTCAGGAAATTATCTTCATATGCTATCGAAAATGTCCTTCACATATATATAGAAAAATTCCTCAACATACAGATTGATTTTCTATGGAAAATTTTATTTACATCGAGACTGAGTTTTAATAATTATTTTTAATTTTATCCACAAAATATTTGCAATGAAACCTATTTAGTTCTAAATGTTATTTCCACTAAGTAATTTGGCTTTAATTGGTTTGACTCTCTGTATTTTTAAAAGTTTTACAATCTTTATTATCACAATTAAACAAGTAAGAAAGTATAGTCGGTCAAGCCCGACCATATAATACCCTACACCTAGTATATGTAAATATAAAAAAGCTTTTCAGAAATGAGCGTTATATGAGAGATATCACCTACTTTGGAACAAAATTCAGTGTCATGATTTCTGTGAATATAAATATTATATATGTTAAACTTTATGTCGATATAAATACTTTTAAAATATTTATGGAAGTTAAAGTGAATTACGGATGGGAGTTTCGACTAATTATGGACCGACCATTACAAAATATCATTATTTCTATAAGAAACTTATTTGTGTCGAATTTTATTTGATTACCAACATTTTTAAGAGATTTATGCTCTTTAAAGTAATTTTTGGAAGTGGGTCTTATATGGGAGCTACGACTAATTATGGACCGATCACAATAAAACTGTACCGCATTATTTGTGTACATATGAAATATATTGGTGTTCAATATTATTTGGATACCAACATTTTTAAGAGAGTTATGGTCTTTAAAGTGATTTTCGGAAGTGGGCCTTATATGGGAGCTACGACTAATTATGGACCGATCATGTTAAACTTCTGCCATATGATATTTATATAGACGAAACATATTTGTGTTCAATATTATTTGGATCGCAACATTTTTAAAAGAGTTATGTTCTTTTAAGTGATTTTCGGAAGTGGACCTTATATGGGAGCTACGACTAATTATGGGCCGATCGTCATAAAAATCTACCATATTATATGTCTACGTACGAAACATATTGGTGTTCAATATTATTTCGATACCAAGATTTTTAAGAGAGTTATGCTCTTTAAAGTGATTTTCGGAAGTGGGCCTTATATGGGAGCTACGACTAATTATGGACCGATCGTCATAAAATTCGACCATATTATATATATATGTACGAAACATATTGCTGTTCAATATTATTTGGATACCGACATTTTGAAGAGGCTTATACTCTTTTAAGTGATTTTTGGAAGTGGACCTTATATGGGAGGTACGACTAATTATGGACCGATCTTCACGAAATTTGTAGATGTGCTTTAACTTCATTTGCTTCTTATCTGTGGTAAATTTTGTTTGCATACTTGCATAATTCAAAGATTTATGACCGGTAAAGCCCAATTTCGGGAGGACATTTGTATGGGGGCTAGGTGAAATAATGGACCGATTACACCAGTTTCAATCCCATCCATTATTGGGCCGAAAAAATATCACGTACCAAATTTTTTCGAAATATCTTCAAAATTGCGACCTGTACTCTGCGCACAAGCTTTACATGTACAGCCAGCCAGCCAGACGGACGGACGGACGGACGGACGGACATCGTTAGATCGACTCAGAAAATGATTCTAAGATGATCGGTATACTTTAAGGTGGGTGTTGGACCAATATTTATGGGCGTTACAAACATCAGCACAAACCCAATATACCCCCCCCCCCCCACTATTGTGGTGTAGGGTATAAAAATGCCATCAAACCTTTTTTATTTCATCAAATGCAAATGTAGGAAAATTTTCCAATAAAATGCTAAAATGATAATTTCTCAAGATATTTTACGTCAATCAGACATCACTTTATTTTATATTTATACGCTCAGTATTTTAGTTTAACTTAAATTAGAAAAAAAAAAACAATAACTAAAGGAACTAAGAAAAGTGTATAAAATTCTAAAGAAAATTCTTTATTACATTTTCAAAATTTCTTAAGACAAACATTGCACTTGAATGTGTCAGGGAATGACAATGTACTGACTTAATGAGTCTTTAATTACATGTCGATTAAAAGCAAGTAAGCGAGTAAAACACCAAAAAAAAAAAACAAAGAAACATTTAAAATGAAAAAAAAAACTAAATGAGTGACATGGATGCGATTAATTAAAAACCGGAAATTTATTCTAATGATTTGAAGAAGGGGGTTGAAAGTCGGAAGAAATGAAAATACGAAGAATATTTTCATAATCATTAAAACAAAAGGAATGTTTTTATTTTTCTTCAGTTAGAGAATATCATATTAAATAAATTTATTTTGCAGAAATCCTTGACATTAACTGTGCGAAAATATTTATTTTGAAAGTTTTAATCTGTTAGAGCTTTTTAAAGCTGTTGAAGTAGGGTATTTTTAATCAAATTAAAGTATTTTGTGTGGATTTATGATTATGTTTTGTTTGTATGTATTTCCTTGTCAAGGGCATTTCACCCCCTAATTTTATGTGGCTGTCAGTGGTATGAGTGATTTTGATACTACTACAATTAAGAAACTTAAATTTGATGTATGTATAATAGATCTCAAACCGAGCTAAAGTTATGCTGCAACTGCTTTTTTTAAATTAACTATTAACTATTAAATAATAAATAATCAAATTATATAAACGTGAGAACACAAATTGAGGATAAACTATTTACTTTGCCATAAACCCGATTTTTGTTAAAATTATATCATATTAATATGTATGTATATCCTTTATATGGTTGACAGCACAAAGAACTTAAAATTGAGAGTTGTATAATTTTTTTTAAAAATTATATGATAAATAATAAAATAATGATCAACTTTAATTCAAGAGCAAAATTATAGATTTTTATAAAAATTTCATGTTTTACTCAAGAAAAAAGGACATATGAGTGGTTTTCAAACTATATTAGTTGGAAAGCTAAAACTTGCTGAGTTCTTAAAGGAATCAAAACTGCGAGTTGTGGTATATTTATTTTTAAAATTCTTTAACACAAAATAAAAAAAAATGTCTAAAAAAAATGTAAAGCCTTATCTGTGCACCAAGGTAATTGGGTACCTTTGGCGTTTTCAGTCAAAGTTTTTTTTTCATTAAAATTGTTAACTTGTATATCTGAAACTTTTTGAGAACTATTAACTAACAAATAATTTAGTTTTTTTTTTGCAGCCGTATGCCTTGAATTTTTATGTAATTTGCTTGAGACACCAATTTACTTTTAACACCTTTTAATGCGCATCAAGGTACTCGGGTACCTGTACGTGTTTTAAATGAGAAAGCGGCCATTGCAAGCATAATATTTGAAGTTGTAAGTAGCTTTGCATGAGTACATTAAAAGTATGTATAAATTATAACAATTTATTACATCTTATTTGGAAACAAAAACATAAAAACCACAAAATTCAATAAGTAATGAAAACAAGAGAAATACAACTTTAGCGCAAATTTATCGATCAGTTTGTACATATTGGTCGACAAATCGAAGGTTGATTGCAGATTGAATTGAAGCTTCATACACAGCTGCGAGAATTCGTAACAACTTCCTACTACTGGAATGAGTCCGCTTGTGTATTTTGTTTGTAAAGGAGATGTTGCAGTTTTAAAGTTTGGTATATAAAAAAAATTTATATTGCAGATGATTGTGTTGATGACTGTGAATTTATTTTTGATCTTTTAAGAATTTTCGACGACGATCGCTAGACTGATGTTGCGTATTAAATTCCATATATATAATATCGGATGCTAGTGCTGCTATGTCAATAGAATTAAAAAATAGTGACAACGACCATAGACTTGTTCTCCGTTCTAACAGTTCATCCATATTATCTACTCCTCCTTTAGTTTTATTATTTTATTATTATTATATCTGTTAACTACGCTCCCACATTATATGTACCCAGGTACCCTGCAGAGTATTAGAATGTATTTTTTCCCGCATATACAAGGGTTAAAAATTATAAAAAATATCTACCAAGCTAAAACTAAGTCAAGATCTAATCAAGTACAAATTTAATTAAAATTATATATCAAAGTTAAAAAAGGATATATGAGTAACTATTACAGTATTAGAGTTAGGAAGTTAAAACTTAGGGGCTTCATAACCGACCAAAAACTAAGAATTTTGGTTAATTTATTTTTTTAACTATTAAACACAAACTTAAAGAAATCAAAAATTAAAATATTCACTTAAATGTTCTTTTCAAATTGATATTTTCATTAAGAAAATAAGCAAGTTTTTAAAATAAGTTAAACGAATCAACAAAAATGATTTAAAAAATATACAAAAAAAACAACATAAATAAACATAAAACGTACACAGATAAAATGACATGTTAACATGACAAGTCATAAAATATAAATAATTTGCACTTAATAAATAAATAAATGAATGAATGAATGAACGAATGACAGAGTGAGTGTATAAAATCAAATGCATACAAATATTGATATGCTCTCATAAATGTAATTTTAAATATGATTTCAATTGTAACAAGTTAGAGTGTAATATTCGGCTGTGCCGAATCTTTAATACCCTCCTACTAAATGTAATAAGAAATACAAAAACTACACTGGTTTTAGAACTGGAATATCCTTATTTTGTATTTTCTATTCAGTCTTAGGGCAAATTTTATTATTATTTTATATATTGTTTTGAAATTTTATTTAATTTTTAACATTTATAATTGATGTAATTACCGATTCATACCACAATTTACAGAGTTTGTCTTGAGTGTAATTTAACAATTTCTAAATGTAAAAGTTCATTTTTCCATATTCACAACAAGTTAAGAAACAGAGTATGAAAAATGATATAAAAAGATATCAGGTGAGGATTTTTTGTTTGAATTTAATCTCAATAACATTATTTACAAAAGATTTATGGGTGGCATAGTAAAAGTGGACCAATTATGGACTGATAGCTTCTAAAATCAGTATCCGCAAATGTTATTTCTATGTATTTTAGGCTTATTTTGGTTGAATTTCATCTCAATAACGTTATTTACAAGAGTTGTATGAATGGTTGTTATGCTCGAAAGATGCTATTATTGACCGACAACTACAAAATCCAGTAGCATAATTTCCGTGTAACCGATATTAATATGATTTCTGGATTATAATTTCTGATCCATATAAAAATTGGTTCGATAGCGATATTTATTAGATATTTTTGTTTTTCGGAAATGGTCCTTATATGGCAACTATGACAAATTATGCTCCGATCTTCTTAAATTTTGGAACAGTTATTGTCATGCGTATGAGGATATCTGACGTCGAATTTCAACATAATAACGGTATATTTAAGATATATATTAGTATTAACGTGGATTTCGAGAGTGGGCCTTATATGAGGGATATAGTCAAATTCTCAAAATCCAGCAGTTTGATTTTGGCATGTATGTAAATGATTCATGTAAAATTTTGGATCGATACCATTATTTATAAGAGATTTATATGGGGGATAAGGTCAAATATGGTCGTATGTCGTATGATTTTTATGTATATGTAAATGATCGTTGTAAAGTTTTGAGTCGATACCGATATGTATAAGATACGGACCGACCATCATAAAGTTTAGTACAACAATTTATATATCTATAAGAACTATTTGTGTGGAATTTTAACCTGTTAACTATATTTTTACAAGATTTATACGTATTTAAGTAAATTTTAGATGTGGGGTCTATGGTCAAACATGGACCGAGCAAGACAAAATATCATTTTGCGATTTCTTTTTACATGACACTTATTTTTCTCGCATTTTATATTAATATTCTAATTTTACAGGCATTTATTTATCATTAAGCCACATTTCGGGAATATATATACATATTTGTATGGGGGCTATGACAAATCATGGACCGATTTTTACTATATTTCTCTCACTTTCTTCTTTTTTTATAAAAATAACGTGTACAAAATTTCTGGTAATATCTGCAATATATTTAAAAAGAATTGCAAGTAAAATGTTTAAAAACATCAAATTTTTATGGAGGTTGTCTTACATTTTGGTCCGTAACTCTTGTTCTACTGTATCTATTTTGCTGATTTTTAGTACCAAACTGCTTATGAGAAGTGCAAACGGTGTTTTGTAAACTTTGTTGATTTTGGTTGTGTCTTTTGGACGTGAGAGTGTTTTACACAGACAGACGGACATGGCTCAATCGACTTAGAATTTCGTATGGACCAAGAATATACATATGTATATACTTTGTTGGGTCTCAGATGAGTATTTTTCTGTGCTACATACGGAGTAACAAACTTATACGAGTATATACCCCCATTCACCACTTATCGTGGTGCAGGGTATATAAATATATACTCGTATGTTTGTATATAAATACATTTGTTGATGAATTGTTTTTATGTTAAATGCCTCGCAAACTATAAAAATCTTCAAAAAACAAAACAAATATACTCGACCCATAAAAAATGTCACATTTATTTAAATAAATACCAGTAAAAATCACAAATATAAAATGTAAATACGAGTACATAGAAATTACACTTGTATTTTTTGTAGCGATTTTAAATTTCAATATGAAATCTACAGCAAAACAAACAAACAATAGAAACTCATGCAATACACAAAATGATTTAATACACTGTTAAAAGGTCATAAATAATGATATAAAAATAAATATTTAAGTAAATGAAAATGAAAATAAAGAAATTTGTGAACAGCATGGAGAAGAAAAATAAACATTTAACTCTTCATAAACATTCACAGCTTATTTGGAGGTCAATAAATCAGCTTTTGAAGCAGGCGTTTCAACAATATAACTGCAGGACTAATAATAAAAATAATAAAGTCAATATGTATTTAATACAAATAAATATATAAACTCATACATACATGCATGCATACATACTTATAGCAATAGCGAAGGTTATGAACACATATTCATGTATTAAAAAAAAAAAAAAACAATAAAACAAAATAAAGTTTCACTGGTTTTCCAATGTTAACGTGAGCTTGTTTATAAGTGAAGACATGTGTGTATTTGTTTGGGTGGCATGTATGTATCAACATGTGGCAATATTGGTTAAAGTTTTGGTAACAAAATACAAATATAACTGTATATTGGTTTGGGGGAAAATATCATTCTACGTTAGTTGCAAATTAAAATTATCTTTGCATTTCTATCTAGTAACAGGAGAATATTAACATGTATTTTTTATACTTTAACTTAAATAATCGATTATGTATTTACATTTTTTAAGGATCCTACGGCTCAAAATATACCACAAGTGATCGAGAAGTCGACTTTGATTTTTCTTTCATTTTCTTTCATGTTATTTAAAAGATCGTAAGATATAATTGTATGAACGTTTAAATGTTGCCAAAAGTTCAAATATTTATCTCAATCAAAAAATTACTCAGTTTAGTTAAAAAAAATAATAGTTAATAAAAAATAACAGTCAAATCATAAACTGATTGATAAAACTAAAAAACAACAAATTTAAATAATGAAAATTTTACACTTGACTCAATTGTTGAAATGTCTGCATTATATTTTTCACGCATTGCAAAATAATTTTGTCTTTCTCACTTGCCTTATAAATTTTATTTATTGAGTTTTGTATATTTATCTTGATATTTTACTTCTGACATTTTGGAGGCTTGATAATATAAACATTTAGCTTCCATTTTTATTTTAAAATTCAGCAATCGCTTAAAAATTGCAAAAGATAAAGGCTGCTGAATATGGAATTTTTAGTGCCTTTAAATATATGAACTGGAGTGTATATATGAAGGCAATATGTCACTTTAACATATGACAGTGTACTTGTACTCATCAAATAGGATATGGTCTCAAAAATTAATTGAATGGTTTTAAATAAGCTAAAAGGATTATATGTAGGTCCTTATTATTTCGAAGCTAGCCGCGTGCTAAGTTTCGTGTTAGTTAAAAAAGAAGGAGCTCTTCTATAAAACTCTTATCAAAATTGTCAATTACAGAGGCTGCCAAGAAACAGCTGAATTTTGTGAAATTATTATTTTGGACATTTTTAATATTTAGAGCGTTTTTCGGTTGAAAATGAATACATTGTAACATTTGCCGAAACTTCTACTACTGATGGGTCAACGAGTAAAATGCTAAAACGTTCTTGTTGAAATCCCCTTTATAAAGCAAACATAATATGAATTTCAAAACTTCCGTTGCAATGTAACTCAACCACTATCATGTAGTTCTAAATGCATCCATTGTAAACTTCAACAATGAAACATGTTCCAAAGTTATTGAACAACATACAGTATTCAAAAAGTTTCCACAATATTAACTATCTTGTTTGTGTTATGAACAGCACTGTAATATTTTGGAAATTCTGTAAATTCTGCCAGCAGACCAAAAATGCGTAATATGTTAAAAATAAAATACAAAAGATCCATCGGAACAGTTACATACCCCCAATACATCCAATACTAATGGTGAAATAAACGGTTTCATGTTGGATCATGTTGGAGCAAGACACGACGAACAGTTTCAACGCAAATTGTTTGCAATTGTCAGCTTCAACTTCGGAGTCCACCCTAAATGAATTGGATTTGCCTTATTTTTCTTAAACTGTGTCACTCAACATGCTTATTGAAAAAATGTTTGAAGCCTTTCTGAATTTGATTTGATTTGGACCAGATTTTCATGTATTAAGAGCTCAATGATTTTTTGAACTGTAATATAAATTTCTTCAAAGTTTTGACCATAGTTAGTTATGACCTTTTCCCATATTTCGAACAGCGTATGGATGTCGCGCTTAAAGAACTTCGAATCGTTTGATTCCAAGAAACGAAAAGAACACAAAAAATACTTCTTTACAAAAGATCGTTTTTTAAATGATCTTATGATGATATATTTTCCAAATAACGATCTAAATAATTGAACTTTAACACAAACCAAGAAGTCGTTATGCCCCCTCAACCAACAATTTAGCATTGAACAACTAGACCCATATTTTGCGGATACGTTCAATGGCAATTTGTTTGTGTTTGTACAACAATTCAATGTCATATTTACTTAAAACCAATAAATTGTATATGAGTTCATAATCGATTTTTGACTTGAAATTGAAACATTTACGATTTGAAAGACATTTATGAGTTTAACAACTAAAACATAGGAAATCCCCGAGAGGATTTGGTTAACACAAACACAGACACAGACAAAACGACAAGATTTCTTTATACAGCTGGTTATATATGTATGTATGTACATATGTATATAAATATACACAAATACGGACACATAAATAACATCATCAATTTATTTAATATACTACACAGCCACAGATACATACGCTTGTGTATTCGAAGTAAAAAAGCGCAATTCAGCAAGTATTTATTTATGTATGTAAGTGTGTGAGTATATGTGTGCGTGTGTATGTGCATGTATGTATGTTATCACACCAGTTTAGAAAAATATTATCGAAATTGCTAAGAAACATGAGTACGAAATCAGAAAATGAGAAAAAGAACGTTTAGAAAATCATAAGTATGTTATCGTCTATATTAAATGGGTTGTGGATGGGAGTGTGTGTGTGCGTGTATATGTGAATTTAATATTTTATCAATATTGAGAATAAATTCAACTACAAAAAGCAGTCTGCCACTACTTTAGCGAGTTATTAAATGTAGCTTATTTTAAGAGGCGTAGTAAAAAAAGGATGTCATTTAAAACCTAGAAGTGACGGTACGCTCTCAAGCACTAAGTTGTGCTTATTGGGTGTATAACTTAAAAATTTGAGATTTTTTCAAACGTTTAGCTTTTTACTTTTTGACATTTTTACAATAGCGCAATTCATAATCTTGTGCATTTGAGATTGCAAATATAAGCAATTGCAAATATATGCTACCAACTGTGAACGATCTTTTAATTTATTTTGCACTGCTTATTTCAAGATACAAAAGTAAGAGCTTTAAGACACAGTTGGTGGACTTTTTAATAGAAAATGCAGCTGAAAAAATTATATTAAAAGAAGGTATTAAATATTTAATGCATACAAACATATGTACCTTATAAAAAATAAGCAGCGGCAAGTACACCAATTATGTATTGCATACTCAGAGCAAATTTCTTCAAAGTTTTGGCCATTGTTAGTTGACATTTTCCCATCATTCGAATAGCGTATGGATTCCGCGCTTTAAGAATTACTTATCTTCTGAGGCCAAGAACAAATCAAGCCAATTTCGGTTACCCTGTTCTGAAGTAAATCGTATATTAAAGAGAAAATAAATAGTAGTCAGACGGGGAAAAGGTCTGGACTGAAAGGCGATATTATTTAAATATCTGTATTAGGTTAAGTAGTAGTTTATCAAATCATGATAAAATATCTGACATATATTCTGTGCATTTGACAGGCAATGCTCGCTTCAAACAATTCATTTGCATACTGGTTCCCTGCAATGGTCATGAAGTAGTATCTACAATTCTTGGTTTTCAAACTTTTGCGGCTGGCCTAGACGATCTTTGTCTTCCGTGCTAATGACCAAATCAGTGGAACATATTCACCATAAGCTTCGGTAAGTAATTGGTATGCTTCAGAGGCACTTTTTTCAATTAAAGGAATAAAGCAAAACATCCTACATATGACGCTTTGTTGGCACAAAATTAAAGTTTTTGTAATAATTTTATAATTTTTGCAATAGAAAACTTTGTTGTTTACAGTATTATACTCATGGCAAAGTGATGAGACATTCAACAGTCACACTCATACAGGAGCGTGGACATAAAGATATAGTTTGCAACAGTGTTGCCGATGAACTGGCGAAGAACGGCGGAAGTTGCCTCAATAATGATGAAGGCGAGACTATCTCTAACTTTCTATGTCAAGGCGATCTTCAATTAGTTTTGGAGTATTCATGCGCCATCTGTAACTATCGGACTAATTCTCTCTTTACCTTTTAACTTTCGAACTTTACCTTTATATTTATCTACCATAGAGGTTTATCAGGCAATGGGACCAAACACATGCACCCAAATGAGCTGTATTTCTGCTTAAATAAACAAAAACTAAAAATCAATAACATAATAATTTTATTAATCAAATTTCTAATAGCGGTCTCAGAAGGGTGGTTATGTCAAACAAATTGATGACGAGTTTGCCAAAATGTAGCTTTCACAGATCCTTCCATTATCATATTTAATTATCGAACGAAATTTCATTCAATGTAACAACTCTACAAGCTTCTACTATTGGTAGACAAAATTCTTGTTGAAAACCACTTTGCAACGTCCCTGTAAAAATAAAGTTCAAAAATAAACGTATTCATAAGTAACTGTTTACCAGTTTGACTGAAATCGAATTGCTGGTAAAAACTGTTATGTCAGTTATAATCTAGAAACGCACAGCCAATACTAAAGTAAAACATAAAAAGAAAACAAACTGAAAAAGGACGAAGCAAACATACCCAGCACATAACAAGGAACCCCTTGTTTTTCTTTTTAATCTATTGGGGATCAACAAGAAATGTTTTTGTATTTATTGGCAAATATGTATTAAACATAGATAATGTTATTTTGGTTAACACTGCCAACCCCTCTAATGCCAGTCCTTTTGTATTTATTGTTTACTCGCTTTTTCATATCCTTAAGTGTAGATTGATATTTGTAAGCATTTGTTTGTTTAAGTAACTAAGGAAATACATACATACATACATATGTATGTAATGTAAGTGTTTATGTTTGGGTCACTTTATTTTTGTTTGTTTCTCTATGTCTTGGTTAGAGTTCAAATATTGTGGTTTATTTTTCTTTTTTTTTTTCTACAGTTTTTTTTTTCTAGAGTTTTGCACAATACTCCCTTATTTTCTTTTTTTGGATGCGAGTATAAGATTAAATTGTTTATGTGCGTATGACATGCATTTTGACACATTTATTAGCTGTCAATTGATTTAACAAGTCAATAAGCCAAAAAAAAAAGGATGTTGAAAATCAACAATACAAACAAATAAAGAAAAACAGGAGGAGCAAAAGGTTTGTCTAAGCATCTGACAAATATATGATGTGTAAACAAAAAATCATGAGGTTAAACATTTTTTCGTGTGTATTAGTTGTTTAATAGTTGAAATTGTTTTATTAGAAAAAATTATTAGAAATATTTAAAGAGGATGGATTTAATGCAGCTATTACGCTATTTGTTTGTATAAAACACTCGTAAGCTTTAATAAGGTCAAACAAATTTGTATAAAAAATCAGATTTTAACGATTTAAAATTAATGTAATTACCGATTCTTACCATAATTTACAGAGTTTATCTGATATTCATAATAATCTTAAAATTCAAAAAAAAAAATTGTTTTATTCACCACAAGTTAAGAAACAGGGTATAAAAAATAATAAGATTATAAGGTCAGGCTTCCTTTGTTTGAATTTGATCTCAATAATTTTATTTACAAGATACATATATATATATATGGGTGGCATAGTAGAAGCGGACCAATTATGAACTTAAAGCTCCTAAATCCAGTAATGTGATTTGATTAAAGTCCATCTCAATAACGTTATTTACACGACTTGTATGGTGGCTTCTTCTACTTGGAAGTGGGCTTATTTTGGGAGCTATTGCAATATTAGTATGATTTCTAGATAATGAATTTCGGAAGTGGGCGTTGTGATATAGTCAAGTATGGAGCGATAATCTCAAAATCCAGCAGTTTGATTTAAGAATGTATATATGTGAACGATTCCTATAAATTTTTGGGTAGGTACCATTATTTATAAGAGATTTATGAGTATTGAAGTGATTTTCCGAAGAGAGTTTTATATGGGGGATACTGGCAAATATAGACCGAAATTCACAAAATTTTGTGAAATGATTTTTTTGTATATGTTGGTCTATGTAAAGTATTGAGACGGTACCGATATTAATAAGATATATATAAAAATTAATGAAATATAAATATTATTCTGTGCAACAATTTATTTGCCTATAAGGATTATTTATGTCAAATTTTAACGTGCTAAAAATATTTATACCAGTTTTATATGTATTTAAATTCATTTTAGAAGTAGACTTTATATGGGGTCTATGGTCAAACATGGACCGAGCAATTTCGTGTTGTGATTTCTTTTTACATGACAGTTATTTTTCTCGAATTTTGTATTAATATTCTAATTTTACAGGCATTTATTTATCATTAAGCCATATTTCGGGAAGACATTTGTATGGAGCTATGAGAATTCATGATATCACACTTTCCTCACACTGTCTTCTTTTATCATAGAGATAACGTGTAGAAAATTTCATGGCAATATCTATTTTAAAAATATCAAATTTTTATGAAGGTTGTCTCACATTTTGGGTCATAACTCTGGTTATACTCTAATGATTTTGCTGATTTTCAATACTAAACTGCTTAGGTTTTTTGTAAACTCTGTTGATTATGGTTGTGTTGGACGTGAGAATGTTTTACACAGACAGACAGACGGACGTAGTTCAATCGACTTAGAATTCCATAAGGATCAATAATATATAAACCTTGTTGGGCCTCAGATGTATATTTCTCAGTGTTACACAGACAGTATTGCGGCATGCCGCAGGAATGAATAATAACATTTTACATATCGATCGATATTTTACATTCCGCTTAGTTTTCCTATCTGTGCGGAATCAATAATACCACCCAATATTCACACATGGCATGGTATCTTAAGTCAAATATTGCATTTACATACATTAATATGAAAATCAGTTAACACCTAATTCTGTTTTTACATTGTATTTTTTTTCCATGAAACTTCGTGCGAAAATGCCTTATGCAAAATTGGTGATTGGGTCCTTATCTCTAAAACCTATTGAAATTAGTGAAAAACAAGGATATTTTTAAGAACAACTATTCAGGTTTATCATATTTTTTTATGTTTTAACACAAGCATAGTTATTAAAGAAAACAAATATGCACTCTAAGCTTAAAAGTTATATAGAAATAAGTACGACAAGTTCATTTGATTGTATGCATTAAAAGCGAATTCCCCTACAATTGCTCTGACCAGCAAATTGGCTTGTATCCACAAAAAGGGAATTTCCCTAAATTTGTGACATGAATATTTTTCACAAAAATTAAATTAAACCAAAATAAATTTAAGCCCAAAAGATTTGGAATCGTGCTAAATGGAATAAAATCGTGTAAATTTGTTTATTTTCAAACCGTGTAAAAATAGAATTAGGTGTATATCTTACAGAAAATATAAAGGATAAACTTTTAAGGCCTCGCGTATTATAAAATAGAATTCAGGTTTAGGACTGTACATTTAGACTTTTATTTCATCCACCTAATTCTAATTAAAATAAATTCCAACAAATCAGCAAAAGGCCACAAAACCATTTAAAGGTTAAATACCATATAAAACCATAATATTCTTTTACTGATTTTTTTGTCAGCTATTTGTCAAAAATGTTGACTAAATTAAAATGATTTCAAACAATGAAATCAGCATATGTATGTTTCATAAAAAATTATATAAAATACTATTGTATCAATTTGTTTTTCTGAACGCCAAAAAAAAAACAGCAAATATTTCACCACAAGTTCAATACATTCATAAAAATAAAAGCTCTTGCTGATAAATATTTTTAACATAAAAATCAATTAAATCCTTTAATATATACATATGAACATAACGGGTGATTTTTTAAAAGCTATAGGAAAATTTTTCAAAAAACACATAAAATTCAGAAAAATGCATGAAATCTTTATTTGAATCGATAGTACGGTCCATATAATTTAATGTTTGAAGATTATTTCAGTCCAATTTCGGCATACTCTTTCCAACATTTCGGCCGGTATCTCACGAATAAATGCTTCAATGTTGTCTTCCAATGCGTCAATTGAAGCGGGCTTGGGTTTATAGACATGAGTTTTAACATTGCCCCACAAAAAATAGTCTAAAGGCGTTAAATCGCACGATCTAGGTGGCCAATTGACCGGTCCCGAACGTAAAATAAAATCTTCACCGAACTCGCCTCTCAAAAAGTCCATTGTTGAGCGTGCTGTGTGGCATGCGACACCGTCATGTTGAAACCACATGTCATGCAAGTCAAGCTCTTGCAAAAAAAAAAGTTGGATATTATCTCACGGTAGCGCTCACCATTCATAGTTACGTTACAATTCGCATCATCTTTGAAGAAGTACGGTCCAATGATGTCACCATCCCATAAACCGCACCAAACTGTGACTTTTTCTGGATGCATTGGTAGCTCTTGCAATGCTTCTGGCTGATATTCACTACAAAATCGACAATTCTGCTTATTTACGTACCCATTGAGCCAAAAATGAGCGTCGTCACTGAACACAATTTTTCGGTAATTCATCGCGCGATGAACTTTGGATAATAAAATTCAATAATTTGCAAGCGTTGTTCGTTTGTAAGACGATTCATGTTTAAATTATACACCAAACTGAAGTTGTTTGACAGTGAAACAAAACACGAATCGTGCGTCAGCTGTTTTAACCAGTGTTGCCAAAAAGATAATAGTTAAAAAATCACCCTTTATAAGTTCCTATATTAAAAAACAAACTCCAATCTACATAGTGATAGTTAGGACAAAAACAAATGCTAGTACTTTTTAACCATTGACACTTTGTCTATTTAATGGAAAATAGAATGAGTATAACCAAAAAAATAAAAAATAAATGCTAAAAACAGGAAGCATTATTCATTTGAATCCTTGTTTTCTGGTTTAATAAAAGACTGCGGCTTATTTCAAAAATACCACACTCTCTAATTGATTTCAATATATTGAACAACACTTTGATGTGATTCATTCAATTTGAAAACAATTTTTTGCAGCATTTTTTTTTTCTCATTTTGTTCATTTTGTGTTTCTACCACTTTTTGCTGTTTGTGTAGTCATGTCAATTTTGATTGAATTGGTAAATTTTGACTTTTATGCAATTTTTTTTTTTTTTTGTTTTTTGTTGAATTCGCTGAGTGCAGCACACAAAATCACATCAAATGTGAGAAAAAATCAATTTGAAATACCAATGCTGCACATATTTACATTCATATATTCGCAAGCCTCAAACTACTACTGGCACTTGGCAAATAGTAATAAAACACAGAATGCAACTAAAAAAATCGAAAATCTAGAAGAGAACATTACAAAAGATACGAATATGTATGTATGTATGTATATATATACAAACAAACAGACTCACATTCACATAAATAAATGAAGGCCGCGCACAGATAAACAGATAAAGTCAGCATGCCGACAGTCAGCATCACCTCGTAACTAAATGTAGGAGTAATTTCAACTCCTGCTATTTGATTGATTGTTGTTGATGATATTTTTTTTTTGATTGCGATTTTTTTTGTTTGTCCATTTGTGTTTTTTTTTTTGCAGAAGAATTCATTTGGCTTAAATACTCTCTGCAACAAACAAACAATTGAATGCAATATTTTTCCTCGAAATAAAGTTAAAAATTCTTAAGTTCGGTATTAAAAATATACAGCGAGTTACAAAGATATTGATTTAATTACCAAAAGGTAAAAGCAAACTCAACAAACCGTATTCAAGAAATTTTTAGTCCTTATGAAGCTGGTTAATAATTATAATATATTACAAGAACTTTCCAAACTCTAGCTTCTGTTTGCTTTTTTTTACACTGCTGATTGAAATGATCTTTCCACATAATATGAGTAGATTTTGTATTGTATTGTATGTGTAAGATATTAATCAGCTACAAGACATGATATTACGGATTTTTCATAAAGAACTTTGTTTGCAAAACAACTATATAACAATATAGAATATTGTTACGGTTTTTACTTTTAAAACCGTTAGTTTATTGCTTTTAAATAAACGGGATTCCTATTAATTGCAAATAAAAGTGTTAAGTAGTTTAAAGAAAATACAACAAGTCTATATTAATTCAAATGTACACAAAACCAATTTAAAATGAACACTCTGCCTTTTACTACACTTTTACAATTTACTTTAACCCTTTGTCTTAAGGTACAGTCACACTTGGCAAATATTTGCCGAAAAATACGTAACCACTGAAGAACATATAGTTGAACTCGTTTATTTATTTAAAAAAAAAACTTTTCTTATTTAATTCAAAGCACAATAAATATTTAGTTTTATTGTTTTTTTTGACGCTGTTTGATTTTCCAAAACAAACAAATTTGTGCTAAAAAAAAGTGGATACGCTTTTTTTTCCAAATGTGACCGTACCTTTGCACATGAGTCTGGTCATACCCTCTTCGATTTGAAATGCTACTTATTTAACACTTAGCTAGAGACTTGAAATTTCATGTACCCTTCTACAATTTAGTTCGATCGATTTACTTTCTTACTTGTTTTCTTTAAAAAAGTAGGGAACCTCGATATGGATCACGCTTTAGAAGCACACTTATTCGAATATTTTACTGCTCACATCACCTTTGTAACACATGGGTCTGATCAGATCCATATATATTTTGTATGGTAAATGCTGTTTTTTATATATTTCATGCTGCTTTGTCCAGTTATCTAATATTATTTATTTATATCCATTAAACAAGGCTAGGTTAGGTTAATTCGGGAAAAAACCCAATAAACATACTAACAAGTAACTCTAGTAATAAGGTACAAGTTTTATTAAAACTCTTGTTACAATTTTCAACACCTCTGCTTTCTGTTTGTCTTGATGATAATAAAAGTTGTGATTCCCCTTTTAACATATGAATATATATTTATAATTTATTTAAACATATTATTCACATTTCATTAAAAAAAATGTTTTTTTTTTTGCATTAAATACATGAAAAACTAATTGGGTCTGGCTGGACATCATGCGTTACGAATGTGAAAATCAAAACATTTGTCAGACGGAGGGTTAAAACACTTAAATTACAGTTTGAGAACACTTTGATGTTCACTCAACGATGACTGATAATAAACTAACTAACCATAATTTCTGGATGGTTGGGAGCTAGAATGTTCATGTCTAGAATGTTCAGCCAAAGCCGCTAAATCCTAATGATGCCATACTGCTCAGCTATGTTTATAACAGGATGTTATCTACAATGTTTATAAATAGAAACTGCTACAAATCCAAATGTTGCTAAAATATGCTGTATGCTTATACCAGCTGTTAAATTTAAACTGAAATTTAATTCTGTAATAGTATTATAAAATCAATAATTTTTTTTGTATTGGAAATATCAAGGTTTGAGAATTATAAATGAAAATTACATTAAACATATTTATGTCCAACGTAACTTCGCAGACAGATGTTGAATCTATTATTAAAATTTCCATTCACATTTTTGCAAAATGTCGAATCTATTTAGTTATACACGTCACGGATTAAGGCTATATTTACCATAGCTTCACTGAAATAGCCCAATGATGTTAAATCTCATGATCGAATCGCTTAATATAGTGACACAGCTTCTCAAATATTGCTCTTGGATTTTCAGAAGCCCGTACGTGGCAATATTGCTTCATGACATACACTGAAGTAAAATTACAAAACTTACATGTTATTCCAATATGGAAAACATATTCAGTATGACAAACAAAATTCTTGTTGGAAAACCCTTTACTTTGTTCTAAGAAACACTTTATGTGTCCATTTTTCATTCCCTTAGTGTAGGTTTTTGCACAAAATCGTTTTTATTTGAATATTTTTATTTACTTTTCCCAACACATTTTATACATTTTCGTACTTTGATCTTTTTCCATCACAATTCATCAACATCTCTTACATATATGTATGTATGTATGTATACAGATATAAAACTCCATATAAAAGACTTACTTACATTCTCACATTTTGTTGAAATTAACAACAATTAAACAAAATTCTTTCTCTTGTTATTGTATGTATTTAAACAATTTGCAATCAATATGTATGTGAAAACATTAATACATTTTTGCACTCTACACTTCAAATTGCTGGCTATAAAATGGTTTTATGAAAACTTTACGGTCACACTTGGAAAATATTTACTTAAAAGACCGTAATCATTTGTTTTAGCACAAATTTGTTTGACATTGTTTACTCTTACAAAAGTTTTGCAAGATCCAACAGCATCAAATAAATTAAAACTAAATATTTGTTGTACTTTGGCCTAAATAAGAAAGATAAGAAAAATAAAATAAATAAATAAATAAACAAGTTTAAATATATCGCACCCTAAATACAAATGGGTCACAACTCAAAATTTTCCAAAACTGGGTTTTTCCGTAAATTAATTCAGACTACACATCTCTGACTACTGCAAAAATTTCTTTAACATCGCTATCTTCTTTAACTTGAAAAATACAATTATGTCTATTTTTATGTTAAGTCTCTCCTGAAATTTTTAGTATTTTGAGTTGTGGCCCTTTTGTATTTAGGGTGCGATATGTTATTTAGTGGTTATTTCTTATTCGTTAAATATTTCCAAGTGTAACCGTACCTTAAGAAATATAATTAGATAATAAAGGAAACAATAAAATTGCATCACAAAAAGGTTGAGAAATTCCTGCAATTTCTACCTTATTAGGACCCTTTCAGATTTAAACTATACAGACTTTAGTGGTTCTTAAGTTATGCCTCACCCATTCCATTACATTCCAACCCTGTCCGTTTACTATAGGTTTCGATAATTGAAATTTTGCTTAATTCGATCTTGGTCTGAAAAGATGAGCACTTCCATAAGTATGCTACCAGAAAGATGGGAAACTATGATAGCTAACAATGGCCAATGCATTGAATAAATTAACATTGTACAAATATTTCAAAATAAAAGCTAAAATGTGGATTTAAGTGGCAAATAATTTTCTATTATTATAAAATGTTGTTAATTTTTTTAACAAATTTTTGATGCTATACTAAACCTTTTATCGAGAACCTTTAATTTCCTTTGCTCTTTCATAGAAAGCTCCAAAATTGAATGAAAGCACATACACAACATTAAATGGAAACAATTTGTAGGCCATTTCCTTTTCAAAATACATCATACACTATGCCGTATAAAACACCGGACAACACAATTTTTTTCAGATATTCTGACACGACAAATGAAAAACACTCAAGAGAGAAAACATACTTTCGCCACAATTTTTTCTAGGTTGTAAACGTAAAAGTTTTTTATACTCTAAACCAGCATAGTGGTGAGGGTATATTGGATTTATGCTGATGTTTGTAAAGGCCAAAAATATTAGCCCAACATCCACCTTAAAATATACTCAGAAGTCGATTTAACGATTGTCCGTCCGTCCGTCTGGCTGGCTGGGTGTCCATGTAAACCTTGTGCTCAATTTTAAAGATATTTCAATAAAATTTGGTACATAATATTTTTTTTTTTTGTTTTTGTCCAAGGACGCTTAATGTTGAAACTGGTTAAAATTGGTCAATTTTTTACCAAACCCCTATACCAATGTCATGCCGAAAAAGCGGTTTATAAGTCATAAATGTTTGTTTTATGCATATATCCTAACAAATTTCTCCAAAAACAAGCCTAATCTCATCAAAAAAATTTCTTCAGATCGGTCCATAATTGACCACAGCTTCCATATACGGTCGCTGCCTGTTTCATATATACAAAAATATTGCCCAATATTGTGATGAACGGTCCATAATTAGTCATAGCTCCCATATAAGGCCCACTTCCCAAAAATCTTTAAATCCATAAATCTTTTAATGTCAGTGAATAAACTTTAAAAATATAATGGTGTTTAAAGGGTAAGAATAAAGGGTAACTGGCCTTTATTAATAATCAGTAGAATTAGTTGAGAGATTAGAGCTGAGAGATTATGGGGATAAATTAAGGGATTAAATGGGTAATAAATTAAGTAACTAGGGATTAGCGACTTTTAAATAAAATGGTATTAATAAAAGTGTAACTGGAAATTAGCAGCTTTTATTGTTCTTCAAGAGGATTAGTTGGGGAAGAATAAAAGGTAACTGAAAGTTGACTGCTTTAATTGGGAAGAATAAAAGGTAACTCAAAGTTGACTGCTTTTATTCTTATTCAAATAGAATTAGTATGGAAAATAGCTAATTCTATTGTACTATATTTGGAGTAATTGAATTACCAACGTGCTGAACGATTTGTGTGAGATAGACAATGGGATTAAGGTTTTATAACCAAGATGGTTATACGAAAAGATTATGTGGATATGTTTATCCTTATCTTATAACAACAATTGAAAGAGTTTCTTTTTTCTATATAAATGTATGTGACTTACATTTATTTAAAATATACTTACGTTTTATGGTATTTTAAATCGCTCGGGACCTCAAAGGCTGCTAAAAGGCTGCTACAAATATGCATTAAGCTTCAATTTCAATTTGTGGATTATAAATTCAATCACAATAATATTAACAGGGTTGGGAAATTCTATTTAAATAATAAAGGAATTTATAATTTCTATATACATATATAATTTAAACATTTAGTATCCAAATAAAATTGAACACAAATAAGTTTCATATATACAGAAATCATGACAACTAATTTTATAACTGCCGGCCCATAATTACTCCAAGCTGCCATATAAAACCCCCTCCGCAATTCTCTTTAACATCTGTAAATCTGACGTCATAGCTTCTATATAGAGCCCATTTCTAAAAATCTGTTTTTAATATACTGGGTGTGGCGTATTATATGGTCGGACTTTCTTACTTGTTTTAACTTTGATTTGTTTTGAGCCATACTAAGAAAATTGTTTATCACCTGAAAATCTAAGACATCAGACCCATTGAAAGAAAATTTAGTATGCAGTTATACTATGTGTGGTTGCCACTTTCACGTTCATATACGAGTATATATGAATTTTTCGTTTTTGTGTAGATAAAAAATATTGAAATTGTTACCGACTGTAATGAGCACACAACATAATAAGCACTCGTCAGCAAATGTTTATGCATTAATATTATTTTAAATTATATTTGCATTATACATACATTAGTTTTGGTTACAAACTAATGGCCTGTGTTCATATACACTGGTTGTTGATACCAGGGTAATGTGTATATACTACCACATTGGCCATACTAACCACTATCTTCTAAATGTGTTGGAATAAGCGTGTGTGTGTGTGTGTTTATCTCTGCTGTTTGTATCCATTGATGATTATTTATTTAACACGGTAGATTGTTTTGTTGCTG
The DNA here is from genome assembly GCA_950370525.1 of Bellardia bayeri. NCBI lineage: Eukaryota > Metazoa > Arthropoda > Insecta > Diptera > Calliphoridae > Bellardia > Bellardia bayeri. The sequence goes on from OX493266.1 coordinate 82,659,430, forward strand.
CTGTATTTTAATTTAATTTGTTAAAATTTTTTTTTTCTCCATCATATTATTAACAATAAATTACATTAACAGGCAATTAAATCACAGCAATGTGTCTGTGTGTATATGGTGGGTCAGTGTAAATGTGTTTGATCTAAAATAATAAACAAATAATTAATTAAATAACAATAACAAAAAATACAAAATAAAAAACAAAGAAATTAAATTAATTGTAAATTAAGCGTCATTTTTTGTAAATATTTTAAATTATTTTTTGCACATATTGAATTAGCTTTTTTAATACCATTTTTCATTAATTGAGCAATATGTTTTTATGGAAAGTAAATTCATTACTCACTTTTCCTGATGATTTTTATTGTAAAATTGTAAAAGCAGAGTTGGTGGCATTTATTGGCTATTGTAAATTGCATAATGCATAATCAGTGGATAATCCAGAGAATTTGAATGAACCCTTAATTGGCTATAATTTTGTATGTGTCTGTTTAATAACGAACAAATATTCCGGCAAATAAAGATCTTTTATATTTTATACAAAATTAATTTTGTATTATCTCTAAATATTGAGTTCATGTCAAAAATAATGACAATATAAGAATCTATCCCTGTAATTGATATGCTAATTGCGAAAATAATAATAATAATATTTCTTACCAATTACTTTCTCGAAGATCTCGAAATCTGTCAAACATCCTCCATTTTTTAAATAACGCTGTATCTCGAAAACTAGAGCTAAACTAAAAAACACGGTTAGCCCAACTGGATTCAGCGTACCCGATTTTTCTTTACCCACTAGGTGCCCCGTTTTTTGGTAAAAAAAAAGTATCAAAATCGAGCACAGCGTAATTATATATTAAATAATTGCTTTACATACGAGGTCTGATCAAAAAATAACCGTTATTTTAATTTTTTCTTTTTAAGTATTTATTTATTCATCAATAACTATCTTGTCCCCTTCAAAGTAATCCCATTCAGATATAATACACTTATGCCAATGCTCCTATTTTGATTTATCTTTTATTTCCTAAATCGTAGCAAAACGCTTTCCTTTCATCGGTGTCTTCAGTTTTGGGAAAAGGAAAACTCACGCACAAGCATCGATGTGTGAGCTGATGGGTTACCATGGTGTAAAATCCATGATTGGTTTTTCCACAATTCTGTGCGTTTCTGACAAATTGATTCCCGCAAACGGCGCATAACTTCAAGGTAGTATTCCTTATTGACCGTACGACCTTGTGGCAAGAATTCATGATGAACCACGTCATTGCAGTCGAAGAAAACAGTAAGCAAAACCTTCACATTTGACCGAACTTGACGTGATTTTTTTGGTCTTGGCTCTTTTGGATGTTTCCATTGGAATGATTGGGCTTCGGTTTTAATGTCATAGCCATATACCCATGATTCGTCACCAGTTATGACCATTTTGAGGAAATCTGAATCGTCGTAGACGATGTTCAACAGCTCCTGAGCGATGTCCATGCGACGTTGTTTTTGCTCAAAATTTAGCAAGTTTCATGCTTAATGCATCCGTAAAAATTGCTTGGCATGAGCCGAACGATATGCCAACATCATCAGCAACCTCTCTGATAGTGATTCGACGATTATCCAAAATCATTTTCTGCTCTGCTTGAATGTTTTCATTGGTTGTTGACGTGCTCGGGCGACCAGGACGATCATCGTCATTGACATCTTCTCTGCCTTCCTTAAAATGGTTATACCACAACTGAACTTGTGTTCTGGTCATAGTAGACTCGCTAAACGCCACAGTCAATATTTCAAATGTCATTGCGCATTTAATTTAATTTTTTACACAAAACTTAATACAGCTTCTTTGATCCATTTTTTCGAATAGTAAAAAATCGAAGAGCACACCAAAACACGACTAATCATTTTATCTGTCAAAAAAAAACTGACAATCGAAAATGGCTGATATTACCAACATACATATATAACAGACATGTGTACCAACATAACAGAAAACAAAATGCGAAAATCGAACGTACGTAAACCACGAATTTTGAAAATAACGGTTATTTTTTGATCAGACCTCGTATATCTTAAAAAGATTGTAATTGTAAAATCCAAAAAATGTACTGCAAATAAATAGACTCAAAGCAGTTACTATACGATAATAAATCATTACACTATGCGACAGTCAAAATCGGGATGGGATGAAACCAACGAGAAATGTTATATCGGTAAAAAAGAAGGAATCGAAATACAGTGGTTTCCCGGTTTAACGAATTATATATTGTCAGGCCCATTCGTTACATCGAAAAATTCGTTAAATCCGGCAGTTTTTTAAATATGTTTTATTAAATAAAAAATCATGTTTATTTATTCTGATTCATAACAAAAACTAAAAAAATTACTTTGTAACGTATAAATTGAGCGAAAAATTTCTTTACATACAAATAAATGTTTCTCTTAATCCATATTTTCGTAAATCGTCCCTTATAAGACTGTACAAATGTAATTGCAATGACTCTCTTTTGATTTCATTTATTTTTTTTACCTTTTTTTGCAAAAATTCGTTAAACCGAGTACATGACATTTTCATTTGTTCGTTATATAAGGTACTCAATGGAAAGAATTGGCTGTTCGTTAAATCGCGAATTCGTTAAATTGAGTATTTGTTAAACCGGGAAACCACTGTATATCGATTTGAAGTTAGTAGGTAACTATCATATATAACTCGAGAACCACTAGTCCGATTTTGCTGAAACAAATTTAAAATTTAAATTTAACGAAAATAAGTTTTGCGTTCATCGATTTTTATAACCTATGTATCTATGTAATAACCTAATAATTACCTGTAATAATTGTTAATCTTACGTGTTAATAATTATAATAAATATTATCCAAATTCATTGAAACATAAAATCAATATTCTTGTCAAAATGAGATACCTTCACTTAATTGTGAATAAAAGCGAAACGCGTCCATCGATTTTCATGATCTATGTCTCATTTTGTTTAAAGGTTATGTGACTTTACGTTAAAGTAATAGGACTTGACACTTTTTTTTACCGTTTTGGATTTTTTATGAATTGAAAATAAAAAAATTAAATTTTTTTATGCAAAAAATAGTTTTTTTCTTTATACATTTATTTTTAACTGCGAAACTGTAGCCAAACGTTGTATGAACAGATTTAAGGAATTGTAATTCCTAATTTTTTAAATTTGTTTCAGCAAAATCGGACTAGTGGTTCTCGAGTTATGTCAAAAAAAGACCACCAAAGGTGACAATTTCCCCTATATGATAGTTACTAACTTCAAATCGATATATCTCGATTTCTAGACGTGACACAGCGAAACGCCGGGACACGTAAAACTTCTTTTTTACCGATATAACTTTCCCCGGTAGTTTGAACCCTTCCCGATCACTGACCCCTACCATTTATCTCACAGTGTTATTATTATGATTTTTCAATAACTTTCCTTTATACTGTTTGTTAAGTTTGTATATTTATTCTATAACATTTAATTATAATCAGTCTACAACCACATAATTTTATAATACTTTTAAGTATAAAAATAAGTTATTTATTTTTTGGTTAAAAGTGGCAAAATTATAAAAAATAAATATTCTTTCTAGCAGATTTGTAACTATTTCCTATTACTTTTTAACTTAATTTGTAAGTAAAGTTTTTTTTGGAAATCATTCTAAAATATGAAAATAGTCTACATTTCTACGTTTTATTTAAATTCAAAACAAAATATATTTTTTCAATATCTGTTTAAAAAAAACTTTATTCCCACAGGATTCTAAAATGATTGTAGAAGAAATGTTAACATTTCATTAGAAATGTGTACAAAACAAATTCCGAAATCCACGAAAATAAATAAATAATTTTAAGCAATTAAATCGTTTATGGCTTTTACATGATAACAACAACATTTAAACAAATATACACACACAAATATACAAACACACATAAATGATATTTAAGTATAAATATTACAACAGTAAATAAGCAAAATACAAACATGCATACATACATATATACAAATGATATCCTAAAATATACATACGCACATAATTTCAAATGGTATTTATGAGAGCGTGTGTGTGTGTGGTCGTATGTGTAAAAATTAGCATATAAAAATAATGAATATTTTAGCTAATAAATAACTCTACCCCTACTTATGTGTTTAATAGATAATTTTTGGGAAATTCGTGTATTCAAACATACATATACATATGTACATATGTATGTACATATATATAAATATATATATAGTTAAGTAAAGGCGTATTAAAATCATTTGCTACAATTCAACATTCACTTTCATATACTGCACAGATTTAAACATTTAGCTGAAAATCGTAAAAATACTCGTAAATACATTTTGAAATGAAATGAATCAGTGGCCATATTTAACATGCACACACATTGCCATAAATACAATAAACTAAATGAAAAACCACTAAAATCAAATAAACGCTTTTAGATATTGAACATCCATTGCAAAAACAACAATATTTGCAACAACAATGGCTAAAATAAAATAACACTTTATAATATTAAATCATGTAGGCAAACAAAATCAATATGCATATAAATGTAAAGGGTTTTGCTTCAAGAATTTTGTGTTTCAAAATATTACAAAAGTTGAATTTATATTATAATCAGTGTTTTAGCCTTTCAGTTTAGCCTTTTCATTTACCTTTTATAAATCTAAATATATGTTTTAGCTTCTGGCTTTTTTTATACCCACCACCAAAAAGATGGGGGGTATATTGCGTTTGTTATTCCGTTTGTAACTCATCGAAATAATGGTCGTAGCACCAAAAAGTCTATATATTCTAGGTCCTTATAAGATTCTAAGATAATTTAGCTATGTCCGTCTGTTTCTCCGTCTCTTGTTGACACGATAGAGCTTCGAAAAAGTGACATAGAACAATGAATTTTTTTTTAAAAGAGAAGTAACACTCAGGCAATTGCGTTACTTTCTTTGGAAAGGAGATAGATTGAAGAAGTAAAGGTGGCGAAAGAAGAAAGCTTTTTATTTCACAACTCTGCAATTGCGCATTATGTTTGTTTTTATTGCAGAATAGCAGCGCCTTTGGTGGTGAGTAGGCGCATTATATTTAAAGCTTGATTTTATAGCCTTTATTTAATTATTTTACTTTAGTGACGTTTGAATGCTACACCACCGAAGGAGGGTACTGTGATAAATATTAATTGTGATGGATAGAAAGAAAACTAATAATTATCAGAAACTGATGTTGTTTGAGTGACAGCGGCTGGGAATCGAACCCGGGCTACAAATACCAACTCATTCTTAATGATCAAATGCGATAACCAATGAAGCTACCTTAGATTACCTCTATATTTTTTGCTGTTTTCTTCAAATATAATGCAGATAATATCATGAAATTTTGCACGCTTTACTTTTTTATTACAGAAGGCCGAGTCCTGTTGAAAATGGTAGGAATCCCTTCACGATTTATAATAGCCTCCATACAAATGTCTTCCCGGAATATGGCTTTATGGTACATAAATATCTAAAGAAAAGCCGTAGCTAAACAAAATTCTGCAATAATAAGTTTCATGCAAACAATAAACTCAAAACAATATTTTGTTTGCATCGGTCCATAATTTGGACATAGTCCCATACAAAGACCACTTCCGAAAATAACTTAAATGAATATAAATCTTTTGTAAAAATGAGTATCAAGTTGAAATTCGACAAGCATAATCAAAATATACATATAAATGTTCGTACCAAATTTCATGATGAGCGGTCTATATTTGAACGTAGCCCCCATATAAAGTCCACTTCTAGAAATCTTTTAAATGCGCACAAAGCTCTTATTAGCATCAGCAGCAAATTTAAATTCGGCACAAATGTTTAATACATATATATAATTCATCACTCTCAATATGATGATGATCGGCCATATTTGACCGTATCCGCACATAAATCTCTTATAAATCTCCCTAAAGGGTGATTTGGTGGTGGGTATATAAGATTCGGAACAGCCGAATAGAAACTCTTACTTGTTTTTTTTAGTAAAAAAATATTTTACATACAATTGCTTATACTCTCTAAAAGAAACCACTTACTTATGGTTATATCCAAATGTATTACAACTGATGAGGTCCAAGTTTCCGAATACTTGGGTAGGAAAAACTAGGTCAACAAATCAAAATGTTATGAACCACAAAGGATAAAGGAATTTTGTTTTATTTTTAATTATTCAAATTATGTGTGATTTTAATCACTTTATTTTTTAATTTTATATATTTTTTTTCCAAATATTTTGAGGTTAACAAATTTAATATTCCATTAATTGTTTCAGCTTAAAGTCTTTTTTAAATAATATCTTTATTCAAAAATCTTTAAATACATCGAACTTTACGATGTCGCCATTGGAAAACAATGTTCTCATTGAAAATCCTTTTACATACATGCAAACTGATACTGAGACACATACTAATCATACCAATCGCAGCAATTACACTAACAAAGAAAAAACCTCATAAAACAATAATAAACAATGATTTTTAATTGTTGCAATTGAATGTGAGTTATTGAGTTTATGTGTTTACGAATGAACGATTGTGTGTTTGGAGTTTGATAGCAGCTATTCTGTTAAAGCGATGTGTGTGGCAGTATTTGTAGAGCAGACAGTGTGGAAAATATGAAATGAAATATATTATTTTTAAAAATGTTAAAATTTGGTGCTATTTAATGGAATATTTGTCAGCGTCTTAAGCTATTTGTTATTGAAAATAATTAATATAGAACAGCTGGCTCGAAAAATATTAGCAGCTTGTCAGTGGTATACATTCCGCAAGATACATAGTCCCAAAACATTCGTGGTGTCTTAAGGATCGTCTCAAACACAACGTTATGTTGATGCAGTTCCAGTTCCTGCTAGAACTTTCTAACCATGAATCCTACGAGCTTATCTGTATACACGGTTAGCTCCAAAAAAAAAAAAAAAAGGAATAGAGTTGGCGAAAATTTGGAATTAGGATGTTGTTTAGAATTCGAAATAAATGCAGTATCGTACAGTCTGAAATAACAGCTATAAAAAGAGCAGCTTGGGCCAGGAATGCCGCACATCCTTAAATAGAATGAAGAGAATAATGAACGCTGGGTCTCAAAATTGGTGATAATGTTGCCAATAGTACGCTCAGTAGGCCGATTATGTTAATCATAATTTAAGCGAAGTCCCCGAAACACATTCCTCACAGAACGTAAATTTTCGTCCTAAAATTGAACGATTTGCAAAAGTTGTTCACACGCAGAGAAAAACATGGTTGGACATGGTTACAACAACTACACTGTGTTTTTGGTAACAATGAATTGTTGTTGTACACAAATAATTGTTATTTTAATTTGATTTTAACGATAATTTAGTATTATGTTTGCAATTATAAAATTGAATGTGGTTCACTGAAACAAAATTATTTTTAAAAAATGTTTACCATAACTATTGAAACATATTATATTATTATCAGCTATTTAAACCTACAAATAAACACAAAATATAAAAATGTCAAAGAAGTGTAAAAGAGCTAATTAAAGTGTATATAAAAGAAATAATCTCAAATAACACAAAATTAAATTCTTAAAAACTAACTAAATATAAATGTAATTTTTTTTATATACGTTGAAAGTGCATAACTATTAATTTCTATTTACAATAATATCATAATATGATTACTTTAGATCATATTATGATTACTTTAAACTATAATTGGTTACATTGGGTCATAATATGATCATGTATGACAATTTTATGATTATATTAGTTTATATTATGATGCTATAATATCAAATTATGATATTTCATGCCACTTGTATTCATCATAATATGTTTTGACTACAACCATAAATCTTATCATAATATGTTGCTCTTCGATTATATTTACCACAACCATGTTTTTTCTCTGCGTGCAGATGTAAGTCTTTCCATTATGAAATGCCAAACTCTGCTAAACAAAAGTAAGTTAGAGTGTAATATTCGGCTGTGTCGAGTCGTTAATACCCTCCTACTAAATGTAATAAGAAATACAAAAACTACACTGGTTTTAGAACTGAAATATCCTTATTCTGTATTTTCTATTCAGTCTTAGGGCAAATTTTATTATTATTTTATATATTGTTTTGAAATTTTATTTAATTTTTAACATTTATAATTTATATAATTCGATTCTTACCACAATTTACAGAGTTTGTCTGATATTCATAATACTCTTGAATGTAACTTAACAATTTATAAATGAAAAAGTTCATTTTTCCATATTCACAACAAGTTAAGAAACAGAGTATAAAAAAGGATATAAAAAGATATAAGGTTTTACATGAGATATATGGGTGGCATAGTATAAGTGGGCCAATTATGGACTGATAGCTTCTAAAATCAGTATCCACAAATGTTATTTCTATGTATTTTAGGCTTCTTTTAATTGAATTTTATCTCAATAATGTTATTTACAAGAATTGTATGAATGGTTGTTATGCTCGGAAGTTGTCTTAATTCAGATGACCGACAACTACAAAATCCAGTAACATAATTTCCGTGTAACCGATATTAATATGGTTTCTGGATTATAATTTCTGATCCATATAAAAATTGGTTCGATAGCGATATTTATTAGATATTTTTGTTTTTCGGAAATGGTCCTAATATGGCAACTAAGACAAATCAGGGGCCCAACTTCTTAAATATTAGAACAGTGAATTTTATGCATATGAGGATATCTGACGTTGAATTTCAACGTAATAACGGTATATTTAAGATACACATTAGTATTAAAGGGAATTTCGGAAGTGGACCTTATATGGGGGATATAGTCAAATTCCTAAAATCCAGCAGTTTGATTTTGGCATGTATGTAAATGATTCATGTAAAATTTTGTATCGGTACCATTATTTATAAGAGATTTATATTTATAAGAGATTAAATATGGACCGCATTTCACAGATGTATGTAGTATGATTTTTGTGTATATGTAAATGATCGTTGTAAAGTTTTGAGTCGATACCGATATGTATAAGATACGGACCGACCATCATAAAGTTTAGTACAACAATTTATATATCTATAAGAACTATTTGTGTGGAATTTTAACCTGTTAACTATATTTGTACCAGATTTATACGTATTTAAGTGAATTTTAGATGTGGACTTTATATGGGGTCTATGGTCAAACATGGACCGATCAACACAAAATTTCATTTTGCGATTTCCTTTTACATGACACTTATATATCTCGAATTTTGTATTAATATTCTAATTTTTTAGGCATTTATTTATCATAAAGCCACATTTCGCGAATATATGTATGTCTTTGACAAATCATGGACTGATTTTTACTATATTTCTCTCACTTTCTTTTTTTTTTATAAAAATAACGTGTACAAAATTTCTGGTAATATCTGCAATATATTTAAAAAAATTGCAAGTAAAATGTTTAAAAATATCAAATTGTTATGGAGGTTGTCTTAAATTTTGGTCCATAACTCTTGTTCTTCTACTGTATCCATTTTGCTGATTTTTAATACCAAACTGCGTAGGATAAGTGCAAACGATGTTTTGTAAACTTTGTTGATTTTAGTTGTGGCGTTTGGACGTGAGAGTATTTTACACAGACAGACAGACAGACGGACATAGCTTAATCGACTTAAAATTCCATAAGAATCAAGAATATATATACCTTGTTGGGTGTCAGATGAATATTTCTCAGTGTTACATACGGAATGACAAACTTATATACCCTCATTCACCACTTATGGTCGTGGAGGGTATAATAACATGACAGCATGACACGACTCACACGTGATCTGTCAAAAAAGGTATCTCTACTTGAATCACCCTTTATATCTACGATCGCCAGATACTGTGGGACCTAGCCCAGCACCTACATACATATATCAGATGTCGAAGAAATTCTGTCGATTAAAGAATCTCTTCATAATTGCTGACCCCTGGCATATACTACATATCGACTTTGTCGACTGTATATGAAAATTCTGGTTACATAGAAAACAGATTGGTGCTAAAAAGATTTATTTAAAATAATAATAATTGTACATATCACAACTTTATTCCAAATTAAAACTTTATTTGATTGTCTTTCATTTATCACAATATTTCTACATCACACTGTATATAAATCCTTATATACAAACTCGTACATACATAGGTATGTATATGAATATATTTCACAGTATTTTAAATTTATAAAATAATTTTATAATAATTTTTGGCACCTTTTTTAAATATGTATGTAATAAATACTAAACAACAGCAACAAAAACTAAACACAAAAACAATTAATGGCAACAAATTAAGGTTACCAGTGGCTGTTATTGTTGTTGTTGTTGTTTTAAGTGAAATCAATTAAAGAATTTTCGGTTTTTATGTAAGTATGTCCTCAATGTTTAGCAAAAAAAAAACTGTTCATCAATCCACCGCCATATACATACATACATATAAAAAAAGAAAGCTTGATGGTAGAATCTATTATTAGTTAATTTTGTTGTATCGTTTGCATACATAATTAATTGGCAGCAGCAGCAAAAAACAGAAAATTCAAAAATTACAAAAACAATTTAGTACAAACTTCCCAGCAAAAAAAAAACAGGCAGCAAAATCAAACACCAACTGAATACAGTAAACAACAAAATAAGCAGCTTTTGTTAGAGTGTTGTTGTTTTTGCTGTAGCATGTTTGTTGTTGTAATAAAGTGTTGTTGTAATGAATACATTTTTGTGTGTGTATCGAAAGTAAAAGACCAATTTTGTGTTAAATATTTACTTTACGTGACAAATTTGCATGCAAATCACTTTTACTAACAGCATAAATAAAAATAGCAATAAAAAAGTCTGAAAGGGATATAAAGCTATTGAGTGTAAAAGGGATAGGATACCGGAGTTAGAAAGATTGATACCTTTTTTTTTTAGCTGTAATTTAAAAGATTGTTTTGTTTTCATTTAAGCTTCCGTTTTCCTTCTCTTTGCGATTTTTGTGTTTTGGTGCAAAAATTGATTTTCCGGTTTGAAAACTAATTAAAGTGTTTAAGGATTTTTGTTGATATTAATAATTAACTAAGGGTGAATTTTGTAAAAGACTGTAATGAATTAATTTGTGGTTTTATTGCTGAGTGGAAGGAGTAAAGTTGTTGGTGTTTTTTATGTTTTAGTAATGAAGTTAAGTTAATTGCAAATATGAGAAAACCTATAAATTTAAAACATTTCTTTACATATGACAAATAATTTCAGACAGCATTATCCTGCGTTGTTAGATTTTATTTTTTGAACAGTAAATGTAAGAAGTATTTTTCCCTCAACAAAAAAATTTATAATACGCTCTAATTCAATGATCAACAGGTCGAACAGTTCATCAAAGACCAGCCGATCTCATAAAGATAATTCGATTCCTCGCTAAAAGGAGACAGAAATGATTGCACTTAAAACTCAGTCGCTATTTCCCAATTTACACGAAGAAAATTTTAGTGAAAAGATTGATACAGTTGTTGAATTGAAATTTGAAATTTCTTCGGTGTTCACACAGCACAATTTTATTGCTTAAATCGCCCGTATTTTTATTTGAATGTATACACACATTTGTATACACATATGTAATACGAATAAGAGAGTAACACGAATTGCTAGTACAATCAAGTGTGTACTCGTCTTATCTTCCTTTTGCCACGATGTCTAAAAGGTAAACAGCTAAGCTTAAAGAATTGCTTCGTGTAAATTATTACGATATATACCGTTTAATTAATATCCAACTGTCACAAATACCAGGATAGATTCACAAATTCTTCCTAAGTGTATACAGTAAATTCAGATTAACTCACAGCTGTTTGACTATTCAGCAAATATACTTCTAGGTGACTCACCTTATATTCGTTAATATTCTTTACAACATCAACATTCAGTCGGTGGTATTTGGTTTAAGTTTAAAGGGATAATGTCATACCAAAAATTTCGAATTTACCCCCAAATCTTTGTATGAAATCTACGTTATATTTATCTGGAATATTTCATCTATCTCCTTAAGATATGTGCTGCATTCAAAGGTTTGTCACTGGACTCAGAAACGGGTGTATGATAAATAGACATTATCGGCAGTTATGGGCATAACATTTTATTAGATAATTGTCCGAGTCTAAGAAAACCACTGAAGTGATCAAAGAGCCTTCTTGATTTACTAAGGTCAAACAGTATACCACTAATGCCATTTCGCTAAATCTTCCAAGTTGTATAAGCGTCATACAGAGACGTTTGTGCTCCACAACAGAAGAAAATGATTCAATAAATATATGTATATTTCGCATGTCAGGGCCATTATTTTTCTCTTCGATGAGGTTCATATTTTAACTGTAAATCTCCCAAACAATTTAATTGCCATCGGTGACATCCTGAGCTACTGCAATCACAGATAAATTACAAAGTCAAATTAAAACTTTAAGATTTCTTCCAAATAATCTTAAATCTTTTTTAAGGAAACGTGGAGTCATCCACCTTCAACATCATATATTTGAATACTCTTCCTATAGCTGTCAGCAGCAACCTCTCAGTATTCAATAGATTGCAGTTCGTTAATACTGCGGGTGCATAACACAGTATGAATGTTGTACTTGGACACGTTTGAGATTAGGATGCCTACTGAACTGGCAGACAGTGTGCTTAGAGCCACTCACCATCTCAGCCAAATCTACTTGAACTTCAATTAGTAGCATGTACGTATGTACTATAGTATATATGCTATACTAATCCAGTAACAGTGGGATCATATAGGTGTTCATAACTTACAAGCTCATTAATGTATGTTTCTATAAAGAAGAACCCAAATGATCTATAGAGCCATCTATCATTCTACTAGGATTAACAATTCGCCAAATATTTCGAAGAGCTTTAACGTTATATAGAGACATCGTCTATGTGAAATATAGAGCCTGCTTCTTAATAAGAACAATTATCATTATGCCAGGAATACCATTTCATTATGGGTTTCGACTAATTAATGTGAACGTACAAGGCGTGGATATCAGCTGGATAGACGGATAGATGAGAAAATGATCATCGTTAAATCGGCTTAGAAAGTAATTTTGAGTGGAAACCCTTCTTTTATTTAAAACCGCTTCTTTTACTTTCGTCAAAGAAATTACTAACTTAGCAGACCTGTAATAACGCCTTCTATGAATCTTTACTTGGTAGACCTTCCAATTGTTATTCTCAAGTAGGCCCTCTATCCGGCATCTAACCAGTAGCGAGTAAGACCTTGACTAACAATGACAGACCATGTAAAATTGAAACGATTTTGCAATGTGACTGGAAGTCCTTTTGACTGCAAAATTATAGCATATTTTTCCTGCTGGATGTATGTGCTACACACATGCATACCACATAGTTTCAGATAGCAAGAAATTAGTATATTTAAATATTGTTTATTTAAGTTTAAGATTTGTCGAATCTGTAAAAGAACAAGTAGTTTATTTTTCTCGTCTTCCTACTTCACCACGTCCGTTTGACATCTGTAATTTCTAGCAAAAGTTTTAGGCAATTCTCTTCGCTACTCTTCCAAGGGGTGCAAATTCAAAGTGTAAACACATTCGAACATTTAGGATCTACCTTTGACATTATGTTTGCCTCAATAGATTACGCTGCGGCAATCAGGAACAAATTGAATAGTAGAAACAGGGTTTTAGGGCAACATACAAATAATCTTGGAAATCTATAGTTATGGATTATTCTACGATATAGCGGTGGAATAGTTCTATCATATATTTCTAGTGTCTTTTGAATGGATTTCATGTTGGGTGGCTGGTTGGTATACATGGTTGCCTGCTGCCTGCAAGCATTCAAGTGGAACATTTTGATTCCGTTTTGAAAACTTCCACACCACTCGCTGAACGGATGATAGTACTAGATATTTTCCAGATGCTAGTAGTGGCAACTACGGCAGTGATCATTGAAGAAAAGTCCGATCGTCCAGTGGCCGGTTAGGAAGTTCATATACAGATAGCAGTTCATTATGAATGTTGTACTTGAAGGTTGCCCATGAGTTTAGAATAGAGTAGAACAGTCTTGATGGCTACTAGTATGGCAGAGGCTAGTAGTCGTTTATGACCAGCCTGTGATCGGGGTTTCCACGATGCCAGCAATAAGCCATAGTCTGAAGCTTAATGCAGAATTCCAGGATCATTAAACTGTGTAGTTTTAATTGTTAAAACACAAGTGACTTTATTTAAACTTAAAAGTCTCTTTTATTTAATGTTTAATAATAAATAACAATATTGCAATAGTTATTCTTACAAATACTGGCTGAATACGTATGTCGTTAAATATTTGAACAATGTGAGGTTACATTAAGACAGCAACATTTAAAGCTATGTATAAGAATAAGAGTATTCCTTTGGTTTTGTTAAATTTTGCATATTTATCCAGTCATTTGAAAGGTAAAATTAGAGGGGATTTTCTTTAGTTTCGTTGTTCAAATTTTTTTTCTGCTTGCATTTATTTTATAGGTAGTTACAAGACTTTGGCAAAAAGCCAAAAAGTCAAAGCCGACAAAATGCCAAAAATAAAGAAGATTGCACCTTTTGTAAAGTCGTATGCACTTACCAGGGAGTATCAAAAGAAAGAAAAGCAACTAGAGCACTTGTAGTTTTGCGTGTAGTCCTGAAAGGGTAACACACAAATAGACCAAACAGACGAGAGTACGGTAGGAAGGACAGCGAAGAAGAGTTTTATTGTCTTTTTCTTTGTGTACTATCTTTGGTTAAATTTACTTTATAATCTATTGTTGTTGTTGGCCATAACCTTAAGAGTTTGTTTGTCTACCACTTTCAGCGCCAACATCATGTCTTTCAGATAGTAGCTCCAAAGGTGGAAAGCAAAGAAAAAATATTCATTGCATTTAACCAAATGCATTGTTTAGTGTTTAGACTTTAGTCTGCTCCATTTAAAGTTCTTAGTTGTTGTGTGGATTAAAGAATGATTCGTATATTCTTGCAATGCTTTAATTTCATGCAGCTAGGTAAAATATGGTCATGTAGTTAGTGGTAGCTTAAGAAAATTATAGACTAAGACTAGCACTTTCTTTGCGTAGTTACTGGTACTGTTTGGAAATGTGTTATTTACGTTAAAGGATGTTCAAAAATGGAAGGTATTTCATTTAAATCTTTTAGATATTAGAGCATTTTTCTGCATTATTGAATTTAAAATTCATATTTGCTTGTTAAATATATTTCGTATCAAAATAAAAGGGACTAGTTTTTTATAATATTCTCAAGATCTGGGAAAAGATCTGTACAATACCAATTTATAAGTTTTTAAAACTCAAAGAACTATAAAACATAAATCTTAAAGAAAAACTTATCTACTTTCAAATATCACTTACTTCAATTTAAGCTGAAGGAATAAATACTTTCAAAGAAATACTTAACACTCTCCCTTTCTCAACACCCTTTTTATTTTCACTATTATTTCTTGGCTCCTACCATATTTGGGGTAAATATTTTGGCTTCTAAGAGCACAACAATTGTAAATCTCAAATAAAATCTATTGCTTTTGTAGCTGCTCTTCGAAGAAAAAAACACAAGGAATTTCTTGCAAAAAGATTTAAAATTGAAAATAAACTGTTTGCAATTCCTTGCTTCTCTTCTACTGCAACTCTCATTTTTACTTTTTGCCACTATCTTTTTAAATATGAAGTGTTTCTAGTTTTTTTTTTTAAAGGAAATTTAAATAAAAAGGCTTTATTCGTAATACGTTTATTTATGCAACCATGATGATACAAGTTATTTTCACTCCATCTTATAATAATAAAACAAACCAAATATGAATATGATATCAAGCGGCAGCATCTACAATAAAAGTATAATAAAAATAGCAAATACTCGTCATATGCAGGAAGTACTGGTTGTTAGTAGCGAAATGGCAAGTGAGTAAAGTGCCAGTAGGAAAAATATTGGTATATAAACTCAGTTTGTTTGCAATGTCTCATTATATTTTGGAAATAATCAAATTTAAAATTTTGAATGTACGAGAAAAACTAACCGTTATTTTCAAATTTCGTGAGTTACGTATGTTCGATTTTCGCATTTTTTTTCTATTATGTTGGTACACATGTCTGTTATATGTGTTGGTAATATCAGCCATTTTAGATTGTCAGTTTGTTTTTGACAGATAAAAAGGTTAGTCGTATTTTAGTGTGCTCTTCGATTTTTTACAATTCCAAAAAATGGAACAAAGAAACTGTATAAAGTTTTATGTAAAAAAATGAAATTAAATGCGAAAGAACATTTAAAATGTTGACTGTGTCATTTGGCGAGTCTACTATGAGCTAAACGTAAGTTCAATTGTGGTATAACCAGTTAAAGGAAGGCCGAGAAGGTGTCAATGACGATACTCGTCCTGTGAAGAAAATGATTTTGGATAATCAGCGAATCACTATTAGAAAGCAGATCATGTTGGCATATCGTTCGGCTCATGTCAAGCAATTTTTACGGATGTTTTAAACATGAAACTGCGGCAGCGAAGATTGTTCCAAAATTGCTGAATTTTTAGCAAAAACAACGTCGCATGGAAATCGCTCAGAAGCTGTTGAACATCGTCAACGACGATCCAGATTTTCTCAAAAATGTCATAATTAGTGACGACTCATGAATGTATGGCTATGACGTTAAAACCAAAGCCCAATCATCCCAATGGAAACGTCCAGAAGAGCCAAGACCGAAAAAATCACGTCAAGTTCGGTCAAATGTGCTCACTGTTTTCTTCGACTGCAATGGCTTGGTGCATCATGAATTCTTGCCACAAGGTCGTACGGTCAATAAGGAATACGAAAAATTCGTTACAATGAGGTTCGTTATATCAAGGTTTGACTGTATTTAGCGTTGATTTTTCTGTGTACCAGTATTTATGACTTGACTATGTTATGGGGAGGGTATATTGGATTTGTGCTGATGTTTGTAACGCCCAGAAATATTGGTCCAATATCCACTTTAAAGTATACCGATTGACTCAGAATCGCTTTCTGAGTCGATTTAACGATGTCCGTCCGTCCGTCCATGTAAAGCTTGTGCGCAGAGTAAAGGTCGCAATTTTGAAGATATTTCGATAAAATTTGGTAAGTGATATTTTTTCGGCCCAAGGACGGATGGTATTGAAACTGATAGAAATCGGTCCATTATTTCACCTCTCCTCTATACAAATGTCCTCCCGAAATTGGGGTTTACTGATCATAAATGTTTAAATTATGCAAGTATCCAAACAAATTTCATCACGAATGAGTGGTAAATAAAGCCAAATCACATCTACAAATTTTATGCAGATTGGTCTATAATTACTCGTAGGTCCCTTATAAGGCCCATTTCTGAAAATCACTTTAAAGAGAATAACTCTCTCAAAAATTGTAGTATCCAAATAATATGGAACGAAAATATATTTCATATGTCTAAAAATACTACGGTCCAATTTTATTATGATCGGTCCATAATTAGTCGAAATTACCATATAAGACCCTCTCCGTAATTCACTTTAAGCTCCAAAAATCTTTTAAAAGTATTTATATCGAGACAAATATTAACAGATATAATATTTATATGCATCACACTAAATTTTTGGATGATCTGTCCACAATAGGTTATACCTCCCTTGTAACGCCAATTTTTGAAAAACTGTTTAATACATATACTGGGTGTAAGTCATTATATGGTCGGACTTGACCGACTATACTTTCTTTCTTGTTTATTTATATTGAAATTAATTTAAGTAATAAAATTTTTAGCATAATTATGCCCATAAAAGTGAACGACCCAGAAAGTAATTCTGCACCGATTGGTATTCTTTGAGATGAGTATCAAATTAATATTATTTAGTATTGCAAACATCAGCACAAATGGACATGAATAGATTTAAACTGCTAACATAATGTTTGTTTTTAATTTTAGAGAAACTTTAAATTCGATTTATGTCAAATTAAATTTACAATAGATGTAGTATATAATTTTATAGCTTAGCATGGAATATTTTCCATATAATTTAAGAGATTAGCTGGCTCTTTGTTATTGGACATGGAGAAACAGCAGATTACTTTGGTGGAAGAAAATGGCACCACGACACCTGTAGGCCGTCATTTTATCTATGTTGTGGAGTAATTTAAAGTATTTTTAATATTTAGATACTGAAGTCTCTAAAAAATTTACTTTTCTGAAACTTGTATTCCTAGAGTCCTCTTTTGCATGCCTCATCATCTCTATACAGTCTTCTATTTATCTGTTTATTTACTCCGCTAAGTAGCTTAAGATTTTATGTCAGTGTTCTGTGTTTGTGTTTATGTTATTCATATACAAAATCTTTCTTTTTATGTTTATATTATCCTGCTTATAGGAAAATACAAGCAAAAAAAAAAGAAAAAACTAAAATGCATAAAAAGACATTACAGACAAGACACATGAAAACTAGTATTTCATGTTTGCTTTTTCGTACTCGAATGAATAATATTGTTTATGAATACACGATTACATGTAAAGTAGTTGTAGTCCTTGTAATATGTCGCACACGACTTTCAGAAAAGGATATATGTACAAATGTATGTTTGCGTGTTTTATGAAAGAGTAAATGAACGGCTGTTGATATCCTTAGGAATATCTCATAAAATATGGGTAATAAATATATTTATTACTCCTATAACATTGAATTCAATAAACAGTTAAGCTGATGTTTTCAATTCATATTTCTTGTTTTTTGGTAAAATACATATTTCCTGGTAGAAAAACTTGTTATCCTGTATGTTTATTCTTCGTTATTTTGGTGATATTACAATTTATGCGAATAAATGGGATTTTATTTTTGTTTATGTGAATTTATCAGATATATGTATATGAACTGTTATATTAAATTAAAAATGTAATCAAGGGATACTGCTGATGATTTAATTTTGTGTAAATAAATTGCTTTGTTTTCATTATATTTATAAGTTTAGTAAAATCATTAAGTATTTAACTAATTACTTTGTTCAAAAAGTTTAATTACACTGAAAAACTTTTCAAATTGGTCTCTCACCATTAAGCTTTCAATTGTTGCTATTGTAATTATAAAACTATTATAATGAAAAATTAATAATCGATTGTTAAAATTTCACTCAATCATATGCTCAGGTGGCCAACAAATTTTACAATCTGATAATTAAGTTAATTACACAAAAACCTAATCAAATATAATAAAAACCAAAACCAAATGTGTAAAAAAAAAATACAAATCAATTTGACAAGAAAGCCAAAAGTAAACATCATGCACCAATATACACTTAAATAAAAGAAAAAGGATTAAGCTACTTGGGTCCTGTTAAACAAATAACAGAATAATACAAGTTGAAAAAAATTATGCAGGAAATTTGTGTGTTAAAGTTCCTCATAGTGACTGAAGTGGAAAAATGTTGAAACAGCAGACCAGCCAAAACCACTAAATGTTTACTTTTGGTTTGGTTTAAACATACATTTCACTCACTCACTTTCTCCCCCTTTCACTATGTACTGATTCATACTTTGATGTTTGCTATATTTGTCTCTTTTGTTTTTTTTTTTGCATAATGTGTGTAAAGGATAATACAACAAAAGTACACTAAACAAAACCTGAACAGTTTGTTTAAAGCAAAGCCAAAAGCAAACATTGTTTAGTGGCGTTAGAGAGTAGCCATCAAAATACTTGTACACAGACACAGATAAACTCAATCACATTGCAAACAGATACAAACAACTGCACTGCCACACCATATACACACACAACGGTTTCATGTGTCACCCTAACTTGTGTTTGCCGTTTAATTAACAAACGACAGACAAACCCATAAATGCAAGATGATGATGATCGGTGCATGATGGCGACGATGATGTTGCTGATGACAACAAACAACAATAAAGTAACAACAACCTACAATGAGTTAAAATAAACTTAAAAATGTATTTAAAAAATCCAACAATTTGTTAAAGAAATCTCCTGCTCAAAATAAAGGATTTTCTACAGAACTGAAGTGAAGAATTTTCTAAACAATATGTCCTGCATAATGTGAAGGATTTTCTATAAAAAATCTCTTGCTCCTAGTGAAGGATTTTCTAAAGAATATGTCCTGCAAAAAGTGAAGGATTTTCTATAGAATATGTCCCGCATAAAGTGAGGGATTTTCTATAAAATATGTTCTGCATAAAGTGAAGGATTTTCTATAGAACATGTCCTGCATAAAATGAAGAATTTTCTATAAAATATGTCCTGCACAAATTGAACGATTTTCTATAAAATATGTCCTGCAAAAAGAGGATTTTCTATAGAAAATCTCCTGCACAAAATGAGAGTTTTTCTATAAAATATGTCCGGCATAAAGTGAAGGATTTTCTATAGAATATGTCCTGCGCAAGGTGAAGGATTTTCTATACAACATGTCCTGCATAAAGTGAAGGATTTTCTATAAAATATGTCCTGCTCAAAGTGAAGGATTTTACATAGAACATGTCCTGCATAAAGTGAAGGATTTTCTATAAAATATGTCCTGCTCAAAGTGAAGGATTTTCTATAGAACATGGATTTTCTATAGAACATGTCCTGCTCAAAGTGAAGGATTTTGTATAGAACATGTCCTGCATAAAGTGAAGGATTTTCTATAAAATATGTCCTGCACAAAGTAATGATTTTCTATATAATATGTCCTGCACAAAGAAAAGGATTTTCTATAGAACATGTCCTGCATAAAGTGAAGGATTTTCTAAAAAATATGTCCTGCATAAATTGAATGATTTTCTATAAAATATGTCCTGCACAAAGTAAAGGATTTTCTATAAAATATGTATATAACAAATTGAAGGATTTTTTATAAAATATGTCCTGCACAAATTGAAGGATTTTCTATAAAATATATCCTGCACAATGTAAAGGATTTTCTATAAAATATGTTTATAACAAATTGAAGGATTTTTTATAAAATATGTCCTGCAGAAAGTGAAGGATTTTCTATAAAATATGCCCTGCAGAAAGTGAAAGATTTTCTATGGAAAACGACCTGCAGAAACTGAAGGATTTTGTGTAGAATATGTCCTGCACAAAGTAAATGATTGTAATTTTCTATAAAAAAATAATTTAAAAAGAGAATTATTATGATTAAAATGTGTATTTTTTTAACAATAGTATTTACTTTTTAATTGTCACTCAGTGTACAGCCCAACAGCTACAATAAAGCGTATAGCCAATGAGACAACATAAGTTGAGTTGTTGTTGATACTGATGATGTTCGTTTGTTTGTGTATCGGTGATAATAACGGCGGTACTGGAGAGGTTGGATTCGACGATGGTGATTCTGAAGCTACTCATACAACAGCTCTACATGGTCATGGAACATTGGTAATCAGAAACTGCTTTAATTATTCAAGGTTTCAGGTTGATGAATGGCAATAAACTCAGCAGCAACAACAAAAATAAAAACAACAGCAACTGAAAAACAGTGCTCTCATTTTGCATGGTCACAACAAGAGTTATGTTGTGTCCTCAGTATATTTAAGTTAACAATGAGTCTGTTAATGCAAAATAGTTAAAAGGAATTTCACAAAAAAAAAACAAAAAAAAAAGACAATATAAAAAAGGATTAAAGTTTACCAGTTAACAAGTGATGTGATGAGGCACTTGCAATATTTGCTAGATGTGCTAACGATTGCAGCCAGCTACTGAGGTAGAAAGAAAAATACGATGAAAGACTCGAATAAAATATCAAGTGGAGGAATTAAACAATCACAATTTGTTGTTATTATTAAACTTTTAATATTATTTGTAAATAAGCAACAGTGGGTTGAGTTTTGTAGAAAGGATGTGCAATAAGGAATATGTGAATAAAAAACAATTCAAAATTTCAACAGTTAAACGTTTTATGAAATTCATTAAACAAAATTAGTTTTACTTGCTTCAAAATTAAAACACAAATTTAAAAGACTTTCTTAAACCCACTGTTCTCGGCCTTCAATTAGCAACAGCAAAATCGCCAGCTGACCACCGCCTTGCATGTGTCATTAACAACTGCAAACATTGTTATTCAAGAAAAGTGAAATGTACGACAGCAACAGCAACGATAAAAATCTTCTCAGAAAACAGAGGAAAAAATAAAAATTCTGTAAATTAATTTAAGATTTTAAACTGATGTTGCTGGCGATGGAAAATAAAAACAAATTGTATAAAATAATATTTTGACACGGTTACAAAAAGACAGTGAAAGTTAATATTTATTGCAAAATACATATTTTAATGATTTGTGTGTAAGTGCATTAAACGAGGGTTGTTAATGCTATAGTAAATAACTGCGAAGAAAGTAACAAGAGGATTAATTAGGTAAAAATCTATTTTCTATAGAAAATGTAGTCTACAGAGCAACTGCTTTTCTATAAAAAAAATCTTGTACGTATAGAAATTGGTTTTCTATAGAAAATCTTGACTACATACAGACAGCTTTTTTCTAGAAGATCTTGTCCACCTAGAGACTTCTTTTCTCTAGAAAATCTTGCCCATATACAGACAGATTTCCCATAGAAAATCTTGTCCACCTAGAGACTGCTTTTCTGTTGAAAAACTTGTCCATATAGGGACTGCTTTTGTCAAGAGAATCTTGTCCACCTAGAGACTTCTTTGCTCTAGAAAATTTTGTACATATACAAACAGCTTTTCCATAGAAAATCTTGTCCACAAAGAGACTGCTTTTCTCTGGAAAATCTTGTTCAACTGGAGGCTACTTTTCTATAGAAAATCTTATCCACCTAGAAACAACTTTTCTATAGAAAATTTTGTCCGCAAAGAAACTGCTTTTGTCTGGAAAATCTTGTCCATAAAAAGACGTCTTTCTTTTTTCTGGAAAATCTTGTCCATATACAGACAGCTTCTTTATAGGAAATCTTGTCCATCTAGACAGACTATAGAAAATCTTGTCCACCTAGAGACTGTGTTTCTATACAAAATTTTGTCCGCAAAGAGACTTCTTTTCTCTAGAAAATCTTATTTACAAAGACTCTTCTTTTCCATACAAAATTTTATCCGCAAAGAAACTGCTTTTGTCTAGAAAAGAGACTTATTTCATTTCTCTGAAAAATCTTGTCCACATACAGACAGCTTCTCTATAGAAAATCTGGTCCACGTAGAGACAGCTTTTTTTATAGAAAATCTTGACCACACAGAGACTGCGTTTCTAAAGAAAATTTTGAAGTTCTCCCGATCATATGGAATATATTATATATAAATCCACTGGTATTATAGCTTCGTATACAAAATTTTAGGAGGAAAAAACGGTTTCCGAATTCTGTATTCCCCAGCAGCTGCATTTAGCTTCCACATTATATATTTATGTATTTATAAATTGGAATTCATTTTCCATTAGCAACATTGTCAGCTACATAAATATTCGTCCTTGTCCACACATACATTCGTGGCATGCTTTAAATATCCTGTAAATATTTGGTAAAATTTCTGCATATCACAGGGAAGTTATTAAATTTAATGCGCATTCTCTGCTGTCACCAACACCAACAGAATGCACACTGTCTGCTCTTATCATTCTGCCGGTCTGTGTATTTGTGTTGCTGTCATGTACGAGTACTATGTGGCGTTGTATGTGTAACAAACAGTGTTGTACAAATTTCAAGGTGACAATTCATTGCATATAGGTGGGTAATATGTGCGTAAGTTTATCATCTGCAGCACTGTTATTATTATAATATATTTTTAACGATTGCCGCTTAAAGCTGCATTATAATTGTCCTGTATGACAGGCAGGGTGTCTGAATGGCTGACGATGTCTTTGGTGTACTTGGAGATATTTCTTTTTGCATTTAATTTTTAGTAAATTGTGAGCGCACCCAATGTCAATAATTATTGAAATTGAAGTCGATACGGAAATTAGATGTTGCATATTACAACTTTTATATCAATTTCATTTTATAAATAATATTTTTTTTTGCTTATAAATAAAATCTATGAATAATTTTTGAGATTATAAGAATTCTTGCAAAAGAAGAAAATATCGCTTACAAAAGCAACTGCTTTTCTATAGAAAATCTTTTCCTACGAGTTACGAAAATTATTTATTGTCACACATTGATGGTTGATTTGCTATAAACAATTTTACTCTCACACAATGTTGTCTGAGTTTTTATATAAGGTTTTGCTCAATTTTAAAGGTCTACAATTAAAGATATGGTACAATTTTTAAAGTGAATATCAGTTATTCGTAGCAGTCAAAAATATTCATTATCAAATATCAGTTACTAATAACAATTTTGTATTTCCTTAAACAGAACTTCTGAATTGTTCTTAATCTCCGCTTTACACTTTAGCTGTTATTTAGTAATATTAAGTGATTTTGTAATACAAATACACATACATACAGTGGCTTACATTGAAATTCGGACAAATTGTTTGTCAAATATTAAACCCTATTAGAAAAAAGAGAGCTTAGGATTTTTTTTAATTTTTTCTAAAATAAATAAGTTATTTATTATTAAACAGAAAAACAAATAAATATAAAATAAAAACAAAATATTTCAAAAAACCTTAATAGTATGATCATACTGAAAGTCGGTCAGGTCATTAAATTCAATTATTTATAAGATATTTAGTATTTTGTTGCGTATCCCTTTTGATATATGATGTCGTAGAAGGCTCGTCGATTGGCATATGGTGTTTGCCAACTTTTTTGTATGAATCTGATCTTGGCAGAGAAGGTTGCAGTTAAATTTCTGTTTTAACTAATGTCATTCTAATACCATCATGAAACTCCTGGCTCACGCTCTTCCTGGGTTATTTTGATGTCCTGGTGTTCGGAATATTTCGTCATGTCATCGAGAGGCGTCCCGCCTTTTAGGACCGAATAGAATATCGTATAGACACTGGAAAGTGCAACTAAAATCTGCAACTAATAATCAATAAAACCGCATCCAATTTGCGACAATATCCAAGGCCGAAATACCTGCCTAATAGTTATATATTGTATATATGTATGTACACTTAACTTTTAAGCAATATTAATATTATATTAATTTACTTTGTGCCCCTCATCATGCGCTGCCACTGGTTGTTTATTGAAATTAAATCAAAAGCATTTTAAGAATTTAAGGAATGCTATTAATAGAACAAGCATAAGCAATTCTATTAATAGAACAAATCATGTTATAATAAGATCTATAAGTCATAAAGACCGTTACAACTTAAGTAAACAAGTCAAGGCATGCACAATCATGATCGATCATTCAGATTTTGGCAGTCGAACAGTTAAGTTTTTATTTAGCAACAATCAAAGACTTACTAAATAATAATTATAAAACGTAATTTAGGATAATAATCCAATACGTTTAAATAATAAATGGATAATAAACCAATTAATAAAATATAATTTTAAATTTAAATAAATAAATTAAATTAAATAAAAAATTGGACTTATTTAAAAACTTAATTAAGGCTTAAAATATCTGAAAGACACTCATATAACCGTGCTCTATAAAATGCAACCCCATGGCTCGTATGCGATTTTCAGCCATTAGTGAAGATTGCGAAAAGGGCCTTCTGGAGAAACATTATCCCAAAATTCTTATCCGTTTTTGCTTGTAACAAATTATTCATTTCCTACAGTATATGTAATTGTATTCGAATCCTTTACATTTGTGAAAATTTGTGAACATAATCCCTTAAATGCAAAATACAGGGTGTTTGGAGCAAGAATTTTGTTTTTCAATGTATTCGAAAGCGAAAGGTTTGAAAATTATATTGAATAACTAAATACGAATACGATGCTTTTAATAAAATTTTTATTTCATTAAGCAGTTCAAGAATTTTTAGTTTTAAGGCTGTAATAAATTTGATTGGCTATGCATTGGCAATATCGCATATGAATTCTGTGGTGTATACAATGGCAAAATTTGATTTTCAATAAAATTTTATACGTAATGTAACGTAGAGAATCATGCTCTCCTAGTTATATCAATAATCGAGCACTCCTTGATCGATGCCCTACAGGGAAATCCAAATATAGATGAAAAATTGACTCCTATGAAATTAAAATTAATACAAAGTATTTGGCTCATTGACAGAAACTCTAAGCTAAGTTTAGATTGCAAACTCTTGCTTTACAACTCAATCATAAAACTTTTAGAAAAAACTGAGATCCAAAAAAAATTAAAAAAAAATACTTCAAAAAAGGTTAAAGTACACCTCAACACGTAACATATTAAATAATAGTGGCTATATTCGACTAAGAGGAAGGAATACAGAGGATATGAGCCAAAGACAAGAAGGAAGAATGCCTATTTAACAGCATATCCAGGCTAATTTTCGAGAAAATAAAAAAAGCTTACAGAACACAAAGCGTTTCATGTACTTGTAGTAACACGTTCAACAAGACAAGGCTTCTTAGGGATTGTTCTTGGTTTTTCAAAAGCCCAAATGCAACATTTTTATCCGCTACATTCTTAATAGCGGTCCCAAAAAGATGATCATGATATTGGCTTAAAATATAACGAATTATACAAAGTGTGGCTTTTACAAATCCAACAATTTAAAGTGAAAGATTGAATTCATTGTAACAATTGTTAAAGCTTCTACTACTGATATGTATGTCAATAAGTAAAATGTCATTATTATTAAAGATAATTCAATTAACTATAATAATAATAATAATCAAATACTTATTGCTAAATACTTTCAATATGTCTTTGTACATAAAATACCATTTAATTTAACAGGTAAACAAGAATAACCCTACAGACGGACAGACATATATAAAGCTTTACTGAATGTTTATAAGTATTGAAAATAAGAATCACTGGGAGCTAATTCAGAAGAATAAGAATAAGCAACTTGTACTTTAATTCGTTGATATTAGCTACTATTAAAACACTCTTGTGCTCTGGTGCGTTGGTTTCATGAAAAATTATTTTTTTGAGTTGTAAGCCAGGACGTTTTTCTCGAATTTTTACATTTAATTGACGCTGAATTTATTGTTTTACAATTTTGCAGATAGTCAATCAATTAAATTACTTTTGAAGTTCCAAAACCTGACCAGCCGATTGAATTGTTTTTGCCTTCTTTGGGGCACTTCCTCCAGCTTCAGTCCATTGCTTGGATTGTACTTTTGTCTCTGGAGTATAGTGGCGGATCCATGTCTCATCAACAGTTATGAAACGACGCTTCAAATCAATTTTATTTTTCTTAAAACGATCCAAACAAGCTTGAGAAATTTTCATTCTAATGCGTTTTTGTTCGACTGTTAACAAATGCGGCACCCATCTTGCAGAAAGCTTTTTCATCTGTAGTTCTTCATGCTAAATTAAATGGACTCGATCATTTGGAATCCCCATGCTATTGGCTATTTCACGCACTTTTATTCGTCGATCATTTTGTCTACAATTTCTGTTGCTGTTGCTGGTTGACATCCACTACTTGGTTCATCCTCAATGATTGTACGACCACGTTTGAATTCAGCAACCCATTATTTTACTGTTGCATATGAAAGAGCACTTTCACCTAAAACATTCATCATAACATTATGAATTTCTTGTCTTGATAAACCTTTTTTATTTAAATATTTAATGACACCACGAATTTCTAATTGTTCCATTGTAAAAAAATCGCTCGTAGATCAACAAAATGCCAAACATTCATGCTCCTGTGGAAAACTAAACTCCTTGTTAAACCCGTTATTATTAAAAATAATTCAATTAACTATAATAATAATTATAATCAAATACTTATTGCTAAATACTTTCAATATGTCTTTCTACATACATAAAATACCATTTAATTTAACAGGTAAACAAGAATGACCCTACAGACAGACAGACAAATATAAAGCTTTTCTAAATGCTTATAAGTATTGTAAATATGTCGATGTGGCTGTATGTATGAAAGTCAATGTAAAATAATATCAATAGAAATGTTGCCATTCTCATTTTTATATTGACTACGACTGCTGTCTACTGTATAAAGTATAAAGTATAGCTCACATTTGTAGAGTTGTGTTGTTAAAGAGGCTTAACTTAAATGGGAAAACTTCCGAATCAATGAACTGTATATTAACTTGCATACGAAATCGAAACTAAAATCAATTTTGCACAAAATACAAAAAAAAAAAGTATTTTTGTAGTTATTTTCGTTTAAGGGTTTGTGTATATGTTCGCCTTGCAAACCATGTGCTAGTGTCAAGCAATAAGTTTGAACACATTTAAACTGTTTACCTTTCGTTTACATATACATACGTAGCTACACGCTTGTACTCACTCAATATTAATATTAAGGACTTGAGTCTGATGACAACATAAAATAATAATAATAATAATAATGTTGGACAGGAAAACAGCAACAATGAGTAAAAGGTGAAATTGTTATGACCAATATCATCAGCATGCCAGCATTCGGGATACAGGGAAACATTTAAAACGAAATACACACATAAACTTTTGTACGATTTTTACAATTATAGCAACATATAAATGGAAATATTGGCAGTAGTGTGTTGTGTAATTTTCAGTTTTTGTGGTGGGATTTCAAAAGAAGTTAATACGAGGTCTGATCAAAAAATTACTGTTATTTTAAAATTTCGTGAGTTACATATATTCGATTTAAGGATTTTTTTTGTTATGTTGGTTCCAATGTCTCTTATATATGTTGGTAATATCAGCCATTTTGGATTGCCAGTTTTTTTTTTGACAGATAAAAAGGTTAGTCGTGTTTTGGTGTGCTCTTCGATTTTTTACTATTCGAAAAAATGGATCAAAGAAACTGTATTAAGGTTTGTGTAAAAAATAAATTAAATGCGCCAGGACATTTGAAATGTTGACTGTGGCGTTTTGCGAATCTACTATGAGCAGAACACAAGTTCAATTGTGGTATTACCGGTTTAAGGAAGGCCGAGTAGATGTTAATGACGATACTCGACCTGGTCGCCCACATTTCATAATAGCAACACTCGATCTTGCAATACCTGTTGAAACTATTTAGAAACAGATGTTTATGAAGTTTTCTCTCATGCACTTTATAGTCCAAACAAGAGGCCTGCGCAAATGTATTTTAAAACCAAAAACTACCTGAATTCTAAATATGTTTTACACACTTTCGTGTGCTACAACAACAAAACTAACTATACTGTACTGTTCGCCTTACATTGCAAACAATTCTGTAAGTATTTGCGAGATTTTGCAAACTCTATTGCACATACTCTTTGTGCGTAACAAAGCCTTCAAGAACAGTAAATATAATTTCATATCTGCAAGACATTGATAAAAAAAAATACCGATGTCGCTCATGCGCGTTTGGTTTTTTTTTTCGTATGCATTGCCTGCTCTTGAAATGCGTGTGGCTGCTCTTCACATTAAATACGACAGACAATATTGCTTGTTTGTTTACGTATCCATTCAACCAGAAATTAGTTTTGTCGCTGAAAACAATTTTCCGATATACGATACACTTTCTTAACCCAGCATGAATTTTTATAATAAAATTCAGAAATCCGCAAGCCTTGCTCGTTTTTATGTCGATGCATGGTTCAATTATAGACCAAACTGAATGTGTTTAACAGTAACATGTTACACAATAAGCTGAGCTACCAAAAACAAAGTTGCTAAAAAAAAATTACCCTTCAATTTTTTTTTTGAATAATGCAGAACGTTCTCCCTTGAATACGCTTTACTTCAGAACAGGGTATCTAAAATTGGCTGAATTCAATCTTGGCCTCAAAAGATGAGCAGTACTTTTGCCGTGGAATCCAGATGTTGCCATAAGGATGGGAAAAGGTCATCATAGCTAACAATGGTCAATACTTTGAATAAATTTGTATGCCAGAAATATTAAATGTAGAAATCTAAAACTTTGAAAAAAATAAAGTGCTAAATTCACAACTTACCCAAACTAGAATTTTAAGCACTTTTGAAACTATCCAGAAAGACAATCTGAGATTTTCAAAGAATTTATGCACGATTTGAACTCTCTTTTAATTCAACATTGAGCAATATAATTTGTACTGATAAATTGTGTATAAAAATCAAATCTCTGAAGAAATACACATGCATTGGCTCAAGTTGTATTTTTTTTTCAGATTTTATGTGAACACTGTTTTAAGCATTATAAATACACCTCGCATAATCCTTTAACAGGATTCTTTTGCTGTCATAAAATATTTAAGAGTGTCCAAACACATCCATTACATATGGTCTGTAGATTTATGTTTTTAATTTTTGTTTCTTTTATTTTTTCTTTCTGTTATTATTATCATTATTTATTTACTTATGTACATTAGGATGACCCTGTTTTTATGTTGAAAATATTAGCTGTCACTGTTCCCATCCAAAAAGGAAAGTTTAGTTTAGTTTGTGTGAGCTGTATCGAACGATAGAAATGTACGTTTTTAAGGTTGGCTAATATCAGAACGACTAAATAGAAAGTTTCGAAAATTTCAAATATATTTTGAACTCGAATTGAAGTTCAAAAAAAAATTAAGAAATAATCGTTAAAAAGAAAATAAAAATTTATAAATGTGCTGAATGAAACTAATTATTTTATTGAAATTTAAAAAAAAAAAACGTTATATTTTGGCAAATGTACTGATACAGCATTCGTGTCTTCGAATGAATTAAACATTTATTTTAGTAGGAAGCATACTCAAATTTTTAAGTGGGGCCACTCTAATGTAAATACTTACCAGTTATTTGGCAGAAAATTCAATTTATATTTGGGAAGACTATAATAAGGTATTGCATTATATTTGTTACATTTTATAAACAAAGCTCTAAAACGTCAGTGAATATATTTTCACTAAAAATATTTTATAATTTGTGATATTGTGTTTTTAAAATGTGTATAAATGACAAGAGCAGAAAGGCCAATAGTTTCGGTGAATGATCCCGAATTGAACAAACATGATGTACAGGAGTTGTGGTTTCAACAGGACGGCGCATATCATACAGCTCGTTTCACAATTGGTTTATTGAAGGAAAAATTTGGTAACCGCATAGTTTCACGTTTCCTACCCGTGATTTCATCTTCAAGGTCGTACGATTTCATGCCGTTTCACTATTTTCTGTGGGGATATGTGAAGTTGCGAGTTTAATAATAATCTAGTTTAATAAGATAAGCCCGAAACAATTGATCACTTGGAGGACAACATTCGCCGCGTTATTACGCGATATACGGCCACAAATGTTGGAAAAAAGTCATTGAAAAGTTCTTTACATGTAACAAAAACACCCTTTATTTTAAATAGTTACTTACACAGAAAAAACTGAAAGTCGATTTCAATAACGAAATTCGCACAAACAAACAAATTTTTGCTTAAAAAGGGACCTATAACGAAATTCGTAAATTTGGTAAAGTATTTTGCAATTTAAAATGAAAAATAAATTCTATTAAAAATGTCATTCAATACTATAAAACTGTTGTCCAAACTTCAAACAAATATATTATTAAATCTATAAAAATGTTGTCCAAATTTCAGCCAAAAACTTATTCAATTCTATAAAAATATTGTAAATATTTCAAACAAATATATTATCCAATTCTATAAAAATTTTTTCCAAATGTCAAATAAAATATTATTCAATTCTATAAAAATTATGTCCAAACTTCAAATAAAATATTATTCAATTCTACAAAAATGTTGCCCAAATGTCAAACAAATGTATTATTCAGTTCTATTAAAATTTTGTCCAAATTTCAAATAAAATATTATTTAACTCTATAAAAATTTTGTTCCAATATCAAACAAATGTATTATTCAGTTCTATAATTTTTTTTTTATTAATTTTTACAAGAAAAGGGTGAAGGGAGGGTAGGGTGTAAAAAAAATCTATACTTGAGATCAATATTTATAAGATTAAAAATTAGAATTTAAAATATCATGCTTGATGATCGACACTCTAGCATATTTTGTGGATGTAGGTATTTCGTAAAAAAATTACTGTACAAAACTATAAAATATTTCCGATTCTTCTGGATATTTTATTCAAATTTTTGAGTGATCTAAAATTGAAAAGTTTGTCAATAATTTTTCAATATGATGAGTCTTTAACCTGTGGAGATCGTCGATGGTTATGCCTTCATCTAAAAAAAAAACAATTAGATATGTATTTGTATACTTGCCTTTTAACTTATCATACAAATGACTTAAATTCCATGTATTTAATAGATCATTTAGGTCGACATCAATGAAATTTTCCATTTTTAATTTTATATGTTCTTGTAAAATTATTTTAATTTAAAAAATGTAGAACCTTTTGTTGATTCTAATTTTTTTTTTGTGATTTGCTTCTTAAAATTAGTATTATATTTAGTATCTCTTTCAATAAGAAGATTTGCAAATGATATTTGTTGTTTTATGCGGGCAGTCGTATGAATCTCCACATAAAAAACAATTTAATTCCATTTTAGCTCTTAAAATACCGCAACAATTTTTTGTAATTTGATGCAACTGAATTTTAATTTGATGCAATTGCGTTTATTATTAATATTTGCTATATTGATATGATTACAAAAGATGACTATATTCCTGAAAATAAGTAACAAATTTAGTTGGTATTAAAGGGTTATAAAAAACAAGTAAATGTATATCTGACTAGGCCGAATCTTCTTTACCATTTACCTTTGTAAAAGTACAGAAATAAAATATTATAATTCATCAAAGAAGAGAACTTTGTAAAAGATTTTACTTAAATAATATTAACACAAATATTTATTAAAAAATTATTCCATTAATGTTTCGTAAAAAATGTCATCCCCAGAATTTTAAAATAGAATAGTTCACTTTAAAACACTTTTTTTATCAATATCTTAATTTTTTGAAAACCTATCTTTTTAATACTACTTCCACACTTTAAATGATTTTTTCCACACTTTAAAGAATACTTTAAATGATACAGAATTTATTACCGTCATATAGTTCTCTATTCCAGAGAAAACAAATTTATGATCACAATGAACGACGCTGACTACAGACTTTAAAACATTAACATTGATAGTGTCAAGCGTAAGACAAATTTCGTCTGTGTCGTCAATTACAATTTTAAAATTGCGATTTTATTTATTTAAATATATTAGTGTTTGCTCTTCCATAAGCAACTTATGGGCACTCCTGGTCTACAATATGAAATAGACTCATTCCTGCAAAAAATGTTGGCAAATTCTATGTATGAAATTAATAGTTTCTTTTATAATTGAGTAAATTGTAAGAATCAATGTTTTTTATACTGTACTGTTTTATTCGTAAACGAAAGAATGTTGCATACAACTTAAAATACAACAAATATAAAACGCTAATTTAAGAACGTTTTTAAATTTTCATACGAAAATATACTAAACTGGATACTAAATTAGCTGTTTAATTTTATATTTAAGGTTTACAACATTGCTATGTTAAAAACAAACAATTTAATAGAATCAAATATAAAAATTATAAAAAGTAAAAATAAATTCAATAATCAATTTGTCTTTGGGAGAAAAATGTTGCATTCATATGTTTTGGGGTTTATTAACTAGGAATTTTATTTAAAAGAAAAACATTTCTAAAATTTGATAATTGACTGACATCAGTACAGTTTTGGTTATGGTTTTAGAGATGTATTTACTAAAACATTTATGTGCTAAATTTTCTGTCACAAGATCAAATTAGAATTAGGTTTAATTCTTTATTTAATATATATACCTCTCTCTCTCTCTCTCTCTCTTATTTGTCAATGTATTATATTTAAACCTTATATATTCAATTATATTCAAAAATATACTATTTTTAAGCTTCAAAACTAATGAAATTTTATAAAACTTTTTAATTTCAATTTTAAATTGAGATTAACTCGAAACCATAAGAGATATATAGCACACGAAAACATAGCCGGAACTTATAGAATTTAATTTACGTATTTTAACAAATGGCATGTCAAAGGTGCACCAAAGCTTCGCCCTGTAAAAATTTGTTGGTAGATCCATTTTCATAAACTCCAAAATTTTTTGAAAATGCCCATACAGTTTTATCTCGATCGGAGTTGCCGTTAAGAAATGCCAGCTTAATTTCTAAATGAATCGATTCTGCTATTAAGTTAGCCAATTCCTTTGACTTGGTAGTTATATGAACAATTCGTAGCAACTATCCTTAAACCATAAGTAACCAAATCTTCATTTTCTGTGCACAATTGTGCTACAAAAACAATA
This sequence comes from Bellardia bayeri, assembly GCA_950370525.1. NCBI lineage: Eukaryota > Metazoa > Arthropoda > Insecta > Diptera > Calliphoridae > Bellardia > Bellardia bayeri. Next base: position 82,693,611 of record OX493266.1, read on the forward strand.
AAAAAAAAACTAACTCCGATGGTTCTTCTCTTCTATTTGAGTTTGATTTCAGTCGTTAATTGAGTGTTAACGAGTCCACATGGGCGGATGCTTACTGCTTTTTTCAGCTTTATTGTTTTTTCAGCTTTGATTTAATTTCAAAATAAACCAGCAAACAAAATATTTAGTATAATGGAAGACAGACATTTTTGTTTCGTCATTAAAAATGCTTTTGTTACAAAATCTTAAATTTGGAAAACTTAATTTATAATGGCTAAATACAACTAATTTTTTAAGTTTTAATTGTAAATTAAACTCGACCAATTATTTAATTTTATTTTATGCCTAAAACTTTTTTTAAACTTGTTTTCCATTTTGTTTTTAAAAGTAAAATTCATTGCATTTGTGTTTGCTGGGCAATATTATCTTATCCAATACAGACGCATTCCAATTATTGAGAGTTTTGATTACCTATGCCTTAATCAACTATTAACTAACAAACGCATTTATATATTTATGTATGGTGTGCAAACACTCTTTTGTAATACTGAACCTATGATTAATAATCGTCAATGATATTACTCATACGGCACAGTTGCATATACTCGCTTGCAATTTGTATATACATATGTATGTGTTGCAAACAATTTAGAGAAGAACCTTTTAAGTAATTTCTTTCCTCTACATTAAAACCCTTGTCATTTAGCTGTTTTCTGTGCCTTTTTTTATTAAACAAGTACGAAAAAAACAGCGTGTTTACACTATCAAAGGTCAAATCTATACACAGGCGAAAAAACAAAAAAAACGCGCTGACAAATGTTAGAGCAAAGCAAAAAATTACAATAAAAGGCAGCCCCAAAAATTGTTAAACTAAAAACATATACACAAAAAATAAAATAAAAAACAACCGCAGGTGTCAAATGACAGCTAATCCCAGCATATTTTTACATGCTACATAATGCCAAGTATGCCACTAAAGCTTATCACAAAAAGGACATCAGGTGCTTAGGTTTTTTTGTCGTTTACCTGCTTTGACTTCTTTCTTTGTGTGAAAGAAAAAATGGTTTAAATATTTTAATGAAAATGTTATAAAACATTTTACAGTTAATTGGATTTTTGTAAGCATTTAAATAAGCGTGAAAAAGAGGACAAACACATTTTATCATACGAAATGATGATTATCGTAAGTGTATGTATGATATGTTAGCTGGCTTGTATATTTTATAATGGAATTTTGTTTTGGGTTTGAAACGATTTTTGAAGTTCACTACATTCGTTAGGTAATGTTTTGTATAGGGTGTTTTTTTTTATCTGTATACAACTTTAAGTTGGCAACACTTTTTTTAACTGGCGGCAATTTTGTCTGCGGCAATTGCAGAGTCCAACAAGTAGAATGTGATCATGTAAATGTATACTTAAGCGATCATCTAGTTTGTCCGCTGTTGTAGAGTCCACTATAAGACCATCTATTGCTTTAACACTATGTAAGTGAAATTCCAGACAATCGATCTGTCTCCTCCTCTGAGAGTAAGGCTCTTGTATTGGCCGTCTAAAGCCTTAATGTTATGTTATTGGAAATTTGTCTGTCCACCAGTAGCCAGCTGACAATTTTCTCGATATCTCAAATATTGGTCTCATATACTCTGTGAAACCTTTGTAAGTTTGTAGCCCTACGCACACCTGAAACATCAGCCTGAAACATACTGCACAGGGTTTTTTTAACCCATTATTATCCTTATATTAATTATCTCAATTCAATAAGTCAGACATTTCACGACCAGATTAGATTTCACGTAGATATCGGAAACAGTTGTAAGGGCGGCCCACGGTGGTCTAAAAACCCAATCTAGCTGGAAGAAGGTAATTTTTGTATATAATTCGAATATAATTTTTTTCTTCGGTAGTAAGCTGGCAAGTGTTCAAAACATATAACGGTATATTTTTTTTTTATTTAAATAACTATATCGCTGTTGTTTTATTGCCTTGAATATTTGTCATTTTTTTTTTTTATTAGTGCATCAACAGATTAGTGCATATTTACTAGTGCAAGTAAACTTACTAGAAAAAAGGAAATAAGAACAAAGAATTAAAAATTGATATTAGTGTAATTAATATAACAAAGGTATGTGTAAATATTGATATTTATAAATTTCGTGTTTGTTTAAAAAAGAAACGCTATTTTGTACTCGTGTATTTTGTATGTGAAGTTTTACTAAATTGTACAAGTTCTAATAGACTTTTAAATAAGAATTCCGCAGACTTCCGCTATATTTTTTATTTTATTGTATTTAGTATGGTCGTAGCTTTTAAACGGAATCAAAATTAGCTGCTAGTTTTTGCTTAAATTGTTTTTATTTGATTTATAGATCAAAATGTCCATTCCAAGGTGGGAGCTATATAATATTTGGCTGAAGAAAAAACAAAAAAAAAAGGAAAAATTATTGCCGTTATGCTGTACGTTTTTGATAAAACTGGACATCAAAATAAAAAATCGGATAGCCTTTGTAAGCCAATAAAGCAATCCGTTGAAATGTTTGTATGTAAACTAACAAAAAAATGGCCTCAAGCCACTCGTTCAAAATCCCAGTTTGGATTTAAAAATAAAAATGGTTAGATATTCCTTTTGTTATAAATAAGGACTTCAGAAACATACGAGAATGCCACACGCGAAAAATGTCCCGCGAAATAACAATGTATGATCTTTTCCACTATCTTCTATTGTCTTCAGATCCTCTCATATCCACCTCATCCTCAAAATCTTCTGTTCCTTCTCAAAACAGAGAGCCTTTAAATGAAGAAGTTCTTGCATTACTTTCAGAAACAATGCCGGGGTCTAACTTCGATTCAGAAAGTGAATAAGTTTTAGATTAAAGTAAACCTATTGATTAATTTTATTATATCTGGATTAATTTAATGCTATCGTATAATTCATTTAAATCACATAAGACTGAATTTGTGCTAGAAACTTATATAAATAAATTAAAAAATTTTAACAGTAAAACGTATATTATTTTGTTACTCTATGAAGTAGAAAATATGCCACGCCCATTGACCAAATTTTGCCCATTTGTTGAGCGATTGTTTAGATTGATAAAATCTATTAACGTGCTAAGTTTTATGGGTGTGTGGCTTTGCAATAACAAGTTATGACTTACTTCCAGCTGGATTGAGATATTAGACCACTGTGCGGCCTGACTGTCAGTATAAGTCCAAATATTTTACTTATATACACGGTAAAATCTTAGCCAGTTTGCGGCCCTATCCATGCCTGAAACCTCAGCCCGAATAACACAAGACAGTGTTATTAACTTAGAGGCCTTGTAAACCATAAGCCATTCAATCCCTGATTGATGAGTATCCAGAAGTGCAATAATCAATATTGACAGGGAAAAGTTCAGGACAGCTAAATATGATTTCAGGTGCGAATCAACTTTGGTCTCATGGCTGTATTGAGAGCGATGAGAATTTATCATTGTAAAGATGGCTTTAGTAATTAGCAGTGCCAAAGACTGTAGAATCTTTTGAAAGTGTCTACAATATGTAGATTTATTAAGAGGCATCTACCACATAAGAACGTCAAATATTAATATGGGTTTCAGGACCATGTCGAAAAGCAATTTGGTGTCCCTAAGCATGACACCACAAGTTCTTCCTATAAGCTCCGACTTAGGTAATCTTACTTTAGTGTTTAGATTTCAAAAAGATTTTGAGGCCAAGAAAACTCCTAGATTCCTTGTAATGTCGTTAACATGTGGCAGCTGAAGTAATGAACTTTTCAAATTTTAATATAGTTTCTACAACCACTGCTTATAATTTTATTTTGTAGATAGCACAATGTTATTTCCTTAGACCTGTAAAACCCAACATGCCTACTTTTTTAAAATAGCCTGCATTCTATAATCAAAAAGAGACCGTTTTTGTTACATTTCAACCATAAAAGCCACAAATAGCAAAGAAATACAAAAATAACAAAAACAACAAAAATATTATTAACAATTTGCGGTCAAATTTAAGTGTTTATTTAAACACAGCAACAAAACCAGCACAGCAGCAGATTTTAAACAGCAACTACCGAGCAGGCAAAAAATAAATTTGCTACAAAATTTATGCAAATACCAGGGACTTAAGTAAATGTTAAAAATATGTTAATTTTTCCATTATTACTATATACTCACAGGCTCAGGCTCAGCATTGAGAACTCAGAATGAGATGCAGTCTTGCTGGTTAAGCGCGAAGATTTCATTATGGCAAATTAAGTGAAAATTAAATTTTAGAATGGAGGATTAATGGTCAGCTGTATGAATGACTTCTTGCACAGTCAACTCTGTCCACTTAGTGATTTTGAGTAAGCGTTCGCATGTATTAATATTAATATACTTTATTTGCTCTACAGCAGAAAAGAACGACCGGAAACCCCTCAATAGGGTTTTAAGTGCTTATTTTAATTTAAAATTTACATAAATAATTTTATGAAAATAACAGCCAATATAAAATAAGTACGTGTAATAAAATAAAGAGGTAGTTTATATTTTTTAATGCTGATCCAAACGGATTTATGTTAAACAGATTCGGTTAGTTTGTTAATTTATTGGTGGTTTAATTGTAGATATTAATTAATTTTCTTTATTTTGTATATAAATAGAATGAATTGTTAAAGGTACTAAAACTACTATAAGGATATATTTAGTATTTTGTAAATACGAGCGCTTAAAAGTAAAGGACTACCATCGAAATTACAGAAATTGTAGTATTATTTTTTTTGAAAATAAATCCAATCGAGATAAAATTTTGTATGTTCAAAGCCAAGGAGTATTTAGGTTAAAGTTTTGCAAATGGCTCTAACAAACTTTCCAGAAGCGAAGCTGTGATTTCCTAAAGTAGGAAATCAGTCGTAATTCAGCTCTGGGTGAAGGAAGAACTCGAGCGTCATTCTCATTATCACTTAAGGGCAAACTGTCTTCGAGAGATTTTCGTCTGACTCTTGCATTGCTTAATGCTCGGCTTCGTCTAACTGTACAGTGCTACGGTTTTTCGAAGTTGTGCATTAGTCACATGCTATAAATTTTTCTAATACAATATTTAAGCATTCCAGCTACCTATATGAAGGTATAGGCCGACTTGGGACTTACTTAAATTGATTGTGGGATAGCTTGGCAATTTAAGGAATGCATTCTCCGCCTATCAAGTTTATATTCAAACAAGTAAGAGTGCTATATTCAGCTATGCCGAATCTTATATACTCTTCACCTTTGTTGTGGATGCATAATTATATTATATACATACATATATATATTATATTAATACATTTTGTTTGGTAGTTTTTTTGATGAAATTTTCAGAGTTTCTCTCGGATTTTTGCTCATATCTCCGTTATTTATGGACGGATTTTTCTGATTTTAAATAGCAAACTTCTCGAAAGCATGTCTGACAGAATTATTGAAGTTTTGGATCCCGAAGATATCTGGGGACTTCAGAAAATTGATTTCAACAGACAGACAGAAGGTGAAGGGTATAAAAAGACTATGTAAATAAAGTAAAGTGCATTAGTAGCCTTCTTGCATTCCAGGTCATTTGGATATTATAATGGACATATACAACAGAAGAAAATACAACAGAAAATATATTATAACTACAACTGTTCAGTAGAAACCGGAATAGCATTTTGAATCACTTAGACTTAATTTCAGCAGTTATTGCTTATTGCCGGAGGTTAACCCCAACAAAAATCCAGTACTTTCTGTAATAAGATAATAAAATATGTCGAAGAATTTTGGCGTTTTTGGAGATTTGGGATATTTAGGGATTTGGACTGTTAACCAAAGCTATCTGGGAAAAAACAAAAAACCCAACACGAGTTTGGGTTTAAAAATGGAAAAAGTTGAAGAATAATAGTTAGTATAAATTGAATAATTGTGAGTTTGTTTTATAAAATGTATGTTTATGAGTGAATGTGTGTAAGGATGTGAGCTCACCTTTTATGTATGTGTATGAGATGTGTGTGTGTGTGTTTAATTTAGATATTAATATTAAGTTTAAGTTTTTTAATTTGTTTTAAGTAAATAAATTTAAATAATTGTTTAAGTATAGTTTTAGATTTTAATTTATAATTTTAATTTGCAAGTTTTTATTTCATTACATTTATTTTAAGTTGATTTAATTTGTTTAATTTCAAAAGGTTTAGAATTTATTTTATAAGAAAATTGAAGTGAACAGATTAAAGGTTTCAAAGTAAGTGAAGATTTTCTTATTAATGATGTAAAAAGAAACTTACATTATATTTAATTTTACAATAACAATTTAATTTAGATAATTTTACAACAGATTTCCTTCTGTGTTATTCACAATAATAATTATACATTTCAATTACTTACAATTCAGTAAAAAAATAATAAAAGGCATAAAATGAAATAATTAAATATAGTATAAAATCATTGGATTTTATGCATATGTAAATAAGAAACTTATAAGGTTTAAACCAGAACTTGGTTTCAGTATTGATGTCAGCATTTTTGTTGAAGGGAAGGAAATTTGCGAGATCTTGTCTGTTAAATATCTGTGTATTTGTTTGCAAGGAAATCTGATGTATAAATTAATAAACATATTAACAAGCTTAAAATCAAAATTTCTCCAGCCTTAGGTTTATTATACAAATTTAGGGACCAATTTGATAAAAAAAAAAAACAATATTTTTAATTTATCAAGCTTTAATTCAAAGTCATTGTAATTATCTTGCAATAAAATATGGCTTTAAAAACAACTACCGAGTTTAAAACGCTTCAGAGAATACAAAATGAAGCACCAAAGATTGTAGCAAATTTGCCTAGTCGGTTTCCAACCGTTATTTTGTACAAGGGCGCTTTCCCCAATGTTTTACCAATTCAAGCGCTTCACAAATTTCAACTATTAATTTACATTTTTAAATGTCTCAATAATATTGGACACCATACCAAAAGAATTATCACGGAATCGAAATATTTTCAATATTATAAAATTCTGCCAATCTGAAACAACAAAGCAGCGAATTCAACACTCTGGTTATAGATAATATCTTGCCACATAATATTAAAAGAGTCTCAAAACTCTTCCAGTTGAAAACTTATATGAAAACTAGAAATTTTGAATTATATTTGAATTATTTTTTTTTTAATGTTATTCAATTAATTAAACAAATTTTCATAGAATTGTATACAATGTATATGAAATATTATCTAAATTTTTTTATAAATATTAAAATCGAATTTTGTAAATTTTGCCAACAAGCCATTATAATGCCAATCTGCCGCTGAGGCGTAAATTGTAATATTGTTTTATATTTTTTTTTATACAGACTAAAATAATGAAATACAAAAAAAAAGGGACACTTAGAAAAGCAAGAAGTTATTCCCACAAACTACTGCTGACTGATTTAAAACCATCCGCATGTTTGCAGTTCTATTGGTTGTTATAGTACTCTAGTTTTCTTTCAAATTTCCAACAGTGTAGTTATTTAGAATTAATTTTCTTTAATGCCATCACTACAAACAATTTAAACACTTTAAAATCCCCACAAATAATAAAACAAATATTTAAGCAGATTCAAACATAATCTTCTTCATTTTAAATACAATTCAAACAATTTGCAAAATAACACATACACACACCCATACACAAATTGACAAGAAGTACACAAATTAAATTCCTTTTAATTTGTTTCTATAGACAAACCAAATCGAATCTAAACTCTCTATTGAAAAAACACTCACATACATATTGCTACAATCAAAGGAGTTCTATACAAAATAAACAATAATAAAGTCCTTAAGGTTGGGTTGTGTTGGTTTGGTTTGGATTGTTGGGTGGTTGGCAGTTTTTGAGTATCAAAACATACAGACTGTAATAATAATAATAATCCATAAAGTAATACCACTAATAGGATTCATAATAAAGGATAACATGCCATAAATAATGGGTAACAAATTTTCTTTATTGAAAATCCAGTCACGTACAGATTCAATTACTTGTTGAACTTTTTCCTTTTTCATCGTCTTATTTCTTACGACTGCTGTTGTTTGCTTTTTGCCAGTTTTCTCTTCCTCAGGTTTGTCATTTCAAGTGTTTGGCTGGAGCAGGGGAGTTAGGAACAATAATATTTAGTTGCTGGGGAAAATAAAAAATCTACAATTGTAATGGAAACAAGTGAAATCATAATTCTGTGTGTTTGTAAATACGTTTGAGTTTCAATATAGATATTATTATGGGCTTAGTTGGCGGGTGTATTTGTTCACATCTATAAAGATAACAAACACTGTTGCAAACACATGCCAATTTATATGAAAACATGTCTTTATGGAAACATTAATTCACTGATCGAAAATACTAAAATATTTTTTTTTTTTTGCTCATTTTCAATTTGGCAGTGAAATTGACAAGCTGTTCAAAAAACACACATTTCAAACACACAAATTTTCTAGAAATTTTGGCTGCTTTGCAATTATTAAGTATCATTTAATAATGTTATATAAAAACTTGACTTGAAATGTTTGATTTTAAGACAGTTTTTTAAACAAATGAAAGCAGATATCTTAAGAAGTGATTAATAAACTAATGGAAGATATTAAGTATATTGAAATGACATAAAATTTCATTACTAAGAAACAGTTCTAAAACTTGTTCCAAAGTAACTAGTTCTAGAACGGTTATAACCAGAACTACTTTAGATAATCTAATAGCATCCACAGAACTAATGATATCCCAACTATTTCTAGTATGCATTCCTAGGTTCAAGAAATTCTCTAGAGTTTTATAAGCACTAGTTATTTATGGAAAAATACAAATTTTCAATAAACCAGATTAGCAAAAACTTATAGTTTCTTTTGTCAAAAAAAAACTGAATTGTAGAAAATGTAATAACGTTTAATTTTAAAAATGGAGCATACGTTACTTTAAAAAATAAGAAATATTGTGTTCAAAGAAAAACTAATACCGAAATGTTTTCCAACTATATTTCAACCGGATTTTATTATGGGAATTTGCAAAAATTAATTCAAAAAAATATAACAGAATTAAGAATCAAGATATAAGATTTAAAAATGTTTTAAAATATTTTTTTGTAAGGTGATGAAAAAATCTAAAAGTTATGGCATGTTTCTAGAAAATAAGTGACTCAAAAATTCTATTCAGTTTAGTAAAAAAATTCTTTAAAACATATGTCAAGCTTAGTTGAGTGAAAACGTAAGAGCTGTTGTGTTTTATCTCTTATATGGTTTCTACACTACAATTTCAAATGTCACTAATGTCAAAAGTAGACAATAAAAAAAAGTGCACGTTTGTTTTTATTTCGCAGAAAAAAAGTACATTACAAGTACAAATGTCCAATTTTTTTGAAATGTTTTCTATTGATCACTTAATATTTGTTTGTACCAGTATCTCGATGAATTTTCGAAATAAAGGAACTTTTGTAAAAAAAATCCCCCTAAGAAAAAGTACTTTTTGAAATTTGTGCTTTAATGGGTTAATAAAATGGGTGAAAGATATTTCAATTTTAAAAACTAGTGGAACTAATGGAAGAATATACAAAACTAGCAACAGTAAGTCCTACATTTGGTAGCAGCAGACTGGTGGTAGAAGAAACGTGGAATAATGTTGCAAACCAAGTAAGTGCTCTTGGACCTCCTACACGAAGTGCATCGGAATGGAAAACCATATTTTTTGCAACGTACATTAATTGAATATAAAATAATGGTTGATCTATGTACATGTATGCATATGTATGTATATATATATATATATGTATGTTGTACATATGAACATATTTATATTAGGTATGGCAAGACCAGAAATGCTGACTCAAGAAAAAAATAAGTGGAAATAATAAAAGTATTCAGTATAGAACTGGTGGTGGTCCATGCAGTATAAACAACTTGACGGCAATGGGACCGATGTCATACATCTATCGTCAGCAGCAGCACCTTGTGGCAAGTGGCCAAGTTTTCATGATTGTACCCTGTGGTATGATTGTACAAGCACAAATCTTTTGTAAGTGTACCACAGGATACAATCATAAAAACTTGGCCCGATTCTGTATATACTTCGTTGCTACATTTATTATTGATTTTAAGAGTTTGCACAATTTTGCCGTGCGAAAGAGTGGCAAAGGCTTTACTAAAATCGATAAACCACACACTACTACATCCGTTTATGTGATTAGATAAGTCTCCTAGTAATTTATTTATATTTCTTTCATAAAAACATTTCCAATAAATTATGATGCCACAAATTAATATTCTGCAAACAATCTTAACATCATGACAAAAGCTTTCAAACTGAAGTCTAAATATTAACACTTACCCCAAAACTATCAACAAAAAATTATATAAGCTATTAAAAACTTTTTCTATTCCATAAAAATTTTTTCTATTTTCAACAAAAAAAAAAAACTCAAATTCTTTTAAACATTTCCCCAAAAAAATAGTGTTAAGGAAGTTTTGAAAAGCATTAAAGAAAAAAATATCAATAAATAATTTATAACACTTCAGCAAAGACTTAAACAGTATTACGACCATAAGGCAAGTGATTCTACAATCTCAATAACTACTTCCCAAAAAAACATACAAAAAAAAAACAAGAAATCGTCAATGATGTTTGCAGGAAAAAAATACTTACAAAAGATTTAACTCTTAAAAATGAACAAGAAAAGAAAACTTTAAGATTCTTTTATATTGGTTGCTTTAGATTTACAGGGAATTCATTATAAAAAAAACACAATAGCCAGCCAGCAGACTATTTGTATTAATTTGTTTTTTGTGGAATGTTTTGGGTTTTTTTTTTGCACAAAAAGTAAAAGATAGAAAACTTTTTAGATTTTTGCTTCCTTTTGATTTGTGGCTATTGAAAAAGAAAACAAAGTACAGAAACGAAAAAAAATAGAAACCAAAAAAAAATTAAAAAAACTTTAGTTTTAAATACCTTTAGTAGCTCGCTTTAAGTGCAAAGTTTTGTTATATTGTACATTTTAAGAGGTATTTGTATTTGTATTTGTTAGTAAATATATTTGAATTTAATTTTAATTTTGTAATTTTTTATTTAAAGCAAATAATATTTGTAATTTCAATTATCTGCATTATCTTTCAACTGCAAATAACATTTTTGTACTTGACCTCAGAAATGCTTTTAATTAAATCATTTATCGATTGATGTCTTTTTGTTGCAGCAGCTTTATTTGTAATTTCAATACAATCAAAATAGATCGTTAAAAGTATGTCATCATGTTTTTTTTAGTTTATTTCGAAATGCTGTAAATTAAAACATTTTGAGTATTTTATTTGTAACACAAAGGTTAACAACAATGTTTTTGCAAAATAGCTGCCAAAAGTGAATCATAAAACCAAGAGAAACATACGTATACTTAATATGCAATTAATCTTGAATTAAATATTAAGTATACGCATTGTTTTTAATACGAAAAAAATCTTTAATAAGTGGTATTGTTGATTCTGCACGGAAAGAAAAACTAAGCGATCGACATGTAAAATGTAATTATTCATTCCTGCGGCATGCCGCAATACTGTCTGTGTACAGGTGATACCGCTAAAAGGAAAAATACCACAACAACGGCATGAATAATTTCAAATCATGCTTCCGCACAAAAAATTTCCTTCCGCTATCGCGGAACAAAATTAATAATTCGACACAGTAATAATTAACTATAAATTTAATATTGAGAAAATGTGTTCCTTGTATACAGGTTTAACTTGTTGTTAGAATTCTCTCAAACTTTAAGATTCAAATAGTAAAGGATTATCTGCATTTTAAGTTAGGAACATGAAGTTCACGAATAGTTCTTGCTAAAAATTAATCTAAACGATATAAAAGGAAATCATTTTTGCACGATAACCCGAAGCGTAAGAGATCGTATGTGAAGACCGGGCAACCAGCCAAATCGACACTTAATCCAAATATCTACACACCGAAAAAAAACAGAGTTGTACATGTTTACCACAACAATGTCAAAATTTTTACAAGTTTTTAAACAATGTTATGGTCACTGTAATTATTTATATGGTAGTGGTAACCATAATATAGTTAAGTTACGATTCAGATGGTTACTACAGGCATACATAAGACTATAGTAACTACAGTCATATATATGACTATAGTAACTATGTAGTAATTATGTATATATTTGTTGCAATCATGTTTATGATGAATCGATTTATCATAATTTGTTGTTCTTTGATTATGATAATATAATATGATAGGATATTTCATCATTAATCTGATCACCATAAACATTATATAATTGCTATAATCATATATATGATATATAAAATAGCGAATGGTAACTTAACCATATTATGTTTGCAGAATCACATAAATATTTACAGTGCCATAACATTTAAAAAAAAAATTTTTTAAATTGTAGAAATAGTTGTGGTAAACATACGATTAGTTCCCAAATTCCATTTCTCAATAATGGTGAGTTAAATAGATGATATTTACAAGTAGATCTTGAACAACAAATGTTGCTGATGACGACCTTGGCAGGGCTGAAAACGCATTCCAATGGGACAATTGTCAAAAATATTACTTAACAAAAAAAATTATTAAATTAATGAACTCAAGCCAAATAAAATTTTGTCTAAAAATATCTGAAAATTTAATTCTTGCTACATAGTTTCATGTGTTATGCAAGTGTGTAGCATATACACTTAAAACTATTGATCTCTTGCTGAGATTGTGGGACGAACAAATTTATTTATTATAATTCCATGTTCACAGCTACATGTGCTGCATATCACGATCAAATACAAATACAGTGCAATACATAGTCTTTAAATAAAAAAACAAAACAAACTAAAATATGTATGTTTAAGATTAAATATTTATAATTAAATAATTGCATTCAAATACAAATGAAACACCCAATATAATCGTGTGAATATATTTTCGTGACTTGATGAAACATAATTTTTTTGTATTGTAAGCCAGGACATTTTTGTCGAATTTTTACATTTAATTTCTCCAAAGTGTTGCAATAGTACTCTGAATATATTGTTTTAGCCTTTTGCAGATAGTCAATAAAAACTCAAAAATCCGCTGCCATAATCTTACCAACCGATTGAATTGTTTTTGCCTTCCTTGGGGCACTTCCTCCAGCTTCAGTCCATTGCTTGTCTTGTTCTTTTGTCTCTGGAGTATAGTGATGGATCCATGTCTCATCAACAGTTATGAAATGACGCTTTAAATCAATTTTATTTTTCTTAAAACGATCCAAACAAGCTTGAGAAATTTTCATTCTAATGCGTTTTTGATCGACTGTTAACAAATGAGGCACCCATTTTCCACTAAGCTTTTTCATCTGCAGTTCTTCATGCACAATTAAATATACTCGGTCATTTGCTATTTCAGATACTTTTATTCGTCGATCATTTAATACCATATCAGGCACTTTGGCTACAATTACCTTTTTTATCTTCTATGCTTGTACGACCACGTTTAAATTCAGCAACCCATTATTTTGCTGTTGCATATGAAGGAGCACTTTCACCTAAAACATTCATCATAACATTATGAATTTCTTGTCTTGATAAACCTTTTTTATTTAAATATTTAATGACACCACGAATTTCTAAGTATTCCAATATTATTCTAATACCTGTTTCTATGTGAAGGAGCTGTCAGATCGAAAAGAAATTCAATATGTGTTCATAGCACAGATGAAAGTTTCCAAAACACTTAACCCTTTTCTGTTTATGCCACGCTTTCTGTTCTAGGCTAAGAAATTTTCGAAGCGCCCTCGTATAGAAACCATCCCCTGGACAACAAAAGCATTCAATTCGAATATAAATTCTTATTTAACTGGCCTAAAAAGAAAATTTAAAAATATAAATACGTATACTTTATATTTAATACTCTGCTATAATTTCATATTACTCATACGTCTGATTACTTATAATGGCAATTCTCTTTAATTTCATATTCCCTGAATCAGCTTAATTTAAAAACTTTTAACACAAAATTTTTACTGCAAATTAACTTTTTACAAATAAAAAACAATTGGGGAAAAAAATTGTAAAGTTTTGCTCATATATTTCAATTAACTGATTAACAATAACAAATTAACCGCATTCTCTAAATAATACAATAAACATTATAGACTTTACTAAATGTAAAGAAATCTTCTTAACAGGACCACACACAGCATTTACATACAATAAACAGAAACAAACAACTAAAAAACTTGGCAAAACTTAATTGTTTGTAGCAGAGTTGATGGCAAACTTTAAAATATTTTGCAGCATTAGCAGTAAAAATCTATGCTTAAAAAAAGGCGAGCAAAGTTTATTTTGATTTTTTTCTCTTTTAGCTGTTTATGTTAAAAAAGTAGTAGTAATACTCTTTGAAATAAAAAAATATTTTATTTTCTTTTTTTTGCGTTCATTTCTGCAAGAATATTTTTCATTTAAATGGGAAAAGTTTTTGTACATTACAAACAATTGTTTGTAAGTTGCCGGCTTGTTTAGTTGCTGGGCTTGCTAAGTTGTGCAGTAAAAGTTTTTCCCTCAAACAAAAAATAACAGAAAATAGCAATCAGCTACAAAATAATCTTTGTTGTTTTAAATGTAAAGCATTTGTATTAATTAGACAACAAAAATATATAGAGTTGAATTGAAGCTTCTACAAACAAAAATACAAAATTCAAAATGAGTAAAAAATTTTTAAATTTAAAATAAAAAACTCAAACTTTCAGCTACTTACTAATATAGTACATATTTAATAAAAGCAACTTGTTTGCGGCAAAAAAAATAAACATTTACAAATTAAACACTTTAGATAAATGAAAGTTCTAGTCACTTAATCTAACAACTACTTAAACTAAACTCAATTTAACTAAATCATTTAACAGCCACTAAAACTTCACTTAAAGTGTTTGTTTAAAAGTATTTGCAACAAAAACTTTATGTTGTCATTTATTTGGTATCAACACCGTTAACATGATGCTCAGGTATCAGTTAACAACACAACAACAGCAACAACAACAACAAAATATAACATCACTGGTACAAAAACTACAACCAAAAAAAAAAATAAAAAAAATAAAAAAAAAAACAACATAGTAGCATTCAATTTATTTCCTGTTTACACACACATGTGTATGTATGTATATTGTACTTTTAGCAATACCTATATAAGCACATGTAGGAATTTCACAGGACATCACAACACACTGCCTAACAAAAACGAGTTGATTGTATCATACAAAGAAGAATCCAATTAGCTTAAGGATAACATTACCATACGTACGAATACCTTACAAATATACACATACATCATATGAACAGGTACGCATGTGTGTATGTGTTAGATGACAGAGTGATTCCTGAAGAGAAGTATTGCCATGAGATTTAACTTAATATTAAATAATTTACAAAATAGCTTAAATTTTTATTTATGTAATGTTTAAGCTTTTAATACCTTATTTATTTCTGTTTATTGGATAGAAATCTTTTCGTGGTTAAATGCAACAGAATGTTATAATAAATTCTTGAGCAAAGCTCTTTCCTTTTGACGTAATAATATTCGAAAACTTTAGAGATGATAGAAAATGTTACAGGCTGATTTCTAAACTATATAATCTAGAATTTTTAACTTGTTTAAACATTTCATATAGAAAAAATTGTGTTTCCTTACCTGGCCGATCTATTGTAACAAACTTAATGTTATTTTATTTTCTAAAGGATTTCAAACATAACAGTCAACAACTACCCAGCATGAATTTTTCTTGCCAGATCTTGTACCAAACTTAATACTGTTTTAAAGCCTCAAGAATTTTAAACATAGCATTAAGTAATGTTTACTGGTTTTTCAAAGGTCTTCGACAGATTGCCACATTTTGTGCTTTTATTGTAATTTCTAAAGTGTATAAACAATAAACAATTTCAAACTAATTCCCGAATGATTTATCAGTTTCAACTGAGTTGTACAAATTTATTTGATACTTACTTTGCCTACTTGTTGGTTGTCTAAAGAAAAAAAGGACTTAATAATTTATTTTCATAAATTTATTAATTTTATTAATTTTATTATATGCCAAAAAACAACTGCATTTATATTGGGTGTATAATTTTAAACTGCAGGATTTTTTTCAAATTTTTATCATTTATTTTGAAACATATTTCATCCCATTGTGTTACACGTTAGCTAAACAACTAGATGATCAAGGTGTCTTAGTTTCATTGTTAATAGCACTTCCAAGCACCCCAGCTCGATAGGAAAGGGACTCCAAATATATGCTCCCTCGTGATTGACAGGGCCGGGCATTGGCAGAGTAAGTGATATATCGTCTCCTTCACCTCCTCCTCATTGTGGCAGCTGCTACAGTAATCATTGTGCCGTAGGCCCATTCTCCTAGCGTGTGTTCGGAAAGTGCAGTGCCGGGCATTGGCAGATAAAGTTATATATCGTCTTCTTCACCCCCTCCTCGTTGTAACAGCTGCTACAGTAATCATTGTGCCGTAGGTCCATTCTCATGTCGTGTGTTAGGAAAGTACGGTGCCCTGTAACAACTAAAAAAAATAATCTAATTTGTTCACGAATTAATCTTGTCTGTTATTTCATTAGACCACATTGTCTGAGTAAGTCTTAACAGTTTTAGCTGCACATTCATTTTAAAACTCGTTAGGGATATACCAATGAAGAGTTCAATTGCCTCCTCGGTTATCATTGTACCCATTTCGAGTAGTTCATCAACTATATCAGTATTGCCCCGTAGACATCCGCTATACTATGTAGTAACGGCCGCCTTGATATCAGTAAAAATGCATACATATATATTTACACCACATATTCGATAATACCAATTTGTAGCATGTTTTATGGCTTGAAGCATCTACATGAAGAATAAAATTATTAGCTATGACTTTTTGCCTTCTGTCTGGCAACATATGGGCACCAAGCCAAAAGAACTGCTCATCTATTGTAGCCAAAAACAAATCAAGCCAACTTCGGATACACTGTTCTAGAGTAAAGCGTTTTCCAAAGAGAGTGTTCTACATCGATCGAAACCAATATTAGTCGGACAGGGCAAGCTTTGGACTATAAGGCGAGTGAGACAAAACTTTACAACCAACATTTTCTAAATATGTTTCACGATATTTTAAAAAAGCCACGCTAGGATTTGGCAAAATTTTGGAAATTCGATTTCCAAATGCAAATATCTCAAAAATTATAAGATATAAAAATCTTAAAAATTAGATGCAAAGCCAAAAAGTACATTTGATTAAACAAATTACTAGATGTGCTACTCTAAGGCCCCCACATCTCCTACCCTTGGCTAAGCGTTTAGATTTTATCGATCGGACCAGCCGTTTGAAAATGTCTGATATATTTTTAATAAAACTTACGATTCTGTGCAAGAAATTCGCATGGCTTGGCTTCTTAATCATAACTAAATCCCAATTAATTATATATTACTTGCATCTAAATCACACTTATTACTAATTATAATCTAGGAACTAGTTCCCATAGAATATCGTGAGATATAAACAAGCAAGATATGAACAAGTGAGATCATGGTATTCCATATCAACTTGTTTCTATATCATTACCTACATATTCTATAGAAACATTTTCTTGTTTTATTGTTCTTTAGGAAATTATTTCTATTTTATTTTAATTTATTATATTCTAGAGAATACTGTTCCTATTTAATTGTATTCTTTAGGTTACTTCCCCTCCTGTCTAACTTATCAACACAACTTTATCCAAACACCAGCACACTCATGTTAAGTACTTAAATTACAAGCTGCAACATTTTGTTAAATATAACTTGATTTTATTTTTCCTATTTCTCTCTTTCTCTCTCTCTCTTCACCCCGCAATTGTTTTCCTCAATTTTATATAAAAGTCAATTTTAGTATTAACAAGGCTTTTTAATGTACATAAGCCATCATACATTATACAAGTTGGCACAAGTACCAGTACCACTTCCACTATAAATACTATAAACTATGTGTGGAAATACACACACATTGTTACACATTTTGCCAGTAAATTTAGTGTTAATATTAGTGTGTATGTGTACAACTAAAGGATGTTTAAAAATCTGTGTCCCTTTTTCTATTACTCTCTAATTTGTAGTTGTTTTTTGTGTTTTTGTTGTTTTCCTGTTAAGCCATTGTTGTTTTTTTCTTCTGGTAAATGTTGTTAACATCCGTTAATTTGTTGTTTCTAATTGCCAGTCAATGTTGTTTATACAGAGTCATTTATCAGTTTTACCAAATGCGTGCAGGGTTCGTATATGAGTGGGCAAGTGTTTGGTTGGTTTTTTTTTTTTTTTTTTTGTTTTGCTGTAATTTACAAATAGTACTTTATTATTGTCGTAAATGTGATAAAATTTCGAGGGATTATTAAAGTGTTCAAGGCAGTTGCTTTGTTAGTACTTTTAAATTTACAATTTTGTTATAGAAACGAAGCATTTTTTTCGAAATACTTGCTATATTTAAAGTTAAAACACTTTACTTTAAAGCATACATCTACAGTAAGGAGCACAAATGACTACATGTTAGCACTTATTATTACATAAAAATAAAACTAATGAAGAAAATTAGAAAATGATTTTTGTCATTTATTTTATGTTTAATATTTAACAAAATAGTTTATAAATCAAAACTATACGTACCAAGTTCTAGGAAAAAACCACAAATGAAATGAAAACTCAATCTTGCACCTTACAAAAACTAAAGAGAATGATACTAGTTTTAATATTAAATCCAAAGTCTGTTATCTCATAGTGTATTCTTTACTACAGCCCTCGTCAGTTGACAACATAAATTGGCCAAATGACATATTTAAGTCAAGGTAGTTTTCATGCCATTGATGGAAATACAAATTGGATTATAAACACGGCTGCAAATACTTTCTTCACAATTCTCTAAATCTGAGATTTCGGCGACATCATCTTCAACTTTAATATAGTCCAAAACTTTGGTTTTAATTTGAATGGCAATAAAGATAAATGAAATAAAAACAATTACAAATTTCATGCTTTAAATTTAAAGTTTTAATTCTCTTTGTAATAAGTTATTATTTTTAAAAAACTAGATAGAGGGTTTATATTTATTTATATAAATATGTATTTGAAAACAGCTCATAGATTGTCACATAGATGTTTCACATGCCTAATTTTTGGTTTGTTTAATATTATTTGCTTGTTAAGATGTTCAATGATAATTATTGCTATGGTTCACAATTAAATATGTTTAAAGTCGGTCAAAGAATAAAAAAACAAGTAAGAAAGTATAGCCGATCAAGCCGGTCCACATAATACCCTACATCCAGTATATGTGTAAAAACAGTTTTCCAGAAATGGAAGCTATATGAGAGCAATCGATTATATGCATATAAATATGTTGTGTGTTAAATTCTATCTCGATATGCACACTTCAAAATAGGTTAAAGTGAATGGCGGAGAGGGTCTTTTATGGGAGCTTAGAGTAATTATGAACCGACCGTTATAAAATTAGGTATCATAATTTTTGGCCATTTCCTTGGCATTAATGCCATCAAATTGTATTCTAGCAAGTTCTAAGTTTTTAGGAATATATTACACAAATTTTAATTAGAAATTTTGCATATTTTTCTCAAATTGTAAAATCAAAAAATTTAACAATCAAAAATCACTTGAGAACAAATTTTTTACCTTTTGCGTTTTATTATTCATTGCAATTTGAATTTTTTTTATTTTTAAAATAAACTTAATAGAACCAGTTTAAACATACCTTCAACTCTTAAAACTCTTACCATATATCTCATTTAAAACATTTCAAACTATTAAATGCCAAACCAGGCATCACAAACAAATCAATAATTCTTAAAATTCCTTTTTATACATAATTTTTTCAATGAATAAAATATTCATACATGCAAACTATTTAAAAACTGTGATTTATCCTATAAATTCTCTGCTTAAGTCAAAATGAAAGGAAATTGTTACATTTACAAAACACACAAATACACATATTGCCTCGTTTATAATGTATAAAACAAACATAATCCGCTTTTAATGACCAACTCATTATTGTTAATTGATTTCAATTAAATCACGCTCGCCCACAAACTCAAACACTTAATAAAAGTAAAACAACACATTTTTGATTTAACTTTTTTTCTCTTTTTTCGATATTCTGTTTGAGTTTTTTCGCCCCAAATTTCAACTTCCTTTAAGATGGCAAGTTTATTACATTAACTAGAGTGGTTATTTGGATAGCAAAAGTAGCATAAATTAGCAGGTCAAGTCGAATACTAATGACACTGTACATAAAAAAACGGTAAGAGTCATTAGTAGGAGTCTTCAGTACAAAATATAAAGTATTAAGACGTTAGAATCTTTATTATAAAGTATAAAGATATTAGAGTCTTTATTATAAAGTATAAAGATGTTTGAAAGTGACCAGACGTTAGAGTCTTTAGTATAAAGTCGTTAGTGTAAAGCATAAAGACGTTAAAGTCTTTATTAGGAAGTATAAAAACTTTTTAGTCTTTAGTATAAAGAATTAAGACGTTAGAGTATTTATTATAAAGTATAAATATGTTTAAGTCTTTAGTATAAAATGTACAGACGTTAGAGTCTTTATTATAAAGTATAAAGATGTTTGAGTCTTTAGTAAAAAGTGTACAGACGTTAGAGTCTTTAGTATAAAGTCTTTAGTGTAAAGCATAAAGACGTTAAAGTCTTTATTAGGAAGTATAAAGATGGTTGAGTATAAAGTTCTTAGTATAAATAATTAAGACGTTAGAGTATTTATTATAAAGTATAAATATGTTTAAGTCTTTAGTATAAAATGTACAGACGTTAGAGTCTTTATTATAAAGTATAAAGATGTTTGAGTCTTTAGTAAAAAGTGTACAGACGTTAGAGTCTTTAGTATAAAGTCTTTAGTGTAAAGCATAAAGACGTTAAAGTCTTTATTAGGAAGTATAAAGATGGTTGAGTATAAAGTTCTTAGTATAAAGAATTAAGACGTTAGAGTATTTATTATAAAGTATAAATATGTTTAAGTCTTTAGTATAAAATGTACAGACGTTAGAGTCTTTATTATAAAGTATAAAGATGTTTGAGTCTTTAGTAAAAAGTGTACAGACGTTAGAGTCTTTAGTATAAAGTCTTTAGTGTAAAGCATAAAGACGTTAAAGTCTTTATTAGGAAGTATAAAGATGGTTGAGTATAAAGTTCTTAGTATAAATAATAAAGACGTTAGAGTATTTATTATAAAGTATAAATATTTTTAAGTCTTTAGTATAAAATGTTAGAGTTTTAGTATAAAGTATAAAATCTTTGGAGTCTTTATTATAAAGTCTAAGCTGTTTGTAGAGTCTTTATCATAAAGTATAAAGATGTCAGAGTCTTTAGTACAAAGTATAAACACTTTCTAACCTTTAGTAAAACATTAAATAAAAACTCTGATATTCAGTATAAAAACTGTATTTACTTCTCTAATGAAAAACTTAATATACCCAACTTATATAGGATGATTTGCTACAAAAAAAAACAAACCATGAAATAAAAAAAAACTTTGGTAACACTCCGTTAATACCAATGTCTTTCCATAAGAGTATTTGTAAGATGCTTTTTCTCTCATCTTAAATGACCAACATCATGAAAATGAAAATGTTTTTTTTTTTATTTTTGTATCATTTGCCACCCTGCCCACTAATTTCTTTTCATGTTTTCTTTTCTTCTATTATCTTAATAAGAGCTCATAAATTAAAGTGTTCTGTTGTTGGTTGATTGGTGTAAGTAAAGGAAGTTGAGCTGCTTAAGTTAATAAATAAAAAGAAAGTTCCCTGGCATTTGTGTGATTTCATTTACTTGCTTGTTTAGCTGGTTTCCGTTTCCTTTTCATGTTTCTCTCTATCTCTCTCACTCCCCTGAGTAAATAAAACAACTGTTTCTCGTTAAAGTTTAATGTAGTTTTAGATGTGTGCACAAAACAAAAAATTAATTACAATTCATTAGATGTTGAAAAAAAAAAGTTGTATGAGGTCATTTCTGCTAAATATATTAAAAATTGTACAAAAGAACTGTTTCTTCAAATTCAATTAATTTTGTAAAACTGACAAGCAATTTAAAATTATCTTGTGTTCTATATAAACTCATATTTTTTTCATAAAAATAATATGTATGTAAAAAAATAAACATATATAACAAAACAACATACAAAATGGCACATAAGGTGAATAATAATGTAGGAAGATTATTCACAAAAACTAAAGATAAATTAGAAAAGACAAATGGTAATAGTAACGAGCAATGTAACAAAATATATATAGGAACAACAGGGACAAAACTTAAAACTAGATTAGCAGGACATAGACATGACCAGAAATATAGAAATTATAATTCAACACAAAAAACAGCTTTATCAACACATTGTAGAGATTTTAACCACTATCCAGATTTTGATAACACATCTATATTGGACACAGAAAATTATAAAAAACGAAGATACATGTTAGAAATGTTACATATCAATAATGTACCATCAGAAAGAAGAATAAATTTTAAAAAAGACACAGAAAACTTAGCTCAAAATTACAGACACCTATTGAACAAAAATATAAATATTAATAATAGGAGAAATTAACACAATTTATGTATTTATCATTCCAAAATGTTATTATTCATAATGTTACTATATTTCTGTAAAAATTATTTACTGTTCAATGTTATTATCGAAAATTTAAAATTATTTTTCTGTAGAACATATTTTTCAATTTTGTCAACCCCTTTCAAACTTATATCAAAATATTTGTTACACATAAAAAATTTGTTATAATATTAAAATTACTCCTGAAGAAGATTTCCAAAGGAAATCGAAATATCGAGTTAATTATATATAGAAATAAAAAATCTTTTATAAAAAACAAAAAGTGACCTCAAGCTTAAAAAAATTACTTAATAAAAATTATAAAAAAGGTCGAAGAAAATAGAATAAAACTATGTAAAAAAATACCTAAACACAAAATACAAGTTTCATTTCCAAAACATACAAATTTACAAATTACAAAACTAATTACATTTCAACATGTCTCTTGGGGACCTTTATCATAAAAACTAACTGCAAAACAAAAATGAAAACATCCATAAACTTGTATATACACACACACATACACATACGAGTATATGTATATTTAGTTTAAGAACATTTGCAATGGCAAAACTATACAGTGTCAATGATAAAATTGTTTTTTTTTTTCCAAAATAAAAATCACAAATTGTAGATTTTATTTTGAAAAGATTGAAGATATTTATTGGTATATGGTTAAATCCCAGAAAAATTTCATATCAATGAAACTGACTAAATTAAATACATAGGCAAAATGATGTTGCTATAAAATGAATGATTTTTCAGAATTAGGAAAAAGTTTAAAAAAAACTCAACAATTACCTTATTATGGATGATGAAATATAAATATGAGCAACGAGCTTCCATAAAATAAATTTTAAATTTGTTTAAACCCAAAATATTAATTTTTTGAGGATTTTTACATATATGCTCTAAATATAAATATAAATAAAGTTAAACCTCGATTAACCGGGCCTCCCATGTATTAACCGGCATGCAGATTTTTTTGTATTTTTTACTTCTATTATCCGTGCAGCATTCATATGATTTTTTATTATGTTAATTTTAATCCGGTGGTTCCCCGTTTTAATTTCATATGTCCGCACATAATTGTATCATGTGCTTGTATGTAGTTTTATTC
The DNA here is from genome assembly GCA_950370525.1 of Bellardia bayeri. Taxonomy (NCBI): domain Eukaryota; kingdom Metazoa; phylum Arthropoda; class Insecta; order Diptera; family Calliphoridae; genus Bellardia; species Bellardia bayeri. Next base: position 82,717,335 of record OX493266.1, read on the forward strand.
ATTCTGTAAGTGGAATTTGATCTGTGAACACCTGTTTTGTTACGGTGACTCCCACAAATAGTAAATTGTCGAAAATTTACTATTGGCAATATACAAATTCAATTCCTGAAATAAAAATAAAATCTTGTATGTTTTAACACAACCTCTATTAACCGTGTATTTCGATTATCCGTGCTAAGAGGTTCAACTGTATATATATATATTTTTGTTTTTGAATAGTAGCATTATTTGCATAAACATTCTAGCTTTTAATCCGTAAACATAATTTGAAAGCATATATTGTTAAACATTATATGGGTTTTAAAATAAAAATGCAGAATTTTTTTAAATCTTTAGCTTTTCTTATTATAGTTTTTTTGAACTTTTTTATTATCAATATTTTAGTAATTGTTCAAGCTTAAGGTATTTTTTTTAAAAAAATCTTAATTTTTATTTTCAATATTTCGCTACATCTTTGTGTAGCTTATTCAGGAACAAATTTTTTTAATTTTATAAATTTCAAAATTATTTGTCATAGGAAAAAGTATATGAAAATGTTTAACATAACAAAATATTAAAACAATTTATAACAAGTAGAAAATATTACTAATTATACAACATTTGTAAGTTGTGTTATTTTTTATGTATTAAATGTTTGTAAATTTGTGCTACATTTTCAGTATCTGCCTTGTAGTTGATCCTTTTAGTTGTAATTACATTAATTATCTGTAACATCTCTAATATATAACGACGTTTAATACCGATACATTTTCAAAGTTTGGATAGTGATTTAATTTACTACAATAAGAAGATAATTCAGTTTTTTGTAAAGTATAATTCTTTTTATATCTCTGGTCAGATTTATGTCCAGCAATTCTGATTTTTAGTTTATTTTTCGTGGTACCTGTATTTACTTTATTGCAATTTTCTTTATCATTTTCGTCACAAGGTATTTTATATACAACATTTGTTATGTTCCATTTTCCTATTTTATCTTTTGTTTTACTAAAAAATTTATCTAATGTGTTATAAGTCTTGCAAGTTCTTCTATATTTATCAATATCGAAAATTTGTAATCTCCTCAATTGTTCTGATACTTCAGAAATACAAGTTATTGATTTGTAAATTTTCGGTTCTATTGTGTTTCTTATACGAGGTCTCATCAAAAAATAACCGTTATTTTAAATTTGTTCAAAAATTATTTATTTATTCATCAATAAATATAATACACTTATGCCAGCGTTTTTTTCAATCCTCGAAACACTTCTGAACGCGCTTTTTGGTATCGCCAACAGCTCCTGTTTCGATTTTTCTTTTATCTCCTCAATCGTAGCAAAACGCTTTCCTTTCCTCGGTTTCTTCAGTTTTGGGAAGAGAAAAACGTCCAAGTCCAGTGAATACGGTGGTTGAGGCATGATAACGGTTTTGTTTTAAGAAAAAACTCACGCATAAACTTCGATGTGTGAGCTGATGCGTTATCATGGTATAAAATCCATGATTGGGGTTTTCACAATTCTGTGCGTTTCTGACGCATTGCTTCGCGCAAACGGCGCATAACTTTAAGGTAGTAGTCTTTATTGAAAGTAAGACCTTGTGGCAAGAATTCATGATGTACCACGCCATTGCAGTCGAAGAAAACAGTAAGCAAAACCTTCACATTTGACCGAACTAGACGTGCTTTTTTCGGTCTTGGCTCTTCTGGACGTTTCCATTGGGATGATTGGGATTTGGTTTCAATGTCATAGGCATACACCCGTAATTCGCCACCAATTAAGATCTTTTTGAGGACATCTGGATCATCGTAGACGATGTTCAACAGCTCCTGAGCGATGTTCATGCGACGTTGTTTTTGCTTAAAATTCAGCAATTTTGGAACAAACTTCGCTGCTGCAGGTTTCACGCCTAAAACATCTGTAAAAATTGCTTGGCATGAGCCGAAAAATATGCCAACAGTGATTCGACGATTATCCAAAACATTTTGTTCATCGCTTCAATGTTTTCATCAGTTGTTTCCGTGCTCGGGCGACCAGAATGAGCATCGTCATTAACATCTTCTCGGTCTTCCTTAAACTGGTTATATCACAATTGAACTTGTGTTCAGCTCATAGCAGACTCGCCAAACGCCACAGTCAACATTTCAAATGTCATCGTGCATTTAATTTATTTTTTTATACAAAATTTAATACAGCTTCTTTGATTCATTTTTTCGAATAGTAAAAAATCGAAGAGCACACCAAAACACCACTAATCTTTTTATCTGTCAAAAAAAAACTGACAATCCAAAATGGCTGATATTACCAACATACATATATAACAGACATGTGTACCAACATAACAGAAAAAAAAAATGCGAAAATCGAATATACGTAACTCACGAAATTTGAAAATAACCTCGTGTTCTTTTTATATATTTTTTCTGATATTGTCTTATTAATTTATAAATTAGTCACTTAGGGAACTTTAGTTAATATTAATATTCTTTTAATTAAATTCTTAGCTGTAGTAATAATAATATGTTTACTATATTTAGAATAATAATTAAATATTCTTCCTGAAGCTGTTGGTTTCTGATACCAATCTATTACTTAATTCGTTCCTCATTTTATCAATAATGTACATAAATATGAAAGTTTCGCATCCTAGTCTTTTTCTATTGTAAATTTAATTTAATAGATTAAAATCATTAAATGTCTTTAACATTTTGTGAATAGCATGTTCTGAAATGATACAAAATAAATCATATACACGTTTGGTCATTACTCTTGGTTTTATACTTAATTTTTCTAATAACTTCTCCATTACAATATCCGCAACAACAGGAGAAGCAGGGGATCCCATTGGAAGTCCTTTTTGTTGTATATACTTGTATATCTTTTCATGGTATTGATAATATCTATTGTCTGCTATGCTAAATTTTGGAATGCGCAAAATTATAAAGGAAACTGTGACAAAATGACAAAGTGGTGACAATTTTAAATTCCAAGTTAAAATATTGAATATAAAAATTTAAATTTAAAAAAAAAACACCTTAAGCTTGAACAATTACTAAACTATTTTTAGCTTTTCTTTTAAAACATCTGTACAACATAAATTTATTCAAAATATTGGCCATTATTCCCAACATTCTACATTCTAAAACAACGAATGACTCATCTTTTGAGATTAAGAACGAATCAAGCCAATTTTGAATACCTGGTACTAAAGTAAAGCGTTTTCCAGAGAGAGAGAAAGAGAAAGTGTTTTCAACAGGTATTGCAATATGTGGCCGAACAATGTCAGAATGGAGCATTACGCTTTCATGTCTGTTCGCATATTCTGTGCATTTTTTGGCCAATGCTAATTTCAAACGAATCAATTGCATTTGATACAGATTCACTGTGATGGTCTTGCCATTAGATAGGATCACTTTGGTCCCACCAAATAGATATTTGTTTTTGATATCTTTACGACTGGTGGTCCGGGCATTACGTACGATCTCATACGCTTCTAGCTATCATTATGAAACCATTTTTCAGCGGAAGCAATGATTCGTTGCAAAAATGATTTTCTTTTATAGCATTTAAGCAGTAGAAAAATCCTCCTTCAATATATATTGGCTTCAATTCATTTGGTACCCAAATTCCCTGCTATTGAAAGAATCCTGCTCTTCGCTAACATTTTAAAATTGCTGCTTGAATAGCTCCCAAGGATTTTACAAGCTTCTGTTGAGTTTTGCAATAATCTTCATGGAGTAATGCCTCCAATTCTAGATCTTCCAACATTTCTGGCTGGTTTGGGCGAACTTTGTTTTCTGTGTCAAAATCCACTTTTAAACCGCACAAACTTTCTCTCGAATGTTGAAACAGGTGAAACACATTCACCATACGTCCCAATTTACACGAAGCAATTCTTATTGAAAAGACTGATATAATTTTTTTCATTGAAATTTCTTCTGTGTTCCCACAGCACAATTCTTATTGCTTCAATCGCTCGTATTTTTATTCAAGAGTATACACACATTTGTATACACATATGTAATACGAATAAGAGAGTAACGAAATATTGGTCATAGAATCCATCTAGTCATGTCCAAACGACTTTGAACAAATAGATTTTTTCAAAACATTATTTGTTTCACTGAATTGTTTGGTATTAAAAATTAGCAAAAACAGGTTTAGTCCAAAGATCAAAGTTTTGGACAACCTCGATATTGTTCAGGTATTTTTTGCTATTTTCTTAAAATATTATGCACATAATATCCGGAAATTTTTCCCACCTTATTTCTACTATGTTACTATTGGAAAAGTTTAAATTAGATGCTGAAGACAAAAAGTTTAAAATCGCTTAAGTTAATTTTGTCTTATTTTATTATTTATAAATTATATAATTTAAGTTCTTTAAAATCTACATTTATTTTACGTGACAATTTCCAAAATTATCCCAATTCGTTTATACTCGAAATTTATTTAAATATCTCCAAAACTGACGAAGAAGAAAGATTTAAGAAGCACATTCTTGTTTAGCTTGAAATTCTTAAGGATGAAGTCTACGAAACTTTTATTGTTATCAACATTAGTCTGTTATTGAAATATTAATAAGTCCCAAAACCCAAAATACACTAACATACACACAAACATAAATGTACACCCAGCAGGAAAGAGAAGCTGTTAAGAGACCTTCCTAAAGGCCTTATTTTGCAGACACAAACACACCCAGCCGCAATACAAAATCGTTTAAATTTTATACGGCGTGTCCTTGTTAATCAAGATCTTGCTCGCTACTCGTTAGATGTCATGATAGAACGTATGCTTGTGAAATTAGAAGACCGATAAGGAGACCTGACAACCTGCGTAATTAAAGGTCTACTGAAGCAAGAATTTTATTACGGGAATATTCTTTTTGAATTCAACATAAAACCTTGAAGAAAGGTTTTAATTCAATCATATGTATTTTGTTCTATAAAATTTACGCGTACTTTACACCACCTATTATCTGCCATTGTCCCATTTTTAGGTCGTATTTTAAAAAGTGCTTATTTTTCAAACTTTTGCTAAAAAAAAGGAAAATATGGCATCCTCTTTGGTAATGTCCTTAAGGTCCTTATTTAAATAAAAATAAATAATAAAATATAAAATATTCTAAATGCAGAACTATTGACGAAGAATAGCCCTGATGATGTAGGGAATCTCCAACGAAACGTCGGAAAAATCAATTATGAAATAATCTTTTATTTGCACAGAATACATGACCTTAATACGCCCGATTTAGTATTTTCTAAACAAATCAATAATAATAAAACAACTCATACAAATGACTTTACTTTGTCAATAAGATGGCAACTTTATTAGTTTTAGCAAATATGAATTCTGGCGGGTAATTGATTAACAGACCGTCGATTATAAATATAACTCACTTGGGCCCATGTGTTTGGTCCCTTTGTGTTTCCTGAAAAGATAAGATAAGAAAAGTGATAGTTGTGAAGAATAAAAGAGCGGCAGATAAGAGAAAATTATAGAAGAAGATGGAGTTTGAGTATGATAGTGATAGATGAAGAAAAAGTGCTGCAGGTCAGTGACCGAATGATTCAAGGTCACCGCATTAGGTTTTGAAATAACTGGTTGTCTTAACCAGTTACTGTTCCTTATAAAGGTCTCGATTTTTTCTAACTTCATTGTTAATAGTTTGAAAAGATTATTGTAGGAACGTTGTCCCAGAAACCTAATTCTTATGTATTTTAATGCTGGACAGTGACAAAGGAAGTGAGAGATAGTCTCCTCTTCCACTTCATTGTGGCAGCTTCTGCAGAAGTCATAAAAGGTTAAGCCTATTCTTCCAGCATAAATTACACATAGTTGCACTTCACTGACACTAAATTGCATAGTTACGAGCGTCGCAGCCTCAGCAGATAAACTGTGAGTTGTCGATTTAACCTAGACCAAATTAGTCTGGTATTCATGCAGGTGGGTTCACGTTCCCAACTTGATGGAGCAATCTCATTGTACAATTTAACCATTCGCTGTTAATTGTGGATAACGGGATATCACATAGAAAATCTATGTCGCCATCAGGTAGCATGGCGCCTTTCTTTTCCAGTTCATACTCTTAGCATAACAAAGTGAGCTACATAAAATGTGTTGCTGTAGAGACAACATAAAGAAATAATTGCAAAACCATTTATGTTTGATATTTAAAGGATAACTTGCTGACTGGCCATTTAAAATTCAATTTTAAATGTGTATGACATTTTTTCAATAGAAACCACCTTCTGAGAAAAACCATAAGGGAGTATATATCAAAATTTTACAATATGGAAACAAGCATTTTATAGGGCCTGCAAAGAGAAGCCCTCTGCAATTTTCCCCATTGGATATATAAATAACAAATACCAACACAATACACGTCTATGAATAATGGAGCAAAATAAAAGATGGAAACAAATAGAGAATACTTGTAGTACATCTGTTACCATTTTACAATACGGTCATTGGAGATTTTTTCTTTCTTGTACAAGGACTTCAGTAACAATAAGAGAAATTTTATTATTTGTTTGTTTCTGTTTTTATCTTTTTGTTGTTGCAAAATAAATTTTATTTAATTTCAGTTTGCTTGTCGTTCCATTATAAAACAAATAAGATTTTTTTAAACAATTTAGAAATTTCTGTTTGCTGTGTGTGTTCTCTTTACTCATTTAACTGTGTGTAAGTGCATGTCCGTTTCCTGAGTGAGTGAGTGTGTGAGTGGGTGTATGTTGTTGAGTATTTGAAAAATATTGGATATTGTTTTAAGGTTGAGATGAAAATGTTGTTGTTTATTTCGTTTGCATTTTTTGCTCCGTTCTGGGGCTTTTAAGTTGGCACATGTTGTGGTAAATGGCCTGGTTTTTTGTGCTTATTTTTAGTTTGTTTTTTAATTTTTTTTTTATACTTTTTTTCTAGGTATTTGTCTATGTTGGCTGTAATATTACTTGACTGTTTCTTTGCTTTTATATTATTGTTTCTTTGTTGTTGATGTTTTTTATAGCAATTTGAAGTTGTCATCGTTTACTATAGAAATCTTATACATTGGAGCTTGTTATGCTGCATGACAACTTCATTTCATGTAGTTTTCTGTAAACGAAACAGCAAAGTATAAACGACAACTTCAAAAACACTTGGTTTGCGGTTTTTCGTAAATTTGAGGGATTTTTTTATGTTGAGATTGAAAGAAAATTCTTTTAATGCATAAATTTTAATTATTATTTGTTTTTCAGATTGAAACTAATAATATTTAAATTAAAGAACCTATATCTCTAGATTTTCAGTAATTTTATATTATTCCTATTTAAAAATATGTGTACTACCTATATAAGGAAACAAAAAAAAAACAAATCATTAAAAACGTTTTTAAATCTAAATCACAATACAAACTCACGAGTATGTAATTGCAAACAAATTAAAATTCATGAACTAAATTTCAAAAGTAACACCAGCACACGGAATATAACAATGAAATGTCTGGCAATACAAAAACAACTTTAAAGGATATAAATCAATATACAATCACACACTTAGACATACACTTACTATTCAACAGCTCACACATAAACTGAAGTGCTCAATTGAGAAAAAGTCACATATACAATAAAATACAATACAATACTACATAAAGACACAATGACAATTATAAAGAAAAGTGTGACAAAATGACAAAATGACAAAGTGATGACAATTTTAAATTTCAAGCAATAAACATACGCGATTAAGTTCATTAAGAACACTTGAATTACTTACAAGGAGTTTACAAAATCACACACACAACACTTATACAAATACTTATAATGTTACATACATACACAAACAAACAAAAGGTCCTTACAATTCTTGAGAATAATATTCACAATACCGGCTAAAAATAGGGGAGGAACAAACGAGCAGGAAAGTTTATATGTGGGTTAACTTAAAAGTATTTTCATAACAATATTTAGCTAAATATGAGCTGTTTACAGTATTACAGTGAAAAAAATGTATGTAAATATAGAGGAAATGTCCTGTAAATATAGAGTATCGATGACAGAAATAAAGAAAATGTAACCAAATCAGTGTTAAAGTTGATTTGGTGTCATTATGAGAAAAGTAATCTCACAAAATATCTGCAAAACATAGTAAGATATACTGTATATGTAAGGTCGGGTACGCATCTAAAACTGCCAATGCACGAAATAGCAGCCGGAAAAGCCGAGCCAAGTAAAACAAATCAGAACTAAAACAAATTAATATCAATATTTTAGTAATTTAAACTTAAAAAAAGACCTTCAAGTTGAAAAATTACTAAAATATTGATAATAATAAAAAAAAGGTCAAATTAGCAATAATAAAAAATAAAACAAATTAAATTAAATTAAATTGAAGTTTTGTCAATGCAATATTTATTAGTCTACGATTAATCCTATACCTGGTCTACAGAGACTTTTTCTATAAAGCCGTAATAAAATCAATTTTGCTAGCAAGTACTCAAACTACTTCGGAATAATAACAGGTAACACGAGCAGATCGTATTCTCTACTTTAAACTACTTTACTTTGAAAAATTATTCAAATCCCCTGGCTAGGGAATTGCAACCTTGCACTTAACCAGATCAATATACCACCATAGTGGGGAGGGTATATTGGATTTGTGCCACCGTAAAGTATACCGATCGACTCAGAATCACTTTCTGGTCGACTGGACAGTGGATCGCATAACACACTACAGGGAAAATTTGTTCTTTAGCCGTACTGTTCGTGTGTGGAATAAACTACCAGCACAGGTATACCCTGCCACTTTCAATATAGGGAAATTCAAGTTAAATGTTCATTAACACAACTCCCTCTATCCTCCCTCCATAACCCATTTTCCTAGTTCCAACACAATACATTGCATTAGTAGGGGTTAGTCCCTGGAAAAAAAACGTTTTTTCTCCTGCTTTCCATCTACATTAAAATCTTGCCTTTTTCCAACCATTGATATGTAAGTATTTTAAATACAATGTGTAGAAATTTTTGCCAAAGCGAAACACAACAGAAGTATTGGAAAAAGCAAAAAAAAAAACAAAACCCCGACAGACAATTTTTCAATCAATTCAATCAAATTTCATACGTTTAATATGTAATAATTTATTTACAATCACTTTTTTATTAAATGTTTATTTTTCACTTAAATAATAAAACTTCTTTCCACCCGTCTCACGTCTTATATGTTCAAATATAATTTGATGACTAAATACTGCAATTATGTTTTTAAAATGATCTTTATTTTCGGTAAACACTCGTTAAAATTTTCGATTTCCATGTCTCTGCAATACAACCTGCTTCTTTGTAAGGGATTGTAATAAGGTTTTCATTTATTTCTGATTACATTGTCACAAAAATCATATCAATAGTATTGGTATATTTATTGCTTCTTAGTAAGGCTTCACAATAAGCGAATACAGAATCATATAGGTCACTTTTTAGCTTCCTAAAATACAAAAAAAATTGCTGGATGGAGCCCTCGGTAAGAAGTTTTTTTTTTAATTTGGCCTCTGTATTTAAACAATTCTTTTTTTTACAGAGTTTACAAAAGTCTTGTTAATCCACAAAAAAATATTTAAATAAATTTGGCAAATATTTTGATCCACTTTCAGCAACAACCACCCTAGTGGTTACGAAAATTAAAAATTAAATTTTTATATGCGAATATCTTGTAAACTATAAAATATAATATATATAGATATGACAAATTTTGTTTAGTCCTCTACTAGTAGATTTTATATGTAGTATAATATTTAAAATCAGCGATAGAGTGCCGGACTATCAGTCAAAGGGTTGCGGGTTTGATTCCCGCCAAAGACTCTGGGTGTTTTCTGCAGATAAGCCAAAAGCTTCCCAGTTTGTTAATTATTAAAACAAAAAAATTTGGAAAGTTTTCAATTTCTCATATACCCAAGGTGCCCCAAATTATGGACCTCTGGCAGCACCCCTTGTGGATTTATTATGTACAAATTTAAAATTATACTGCACAACATTTCTTATCTAGGTATGTGAAATTTTATTACAATCGAACCTGCCGTTTAGAAATTACACAGAGTCTCTACTTTTTCTTCAAATTCTCCCACTGTGCAATGATGGTGTTATTTTAATTAATGTACAAGTAATCATCCTTATTCTGACTTTCGATTCGAATCGAAATTTTCTCCGTTTGGCAAATTTGGTATTCAGAGTTTCGATTCCGCTACTTTTCTTTCGATTGTAGGTATTCTGTATTACTATCATAGTTACGTTTTTCTACGCTTATATTTTAGCAACGGAATTTTTTTCGATTACTCTTTTTATAAACTTAAAAAGTGTTTAATTTATAAAATATAAGTATAAAATGTTTAAAAAGTGATTTATATAAATTTTTGTTGTACGGCCAATCAAGAGGTGATATGCAGCAACAAAGAACATGGTTAAACAAATATGTAATGGTAGACCGGAAGAGTTTTGAATTATTGTCATTAAAAACAGGAAAGCAGCCTATTTATTTATTTTTCCAGGTCAAAAACAACGACATCAGAGCAATACGAAAAGTTGTCAAGTTTAATGTCAACAAAACTAGATATTGCTTTCGGCTACCATAAACGATCCAAGGAGGAAGTTCAGGTATTTTCTTTTCAAGCTTTTCAAGCCTTACCTCTGTGTTCTGAGTCACGTTGTTCTCCTCTTCCACCAATAAAGCCACTGCTATGGAATTAATTTCTCCTTCAAATACAAAAATTAAAAATACCACCTCCGTCTTGACAGGATTCTTATCACTTAAATATTTTATTTATATTTTGCAAAAATTATTACCTTTTTATTATTATTAATTCACAAGTCTTTTGTATTATTTTATTTTTATTAGTTCTCCTTATTAATCGCACAAATTTTTTTATTTTCCTATTTTTATTGTTTGTTGTGACTTTTGTTTATTAAAACAGTAACAAACTTGCTCATTTCTTTGTTTCTATTCCACATTTCATAGTAACAAATTGGTTTTGTAAACATTGTTGTCTTCTTCTTGTTCTTTCGATTCAGTTTTTGGTTGGAATACCAATATTCGATCGTAGCGTAACTGAATGCAGAGTCGTAATCGAAAGTCAGAATAGGGGTGAATACTTCTTAAGATTTCAGAAAAATTTATTATACGCAGCGTTGGAAATAATGTGAGAACTGGCTTATAATCACACCGTATGTTACATTAGCATACTTTTAGGAGCAAATATATTTTATGAATCTTTGTTAAGTTAACAATGAAATCGACAGTTCAATTCCAAACCATGCTATGTCGACTTGGCATGTTTTTAATTTGTTTGCGTTTTTGAACTTAGATTTATATAATTTTTTCAACTTAAATTCTGTCAAATTTTGGTTGTGCTTGGCTAGTCCAATCAATGGTTTTTTAGATATCGCCTGTAAACTTTAAGAGCTTTTCCTGCAAAACTCACTTTTTCGACTTAGCATGTTTTGAAATTGAGCTGTCGAAATATGAATATGAAAAAAGAAATATATTTTTACGATTTTATTATAGATTCCCTATTAGACTTTTTGTGCAAACTACTTAAATTAAACTAGTTTATAGACACGTTTAAGACTGCCGTCATATGTGTTCTAGTCAGTGATATTTGTTTGTGACAACAAATAACGCCTTTTCCTGAAATAGCAAAAACAATAAGAACAACAGTAATAACAAAAACTTGACACAATACTGTCGTATGTGGTGTGTTGTTGTAGAAAATAACAACTTCCGGTATGGGTAATAGGAGTTAGAATGTGTGTAAATGTGGGCTTATTGAAGAAAACTAATACTATACAGAGATAAACATAAACACATATATGCATATATGTATGTATATATTTATATATGTTCGTGTTAGCTGTTTAAAACTCTATTATTGTTTTGTTCATTTCTATTTATAATGAAAATTGTAAATCACTACTGTTTCCTTTCAAAATGATTTCGAAAACGAACACTTTATTCGTCCTTATATATGTATGAATATGCATATTTAAGACTATGTATGGGTGTTGGTATTTCCTAATGTGTGTTAAAGTATTACATCGAGATAATAGTCAGTTTATATGTATGTCTCTCTTGTATTGTATTGTAGTGTAAAATATTTAAAATTCTTTTTTGGGGTTTTTAATAAACATGTCACATTCTCAACTAATTGTTTGTCAGTTATGTTGTTTGTATTCAGCTATGACATGTGTTTTGTTGAGTGTATTTTAAATTTAAGGTGATTTAAAATTAAATTGTTTAAATTTTAAGGAAATATTTATAGCATAGAAATTAATTAGAAAAGGAACTTACAAAATGCAATATAAGAAATACTGAGAGGAACATTTACATTCTATATAACGAATAAAAGTATAAAGAGGTTAAAATTAATCCTCGTTATTAAAAAATAGCTTACAAGAGAGTTATTAAACTAAATTTCCATAAAAAAGTAAACAAGTTAATGGAAATGATTAAAATCGTCGCCTAATTGAAGTACTGTTTTAAGAATACATGCTTCCATACTGATTCGATTATAAACTGAAAAACAAATACACAAATTTTAGCTAACAGCACTTCACACACATGTTTCCATTGTGTCTTTTATCTTGCACTTAAACCGTCATTAAATTGAAACCAATTTAAATATATTATTACTATTAGTTTTTCTTTTCCTTCTATAAGCTTGTATTAACTTCTCCAAAATCAACTGATCACTGTCTGGACCATAGAAAACTTTTGCGAAAAAACCTCCTTTTGCCTGGTAGTCAGTTAAATATTCTGTGTATTATTTCATGTACAAAATATTCTTGTACATTTTGGTGGCATGTGGTTTAATATTTTCGTTACAGTTTTTCTGTATCATTTTGTGGTTTTAAATATTGCGGTATTTATACATTTGTTCAGACACATGTAAATTAGGAAGGCTCGGTTTCTCTAGAAGCTAAAATGCCCACTATTTTTTGTGCCCACAATATATTTCCAATAATTGCCAAAGTAATTTAAACTTTATTTTAGTTTCCAGTAAATTAAAATACAAGAAGAGTGTAGCTCGTACACAATAAAATTTTTTATAAAAACGATTAAATCTGTGTTAAAAAAAAACTTAAATATGTGTGAATTTTTCTATACAAAAGACTGTAGCGTAGAGTGGTTCGCCTTCCATACAAAAAAAGTTGTATCAGTCACCCCCTAGGATTAAAGATAATGTAAAAACAATTCCAGAAATAGCTTTTTCATTTTTTGCCATGCCTACAAATACCGCCCTTTTAGTATTTTGTTCACTGTGTTGCTATTTTTAGTCCGATCATAACATTTTGTATTTTGGTGTTCATGGCTCTGTTAGGGCTACATTTCTGTCCTTAATCATTTTTTACTACCACATCAAATTCTACTCATGACTTTTAAAAACTCAGTTCGTACACACAATAATGCTAAATATTTTTTTAGTTTTTTGAGTGTAGAGTCTTTAACGTCTTTATAGTAAAACCTAAAGACTATAACATGTCTTAATACTAAAGACTCTGCCGTCATTATACTAACGACGCCGCCTTTTTTACTAAAGACTCTAATGTATCATTATACTAAGGACTCTGCCATCTTTATAATAAACACTCTACCAGGTCTTTATACAAAACACTCTACTGTCTTGCCTTTATACGAAAGAGTCTAACATGTATTTATATTAAAGACTCTGCCGTCTTTATACTAAAGACTCTGTCATCTTTATAATAAATACCGTACCATGTCTTTATACTAAAGACTCTGCCATCTTTATAATAAACGCTCTGACATCTTTTTACTAAAGACTCTAACGTGTCTTTATACAAAAGATTCCGCCGTTATTATACTAAAGACCCTGCCTCTAACGTGTCTTTATACTAAATACTTTTCATTCTTTATACTAAAAACTCTACTGTCTTTATACTTAAGACTCTGATTATACTACACAATTTTTTTTTGTTTTTAAAAGCCAAAAAAGAATTTTCTCCAGAGCTCTTTATATTTCTCTAACACAAGGTGTTAATACTAAAATTTTAGTGAACACCCTAATACAAATATGTACATGTTTCAAACGTTTTGGACATAATTCATAACAGTAGTAAAAAATCCTTTATTTAATAAAATAAATTTTTTTAACTCTGGTTTAAAGTAAAAATTTAAAAATATGCATAAAGTAATGGTTTAAAAAAAGTTATTTAAATAAATTAAAAAAAAATTAAATTCTGTAGAAAGTCTTAATTCCTTGATAAGTAAACAAAGTGAATGATTATTTTGTTTATATGTATTAAAATTTTGAATTTTTACTTGTTCACCTAAATAATCTACTACACTTTTAATAGTTTTATTCATTTAATGTCATTCTACATTTACTAAAATTTCCTTTTAAATGGCAAACAATTTGCATATTTTATGGAAAATCTATGATAAGAAAATTTTTGCCAATTAATTTAGCAAAACAAATTTACAGACAATAAACTGAATATAAGTAAGTAAACAAAAACAAATATTTTCCTTAACAATTGTAAACTTTAACTGCAATAGATTGTTTGCCACTACAGACACCAATACAATAATGGTCATATAAAGGGGAAGGATGCCTTAGAAAATATCTATATACAATTATATTTGACTTTTCCAACTAATACAAGACTTAATAATTAAATATATCCATGACTTGCTGCTTGGATTAGTTTCGTAAATTTAGCCCGCTGTAGACCTTGCTGTGTTTAAATGTATTGTCTTTTTAAACAGCATTATGAAAGCTTATGTACTCTTCTAACGCAAACTGAAATTTAGTTTGAATCAACATATTATTTAAAAAGTTATCTAGTTTTTATTATATACTTATGTCCTCTGTACATCAGTGAGTATGATTAATAAATAATTAATTAAAAATAAAGTATACGCTCTCATAGTCAGCCACGTATACACTACAAACTGTCTACTGCTAAACTTATTTGCTTGCAAGCCTTTAGATGGTGCTTAGCCTTTCAAATATATTAAATGCTTATATTATTGCAATTAATTAATAGATTACCAATAACTCTCTCTTTACTATCCATATAATAGCTTACTTCCCCTTACAATGCACACAATAAAACCCCACATTTGGCAACAAAGTGTCTGATGTTGATAAGAAAATTTATGCAGATATAATTTTCTGTTAGTTTGTTCTGCAAACTTGATTGACTCTAGCATGGCAATGTGTGAAACTAAACACATGACCTTTTGCATAATGTTCTTTTGTCAGACAGCTTTGCAAAATAAAAGGAAATCTTTAATAAAAATAAATTTTAGAAAAAACATAATTCTTAAGGACAAATATTACAACAAAAAAATATTATATAATCTAAAATAGTTCCTAGAAATTTACAGAATATATTAAGAAAAATAAATTTCAACAATTTAATATGTTGATAAATGTTTAGCAATAATTTTTCTAAAAAAATGTTTCTCCATTCTAAGAAATGTTTTCTTCGCACTGTAATAATCACTTCATATACAAATTGCTGCAAGGGGAACTAACACGTATGCTGAATTTTCTATAAATTTTTTCTTCTTGGCAAACTGCAGCAGAAGTTTTTTAGATTTCTATTACCAGCAATTATAATTGTCGCATTATTTGTTACAACTTTTGATCTCAGTCTATTACACAAAACTGAAGTTTTCTATGTAAAACTTTAGATATTTATATCTCAAGTTTTTTAGAAAGAATTTTAGAAGAGTTTAACTTTATTTTTTATACCAAAGACTTTAGAGTCTTTATACCAAAGTCTTTAGCATCTTTATATTAAAGACTTTAGCGCCTTTATACCAAAGACTTTAGCATCTTTGTATTTACTAAAGACTTTAGCGTCTTTATACTGAAAGCTTTATTCTTTATAGTAAAGACTTAATCGTCTTTACACCAAAGTCTTTAGCGTCTTTATACTAAAGACTTTAGCGTCGTTATACTGAAAGCTTTATTCTTTATACTAAAGACTTAAGCGTCTTTACACCAAAGTCTTTAGCGTCTTTATACTAAAGACTTTAGCGTCTTTATACCAAAGACTGTAACATCTTTATATTTACTAACGACTTTCATGTCTTTACAATAAGACTTAAGCGTCTTTATACTGGAGATTTTAAAGTTTTTATACTAAAGACTTTAGCATTTTTATACTAAAGATTTAAGCGTCTTTATACTATAGACTTTAAAGTCTTTATACCACATACGTTTGCTTCAAACAGTTGGAAGTTTAGCTTACTTCTAAAGTCGACCAATTCCATTAAAGTATAGTTTTTCAGTTTAGTCATAAGTCTTCCACGTATAGACATGTATTTGTAGGTTTCATATACGAGTGTTATTTTTTTCAACTCGTGCTTAACTTTACATGCAGCTTGATCAGATAAGCTGTGAAAAAGTTTTGCTCATAAATAATGTACACACACTTTCGTAAACAGAAAACTTGTACTCTCGCAAACATTCATGGACACAACTTATTCCTGTCTATGCCTATTGAAGAAAGGTCTTATTACAACATTTGTAACTGAAACATACCACCACCTCATTTAGACAAAAACCATTCATATCTGCTTCTATTTGCACACATGTATTCAACACTATTACCAGCTTTATTTTCCGTTTGGTACTTAACTTCATTTCCTGTTTGTCTCACTGTCTACCAGAATGTCTGTTGGTCTATATATTTGTTCTTGGGCATTGTCTGTTTTAATATTATTACAAGCAAGAGCAGCCAACTAAAAAAGTTTTGGGATATATATCAGCACTTCTTGGTAAACGTTGTTGCATCTTATGCTGTTTTATAAAGTGTTCTTGGAGGAAGCAAAAAAACAAGCTGCCTATTTGTAAGTAGTTGGGTGATTTTTCTTTTTGTCGAGTAAGTTCAACTTATTAAATGTTGTCATTTTATAAGTATTTATGTATGTATGAGAAAATGTAGCTGTGTTCTCTATATATATTTTTTATAAATTATTGCATGACTTGATTTTGGTATTGCTTGTAAAAAGCTAAAAACATATATTTTTTTTTATAATAAGTTTTAACTAAATACTGCATGTTCCTGCTGGTTATCTTTAGTTTACAGGCATGAGTTTGTGTGTAAAAACTATTAACAAAAACTGTTATGTGGTATCGAATGTTAAAAGAACTCCTTGTAATAATTAAAAGTTTTACGAAAATGATATTTCAAAATGATATTTCAAAAAGACTGTCTAGTCCTAAGTATAAAGATTTTAAAGTCTTTAATATAATGACTGTCTAGTCTTCAGTATAAAGACTTTATAGTCTTTAGTACACTTTTAGTATAAATACTTTACAGTCTACTTTTAGTATAAGGACTGTAAAGAGTTCAGTATAAAGACTTAATAGTCTTTTGTATAAAGACTGTATATTCTTTAGTATAAAGTATACAGGCTGTATAGTCTTTAGTATCAAGACTTTATAGTCTTTATTATAAAGTATACCGATTGCATAGAATTTAGTATAAAGACTGTATACTCTTTAGTATAAAGACTGTATAGTCTTTAGAATTAAGACTTTATAGTCTTTAGTATACTTTTAGTATAAATACTTTACAGTCTTTACTGTCTACTTTTAGTATAAGGACTGTAAAGAGTTCAGTATAAAGACTTAATAGTCTTTTGTATAAAGACTGTATATTCTTTAGTATAAAGTATACAGGCTGTATAGTCTTTAGTATCAAGACTTTATAGTCTTTATTATAAAGTATACCGATTGCATAGAATTTAGTATAAAGACTGTGTACTCTTTAGTATAAAGACTGTATAGTCTTTAGTATCAAGACTTTATAGTCTTTAGAGTACTTTTAGTATAAACACTTTACAGTCTTTACTGTCTACTTTTAGTATAAGGACTGTAAAGAGTTCAGTATAAAGACTTAATAGTCTTTTGTATAAAGACTGTATATTCTTTAGTATAAAGTATACAGGCTGTATAGTCTTTAGTATCAAGACTTTATAGTCTTTATTATAAAGTATACCGATTGCATAGAATTTAGTATAAAGACTGTATACCCTTTAGTATAAAGACTGTATAGTCTTTAGTATCAAGACTTTATAGTCTTTAGTATACTTTTAGTATAAATACTTTACAGTCTTTACTGTCTACTTTTAGTATAAGGACTGTATAGAGTTCAGTATAAAGACTTTACAGTCTTTTGTATCAAGACTGTATATTCTTTAGTATTAAGTATACATGCTGTATAGTCTTTAGTAGTAAGTATACAGATTGCATAGACTATAGTATAAAGACTGTATACTCTTTAGTATAAATACTATATAGTCTTTAGTATCAAGACTGTATATTCTTTAGTAAAAAGTATACAGGCTGTATAGTCTTTATTATAAAGTCTAGTCTAAAGACTGTATAGTCTTTAGTGTAAAGTATACAGACGGTATAGTCGTTAGTATAAAGATTGTATAGCCTTTAGTATTAAAACTGCAGATAATATCAGTTTAGTATATAAATCGAATGCTAAATTAATTTTTCAAGTTTTTGTAAAATTTTAAATATTGTGTAATTGTATGTATTATAGCAATGATATCTTTAGTGTTATTTAGTGTAACCTTGTAGCCATTTTGCTGTTTTTAATGAGTGATAGCACTATTTTTTAATTGCCGCAAATTGAAAACTGAAACAGCAATAGTATACGATGCATACATATGTGAAAAGTTTGCTTTATTTTTGCATGAGTATATACATAAATTTTTTTTAATCGTTTTTATTAACAATTTACATTAACAAACAATAATAATAATAATAATACAAGTAATGACAACAATAACAACAGTAATAACAAAAAAGTATTTAATTTGATTAAATACTTATCAATTGACTCTTGTCGAACAGTGTAACGGTGTGTGATGTGTTGTGTTAGTGTGAAAATAAATATCATATGTATGAATGAGTGTATATGTCAAACACAATTAATGGGATGATGATTTAAATGATGACGATTATGATGATGGCATTGTAGCAAATTATGACTGCTGATTGTATTAAAATGTTTGTGTACATGTGTGGCAGAAGTTGATTGAAATCAATGGTCATTGTATGATAAATGTGTGTACGAGTATCTATGTTTGTTTGTTAGCTTATTGTGCTGCGATGTGATTGAAATAATGCCTGTATTGCATTTAAATCCTATTTATTTATTTTTTTTTTGCCATAAATAAATAATAATTTATGCAAAGTGCATTTAATTTAATAAATTATTTTATTTTTTTATTTTATTTGCAGCAGTTTGTAGTTTTTCTGTTTGTAAATTTGTTGAAATTTTATAAATACTTACTCAGAATGCGACAAAATAAAACTATTTAAAACTAAATTGCTTTCATTTGAATTATTAAATAATTCAAAATGTTATAGGGTGATGGCTAGAGCCTGCTAGATATTCATGCAAATTTTCTGTAATAATTATACAATTGAACCAACATTTTACATATTTTTGTTTCATCAAATTGCCCTTTGATTGTAATTATTACCTTTCCTACCCTTTGCTTTGTACTAAATTGGGTCAAGCAAGTACCAAACTCAGTCCTTAGAATCGTTAATTTGCTGATATTGACATGTATGTTTATGATTAATTAAAATCCCATAAACAGAATTATTTTTTGTTAAGTTTTTTGTTTTTTAAACAAAAAAATGTTAACAAAAACGAAAGTTTATCGTTCCGTTTGTAATTTTTAGAATATTTTTCAATAATCTAATTTGAATTCAAGACATCAAGGTCTACATCTGCATATTATTTATTTATACAAAAAAAGCACAATACCGTCTAATTAAAGACCCTAAAGCCTTTATACAAAATACTGCTACCGTCCTTTCTACTAATCAATACTACCGTTCTTTATACTAAAGACTACTACAGTCCTTTATAATAAAAATTAGTACCGTATTTTTCTACTAAAAAGTACTAACGTTCTTTATACTAAAAATAATTACCGTGTCTTTCAATTAAAATGACCGTTAATAAAGATTACCGTGACTTTATTATATATACCTTTTTTATACTAAAGACTACCGTGTCTTTATACTAAAGACTATCGAGGCTTTATACTAAAGACTATCGTGTCTTTTAGTATAAAGTATAAAGACTATCGTGTCTTTTAGTATAAAGACTATCAAGAATTTATACTTTATACCGTGTTTTTATACTAAAGACTACCATGTCTATATCATGTCTTTATACTAAAGACTACCCAGTATTTATACTTTATACCATGTTGTCTATACTAAAGACTACCGTGACTTTATACTAAAGAATACCGTGTCTTTATACTAAAAACTACCAAGAATTTATATTTTATACCGTGTTATTATACTAAAGACTACTGAGTCTTTATAATTTATACTAAACACCACCATATCTTTTTACTTTATTTCGTATTTTTATACTAAAGACTACTGTTTTATTATACTAAAGACTATCATGGGTTTATACTTAAGACAATCGTGTCTTTATAATTTATACTAAAGACTACCAATAAATACTATGATTCTGTTATTACAGAGATAAACTGAGGTGAACTGTACTCAAGAATCGTTCTAGCCTTATATAGCAGTTTATTTTATTTACTCTTAAATTATTGTTTTTATACCTTTTTGCAATTTGTTTAATATTGATTTTTTTGTTTATTTCCAACGAAAAAATAACAAAAAAGTGACCTTCGCTGGATGACAATAAATGTCGGCTGAATAAGAAATTGCAATAAAAAACTTGTTAAATTAAAAAACTGCGAAAATTTTATCATAAAAGTTTTTTGCAAACAGCTGCCAAATACAACATGAAAAAAACAGTACAAAATGAAAACAATAATATCGATGAAACGCAATAATGTATTGGCATGTAGAGATGTAGTGATAAAAAAATTAAAATTTAAAAAAAAAATATGGAAATTACAAGAGGAAGGATGTGGTCTAAGTCAAGAGATCAAACTCTGTTAAATTGTTGTACCAGCTGTGCAATTACTAAGCTAAATGTTTTAAATTCCAGTTTTAATAAAAGTGAAATTTTAAGTTAAATACAAAAGAAAATAATAATAATAACAACAGAAACCCAAATTAATATTAACCTGTCATCATAATAATAATGTTAACAAATTTACCTTTAAACATAAAAACCTACATTATAACCAAAAATATACTCCACACTTTTAAAACCAAATAAAAAATAGACTCTCATATTTCTATTATTTAAATCCCAAGTGTCTCCAAAAAAAAACTACAAACAAAGAAAACCCCAGCACAAAACAGCCATTCACAAAAGCAAATAGACCAAATAACCGCAATTTTTGTACCGTAAAAAGAGCACATTCAAATATATAAAAAACCAACTGTACAAATACACAACAGCAGCGGAAATAAAAAAAACAACAACAATAAAGAAAAAATACAAAAAGTTCCGGCTTTATTACAGAAACGGTGAGTAGATAAATGAAAACTTAAAATACCATTGTGACTGTGCTCATGCTGTTATTCATAGCGTTAACAATTGCTAGGTTTTTACTGTGTAGGCCTTCTAAAAGAGCTTTTTACAAATTGTAAATGATTTGATAGTTATTCAGAAGATATTCTAGAAGCAATTTACTTCTTCTTCTAAAATACATTCAACAGAATACCTTTCAATTGCTCTTCACAAGTAGGCCCTGTACAAGAAGCGATTGGCGAAGGCCTTGACTACTAATGTCACATATATGTTGAAATGTAAAAATTAGTATTGAAGTGGTATATTTTGCATCTAATCGAGCTATTGAGTTGAGTATTTGTGAGTAAGATCGAAATTAGTTTGTGTTAAAAAAAAAACAATTAAACCAAGAAAAAATTGATCGAATTATTTCCGATATTTGTTGAAAATATAAAAGTGCTGAAATTTTGTTGCATAACAAACCAGTTGCAAGTGTTTAAAGAAATTAAACATGTCACACAGCTCTACCCATGGAAGATTTGTGGGGTTCATTTTCATACTTAAAACTCGAATACTTCCTGGCCCTCATGTCAAATTTTATTTCGTTTTGTAGTAGGAGATTTATTTCTCAAAGAATTAGATTCGGACCCACCGACCGCCGTGTAAAATTGAAACGATTTTGCAATGTGGCAAAATAAAACCTTTAAAAGGCCTTTTTACTGAATATTTTTCAGCTGAGTATGTAATGCAAGAACAAAAGCTACAACAGCAACAACAAAAAAGTACTGTGTGAAAGTGGCTCAAAGAAGGTGTGAGAAAATCCCGCAGCACAAATAATTTCAATTTTTCACACTTCTTTAAGAAGTAACGAACCATAAAAAGCTTAAATACTGTTTATGCATGTTCAGGTATTTTACAAGTCTACAAGTTCTTTTTTTCTGTATATATGTGAACATGTTACAAAAACAAAAGCGAAAGCAGAAAAGGAAACCGGAAAGAGCTTCAAGAATTTAAGTGAAAATTAATAACATGTGTTGTAGTAATTCGAGTGATGCTATCAGCAGTGTTATAAATTATTTTAATTGGATTTTATTGTTTTTTTTTTTCAGGGGTAATTAGGCATCAAAATTATTTTCAATTAATTTTATTTACTTTTGCCTTTCCGCAAAGTGTTGCCTTTTGTTTTACATTCATTAGGCATTTTATTTCTCCAAGAGAAGAAATCTTTATAAGCCACCGCTTATCATCGAATAATGGAAAATGTAGACAGATTTTTAGGTATTTTGCTTCACAACTTTAACTTGCATTGATCGGTAATAACATTTGGACTTAATGTTTATAAACAAGCCTCTCGTCAGATCACAAGAGTCTCACAGTTTATGATCACCATAGTTCCATTGCTGATATTGAGGTTACAGTTTTAGTCATTTTGCACAATATTTATCTTGTCTTGCCAAACATTAACAATAGTAGTATGGCTTCGTATCACTAAATGTGGTAAGTGTGCTTGTGCTTCAAACATTTTTTTCTTGCAGTCTAGGACAATGGTTATCTCTGTTTAATGAGTTTATTCTTTTGGGTCTAGTTAGAAATCTATTTGATCTGTCAATCCAGTTAATATTATAGTAACCAAAGCGAGGCTATTATTAATCATAATCGCTCCATTCACTCTCACAGGTCACAGGTCACAGGCGCTTAATCATTAAACATAATTTTCTACCAGCGATTCAAAATAATGCTTTCAGTAACATGTTTGTCAGCAAAAAATTACAGTCCAGATTTATTATTTTATTTTATACGTTAAGCATTCTTGAAACAAAAATTTCAAATAGAGTATAAAAAAATTAAAGAATATTTTAAAATTAAAGAATATTTTAATTTTTTTGTATTCATTTTTCGTAATACACTTTTTGACAATATTCACTTTGTATTCAAAATCCCAATCGCTGATTAAAATATATTGTTAAAGTAACAATTCGCTGAACAGAACCGGTTCGTGAAAAAAGATTTCGATTTCAATATCAATTATATCGCATCAAATAAAATAAAACTAAATATTTGTTTTGTCTTGTCCTAAATAAACAAAATTATTTTAAGTAAATAAACGATTTCAAACATGTTTTATTTAGTGGTTACGTCTTTTTCGGCAAATATTTGCCAAGTGTGACCGTACCTTTAGTCGCTCAAATTTAATTACATCTACTCGTATTCTGTTGCAATCAGTTATTAACCCCCTGGCCCACGATGTCGAACGATAACGTTCGCTTAGATAAGACTTAACACACAAACATTTTATCGTATCTATTTTTTACTCAATCAAGTTTGTTTATTCCACAATCAAGTTTGTGTCTTAAGTCTTATCTAAGCGAACGTTATCGTTCGACATCGTGGGCCAGAGGGTAAGTTTCTCAGAAAAAAGTGTATAGATATCATTCATTTCATGATTTAAATTTTTATACCATATTGAAGCGGTGATAAATAGGTTTCTCTTATGTTGTTCAATGAGTTTTTGCACGATATTATTATCCTTATCTTTGATATTGTAATTTGGTGTTTTGACTAAGGGAGAAGTGCTAGCTCCTCTTGCCTTATTTGTACCACAATGTCCAGATACCCAGATTAATTTTATATTATCTTTATTTTATCTTGTTAATTAATAAGTTTCTAATTTCTGTTTTATAATGGCTGTGGCTATTTATATTAATTATAACTAGTTTGCAATGAGGACAGGGAATCAGAGCATATAGCAAACTTTTCTTTGTTATGGCATACATGTTTTATGGGTTCACAAATCACAATCAATTCCTCAGAATATATTGTACTAAATTCGGGGAGAATGGTGGATTTAATTATAGTATTATCTGTAGTTATACTATAGGATACAATGTTATTGTTATTGGATCCATCCGTAAACAGGAATACGTGGTCATGAAGTGTATTTATAATTTAATTGAATAAGAGTTGATTTTGGTCTTGGCTACAAGTAGATTTTACATAGTAGTGTGGAGAGGTGTTAATAATTCACCTTATTTGTATTGCATATATGTATACAAATATATACAAATTTAAGCAATTATATCGTGCTGTGTGAACACCAAGGAAAGTTCAAGTGAAAATTTTATCAATTGTCCAATAACAAGTAAGAGTGCTATATTCGGCTATGCCGAATCTTATATACCCTTCACCTTTGTTGTGGATGCATAATTATATTATATACAAACATATACATATATATTATATTAATACACTTTGTTTGATAGTTTTTTTTTTGTGAAATTTTCAGAGGTTGTTTCGGATTTTTGCTCATATCTCTGTTATTTATGGACGGATTTTGCTGATTTTAAATAGCAAACTTCTCGGAAGCATGTCTGACAGAATTATTGAAGATTTGGATCCCGAAGATATCTGGGGATTTCAGAAAATTGATTTCAACAGACAGACGAACAGACTAAGAGACAGACAGACAGACGGGCATGGCTTAATAGACTCCGCTATCTATAAGGATCCAGAATATATATACTTAATAGGGTCAGAAAATTATATTGTGGAAATTACAAACGGACTGACAAACTTATATATACCCTTCTCATGAAGGTGAAGGGTATAAAAATTGCTTCGTGTAAATTGAGACTTGAAGAAATAATATTTGCCATACAAAATCTTCAATTACTTGTAACAGACGACAAATGTAAGAATATTTTCTTAAGCTTATATTTCTTTAAAATACACAATCCTTTTTTTAGGAAATTCTTATAATCAGAAATATAGCAGTTGTATGTTTAAAGATGATACTTTAAACATCATTTCATAATAAACATTTGATGGTTGTAACACGTCTTTTTGGTATTTTCACACGCTTGAGCATCACATTTGATTCAGCAGCACGTTTCCAAAATATGTATAACTAAAACAAGGAAACGAATCTGAGTTTAAACATATGAACTCCAAATACAATGATATACATACATAGGTGT
Organism: Bellardia bayeri; assembly: GCA_950370525.1. Taxonomy (NCBI): domain Eukaryota; kingdom Metazoa; phylum Arthropoda; class Insecta; order Diptera; family Calliphoridae; genus Bellardia; species Bellardia bayeri. Next base: position 82,742,709 of record OX493266.1, read on the forward strand.
GAGAGCAAAGAAATATTATGTCTGAAATTTAAATAGACAAACTTTTCTACAAACCCATTTGAATAGTTGGCAAGTAAAGTATAGGGGTGATTACACATCAAATAGTAAACAGCACAAAAATAACAATAACACTTTTACAAAGTGGCGTCATACTGAACATTAACTGCCGCTCTACCCCTCTATATAAGCTTGTTTAAATTATTTATTTAGGTTGAATATAAAACTTGTTTAAAATATTAAAATGTATACATATTCTTAGACATTTCTTTAAGAAGTTTAAAAGTCGCGTATTGTTATTATTTTAGGATTTAAAAACAGTTTTAAATTTCATAAAACACTTTAAAAATTACCTTGACATTTAAAAGTGTTTTCCAAGTAAATATTTATTTCATCTTGTGGTATTTTTTTCTTTTGCGGTTTTCTACTTTAAAAAATGTTTATTACCTTTCCTTGTGGGCTACGGTATGAGCGTGTGTAAATAAATAAACAAAAAACACTTGAGAAAACTTTTAAATTTAAAGACCGTTATTTTGTTCTTTGTAGCAACTGTCTGTCTTTCCATGTATAAACGTATATGTATAGGTATGTACATATGCAAGTGTTTAAATGCGTTCGTGTGTGATTGTAAGATTAAGTGTATTTGAATGACGTTAAATATACGTGACCATGTTCAAAATGTTTTAAAAATAGTTGAATAGAAGAAAAATAGGATTTGTTGTTTCTCTTTTCTATGCTAAGGAGGAAGTGGAGGAAGTGGCTGGAAAAAGCTGCTGATTTTTTTTATTTTAAGAAGCAGGAAATGAAATTTAACAGAAGACCAGGTGATTAAGTTTATGTAAATTTTTGTCCTTTTAAAGCATAAAAACTTTAGAAAAATTAAATTAAATTTTGATTTCACAAAAAATTAAATTAAATTCAATCGAAAATATTAAAAGAATATGATACCAGGAATAATCTAGCACTAATAAATATTTTAAAGAAATCAAAATTATTGCAGGATTATACTTTCAGCAAGAAATTGCAGGGCTAAGAAATAATTAATAATAGCAGATAAGCCATGGATGGAACTATTTCTACTTATGACATATAACATAATCTTAATTTATTTATGAAAACTATTGATATAGTTAGTATGGTTTCAAGGAGAAGATGGCTTTCAGTTGGATGAATAGCTTATAACTCTGGTATGAATGGAATTTCGGCTTCACTTCAAAAAGTGACTAATTATTTGCTTCGACCAAACGCTGTAGTTTTCAAATTCACAGGCTTCATATAGTTAAGATTTTTATGAACATCGTGACTTATTGGAATGCACAGAGTTTGTGATAATATGCTCGTGAAAATTAAGACATATTTTATTGAGCCGTTTTGTCCATAGACTCTATGAGAGATTTTGATGAGTCATAAATTCATGGACGTTATAATATTGGACAAATGGATAAATGTATTTCTTTTTAGAAACACATAGCAGTAGCATCTTAGTCTTTGTCCACAGTCTACCTATCGCTTGAGCATTGGTTTCTTTACAGCAATTTTTTAGTATAAATCTTTCCACAATCTAAAATTGTATTCAATCATTGAACTTTTTTAATTCAAATGTTAGTCAGAGTTCAAATTGTACTTTACCCTAGGATCTTTATCATTTGTAGCTCCTGTATGCTACAAATTTTAACTCAATAAGGGATTTCAATCACTTATCTATTTTTTTACAAATTTTACTTCAATTCAGCATCTACCTCAATTTTAGAAATTTTAAATTCAATCCAGGATTGGCCTCAATCGTGCATCTTTTTTAATGCAAAATTTACTACAATCAAGGATCTGCTTTAATCATGGATCTTTTTAACTATAAATTTTACATCAATCCAGTGACTTTATCATTTGTGGATTCTGAGTGCTACAAATTATAATTTAATTTTACTTTAATCTACGATCAACATCAATCGTGGACCTGTTTATCTACTAATTTTATCTTAATCCAGGATTTATATCTATCATGGATCTGTTTTAAATAATATTTTACTTAAATCCACGATCTACATCAATCGTGTATATTTTTAATAACAAATTTTATTTCAATTCAGAACCTACATCAATCGTAGATATCTTCTAATACTAATTTTACTTCAAGCAATTGAATTTTACTTATTAAGCAATGCGTATGAGTAATAAATAATTTTATTTTTTATCTACATCACTCATACGCTTAATGTGTTGTAACCAACCTCTCGGAAACATTTAATTAAATTTTATATGAAATGTTTAATAAAAATTAATTTAATGTTTCACTTTAAATTGCAACACTTTATATTGTCATTTATCTACTGCGTAACAAAATTAAACGGTAACATATTTTATCGCCCAAACACACATTCTAACTGTCGCATGTAATTACATCACAATTGTTTAGGGAACTTTGCGTGTACGTATGCAGCTATGTGTATACATTCCTCTTATGGAACTGCACAAATTTACATATTCCCACTTGAATTGAAAATTCCAAGAACAAAAAAAAAAGAGCAGCAAGTAAGAAAATATATAAATATTTTATCTTCCCTCAATAGCAAACAAAAAAAGAAGCGTATGCATATGCAAATCGCACAAGATGTGCAACCTTTGTTCTTTTTGCGCTATCAAATACTTAAAGAGAGCTACAGAAGGAAGTGTTTTGTTATAATGATCATACTTACTAATAAAATGAAAACTAATTGTTCTAAATTGTTTCTGTATTATTAAAAAATTAAAAACACTTAAAAGAAAATTCAAGTTAGGCCGCGTTTTCACTATGTCATTTTTGTTGTCAAATTGTCCAAATTGTTGGCAATTGTATGAAAACGGGTTGTCATATGACGTCATCTATGCTTGCAATCATGATGCCAACAATTTGGACAATTTGACAACAAAAATGGCATAGTGAAAACCAAGCATTAGGAAATAATATAAAACCAATTCAAGATAATTGTTGCTTTACCAGTGAATTGCAATAATGTTACATAGATATAGATTATCAACTTTTGTAACACAACTCAAACCCCTCGTTTTAAACCACCCTGTTTCCCCTGTTCAAAGTAAATGAATATTATGACAACAACGTTTAGCAATGACTTGTATCACGGAGCCCCCACCTCTTTGATATTTTGTAGTGAAGTGCAAAATTTAAGCAAACATCTTTGCTGTGACTTTACCGCCTTTGCTACAGTTTGGGTGGTTGACTAAAAGAATGGAAAAATTAATTTTTTTTTTCAAGGTATTAAGTTGAAACTACTGCATGTATTTTAAATACGTATGTTGTTTATGAATTCAAACAGATTTTGATTAGAAATCAAAAATATGTTCGAAAATGTTTTCTTTTTAACTTTTTCTAAGTGATGATTTTCAATATGTGGCATACAACAATGTTACTAAAGCTTAAGTTAAATTTTATCAATAAATTTTAAAGAGATGTTAAAGAAAATTTTAAATTGTTTTACAGAAATAAAACAGTTTAATAAACTGCTATAAGGGTTAGATAATACAATATTCTTAAACTACAATTTAATAAAAAATACACACAATCGCGGATCTTTTTTATAAACCTAGAGTCTACATATATTGTGGATCACTTTTACTACAGATATACTCTAAATTGTAGATCTTTTTTACTACAAATTCATTTTGTGGCCCCATATTTTCGTTCTCTGGTGTAATCTATATTCATGTCGTGGATGTTTTAAGATGTACATCACGCGTGAATCTTTTTGACTAAAATCTTACTGCATTCCAGGATCTACATTAATCGTCGACATTTTACTTATATATTTGTAATTCCATCCAAGATCTGCATCAATCGTGAATCTTTTTCCTATAAATGTTTATTTCAATCCATGATCTACATCGACTGTCGATCCTTTTTACAATAAATTTTACTTTAATCCACGATCTACATCAATCATGCATCTTTTTTACTACAATGTTTAATTCCATCCAAGATTTATATAAATCGTGGATCTTTTTGACTAAAATCTTACTACAATCCAGGACCTGCATCAATCGTGAATCTTTTTCCTATAAATTTTTATTTCAAACTAGGATCTACATCGACTGTCGATCCTTTTTACTACAAATCAATCGTGGATCTTTGTGGTTTTCACATTGTAGTATAAAATGTTTAATGCAATCTAGGAGCATTATCAATAGTGGATATTTTATGGTGCAAAATGTATTTCAAGCTACATCGACCGTCTATCCTTCTTACTACAAATTTTAATTCAATCTAGTATCGACATTAGTCGTGGATCTTTTATAGTTTACATTGTAGTAAAAGATGTTTAATTTATCTATATTTAATTATTAATTCTAACTTCATCCATCGTGCATCATTTATGGTATAAAATTTACTTCAATCCAGGATATACATCAGTCTTGAATCCTTTATGGTTTTTACATTGTAGTAAACAATGAGGCATAATGGTGCTAATATATCGAAAAAGACGAGCTTCTGCAACTTTTTCGTTCCTAATACAGGGAAGTACATGTCTACTTGAATGCTTATATATCGCCCTTTGATAACTATGTATATGCCTACAGCTATTATCCTAGGAATGTCCTTTCGGTTAAATGAGAGTTTTGTATCTTCAAGTTTTCTATAAAAATTCTTATGAAGAATAAACTTTTCTCTCAAAAATCAAGTGTTCTATTAAAAATTATAAAAATTTTGCTTATAAGCAAGTAATTTTAGAAAATCTTGCATCTGTTAAAGTTTCCTTTAAAAAACCTGGCGGATAATAAAATTTTCAATAAAAAATCATGCAGAAAATTAAGTTTTGTATGAAAACTTTAACTATTTTTGAGAGACGATCTTAAGAATAATCAATTTTTTTATAGAAATCTTTAAACGTAAATCATATAAATACTTAAATCTTAATTGGGCATCTTAAAATGTTTAAAACACAACCAAGAGCCAACATTTAAAATTTCATTTCACAATAACATGAACCTTTTTTGAAGACAAAAACAGAAAGAAATTAAAAGAAAAATGTACTCAGATTTTAATATTTTTTTTGTTGGACAAAGTCAGATAAACAAGGATAATAATAATGATGATAATAATAACTGTAATTAGAAATATTATTTTCTTTATTTTTTTGTTCAGTTTGTTTTCTCATATTCTCATGCACTTCCTTTACAAAACCCAACTTGTAGAATAATGCAATTTTTAATTGCATTTGTCTATAGAGACTATTGCGGTGATGCTAAGAGAAGGTTGTGGTGGAGTGTAAATGTTGAAATGACAGCAATGTTCGGAGCTGAACAAATATACATGAATACATACAGATATTGGTTTATACTTGCGTCTGTATGTAAGTATGTTTCTTGCGCATTATGCTTATACAGATTTGGCGCTTGGGGATTTCAAATGCTTTGAAATAGATTTTTTTTTCAGATGTTTGTTTGTTTGTCATTGTATTTATGTGATTGCATGAAAATCCATAAAGTGACAGTTTAAATACTTGGCTGATAAAATCATTTTATTTACGTTTTATTTCCTTGGAGTATTTAATTAAGAATTTTAATTAAATCTTAAGGAAAATATTACATTATTTGTTTCACACGAAATATTTAAATAATAAATTTTTAAAAAAAAACTTCTGGTAAAATATGTAATATTTTTTAATAAATTTAGTATTTACAATTGACTGTCTGTTAAGACCAAATGTACAAGAATTAGTTAATCATGCTTTCTATTGAATGTATAAAAATTTGAATTTTTTTTTAAATATTTACTGCCGTATTTATAAAAAATAAAGTAGGCTTGAAGTGTGCTTTAAGACAAAATTTTCATATAAAATTTGTCTTGAAGTCTACTTTAATTTTTTTATAAATACGGCAGTTAGCCTTTATTTTGGTACAGTTGTACAATATAAATTTCTTCAAAGTATTGGCCATTTCTAGCTATGAACTTTCCTATTCTTTTTTAAGATTCCACGGCAAAAGTACTGTACATGTTTGAGGCCAAGAACTAATTAAGCCAATTCCGGATACTATGTTCTGAAGTAATGCATATCATATGAGAAAGAGTTCTGCATGGCTTGAAACAAATACAAGTCAGACGGGGCAAAGTCTGGACTATAAAGCTGGTAGGGTAAAACTTCGTAACCAATTCTTTCTAAATAGTTTTTAAAAGGTATTGCAACATGTGACCATATTTTGTTATAAAGGGATACTACCCTTTATGTGTACACGCATATTCTGAACGTTTTGGATCAGTTACATTTGGTTCGGGATCCCCGTGATAGTATTTTTAAGTCCCACCAAATACAGAATGGTTCTTTGGCCTTGGTGTAGATTCGTTTGATTGGCTGGGTTTCACAAATAATCTCTTGTTTTTCATTGCATTAAATGAGTCGGTACAAACACGACTTCCTTTTATACTGTTCAAGCAATATCGTCTTTCAAAGTTTCTTGGCTTCAATTCATATGGTACCATTAACTGCTTTTGGATGAATTCTGCTACCTAAAAATATTTTGAAATTACTGCTTGTGTAGCTGTTAATGATTTTGCAAGCTCGTGTTGACTTATGCAGTAATGGTCTTAAAATGTTTGGGTATACTGGGTATTCTTTGTCTTCCGTGTTAAAATCACCACTGGAACACATTATTTATAAGCTTCGGAGAGCTAATATTGCGCAAAATTTAGAAATTCTATAAAAAAAACTCTTTGGAGTTTACTAGTTTTCAAAAGAAAATCTTTAGAATAGTCAAGTTTTCTATAGAAAATATTGCATAGTCAAGTTTTATTTAAAAATTGTTTGGGTTTTTTAAGTTTTCGTAAAAAAATCTCTTGATAATAAATTTTACTATAGAGGCAAGCATATTGACTACAAATAAGTAGTATATTGGATTATAAATTTAAACTTTGACTAAAAATGAAGCCACGATTAAGAGAGAAATAAAACTGTAAATAGAGCCATGATTAACCCTGCCTTTACACATGCAAGTACTTGCATGCGAGTGAGTGTATTGAATTTTTTACTAACACAATCATATTTTTCGCACTTACAGCTCAACTTGCAAGAGAATTTGCTTGTAAGTAATTTTTGGCACTTGCCGTAAGTAGAATGACAAATGAATAAACAGAGCTGCCAGTGTTAAAATAAAAGTTATGTTTATAACAGATTTTCGAGGTTTTACAAAAAATTATAGAGAAAAAAGAACAAAACTATTACACAATACCACATTCTTGATCTGCCTTTTCGATTCTAAATCATAAATTTCTGCTACAATGTATATATGTACATACATATGTAATAAATTTGTAAATATTGTATAAAACTGTCAAAATTTTATATTATCTCAATGATTATATCGAGCCCTTACAGCCAAAATAGTGTAAGCGACACTTTTATCGATTTTCGTTTTTTGATTAAAATCGATTATTTACTATTATTTGCATCATCTCTAAAAATTTCATAACTGTAAAAAGTTCCGTTACGAATTTACAACAAAAGCAATTTTAAGGTAAGTGAACATTCTTAGTTTGTTTATATTTTTTGTGACTGCAAAGTGTCGCTTACATTAAAATTTTCTGTAAAAATTAAGCGATAAATTACAATATATTCGCGATTTTACTATTTTTTTATGTAATGTCGTTAAATCAACTTGAGGTAAGTGTGTTTTTTAATTTATATACAATATTTAAAATAAAATATAATTACACCAATATCCCGGTTTGCGTCGTTTCGAAGTTGCGTCTTTTTAAAATTTCCGTGACTTCGATGTTGCGTCGTTTTTGCTTCAGTTTGCATCGGATTGCTTCGAAGTTGCATCGCTAGTGCTTCGATTTGCGTCGTTAATAAATGTTTGTATGTCCAAAGCAAAAATAGAAAAAGGGAATTACCCGTCGAAGTCTAATGCAAATTGTGAATTGTTATTTTTTTTTTCTTTAATAAAAACTATTATTACACAAATAATAATAAAAAATTGGTATTTGCTATTGAAAAAATAATTCTTTGTTACTAAAATTATGAGTCTCGCAACGAATTAAATGAAAATTAATACAAATGTATGAAAAACTGTGATTCGATTTGCATCGTTTCAGTTTGCGTCTCGTTTTTTCGATCCCAATTAGCGACGCTAACCGGGGTATTAGTGTAGTATTATTTTTTTGGGTTGTTATAAAGAAATTTCTGTTTCAGTTTTCAACCAAAAAATCTCTTGTTCCATACAGCGACAGCGATTCTGATTCTGTGGAAATTATAAATTCACAAACAAGTTTTTCTTCAAGGACTACTGAATTAGAATCTGAAGATCCATCGGAAGATGTTGAAGAAGAAACGTGTGTGGGTAAAACAGCACGATGAGTCTGTTAAAGATTCACTACCTGAAACAGATCAAGAAGACGAACAACCATTGAATTTAAGGTTAAAAACTTTAATTTTTATTTTTGTACACAAAAAAATTTTTAAAATAAAAAAATATGAAGACGGAAATTAGTTTTTTTTTTTTTTAAATTGTGTTAACGTAACCGACACAACATTAGTCCGTAGCTTGCCAGCATGACAGCGAAAATAACGTAAGCGACAAAAATACCCGTTATGTTGTGGATATGTAAATAAAACCAATTTTATCATAAATATTGGACAAAATAATGCTTATATATCAAATTTTACGGCAATACTTAGACCACAAGCAGAGATAATTAGAAAAACCTTCTCCTGTAAAATATTGTTTTTGTCGCTTACACTATTTTGGCTGTAAGGGCTCGATTTTATGCTGTTGTTCTCAGTGGAGTTCAACACTAAATGTTATACGATTGTTATACAATTTACTTATTATCCTTAAATGGCTAGATTGTAAATAAATGAATTCAAAAAAAATTTCAATATTTTGCTACTCTTTGAGTAGCTTCTTCAGGAAAAATTTTTTATAATTTTATAAATTTGCATATATACATATATATGTATGACAATATATATGTATGTATATATTTTTTTGAAATTTATAAAATTATAAAATTTTTTTCCTGAAGAAGCTACACAAAGATGTAGTGAAATATTGAAAATAAAAATTTTAATTAAAAAAAAAAATATCTTAGGCTTGAACAATTACTAAAATATTGACAAAAAAAAGTTCAAATAAACTATAATAAGAAAAATATTATTTTTTTAATTGTTAGCTTTCTTTCCAAATTATATATACATATATACATATATATTTATATAACTCAAACACAAAATTTCGCTAAACAAATATGTTGTTCGAAATAAATAAATATCACTCCCACTTTAAAACTACCTTCAATTAAATTCCCTATAAGTACATATGTAAATGTCTCTTAAATTTCAACAAAACCTTTTTAAATATTTCTATGAGCCACTAAACATTTATTTTGCCTAATTTTCTTACAAGTTGTTTCTAAAGACGCCATAAAAATTATATAATTTTCCAGGCTTTTGCCCATTTTTTACTCAAAGAAGAATGTGTGAAAAAAAAAACGAATATTTTATCACCTCCATTCAGGTCTTCATACCAAAACTACAGACTAAACACAGTCGACAGACAACAATATGGAAAAGCCATACAAAAAGTCTACTACATATTCAGGGGTTACTTGCCATAATCAAATTACAACATTTATTTATGATAAAGAAACCTTTTATACAGACACTCACACACATTTTACAGAGCATTGCCTACATAATTTAACAAGGACTTCAAGAAATGTTAAAACATTTTAAAATACTTATCTTTAAACGATAACGATCCATCTTTGCTCTTGTTTTTTTTTTTTTTTTGTCTTGGTATATAAACAACTGGCTGCCTGGTAAGACAAGGAATTGTTATACATGCTTGGTGGGTTTGATAGTAATATTAAACCATAAACTTAAGACTTAAATAAGGTGAATGTATGTGTATGTGTAAATTTATGTTACTAGGAAAATTAAACATCACCCAAAAAGTCTAAGATTTATGATGACAGCCCATTGGAAGTGATAGTCTAATGTTCTAACCAACTCTATTTCTCTCTCTCTCTATCTCTCTCTTTGTTTATAACAAAACATATTCGCCTCTAAAATATTATGAGGAGCAAAGTATTAGAATTTCTTAAATTAAAATTAGTTAGAGGCTAAAAATTTGTGTGAACCAAGGACACTTGAAGTTTAGTTTGATATTTAAAATGTTATTTTTATACCCCAATGACTAGACTTGGCTAAATGAGTAGCTAGAAAACAAATTATGGCAAATAATGCTTTAGCTTAATGAAAATACTTAAAATGTTTTTATTAAGGTGACTCTACAAAATCTAGGGAAAATGTGGATATGTAAACGGAGTTTTAACCAGAAATTTATTTTCCAACAGAGGACATATTAAAGTAACATGAAAGTTTTCACATTAGAAACTTTCATAATTGTTACAATTAATTCATGGTGTAACTATAGAAGGTGAGTGCAGTAGCACAGCTGACAGACTTTGTTTACAATTTACTTATGTCAAAAGTAATACTTTTTCAAGTGTTTTTGACAGTAGTACATTATTTTACACAAACAAAATGCCCGTTGTTTCTGTATTTGTTCCCGATTTGCACTCATTTTGTATAGTTACACCATAAATTAGTTAAATGAAAAAGAAATTAAAAAATTCGTCAATTTTTCCATTATTTTGAGAGGGCTATTAAGATTTTGGTCGTCAAAGAAAACTCATTTGGGCCGTTGAAATTTGAGCACCGAGAAAGGATAATTGAGTGGCGACCATTTAAAAAGAAAGAATCACTTCATGGAGATTCGCAGTGGGCATCAGAGAAGGACATACGAAAAGCAGGATTAAGAAGCAAAAAGGGATATTTTGGGATAGTTGGGATAGTCGGGATAGAACGTGAGTATAGCTTCATTCTTTCTTACAAACACTGATTGATAATCGTCATCTTCCATTTTATTTTGCATGCCGAACATGTTCATTTTTGTTTTCAAAAATATGCCTGAAAATGCAGGTACTGTAAAATTACCGAATCACTCTATCGAGATATTTTAGCAATAAAATGATCTATTATTGATAATATGGATATCACTGACATTTGGTTTTAACAGGACACCAAAACAATTACTTTATTGCAAACCATATCTGTCGATGGCATAATTTCACGAAATTCAGTTGTTAATTGGACGTTCCGACCATGTTGTGTAAAGCTATGTTAAAATAAAGCCAAAATAGAGCCAATTAAACCGATTGTAATCTTAAACCTCGGAATCCGTGAAAAGATTAACGAAATATATATCCACCATTTTGCCAAAATGTGTTTGAATATTTTAGTAAAAGATTCGACTTGTGTATGCGTGGTCGTGTTGGACAACTGTTCGCTATAATTTTTCATTTATAATTGTCAAAAATTACTCTTTCCAGTACAATTAGAAATTTTAATAATTTTCATATGCATTTTTTGTTTTATTTTATTGTTACGCAATTGTATTTCAATTTAAATTTAACGGTCGGTATCAACATACAACATCTTTATCAACAGATAGCATGTTTATCGACATACAACTTGTTTAGCATTTGTAGACGTTTTAATTTTTAAACATTATTGAGAATACCCTCTTATAAACAATATAGACTTGAAGACATGAACATTCTAGTATCTTAGCTCCGAACCTGCCAGAAATTATGATTGGTATATAAATAGACTAACAAGGCCAATCAAGTCAATTAGTTTATTGTGAGTCATTGTTGTGTGAACGTCAAGCGTTTTCAAATTGTAATTTAAGTGTGTTCTTGAACCGTAATATAAGTCTGTAAAGTTTTGTGTTTATTTGAATAAATAAAGATTCATTATATTTTCTTCAAGCTACTTGACGCTTTTATTTTGCAATTAAAAGGAATCCGGTTTATTTAACGAAAATAAACCACCGTTTTTAAAGAGTAAAAACGTAAGATTATTTTGAAAACAAAAGTGCTCTTTGAAAAATCTTTAATGTTTAGTAGAATTTATCAATTTTCGGGGGTTGAGGGTTCGATTTTCGACATTTGGCTCAAGTGTCATACACCCTTAGAGGGAATAAGAACAGAGAAAGAAATATAATAATGATGCTATAACGTTTATGTGAAAGCTGCTGTTTACTTCTGAAAGAGGAATTCTGATAAAGGGTGATTTTTTAGCAACTTTCTTTATGGCAAGACTGTTTTTGTCATTTCAGCTGTTTTCGTGTAATATGATATTCTTAAACATGTTCAGTTTGATCTATAATTTAACCATGAGTCGACTTACAAACGCGCAATGCTTGCAGATTATTGAATATTATTATCAAAATTCATGCTCGGTTAAGAACCTTTTTTATCAAAAAATTATGTTTAGCGATTAAGCCCATTTCTGGTTCAATAGATATATACACAATCAAAATTGTCATATTTAGTTTAAAGAGCAGCCAAAAGCATTGCAAGAACTGACAATGTATCCCAAAAAATGCACCATATAGTGGATTATAGGCCAGTGACGACGAAAACAGAAACGTTACTCTGAATAGCGACCCAAATTCAATACCTCAATATTTGAATCTTAACTTGTCCGGTTAAATATCACATTTTTTGGGCAAATGTCTGTTATATCCAATAATTTAGACTCTAAACTACCAGCTAAATTTCTTAAGAGAATATACAGTTTTTGGGATATCTGTACTTGGACTCAAAAGAACCAAAAAATGGTTGCACAAATTAACCTCCGCTAATTCAAATTAAAATCTGCTGAACTCCTTCTCTAGGTAATTGAAATAAGGAGGAACTAACAAGAACTCTGAATATATCAGGAAAGAACTTGCGGACTTGATGCAATATGCTATTATACTAAAGTCGCCAAAGGCGAACTGAATTTCTTCATAATATTTGATTACAGCAATAAATTTACGTTAGTAGTGACCTGGGACACTGGTGTAGATATTATATTGGACATCTCCAGTTATATCGTACATGATCATAGCGATCCATTTGCTGCTAACAGCAAAGGTGATGATGATTTGCTGTTAATAATTTCTTTAGCAGATGCCAACTCACATAATTTCATATGGAGGAGCTTGTTTTCACTATTACCAAAAATTAAGAATGGTTAATATTGTTTATATTTGTTCGAATATCCAGCTAATTATCAGAGCAAGGAATTACTAGGAGCACAATAACCAAATGAATGAGTGCAAACATAAAGTTATTAGGCTTGGTAATAACAAACTCTACGAATAATTTAACATACATCCCCCCAAAAGAAAGTAAAGAACAATGCAACTTTTAAATACCAACACGAATTATGAGCCTACAATTATTTTAATAGCAACGACAATAACAACAGTTAAATTAAGACAAACATAACTTTTACTAAGACTCTTAGTTACTCACACTCACAAATATAAACTGACTTTTCTTACTCCACAAACACATGCACACTTGGTGTAGTTTACACTGTCTCAGAGCATTTCAGTTGTTTGCCAAAATAAAAAATATAAACAACAAGAAAAGAACTTTAAGTAATTACAATTAGTTGGTGTATGTTTATTTAGTTGAAGTTGACTTTATACGAGATATTTCTACTACCCTGTATGTTTTTGTTTGTTTTGTTTTTATTACAAGGAGTTTTCATTTTCTTACATAATTTCCAGTAAAACAAACTGCAATTGTTGTTCTAGTTTAAGTCCTGCAGTGTGTGAGTGTTTCTGTTTATAAAGATGCGTTTTAAATCTCGGTGGTAAACGGAGAAAAAAAACAATCTCTTGTAAATAAAACAAGTCAAGGACTCTTTTTTTATATGGGGTTGTTATTGTTGTCGTTGCCGTTGTAGTTGTCGTTAAGAAACATTAGCTAACAAGCAGGCCAAACATAAGATGACAACAAAGTCACAATCTTTGCTGGCTTTTCATTTTTGTGTTGGTGTTTGTAAATGTTGTTATTATTTCTTCACTTGTAGAGAATGGTGCTAAAGATTTGTTATGTGAATGTTTGTTTTGCCAGAGTAACTCTTTTGAGAACTGTTTGTTGTTAAAAGTAAATTTGTATATACTCGTATGTAAGTAGGAAAAACAAACCAACTCACCAGAAATTACAAGTTTCAATTTAAACTAAAATTTATTATAACCATTAGTGAAATGGGTTTCTTTGTTTTTCTTTTTTTTTGAAACTTTTTAATATTACGGCTGTTTGTTTATTTGTTTGTAGCCCATACATTTTAAGTCAAGGTTCTATTAAAATAAGAGGGCTTAGCTTTAAAAAAGTAAAATGCGTGAAATACTTATATTATAATAAGTACTATTTTTAGGATTTTGTTGATCCACTAAAGCAATTTATTATTTGTAATGCTGTAAATATCACTTGTTTAAGTTGCGCTGTTATTCTACCTGGGTCACACAAAATCTTATACATTGACTGCTACCAAACTGTATCTACAGTGGTGGACTGGACATAAGGTTAGCATACTTAATGTATTCGTATGCTGTATTTTTTGTTTTATATTATTAACTGCAAATTGGTGTACCCTATTTATTGCATTATTTCTTAATACTTCCTTCTATTAGTGGTTAATTGCAGTTAATAGGCAATTTGAGCTGGACAATAATTTAGAACGTGAAAAATTTATTTATATATTTTGTGAGTTTTTCACGGTTAGTTTTTAGAAATTAAAAACATTTTGTCATTATGAAGAAAAAAACGCGCCATTTAAAAGAAAATACACCAAGTTTAGAATTTATTTTTTACGAACAAGAGTTTTTATATTTTTAATAAAAGAGACCTCAAGCCGAATTAATAAAGTAAAAAGATTTTTTTAACAATATAAAGGGTCTACATCTATCTATGGACTCCAAAACGGCTGAGCCGATTTTGATGTTACTGTGACTCTGGAAGGAATAATAGGCTATATGAAATTTTGATTGTACAAACGGGCCCATATAACCCAAAAATTTAAATCGCCATATTTTGGGCATTTTTTGACCTACGTCAATTATATATGGTACATATGGTATTGGCATAATTAGGAATACATACCAGGAGAAAAGTGGGTGGCACTACGCCCCTTTTTAGGAAAATTAAAAATCGTAATATAG
This sequence comes from Bellardia bayeri, assembly GCA_950370525.1. Taxonomy (NCBI): domain Eukaryota; kingdom Metazoa; phylum Arthropoda; class Insecta; order Diptera; family Calliphoridae; genus Bellardia; species Bellardia bayeri. Next base: position 82,757,760 of record OX493266.1, read on the forward strand.
TCTTAACTACTGGACCGATCGTCATTAAATTTTCACAATAGGATATTCTTACGAAATTATAAATTCTTGACTATGTAAGTGGATAAAGGGGCATGGCCTCGCCCACTGAAATGCATCGCTCATATGACGCGATATCCATGGAGAAGATGGATATCACTTTGAAATGCGTCAAATCAATCAAGCAACCCTTAAGGCCGTTAATTATACTGTTGAGTTCTTAAATTCACTCGATGTGCCAGGCTTTCCACCACATGTGCTACAACTTAAAATTGAAGTGCCAATTATTTTACTGCGTAATATCGATCACCACGGCTTTGCAATGGCACTCGACTTGCAGTAAAAAAAACTGAGAAATAATTTAGTAAAAGCGACCATTATAAGAAGAAAATATAAAGGTACAGATGTATTTTTGCTACGCATTCCAATGCTACCAACAGATTTACCATTCGATTTTAAACAATTTTTTCCTGTTCGGTTAGCGTTTGCAATGACTGTTAACAAAGCTCAAGGTTAATATTAATATATATGTGTATGCTCCTGATGGGCAAACTGAACCTAAAGCATTGCAATAAATACATTAAAATTAAATAAATAAATGTTTGTAAATATATAAATATGTTTTATTTTATTTTAAACCGAGGGGGGGGGGGTGGTAGCGAAGCCGGTGTGCTTATCTAGTAGCACATAAAAAACAATTGTTTCTTTTTATTAAAAATGTTTACTGAATTAATATTACATTTTTTTTAAATTTCATATATTCTATATAAAGTTTTTATCAACGATTAATAGTAAAAATAATAAACAGTAAAAGCCTTTATTAAAATAAACGAGCTAATAGAGATAAAATAATTAACTCACAATAAGCTTTTCGACTCTGAAGTACTAATTTCAGTACATATTTGGTACATTTTTTTATTTACTTTTGTTTTCTATTTTAAGTACATACTTCAATAAAATTTGTTAGGGCTCCACTGGGGTTCTAACTCTGGTTGTTACAGTTCAGTAGACCAAACCATCAGGCTACACAAGAACTTTTATTTCCATATTTAAAATAGAATAAAATTATTTACATATTTAAAATGTTAATTTTATTTTCAAACAAAGATTTTCAGCCTATTTACCTTTACAAATAACCTTCATGTGACGAATTTGATAGTATGTATTCATTTATCATACATTCGTATTTAAAATACATTTAATGGGGACCTTATTCATTGCATAGGTTTCTTAATAATGAATTATTAAAAAACTGCAATTAAAAATTTTGTAAAATTAAAGATTTCATCACATTTTCGGAAAAATTAAAAAACCCACCAAAATTAACAAAAAAGCGCACTGCGCACCAAATAAGGAATAAATCGCACAAAAAAATTAAAAAAACCACCAAAAATGGTGTGAAACCAATTCGACAACACTGCATTTTATGAAACCAAATATTAAAGGACAAAAAGCACTTTTTGGACCTGGCTAAACAGCCTAATGTTATTCACCAGAAGTACTGTGTAGCAACATTGAAGTGATTGTAAGTTATTAAACTGCTCAAGGTAGATGACTTATAACGCATTACGCTACACTCAAACCTATGGGGCATAAAAACAATGTTGCACAGGATCTAAGACGTAAAAAACCGCCGGTAAAGAGGACTCTTAAATTTACAAAACCTCAGTGGCAGTGGCACTTTATATCCTCCACCGCAATTCAAAGAGATCTTTCAATAAAATTCGGTATTGACGTCTCCTTTAGAGCAATAAAAAGAAGGCTTGATAAAAAGAAACTTGCATGGATGCACTGTTCATTGTATAAGCCACATGTTTCAAAAAAGAACTTACAGTCCCGTATTACATAAACCCCATAAACATTTAGAAAAACCAATAATTTTAAGGAAGAATATTCTCTGGAGCATTAAATGAAAATTTTGTAGAAAGAAAAACATACTTATGGTTTCCTCTAAACATGCACTACAACCCAAAGTATAGTGCTAAGACCATAAAGAACGGTGATGGGAATGTTATGTTGTGGCAGCGTCGATACACAAATGGATCCGTATGCTTATCAACACTATTGATAATATGCCACCTAGGTGGCATTTTAAGCACGACAACGACCCTAAACAGAACAAAATTTATGTGTTAAAATCGCCAGCCCAATCTATGGATTGGGGTGAAGCAACTTATAACAATAACAACTTATAGCAATAAGACTCAATAATTTAGCCGATTTTTGAATGATATGCAAAATGTTTGGTACGCAATTCCAGCGCTGTATATCTCTGGTGGAGAGTATGGAAAATATTTACAGCTGTTATTAAAAACAAAGGATATCCTACCAAATATTAAGATTTAAATACATTTGCTATTGTTTTTTCTGTTTTATGTTTTTGTGAATAAAATTTGTGTTTAGTTAGTCCACAGTTTTTTTGAAGTCATTGTATTCTAGAAAACTTCCGAAATGCAACAAATTAATTCAACCAAAAAGAGAGTGAACTGATTTTAGGATGATCTTTAATGCATTTAAAATATAAAGGGGTTTTCGAAAATACAAACAACATAAAATATTTGCTTTAATTGGCAACAGCTACCAAGTGCGCTCAACTCATTTCCAACACTGTATGTAAGGTTATGTGATCTTACTCTAGGGCAATTAGTTATATAATACCCTACAGCGAGTGTATGAGCAAAAAGTTTTGCTTTAAATATTCTGTGTATTCCAGCATGATTTTGGGAATGTTATAGGGGTTATAAACCCTGTAAACTTTAATCGTTTTTCCAAAACAAATATTTACTTATTCATTCTTTGTTAAAAGCAGTATTATATCATAAAACTCTTAATAAATATGCAGATACACATATACAATTAATTAACAAATGCATTAATTATTACCATACAAAACTGAATTACAATGTTTCCCCACAACATTTTTTTTATTAAAACCCTGCATTCATAATTTCTGTTCAGTTCCCTTGTTGTTTGCTATGCAAGAATTAACAAAACATAATTTTTGTTTATTTAAACATATTTTCCCTGTTAAATTATAAACATAAAAATACACATTTAATGAATTGTATAATTTAATTTAAACATATTTTAAAAATTTCCTTTAACAGACTGAATTTAAAAATAAATTTAATTCAATATTCTTTCTGTAAAAAAACTAGTTTACAACAAATTGAGTTTATGTATGAAAAGTCTTAACACTCATTACAAACAAAGCCACAAAATTACCGACACAAATGTAAAAAGTTTTACTTTAATTACAGCATCATCTAGATAACTAACACACTCGTAAACCTCCATACTCGTACATATATAAACACACATACTGACATAAATATTTATACTAGCATACAAATGCTTATAAGGAAATAATAAAAATCGATAGCAAGCAAATTACCCCCTGAGAATTGTTGCAAAAGTCCATTTTGTGTTTTTTTTTCTTTAAAACTGAGAAACTACAATGAAATGAAAAAACATGACCTTTTTATGTTTGTTAACAAATACTTAAGGCCACACAAACAAATACACATACTTAGAATTTACATTCTTTTTTACACGCTTTTATTTGTATATATGTACACACATACACACATATGTATGACTGAGTAAAAACATAATTGCATCAGTTGGTTTCTGTTTTCTACAGAGTTACTATTTAAATGTAGTCAGTATGAGAACAATAGCAATAACAAAAACAACCACTTATTTGTGACTAATTCACAATGACCTTCTTGAAAGTAATTAAAAGTGACCCTGCAGCTTAATGACAGCAATTTTTCAAATTTCAACAACCAACTATTTTTGACAATTTATTTTACATTCAGAGTTCACAGAGAACACATTTTTATGTATCTATGTATAATTAGGCTGGTATATGGTTTTCTTAATTTTGATTCTAATCCAGAAGCATCACTGTCTTATATTTGGGAATCTAGGAAGCAAAACTTTTGGTCAAAAAAACATATTGACAAAATATTTTCTATGAAGAGGTGATTTACATCCACACCTTCATTAAAAATGCAAGTTGTTTTGTTAACTATGGCTGCCAAGTTATCACAACAGTACCACAAAGGACAATTAAATCTTACCTAGGAGTATTGTTAAACATTCCCTAATTAATTACAATAAATATATAAAATATATAAATATATAAAACTTTTGACTAGTAATTTATTTATGGCAGACTTTTTTCCAAAAAAAAATGCAAAAATGTATTATTTTAAGTTTTTTGCGTAAACAAAAATTGTTTAAATTGAAATGAAAATTTTAATGGCAGTGCACATAATGCATTCTAATATGACAATTCTTTAGAAATATTACTTTCCAATAATATTCTGTGGCTTATTAATTAAAATAAAATTTCTCTAATAATAAAACTTTTATTTATAAATAGTTTTTAATAAAATCTTGCATCCGTATGATATTTTTAAGGAAAATACTTAAATTAAAACAAAATTTATAATTTTGTATTAGATACCCCACGATTTCCAATAAAGTTTTGTAAATACAAATATTGTATTTTTTTTTTTGTCTACATATACCCACAGGTGGCGTTACCGAAACACTTTACAGAATAATAAAGAACATAATGGGTCATAAAAAACAGGTAATTATTTTTAGATATCAACTATGCGATTTCAGACCATTTGCCCTAAAGTTGCATTTTACATAAAAAAAATATCTATATTTTAAATGACTCTGTTTGCCTTGGTAACAAAGTAACAAAGTTTTTTATCATATAACTTTTCACTTTATAATGATTTTTAAACAAATCGTTTTTTTATTAAGTTAATCAACAAAAAATATTTAGAGAAAATCGGAAATATAGTATTTGTTTCCGCTTATAGCAAAAAACTAGACTAGGCGGGCTACATAAGTTAAAATTTAATTTTCATGTGCAAATATCTCGTAAACTATAGGAGACATAAAGTACTCGAGATTTCATATATATACTATACTCCTTGAAATCTGATCGCAAAGAAAGAATTGGTATCATTTTAAATTTTTTACATACCCAAAGTGCCCTATTTTAGGGACCTTTGACGCCGCTTCTGCTTGGTTTATGATATTCCAAATTTAAAACCTAAACTAGAAAACACTGTCTCTAGTTGTATGAAATCTTATTGCAATTGAATTTACCGTTTAGAATTTATAGATTTATTCTCTTTTTTCCTAATGTCCCCACTGTGCAACGTTAAGATCATCGAAATATCCATAGAAAATTCAAACTAATTACTTTTATACTCACTACTAAAAAGATGGGGAATATATTAAGTTTGTCATTCCGTTTCTAGCAAAACGAAATATTAGTCGCATATTTTTTGGGTGCTTATGGAATTCTAAACTAATTTAGAATGTCCGTCCGTTTATCAGTCTGTTTTAGACACGATAGGACATGGTACAATGGTTTAGAAATAATTTTTTTAGAAATAATTCCTTAAATCGGGAGTTCTTGAAGATATTGTTACGAAATTGGCCACTGTTAAAGCTGTGGTGTTTATTTACAGTCTTTGGTCTTCGTTAAAGTTGGTCAACTCGGATCTCAAATTTTAAAAAAAAATCGCCAAAAAATCCATTTATGTTCCGAATGAGTAGAAATTTAAAATATAAATAGTCCTTCAGAATATCTCCAAAAAATATGCCTACATTCGTGGGTTATCCCTGTGGTTATTTAAGAGATATTTGGTTTATTTTTTTAATTTAGTTCTTTTTTTTTTGGGGGGGGGGGGGTTAGATATAAAGAGATGAACATTTTTTCTAAAACATCAACATCAACAATATTTGTAAAAATGTTTATTAAAATTAAAACACATCTTTCTAACAGTTATCTAATTCCTATATTAATGCGTAAGCGTAAGAAATAAAACCTGACTCATTTAAGAGGTTATGAGCCCTATCCAAACTTAGATTTTCCTAATTACAAAAGTTAGATATAAGTAAAAAATTCGAAAAACGCAAAGCATTAATCCTCAAAAAAGCTTCACATTGATATTGCCGTGTATGTTACTGAAACACATACAGCTTAAATTTGCTACTATCACACGGTAAATAACGTTATAGTGGTCATTTTTATATAAAAACTTAGCTTTGGAACACATTTTTCCGTTTTAGAAATTACGTTTTTTTTAATAAAAAAAATGTGATGTCATTGATTTAAGAACATATGGATTTATATCAGTTGTATATTTTGTTATGATATCTTTAACTTTTAAAATTTTACATTAATTACAATTATATATATTTTTCTCATAAAAAATAAATATATGTTATAAATTTCATAGTTTATATAAAATTTTTACTAAAATATCAATTTACAAGTCCTAAGGTTTTCACCAATACCAAATACATATACAGAAAGCTTTTATTTACTCTTCACATGATCCAGAAACTTTGCCCATTTTCAAAAATTCTAATGTTTTTTTTCATATATTGTATGTAAAATGTATATGCACACAATGGGGCAGCATCGAAATTTATGAAAATAAATCTGTAAACTTAGAAGCCTGTGTAAAGATTTAGGTCTTTATAAAATCTTCAATTATTGGTATGTATGTAGTCTGTGGCAGCATCTAAAGTTAGAATTTAAATTTTATATTTGAATTTATTCTACCGTTAAATTTATATTTCAATGTACTACTTATTACATTGATGTAGTTCAAAATACAACAATGTCAAATATCTTGTAATCGATAATTTTTGTAATGTTGTGTTAGTGCTGTAAAGCAAATACATAAATATGTACATAGTTCTTAATATCCCAGTAAAAAGTGTGCTCCAAAAGGAGCAGGTTTTATGTATGAATTTATACCTCAAATCGCTTCAAACCTGCTGATGGGATGCATGATTTTTGTATGAGGTGTTCCCGGTTTGGAGGACTACTTTCTGCTGACAATAAGCGCTTCTTTTAACCTAATCGAACATGCAAATAAAGCACATTATTTTTTACGTCACTTCGCGCACACCAATCAAAGAACAAATTCTATCTGAATGTTTTTGCTTAAGAAAAATTCATAGTACATAACTGAGAAGCGCGATATTCATTTTGCAATTGACTTTCGTTGTTATACGTAAATCTGTAGGCTATAATTTTATTTTTGTTTTTTCGCTTTAAAATCTTAATCTTAAGCACTAAAAAAGCATCTTTTTTGTATATTTTATTCGTAAAAGCATTTACTGCTTCAAAAAAGCGCTTTTATTGAAGCGCTCGATTATGCGCTTTTTCTCTTAAGTGCTTCAAAAAACACGATTTTTTTTTACTGGGATATAAGATAAAAGAGTAAGTTTTTCTTTATATAAATATAATGGAGTCACTTAATTTACTGAAGTCATTGGAATAACACGTTTTTTATTATCCGCCAATGAAGCATAATCGGTTTTTATAATAGTAGTTATTTATATAACTTTTTATACATTTCAAAAATAAGTCTTTTTATTAGTCTTTTGTCGGCTTTGATCGTTGTTCTTTAATTAATATATACCCTATTACTTAGCTTTACCCTATTACTTTACCATCTACAGGCACATTAGTGTTTAAGACAAAAGAAATATTTAAAAATCAAAAATATTAAAGCCGAGTAAGGTCTTCCTTTACTCTAGTTTCACTACTTGTAACAATTATAACATGCAGGATATAACAACACTATTCTCTAGCATAAGTTTAGGAAAGTACGAGAATATTACACACAAAGAAACATATTTTCTAAACACACTGTTATATATGTATGTATTCATGTATATAAAACTCTAACTTGATGCTTTAATAAAACAAAATCTATAAAACATATTAAATACTTGGCTTTAAATATGGTCTTTGTTTATAGTTATTGTTGTAGTTGTTTTTTTACTTTTAAGCTGTCCAAAGGTATTTAAACTTTAGCTTAAGTTATCTTTGCATAGCCAAACTCAAATACATAAACTTGTATGCATTCTCATACAGGAACCTATTTAATGGTTTAGTTTAGGGAGTTTGTTGTTGTTGTCCATGGTGTTTTTTTAGATGTTGTTGTTGTTCTTGCTGGTATAGTTGTCTTATGAAGCTTAACTTGCTATGACATTTATGGTTTTAATAGCAAATATCAAAATGTTATACATTTTTTTGCACACATTTTTCTCTAACGCTCTTTCATGCTTTTGCTTATTTCCTAGGTGTGTGTGTGTAGTGTTAAATTGTAGTTGTTGTTATTCATAGTCGAGCTGTGTTTGTTGGCAGGACATGCTTGTCAAGTGAGGTAATTTATTTTGTAAATGAAGCAACACAAGCAAGTAAACACATGCAGGCACATACACATACATATGTACATAGATACAGTGTTACAAAAAATAATAAAAACGATATCTACTTCTCAATTAATTTTTGTTTTTAATAATAAAATTATAACTATAATTCTCAATAATTATTAATTGCCAAACAATTTCTAAACCACTGACAAGAATAACGCAAAAAATTTAAAATAAATTTAACAGAAATGTCTATTTTAAGCACTACAATGATTTCAAACTAACCAGATCATATTAGAAAATTCATATTATGTAAAAACTTTATTCTACACTTAAACTTTAAATTTAAAATGTTGTTTATATTGTAATTGCCTCACTGTGCCTATTGCTATGAATATTAAAAGCAAACAAATGTAATATTATATTTGAGCCAGTATCTGTATATGTGAATATGTATGTATGAGCGTATTAGAATGGATAAATAAATTTGTGTGTGAATTTTCCTAGAAAACCCCTTAAACTGACCAAAGCACAGACACAAACACTCATCAGTATATAAACCAACTAACCCTTCACATACATAAACTAGCAAAACTATACACACATACACGCTCACTCACAACAATCAGAACAAAACATAGACATTAACACTGGCACACATAAGTAATCATATGCATACATTTTGGTTTAGAGTGTATGTAGCTTTTTCTTTTGTGAAGAGAAAGTGTTTTCAACTGTGTCGTTGACATTGGCAACAGAAACAACGATGTGTCGCTTGCTTGCAACTATTTTCTAGTTTGTTTGAAACTGTAAACGTTACTGTGAGTTTGTCTGTCTCCAGCTCCACCTCCTCTACCTCGCTCTAACTGTTTGTCTTTTATACAGTTTATGGCCTGCTTGTTTGTTATCAGTAATGGTGTGCAAAATGTGGCTGACAACATCAACAACCATGACCCCAACATAATCATACCACAACATATCATCAACGCCAATGTATTCAACAACAACAACACCGCCACCTCCACCATCAGCACCAGAAGCAACACCAACCATAGAACAAATGTTGTTTGCCTGCTCTGATTTGCCAGTAACCCCTGCTGTTGTCGTGGCCTGCTTTCAAACATTATAAATATTTATATGCCTACAAAATTCGTAGTAAACGTATGGGGTGAAATGACCAAATAAGATTTAATTGACCAAAGTATAGTAAACTTATGTTTAACAATGCTAAAAAATATATGTGACCCTGATTTTCTGTGTCAGCAAATCTGAAAGTTGTTCGGTTGTTACTTGCTATAAACTTATTTATATGTTTGTTGTTGGTTAAAGACTGAAGCCATGGAGTTGTGAATGCTGGAAATATTAGGGGAATTTTTGAAAGTATAAATAAAATTAGTTTTGCACAAGCATCAATAGTGGGTGTTTAAAAAGTATTTTCTAGGTTTAAAAAATTTATATTGATACAGCTTTTTATAATTTTTTGTAGTTATGAGTCTCTATTGAGCTTGAATCGTGGGTGCTTATAATGTCTTCTGTAAGTGCAAATCGTTAGTCTCTACAAAGTATTTTATAAGCTTTAATCGTATGTATATGTATTTATTTAGTCTTTTATAAGCTCCTAAATTTGGTAATTATGAGCATTTTAAAGCCTTAATTTCGTGTCAAAAAGATTCCAAACAAATATTCCATCGTTTCTCGAAAAGTGAGAAAAAGTGTGTCTGTAACTCATGTCAAGTATCAAAAGGGCAGCTCGTTACGTTAAAAATATCATAATGAAATTTCAGTGTTTGATACCGCTAATCACAAATATCGTTGACGGCGAACAAAACTTACTAAAATTAAAAAATGTTTAGCGACAGCGGCAAAAATACAACCGTCGACTATACAAAATAATGTTTAGTACGACTTTAATGTTTTTTGTTTACAAAATTAAAATAGTTTCTTGTTAAAGTGGTACTTAAAATATAAAATCCATTAATATGTTATTATTTTTTGCGATTTGAATATTTTTTATTTGTGAGCATATTTAACAGTTCAAAGAGGGAACCTTTGTCACAAAAACTGACGAGTAATTTTCTTACGTGACAGCGATTACTCGCCAAAAAAGTTACTGACACAGTTTTGTGAAAAAAAAACAGCTGTTTGCTTCAATTTATGGCATTTCTGTTTCATTCCATACATCGAAAAGTTTCCCAACACGGGAGTTACAGAACATGAGTATAGGTCTATTACAGCGTTTAATTAGGCTTTACATAGGCCTTAATAAGCTTTAAGCGTAAGCCTTTACATAGTCTTAAATAAGCTTCAATCATTGATCTTTATAAAGTCTTTATACATCTTCAATCATTGTTCTTTATATAGCATTTTATAAGTTTGAATCATCAATCTTTATTTAGTCTTATATCATGTTTAATTATTGGTCTTTATAAAGTCTTTAATCAGCTTCAATCATTATTCTTTATATAGTATTTGATAAGCTTCAATCATTGGTGTTTATATTGTCTCTTATTAGCTTCAATCAAAGTATTCCTTACATGTAATTCAATAAGAATTTACAGGGAAATTTAAGTAAAATTAAATTTTAGAAAAATCTTACTTACTATATATAATTATAAATATTGTTTTATCTATTTAGCTGTAAGAATTATTTATAAATTTTTGAAAGTAGACAAAATTAGCGATCTGTTGATATATGTACATAATTACCTTTTAATTTCATTAAGTAATGTAGCAAAAGATACCAACTGTACAATTTTTTTTCTCTCAGGAGGTGGTTAAATTAAACATGCTGTAACTCATGTTATACCGGAGCATAACACTTACAGATTTATTTTTCTATAAGATGAAGTCCTGCTCTATGATTTTCTGATACATTGTTTTTCAATTCAAACAATAGTTTACAAGACATATTATAATTAACATTTTTTTAAATATCTTTATTAGCTGCGTATAAGTTATATTTAATTAACAATTGTATTATAAGTTACGCATACGCAACCATCTAAACTATTTCACAAGCATATGTAAACAAAATTGTTTGTAATTGTTCTTTGTTTTTAAACAATACACAATTTAACAAACTAAAAACAAGGTTAATTTTCAAATTAAATCATTAATTTAGCTAAAATTAAATCACAAAGAAAAGTGTTGAAGAAACAACTAACCCAACAACACGCTTGGTAAAATATAAATTTAAATCTCATTAATAAATTAAAGTGATAATAATAAAATAAGCAAAAGCACGTACAAACATTTTCCAAAATTAAGTAAAACACACACAAATACATTAACACTAATATACACTAACATTCGAACACATGCAAATATTTATGTTTATAAAATATATTTAATATGCAAACATATTTGTGTAGCTAGTAAGTGTTTGTGTTTGAAATTAAAGCCAGACAATTAAAAGCTTAAACCTACATTTTTAATGTTAATAACAATCACACACACACACACACGCTCAACATACTCACAACTCAAATACCCCAAAAGCATATGTATGTTAAAATGTGGCTCTTCTAAAAGTATGCATATTTAAATAAAAAATACATTTATTATTCAAATTCACAGCATGGGGCATATTACAATATGTTTTATACATATTTGAGTATAAATTAAAGCAATATCAACATTCATATAAATATGTTTAATTAGGGGGAAAATATTTTGTGCAAAAAACTGAAATAAATTTAAAAACAATTTTTGGCAAATAAATTTTAGCAATTATATTAATTTGTTTTTATTTAAACTTTTTTGGGATTTTTTTTCAATAACGAAAGTTCTTGAACAAAAATTAAAATTCATAAATGCAAGTATTATTGCTAAGTTTTAGCTGAGTGTTTGTGTATGAGCATAATTATAAACAAATTATATTAATTATCCATTTATAACAATACATTAATAACAGTGATATATACAGTGGAATAGAGTTTAAGTCATACAAGTCAAATACACATTTTTCGATAGGATGATAAAAACTTATGTTTTATTCAAAATATTTGATAAACATTTTGCTTCTGTTTAAACTATGGACAGCAGTTTATTTTCTTCTGAAACTATTGTAGTCACTATGTATTCAGATTGCTCTGAAAATATTAAAATTTGATTAACAATGTTAGTTGTAACCAACAGAAATTTAGAATGTTTACAATCCCAGATAATGCAGATATTCACCCAATGTAAGTAAACTGTTTTCAATATTATTTGTGTAAACTTTGCATCTAAATATAACTTATTCTACATGGTTGTTATGAGATAATTTTTTTCCTTCACTATTAATTAGAAAAGAATTAAAATCATTTTTGTTTGCATATGCCTGTGAAATAGTTTGTAGTTTGGTGCGTATATGTAATATTTAATACAAGTAATTAAATACAACTCATACGTATATAATAAAGGGATATATAATAGATAATTATAATATGTTTTGAAAACTATTGCATCAATTGGAAATAAATGTATGAGAAAATCATAAAGCCGCTTCGAAACTTTAAGAAAAATAAATCTACAATTCACCGAACATTTTTTTGTTTTCTTAGTGTTAATTTATTAAAATTTACATTCTTCCAATACACCAATACGTCGCTTTGCGTCGTTTCGTTTTGCATTTTTTTTTCGAAGTTGCGTCGCTGCTTAATTAGTACTGATTTTCACTGTGCGTCATTATATTTTCGAGGTTGCGTTGTTTTGGGTTCGAGTGTTTATATATATATTTTTTTTTAATTTTTGCAAAATCTACAACATAACATGATCGAAATGGAGTCCTTGCTTTCTATTTAGATTGAATATCAAGTAGCGCAGAGAATACCATTAAGTAAAATTGTATTTCAAACAAAAGCATGACATAAAAAGTAATGCTACAAGCAAATTTATTTTACGTTGAAAAAAAGCTGTTCAGCAAATATTGGACCAATTTTTTGTGAAAGAAAGCCAACGACTTAATATTTTTGCAGCCCTAGAACATATCTTCGATCTTTACATGGTTTGCTATAGAAAATCTTAATTCACTTTGCGTCCTGTTTTTTTTTTTTTTTTTTTTTTTTGGAACGTAACCCCGACGCAAAGTGAGATATTGGTGTAAATTATTTTTGTTTGTTAGACTATAAGATTTATTTTTTAAGTTCCTGTTAGTTTTCTATTTATGAAACTTTTCAATAAGCTGGGAGCCACTGTATGTATATTTTATATTAATATTTTGTAAGAATTTAAAGCACAATAATATGTTGATGCATTTTTTGTATAGATTTATGTTATGCATGATCTTTAGCATTTGCTATGAGTTTTTTAATTAAAAAGGGAGTTACATTTTGAATTTGTTGTGCATGTGTAATATTAAATATAATTAATTAAATATTACTCATACGTATCGTATAATGAAATATACATATGTACAGTAGGGTTATTCGCCGTCCACACAAAATAAAGTTGTGTCAGTCACCCCCTAGGATTAAAGATAATGTAAAAACATTATCTTGTGTTATTTTTTTGTCACGCCTACAAATACCGCTCTTTTAGTATGTTGTTGAATGTGTCGCTATATTCAGTCCGATCATAAAATTTTGTACACCGGTGTTCATGACTCTAAAAGGAAAACACAATTAAGTTCGATGATGTTAAAATTCTAGATATAGAAAACAAAGATAGTAAGAGATGCACAATTGAGAGCCTTAGAATACAACAACAAATTAAGAGAACAATGAATTTGAAAGAAGACACGAACAACATAAATGCGAGTTATATGGTTGCCATCACTTGATCTGTTATACATTGAAAGTTTAAATATTAAGTATTAAAATTATTTTACATATACTCCTGGATACATCTAGGACTTCTTAATGTGTTAAAAAAGATTTAATATTGTAAGTCTATATTGTTTATGTATTACATTATTGTATTTATTTTATTGTTTTATAATTTTTAAATAGACAATCCATTGAAAAAGTCGACAAACAATCGACAAAACTTCGGGAAAATATTGTAATTAAAATTGGATTTTTATTTACATTGAATAAATTTAGGCCATTTTAGCTTGAAAAAAATAACATTGTAAAATCATTTTATTTGATGGTAAAGGTTCTTGTTGATATGTTAGACGTCCCTCAAATACAGAATGCAATCCACAATTCAAATCTAAGACAGTAAAGCATGGAGGTTCTAGCATTATGGTATGAGGGCCAATGCATGGCATAAAATCAACAATGGATCAACATGTTTATGTTAATATACTAAATAATGTTATGTTTCCCTATGCCATGGACAAAATGCTATTGATTTTGGGTCTTCCAACAAGACAACGACCCAAAACATACAAACAGAAAAGCACATCAGTCGTTCATTAACAATAATATTGAGGTCATGGAGTGACCAGCACAATCACCTGACTTAAACCCAAAAGTGTATTTCAAATAAAACCGACTAAGAATTAGCATCTTTGGGCTCTAGTAAAAAAGTCGTGGGCGAAAATACCTCAAGAAAGATGTGAAAACCTAATTATCTCCGTGCCAAGCGCTGCGCTGCCATTATTACCAAGAAAGGCCATGCAACAATATATTAATAAGTTATTTGTTTCATCAGCTTCATTTTATTTGTTTTTTATTTTATTTATTTGAAATATATAATAGTTTCTTTTTCCATTTAATTTATTTATATATATTTATTTCCAATATTTAAGAGTTTAATTTTTTCGTCCAAATTTTGATACTTTATCTGAAATTGTAAATCTTTTCAATAAAATGGCAATAAAAGTAACACTAATCTTTTTTACGTTGAATAAATGATTGACAAATTTCAATTAGGTGTCACGGGAATAATTAGGGAACTAAATCGAAGAAAAGGTCATATATACAGTAGAATCCTAACTTCAGTGCTATTTTTTTACTGCAGCTGTATACGAAATTATAAAATATATAGACTATATAAAATATAGACGATATAAAGATCCACGATTGAAGGTTATAAAAGACTACTTAAAGATCTACCATTCAACCTTATATAAGACTATATAAAAGTCTACCATAAAATTTTATAAATTTCAATATTAGAGCTTATAAAAGATGTTTGTAATATGTATTTCTTTATTGTATTAAATGTTTATTATCACTCTGTTATCAAACTTAAACGTACATTGCTATCTATAAAAAAAAATGCATTAAATCCTATACAAATTAGTACTTAACTAAATAGAAATGAAATTCATTTCGATTTATTTGCACGCTTCTCACTAAATTATATGAATTGAGAGACCTAATAAACATTGATAATTTATAAAAATAAATTGTTTTCATTTCAACAATTTATACATTTAGAACAGGGGTTTTTCAAAAATGAGCTTCTTTTTCCATTTTCCACAATACATTAAAACTGTGTATTAAGAGACCATTAAATTTATTGTTATTGTTATTGCATGTTTATAACCGTGTATGTTTGTTATTGTTGTTGTTAGTTTGTCGGTTTGTATTGTTATTAATTTGTAACATTGTTATGGCATTGCCATATCCGTTTGTTAAATATTGTGTTTGTATTAAATTGCACATCCGGTATTTGAATCAACACCAATATATACTATAAGTTTTTTTGCAATTATCAACATTTTGTGTTTATCTCTGTGTGTGAGATAATTTTTTTCCTTCACTATTAATTAGAAAAGAATTAAAATCATTTTTGTTTGCATATGCCTGTGAAATAGTTTGTAGTTTGGTGCGTATATGTAATATTTAATACAAGTAATTAAATACAACTCATACGTATATAATAAAGGGATATATAATAGATAATTATAATATGTTTTGAAAACTATTGCATCAATTGGAAATAAATGTATGAGAAAATCATAAAGCCGCTTCGAAACTTTAAGAAAAATAAATCTACAATTCACCGAACATTTTTTTGTTTTCTTAGTGTTAATTTATTAAAATTTACATTCTTCCAATACACCAATACGTCGCTTTGCGTCGTTTCGTTTTGCATTTTTTTTTCGAAGTTGCGTCGCTGCTTAATTAGTACTGATTTTCACTGTGCGTCATTATATTTTCGAGGTTGCGTTGTTTTGGGTTCGAGTGTTTATATATATATTTTTTTTTAATTTTTGCAAAATCTACAACATAACATGATCGAAATGGAGTCCTTGCTTTCTATTTAGATTGAATATCAAGTAGCGCAGAGAATACCATTAAGTAAAATTGTATTTCAAACAAAAGCATGACATAAAAAGTAATGCTACAAGCAAATTTATTTTACGTTGAAAAAAAGCTGTTCAGCAAATATTGGACCAATTTTTTGTGAAAGAAAGCCAACGACTTAATATTTTTGCAGCCCTAGAACATATCTTCGATCTTTACATGGTTTGCTATAGAAAATCTTAATTCACTTTGCGTCCTGTTTTTTTTTTTTTTTTTTTTTTTTGGAACGTAACCCCGACGCAAAGTGAGATATTGGTGTAAATTATTTTTGTTTGTTAGACTATAAGATTTATTTTTTAAGTTCCTGTTAGTTTTCTATTTATGAAACTTTTCAATAAGCTGGGAGCCACTGTATGTATATTTTATATTAATATTTTGTAAGAATTTAAAGCACAATAATATGTTGATGCATTTTTTGTATAGATTTATGTTATGCATGATCTTTAGCATTTGCTATGAGTTTTTTAATTAAAAAGGGAGTTACATTTTGAATTTGTTGTGCATGTGTAATATTAAATATAATTAATTAAATATTACTCATACGTATCGTATAATGAAATATACATATGTACAGTAGGGTTATTCGCCGTCCACACAAAATAAAGTTGTGTCAGTCACCCCCTAGGATTAAAGATAATGTAAAAACATTATCTTGTGTTATTTTTTTGTCACGCCTACAAATACCGCTCTTTTAGTATGTTGTTGAATGTGTCGCTATATTCAGTCCGATCATAAAATTTTGTACACCGGTGTTCATGACTCTAAAAGGAAAACACAATTAAGTTCGATGATGTTAAAATTCTAGATATAGAAAACAAAGATAGTAAGAGATGCACAATTGAGAGCCTTAGAATACAACAACAAATTAAGAGAACAATGAATTTGAAAGAAGACACGAACAACATAAATGCGAGTTATATGGTTGCCATCACTTGATCTGTTATACATTGAAAGTTTAAATATTAAGTATTAAAATTATTTTACATATACTCCTGGATACATCTAGGACTTCTTAATGTGTTAAAAAAGATTTAATATTGTAAGTCTATATTGTTTATGTATTACATTATTGTATTTATTTTATTGTTTTATAATTTTTAAATAGACAATCCATTGAAAAAGTCGACAAACAATCGACAAAACTTCGGGAAAATATTGTAATTAAAATTGGATTTTTATTTACATTGAATAAATTTAGGCCATTTTAGCTTGAAAAAAATAACATTGTAAAATCATTTTATTTGATGGTAAAGGTTCTTGTTGATATGTTAGACGTCCCTCAAATACAGAATGCAATCCACAATTCAAATCTAAGACAGTAAAGCATGGAGGTTCTAGCATTATGGTATGAGGGCCAATGCATGGCATAAAATCAACAATGGATCAACATGTTTATGTTAATATACTAAATAATGTTATGTTTCCCTATGCCATGGACAAAATGCTATTGATTTTGGGTCTTCCAACAAGACAACGACCCAAAACATACAAACAGAAAAGCACATCAGTCGTTCATTAACAATAATATTGAGGTCATGGAGTGACCAGCACAATCACCTGACTTAAACCCAAAAGTGTATTTCAAATAAAACCGACTAAGAATTAGCATCTTTGGGCTCTAGTAAAAAAGTCGTGGGCGAAAATACCTCAAGAAAGATGTGAAAACCTAATTATCTCCGTGCCAAGCGCTGCGCTGCCATTATTACCAAGAAAGGCCATGCAACAATATATTAATAAGTTATTTGTTTCATCAGCTTCATTTTATTTGTTTTTTATTTTATTTATTTGAAATATATAATAGTTTCTTTTTCCATTTAATTTATTTATATATATTTATTTCCAATATTTAAGAGTTTAATTTTTTCGTCCAAATTTTGATACTTTATCTGAAATTGTAAATCTTTTCAATAAAATGGCAATAAAAGTAACACTAATCTTTTTTACGTTGAATAAATGATTGACAAATTTCAATTAGGTGTCACGGGAATAATTAGGGAACTAAATCGAAGAAAAGGTCATATATACAGTAGAATCCTAACTTCAGTGCTATTTTTTTACTGCAGCTGTATACGAAATTATAAAATATATAGACTATATAAAATATAGACGATATAAAGATCCACGATTGAAGGTTATAAAAGACTACTTAAAGATCTACCATTCAACCTTATATAAGACTATATAAAAGTCTACCATAAAATTTTATAAATTTCAATATTAGAGCTTATAAAAGATGTTTGTAATATGTATTTCTTTATTGTATTAAATGTTTATTATCACTCTGTTATCAAACTTAAACGTACATTGCTATCTATAAAAAAAAATGCATTAAATCCTATACAAATTAGTACTTAACTAAATAGAAATGAAATTCATTTCGATTTATTTGCACGCTTCTCACTAAATTATATGAATTGAGAGACCTAATAAACATTGATAATTTATAAAAATAAATTGTTTTCATTTCAACAATTTATACATTTAGAACAGGGGTTTTTCAAAAATGAGCTTCTTTTTCCATTTTCCACAATACATTAAAACTGTGTATTAAGAGACCATTAAATTTATTGTTATTGTTATTGCATGTTTATAACCGTGTATGTTTGTTATTGTTGTTGTTAGTTTGTCGGTTTGTATTGTTATTAATTTGTAACATTGTTATGGCATTGCCATATCCGTTTGTTAAATATTGTGTTTGTATTAAATTGCACATCCGGTATTTGAATCAACACCAATATATACTATAAGTTTTTTTGCAATTATCAACATTTTGTGTTTATCTCTGTGTGTGAGTGTGTGTGTTCAGTTTTATTTTTTCAAGTGTATGTTTGTGTGCTTAATTGTTTAAACAAATGTGTTTGCATTTTATTTATTTGTCAGTGTGAGAGAATTTAAAATACATTTACGCACAATGCGTAAATAATTGTTGAATGTTGTGAGTGTTAATGTAGGAGTATGTGGCATATTATTGGCATTTTCCAGAAAAAAATCTACTAGACTCTAAAGAAACATTGAACGTTAAAAAAAAAAATGAAAAAGTCGACATTTTAAAAACATGGTTTTTGACATTTAACTTGTGTTTATGGTTTGTTAAATTTTCCTTATAAACGTAAATACTTTTTAATGGTGTCAATATACTGAATAATTGAGAAGAGGTTTTATTTTATAAGGGCACAGGGCCTTAGGTTTACTAAAAGAAAATAAATAAATAAATTAAATAACAGAACAAAATTAGTAACTTTTAGTATTGTTTTCAAATAGTACCATTTATTTTCCAGAAATCATTAAGACTAAAAATTTGTAACAATTCGGATGTAAATACTAAAAACTTAAATTGAATAATTAAGGCTTTATTTTCTTTCTTCTAGTGGCTGTATTTTGATATAATATTTTTTAATAAAATTTAACACTTTTTTAAAATGTTACAATTTAATCCCCTTGATGGTTCTTTACTTACGAAAAAATGTACCTGGAATTAAAAATATAATTATGCAGTGAAAAAGGACTTTTTCTCCAATTGGTACTTTATGTTTCCTTCTCGAAATATTTCTGAGTAAAGTAAAAACATTTATAGAATTTCTTACTGATAATTTTCTTTAGTACTTCTTTGAGACTTGCTGGCTAGAAACAAAAATGTATCTAAAAATTATATTTTGCTAAAATATTTCGAGTCGTCGATATTAGCAAGAAATCAAGATCATTGAATTTAAAACATTCACCCCTATTATGAATAAAAATTCCACATGATATTTGTTCCCTTTTATTTTTTTAACATTGAATTTAAATAGGAAAAATGTGAAAAGGGAACAAATTTCATGTGGAATTTTTATTCACGATAGGGGTGATTGAATCATTCAAATGAATGTAACAAAGGATTTTTAAGATTCTTCATCTCTAGATGTCAATTTTTATTTCATTCTTAATCATTAAATGAAAAATATAAAACCACGACTGAAGCAAAAATTTAACAATATAAAGAATGCGACTGAAGCTAAAATTTGACAATATATAAGGAACCACAATTGATGCTAAAATTCTACAATAGAAAAAACTATGACTGGAGCTTAAATTTGATAATATAAGAACAATATAAAGAATCACGACTAAAGCTAAACTGGGATAATAAACAGAACACCGTATGATGCTAATATTTGGCAATATAAAGAATCGCGATTGATGCTAAAATTTGACAATGTGAAGAATCGGGATTGAAGTTATAATTGGACAATATAAATAAATACGATTAAAACTACAATTTGGCAATATAAATATCCTCGACCGAAGTTTAAATTGGACTATATAAAAAATCGAAATTGAAGCTATAATTCAACATTATAAAGAACTGCGACTAAAGCTAAAATATAAAGAACTACTATTGATGCTAAAACTGGAAACCGTAAAGAACCATGATTGATTGTAAAATTTTAGAATATAAGAAACCAAGACTGAACCTAAAATTCTACAATATAAATAACTACGAATGAAGCTAAAATTTGACAATGTAACGACAATATAAAAAATCATGACCAAAGCCAAACTTGAATAATAAATAGAACCACGGCTGAAGCTAAAATAAAACAACGTAAAGAACCATAATTTAAATTATACAATATAAGATACCACGATTGAAGTCATTTAAAGATTGAAAAAAAAAACGATTATTTGTAGAAATTTTGATATTACAGAATATCCTTCTTTTTCAATTTAAACCATTATTAAAAAATTTAGAGACTATTTTGTAGTGCCGAAATTGAACGATCACAAATCAACCTCTTTTTTTTAGCTTTTTTTTTATAAAGGACCGATTTTTATTGAGAACTTTAGTGATCATAGCATTTTTGTATGTAGACTAATTTCAGTTTTATGATTCCATATAAAAAAAATTGATTTTTTGTGGGAAATATTAGTGATCACTAATTATCCTCCCCCTTCAATTTAGACCACTATTAATGAATCAATATACAAAATTCAGTCTTTTTGTTTTGTTGGTGTGTTAGTATAAAAAATACCTTTAAGTCCCACAAAAAGTATCATCAGATGGAATAACAAGTATTATTAAGAATAAGTCTAAAAGTTGTTGCACAATTTCATGTTTATGTAAGTATAGAAAGATTATTTAATAATTCCTTATAATAAATCGATTGTCTTCCTTTTTCAGTTTAGATTATTAAAAGGTCAAGAAGATGTTTTATAATTAATATATAATATCGATTTTTGGTGAGAAATTTAAGTGATCCCAGCTTATATTTCTTTTTCTATTTAGAACACTATTAAAAACTTACTTCAAAATTGAAACTCTGAACTCCTCTATAAACATAATTTATAACAACAAATTATTTAAAAATTCTCTTTTCGCCCCCTTACTTTAATATAAACCGGTACCTCCCTGCTTTAAAAAAAAATTGTTTTATGTATTTATTATTGTTATTGTTGCTGTAATTCAGCCAAAGGCTAATTGCTGTTAATCAATTGTTAACATTTTTAATGTGCTGGATTTATAGACTCAGCTTATTTTATGAATTTTATTTTGTTTTTAAATTGAATGCCTACATATACACATATGTATGCACAACATTTAATTCACACATATAGGATGATTCAATTTGTGTTTTTTTTCACAGATAATGCGCAACTGTTGCAATAAAATCATTTTGTTTGACAAATCATTATTAAAAGACTCTGACCGCAACACTTTTTTGAGCCCACTATTGCCAATACCATTCGTAGACTTGATTCTGAATGTACCTTATGGAAGGATATGCTAGCGCATAGATCACAGCCCAGTTTTTTCCCAAAGATTGTTCTTTGAGAAAATATTAAAAATTCCAATATCCAGTTGCATATTAAGTATTTTATTAAAAAATAGAACTAAATGAATCACCTAGCATGCATGTATGTACATATGTACATACATGCAAGTTTAATATAAACATAAATAAATACACATTGAGGTTGTAGTTTTTTTTTTTGTTCGGTGTTAAATCGACTCAACTCTCTTTTTCCATTTATTATTTGTGTATTAATTGTATTAACCTTTTGACTTTATGTTGTTGGTATTGGCTGAATTTGTAGTTGTATTTTTTTTTTAATTTTAATAATAACAGTTACAGTTGTGCTGGTAAACAGTGAAGAAATTTTAATGAAATGTTTAAACAAGTTAAAAAGGTTTCTTAAAATTTAAAAAAAAAAGTAATGACCATAATGCAGACAAAAACAATTTATTTTGAAAATCAAAAATATTAGAGAATCTTTGAAATTGAATTCAGCTTGCTTCTCAATCAAAACGAATTTTTCTAAGAGAAGATTCATTGTAGTGTATTCTTTTAGCTTTTCTTAAATATTAGTAAATGATAAATTTGAGTTTCAAAATTAATCAATCGCTATTGTTGTTACACACATATTATTACATTTATGCCATTAAATTTTATGTAAATAATACATTAGATCGTTTCGCGCATTAGTCAAAAGAAATTTTGACAACAGCTATAAAATATGTTACAATTTACAAAGTATATGTGATTCATATCAGAGCACTAGAATTTTCATACCCTCCACCACCATAAGTGGTGAATGAGGGTATATATAAGTTTGTCATTCCGTGTGTAACACTGAGAAATATTCATCTGAGACCCAACAAAGTATATATGTATGTATATTCTTGATCCTTTTGGAATTCTAAGTCGATTGAGCTATGTCCGTCTGTCTCTCCTTCTGTCTGTCTGTGTAAAACACTCTCACGTTCAAAAGACACAACCAAAATCAACAGAGTTTACAAAAACACGTTTATAATTCTCCTAAGCAGTTAAGTGTTGAAAATCAGCAAAATCGTTTGAGTAAAACTAGAGTTCTGGACCAAAATGGACAACCTCCATAAATATTTGATATTTTTAAAAATTGTCCTTCCAATTTTTTTAAATATATTGAAATTTTGTACACGTTATTTTTATGATAAAAGAAGAAAGTGTGAGGAAGATAGTAAACATCTGGTACTAATATAGTTAGCAGGCTAAAATTCGACACAAATAATACTTATAGATATATAAATTGTTGTACTAAACTTTATAACGGCCGGTCTATAATTGGTCAAAGCTCCCATATAAAGAATAAGACTGAATAGAAAACACAGAATGAGATATTCTAGTTCTAAATCCAGTGTAGTTTTTGTATTTCTTATTACGTTTAGTTGAAGGGTATTTAAGATTCGGCACAGCCGAATATTGCACTCTAACTTGTTTTTTTAATTAAGTCAAATTTTCCAAAATTTTTGAATATTCTCATATATAAAGCGTGATTTTTTAGCAACTATCTTATTGTCAAGATTGTTTTTGGCAGTTTAGCTATTTTCGTGTAACATATTACTCTTAAGAATGTTCAGTTTGGTCTACAATTTAACTGCGAATCAACTTACAAACGAACAACGCTTTTTGATTATTGAATTTTATTATCAAAATTCATGCTCATGTATTTTTATTGGAAAATTGTGTTCAGCATGAAACTCATTTCTGGTTAAATGAATACGCAAACAAGCAAAATTGTCGTATTTGCAAAAACTGCCAATGCATCTTGAAAAATGCACTCTTTCGGGCATAATTGGAATGTAGTATTTCAAAGGCGACAATGTCAGGAATTTTACTGTGAATGGCGAGCGCTATCGTGCGAAAATTGCAAATTTTCTTTTGGCCAAAAGGAAAGAACTGAACTTGGCTGATATGTTGCCACATGCCACATAGCATGCGAAATAATGGCCCAATTAAGAGGCAAGTTCGGTGAAAGACATATTTCACATCTGGGACCGCTCAATTGGCCGCCTTGATCGTGCGATTTAAAGCACTTAGACTATTGTGAGGCCGTGTTAATTCATATCTGTAGAGACAAGCCCGCAATAGTTGACACACTATAAGCTAATGTTAAAGAATTTTTTCGTGAGATACCGGCCGATATGTTCGAGAGAGTATGCCAAAATTAGACCCAGTGTATCAAACATTTGAGGCGTATACGCGGTCAACATTTACATGAAATCATCCTTAAGCATTGAATTATAAGATTTCATAAATTTTTGGTCTTTTTTTTTGTAAATCAAATCCAAAAGCTCTGAAAAA
This sequence comes from Bellardia bayeri, assembly GCA_950370525.1. Classification (NCBI taxonomy): domain Eukaryota; kingdom Metazoa; phylum Arthropoda; class Insecta; order Diptera; family Calliphoridae; genus Bellardia; species Bellardia bayeri. The sequence goes on from OX493266.1 coordinate 82,782,253, forward strand.
ATCAGTTTTTATATTTCTTTTCAACTTTTTCAGCAATACTGTTCATGTGTATAGTATGAGGCATAAGCATGTGCATATGTATATGTAGGTTTATGCATATATAGAAATATAAACAAATTTATACAGCAAATTACATTAACAAGAACAACATTATAAAGCATTAACAATTTGTGGTTTATTTTTGTACATTTCATTCGATCAACATGCATTATTCGCCATTTTCTCACAAATATAAATGACTATATACATATGCATGTGTGTATTTATACATAAGTATGTATATTTGTAGACTTGAAATATTTTCGTTGACATATATGTATGTATCTGATTTTGTAATTGTTGCTGTATGCTTGATTACCTTTGTGGTGTATACTCAACATTGTGTGTTGTCACTCAATATTATCAAACCCTACCAACATATACAAACAATTTTAGGCGTCATTGTCAAATCACAGCACAACAGCATAGTCATCATCACCATTGCTGCAGCTACAGCAATACTACAGAGTTCCCTAAAATGTTTAGGGAAATAAAATACTTGGTTATTTGTAAATTTTTTAAAACTTTTTTTAAGGGTTGACTGTTTTATTTGTTTTTTTTTTTTCAATTTAAACTCATGTCATCATAACCGAGTATTGTTTACATGTATATTTTTACACATCTACCTATGTACTCGTATGTGTATATTTACACAATTAAAAATATTTCGTTTTTATGTCTTTTTTTTTTTGACTCAATGTGTCTGTTATAATTAAATCATCTATTTCGTTTATTTATCGTGTGAATTCATAATGCAGTTTTATTAGCAAAAGCAACAAATTGAATTTTGTAGAGTTTTGTGAGAGCATAGTTGCTCATGAAATTTGTTCCCTTTTCACATTTTTCCTATTAAAATTGAATGTTGAAAAAATAAAAGGGAACAAATTTCATGTGGAATTTTTATTCACGATAGGGGTGATTATTTATTTAAATAGTTATAGTAAATTGAAAACAACTGAAACTTGATAGCTTTATCATGGTTATAATTTGTATAAATTGATTTGTATAAATATATATTTAAATATATAATAAGGGTATACCATGATATTGCTTAAAATTGCCGTTTGTGCAATTGGGAACACTTGCTAGACTTGTTCCATGAAGCCCCTTTTTAAGTTTTGTGCAATCTAACAACGTCAGTTTGTGAGAAACGACAATTCAAAAATAAATAAAATAAACTTAAAATGTTTGTTTTAAAAATTAAATTTATTTTTTTTTAATAAAAATAAAAAAAGTTTTTTCGAGCTCGAGGCCAATTATTTGTAAAAAAAATATATATATTATGTATTTATTAAATTATTTGTTCCAATATTTCGATATCCATCGGATATCATTATCAAGGAATAAGTTACAATATTTGTAAAAGACGTATTATTATCTCCACATTCAGATCATTCCTTGATATCCGATGGAAATAATTTAATAAATACCTAAATGTAAAGGATTTTTTTAACAAGACATTCTTTTTCTTTTCAAATAAAAAATGTATATGAAGATAATTGACATTTTTATTGTATTCAGAAGAGTAAGGTTTGACAATTATTAATTAATAATTATATCAAACAGACAAAATGGCGAGTCTATTACCTTAATCAATTCACAGATTTTGAAATGTAAGACTGTAATCTTTAAAATAACCCCACAAAAAAAAATAATCCAATAAAATAAAACATACCAGAATGAAAATACTGGTGTTCAGTGTTTTCATTTTGGGCTTTTCCAACCACATTTTGTAGGGTTTATTTCAGTTTGCTAGGATGGTAAATTAATTGACTTGGTTTTCGTTTGGTTTGATCAAGAATACTTTTTACAAATTCTGGAAAAATATTGGTTATTTGTAATACGTATGTAAGTTTTCTAAAAATTACATTGTCATTTCTATCAATAAATTGTACAAACATTTACTCTACCTAAAATAAATTGACATTTCAAGTTGCGTTTCAAATTGCTGTTTCTGAGGATATTTTTATTTAAAAACAATATGAGTGGGTTTAAAAAAACATTAAATGGTCATCCAATTTACAAATATATACAAATGCTTTAAAAAAGATCCCTAATTATGTAATTTGTTCTTTGAGATTATGGCATTCGATATCTAATACATTTTATAATAATCTGGCTAACGAAATTTTATAAATGAAAGATTATTCGATAACGAATGCGGGAATTCGGCTTCAGTTACCATTCGTAAAAATATCATCGAATTTTGACCTAAAATTTTGACAATATAATATTTTTAAATTTCGATATTGAATACGAAAAAAATCGTCCTCTATAAGGTACGACAAATGATCTATTCATAATCTGGGAAGAATATCTAGGCATAATTAATGAACTAGTTTGAGTAGACAAGTTAAAATTAAAACAATATTCTAACGTCAATAAAACTTTCAAAATCACATTGCAGAAGATTAATTATAAAAGATGTCATTTTCATATGAGAACCATATAATCCAAAGATATAAAACGAGCTAACCTATTAAAGCATTGTTTAAGTTTTTTGATACTATTCCGTGATATACCCGAATATACCTCCAAACTGTATAATAATATAAGAAAACACAATAACATATTTAGTGGCCTTTTTACTTCAGCAGTTAAATACAAACCATATATATATTATATAAACGTTTCAGAACAAAACTAATCCTAGAAATAACATAATTTACATGAAAGTTAAAATGTAAGTTTTTATCAATATATAAACCTAAAGTCTTGTAATATGAAACAAATTCAATCACATCTGTGCCTAATATCAGCAATGGTTTACTAATAATTTGCGCTGCATTTAGAAGGATATAGCACTATAACTTTTTTGCTTTTTGTATCATTAAAACAAAAACTTCCATAACTTACGCATTTTAGTTAAATCTTTATTTCTTTATTAAAAAAAATACACCAAACAAATCATACCTAATACTACTTACACCATCAACAAACCTAACATAACTAAACTAAAATTGAAACACAAATGAATTCCACATCTGTAAAGCAATTTATTACATCCAAAATTAAAGCTTTTTATCCAACAAACAAACACTTACCCACTCAATTATGAGTATGCGCTCAATAATACAACTCATTTGTCTAATGCTCTTTGATGCTCTCTCCATAGTTTAACTAAAATTTAACCGGTAGCCGGTAATACGAGCATTTATTGTTAACAATACTAACTTACTTGTTATTTTTCTTGCCCCTGAACAACGTCTCCAACTCTTGTTTAGGTTTTCGACATCCAACATCCTTAGCAGAAGTAGATAAACACAATGACTCACAAACATTTTTGTGGGTGGTGCCAAAAGTATACACATACTTTTACAAACACACGCAAACAGCCAAGCAAAGAGAATCAAAACAAAAGAAAAGGAAAAAAGGGCAACAAATCCAACAATACAAACTCTTTGTTTTGTAAAGTAGGGAAGTGTATGTGTTTGTATGTATTTAATGTTGTTGTTTTTAGATGTGGTTGAATTTAATTTTCTTTACAAACATCCATACATGTACATATATATAAATGAGTACTTTTCTGTTTACAGTTCGTTGTTGTTAGTTATTATTGTTGTTGTTGTTGGCAGTACTGATATATTATATTTTCTTATACATTTGTGTGTGTGTTTGAAAAAACGAATATATTTTATGAGCATGACTTCTAGCCATATTTCTTCGGCTGTATACGCTACTCCTCTCCCATTATTCAACTTCTCTTCATCGTTTACCTTTGGCTGTGTGAGAGTTGTTGCTGTTGTTGTTAAGTTCTTTTAGTATTTAACATTATTTCTAGCAAATAAGACTCCTAAAAGTATATAATGTATTAGAAAATCTTTGAGTTACTTTAACTGGATTGGAATAAATTAAATAAAACTTACCGTATATGTATAACTCTATGTATATACATACATATACATATATACTTTGTATAGCAGAGTATTAGTATTTATGTGTAGTATGCTTGTAAATATGGCTGAGTGTAATTTATTCTAACTTAACACGTTTCCTTGCTATATAATGTACTTTTATTTGTATCATCCTGCTGCTGTTTTACTACTACTGATTTTGGTAGCACCAGTACTTGTTGTGATAATGATAATTTTCTATCATTTCCTAAGGTCATAGATCGTACAATGAACTGTTAACAAGTTTTTTTGAGATGCAGTTTATGAGGATTGACAGAAAAGTCTTTTAGAAAATTATCGGTTCAATTTAAAAATGGTCATACATATTGAATGCATAACTTAAAAATTCAGGATACTTTAAAATTTTATACTTTTATTTTGAAATATTTATACAATATAAATTTATTTAAAGTTTTGGTCATTGTTAGCTATGGCCTTTTCCCATCTTTCTGCCTATATATGGATTCCGTGACAAAAGTACTGCTCTTCTTTAAGGTCAAAAATAAATCAAGCCAATTTCTTATACTCTGTTCTGAAGTAAGAGAGAACGTTCAGCATAGCGACAGAGCAAGGACGGAACTATAAAACAAAGCCTCCTTTTCCAATTCTTTCAAGCAATAAAATAAAAGAATTGCCACCACTTTTGGAATTACAGGGATTTTTTTGAATATGGATAAATGCCACTTGACGCGTAAAAATCAAAATCAATTCAATTTTTATACGCTTTTGTTTATGTTTCTTTTATTTGTGAATTCAATTTTACGTAAATAGCTGTAATCAAATGCAATATAATTTTATAATATAATATTATTAATATTAATATAATTTTCAACCTTTTCAATAGATTTAATTTTGGCTTGTCTACTAGAACTAGTTCATTAATTATGCCTAGATATTCTTCCTATATTATGAATAGACCATTTGTCGTCAGAGTTTCAAGATTATGGCATTCTATTGTACCTTTATGCTTTGCCATATGAATAATCTAGATTAATTAGGTCCTAAGGGCTTACAATCTAAATAAAATATAAATAAATAATTAAGCTTTTCTTACAATTATATGTGGTCTTGACTTTATTTTGACGCATACAGTATCTGTGCGAACACATGTTCTGACAACGTTGTTCAAATTAATGGGCGAAGAAAAAATTGTACGCAGTATGAACAAATTGCTGGCATATCAAGAACGGGGGTTGTTACATGTGAAAGTATATTGTAATACAAAGCATTCCGCTTTTATACATGTATGTTAAATAAGAAAATGCGTTAAGTCTTGTTTTCGCGAGAATACCGATTACATTGGATAAATATTTAGATACAGAATATCTACCTATCTTAACCAAAATACTCTTGAAAATTTAACCATTCCTAGTAAACAAGAAATTTTAATTCCAAATTGAGTATGATTTAAAATCAAACTCCTTCTCAAATGTTAAACAATTGATGCCTATAAGGTGAATGTATTATCACTTTGAACTAAAGGAATCGTGGATGTTTTAGTAGCCAGGAACTATCTTAATCATAGACATTTCAGTAGGCCACAAATTACCACAATCGTGCATATTTAATTAGTCCAGAAATATTTCAGTAGTTTACGAATCGCCAATGGATCTTTTAGTAATATAAAAAAGTTCTCTATGGTTGATCTCTTAGCAGTTAGCAAGGTTCACATGATACGCACTCTCGCTCGGCACAAATTGAACTGAGAACGATACAGTTGAACCCCCACATACGTTCACATCAGTTGAAACTGTCAGTTCAAAATAGGTATAAAAATTTTGAATTTCTCAGTTAAACTGAACAGTTGAGTTGAACTGTCAGTTATTACCCACATACGTACAGTTTTAAATGCACAGTTGAAACTGACAGTTAAAACTGTACGTGAGTGGCCGGCTTAACAGCTTTAGAGAAATCGCAATGAAAATAAAATAGATTTTAATTTGGTGCGTTTTTCTTGTGCGATTTAAGTTATTCTTCATATAAAAAAAATGTACCGCAAACATTCTCAAAATGTTTAGTTTTTTTTTTGCAAAACTATTTAGGGCTGTATCTTTTCCCCTAGCTGAGTTATTTTCTTGATTAATATATTCTTTGTTAAACCCGATTATAGAGGAAAGATTAATGTATATTTTTTGTATACACTGTATAAGTTACACTGAACCCATTGTACAATCGTACTCAACATTGATCTTTAATATTTTATCCCTTGCTCCAGCTCCCTTGGTGACAGCTTTAGCACAAAAATGTGGTCATTGAAAATTTTAAATAATTTATAGACCTCTTTCGTAATTAAATATGTACATATATACTTATATACATATTAAAGATGTTTAGTGTAATCAGCCAAGAACAAACAAACACCTGTTTCAATGTCATTTACAATGTTTGGTTTTTTTAATGCGAATGGTTAGTTGGTTGACTTTAGTTTTTATTTTTTTTGATTCTTTTATGTTTATACCTACAATGTTTATTGAGAAAAATACATTCATACATACATATTTAAACATTGTATTACCAATGAATGACCTTGACAAAGCACACTAATTTTGTACTCAAGGACAGCCTGTACTGATGATTTGAAATGTAAGACAAATAAAACATTTTAATAATTTTGATTTATAACATAATTTGTTTTTATCATTTAGATAGATATGAACGCACAGTGGGACAGAATAGATTTTTTTTTTGTAGTATTAAAGTGTCAGATCGACCCCACAAACCTTCCTAGGGCGGAGCTGTAGTTGCTTTGACCTTTGACATGTAATTTATTTAAGTGCAAGCGCTTAATTTTATTATTCATCAGATTTCAAAGATTTACCTATGTATGTATGTATTTCTCTAAAAGTCCTCGGCTAGATCTGTAGAAAACAAATTTGGATGTTATGGTTTTCAAGTTATAGACTATTTGACAAAAGCCAGGTCTGGTTTTTAAATAACGTGCAGAATTGTTGACCAATTTCCCTTTCCTTTGCTTTATTAGCTAAGCAATAAAATTGCCCGTCAGCTGAAAAATATTTCATAACAACAATATCTTTTCCAGGTCCAAAAATAAACGATTTTTTATCTTAATGTTTAAAAAATAATAGATTTTTGCATTTTTTGGGCAAAAAAAGTAACTTAATTATTTTTTTTATTAAAAATAAACTTTCTTTAAGAATATTTAACAAATTAACATTTTTCTGCAAGGTATCTTTGCAGAGATAATTTTAATATAAAAAACAAGTCCAAGTTTTCAAATATGTTGCCCTTGCGCTGTTCCGATTTATTACCAAAATTTTAATTTTAGACCAACATATGTTCTATAATTACAAAGTTGGGATGACAAAACAGAAAGCATTTTCTAAAACCATCATGTATTCTTTATAATTTTTTTACCAGCCTTGAGAGAACTGTGGGTAAAATAAGTACAATTGGAGGGTAAAAAATATGGATAAAATTGTTAAAATAAACAAATGTTTGAGATTTTCGTAAAATTTTTGTACTTTTGTATAATTTTTTCAACTTATTATTTAGAATGACAAATTTAATCTACGTTCCAAATTGCATTGCATTTTAATTTGAGGCTACAAAACTAATGCAAGTTTTTAACATTTTTGTATACGGCTCTTCAGCTTCAATGATGCACAGTGGGGGATTTCGAAAAAAAAAAGGGAAATAAATTTGTAATTTCCAAACGGATAACACTTCCCCTCTAGACGTGCAATTTTATTGCAACGTCAAGTTCAATTATTGAATTTAGATCTCATAAACCCACCAGAGGCGGTGCCAGAGGTCCCCAAAGTGAGCTACCTTGGTTATGTGAAGCATTTAAAACAATTCCAATTCTTCGTTGTGATCCGGTTTCAAAAATTATATATGCTATATATAAAAACTATTAGTCAATAACTAAATAAGATATTTGCATATAAAAACTAAATTGTTTTGCTAACCTTTCAATGACACCAATTTATTTTGGTTTTTTGAGCTTTTAAAACAAAAAATGCACTGCATATGATAAGTTTTGAGCCACTGTACGAAGTCTGATCAAAAAATAACCGTTATATTCAAATTTCGTGAGTTACGTATGTTCGATTTTCGCATTTTTTCCTGTTATGTTGGTACACATGTCTGTTATATATGTTGGTAATTTCAGCCATTTTGGATTGTCAGTTTGTTTTTGACAGATAAAAAGGTTAGTCGTGTTTTAGTGTGCTCTTCGATTTTTTACTATTCGAAAAAATGGATCAAAGAAACTGTATTAAGGTTTGTGTAAAAAATTAAACTAAATGCGCAAGGAGATTTGAAATGTTGACTGTGGCGTTTGGCGAGTCTACTATGAGCTGAACACAAGTTCAATTGTGGTATAACCAGTATAAGGAAGGCCGAGAAGATGTTGATGACGATACTCGTCCTGGTCGCCCGAGCACGTCAACAATCGTCAAATCACTATCAGGGAGCAGATCATGTTGGCATATTGTTCGGCTCATGCCAAGCTATTTTTGCGGATATTTTAGGCATAAAACGTGCGGCAGCGAATATTGTTCCAAAATTGCTAAATTTGGAGCAAAAAGAACGTCGCATGGACATCGCTTAGGAGCTGTTGAACATCGTCAACGACGATCCAGATTTCCTCCAAAAGTTCATAACTGGTGACGAATGGTTATGACATTGAAACCAAAGCCCAATCATCCCAATGGAAACGTCCAGAAGAGCCAAGACCAAAATAAGCACGACAAGTTCGGTCAAATGTTAAGGTTTTGCTCACTGTTTTCTTCGACTGCAATGGCGCGGTCCATCATGAATTCTTGCTCGTATATGGATTTAAAGTTAAAAAAATGTATAAATATTATTTTTGGCATAAAAAATAATTTTTTACATTATAATGTATTTGTTTTTTTTTAGAAAGCTGACTGTAAAGGAAAATTGTTGTAGGTATGTATGATAAAAAGATTAAAAAACTTGGTTGTCTAGAAAACCAGGAGGTTACTCTCTATTGCGATGCGAAAGCAAATGCGATAACGGTACATGCTTATCGCATCGCAGACATTCAAAATATAGCTGCTTTTTATATAACATTTTTAACTTTATATCAAATGTTCTTAATCTCAAGTCGATATCCAAAAATCATGACCGATTTTATATGGACCTATTTGTTCTTAATTATTCTGTAAAGAGGAAAATTAAAAAAAATTATTTTTGCGCTTTCTCAAAAATTTGTTTGGGCTCAAATCCAAAGCAGTCTAAAACTCAAAAAATCTATGTAGTTAAATAGCATTAAATGAAAAAAGCCAGCCTGAACCGGGTCTCAATGTCTAGCGGAAATTTTCATTCTGCAAGTGCTGCGAAATTTGAAACGATTTCGATACACAAAAAGAATGGAGCGTTAAGAAAAATTGCTTTTTATAAATAGGAAAAGAAAGAGTTTTAATGATGGTAATGATGATAGATGGTTTTCACTATTACTGTCACGATTTAGAAAACAAGAAAAAAATTTCAATGACGGGAGACTTTTTCATCAAACGTAAGCTTCTCCTAGCATGGATTTCAAATAGAATGACCTCTAAAAATTATATTGAAATGTTAGAAATACCATTTCGATTAAACATGAAGAATTATTAATTAGTTAATGGGCGATGATTTTATTTTACAGCAAGACATTTCTGCCATTCATTCATATACACATATTGCAGTACTAAAGAGTGGTTCAGATCTATAAATATAGAAGATCTTTACTGGCCAGCTCAAAGTCCTGATTTAAACCCTATTGAAAATATGGGTTATATTAAGTTTATGCTAGTTATAAGCTATTTTCGGGCGCAAGTTTGATAAAAGATGACATTCGGACAGTTTGATCAAAAATTTCAACAGCATTAAAAAAATTGGTGAAACTCTATGAAAAATTGCATTTTGGAGCTCATTAAGAATAACAGAGCAATAGTTTATTGAATAGTGATTGTTTTAGAACTTTCGGATTTGATTTAAAAAAAACATCATATTTAGAGAAATGTATAAAATCTTTATTTGATTTGATTTGATTCACTGTTTAAAGATGATTTCATGTACATGTTGACCGCGGCTACGCCTCAAATGGTTCATAAGCTGGGTCCAATTTTGGCATACTCTCTGAAACATATCGGCCGTTATCTCACTAATAAATTCATTAATATTAGCTTGCAGTGCGTCAACCGGTCTTGTCCCTATTAATCGCACGTTCCAGCTTGCGAAATTTGTAATCATCGCACAGTAGCGCTTGACATTCACAGTAATATTAATAAAATTAGTGCATTTTTTGGGATACGTTGGCAGTTCAATGCTTCTGGTTGCTCTTCACACCAAATACGACAATTTTGATTGTTTAGTATCCATTCAGCCAGAAATGAGGTTCATCACTAAACACAATTTTCTGATAAAAAAAAAAGTGCATCTTCCTTCACTTTCTTAACCAAACATGAATTTTTATAAAAAAAATGCAATAATCTGCAAGAGTTGTTCGTTTGAAAGTCGATTCATGGTTAAATTATAGACCAAGCTGAACATGTTTAAGAGTAAAATGTTACGGGAAAACAATTGAACTGACAAAAACAGTCTTGCCAAAAAGAAAATTGCTAAAAAATCGCCCTTTATCAATTTTTATATTTCACCAAAATAAGATTAGATTTTTTTGTATGACATTAAAGGTGAACGCATGAATGAAATTGCCCTGCCTACTTCACAATCATTATTTCGCATCTACATATATTTGAAATGTTTGTTTTTTTTTTTTTTTATTTAATTGATGAATCAAGAAAATAAAAAAAATAGTTTTCTTTAAACCCGAATAAATTAAATTATTTTTATCTTTGAACCACCATTATTTCGATCACTGTACATATATTACTTAAAATCTTTCTACATTTTTTATGTAATTATTTATTTGGTCTATAGATTTACAAAATCTTTACAGACTTATTTATATATTTAAAAATAGAATAATATTTCTCTTTGAAACATTAATAGGATGTGATATATCAATAACATTATAATAATCATTAAAATTTTTGCAAATGCGGCGGAACGAATCATTATTAGCATAGACAGATCTGTTATGCGACAGTCTACATATGTATTTATTATCAGCCATTTAGATTGGAACTTATTCTCGAACGAAATATCTGATATTTTGGTGGTAAATTGATTGCAAATTGATTTTAGGCAGCTACATACATCGCTTTTTATCTTCTATAAGAATTAAAATACATATATATATATATACATATACATACATACAAGAAAATATATATTTTGAAAATCGGCCAAATCGGTCTATATATATAAGATAAGTAAAACAAACACCTCGGTAAGTACCTAATTTTTTTAATTTATTTACAGAAAAATTTATTTTAATTATCTAAATACATACAATTTTTTGCAATAAACATTATTTACAAATTTAATTAATTTTTTTTATTTTTTACTAATTACGTCAAATTTAAAGTTAAATTTTAAAAATTATTTTCATCTAATCACTAAACTTAATTAAAATCAAACCACAGTATACTTCCAGGATGAAATAAATAAAACACGCTAAAAATATGAAATTTTGTGTGACTTTGAAAAATTTGACATAACGGAATTTGTAGTGAATTTCTTTTTTATTCACCACGAAAGTTTATACTTTCCATGGTTTTTATATTCACCACACCTAAAAAATAAAACTAAATTTTTCCGGATGCATCTCCCCGACCACGTGGCCGGCTTTTTCCTAATCTTTGTCCGTTTCTGCCGCTGTCTTTTGTGTTTTTTTTTTGATATGCTGTATTTTTTCTTAGAAAATTCTCGTCTTTTTCGTCCTATATTCTAATTTTTAATTAAACTTTTAACAATTTTGCAAAAAAAAATTACTCTGGCAACTCATAAAAATTTCAATCTGGTAATGGCAATGGCACACATGTTTACATGAAGTCAGCGTTGTGAGTTTAGGGGATTATCACCAAATTGGAGATTTTTTTCGTGATTTGGGATAACCTCTTGGGGATCCGAAATTTGTTGGGGATGACAACAAATTTTAGGGGATTTTTTTGGGATTTTATTAGAAGAAATATTTTAAAAAATATATTTTTTACTGTTTAAATGGCTGTAAATACTAATTTTATTAAAAAAAATCATAATATTTCTTGGGAACGCGAAGATTGGCAAAAGGGTTGAATCTATGACGCTTGCGTTGAAGTACATCAGAAAAAGTATAATTATGAAGAATTGCATCCACAACAACAAAGGTGAGTATATAATTCGGCATAGCCGAATATAGCACTCTTACTTGTTGTTTACTCTAAAAAAGTTCTTTTTAATTTTATGTTGTTTGTATATTATAAAAAAACGACAAGATCTAAAAATCCTTTCTTGCTTTCTGTTAACTAACTATAGAACCACATTGTAAAAATGTAAAAAAAGAAATGCACATTGTCTACTTTTAGGATGACAAATTTTCAATGACCTTGAAAAATTTCGAATAACGGTATTTGTGGTGAATTTATAAAAACTCACCACTATTTTATACTCACCACGATTTTTTTCACCACCTTTTTTAAATTCACCACATGACAGAAAAAAAAATTTGTGCAGGTCGCGACTTTTCTTCCCTACTCCCCCCTGTCAGACCATCCGACCACTTTTTTAAATTTCTCCGCTCCTCCTCCGTAATCGTCGTCGTGGTCGTCGTCGTCTTTTGCGTTGCGCCGGTTTTGTTTATTTGAAAGCAAACCCGGATGTTCTATTTATGCGAACTTTTTTAGAACAAAGAATATGGGAATTTTTGTGGTTCTACTTTTAGAAAAAGCATGATTTTTATTTGGCAAGAAAAATTGCTCTGGCTACTCATAAAAATTTCAATCTGGTAATGATATGAATAATATGGCAATGACACACATGTTTACATGAAGAAACGATTACTTTAACTTACTACTCGTTATCTGTTCACATTGTATTTTCATAACAAACTGCGAAGAAAGTGCAAAGCAGATGTAACGAAAAGTGCACAATTTTATGAAAATCTGTAAAATTCTCTAGAAATTGTAACAATAATAATTATTTGTTATCGATCAATATATTAATTACAATATTTTAATTATTATAATTAAATAAAATTGTAAGAAAAGTAGTGAAAAGCAGAAGTAACATTATGCAAGTGTAAACGCAATGAAAAAAAGAAAAACAAACAAAACTGTACTTTGGTGGTTGCAATCAAGAAAAACACAAGTCAAAGGAGCAGCAGCAGCAGCACCCATTTGTGAAATTTGATAAATAAATGAAATTTACACTAAAACAAACAAACGTGAAAGAATAAAAAAGTGTTTTACACATTTTTCAAGTTCTGCCACAAATATTTGAGGCGGTAAAAAACATGATTAAAAGTGCGTTGAATAATTAATTTGTAGTAGGATATTTTTTAATAAAAGAAAAGCATCAGTCATGGCACCAAAAGTTCCCGAAAAACAACATACTCAACAACAACCACAGACACATCACCAACAGCCGCTTAACAATAATTCAATAGTTATCAAACATTCCAATCCATTTCATATCTCTGCTTATACACTATGCCACAATAAACGTTTAAAATTGAAACGTTCCAAATATGGGGAGTATTTACGAAATGCCTATCGAAACAATCGAGCTACCCCACAAAAGAACTCCTACAAGACTGAGTTGCGTAAACAGAAATTAAATTGTTTGCAGGCAGATGTGACCATTGATCTACTCTCCGATGATGAAGGAGCAAGTAGTGTTGCAAATAATACGGCAGTAAAACCTATGATTGCTCACCCCGAACGTATGTGCTTGGAAAGAGCGGCAATATTGGGTTTAATGCCCGTGGAGAGGTCAAAAAACCCCCCGCCTTTAGTACCGTTTTTAACAAATCAACTGCAAATGCCACGGTTAATGATGCCACAGCAATCTCCATTAGTATTGGTTCCTATGCCACAAAAGCCACAACCACAGCCTCGCAAACGTAAATCAAGACCTCAAAAACGACGTTCTTTGCCGGCTCCACCTAAGACGCCCATTCTACTAAATTCCGAATCTATAGTATTGAGCGATGATAGCAACGATGTTCCACACACAATGCTACCACCACCACTACCATCTACGCTGTCCATGGGGATATTAGAGCCCCCTGACCTATTGGTGACATGTCCTACCTCCTCACAAATACCCTGCCTGCCTCAACAAAATACTATGCAAGTCGATGAAGAGGTAACCATATCACTGGTGCCCCGTTCTCTAAACGCCACCGCCTGTGCCAGTCGTAGTACACCGCTAAATACTTTAAATCCTGCAGCACCCCATCAGCAAGTATTCCCCATGCTACCCGATGAGACAACAGTTCATACCGTGATAGCCAACCGTATTTATGAATTGTCCCTTACCAAACTGAGAGAAGGTTTGGCTTCTTGCGGCATACCCGAATTCGCTGATGGTCAACAAAAAATATCACCGCAAAGACGTAAAGGTATGGTGCAACATCCACCTGTGGTATCACCGCCTCAGGCACCCATATCTCTAAAACTATCCAGCGATTTAAGCATTTCATTGATCTCAGACGATGAAGACGAAACCCGCCAAAAGAATCGCCAGCATGAGCCCATACTTAGTCCCGCCTTTTTACAAAAGTTACCTGTAAATGTGTCGATAGCACCGGTGCCCATGAGACAACCAAACACTAATCATACAACAGAACCCAGAAAACTTAAGTTAGGTTAATAAGTAACTTACGTCATCATCAATCGAGTCATATTAAAATACATACGTCCCCTCTACTCCCAACCAGTCCAATGAACAATTATTCATTCCTTTAAAATAAATCCCTCCCTTAGTTTTTATTAGTTACGTGCATATATATTTTTTTTATATATTTTTAAGTAATTTGAATTTTATTTTTTGTCTTCTATGTCTCTTTAGGTGGCACTTAGTTTAGGCCAACAAATCTTTTTCCTTCCTTTTTTTTATAAATTATTAAGTATATTTTATTATTTTTAAGTTTAGATAACATTAATTTTCATTCAAGTCGTATAGTTGAAAATACTTAAGTTTTTGAAAACTTTTCTTTACAACAACTTTTTCAATTGTAAGAATACAAATGAATACATACCCCTACTACTAATTAATTTAAATATATCCATTTTTTAAATAGAATTTTTGCATTTAAAATTATTAATCAAACAATCAGAATAAATCGGTTTTCACAAACGGCAGGAACAGGGTTTTTAACAGTTTTATATAAATAATAATTTTTGTTGTATAAACAAACCCTTCTTATTTTTACCACAGTTATTTTTAATTATTCATACACATTAAATAAAATATGTACAGCTGCAGGAGAGCTTGGACATATTTCAGTACTATTTTCTTCATAATTTTTAAATTTTAAATGGAATTTACAAATTTATTTGTCACAGTTATTGAAAAAACCAAGTTGATTCATGAACTTTTCATTATCAATATATATTTCTAATTTATAAATTAAAATTTTATTTCATTAAAAAAAAGTTTGTGTTTAGCAATTGAAAGGTTGTCTGTCACATTATGTCGCAAGTATTTAACTAACACTTTAGTATTTATCGAATATTAGAAGAATAAATACTTCTTTCTATAAAGGTTTATTAAGCATAGAAATAATTTGCAAAAGTTTAAAGTAAATTATTGAGATTTATTTATTTCTAAATTCAAACATATCTCATTAAATTCCCTTATATTTTAATTTACTATTGTAACTTTTTTAATAGTTTTTCTTAATTCTTTTTTACTCGATTTTTTATTTGCATGTTTTATATTTATTTTTTTAACAACATATATTTTAATATTTTGGATTAAAAACCTATCGTACAAAAAAATTAAAAACATCCTTAATAATTTATCTTTTTAAACCGTAAAAAAGAAACAACTAACCTTATTAAGTATATATACATGCATATGTATTTAAGTGATATATATATCAATAAAAATAATATATTTATGAAATAAATTAAAAATACATACATAAATCTATATAATTTTTTAATTAATTTGTGGGTAGACTGAAATAAAAAGAAAATATAATACAAAACAAGTAAGAGTTTATATTTGGCTGTGCCCAGTCTTATATATCCACCACAAAATCACCTATTATGGAAATATTGTACTATTTACTATCTATTTATTTTAGGTTTCTTTTGTTTGAATTATTGTTATAACTATATTTACAAGAATTTTATGCATATTCTAGTTATAATCAAGAATTTATATTTGTCTCTTTCTTTCAGAACAACGCTTTGTTTATATTTTTGCAGCGTGTAACATAAAGCGATTTACCATAACACACAATAAATTAGGTACCAAAAAGTCTTAGGAAACTGCTTGTGGCTTTTTGAAACGTCAAAATTGTCACCTCTATATACTCTGTGGTTATTCTTGGAAGTGGAGCTTGTATAGGAGCTTTGGGCAATTATGAACCAACTTTCTCAAGTCAATAAAATTTCTACATACTTTTATACCAGATCTGTGTAAAATGTATGATTATGATGATTTTTTTATTTGCATGGACTATTTAAGTTGAATTCCAACTCGATAGTGATTTTTAAAAGAGATTTAGAAACATTGAAGTGATTTTCGGAAGTGGACTTCATAAAGGGGCCACATGGTCAAATATGGAACAAAGCAAACAAAATATCTTTTTGAGATTTCGCTTTGCATGAAACTTATTTTTGCAGAATTTTTTATGGATACGACTATTCTATAGACATTTATGTACCATAAAGTCATATTCTGTGAACACATTTGTATGGGGGCTATGAGAAATCGTGGAGCGATTGCTACCATTTGCAACAGGTGTTGTCCTTTTATAATAAAAATAAAGTGTGCAAAATTTCATGATTTTATCTGCATTATATTTGAGGAAAATAGCAAAAATATCTGAAAAATATCTTAGTAGACTAAAACTTTGATCTATAACTCGGATCATACTGGACGGATTTTGCCTATTTTCAATGCCAAACATTTCGGTGGATTAAAGAATGTTTAATAAAAATTTGTGTTATTTTTTTTCGAGCTCTATTGTGACTTCAACAAACGGACGGACGTGGCTAGATCGTCTTAGTATTTATAGACTTTTTAGTTCTACGACCATTTTTTGATGTGACGGAATGACAATTTTAATATACGCGTCATCTTTTTGTTGGTAGTTGATAAAACTCGACAAACGGTTTAGTGGAGTAAGAAAAATTCGCAATTTTCAAATAATCCAGATTGTAATAAAATCATCTTTGAAGGAGAGAATGCATACATACATATATAAAAGCAGTTGCGAACAATTATTTTACGGAAATGTATATATCATATACAAATTTTGTTCCTTACTCTGATGACTCCATTTATATGCTGGCAAAATATTTCCACTGAAATGGAAAATAATTAGAGTCTATCAGCCATGTCACAAAATTTAATTCCGTTCTGAAGTGGAATTAATCCCGTATTTTGCTTCTATAGAAAAAGTAAAACGAAATTTTTTTCGGAATGAAACCTAGAAATTCTTAAAATTACAATTCCACATAGCAAATTAAAAGTGGTTTCATTCCGAAAAAATTGTTCTTTTTACTTTTTCTATAGAAGCAAAATACGGAATTAATTCCACTTTCGAACGGAATTAAATTCTGTGACATGGCCATATATTAAAAATAATATAAAGATCGAAAAAACTATTCTGAAAATTGTACGTTAAATCAATTTGAAACAAATGACATATAATTAGAAGGCAAACGCGGGTGAGTGGTCTAATTGTATGTTCACAAGGAAACAATCAGGGGTGTCATAGAAACCAATGTCAGAATTGGTTTTAAAACCGACAAGAAAAAATGCTTTAGTGTCATAGGGCACTGCTACACATACAATAAATATCATGATACTAGAAATATCTCGATATTTATTGAACGTGTAGCAGTGCCCTATGCCACCAAAGCATTTTTAGAGAAATAAAAAAATAAAAATTTGTGAAAAATTACTTTTACTAATTCATAAAAAACTTTTTAAATTTCTAGAATATTCCTTACAAAAACAACATTATTTAAGTCAAAATATGTATAAATCCACGTATATTTCTATACACAAAGAAAACTTAACTTCTAAATCTACAAACAACCTACTTAAAACGTACATTCATAATAATTATAAAGTTCTCTAACACTAATATTACTTCTTATGACGTTTGCCGCCTCTACCGCCGGATTTTTTGCCAAAATCTACTTCACTAACCAATAAAGGATTGCTGGCTTGACTTTCATAGGCAGACTTAGCGGAGGATTGAAAATAACGTGGTGTCTTGTTGGTACTTGAGGAGGTCGTTGTGGTAGCTAAACGTTTCAAGGCTTTGGGCACTATATACTCAGGTACTTGTGATAAATGTGGTTGAACTTTCACCGTCTTCAAAGGTTTGTCATGACGTAAAACTTGCAAATCACGGGCGTTTTCATTAAAGAATCCCTTTAGTTTTTCACTGTTGAAAATTTCGATTTTAATTTCTTTCACACGGGCCTCATGGACAGCAATACGGGTAACAGCACGCCAGGCATCTCTAGCACGATAACGGAAGGGCTCTACTTCTTCCATTTTAAATTGGTAATTTCTAATAAAAAAATGAATTAGTTAAGAATAGCAATTATATTAAAATCATATAACTTACTTGATTACTTGTTCATCACTCATATAACCCTCCTTAAGACGTTCCTCTACAGCATCATTTATTTTGTTATCTTTTATACTAACAAATGACAACACAGTACCCTTGTTATTACCTCTAGCTGTACGCCCAGCACGATGTATATAAGAACTGACATCTTGTGGAAAATCAAAGTTAATAACATTTGAAACACAGTGAAAATCAATGCCTCTGGAAGCTCCAGATTCACGATCGGATTTATTGCGGCCAGGATTTTCCAACATGTGCTCATCAGAGGCTATGATAAAATCATAAATGCCCTGATTAAATTGATTGATAGTGTGTATACGGATTTTGGCTGGCAACTCAGAATTTAAGACGCAGGATTTTATGCTAAATTGTTCCAAGAATAACTTTATTCTGTAAATGAGGATAGAAAGAAATATATTATTTATAATAAAAATGTTTTCAAATAGCCAGTTAAATTTTTTTAAATATATAATCAGAGAGAAGATTAGTAATGTAAATCACATAGAGGCCAACTGTTAAACAGTTGCCTCCTCTTCTTTAGCGATAACTAATTTATCATCATTTCAAATTTATAAAAAATAACAAAAAATTTCACTTTGTTTATTGAAATCTAGTGTTAGAGAACACTAGATGCAATAAATTCACTTACTTATAACAGCGATCCACGGTATTGACAAAAATCACATTTTTACCACGTATCAGACGCAACTTCAATAAGGCATACAAAATCGCTGGTTTATCATTCTCCTCAGCCAATATACGCTGATGCGACAGTTGACTTTCTGGTACCAATTCTGGTTCTTCTAATTTCAATATAACTGGATTATTTAAGATGACATTCTTCATGTTCATTACATCATCGGTAATGGTTGCCGAAACCAAAATGGCCTGATAGATCGCTGGCAAATATTCCACCAATTTCTTGAAATCCTTCTCAAAACCGAAAGAGAATACCAAATCTGCTTCATCGACCACCAATGTCTCTAAACGTTTCAAGTCCATGGCTCCTGATTGTAAATGTGATAGGACCTTGGCTGGTGTTGTGATTATAACATCGGGTCTTTCGGACAACAGATGACGTTGAGCCACCACATCACTAGATGAAAGATCTACCACGCGCAACACTTTGCCACATTTTTCACTCATTTGTTCCATAGCATTGCGTGTCTGTTGGCAGAGTTCTTTACTGGGTGCCAACACTAAAGCACTGGTGCACTGTTCGTCAGCATTCATTTTGGAGTTGAGAATTTTTTGTATTAGGGGCAATGCAAAGGCTGCTGTTTTGCCTGAACCTGTTCTGGCCTTAACTATGACATCTTTACCTTCCAGCAATAAAGGTATGGCGGCTTCTTGTATAAGTGTTGGTTCGGTCCAGCCTAATTTTGAGATTGCCTTTAAATAAAAACTTTAATAACTTCTACTTTCTTGTTTATTACAAAAATTACCTTAAGTATACGATCATCCAATTCCATTTCATGGAATTGTGTAAGTTGTCGTTTAGCAGCCATTATATTTTTAAATATTTCACTGTTTTTTTTACAAATGTTTTTTAAAATATTTTATAATTCCAAATGCACGTTTTGGTAGAGTGATGTCAACTAATTATAAACTAGAGACATTGTATGTTTTGTATCAAACACGCTCAAAAGCATTAAATACAATTACGATAAAATCAAAATTTTTTTATTGTAATCAATTTGCTTGCAAAATTAAAAAATAATAATTTTAAATACATTTCATTTTGGTATTTATAACAAAATTTAAAATAAAATATTCTGGTTGTATAAAAAGCGCTAAATTTGCAAATATGTTTGTCACTTCTTCTTGTTTATTTTACATCGTACAAGAAACTGATAACACTTCATATCCAAAATTTAGTGTTCACAACCCGTTACAATTCTTTTAAAAGGCAATGTTTGAATTAAAGTTAAATTTAAAGTTAGAACTAAAAAAAATTTGAGTATTAGGAGTTTTTTGAATAGTTTCTGCAAAAATTGTAGAATTTTTGTATACAGATTTATGTATTGTTGTAGACCAGCGGGCCAATAAGGGACTAGTAAAGAAAACGCCTATTAAAGCATATTTTATGGTACGTCTTTTGTTAACTTCGCTCCGGTCTCGTTCCTTCACAAATTGTAAGTTTTAATTAAATTATACGTTTTATTAAATAAAATTTAAAATTTCTTTCACAAAAAGAATTAAGCAAAATAATTTTTTATTCAACAATAAATTTTTCCAAATTATTATTTGGTTTTTTCAGCATTTCATCTTTATGCAAAATTCCCGATAAATAGGCATACCAATTTGTTTTTTCGGTTGTATGCACAGACTACCAAAGAACTGTACACCAGGCCACAACATATAATGACGTATAATTATATATGGAAAATATTCACTTATACGTTTTTCAATTTCCAGCACAGACTCATTTTCCATAACACTTGACATTGTAATAATACCCAAATTAATACAGGGCGCCAAATAAATCTGATCACAAATTAGTTGTTTTAAAATTCTGGTAGTATGACTTTGACTAGCATTAACTATTGTACTAACAATACTTTTCCAATAAGTCAAAATCGGACCCATAAAACACAAACCAATAGAAGCAAATTTTGCAGTACGCTGCCAATTTATTTGCTTGCTTTCTTTGGCACCATTATAATGTTGCATTAGAACATCTCCGGCTCCCATAAACAAGGCTATGCGACAACTGCCGGCCACATAATGGAAAATGGTACTTATTGTAGATTTAACTGGACCAGACGAAAATACGCTCATAATTTTAATAATGTTTTTTTTTTGGCTTTTTACTTTTACGTTACAAGAAATTTTGATTTTATTTGCTTAAAATAAATAAAAGCTTTTACATATTTTTTATAAATAATAAATTTAACATTTAAAATGTTGAGTACACATAATAAAAAAATATAACAAAACAGCGAGTTTTTATTTATTTTTTAAAATTTTTGTAACTGCAATATCATAAAAAATGTACAACAGTATTTTTATATAAAATAAATGAACTGTCTTTAGAAATATCTAAATATAATATAAATAAGTTTTCTTATCTGGTGGAAGTTTGTATACGTAATTAAACAATTGTTTCATTCGAAAGACTTTATATTATTAATATTCATTAATGTTACTTATGAATATCTTTAACATTTAATTATTATTGTTTATTTCAATAAAACTTCAATTTAACGTTTTTCTCTTATTTACGAATATCTTTGTCGTTATTTTAAAATATATGTATTTATTTTATATTTTTTAAACAAATCTGCAGCGAAATAATTTTTCAAACTTGGTGACACTTTTTGTTAATTGCTCTTAATCCGATTCCACAACAAACAATTTTGTTATTTGTAAATATTCCAACTAAGAAATTCTATTCTCTTGCCATCATCATGTTCGCCAGAACTGCCTCCCGCATAACTCCCTATTTGGCTGAAGGTTCTCGAGCTGCCGGAATAATGGCTGCTGGAGACGTTCTAGCACAAACTTTGGTAGAGAAAGAGGATTTTAAAGACATCGATTACGTGCGCACAATTAAATTTGGCTCATTGGGTTTACTGTTTGTGGGACCGGTACTCAAATATTGGTATGCTTTGTTGGACCGCGGCATAACAGCAAATCAAAGTCGCCTACAACGTACTGTGAAGAAAATGTTGGTAGATCAAGCTATTATGGCTCCAGCATTGAATTTATCCATAACAGCACTGGTGGGAGTGATAAACGAAGAGAGCAGTGATACTATAAAGGAACGCATTAAAGTTCAATATCCTAATATCATGAAGAACAATTACATGTTGTGGCCAGCAATACAAATGATAAACTTTAGCATTGTGCCTTTAAAATATCAGGTGGTATTTGTGCAACTGGTAGCAGTAATATGGAATTGTTTTGTGTCTCAATTGCTAAATAAAAAAGATGCAGTGAAACAGTAAATTCATTGTCGCAACATAGAACGTGTAATTGTGGCGAATTGAACAGCTGGCTTCTGTTTTCATTATAATTGATAACTAATTTAGTGCAATTTAAAAATATTTTAATTAAGCGTTTAAAACGATTGTAGGTACCTATACCTATATCAATAAATATTTATGTAATAAAACGGTTTTACATTATACTGAACATTGCATCACACATTTGTCACTACTTACTAGAAATTAACAATCGTAAATATTCCAACTTAAGGAACATTTTCTCTTATCATCATGTTCACCAAAGTTGCTACTCGCATAACACTATATTTACCAGAATGTTATCGAGCCGCCGGTATAATGGCCGCAGGAGATGTTTTAGCACAAACAGTAGTGGAAAAAAAGGAGTTAAAAAGCATCGATTATGTACGTACAATAAAATACAGTTCGTTGGGTTTCCTGTTTGTCGGGCCGGTACTTAAATACTGGTTTAGTCTGTTGGATCGCAGCATAATGATAAAAAAAAATCGCTTACAGCGTTCATTGAAAAAAATGTTGGTAGATCAAGCCATTATGGCACCAGCTTTAAATTTATCCATAACCGGTATGGTGGGACTGATAAACGAGGAAAGCAGTGATACCATTAAGGAACGAATAAAAGTTCAGTATCCTGATATTATGAAAAACAACTACATCTTTTGGCCAGCCATACAAATGATAAACTTTAGTATTGTGCCTTTAAAATACCAAGTAGTATTTGTACAACTGATAGCGGTAGTGTGGAACTGTTTTGTGTCTCAAATGTTGAATGATGAAGTTGTTGTTAAACAGTGAATGACAATTTACGTCTTCTCTATGATAAACAATAAAAAACGTGCTGTGGCGGCGAATTATGTAGCTGACTTTTGTTTATATTCTATATCTTCTTGGCTTTTAATGTTAAACAATATTTAAGTAAAATTGACTTTGTACATACATTTATTAAAAGATTATAATTAGTTAAATGTTTAAAATCTATTATTTTCTATATTCATGTAATAAAATTATTAAATAATTGACTAAACTTTAGCATCTGCCTTTGTTTACATTTTTTTAAGCCAAAACTTGGCAGTACTTTTTACTAACATCGCAATTTCAATTTAGTTTTTTTTTTGTCTAACCAGGAAAAATATTTGTTGTCTTTAGTTTAATTTCCACAAAAAATGTCCAATAGATGCGAAATTCTAACTTTACAATTCGGTAATTATGCCAACTATATAGGGGCTCATTGGTGGAATATACAAGTAAGAATGAAAATGAAATTAAAAGAAGTTTAAACAGATGTTTAATATTCTTACAAAGGAATCCGGATTTAGTTATGATCAGTCTACTGAACCGGGAGAAATATGTCATGATGTATTATATCGCCAAGGTGTAAATCATAATGTGAGTTATTCATGTATATTAAATACCTGTTAAGAAATTATTAAAAAATAAATTTTTAATTAGAAACAAACTACTTACACTCCACGCCTACTATTGGTTGATTTGGAAGGTTCTCTGAAACACTTACCCCGCGAAGGTGAACTTTATGGCAATAGCTTAAAAAGGGGTGGTCTAGATGATCTTGCTAATGCAGAAAATGTAACAGAACATGATGCTGTTAAAAAACTTAGAGAAGATTTAGTTTGGCAAACCAACGATCTGGAAGTTGTAGCCCAGCCAGAAACTTCAAAAAATGAATTTCAAGCTGATCTGGACAAACCCGAAATAAGTATTGAGGAGAAAGAGTACAATCTAGCGGAAAATGTCGATACATGGGCAGATTTTTTGTATGCTCGCTATCATCCTCGTACCGTGAACATTGTTAAACAATATCGTCATGATACCGAAAAGCAAACATTAGATACCTTCTCACGCGGCACTGAACTATGGCACTCAGAAGAGTTTGAGGAAGATTTTTGTGATCGTATACGTCAGTATGTGGAAGAGTGCGATTTTTTGCAAGGTTTCCAAACGATATTTGACTCGTTTAATGGATTTTCTGGTTTGGCTACCAAATGTTTGGAACATTTAAACGACGAATATGGTAAAGCAAATATGGCAGTGCCAGTATATTCACCCAATAATATGTTGTACGAAAATGCAGGTTAGTTTAGAACTTAATTGGTAAGAAAAGCATGAACATTAATTTTAGGTACAATAAAATGTGTAATTCCTCTTCTATTGTTTAGATTAGATAATTGTAATTTAGCAAAAATTCTTGTTATTTCTAGACGAACCAATGTCCGATTCTATACGTGTCGTCAACAGTTTATTAACCGTCAATCAGCTAATTGAGCAGGCCTCTCTCTTCATACCTCTCAGTACACAAGGTCGTGTATGGCGACAATTGGGCTCTGCCAGAGAATTTCCTTCTCTGCAATATCAACATGATAATCTCTATCAAACTTCAGCCATATTAGCCTCATATTTGGATACCATATCATTGCGATATCGTTTAAAAGACACCCCCCTAACTAACACATTATCCGGTTTTTGTGGTGATCTCAATAATTATGGCCGTAAATTAGCTGCAGCAGCTTTGTCCTTACCTTTTAACATGGAATACAAAATGGATCTTATTGATTGCTTGGATAAATTTGAGGGATCACTGTTTACCCAATTGACACCAAATTGTAAAATAGGCACCAATTATGTCGTACAATCACTCTGTGTTCGTGGTATACCATCAGATCGTTTAAAACGGCCGCGTGAAAAAGCTTCACAAGATCAAATGCGCATGGCAGCATATCGCTGTGAATCAGTATCGCAAATGCTTCAATTATATTTGCAGTGTTCTAATCACAATAGTATGGCTCATGTTACTTCATTAAAGACCGCCATGCCTACACGTATTCCCTATCCATGTGAAATGTTTGGCGACAACTTAACATCTTCAGGTTTTATGAATCCCTACGAAAAACGTTCTAAAGATGACAAGGTCAATACGGTACCTTGTGTAGCAGCCATACAATCGTCCAGTGAGTTGGGTGACACCTTAGAAACATTACACCGGGAGGCAAAGAGAATAAAAATCGCTAAATTGCATCGTTTTAAAGGCTGTGGTTTAGAAGAAGACGACTATAAGGAGGCTTTGGAGAATATTTTATTGTTTAAGGATAATTATGAAG
The DNA here is from genome assembly GCA_950370525.1 of Bellardia bayeri. Classification (NCBI taxonomy): domain Eukaryota; kingdom Metazoa; phylum Arthropoda; class Insecta; order Diptera; family Calliphoridae; genus Bellardia; species Bellardia bayeri. The sequence continues at coordinate 82,807,937 of OX493266.1, forward strand.
ATAATTTTGAATTATAGTTTCCAAAGATGAAGTACGAGTAATTAGTGCCTGTAAGGTATTTAAGATATATGAATGATGCCTAAACTTTGTATGTTCCATAAAAGCTTAATTTATGTTTTTTTGTAATTAAAAAGTGTTTATGAAGTAATGACGTTATAAAAATAAAATACAGCATTACGGATAATCAATTTTCACGGTTAATTGAATTACAATTTTTGTTTTGCAGTTTTTAAATATTTTTATTATTTAACAAGTGAACATTGGTGTACCACATACATATTTATAGTAAAAAAAAATAATTCTTCTTAAAACTATGTATTTTTAAGCTAGCATTTTAAAACTCACATTATTTTTGAATGCTCGTTAATTATTTTAACTTTATCTTCAATATTTAAAATATTTCTTTATCTTTTTACCACTGGTAACGATGCCATACTAAATATATTTACATATGTATGTATGTAGATCTAATCACCCGTACTTCCCAAATTTCAAAATTAAACTAATCACTTTTAAATGCTTCTGACTCATCGTATGCAAACAAGGGAATTTCCCCGTTTTCATGTTTATTATATTGTATGTATGAATTTGAAGTTATAAAAAAAAAAATCTGCCATCACAGATAATAGAGGTAATCACGGTTAATCGAAGCAAACAATTTGAAAACATTGCAAACAAAAAACAATGGACTGATATTTTTCCATCACAGTTAATCGGGGTTACCGTTTAACCGAATCACGGCTAATCGAGGCCCGCCTTATATACATATAAACTATTTTGAAAAAGTTTGTAAAACATTAATTTGTTTTTGACATAAAGCAAAAGTTAGGGCGTTATGAGTCGGACAAACAAAAAAGCTTTTATTTTTACAAAAAAATAACTGCCGAACGTGATAAAATTTAAAGTCTACATACTACAAAACTACAAAAACAAATAGTTAAATCATAATAATAAACAAATTGCAACAATTTTAAGAAAATACTTTACATGCATACAAACGAATGTCCATCACTGTATTACATAGTAGAACAAAAAACACCTTCTTCAATTTTACACGCAAAAATATATTTTCTCTTTATTAATTTTCTAATATTTGGTTTTTGTTAATCCAATTTTCAATTTATCGTATCTCTATACACAAAACATTTTAGCACGGTATATAAACTTAATTGAAATATGTATGTATGTACATATTCTTAATTATAACTTTTTTAGTTTTCACTTAAATCTTCTAAATCCTCATCCAATACTTTGGTAGTCGTAAAACGTTTATTAGAACGAGCCGAAGGTGAAGTGGCAGCACTGCCGGTATCACTGCTGGAAGAGTTTTGGGGGGCCATAGAGTGGGCTGGCACTAGTAAAAATTCATTAAATAAAAACTCTGAATCCATAGATTGGGTTTTGCCATGAAAGCTGCGCGTAATACGTTTTGGCGGTTCAATAAATTTTTCCTTAACTATTAAAGCACCAGGCCGGGGACTAGCCGGACCACTAGTTGTGTCCAGCTCTTCAGGCGGCATTGTTGAGCAAGACTGAGTAACTGGACGAAATACTGAAATCACTTTGTGCTGTGGCGAACTACAGGTAGATGAAGTGCTGGAGGCGCCCACGCCGGACGTTTTAAGATTTATACAAGACTGTGTTAGATTGACATCAACAAAATCCTCTACATTATTTGGTACTCGTTTCAAAGTGTTACTTTCAAAGGGAAAATTGGAATTAGATGTGGACTGTGTTAGGTTTTCGAATTTTCTTAAGCGAGCATCTTGCTTCAGTTGTAAGCTACTGGGTTGTGGAAAATTTATGGAGGCATGTAATGCAGAGTATTCTTTTTGTCTTTCCAATTCACCACTTTCAAAGAGACTAATTTGTTTTTGTATTCTGGGCGATATGGTTTCAGAGGCCTTGCGTATGCTAACCGTAGGAGTTTCAGTATTCAGTAGACCAGCACTCATGGGAGCATCATGGCAATAACATTGCTGTTTGCGCTCATTGGCCGCCAAGCGTTTAATTCTCATTATGTTAAACAGTTCGTTGGACTTTTGAGTATCATCGGGTGGCTGACCCTGAGAACTGTGAGCTTCACAGCAGTAACAAAATTCCAAATGAGGCTCATCACGTGGTAAAGAGGGTGTTGTGGCAGCTGAGGGCGTAGCATCATCATCATCATCCTCAAATCCCTGAACAAAAGGAAAATTTAAGAATTTGTATAATTTATAAAAATGTCAATTAAAATCAAAGGTCTATACTTACATCTACCGACAATGTCAAGGATCCTTTATTGGCCACAATACTCAAATCCATATTAAAACTAACCGGCGTCAAACAGGCACTTTTAGCATCAAATCCCGCCTCTGCTATACCACCCATAGCCCCGGCATAGTTTAATTCAGTTTCCGCACCATCCAAACAATCCAAATTTATGGGCGCATAAACACTTACTGAATTGAGGTCGTCATCTAGACGTGGAAAGAATTTGGCCAGTCTTTGTGCAGCCGTCGATGGCATATTGTAGCCTTCTGTACTGGTTAGACTTATGGACATATCACAGCTCGGTGTCTCTTGCGAGCAGGTATCCGAAACGGCCGGCGATGAGGGTTCTGTAATACTGCTAGCTACACTCGATTGTTTGCTCCATACTTAGGAAAATTATTTTTTGTTTTTTTTTTTGAGAGATTTTTAAAATATACAAAATTTACAAAAGTCAGGATTAAAGTTTAGGTACCTCAATGAAAATTGGAGTAATTCGCATTTATTGTGTATCAATAGATATGTATGTATATTATGTATGTATGTATGTTTGTACGACTAAATGATATTGGATAATATCGAATGAAAATAAACGAGCCGTAGTGTTAAAAAATTATAAAACGAAATTATTTTATCCATTTTGCATAACAACAAATAATAACATGCAATAATGCGTTTGATATAAACTTAAAATTGAATGCCGATCAAGAGATCTGGTCCTTTGATGTTCTACTTACTACCCTTGTGTATTGATAATGCATATTATAATAAATAATAACGAATTCTTACTCATGATCCCAATCTGCAACAAGTTTAGCTTTCGATTAAATTCGAATGGAAGTATTTCTGATATTTGCTAAGTCATAAAGTTTGATGGTGCCATCGTATAAATTCACTGAAACTTTCAATCCATATAAATCAAAAGACAGATATTAACGCTATCAAGGCTATTTATACGCAATAGCTACTTGAAAAAGATTCAATGAAAATTATCTGCGCAACAAAATAAACAATTAACATGGTTTGGCCATAGGCTGTGTCCTTAATATAGTAATGAGGGAGGCTACAAATGGCCTACTCTCTCACACTCCCTTAGATAATGTCTGGAAATTGTCACTAAGGACGACTTCACCAAAACGAAAACATAATTGATTAAGTGCTTATCGTTCGTCTTTTAGTTCTATGAATAGTCTTATCGTTCTAAAGCCCATAAAGCAAAATTGGTGGTACTGGAGCTAGTAGCAACACATAAAATCGAATTTTATTTGGACAATGAAACCGTATTGGAACTCGTCATATTTTTCAATACAGGAATAATAAAGTTTAAGGAATATTTTATAATTTCAAACACAGGTATGTGGTCGAAGACCATTCAACAACCAATATATCTTGTACATCTGGACAACCAGAGAAGATATGAATCGAAATGTCTTTCTAATTCATGCAACAAAACACCAAAGAACATGTTTGGATTTTAGGTCAATAGGTAAAGTATGACCAAAACCACGCGAAACGTTTTACATGTGCTACAACTTTCCTGAGTAGGATCAGTACTTGGTGAAATTTTATTAAATTTCATCAATTCCTACTTGACTAGTTTATACCATGGCTCTCTGTTATTTTAAGGAGGTTAAACATGGGCATACTAGGATGTCCTTGACTTAGTGTAAGGTTGTTTGCTTTATAAAGGGAAAAAGCTACAAACACTAAACCAATGGACTATATTTCTAACAGTCTTGCATATTTGCCAAACATTTTTAAACGGTTCTTCATTCACATCATTCTTATATATAAAGGTGTTTCTAATAAGGATAATCTAGTGCCCATATTATGGCTAATAGGGCTACATCTCGAGGACACTTATCGCACTGTTGTGCTCTCAACTCTGCAGTGAGGCTTTACGAAGATGATCGTGGTCAAGGTGGGACTACTGACGTTTTGAAACTCTATCCGCCTATAGCAAACACTAATGGTATATACTGACTTCTTGATTTAAGCTATTAAGGGTTTCAAGGCCTTGAAACTTTCCGGTAACTTGGTTGATGGATAATGGCTCAGGTAATGATCTACCACTTGATTGACATTCTGCTAGCAAAATGTATCCACGAATTTGTATGAACCTGCTCAAGTGAGTTGGGACAACGAGTCTTAATGTCAAAAGAAAGGACAGAAGGCCACAAAAGTACTCTAATTTGATCTAGTGATCACTATCACGGACACTAGAGCTCTAATCACCAGATCAAATTTTTTTATTGAAGGGACTCTAATTTGATCTAGTCACTTCAATAAAAAAAATTTGATTTAGTGATCACATTAGAGCACTAGCACTAGTGATCACTAGTGATCTTGTGATCAAATTAGAGTCCCTTCAATAAAAAAAAATAATCTAGTCCATTCAACAATTTGATCACTAGATCAATTTTTTTTATTGAAGGGACTCTAATTTGATCTAGTGCTCTAATTTTTTATTTTTTTTTATTGAAAAAAAAAAATTTTGATTTAGTGCTCATATGAGAGCACTAGTATCCGTCATAACAGGGTACTGTAAGGTTTAACTTTTAACAACTATCGCAGGAGTTCGCATGAAGAGGGTGAAGAGAATTTGAAACTTCACTTACTCTGGCAATATCTGGAATTGGCTGGGAATAGGTTCACACTACTAGGCCTAAGTTGTGTAAGTGACAGTGCCTAGGGTAACGTAATGTTATAGAAGATTAAACAAACCAATTGAGCTACTTCTGAAAGTTCCTGCACATTTACATTAATCTAATCTGTATTTATATTGGATGGTTTTTAAAAACGAATTACTCTGATGTGGTGTTGGCTATCTTTAACTTATCTAATTTTTTCTAAGAGAATATTGGCTTTTTTAGAAGAATATGGTACTCCTTTTAAAACAGTATCCCATTCTCTTACAAAGGCCCACTTTCACAGACTGTAGTAACATTTTAAGTTAAAATTTGTAACCTTATCTGAACATAACACAAATAATTTTATTTAAGGGCATAAAAAGCAACATTTTTGCTAAAAAATAAAATGAAATTTTTACTGATTATTTTAGATAAGCTCTTTCAATATAAAATGTTGCCACAAATAAATAATAATTGTGCAAAATATATGTATATGTAAAGTAATTTTATAACTAATGTGCAAAATAAATAAATAAACAAAACTATGCAATTTATCTTAATTAAATACATCAGTGGTTTTATTTGTTTTTTGTTTTTTTTTTCAAAATATTGTCTTTGATAAAGGCATACAATAAATTTGATTTCAACAAAAGTTAATCAACTCATAATTAGAGAAAATAATATTATCAATTATAAAGAAATAAATTATGATGCATTTAGTTTAATTTTAGTTTGTTTTGCCAAATATTCAAAGGGTAATTTAATATCCATTTAATATTTTTGCTATACATGGTATTATGTTCATATTCAATATGAGTACATTTACCAAATCAAATTGTAAATCACTTACAAAGTGGGCCGACATTATCGTTGACTGATTTCATCATTGTATTGACTTCAACGGCTGGTGTCATTAGTGTGGTGGCGGCTCCCGGTATTTCGGGACGCAACTGATGACCGCACACACTGCATCTAGCGGGATTATTTTCATTCACCACACTATTGTCGTTGCAACGACACACATCATTAGTGGGTGTGCTGGCCAGCGGCTCCTCCTCTAGTGTGGTCGTCGTGATCATGGACAATGGTGTCGAGGGATTTTTGGGTGGCGTGCATGTGGGCGTTTTAAAGAGTGGCGCCGAAGTCATTTTCTCTAGGAAATGATCCAGCTGTTTGAGCGACAACGCATTGTGCAATGTTTCCAATGGCCGAATCGGTGGTACTCCACCAAAACCATCCAGAACTGTTAACGAGAAGACTTTTCAAATGAATAGTGGTTTTAAAATTTTCAATTGTGGTTTAAATGGGAGGGAATGAAATAATAAACACACACATACATATATTTATTGATTAGTGCAAAAAAGCGGATTTGGAGCGCTTGAAAAGTTTAATTAATTGTTTCCTGTTTAAAAAAAACGAATTTCTTAATTTTGCAACTAATTTTAAATATATGTAGAAGGAAATATTGAAGTTGGTAAAAAGTATAATTCTTCGAACTTATCACGAATTTCTTTTATGATTTTCTAAAACTTACATACATATGTATGCATATATACAAATAAATTCGAATTTGATAATACTAAGCGTCTGTTCTGTAAATCGAAACCAAGTAACGAGTTCCAGTCGTAATTCAGCTTTGGTTGGAGGAAGAACTCGTGCGTCATTGTCATTATCGCTTAAGAGCAATCAGGATGTCCTTTTTTCGCTGCCTTCGAGAGATTTGCGTCTTACTCTTGCATTGGTTAATGCTTGGCGTCGTCTAACTGTACCGCGTTACGGTTTTTCGAAGTTGTGCATTAGGCACATGCTAGATTAAGATTTAAGCGTTCCAGCTTCCTATATGAAGGTATAGGTCGACTTGGGCTTACTTGAATCGATCGTAAGATAACCTCTCAATTTGAGGTATTAATTCTCCGCTAACAAAATTTTTATTACAAAAATTGTAACGAGTTCGAATTAATATATTTTGGTGCTCTATGTACAACTGAGAAGAACAACTAATTTTTGGTCGCGAACATTCGTCGCCAAAAATAAAACACATTTGTGTATATGAAAATGCTGAAAGGCTTCAAACGCGGCGAACTCTGAAATCCATTTTCTATTTCTATTTCTAACGCCGGCGAACAAACAATGCGGATTAAACATGTTTCATTTTATTTTTTAATGTTTTAGTAAATAAAAAATTTACTAAAATTTTCACAGACAGAAATTAAAAAAAAAATACGATTGTAAAGTAGTATTTTTAGGCACATTGGAATGCATATTCTACCCTATCAAGGGCGTCATAAGCAATGTTTTTTGTCCAAGATTTACTTGTAAACATCATATATTTAAATCACCATTATTGAAAAATAGATTTCGGGAATTAATCATATGTCTTTTGCATGTTATGTATTTGTAATAATACACATTTCACCGAAAAATTCGTGGTGTTGGACGACGTTCATCCCAGTTACGAGTAAACAAAGCTGTTCTAATTTAAAAAATTGTTAATTCGTTTCTGAAAATCGCACGTTTTTCAAATCTCTCGATTTACAGAACAGAAGGCGCGTATGTATATCTTTATTTATTAAAAAAAATTTTTATATTTATTTATAGAACAAAACTTACCCGATGACGATACTGGTATCATATCTCTCAAATTTGGAGCTGAGGAACTGCCAGTTATAACCGCTGTACTAAATAGACTATTGGAGCTAGTGGTCATCTTTTTACTAAAACCACCGAGTCCCAACATTTTCATATAAGACATCTGGCCGGCAATACTGTGTCTTTGACGTCTAGACGATACCGATGACGACGATGATGTCGAAGCGACCGTATTATCTGTAGTGGTATCAGCAATAGTAGGTTTGATAATGGAGGAAGTGTTAAAAGGTTTATCGAAGGAATCAATGGGGGTGTGTGAACGAGATGATCGAGAGATGCGAGTAGAAGTGTTAAGGGGTTGTTTGTGGTTTTGGTGGTGGTGATGGTGGATAGTAGAGGTGGCGCCAGATGTAGACGTGAAATTTGTATTAAATTCATCAAAATCATTGGTTTTAAAAGGCAAGTCATGTAGATTTGAGGTGGACGAGGGAGAGTCACAGGGGAAGGTAACAACAACATTTGGTATATGAGCGAAATGTGTGTGGTGTAGGTGCGCATTGTTATTGTTGTTATAATGATGCAGATGCAAATGAGGATGATGATAAGAACGATCATGATGAACATGATGGTGTTGGAGGGGAAAAGGATTGGGATTGTGATAAGGATGATGATAGGCATTGAAATGTTGTTGTTGAGGTGGTGGTGATGGCGATGGCGGCGGTGTAGAATTTGTGTCCAGAACAGTTATGGTTGGTGTCATAGTTGTGGTAGTGTCAAGGGCCGGGATGGAAGGAGAAAAGGTTGTATTAGTTGCAGCATTTTCAGCAATTGGGGCAAATTGTTTAAAACTATATAAAGCAGGAAATCTAAAAGGATTGGCCAAATCTACAATAACCGGTGCCGATTGGGCTGAAGGTAAACATTGTTTAAGGGGTTTAAAATCTCTACTATTAGCAGCATGCTTGTTACGTGACAACCCAGCAGTACTGGGCGGTTCATCTAAAGCCTGACATAATTGTATTGTAGAAGCGGTGGGAGAATTGGAAGCCGAGTAAGGTTTAAGTGTATCGTTGTTTTTACGTAAATTCATATGAAATTCTCTACTCATTAGAGCGGCCGGAGCAGAGGAGGACAATTGATATTCTTCCTCAAAAGAAGTCCTAGGTGAAGCAATCGCTATGGGTGGACTAGACACTTTACCCCCAAAAGGTACAATATCTGAAATATCTGCTTCACTTTTCGAATGAGCATGCGGATAAGTAACATCCTCATTAACACTGGGCAAATGAAACGAACAATTGCACGATAAAGGATGTTCATTGGTAGCCAAGGGTGAGATTTTGCGTATTTCTCTTAGTTTTTGTACAAAGTCCGGTTCATCGCCACTTTCCATGCGTCGCATGGTCAACAATTGAGCCTGGCGCTTTTGCAAACGATCACCGGGCGAGGTGGATTTTTGATGAGCTATACATATATCATGACTTTCAGGCGTGCCTGGATTTATAGAAAAATCTATTTCAGATAAAGGCAGTTCATTGGTGGAAGAGTCAATTTTGAAAAGTGTTAGATTATCAGTAACTCGTATTTGAAAAACAGAGCGATTATGGTTAGTCAAACGTGAGGTTAGAATCTCTTGAAATTCTTTGTCCTGGCGTGAGACATTCGATTCAATAACCTCTTCTTCTGGTTTTAGTTTATTAGATTAATAATTTATGAGATTAAAAATGGGGTATTCTCCGTTGGTTTGTTGTTATTTGTTTAAGCCATAACAAAAGCAAATTCCAAGCCATAAATTAGGGATTTCATTAAGAGTTATTCAAGAAAAGGGAATTGAAATGTTTGAAAAGTTGTTGTGTGTACAATTTTTGTTTTTTTTTTGGGTTTGGAAAAATAAAAAAGTAGGTGGTATTTGTTGTTTAATAAGATCAAAGAAATAAATAGAACTTATAAAATTAAAACCTTAAAGATATAAAGAAACACTTAAAAGAAAGTATTTAGTAAAAAAACACACACATACACACACGCATACATTTACAATACGTTTATATTTTGGTTCCAAGGGACAATGCATCAGGACGCACAACACTAGATTATATCAAGGCAAAAGCAAGCTTGTAATATTTATTATGTTAAGGCTTTTAGATTTCAAAATTATGAACAGGCATTTGAAGGAAGGATTTTTTTTATAATTTAAAACAATTACACAGTTTATTAATTCTAGCTTTAATTGTAATAACATGGAATAAAGGTTTTAGCAGCAATTGATCTTGACACTCAGTCTAAGTAAAATGGTTAAATCCGATTGGTTAAAATTATGAAATTCACACTTTTCTTTACTTTAGTGTAAATTTGCAATATATTATTGTTAGTTTATTTAAAAAAGTTCTTCCAAAGAACCAGAAAAAATTAGAATTTACAATTCGAAACTATATTGTGTAAAATACCTCTAAATTTTAAAACAGTTTTATTGTTTTACTTTACAGATTAGCTGTTTTCGTGTAACATGCTACTGTTAAACATGTTCAGATTGGTCTATAATTTAACCATTAATCGAACAACGCTTGCAGATTATTGAATTTTATTATGATAATTCATGCACTTCTTCCATCTGAGGCGGTAATTCGGAATCTTGTGACTATATTTCGCACTAAATTTACGTTATTAAACTACCAGCTCGCATACATAGAGTGCGGACAGAGGAAAATATCGCAGCTGCATCCGCCAGCGTTGTTGATGACCGTGAATTCACGATTTTGCGCCGTTAGCGGCAATTGGACCTCAGTTACTCCAATACGTAGACAATTTTGCGGAAGGATTTGGGTGTTAAACCTTTTAACATTCAGCTGGTGCAAGAATTGACGGCACACAACCTACCAACCAGAATGTGCCAAAATTGGGTCCAGCGTATGAACCATTTGAGGCGTAGCCGCAGTCAACATTTACATGAAATCATCTTTTAACATTTAATTAAAGAATGACATTTAATTAAGTTCTATCGACTTAAATAAATGTCATACTCACAAAGGACTAAAAAGTCACTATTTACCTATAAATTTTAAAACATTTTTATTGTTATATAACTGTTATTTTTGTTTGATCTTATTTACCGAAAGTTGCGCTCATAATGTTTGTGCAAAAAAATTGGATCTTTATACACTCTCTGCCGTATTTAGAAAAAATTAAAGTAGACTTCAAGTGTACTTTAAGAAAATTTTGTATGAAAATTTTGTCTTAAAGCACACTTCAAGCCTACTTAAATACGCAGTAAATCTTTAACATAACCGAAGAAAAAATAAACCAGTTGGGTTCAATCGTATGATCGAGTCTTCAAGGTCTTCTCAACAATTGCTATTGAATTTTCACAAGTCCAAATGCTGCGAAATTATCGAACTGGCAATTGTTAACGTTCTTATCGATTTTTGCTATTAACTTGTGGAACATTATTTTGAAAATATTTTCTTCTCAACTAAATATAACCTGGAATACATTTCAGCATTTTTCTGCTTATTAGTAAATTCTTTAACTTTTAAGGGAGACTATATTTGTATAGAATTTTTGGGAAAGTTCAAAAATTGGATTTTCTTTTATGGTGTTATGTTAAATCAGTGGTTAATAACATAAAGAACAATGCCGAATGCAAAGTTGCCAAAATTCAGTTCCAGACGTGAGGTTATTGTTAAACTATCAATTGCCTTTAAAATATTTCAGAGTTTGAACTTATCATAAAATGTCTTCCTTCAAATTATTATTTTAAGCCTTTTTGTTGTTTAAAAACAAATTTTCATTAGTTTAAAAAAACTAAATTTTGTAATATAACACGTTACAAGCATGCAATATCAAATACATTACTAAAGAGAGTGTGTAAATTTGTGATAAAAACTTTTAGTTTTTGTTTGAAATTCTAAATATTTCTTTAAAAAAAGAAACAAGGTTTTGAATTTTATCAAGGAGAATCATACACAGTGTTTAAATAAGATTTTATTTTGAATAATAAGAGAATTTGTTCAACACCACGTATTATTAAAAGAAAAGCTTAATCATATTAATATAAATAATATTCTATTAGAAAATCATATTGCATTTTTATATATGTAGTTATTTAAGTAAAATTAAAATAAAAAAACGGGTATAAAAATTTAATTCACTTTTTGTTAAAATAGACCAATTTTTACGCGTAAAAATAAAGTAAACAGTTGCATCATCTTTATGAAAAAAAACCCTTTTATTAACTTTTTTTTAGAAATTTCACTACCGGATAGACTTTGATCAGCATAGGCGTCAATTTTTGCCTTCTCTACCACATTAAAGGATTTACCTCGACCCATTTTTAATTAAAACTGATTAAAAATTGCTTTTTCGCTTACTTTTTAGAAAATAATTCACTCTTTTCTTTGAAAATTAAAAAAGAAACACGGATTAGATCTAACGGAATTTTTTAGAGTTTTTTTGTTAATATTCTTTTTCTCTATAGTTTAACCTCTTATAAAAATCATTTCCATGAATTATATTGAGAGCAGCAACTTTAATTGGATTGCTAAAACACTGCACCTATTCAAGTGAAACGCAGTGTATATATTTGGAGTCAAAAATCACCCAAAAATATGGCGAACCTTTAGTAATAAATATGTTACCAAAATTGTAAAACATGGCGGTGGTTTAGTAATCGCCTCGAGAAATTAGAACTAGTGCAGAACTGGATTTTCCATCAGGACAAGAAATATGTCTTGCAAGTCTAACCTAAAGGCAGTAATACAGGATGAATGGAACAAAATTTCGCCTGATTTTACAAAAAAAAAAAACTATGTCTAAAAGATTGTCAGCTGTTATAAAGGCAAAATGACTACAAATAAAGTATTTAATACAATGTTTTACACAATTTTAATATACCTGTTTACTGAATGAGAATTATTCCTCTTGCGAGTATTAGAAAACAATTTATTTTTGTAATGTATACAATTGTTTTCAAACAAATTGTATTTTAACTTAAACTAAAACTTCGAATAAAATTTTTTTTAAAAAAATATACGTGTTTACTTTATTTTGACGCGAAAAATCTGGTATCTTTCCGTTAAAATTGAATTCTTTTTTATGTTCCTTATTTTTCTATTTCTTGTTAATAAGTTATATTTTGTTTTAAATTTGTTCTTGTAATATATATATATATATAGGTATAATAAAACATTTCTTTAAATAATATTAGGTGTTTCTTTTATATTAACGCTCACTGTACAATATCAAAATGTCGAAATTAGCTTTAAAAATTTCAAATTCTTTAAAAAATTATAATGAATTTGTATGTCTATTTACGTAATAAATCTTTTAAATTGATTAAGAACATTAAAGTCCTTATTCACAATAAAATTTTGAACTTATAAAGTGAAATTTATTAGACATCTTATTAAGACCCTTTATACAGAACTTGTTTACTGCGACAAAAAGTCAACAAACCTTTAAGTTTGACAACTTTTGTACAACAATTGTTATTAAAACAATATTGTTATAATTTTGACATTGTCATAAAGTGCAGAAGGCGGCAATAATAATACAAATGTTTTAAACTTAAGCAAATCTTAAATATATTCAAAATAAAAAACAAATAACACTGTGTAAGCAAAGAACATTTTACAAGGTATATAAAACACGTTAATTTAACTGCTGGCAATATTTCTTTTCATTTCCAAAAAAAAAAAAGAAAAAGATTTTTATAATTTTCCAAACAAAAAACTGAAATTATAAAAGTTCTTAAAAACAAGAATCATTATAATACTACGTCTAAACAAGACTTTCTATTGTCAGTAGTTAATTTAACGCGCGCAGAGAGAAAAATTAGACAGAAATTAGAGACAACGTACTTCAGCCAAATACACGGAATTCCCGGCCAGATGCTTATATAAATTTTTATAATAATTCATGATTTAGAATACATTGGATTTTTGTTGTTGTATTAACAAAAAAAAATTAAGAAACAAAACAATATATATATATACACATATATATATATATATATATATATATAGAGATGTTGCAGAGATAATTTTGTTGTTGTTGATTGCAGATAATCGTTTATGATACAAAAAACAATAGAAAAAATCGATTAGAAAATAATAAAACATAAAATAAATAGACCAACGTACAAATAATTCCAAAATAATTTACAATGATTTTTTTTAACACTTTGTGCCAAAAAGAAAACATTAATAAAATTAAATAAATTCACAAAATATTGCGGAAAAAAAGTAATGTACACAACGGAAAACATACAAAATTATTGTTTATACAAAAAATTAAAAACGCAATTTGTTTCTTAAAGTCAAAATGATATGCCTTGGACGTTTTGTGAATTTATTTATAGATTATATTGTTTTGGCTTGTGCATCTCCAGCTGAGAATTGTCAATGCAAACACAAAAATCGTGTTTGTTTTTTTTTTTTTAAATCACAAAATAGTTATCATCATGCAAATTATACATAAAGTAATATTTAAACCATAAAAAAATAATAATTAAAAATCAAAACATTGACAAAAAGATAAAGTTAATAAAGCTAAAAACTATTTTGTAATTGTTGGAAATAATTTTAATATGAATAAAATCGTACATACCTTTAATATTTTTTGGTCTCTGTTCAAAACTACGGGACCTTGGCTCACCATCGGGACTAATGGGACGGTTGGCTTCTAGTGAGCCTGTTTGTTTGGTTTGTTGTTGCTGAGAAGCCAATTCTTGATTAAGACGTTTTGCCAGATCCATAGCCTCATGACCCGATACCGTATGATGGGCTCCTATAGGTATGGGTTTGGATTTCAAAGGACGTATTTCACTTTCGAAACTATCGGGTGAGTGCTATTGAAGGGAGAAGGAATTAGTTAGAAATAAATAGCTTTTAGCAGAAAATATATCTACTATGTGAGTTTTAACTGGGCTCTCTTCTGTATCATTTTCCTCATCGATGCGGGAAGGATTACTGTTGCAGTCTTCATGGTTCTATAAAGAAAAATTCAAATATATATTAAGAATATTTCAAAACAACTAATAAATTTTAATATACTCGTATATACTAGAAAATAAATTCCTAGGAAATCTTTTCGAGCGTGTTCTTAAATAACTAGTTCTAGAACGAGTGTAATCAGAACCACTTCACAATCTTTATGATAGCCTTGCAACTAGTTGTTGTTATTGTAACAGCAGTAGTTGCTGAGTTGACAGCTCTTGGCCGAGTAAACTCGGTTGATTCCGGTGCGTAAAAACAGCTGTCGTGGGAATTTACTTAATGTATTGTGGCTTTTGTCCCCTCTAGTTTTATAGATCATTTATTAGTCCTAATACAACTTTTTTAAAGCGGCATGTTAGAAATAATACAATATTGCATATTTAGGAAACTAATATTCTTCCAAAACCTTTTCAAAGGACTTCTCTTTTATGTAAGTCGACTCACGGTTAAATTATTGAACAAACTGAACATGTTTAACAGTAACATGTTACACGAAAACAGCCGAGCTGCCAAGAACAGTGTTGTCAAAAAGAAAGTTGCTAACAAATCACCCGTTAGTTCCATTAGTAAAAATTTCAGTAAAAGAACTAGTTCAGCATGACAATTTTAAATAGTAACAATTGATTACAGAACAAATTACAGAATCGTTCTTTTGGCTTAACTGTATTTCCCACTAAAATCCAAAAAAATCTGTCTAGTATTAGTATAAATATAAAATGTAATACTTACAGAAGTCCTTAGTTGTCCTGAATCATTGCGTGAATGTGGCCTAAAACCTGGTCCCGGCGGTAGATTCTTCTGCACACAACAATTAACACCCGGACTAAAATGCAATTCAACATGAAATCTCTCCTCCGAAGTGGGATCCTTGGTAGGATCTTCATACAGCATTATAACAATCTGTGACATATAATTCAGCTCAGACACCATAGAAATGTAATCCATAGCACGACGCCATTGTTCATCGGTTAAAACATTCAGCAGACCGCCATAGCGTAAAACCGTTAACAGAGAATGAACATGACTTTCACTGGTGAAATACAAGCGTGTGCGTACATGTCTACCAGGGCTAGCAACACCATGACTATACTGCGGATTCAAACGATTTACCGACTCATCTTCCACCTCTTCGATGTTACGCTGTAAATCCGATTTTATCTTTTTCAATAATGGCGTACATATGCCCTGGCCAATTGTAAGTTTCTCCTGCATGGTTAAACCATACTCTTGCGGTATAACAATGTCGGCCAAATATTTTGCATAAATATACAGCTCTTCGGCCTGATCGTATTGCAGAGTGTGTTGATTGTGCTGTAAATCGTATTTAATGCAATCATAAATATCGGGAATTTTCGATATATCGAATAATTTGGATTTGGTGCTGAAATCTTTTTCGATTTTCTCCCAGCGACAGCGCATTAAATCCCAGGTCTCGCCATGATACAGTATGGCGTCTTTCGTTTTGGGATCATCTTTTTTTACGCTGATAATAATCAATAGTTCTTTAATGAGACTGTGTACATGATTGCAGCATTCTACGGGGTTTTTCACAAAATCTAGAGCTTGGTTAATGGAAATGCTGTTGTTAGGATTAATGGCCATGCGATCATCGGCGGTGAATTCACGATCAACTTGCATTAGTTCATGTAAACGATTTTTAGCCCTTTGAAAGGAAACATTTTTAATAGGATTTTTATTTGTTTAATATTTTAAAAGTTAAACTTACATATTTTGATATTTACTGGAATCACAATCATTGTCCAATAAACCATTTGTATTAGCACTCTTAACCATTTGTACTAAAATGGGTGTCAGTTCACCTTCCAAGGCCAACAGACCCTTAGCAAATGCAGCAGCTGTCATTTGTACTCTACCCTCGTCCGAGGCATAGATTTTCAAATCATGACGAAAGGTTGAATGTAATCTATAATAAGAATAGTTTTTATTGAAAGTTAGTTCTTACATGTTCTTAAAGATTACTTACCTTAATAAACCCAAACCTTGGGTGCCGGAATAATCTTGACGTCCTTGTCCTCCTGGATACATACATCTGAATATTCTGCCCAATTCTTCGGCTTGTATACGTCCAGCTGGTGTTAATTCTCCGCCCCATTTCAATATAAGCACTAAGGATGGTTCTGTGGGAGCGTCTACTTGAGAAAGAGTGGAAAATTTAATATTGTTTAGATTTCTTTTGTTAGTTGGTTATGTTATGTTATGGTTTGTAATTTAGAAAGTTTGTGTTGTATTTTTTCTTTTGTTTAGAAATATGTTGTATTATTTTGAATATTTAAGATGTGAATTGAATAATGCAGAGGTGGTTGCAATAATAATTGAAATTCTACTATTAAACAAATTCTTAAATAGTTCCTAAATTTGTATATGTAAATATATTTGATACACAATTAAAAACAATACTTTTTCATGTCGAGCAGAAAAACTTACATGTTGCTGCACAAGATTGCTTCAAATCTCTAAATTTTTTGATGTTTAAAACAATGCGACTTATTGGCGGTTTGGGATTAAGTCAAAAATTGGATTTTGACCAGATAAATTCCGACACTGAAATATTTCTAAAGGAGAACAAAGTTTGAAACCGTACTTTTTCAAAGACGACGAAGGCAGAAACGTTACTGTGAATGGTCATCGCTTCCGTGCGATGATTACAAAGGATTTTGTGCTCAAAATGAAAGAGCTGGACTTGGCTGACATATGGTTTCAACCAGACGTTGCCACATGCCATACAGCACGTGGAACAATGGCCCAATTGAAAGGCGAGTTTGGTGAACAATTTATTTCACATTTGAATGAATTGGTGAATTGGCCGCCTTGATCTTGCGATTTAACGTCTTTTTTTAAACGACTATTTTTTGTGGGGCTATGTTAAGGCTGATATCTATAGGGACAAGCCCGCAACGATTGACGCACTAGAAGCTAATATTGAAGAATTAATTCGTGAGATACTGGCCGATATGTTGGAGAGAATTATCTGAAATTGGACCCAGATCGTTTTACCAACTTAAATAAAGATTTCATAAATTTCTCTTAATTTATGTGTCTTTTAAAATCAAATCCGAAAGCTCCTAAAAAATCACTCTTTATATTTAAAACTTGTTGTACCTGGGGTTTATATAAATATGAATATTATGCGAGATATATGTAAATGTAGATTGGTAGGAATTTATAAATAACTCTGAAGAAAATATACTGTTTTTGTTATTGTTTGCAGCTTTTTATGAATAAAATCAAATTTAATGCTGAAGAAATGCTAATGTAATGTTATTGTTGAACTTCTTTAAGTTTACATATATACATACATGTTTTACTATTGATATATGTATTAAAAAAAATAAATTGAAAAGTATTGTTCTAAGTAATTTTTTCACCACTGACTTAACATATTTAAAAGGTTTTTGAAAAAAATTTTTTTTCAAATCCATCAGCTAGTTTTACTCTATTTTGTGTTTGATATAAGTCTGTATATGTTTTTTGCAAAAAATATATGTATAAGAAATTAAATACATACAAGTCTTAACATTATTACCGTCATCAGAACTTGAACCGCGTGGACGACCTTTGGGTTGATATTTCATTTGAACTTTTCGATTAATACCAGAAAAGTGGCCATACCTAAAAACACAATAACAAAACAAATTAATTAAAAAAAGCATTTAAACAAAATAAACCTCAATCAAACTTACATTTCTAAAACACTTTTCAATTGTTCCAATTTACTTTTTTTCTCCTCGATTTCGGCATTATCTTTAGTTTCGATTTCGGCCAATAAGAAACGGGCAATATCTAAAATTTCTTGCAATTGCTTAGGACGTTTTAATTTGACATGACCATGCTTAAAGCCATCATATTTTTCAAAAATTTCAAAGAATCTAAAACAAAAATTCAAATTAATACTAATTTGCTTAAAAATATTCCCCAACTTACTTGGGATGTCTAACTTCAACTTTCATTTTCTGTTTGGGAGTACGATCACCATGCCGTATAACAGCTACAACACAGCGCAGCTCCATCATCTTGCCAAAGGTGGTGGGCACTATGGGTGGATCGTCCAGTTGAAAGGGCACAGACCACGGTATATGCAAGGTAGGTGTTAATTCTCTTAAAATCATATTGCCCAATATTTTAGCACAATCATCGTAGTATTTATTGGAATTTTTAACAAAACTAAAACCATTCACATCGCATACATACGATTTGCCATTAGCTCTAAAATATAACAAAGTAACAAACGAAACTTATTAAGAACTAATTTACTGCTTAAAACTTAAATCGAATTTTACCTTAATAAATCAAAACCACAAACGGTCTGTTTGAAGGCCAAACAAACTTTGCGCGATATTAGTTTTTCGGCATGATTTAATATGACCGGATAGCGAATCTCTTTGCCCTCACTGTCGCGCTCAACTTTGCCATCTAAAGCCGGACTTTTGCGTGCTTCAGCATGCGCATAGTCGGGACCCACAGTATAGACTTTGACATCGGTACCTGGAAAATATACTACGTTTTAAAAGTAATACTGGGTTGTTATACAAATCTCATTTTTAGATTTTTTTTTTTTGTATTTAGATTTGTTTATTATAACATATTTTTATTATTATTATATATTGATTAGTATATAAGTTATATAATTTTTTGCTTGTTTTTTTTTTATTATTTTTTGTTATTGAATTAATTCAATATTCAATAATTAAGAATTGATAAATAACAACAATTAACAACACAAACGTGTACAAACTGTTATCGAATAAAATGGAAACGGACTCAAAAACGTTGCAGGCAGGTAACGAACGAACGAACGAACAGCGAATGACAGTGAATGATATTTGTTTTGTTTTTGGTTTTGAAAACATACATATTTCGAATTGTATTGTCAGCTGCTAAGATGAAGAAAAATACATAATTCAGTTTTAATCAATACAAAATCATAGTTTATAAAGAAAAATTATTTCATTCAAAACTTTAAAATTGAAATTGAACAACAGCCGTATTTTCTTATACAATTATTAACATATTAATAACTTTAATAATAGTATAACAGAAGGCTGTAAAACTTAAATTGAATTTAAAATAAAATTAATAAAATTTTGTCTATAAAAAAAGAAACTTTACATTAAAAAAAAAATAACATAAATTGTATTCCACATACAAATTTTAGCAAAACTTTTTGAAAATTTTACATGCGTGTACTAAAAACGAAAATTTCTTAAAAAAACATGAAGTAAAAATAAAATATAAAAACACAAAAATATTTTAAAACAATTTACTTAAAATCTAGTAAAACTTTTTACAAATTGATAAAATTTGCCCCCTTTTATTGTTTCTGAAATTTTGAAAAAAAAGTTAATTTATAGAAATTTTAAATAAATCTGTACTTAATTTATAAGTTTGTTTATAGTTTCAAACAGTTTTGTTTTATTAATATAATGTTAGAAAAGCCTAAACATTTAATTCGTTTTTTTTAGCCACAAACATTTATTGCATTTGAATGATACTAGGAAATGTCATGTTTAACACAAAATGTCACAATTATTAGTAATTTTGTTACATAACATTAACACAGAGATATCTTTTTTTCAGTTGTATATTAAAGTTCCTGTAAAGCTATAATAAACAAGATTTGGCCACATAGTAGGTATATATATACTCAATTATAAGAAAAACTAAATGTTAAATGATAATTTCTTAAGATTTATAATAATAACTGTTTATCAAGTATTTATAGGGAGTACGTTAGCTTATATTCCATACGCCACCACTGAAAACTACGTCCTGAGTCGATTTAACGATGTCCGTCCGTTCGTCCGTCTGCCTGGCTGGCTGTTCATGTAATCTAGGGATGCCACATATTTTCTGTCCTCACAGCTATAATTTTTAAATTTATTAAAATTATTAATTACATGATGTAACTATAGAAAGTGAGTGCAGTAGCACAGCTGACTAACTTTGTTTACAATTTACTTATGTCAAATAATAATAATTATTCAAGTGTTTTTGACAGTAGTACATTATTTTACTCAAACAAAATGCCTGTTGTTTCTGTATTGTGTTGTATTTGTTGCCGATTTGCACTCACCTTGTATAGTTACACCATGATTAATAATTTAAAAACATAATAACTTTGCGGTGGCATTACTTGTTTTTGGCAAAATATTTTTACAAAAGTCTTTTTGCTTTAATTAAGTTGGAACCTTTTCTATAAAAAGAATAAGTTTCTGAAGCTTTAACGTTATTATTTGAATTTTTAATCAATGAAAATATGCAATCACTAAAAATTTAGTGATTTTCAAAAATGTTTGTTTTTCGATAGAGAAAAACTTGCATGATTCTATAGAATTCTGTTAAGTGATTATATGAAGATTGAAGGTTTATATATCTTGTTTCAGATACAACAATAAGTGTTTGCTTCTTTTAGCTCCTTTTTGCGATATTTTGATTTTTCGCAAAAAAAAAAACATGACAGTTCCACGAAATGCACTCTTTGATGTTTGGCTCACAAGCAAGAAAGAAGAAAAAATTATGTCATATATAATCACATTGGCAGTATAATTGGAAAAGATGTGGAATAAAAAGCCGTTTTTGGCAACAAAATTCTAAATGGTTGTCAAAAGATCTGAACTTTCAGATTATATTCTTGATGTTGGGGCAAGTACATCTCGCGATATATCGAAGACAGGAAGGTCTTTTCTGAATCTTCTTTGCGCGAAAAGCTAAGGAACTTATGAGCAATGCTGATAATTGTTAATGGCTGCGGAAATGGCACTGCAATAAAGAAAACTCGATAATCTAATGAGAACATTAAAAGTTTGTCACCAGATCAAGCACTTGCGATGATTATTGATACAGGTCTTTCAACAAATGATTATAACCTTATCAGGCAGCATACTTCAGAAATAAGCCAAAAAAATATATCCTTCATACAACTGTGTAAAAAAATCTTTATGCTACCCTGAACAAATAACCGTAACGTAAACTTATGCTGAGATTGGATTGCAGTCACTAATTGATCACAGTTTGAAAAGATTGTGTTCTGCACAAGAGGAAGTGTTGCTCTCCCTTCGCGAAATTGGAGATGTAAATGCAATTATAAAATGGGGATGTGATGGCGCTGAACAGAGCATTTACAAGCAAACTTTTCAGGAAGAAAACCAATCTGATAACAGTATGTTTTTTATTTCAATAGTTCTTATTCAAATGTATACAACAGTTAATGAACGAAAGATTATAATATGGAATAACCCTGCTCCATCTTCTACAAAATACTGCCGGCCGGTAAAATTTATATTTACAAAAGAAACACGAGACGTTATTTTAAAGGAGGTTAAATATGTCCAAGACCAAATTTCGGGTCTGCAATCTACAACAATTCAAACAGAGAAACTAATCTTTAAAGTGAAAAGTACAATTATCTTGTGCATGATTGACGGCAAAGTTTGTAATGCCCTGTCGGAATATACATCGTCTCAAAAATTTTATACTATATATGTGGGGCTTCACCGAAAGAAATTAATAATTTTAGTGCCTTATCGGAACGACAAGTTGACGAAAGCATGCTTGCTTTCGGAATTTCCCCTTTACATTCGTGGATACGATGCATGGAGACATGGTGTATACGGGGCGAAGAAAATAAGGAGAAGATGAAAAATAAAAAAGAATATATCCAAAATAGATTCAGAAAAGAAGTTGGTCTTTTAATTGATATGCGAAAACAAAAAGCAGGTTTCACACAATACTTTCCTGCATAGGTTGTGGATTTCAAATTAATTCTGTAGCTTTTGACCGCTTTGTCACAAATACCAGAGAACTGTACTCAGAATATGCATGGTACAATATGCCAGTAAGTGTGCATAAAATAATTTTTCATGAAAAGGATATAATATCGTCTTCCATTATTCCTATTGGTCAACTTTCTGAAGCGGCTCTAGAGTCCAAAAACAAAGATGCAAAAAATTATCGAGAACTCTGTACCCGAAACATATCTAGAATTGAAAGTAATTTGGATTTGTTGCACAGACTCTCATATCGTCAGACCCCTTTATATGCAGCTTGTGGACAAAGCGACGTGCATTACCAAAAGAAGTTATTGGCTTATTATTAGTACTGGAATATGAAAACGATATTGACTCGGAGAAGTTATTTTTATTTCCAGATTGCTTTTTTTTTAATATGAAATTTAAATTTGTTTTCAAAAATATACATTAATCATCTCAAAAAACTACTAATCGCATTTGTGTTTATCTAAAAATTTAGTCAAATTAAAATTATTTTTATTTCATTCCGCCCCAATAAGTGCTATTAAATTATAAATTATGGTATTTTGAACAAAAAAACACCTTATATGGGGGACCACGCCCATTTTTTGTGTCCATTTCTATATCTATATCCTCTTTTATTTGACTGTTACGACTGACGACGGTCAGTACCTACATAATTAGTCAAAGCTCGCATATAAAATCACTTTCGAAAATCACTTTAACATGTATAAATCTTTTAAAAGTGTTTATATCGAGATGAAATTTTACAGAAAAATTTTTTATATGCACAGAAGTCATGCCACAAAATTTTTGCATGAACGGTACTTAATAGGTCATAGCGCCCATTGCTGTAAAACTGTTTTTGCACATATACTGGGTGTAGGGGGCATAAGCTTGAACGACTATACTTTTTTACTTGTTCTTATTATATTTAAAAATCGGTTAAATTGTTAACAGGTTATGATCACATATGGCAAATACTGTGAGCGTCAAAATAAAGTCAACACCACATATAATTAAGAGAGAAGCTTAATTATATTACTATTAATATAAATAACATTATATTAGAAAACTATATAGCATTTTTAAATTGTTATTTAGATATAATTGAATTCACAAAAAATTTAATTGATTTATTGTTAAAACAGATCAAAGAGTAGAGAAATTAGAACTAGCGCAGAACTGGATTTTCAAACAGGACAGCGATCGTAAGCATACTCCAAAATTTTAAAATCATTGTCTAAAAACTTTAGATCATCCTCCGCAGTTCCAAGACCTCAAACTAATTGAGCACCTGTGGGAATATCTGGACAAAGAAATTAGGCAATAAAATATTTGTGCAAGGTAAGAAGACTGCAAACAAATTATTAAATTTAATATATTACACAATTTTAATAGGCGTGTTTACTTTATTTTGATGTAAAAAATTCGATACTTTTCTGTTACAATTACAATTTATTTGCATTTGCTCGTTCTAGATAAATCATATATGTATATATACATACATACTTTTAAACATGCAGAACAATAATAAGCAATAGATTTCTTTTAAAATATTAAATTTTGTTCGTAAGTATTGAAATAAATTTATATTTCCCCAATACACGTATTTTTGTTTAATCAACAGTTCAAAAAATTAATTTTTATGGTGTTTTTAATCGATACTGTTTTGGAATATTTTTTCAATTATTAAGTGGATAAATCTATTAAACAATGTTTTATTGTTCTCTACTCAACATTGAACATTTTTATGAGAAGCTGAATATTATTTTTATTGTTTATAGCACTTTATATTCTTTTTAATGTCCATATTCGCTTAACACCTACAATTGTCTTCAATAATTTTAAGTTTCGGTAAACACATATCTAACTTGCTACTAATAAATAAACGACAATAAATTGTAGAAATTTGTAAGAACATGAACTAAAATGTTAAAATTTGTTTCTATACTTAAGATATGAAAATTTAATCACTTTCTTTAAACATTACTATTTACAATTGTCTTTTCTAAAGATTATTTTTTATGGTAAAAGGTCTTCCCTGATATAACTATATTTATATCAAATTAACCCACCTCAAAATACCGCCCTTTTTTACCTATATATACAGTGGTTTACAGCTTTTTTTATGCAGTAAATTTTTTGTTTTGTTTTCAAAGCTTCATAAAAAGAAAACTAAGAGGAACTTAAAAAAGGAATTGGTATTATTTAAAAAGGCTGCTGTAGCATAATTGGTTAGCGCATTTGATCATTAAGCATGAGTTGGTATTTGTAGCCGTTGCAATGCTGTACTACAAACAAATATAATGCGCAATTGCAGAGTTGTGATATAAAAGCTTTCTTCCTTCACCACCCCTTTCCCCACCCCTTATATATAGGCATATTAATTGCCTGAGTGTTACTTTTCTTAAAAAAAAATTATATTTTAATATATTAAAACTAAAAAAACAAAAAATGCTCGTTTTTTCATGTCACAACTTATTTTACGCAGCCATTTTCTACAATATCGATAGCTCAATATAGCGTTATTGATTTTTCGTTTTTCTTTTTTTCTACATACTTCTATCAATATTTTCTGTTGAATTGTAAGCCTGATTTTGTAACGTCAACTGTTATTTTTTTGTCATTTAAAATAGTTCAAATGAGTGCGCGTACAACGATAGAACAACGAGAATTGGTTTTAAACCATTTCAACGCAAGAAACCGTTTATAAAGCCAAAAAAAACAGACTGTGCAGGCTTAATTTTGTTAAAGAACGTGTTTGCCAGGAATCTGCATTTTGTAATTCGGTCATCTTCGCCGAGGAATCTAAAGGTAAGCTCACTCTTGGCAAATATTTGCCGAAAAAGACGTAATTACTAAATAAAATATATTTGAACTCGTTTATTTATTAAAAAAAAATTCGTTTATTTAGGACAGAGCACAACAAACATTTAGTTTTATTTTATACGATTCTGTTTGATCTTGCAAAACTCTTGTAAGAGTAAATAATGTCAAACAAATTTGTGCTAAAACAAGTGGTTACGCTTTTGTTTAACATATTTGGTTCAGATGGCATATCGTATGTTTGGCGGAAAACAAAAACAGAACTCAACAAAGAAGGCAACAATGAAGCATGGTGGTGGCAGTGTTATGGGCCTGTATGCCAGCTGCTGGTACTGGGAATTTAACATTTTTTGAAACAAGCATAAACAAGTTTAAATTCGTTCAGATTCTGAAGGACAACTTGGTGGAAAGTGCAGAGAACCTGGGTATAAGATTATATATTCGATTTCACCAGGATAACAATCCAAAGCACAAATTTGATATTGTGCAATGGTGGCTAATATATAACTACCCACATTTAATGGCAACGCCACTACAGTCGCCAGACCTTAATGTTATCAAAAATTTATGGTCAATTTTTTAAATTGAAAACACAACACAAAATTTCTAACAAAAACGATTTAAAAAAAAGCGCTGTTGATGGAGTGGTCGAATATTTCGCCGAGTATTACCTAAAAACTGGTCGCATCTATGCCAATCATCCTTAAATCTGTTGTAGATAATAAAGGCTATTACACCAACTACTATATCGTGTAATTGCCAGCTTCAATTTCAAGTTTTCGAAACCCATATGTGCCTGCATGAAATAAGCTGTGACGAGAAAAAACGAGCATTTTTTGTTTTTTTTTTAGTTTTAATATACATTTCTGCAATAAATGTTTTTTGTTTGTTAGACTATAATCTTTGACACCAATTTATTTTTTTACGTCCTTTTAATTTTTTTTAATAGAGCTTTGAAACAAAAAATGCACTGCATAAAATAAGCTGTGAGCCAATGTAATGAGCCGCCAATTAAAGTTCAATCGTAATATATTCCGTAATTCAGATCATGTTAAGAAACTATCATCAATCAATTATAACAAAAAAAGTCAGTGTTTTGGGCGTGGGAAATATTAATTTGTATGGTGACTTTTTTCTTTGTCTTCTAATATATTATTGTAATCTAACCTATTATTCTAAAAATTGAGTGAGTGTTAAAATAAAATTATTTCTTGGTGCAGCTTGTGTTATTCTAAAAAAGCTACAATTTTTATTGATTTGTATTTATGATGTGTCTATAATATTTCATCTTAATATTCTCAATCAAAATATACGCAATTAATATCTTAAGGAAATTATGTTTTCAATTAGTTTTCTTAAAGCAATTTAAATTGTCTATGAAAGTAAACTTATTGCAAATTTAACAAACATTTTGCCATTATACACGCTCCGGCAAAATACAAATATTTGCATTTAACAAACCAATTCAAACGAGACCCTAGGATTTTTATTATAATCTTTAAACTTAATTAAAACACAACACACACACACAACACACACGCACACACAACACACACACACACAACACACACACACAACACACACACACACACACAACACACACACACACACAACACACACACACACACAACACACACACACACACACACACACACACACACACACAACACACACACACAACACACACACACAACACACACACACCAAAAAAGAAGAACTTAATATCAAAATAAAACCAATTATGATTAAATGAAAAATAAAGCAAAATATTTTTTTAGTGACATTAATGTGACTCTTTTAGCGTTGATGATTGATTTTAGTGACTCATTTTTTGTTTAGCTAATAATAGTCAGCTATACTGGCCTGGAATGTGTTAAAAGCAGGTTAAAAACAATTCTAGTAATTTGAACAAAATTAACACAAATAAACAAAAAGAAATGGAGCAAACATTTAAAATTAGAACGACCGTACTAAATAGCGAAATAGTATAAGCAACGGCTAGAAATTATTACTAAGTGAAAACTAATTATAAAAATTAAAAAAGAAACTTACAAAAACATTGTCAAAAAACAAAATAAATTATACTTAAAAAAAAGGCTGTTAAAATATATCAAATTGTTTAGAAACATTTTTGCATTATTTTTTATTTTTTGGTTTATCATAGTGGCTAAAAAAAATGGTTGGTAAAAGAAACAAAAACACAAAATGATTTTTATAGAGTAAGAAAATTATACATACCATCAGTGGGCATGAAATCTTCGTAAATGAATGAACCCGTTTTACGGACACGGGATTCGGGTGAGTAAACACTACTGCGGCTGCCAATCTGGAAAGAGAGAAAGAGATGTATTAATTAGTTTAATCCAGTTTATAACATTAATCTAAAGATATATATTTACCTTTCTAAACAAACGCTGACTGCCACCTCCGGCCGATGTGGGATAGTATATATAGATATTATGATCTTCAGCCGATACTGGTTTCTCTACAAACGGTTTATTAAATATAATGCCATTAACTTCAACATGATCCTCCGATTCTATAAGCTCATGTTCTAAAATTGTAAAAGAAATATGATTTTAAATAATAAAATAAGTATCTAATAAATCTAATACTAACGTTTGGGATCCGGTGAATCACGATCTAATACTGCATAACGTGGTATTTCAATGCCTTCCTTTTCCAAAATTGCGTAGACTCTACGACGATCTTGTATATCATATTGCATATGAAGATTGTTAAGAACATAAGGCTTGCGCAGCTGAGCATATTGTATGGCCTTTTCCAAAGGGAAGCCCTTAGAGTGAAAGGATACTAAACAGTCGCATATAGGCCAATTTTCAACGGCTTCCTTTAAAGTAATTTTCATATTATAACAAAATTATCATAAATTAAACACAAAAAACTTACCTTTAAAATTACATCTTCTTCGAATATAACCATTTTAATAAATTCAAATTCCTGCAGACGAGTTAGAATTTCTTTCATTGGCTTCGACTGTGTTTTCTTTGCCATGGCGCATATGCCCACTACCACCTGTTTGCCAGGATTTGAGGAGGTACTGGCATCCGAATCCATGCCGTCATTACTCTCACAGAAATCTGTGTCACCCTAAGGAGCATAAAAGTAGTTGTTCAGTTATTGTTTAATTTGCTTTTTAATTTAGTTTATTTGATTTTGTTTTTAAAATTTAAAAATATTACAAAAAAAATTTGGGTTTTTGATATAAAAAAATAAACATTTATTTTACTTTAAATATTTGACAGTATTCAGCATGATCAAAGTAAAACAGCCGAGCTTAAAAAGTGCTTTTTATATTTAAAGTAAATGAAACGTTTTTGTTAGGATTGGATATATAAAGTATTTAACATGCATTTTTTTAATATACGCTCTAGATCATTTGATACTGCTCTATATTGAATAAGAATTATAATCTGTGATCAATTTTATTTCTCATTAAAAATCGATTTTCATATGGATTTATAAAGTTCGCTGTAGACCCTTTAAAACTGCTCTAAATTTGAAAAGAATAATGAACTGTGATCACTTTCAGTGGTGGACATATAATTAGAAACGATTCTTTGATATAATAAGATTGCTGTGTAGCTTCTTTAAAGACCTACACTGTAAATTGTTTTTACTGTTATTCAATGAGTAAACAATCAACATTGTTCTTAAGGCACAACACGTTGAGGTCTAAGTTAAATTAAAAAAATATAAAAATTTTGTTTTCACAAATGTTTTTTTTTTTTTTTTGCTGCCCCCGTAACTAGAAACACGCATTTTTTTCTTCAACTTTAAATCTTTTCTAAATATTAGTGACAAAGTGAGTATAATTTGTTAAACAAAGATATGGTTTAGTTTCGAAAATGAGTGAAAACAAATCATGTACTCCAGAAATGAGATGGTTGGTTAATTATGCAGTGTTACCAAAATGAAAAACTCTCAATGTCGGCTATTGCACAAAAGTTATCTTGCTCAAAAAAATGGTATTTGGTGCAATTCACTTGTACAAAAATACAAAGGAGTTTGCAAACCCAGCTAGGAAACCTAGGACACAAAAGACCCTTGTAGAGCCAGTTAAAAAATCCATTTCTATTTTCGCGCGAAATAAATGCTGAAATTGAACAGCAAATAAGCACAGAAATATCCACATATCGTGGGTGCATTGCAAAAAAAAACCTCATGTCTCAAAAAAAATGTGGTGCGTTTTCTTGGCGTGGTGTGGGTCCAATTGCACGAGTTCAGGGAATAATGGATGAGCATCAATATAAAAACATTTTGAAAAATGTAATGGAACCATATTGCATTGAGAATATGCCCGTCCAATACATTTTCCAGCAAGATAATGACCCAAAGCAAACTTCACGGTTGATGAAGTGTTTTCTTTTGGATCAAAATATTGATGTTCTGGACTGGCCACCCCAAAGTCCTAAACTAAAACTAAAAGACAAAAATTCACCAAATAATGATGAATGAAGTTGGTGCAACAAAGCTGGAAAAACATATCTCTGCAAGCATGCCAGCATTTAATTAAGATTTTGCCAAAAAGCCTGGCGAATGTTGTCAAAAACAAGGGTTATCCAACAAAATATTAAAGGATAAGTTCATTTTGTTAAAATTCAAATGGCAAATGTGATATTGCGTTCTTAGTGTTTAAGTAACTTTTTTAAAATAGTATTGATGCTGTAATTTTTTCTTTTTTTTAAACTTTATAATAATTTGTTAATTTACTATTTCTAGTTATTACTTTTAATATGTTGAACTAAATTTTTAAAATATATGAACAAACATATATGCTGAAAAGTCGTTTCTAATTATAAGTCCAACACTGTATATTTCCTATCACAAATCGATTTGTAAACTCCTTTAAAACTGAAAGCACTTATATTTCCCATTAAAAATCAATTTCTATATGGATTTATAAAATTGGCTATAGATCATTTGATATTGCCATTAATTGAAAAAGAGCAAAAATCTGTGATCACTTATTTTTCCCACTAAAAATCGATTTTTATATGGATTAATAAGTATGTAAAATTTAAATACATAAACCTGTTTTCTCAAATGCAATTAAATATCTATGCTAATTAATTCCCAATGTTGTTTTTAAAGTACAGTGACTGTGACTTTTTTAACAATTTTATTTAAAATAATAGCAACGGTTATTTAACATGGCAGTTGGCTAAATAAAGTCTAGAGAAGATAAAACTAATAAAAGATTTATAAGGTTATTTTAATCATTAAGTAAATAAATAAATTACTTGTTTTTAAATACACATCAACTTCTTTACTTTTTTAAAATAAGATACATTAAAATCGATTTGTACAATTTAGCATAATTTCGAAAAACAATAAATCAAATTTGAATTTATACTGTGAAAAGTCACCTGTTTTGTGTAACTTTAATAAGATTTATGACCCTGTATAGAAAGTTTCTTATCATGAAGTAAACATTAAATACATTCATACATTGTTTGAGCGTAATACATTAACAAATAGATAATTTAGTTTGGTTTTTTTAATACTTTGTTTAATACCAACAGGAAAACTACCTATGTGCTCGTAGAAAAAGTTTATTTTTTATTTTAATTGCTTTAAAATATA
This sequence comes from Bellardia bayeri, assembly GCA_950370525.1. Lineage (NCBI taxonomy): Eukaryota > Metazoa > Arthropoda > Insecta > Diptera > Calliphoridae > Bellardia > Bellardia bayeri. The sequence goes on from OX493266.1 coordinate 82,838,597, forward strand.
CATAAACGCAAACAAAAATATCAAATATGAAAAATTTATAATGTAACACTTGCAGCTATTTTTACGAGTAATTAAAAATGTTGTTGGCGGCAAATATGTTTAGATAATTTTAAATGAATATGAAGCTCTAAACGAAATACTCTATACGAACGTACATACATATGTATGTACATATATTGTAAAAACAACAACGATATAATATAAAAATTAAAACCAAATACCTAATACGTTTTTGTTTTCGTTTTTGCTTAATTACAAATTATACTATATAACTAATATATTTAGATGCAAACTGTTGACAAAAGAACGGAAAATGTCAATGTTAAGAATAAATATACAAAACAATTGCCATCGTCGCAAAATAATTATAAAATTAAATTAACAAATTATGTATGTAAAAAATAGATTAAATAAAATTGAAACTGAACACAATAGATTGATAAAGACCTACATTTAAGCATTCATCACAGAAGCAAAAGTCATCGACTTCATCATCGACATCGTAGTAGCCATTGCTATCATTATCTTGGTCATGTTCATGATCATTAACACTGTTATCACCATTAATGACATCACCACCACTACCACCAACACCACCCCCTACTAACTCGTTATTGTTTTGACAATTGTCTACGTCATTCGCATTTTCATTATTCTCACTTTCAATGGTATTTAGACGTTTCAGCTTAAGACGTCTTCGATGACGTCTGATGCGTTTTTGTTGCAGTTCATCATCATCACTTATGAATTTTTCAATATCATCTTCATCGAAATCGCTACAATTTTGATTTTTATTGTTATTGTTAGCTGGATTGTGCTGATGATGGTGCTGATAATGATGACTTGTTGATGTTGGATTATCATCATCATTACTATCGCTGTGATTTAAGTGTGATAAATGTTTTTGTTTGCGCCTGTGATGCTCACTACGATACTTTTTTAAACGCCACCAATCTCTTAACCAAGTCCATTCCATTATAATCGGCTTTTATTATTTACTTTTTCATAAATATTAATATTTATTATAATTTTAATTCTTTAAATAACAGCTAAACAATAACAACAACTTTATTATGTTTTATTTTATTTAACAACAAAACACTTGAAACTAATAATTCAGTTTAATTAACTTATTAAATGCGACCGCTCAAATGTTTTTTTTTCACACCACACCGTCTTTCAAGTTCGCTTTCAAAACACAACTGATATTCGCAAATGCTCTGGCTCTACTCAACCCTCCAATAAAAAAAATAAATAAAAAAACAAAGAAGACCTTATATGAAAACAATATATTGAATCTCATTGTCTAGCAAAGCGCAAAAAAAACAAAATTTTAAATATTATTTTAAATGATTTTCATATAATATTTACTCATTAAAAGATATAGTACAAAACCATTACAACAAAGACACTTTCATAGTGTGAGAGAGAGAGAGAGAGAGTGAGAAAGGGGGAGCATTTGAAATAAAATGAGGAACCAAGAGCTAAAAGAGTAGTAAGCTGAAATTAAGTTACATATTATTATTATGGGTTAAAATAATTGTTATTAACAAAAATAATAAAGACAATATTTAAATCGAGAGACTTTTGTTAAATATTGTTATCAATGTTTGAATATTTATCTAATTTATCACACTGAGCAAAAATATTTATACGTCATTTGTATACAAACAGCAGCTGTCTTCGTGAAATTACTAATAAATAAGAGAGAAAGTCGATACTAATAGAGTGTATAATTGTTTAAACAAATTCTAACTAATGAGAAAATAAACATAAACATGTTGATGGAAATGCAGTGAGACGAAATTTTGATTTAAAAGTAATTGAAAACAGTGTTATTTCACTATGATTTTGAGCATTGCCATTGGGTTTAGTAAGAAATTGGATTTATTATTGTATATGTGAATTAATCGCATACCCATTCCTTAAAATATGCGAATAATAAATAATATAAGAACAAATGAACAATAGAAACAGAAACTTAACTGAAACTGAACTAGAAACGGAACTGGAAACTGAATTAGAAACGGAACTAGAGAATGAAATAAAAACTAAATTAGAACTGAACTAAACTAAACTGCATTAGAAAAAGAACTAGAAACTTAATTCAACTGGAAACGAAACTAACAACTAAATAGAACCAGAGTCGAAACTGAACTACCGTACTAGAAAGTAAACTAGCAACTGAACTAGAAGCTTGAGAACATACAGAACTATAAACTGAATTTATGCAACTAGAAATTTAAATAGAAACTGCCCCGAAACTAAAAAAGAAAACTAAACTAGAAACTCAAATAGATTATGAATTTGAAGCTGAACTAGAAACTTAATCCGCTTTCCAACTCTTCAATTCTGACTCGTTTTGGATGAGAAGGGAAAATAGAATAAAAGGCGTACAAACTTGACGGTACTATTCAATTCTCTTTTACTCTTGTTTTTTTCTTTTATGCATGCTGATTTGCATTAAAAAGTACAAAAATTTAATTGACGTGTGTGAATGAAATGGCAAGTTCAAAATAGAATTGAACAAAAACTGGTCAGCTAAAACTAAAGAGTGTGAAACAAGACCTAATTAGAAACTGAACTAGAAACTATTCTAGAAAATAAACTAGAAACTGAACGAGAATTTGAAGTAGAAACAGAACTAGAAAATAAACTAAACTAGAAAAGAACCAGATCAGAACTGGAAACTGAACTAGAATTGAACTAAATCTGAAAAAAAAATCAGAACTAAGAACTGAACGAGAAAATTAACTACAACCTGAAATAGAATCGAACTAGAACTGAACTACTAAATAAACTAAAAACTGAACTAAAACAGAACCAGATCGGAACTAGGAACAGAACCAGTAGAAACTGAACTTGAAAGTAAACTTAAACTGAACTAAATTTTAATATAATCTGAATTAGACACGAACTAGAACTAAACTATTAACAGAAGTAGAAACTGTATTAGAATTGTAAAAAATTAAAACATTAAAGAAATTAAAGATTTATAACCCTTGCCCCATTGCCAACGTGACCTAACTTCTGCCCGACCAAATTTTATATTCCGCTTTTTATGTTTCAGTAAATATATTTTTCACTTTACAGTATGTAAGTATCAATATTGAAACAATATTTTACCAACCATAAAATTGGACACAAAATGTCCGCCCATCCATCATTTAAAAACAATTAAAATATAGAACTGGATAAAATTTGCCACAAATAGTTTTTGCTAATATCAATGTTCAAAAACAAATAAATAGGCTGAATTGGTATAAAGTTTTAGATCAAAATTTATAAAAAAAAATTCACTACTACACATATTTTGATCGCGATGACATTTTAACGTATAAATTTAGAATTTTTAGGAAATAAATAAATAAATATTAGTGGTGGGTACAGCCTAGTATAACTTGTTGCTTTTAAAAGAGTATCAGTTAAAACCCGGATTTTGGTTTAATCTCAAACCAATTATTCGTTCGAACTCCACTACCATGCGTTGGATGTAGTGCATAATTCGGTTCGAATCACTAGCTCGGATACATGTTCGATTTCATCGCAAAGTTTGTTTTAGTTTTTGCATCACCTTTTTCTTAAAAAGATGTTATAACATATACATACCTCAGTGATTCTGAGTTTTCATAATACAAATTTACCTCGAAATCCCACTTTTTATTAATATTCCACTACATATTTGATAAAAGAAAAATCCCAATGACGTATAAGTGATAAAAACTGTTATTTCTTTACATTACACATACGAGTTGTTTCACATGGAATATAGGTTATGCGAATTAAATAATTTATTGCATTGGTAGGCCTAAATTCTAAACATTTAAAAGCTTATTGGTCTAACCACAAGAATGAAGAATTGCAAAGCAGAATTCAAACTAATTAGTTTAAAACTATCTTTGCAAAGCAATCTAATAACAGAAATTATTAATGATAATAATTGTTAAAACAATTCTAAGAGATTAGAAATTTAATTGCTCCGAAAACGTCACAATTATTAATTATTATAATTAAGATGAACTAAAATAAAATTAAAACTATGCTGCTACTTTCAAAAGCACTTTTATCACAAAATCAAACAATCAACATTGATTACACTTTGAATATTTTTTAGCACAGCATGATTAAAAATTTCACTTAATACTTAAAAACACAACAAATCATACTGAAAGAAGACTGAAGAAATCTAAATCTATTGTTTTTGAATGAAAGTAAACTAAGTAAATATTTTTTAGACATTTTCTATATGTTTAACTTCAACTCACTTGAGAAAACATTTGTCGTTATTGCTGCTCACACTGCGTGGAGATTTCAATAATAATTCAAAATTTATTTCTATGTTCTATCGTTATTTTCGTGTATTTACAATAATATAAAAAGAAAGCGTACGAAAAACACCTGTTGACACCACTAGCACCAGAATACAAATGAATGAATTTCAGGCCTATAAAACTAGTTTATCACACGAATTTCTGTTAACATGCTGCTACCGATTAATTAATGAGCTAAGTTAACAACAAGCAGCCAAAAGCTACGGCCATAGCCAGATAAGCATTCACAAGTGACGACAGAAAAGACAACAGGAAAAAAATAAATAAATAATAAAAAAAGAACAGAATACAAAACAAAATTAATAAGCTTAATATTTACAGAACAGTGAATGAGAAAAATAGGTTTTATCAAATAGTTTAGAATAATTAAATAATTGCAAATATTAAGTAATATATAAAATAGATTGAAAAGTTTTTAGTTTTCAAATTAATTTTATTTTTCAACATGATTCCTTTGTTACGTAATTCAGAATCAGAATCGTGTTTCTGATTGGAATGTAAATGAATTTGTTATTAGAAATATAAATATAGAGATAGAGAAAACCTGTTGACTGAAATGTGTGTGTTCCGGTTTAAATGAAGAAAACTGCAAAAAATTTTGCAAAAAAAAAAAACTATCAGACCAATCATGAATAAAAAATCCGCGGGAATTTTTTGCCTTTTCCCATTTTTCCTATTCAAATTCAATGTTAAATAAATAAAAAGGGAAAAAACTCCCGCTGATTTTTTATTCTTGATTGGGTCGTATATGTAGGATCTGAATGAGTCAGATCACTCAAAATGCTTTTATTTTTGGTTTTAAGGAACCGAATAAAATGAAACGAACTTAAGATTAAATTTATGTTGAATGAATTTATTTAAAGAAAATACAAACTTATGTAACTTATTCTAATCTGCCGCGTGTTTGTCGACAACTCTTTTGCTTAAGCGTCAATTCAGAACTAACTAACTTTTGCCTTTCGCAACCTCTTGTTGCTCTTTATCTCCTTTTTCACTCTCTCCAATTCATCTCACTCCACTAACACTAAAACATTCTCAATACATTCTATTCACTACACTGTGGTTTGGCGTCTCGTGCGTAGTGTCCGACTGCTATTATATCCTACATATATATAGTAGAAGAGGCTAATTCGCATAAGATTTGAAAACATACCAACCGAAAATTCACTCCAAATTATGGAACATGAAATATACATATACAGTGGCATTTTATGTTTTGTTTTTAAAGCTCCATAAAAAGAAAACTAACAGAAACTTAAAAAGGAATTGGTGTCATTTTTAAGAAAAAAATTATACGGCCCAATCATGAATAAAAAATACCTTTCTCCGTTTTTATTTTTTTAACATTGAATTTGAATGGGAAAAGGGAAAAAAACTCCCGCGGAATTTTTATTCATGATTGGGCTGATAGTCTATCAAACAAAAATCATTTATTGCAAAAATTTATATTTTAATAATACATATTAAAACTAAAAAAAAAACAAAAAATTCTCGTTTTTCGCGTTGCAGCTTTTTTTGTATGCATTCAATTTTCAATGAGCATGATGAGCGACACATTTAAAAAAAAATAAAGCAAATCCAAGGCTGTCAGCTTCACGAAGTTGAACAATGCTGCGTTGAAACTGTTTGAAGTGTCTTGCGTCAACATGATTTTAATGGCCGAGTTACACGCAAGAAACCATTTATAAAGCCGAAAAACAGTATGTGGAGGCTAAATTTTGTTAAAGAACATGTTTGCAAGGAATCTGCATTTTTCAATTCGGCCATCTTCGCCGAGGAATCAAAGTTTAACATATTCTTTAATAAGAAATAGTTCGTCTTTTTTGACACTAGGCAATAAATTTTAGTTTCCATTGTCCCCTTATTCCCCTTGAATATTCGAATTATTTAACTGCGTAATGAGAATCATATTTTTATTAATTTGAAATCATTCCTACATTTGCAGCAGGAAAAAAAAATTGTGGTCAGTGGTTTATAAGAAATTTAAGTTTATTTACTTTGTTATTTATAAAAAAAATGATAAAGTTTGTTAAAAAATCAAACCATGGAAACCATGCGCACAACATATGTTTCGATAAAGTTTAGTATGTATATGCGTTTTTTTTTTGTCTCAAGAAATTGAAACTGGTTTAAATCTGTTCATATGTTAGGCAATTCAGAAATCATTAGTCATAGCCTCCTTATAAGGTCCACTTTCAAAAATTACTTCAGCGAGCATAAATGTCTAAAAAATGTTATTAAATTAAATTGACCACATATGTGTTCCAAATATACAGAAAATTTTTTGAGGGGTTTTTGCGGATTATATAACAATTACGAATATCTTGCCGGCAATTTACTAACTTCTACACTTATGATTAAACTTGCAATATGTACCACGCCCTCCTTTCTGTCAATTTATCTTATGGCCAAAATACAATAGTTGGTCTGAACTCTACTTTTAGATTCAATGCTTCGGTCCATAGAACAGGGTCAAATATAAATGCGCGACTATAGTCTGAGTGAAAACCTGGATAATATTGAACACTGCAATTCCAAGCCATCATTCAAATACATTTTCTTGAAGACGTTACTGATACAGCACTCTAAACTCGTCTTTTTTCCAGGTATTGGTGAGTGGGTGTTAGATTTTTTAATTTTTCAAAAATTTAATTTTCTAAAAGTTTATATAAAACTAGCGGACCCGGCGAACTCGCCTAATTTTAAGCCTTCAGACAAATTTTGGAGTAATAATATAATACAACAGGAATAATTTCACAAAAAATTTCGTACAAAAAAAATCAATTTCCAATTTTCCGACTTTTGCGGAGAGACTTACCAATTTTCCGCATTTCGCATTTTCCGCAATTTCCCATGATTTACACCCAAAACTTTCTATTTTTCCATTAAGGAATAATTTCACACAAAATTTCATACAAAAAAATCAATTTTCGATTTTTCCAGTTTTTCGCATTTTCCGCAATTTTTCATGTTTTCAACCAAGAACTTTCTATTTTTTCATTTGGAAAGCAATTAAGGAATAATTTCACACAAAATTTCATACAAAAACTCGATTTTCGAGATTTTCCATTTTCCGACTATTGCGAAGAGACTTTCCAATTTTTCGCGTTTCACATTTTTCATGATTTACACTAAGAAATTTCTATTTTTTGATTTGGAAAGCCATTAAGAAATAATTTCATACAAAAACTCAATTTTCGATTTTTCCAATTTTCCGACTCTTCCGGAGGGATTTTCTAAAAATTTATTTTTCCTTCTCCTCGAAAATACGAACAACTGACAAAAAATTTTACAGAAATCGGTCAAGCCGTTCTCATTTTATGAATTACTATACATTTTTTACACCATTTTTATATATATAGATAACATGAATATTAAAAAATGTCAATTATTATTAAAATATCTTAAAAATAAAAAAGGCATTAAGCGTTTATTTTAGCTATGATTAACTGTCTTGTGATGCAATTTAAAAAAGAGTTTGATATTTTTAAGATATTTAACATATTATTGATCATCCAAAAACGTAGTGGCATGACTTCTGTGCGTAAAATTTTGTGTTAAATTTTATCTCGATATAAACACTTATAAAAAAAGATTTATACCTAGATGTTAAAGTGATTTTTGAAGGGGATCTTATACGGGAGCTACAAAATTAGTTGTCATTATTTCTGTAAATTTATTTGCAGGTCTTATTTTCTTTGTAGATGCTTGTGTGTTTTTATAGTGTACAAAGAGTGTACAATCCCTGCAAAATTCTGTGGAGTACGTATGGACTACTCGCGTTTTTTGCAGGGATATAAAAAACACATAATAGTTTGCATAATAAAAAAAAAACACACTACATATCATAATTTTCAACTTTCAATAAAAAATTAAAAATAGTCAGATGAAATTTTGGTAAATGAGCTATTAATCGGATAAAAGCATGATTAATTTTCTTTAAAATAAGGTATGTCTCATCCTGTCATCTATCTTAGTTTGTCCAGTAATTCCAAAAATCCTTCCAAGGAGCAGTAGTAAAAAATTTCAACTTTCAATAAAAAATTAAAAATAGTCGGACGAAATTTTGGTAAATAAGCTATTAATCGGATAAAAGCTTGATTAATTCCCTTTAAAATAAGGGATGTCTCATCCTGTCATCTATCTTAGTTTGTCCAGAAATTCCAAAAATCCTTCCAAGGAGCAGTAGTAAAAAATTTCAACTTTCAATAAAAAATTAAAAATAGTCAGATGAAATTTTGGTAAATGAGCTATTAATCGGATAAAAGCTTTATTATGAACATAGATGCATGGATACATTTAATATTGTCACAAATAACAAAACATATTTGTGAATATGTCCTAAATTGTCAAATATGCCACAAATAATAAAAACGTATTTGTAAATATATAGTAATGTAAAGTGTTATGCCGAAACATATTTAGAAATATTTAATAACGCAAAGTTTTGCGTCGAAACATATTTAACTCGGCATATTTATTTTCACTCACTTCAAACAGTTTAACCTACTTAGAGCTAGTTTCTGGGATAAAGATAATCTACATTTTTCCCTTAAACCTGTGTTTCTCAGTTATTATTTATTTGATATATAATCTAGGTTTAACTGAGCATCATTGGTGAGTTAAACCTAGATATAAAATGTCAAAATACAAACAGCTGAAAAATAAAATAAACAATTCAACAAGTGAAAAGAAATTTACGACATTTTAACAAAAATTAAAAAAAAAATGGATTATTCTAGTGATGATGAGGATTTAAGTGATTCAAACACATATAATAACTTAAATATGTCAATTGGTAGAAAGATACGAACAATAAGGACACGTCCAAATCATTTCTGCATTTATACCGACGCCGAATTCTTTCAAAGATTTCGCTTAACAAACTAATTTATTAAAAAAAAAAAAAAAACAAAAATTCTCTAAAAAACTAAATAATAATTCACATCTAACAATTGCAACTTGTAATTTTTAGAATTCCTTAGGATACGTTGGTTTGATTTTTTGCGAAAATTTAAGATATTGCCATATTTATATAAAAAATTAGGAGGAATGTCATATGTATTTTGACTGAACAGTACGGCAATGCTAACAAAATTGACAGGAGGTAATCCACTACTGAGAACCACAATCAGTAGTTAAATCCCGGCAAAATATATTTGTGGTCTAATATAACAGTGTGTTAAGCTGACAAGTAAAAAACTAGCTCTTAGTGAAAAGAAAAAATTTAAATTTAGTTTCAAACTTTTTCTATATCCATATAGGCAGATATGTTCTGCATAAAATGCAATATTCCTTGTTAATATGGATACAATAGTTTTGATTTTATTATAAATTTTGTGAAACTACATCGTGTTGTTTTACAAAAAGTACCACATACCTCTGATTACTGTTGTATGTCTAACGTATTTGTTTTAAAAATATAGAGTTACTTTATTTCGAATAAAACCCACAGTTGTAAATGGATTTTAACAAGATATAGCTGGCTATATGCGTAACATATTTGCCTATATGCCTGAAGGAAAATAATGGAAAATTTGTCGGCTTTTCTATTTTTTTATTAATAAAAAAAAGTATAAAAAAATTGTCCATCCAAAGTTGAGCAATATCTCCGAAAATACTTCATGGAATCAAAATGATGTTAATGCAGCATAAATATAATATTGTAGCCGAATTTCGATTTTTTTACTTTTACTGAATAGAATGAAACGTTTATTAGTTACGTTGCTATAAATCTCGTAACTACGTAGTTTTCTTAAAATATTAATACACATCTCGAAAACTAGAGCTGAAACATAAAAGTGATTTATAGGCATTAAAGCCCAATACTGGATGCATAAAAACTGACTAAAGAATCTAAGGCACAAAAAGGGTTTTCATTTTGTCGGGCTGTGTAATGACTGAAATAAATGAGGAATTTGTTGAGATTAAATGTTCAATTAGATATGTACGAAGACGCCTCAATGAAAATCAGCTTTATGGTCGTGTAAGTAGAAAAAACTACTTCTGTCAAAGCAAAAATATTTACATAAAGGCACGATTGTATTTTGCAAAACTATACTGGATATCAAATTCTCTGGAAAAGAGTGATTTTCACAGATGAAACCACAATTAATCTAATTGGTCCTGACGTAAAAACGTTTGAAAATCGAGAACAAAACATGAATTCAATCTCCGTTATACTACAAAGACAGTAAAGTGCGCTATTTCTCTGTCAATAGATGTATTTAACAAATATATATATATATATATATATCACACTCTTATTGATATTTTGCCCTAAATCAATTTCTATAACAAAATCGTTTTCAAATATTGATTTCCTTCACATACTTGAAGGAAGGATATTATAAAAATTCTAAGTTTGATCAACACATTTGCTCTTTACTGCTGCTTTATTTTTACAACATCAATATGAATTTTCGATAAGACCTTTGTATGTACATACATATGTACAATTGTACATTATACATGCATATATTTGACATCTCTCTTAACCTACACAAATGGCAAAATTTAATTAATAAACAAAATAAAACAAAAATAATAAACATGAAATAAAAAAAACAATATAATAATTGTTAGTTTAATGCAATAATAAAAAAAACAAATATTTAACCGGGCCGGAAAAAGCAAAAAAAATAAATTTTCAAAGATGCCACAGACAACAAATAAAATACAAATTAAACAAATTAACTGAAAAAAGCATAAGCAAAAGACAGTGACAAAGACAAAAATAGAAATGAAAAGAAAGTAAATATAGACACCCACCCCATAAGAAAATGAAGAAGAACGTAAATCCAAAGGGGGTGCAGTAGGCATAGTTGTTTCTAAAATAGTTTTAGAAGTAGTAGAGAAGGTAGTAGGTAGTGTTTCCATAGAAAGTATTAATATAAAGAATATGTAAAGAAAAAAAAAAAGAAAAGTTTGTGTAAATATGTATAACCTTTAACAATAAGTAAACTCATCATCATTATACCCACCCCCCAGATTGGGCGTTGAGCTGACATGCAGCAGAGCTAATGCATCTTCAGCCCCACTGTATGTACTACAAGTGTGACACTGCTGCTGATGTTTTCTGCACACTTGACATTGCATGTGATTATGATGACAGTACTTATGGGAATTGACTTTCTTGCGATGGCGAGACCAGTTGTCATCACCGCCTGCAGACAGCAACTTTTCAAAATGATTGCCCATGATTACTACTACCGGGTGTTGCTGCTGTAATTCTTCAGCCCCTTCGCTACTTAAGTACTAGTGTTCCGTTTAATTATAATTATATTTGGCAATTTACTGAATGAGAATTTGTTCCTCTTGCGAGTAAAAATTGTTTTATAAAATTCTTTTATTCGAAGTTGCCTTCTAGTTAAATATAAAAAATTTTTAATTTGAAATTTATTTTTGTATATTTCCATCATATGTTCTACATTAGCTTTCCGTTGGAAAGCATAAATGTAAAATCATACAGAAATATACAAAGAGACACTAGCAAAATGTAACGTTTTCTGGCCTGCTAAAGCCGTCATCAGCATTCTTTGTGTCTAATACTGTTTATTTTGAAAATCTTTATATTTAACTCTTTTTATATACTGAATGAGAATTTGTTCCTCTTGCGAGTAAAAATTGTTTTATAAAATTCTTTTATTCGAAGTTGCCTTCTAGTTAAATATAAAAAATTTTTAATTTGAAATTTATTTTTGTATATTTCCATCATATGTTCTACATTAGCTTTCCGTTGGAAAGCATAAATGTAAAATCATACAGAAATATACAAAGAGACACTAGCAAAATGTAACGTTTTCTGGCCTGCTAAAGCCGTCATCAGCATTCTTTGTGTCTAATACTGTTTATTTTGAAAATCTTTATATTTAACTCTTTTTATATACTGAATGAGAATTTGTTCCTCTTGCGAGTAAAAATTGTTTTATAAAATTCTTTTATTCGAAGTTGCCTTCTAGTTAAATATAAAAAATTTTTAATTTGAAATTTATTTTTGTATATTTCCATCATATGTTCTACATTAGCTTTCCGTATGATTTTACATTTATGCTTTCCAACGGAAAGCTAATGTAGAACATATGATGGAAATATACAAAAATAAATTTCAAATTAAAAATTTTTTATATTTAACTAGAAGGCAACTTCGAATAAAAGAATTTTATAAAACAATTTTTACTCGCAAGAGGAACAAATTCTCATTCAGTATATAAAAAGAGTTAAATATAAAGATTTTCAAAATAAACAGTATTAGACACAAAGAATGCTGATGACGGCTTTAGCAGGCCAGAAAACGTTACATTTTGCTAGTGTCTCTTTGTATATTTCTGTATGATTTTACATTTATGCTTTCCAACGGAAAGCTAATGTAGAACATATGATGGAAATATACAAAAATAAATTTTCAAATTAAAAATTTTTTATATTTAACTAGAAGGCAACTTCGAATAAAAGAATTTTATTTGGCAATTTATCAAATATTTGCTTCTTTTTTGCAAGTATAAAACAAATAATATGACTAGACATAAAAATAGATTTCAATTACAAATTTAGCCATAATTATGCAAATGTCTTTATAGGTCAGCAGCTGTAGAATTTCTATGTTTGCAACAAAATGCAGTTTTATTTTTAATGAAAGACAAAAAAAAAACGATATTTATTGGATATCACTACTTTCTATTTATAAAGGGTGGTGTTCAATAGATGATGTCTTTTCTTATTTGAAATATGCTGCAGCTGAGTTATTTTTGGCAAATAGTTTAAATACAATTCACATGAAAAAATAAAAAAAACTATAAACATTTTCTAATAAGAGTTCTATGAGTATTAGGGGATCATAAATATCGTAATTTCTTTAAAAGAAGATATAAATTTCGTATGAGCAACATATTCATATTACAGGAATTTTGAAAAATCAGTAAAAAAGATATCGTAATAAAACGATTCAACCGACCGGCATTGTCATTAGAAAGGATAACCTATTAAACAATAAATATATTTTCATAAAAAAATTTAATTTTTTTGTTAAAAAATTTTGTTCACATAAAATCGGGTCAAAATACAGAAGAAGCTTTTTTATTATTTTTATATGTATATGCAAGAGTTACTGATGTTTTCTTTTCTGAAATAAAATGTTACACCTTTATTATGTACATTTTTATAATGTTTACCCCACATATTAAAGCTGTCGCATTTTTAATGGTCAGAATAGAACATAAAATCACAAAAGTGTAACACTTTATTTCATGTACAGCTGTTTTTTTTTTTTTTGTTAAAAAAGAAGAAGCAGATAGCTCATTCGCTGTTGTGGATTTCTTTCCATAATCATATCAAATATTTCATCATCATCAGATGATGAAGATGAATCCAACAAGTCATCCAAAAAATTTTCAGCACATAAAAAAGTAGTAATATTTTCCATTTTGTATATATTTTTTTTGTTTCTTAACACAAATACACGTTCATACAAAACAAATGCCAGCTGTTATATCGTGCGAACCTCTCCCCTTCTAAAAATACAGAGTGTGGAAGGTGCAACATTTTTTAATTTCGACATATCAATTCCAAAACATGCTAAGTCGAAAAAGTGAGTTTTGCAGGAAAAGCTCCTAAGTTTACAGGCGATATCTAAAAAACCATATGAGGTAGAACTTTGTTGTTTATAAAATTTGAAAGAATTTAAGTTGAAAAAATCTAAATTCAAAAACGCACAAAAATTAAAAACATGCTAAGTGGACATAGCATGTTTTGGAATTGAACTGTCGATTTTATAGTGTGACATTTATAGAAAAGAACACACTACACTTTAGCAGTGTTGACATTTTTTCAGAAAAGAACACAAAAAAATTAAAAAAGGTGCGAAATGGGAAAACATGTTACACGTTTTTGCCAAAGAAGAAAACGCCATGAGATAGATAAGACTAAAGTCTGCTGTCAGACATTATTATTTTTTTCTCAATTGCTTTGCAATCTATAAAAGTGCAGTCAAAAACATTTTAATTTTTTTAATACATTAAAAATTTAACAAAGGTAAGTTAACAAAATAACTTAAGAATTTAAGAAATTATTCAACCCTTATTATATTTTAAACTTTTAAATCAATTTACGTCAACACCTAATTAAAAACGATAACACTTTTGCTAAAATTTCAATCAATCTATTGATATATGTATGTACATACCTCAACCTTCACTTTCACAAAGAGAGTATAGGTATTAGTTATATGTTTAACGTGGTTTAGGTCTGGACTGAATGATTCCAGAACCAACAAAAATTATTTGGTAATCTTCGTCGTGTGATTTGGATCATTGTGTTGTTCGAATTGCCATATAACAGGCAAATTTTCATTTATTTCTTCTTATTTAAAATAGCATAAAATCTGTGAATTGGGCCAACATCCATTCCAGGAGAAACATCCCAATACCATAATAGAACATGCTTCACCACCGGTGAGACATAACGGGGATTAAATTCTTGATAAGGTTAGTTACAGTGCCATATGTCTTTATTAAAAACCATAATTTTTTTGAGCTTTCTCTTATTTCTTTATAAGACTTCCCAGCTTTATGAAGCTCAAAAATGAAGCTATACTGGGCAAAAGTACAACATTTGCCTGTTCCCATTATCAATCTTAAAAATAATGATATTAAATATGTTTTACAATAAAATAAAAATAGTATTTAGGGAAAATCAACAAAATTTTTCTCAAAATAACACTTAATTTAAATTATTTTTTAATAATGATCTCACGTTTCTAATTTGTTGTCCCGTTGTTCATCTTTGTAATAGTTTATCTAAATTGCAAATTTAAAAGGAAATGCACAATAACAAAACGAGTAATTATTATAATACCAGTACAAAATTGTTCTGAAGAAAAAACCTAACGGTTTTTGATTTAAATTTGTTTAATAAATCTCATCGAGCAGTAATATAAAATGAGCATTTTCAATTAGTTGTCACACATTTGGAATAAGTCGCTCTAAGAAAACGTCACCACACTTTTTATTTCATTAATATATTGCAATAAAAACTCTGAAGAGCAATTTTGCGCTAAATAAAAATTGTATTCTCAGAGGAGAAACAAATAAAAATTTCATTTAAATCCTAATGCATACTCTCCACCAGAGCCATATAGCGCTCTTTTGGAACTGCGTACCAAGCATTTTCGATTTCTTTCAACAAATTAGCAAAATTTTTTCGGTCTGACTGCCGGTTTATGTCGCTCCTTTTCAAACTCATCTATGTTATACTGCTGTAAGGAACTCTTCACACTACGTGGCCTAAGTGGCGTATTAACCTCAGCATATTAAATCATTGTATTTAAAAGTATACATACTTAGATAAACATACTGATCCATTTATGCATCGACCACCACCGTTCTTAGAAGTTATTTGAGTTATTCTGCATGTTTGAATTTAGCCATCAGTTCCGAACCTATCTAAATAGTCTTTTTTGAATCTTAATCTAGATATAAACTTATTAATATTTTCAAAACTTATTAATACCTACAAACTTACCGCGAAAACTAACAAAATACAATTATAAATTAAATTAAAATGTCAAGCTCAAATTGCCTATTAATTGCAATAAACCACAAATAGAAGAAAGTATTAACAAATAATAATTATAATCATATAAAAGAAAAATACGTTTGAAAACAGCATCTATGAAGTGTGCTTACCTCATGTTCACCACTGTATAACTTTAAGAAATGAAATATTCAAATTGTCAAAGAGAATCAGAGAAAATTTCTATCAAATAAAGAGTTTGAACCAAGAAATTGATGGTGAAAATTACTGATGTTGTGATATGAAATTACGGTTCCATAGAGAATTAACATTACGTTCAAAATTTCGGGCTGTTAAAATTTATATTCAAATATCTTTAATAATAATGGCAAACATGTTGCGTTGCCTAACACCGTATTTTAGCAGCGAATAATTTGAAAATAACATTTTATGTTTAAATTAAATTATGTTATAGAACCATATGTGATCATTATATGACACAATTTTAAACCAAAAAAAAACCCAAAATTTTTAACAAAAACGTTTTTTATATAAAAGATTAGTGCGTTTGCCTCAATATAATACTAAAATTCTATAAAGACAGGCAAATTTATTCCAAATAAAAACGCTTTTTTCCAAAAAATTATTAATTTGAAATTTCCTTTAGTTTCTGTTTAGTACAGATACCTACAATTTTTGATAAATTGTTTTAAAAGTTGGTTTAATTTAAACCTTTTCTTGTTTTTCTATTTTTATTTCCGCCACCAATCAACGCTAAAGTTTCAAGAATTAGCGATTATGATTTTTTGCTACTACTTTAGTATTCATTACTGCTGAATCGCTCCTTATTTTCATACATACCTAACAACGTACTAGGTACATATGTACATACATATATACTTTTAACTTTAACTAAACTTGACATTGAAATGTGTCATGTAACAACAGCAGCCGCAGCATACCAGCCAAAAAACTGTTTACAGTGGATACATAAAATATTTACAAAAACATTTTACTCAAGGTCATTTCTGTGGAAAATCTGACTTATTGATTTTTCTATATGTGTAGTACACACAAAATTTACACATGCATCAGGAGGATTTACATTAAGCTACACAAAAAGACCACAAAACATTACACAAACACTAGGTACATAATAAAAATTAGTAATATACAATACGAATGTCTATAATTAGTAAGAAATGAAAATTACATTGCCATCATGACCAACAAAAAATCCAGGCCGTTGATGAGATCTGTCAACGCTGCCGCCGATGTTTCCCACCGAGGCATGAGACTGCGATGACATGGCAGCCGCTTGTTGTGAGGATTGTTGACGTAAATCCTGATAACCCGATTCCAATTCGGTGTAAGACATTTTCAGTAGCCAGCGTCTTTTTTACGACCTATGCTGTTGAATTTGTTAAATGTGTTAGGGCTGCTGTTGAGGTCTCTAATTCGAGGTGTGACTGCAGCAGCAGAGAAGTATTGGTCTTGTTGCTGCAATTGTTTTCGGTTGTTTGTTGTTTTTGAAGGTTAGTAATTGGTTTTTTTAGTAAAGTTGTATTTGAGCAATTTTGTAATGAATGCATTTAATTGAGTTGTTCAAATGTATGCACATTCACAGAAAAAAAAACAAAAAAATGATAACACAAAACTTAATTATTGGTTTTCGACAGCATATTAAAAATGTACTTTAATATTCTCCCTAAACCTGAAAATGTTTATTGATTTTTTCACTGCTCGCCAACGCAAAGAAACTCAAGCATTTTTAATTTCATCAAGCAACCAAATGACCTTCACCTTTTGTACAACTTTTTTAAGTTTTTACACTACACTTTCTTGATAAATATTTAACACTTCTTTTTAATAATTAGTTAAGCTTCAAAAATTATGTAATTTTTAGAAAATTATTTTTTGTTGTTTTCTTTTAACACTGCGCAAAAATGTTCTTTTTTTACTTAAATAGTAAATGTTTCTGATTGCTTTTTCCTACGATTCCCCGTAATTTTACGAATCCACACGTCACTTTTGTCAAACGATATCAAGCAACTGATTAGCACATTAAATAGCCCCAATAATAGAAACAACAACAAAATCTGCAAACATATGTTATTTGTTTCTGTTTTCTGCTTTACTATTGTTGCCTAACATTTACAGATTATGCAGATTTGTTATTTTTTTTGCGCAAAATCCATTTAATAATGTTTTTATGTTCTCTTTAAACCATTGCCGGTAATTTGTTTATATTTTTTCCCCCTCAAAACTTGCTGATATATTTTGTTTACATTTGGTAAAACTTGTTTTGTTTTATGTCTTGTTATGCTCTCAGAAAATTAATAATTAAAAAGAAGTGGAAAAAATGTAAACAAATAGTTGTAGTGTTTCTAGTTCATAGTTCCTAATGAAAATTAAGAGTAAAGTGAATGTATTAATTCATTGAATGGAAATTAAATAGGGATGAAAAAATAAATATAGAAAATTTACCTTAATACGGACATAAATACTGTAAAAATTATTATGTACCAAAACTTATGTTAGTTTAGGTTCCATAGCAGCTCACAGAATATTCCAATAAGAACCTTCACGACTCTATTCTGTTGCTCTGTATACAAATTCATACGTTCTAATTGGAACATTTTGTTGCTACAATTTTGTTTAATTTATTTTTTTATTTATTTATTATTAGTAGTATTTCAAATACTTTTTTAATTCATTTATTATTTTTTACTTAGTTTATTAATATTGTTTGCTGGTGTGATAAACCTTTACAGTCGTATTCATAAAAAAATTTTGATATAGGTTTTTAAAGTATAAAGTAGTTAACCAACACTTTAAGCTTAACAAACCTTTGGTAAAAATTCGTATTCATAATCAGTGCATTAACTAATAAACGTTTCAACGAATTTTTAAGATGTAAGATGTAGCAGCAATGATATCTCTGTTTGGGTTCTAAATGAATTCGTAGTGGACTCAAACGAATTCGATTCTGATGTGATAATAAACGTTCAATGAATCACTATTATGTGCATGTGTCAGTTGAATAATTTAATATCATATAATATTATAATCATGGTGAAATAACTCTCCAAGGTGGTGTTGAAACGCCAGCTGTTTTTTTTTAGTCATGTTCGTTATGTCAAACTTTATATACATATGTATGTATGTATGCTCAAGTTGTGTAAAAAAAATAGCAAACGTATCAAGTTATACAAAAAAAGTGAAAAAAACAATTGTCCATAAATTAAATGTTTCATAAATTTATAAATTATTTTTATTTTCATCTTGAAATTAAAAAAATTGTATGTATGTATGTATTTATTTTTCCTGCAAAAATGTTTGTAAACAATAACCAGTTGTTTTTGACATTACAAGCATGAAAGCAAAAACAAAAATACCATGTTGTTTCTGTTGCTTTTGTATTGTTGTTATATTGCCATCACCTTGTAGCGATATCTCACCATGATTATAATTATGTATAAAAACCACAAAGCACAAAGTATAATAAAAACGATTATCGACACATAAGCATAGATTAGTCTGTGACATAAGCATAAAAAACATTTTTGTGAAAGTTTCAAATTTAAAAAAAAAGAAAATATAATATAAATAAGTTTATTCCTAAATAAATAATAGAAACCTTATATTTAATAAGAAGAATAGGTAAGAAAAAGTGTTAAATAAAATACAAAAATACTTAAATATGTATTTTTATTTTCATAGAACATTTAACACAAATTTCAAACCAGCGGCAGCCAAAATTTTAGAAAGAAAGGGTTGATCCCTTTTCAATCCCAGATAACCAGTTCAAGTCAAAATATCGTTTTAAAAAGGAAACAGTAAAAAAAATAACGAATCTAATAAGAGCAGATATATCCTTGGACCGTATAGGATGTGGAACATCTCCAGAATTGCAAGTGTTAATTGCTTTATATTGCTGGGGACGAAGAGAAGTAAACAGGTTTAAATAATACATAATAACAATGTAGACAACAACTCAAACTTTTTGTGTTAGTTTCAGGATGATGCGGGTGATATCCATGGACTTGCACAACCCACAGTCAGTAGCTCTAGCTAAACACGCAAAAGATATTATTCACATGCCGAAATCTTTTGATGACGAGATAAAGGTAGCGAAATGTTTTAAACAAATTCGTAACTTTCCTGGTATAATTGGAGCTATTGATGGAACGCACATTAAAATAAAAAAACCGGCGGAGACTTAGCCCAGTATTATATGAACAGGAAGGAATTTGACTCCATGAATATTCAGGTAATGTCATATAATAACTACATAATATAAAATTTAAAAAAATTAATTTTTTAAAAAGGTGGTTTGTGACGCCAAACTTAAAATTATGGATATTGTGGCAAGATGGAGAGGCAGTACTCACGATTGCCGCATATTCAATGAGTCCCGATTAAAAGAACGCTTTGAAAATGGCGAATTCAAAGGCCGTTTGCTTGGTGATTCCGGCTACGAGCTAACGCCTTACTTATTTATTTATAATAACTACATAATATAAAATTTAAAAAAATTAATTTTTTAAGAAGGTGGTTTGTGACGCCAAACTTAAAATTATGGATATTGTGTCAAGATGGAGAGGCAGTACTCACGATTGCCGCATATTCAATGAGTCCCGATTAAAAGAACGCTTTAAAAATGGCGAATTCAAAGGCCGTTTGCTTGGTGATTCCGGCTACAAGCTAACGCCTTACTTATTTACCCCAATATTACAACCTCAAAATGAAAAGGAAGTTAAATACAACGTTGCGCACATCGCCACTCGAAACCCTGTGGAGCGATGTTTTGGCGTATGGAAACAACGATTTCGATGTTTACTAGATGGCATGACTGTTAGTTTCGCAAACCCTAAAATAGTTATTGTGGCTTTGGCTGTTCTTCATAATATAGCCATCGAAGAGAACGATCCAGGCGATTAGGCAAAAAATACATAGTTTTAAAAAGTGTTTATAGTATGTACATATGTACATAAATTGAAACAAAAACAATTACATTTGTAGATGATTTAAATGAAAATATGTTGATTGAAATGCCAGAAAATGATTTACATGAACCAGCAACATCAGCCAGGAGAGAGGCTATAATCTTAAGAACGTTTATACAAAATTATTTTTAAGCAATTTTGGAAAAAACATTTGTAAATAAATTGAATAATTGAATTACAGAAAAGACTTCAAAAATTGTAATAAAGCAATTAAATGAAAACTAAAGTTGTTTTTATTTTCTTTCATCCCCAATTATGGAGTACAATTAACAACTGTGGTTCTAAGAAATTAAATCATTTTTTTTATTATTAATTTATTTTATTATTATACATTTATTTATATATAATTTATATATATTTATTTATATATATTTATTTATATATAATTTTATTTATTTTAAATTCATTTTTTAATTTTATTTATTTAATTTTACATTAATTTATTATCTAAGTATGTATGTAAGTAAAAAATTAAATAACAAATATTCTTTGCATAGCTAAGCAATTCATAAATTTTTCACCTTGAACTAGGTTTTATTATTATATGTAAAGATTTGGAAGCATGTACGAATTGTAATTAAAAGAAATTGTCTTAAGCTTTTTGACAATCAGAAATTTGTAAACATAAACAACGTTTGACAATACAGAAGTAACAAAAAAAAAAATCAGCTGTGTCATCTACACTACTTTATAATCAATATGTTTACGTAGCATGTTGTTAACCATGGTGAAATAACTCTACTAGGTGATGCCAATATTACAACAATACAAAAGCAACAGAAACAACATGGTATTTTTGTTTTTGCTTTCATGTTTGTAATGTCAAAAACAACTGGTTATTGTTTACAAACATTTTTGCAGGAAAAATAAATACATACATACATATAATTTTTTTAATTTCAAGATGAAAATAAAAATAATTTAATTTATGAAACATTTAATTTATGGACAATTGTTATTTTCACTTCTTTTGTATAACTTGATACGTTTGCTATTTTTTTAACACAACTTGAGCATACATACATACATATGTATATAAAGTTTGACATAACGAACATGACTAAAAAAAAAACAGCTGGCGTATCAACACCACCTTGTAGTTTTATTTCACCATGTTGGTTACTTTACATTCACATTACTTTTGTCAAACAGCTGACTCGAAAACACAACAACAATTGCTACATCTGTGTCAACAGAGAAAAAGTGCAACGTAGAAAAAACGTGGTCAAAATAAAACAGCAAAAACAAAAATAAATAAACTAGATATAAACAAAGGAAATTTTAAAAGCAATCAGAAAATAAACACCAAATTGAAAAGGAATACAATTGAAGAAAATAATTGTGAAATAAGTAAAATAAATTGCTTGTCATCATCATTCTATTGATGTGAGCGCAGTGTTGGAAATAAAAGTGATCTCTCCCAGTGTCGTATTAGTTCGAGCAGTGACGGATTGATTGAAATCAATAAATTCAAAACAAGATGTCCCAAATAGATAATATTATCATACAAGTAAGAGCACGGTTACAATTGTTGGGCATTAAATTGTGGCTGGAACCATACTATTATGATGGAGTTGGCTGTGTGGAGGAAGAAATCGAGGTAGGTCTATGGAGTTTGTAGATGAATTCAGGTTAATATAAAGTATGTTTTATTTTTATAGAAATTGGCTAATAATTTTAGCCAGGACTTGTGTATGACAAAATCGAATTGTAAATTGGCCTTAACAGAACTACAGGAAGGTGCATTGCGCAAGCTGGCATCACGTAAGGAATTTGTAGAAACAGGTTAGTGAGTGTTATATTAACAATAAATATTTTTAAAACCTCAAAATATGTATAGCGAATGTGTCGAGGTTTTTAAATAAATATGGAAAACAAATTGTGCTTTAATTACATTGTTTATATACGAGTATGTATATTTTGTTGCCTTTTCCAGGTCTGGCCACATTCAGTGTTAGACGCATTAACAACCAACAGGGCACCCAGAACATCATTGAAGTGAAATGCAACCTTAAAGCTTTAGGTAGTGAGTTACAAGCTATTATGGCCAAATCTTTGGACATAATTGATGCCAGTCGTATTAAATGCATATCAGCTGGTAAAATTGTAGATCCTGAAAGAACTCTCGAAGAACAAAGTATCAGAAACAATCAACAATTAATGGTTATAATCAGTGAAGTGGATAGGGGTGTAGAACAAAATCAAGAAGATGCCATGTATGATCGTATACGTAAAATAAAAATGGACGTTGAATCTATTGTGGATTCCAGTCGTCAATTGTTTGAGGTACATTATTAATGATTATATTATTTTGTTATAAAATTAACAAGAGTTTTTTGTTTTTATAGATGGAAGATCAAGATGGCAATCCTGTGTTTCTACCACCCGCCGAAAATCGTGCTCTCTTAATGGCCTTGGGTTATTATGAGAAAGCGCGTGCTGCCATGAAACGTGAACATTATGATGAGGCTTTGGTGTTGCTGCTCGAAGCCGATGAGAAATTTATTACTTGCAATTCAAAGTTTTTGGAAGCGGTTGACAACTATGCTTTAGTTAATTTGGATATTGTTTGGTGTTATTTGTGCCTAAAGGTATGTTAAAGTTTTTTTTATTACATTATAGACGAACTCATTTGCCTGCCCATTTATTATTTACATTTTACATTATATTACATTGCTTTTTATTTTTTTTTTGGACTCTGAAAGAGCTCTTAGATAATGTTAGAAAAGAGTCTTTTATAAGGTTTTTTTTGGGTTCTGTGTAATCTTGTTTTTATCATTCTTGTGTGGTACAGCTATGTTTTTTTTTGTTCAAAGCATAAATAACAGGACAACAACATAATTAAGTGGAATTTCTGAGTCATACTGCGTGCCGACTCAGGAGAGTAACAAGCAAATTTTTCTTTCACTCCGTAAATGCTTTTGTTGGACTCTTATCTGACTCCTTTTTCGGAGCGCTCCGAAAATGCTCTTTTGTTGGACTCTTTTCTGACTCCTTTTTCGGAGCGCTCCTAGAATGGTATGCTGGGAATAAGAGAGAGAGTAGTAAATAATTATAAATATTTAATATTTTTATGTTTTTATTCAGTCCAACGTTTATTGTTCCTTTAATGAAAGACTTTTTATGTTCACTTTTATGAATCTTATTCCTGATAAATTCAATTTAAAACATTCACTTAATTAAGCTAAATCATGCATTTTATTAATCCTATTAATACACAAAATTTTGTTGCATTATATTAAATCATAAAACTTTTTTTCTAACAATTAAAAAAAATCTTTAAAACTGCAATTTCGTTTAACTAAAATTCTTTAAAAAAGAATACAACAATTTAAAATTCAATCTCTTTACCACAACGCAGAATGTTACCCAATTACCTGATGCCCAGCGACGCTTAGAATTATGTGAGAAAAGTTTTCGGCGCTCGTATGGCGACAACTTGCAACGTTTGATAACCCTTAAAGGCAATGCCTGTCCTGAAAAAGCCCTCATAATGCGTTTACATCTACTGCAAGGTGTCTTACTATTTCATCAAAATCGCCGCAACGAGGCATACGAGAAATTTGTAACAGCCGAAACGGAACTGGGCTCTCTCAAAGTAGACGATACTCTAGTGGTAGCTTTAGTAGAAATGGGCTATGAGCCGTTTGAGGCTCGCTTGGCCTTACGTTCGTGTAGTGGAAATATGGAACAGGCTATCAATTTCATACACGAAAGAAAGGAAAAACTAAAAGAGTCTCGTAAAAATTCGAAAAAAGAACGACAAGTTCATAAGAATTTGGCCGGTAAAAATCAGGACAAAGACTGGGTTAATCCACGCAGTGTTTGTACATTGGTGGAAATGGGTTTTGAGCGTGATGTAGTGGTAGAGGCTTTAAAGCGCTGCAAAAATGATGTTGCCAAAGCTGTAAGTAACAAACAAGCAACAAATTTATTATTTCTATACTCATTAAATCTTACAGTTGGATCTCTTACAAACCAGAGTTGATGAATTAAGGCTTAATCTACCCCCCGCTCCTGCAGCTGATGATGACATTTTATCCCAACTCAAGCAATTAGGGTTCAACGAGGAAATGGCCCGTGTTGCCTTGGAAACTACAGAAAATAGTTTAGACAAGGCCATTGAGTTTCTTATGAAACTTTATGGCAATGAAACGGAATTGGTGGCTGCCATGGATCGCATGACAGCCGTGGCTGCCTCTGTAGTAGCCAATGAAAATTATGGAGGACCCTCTACATCTTCCGGTGCCAATTCTTTAATTGCCAAGGCTTTGGATAAGGCTCAAAAGGAAATGGAATCACTGAAGGCCTATAATAGATTTACAGAAGAGATAACTGACAACGAACAGGACTATTTGGATTTACCTTTATTACAAGAAGAACAATTTCTCGCCGAATATAAACGTTTGCTGGAACAGTAATATGTTTGTATTTGTTTTTATATTTTTCTTTTTTTATTTTAGTTTTTTTTTTCTTTTTTTATTAAGTTTAAAAAATGTCTTGATTTTAGTGTTTGATTGTTGAAATTATTTTTAAAATTGTTTTATTATAAATAAAGCCTGTAAGAAATTTCTCTCTCCTTCACTATATTTGGGAATCTATATTCTAATTTTCAACATTTCAACAAAGTCAATAGGTTTTTAAATTTACTTTTGAAAATTTTGTGTTTTTAAGAGCGGGAAGTGAAATTTCCAACGGATTTTGTTTACGTTACTAATTGGCCATTATTTTATATCTAGGTTTAGTGTTGTATTAATAAAATCAATCAAGTTTTTGAAAAATAAATATTTAACTTTTTATATGACTGTTTAACAAAATTGTAGATTATTTTTATTTGAAGAAAGTTCTAGTCAGCTAAACATTTAAGATTGTTGCTAACTAAAAACGTGCTGAAACGTCCTGAATTTCGCATTTCTTTGTTCTTTTCTTCAATGAGTTATGTGGAAATTTGGATGACCCCTCCGATGTCATCATAGAAGCATGTATCTGTTGCGTCAACATTACGTGAAGTTTCTATACCAATAAAATCTTTGTTTTCTCTTAAGGTTATTTGAAGGATGCTGACTGTGACGGTGCCGGTCCTAGGCACAGGAATTACCCGAATTCCAAGGTTTGTCCAAAATAAAATACGTTAACGGGGGAGGTATCGTCTTTTTTTAATGTTTTTTATTTTTATTAATTCAAAATTACAATTTTACATTGTAATGTGGTCTCAGCGCCCCTAGGGCATTATTGAGACTTCGTTGGCAAAATCATTACAAGTTATTTATGTTTATTTTAATTATTTCTAAAATTTAAAAAAAAAATACAATACAATACAAAAAAATTGTTGTAATCCAAATTACCTAAGTACTCTATTCTTTGTTTAGTGATTTCTAGACGACATCTAGGAATCCTTAAATTTGAATTATTTCTTGTATTAAAAACAATTGGTTAACAGATAAACTGATCGTGTGATGTCCAATTTTATGTATGGTTTCATAAATATATATCAATAACTGCTGTTTATAAATACCATATATTGGTAAAACATTTTTGGCAATATCCTTATAAAGCAACAAAGTGGAGTATAATGGCGGCAAATTAAAAACAGCTTTTAGCGATTTGTTTTGTATAACCTGTAAACTTTTTAGGTCAGCATTTCTTTTAAATCCATATACAAGTGTAAGATAATTAAGATGAGTTTGTATAAGAGCTTGAAAAATTAAATATTTAGTTTTTTTCATCAAGTTTATGACGTAGTTTCAATAAAACACCAAGTGCGGGAGATATTTTTGACCGAACATATTTAATGTGATGATGCCAGGTTAAATTGTTTTGCAAGATAATTCCCAAATACTTTATAGAATCTTCTTCAGTAATTTGTTTTCCATCTATATATAATGGATGTTCTTCTGAAAAACGACTTAGTTGGGATCTAAAACGTACGAGTTTAGTTTTATTATGATTTAGCACTAATTTATTAATTCTCGCAAATTCTGCAATTAGTGATGCATCTCTTTCTCTAAATGTTTTAAAAACTAAACTTTCCTTATAAGGATAAAGTATGCCTACTCATCAGCATACATTACAATTTTTCCATGCAGTCTCAAGTTATTGATATCATTAACATAAATATTAAACAATAAAGGGCCTATCACTCTCCCTTGGGGAACTATATGCTTAATAGCAACCATTGAGCTTATGCTTTTATTTATTTCCACATATTGCCTGCGATTTTCTAAATAACTTCTAAAAAATTCGAATTCTCTTTCTCTTACACCATAAAACTTTATTTTTTCAGATCGAAAGCTTTGGAAAAATCATAAAAAATAGCACCAACTCCAGTGAACCCTCTATCCAAACCATCACAAATATAATTTACAACATTCACTACCGCTTCATCTGTACCGCAACCCATTTTGATTGGAATATATTAAATCTTCGTTGTGCAAATATGTTGATAGTTGATTATGTAAAATTTTTTCAAAAATTTTATCAATGACAGATAAGACTGAAATAGGTCTAAATTGATCCAGTGTATTTCCATTTACTTCTTTGGGAATAGGAATCAATCTTGTGAATTTTAAGTTTGTTGGGATATATTAATTGATTAATACATGAATTAAAAATCTCACCCACCTATTCATAAAACTTGTCAAAGGTTTATAACTGGCTTATAAAGCAAATTTTGTATGGATATTTGCTTTATAAGCCTGTTATAAACCCTTGATAAGTTTTTATGAATTAGACTGTTAGGTAATAAAGGTGTTACAATCTCTTTACATTCAAACATACACTTTGACGTTATTCCATCACTTGCTGGACTTTTATTGATATCCAAATGCATTAATAATTCATTAACTTGATTTTCATTAATATGACAAAAAGCAAATTGATTGCGATTATTGTATAAAGATCGAAACATATTACAATGATCCGTAGAGTTATATGTGATTCCGTTATTTCAACTTTCCACAGATTTTAAAAAGTGTTGATTTAGAATTTCGGCTTTGTCATAATCATTTGCAATTATTTGATTCTCGTCAATTTTCACAATAATGCCAGATTTAAAACTTCTTCCAAGCATTTTGTTTATGAATTGTCAACATTTCCCTGGATTATCACGGGTATTATATAAATTGTCTTGGTAATAATTTATCATACTCTTTTTGAATGCTAGTTTAACTTATTCTCTTAATATGTACCACTGTTGGGATCTTACTATTCTTAAATTGTACCGTCTCAATGGCAAAATTGTACCAAATTGTACCTAAATTTCGCTATTAACTAAAAAAGCATATAGTAAGAATTGATAACACTTTTTATTCAATAAAAACAAAATAACAGAAAGAAAACGTAAAACAATTTTTCAAATTTTGTTTGTTGCTTTCGTTGGTCGATATGTCAGAAACACAAGCAACTTTTGACATTTCTCTCTCTAAGTAAGAAAAAAAAGTAGAACAGCTGTGCTCTCAACGACACCTGAAAAGTGAATTCGCCTTAAAAAAAAATTGTACCAAAAAGGGATGAACTGTACCAGCGTACCAATAAAGTTTTGATTGTCCCAAATTTGGTACAATTGTACCACAAATCCCATCAGTGATATGTACTGTCATTTAAATCAATTTTATTTTTCTCTTTTCTTCTTTTTCTCAACAGTTTTTTTTTTGTGTTCTATAAGAGATTGTAAATTGGCATTAACCCATGGTGTTAGTTTAAGTTTTAAATCTTTTTTTGTTCTAGTTACAACTGTTGAATTAATAACAGCATTTGTTATAGAATCTATTAAGTATGTAGTGTCAACATTGGGATCATTAGTAAAACTTGAATCTGTAAGTGTGCGACTTATGTAGATTTTCTTTAACATGTTCATAGTTACAATGATAACGAGTAACATCAATGTAATCTGTTATATTAGCTACAGAATCAATGACTATATTTATTAAGTTATGGTCCGATAGCGTCCATTCCACAGAATTAACTTTATGTTCCGTTTCAATATTACAGAAAACATTATCTATTGAAGTTCCACTACTAGGTCGAATAATAAGAGCATGACAGTTTCTGAAATCATAGCATCGAAAAAGATCAGTTAAATTATGCGCCTGAGGATTATCCATAAAATCAATATTAGTGTCTCCAACAAATATACAAGGATTTGGAGCTAGCCTTGTAAGACAATTTTCAATGTATGCAAAGAATATTTCAGTTTTACATTTTTGAGATCTATAAAAAGATAACAAACAGCCTTATAGATTTTTAAGTTATATTAGAACTCACTATATTGAGAACAATAGAATCAATGAAATCTGTACTCTCACAGGTTTCCACTGAAAATAATATGCTTTCACATATATATATATATATAGACGTACCACCGTAACAATCAGATCTGCAGCAGTGAACTACATTATACCCCGGAATTTTGTAGAGTTGTAGCAGTTTACTATCTTGAATACAAATAATATGTGGTAATTTAGGTAAAAGAGAAATTTCCGATTTAAATTGATTCAATTTTGTAATGGAAGAAATGCTTCTAACATCTACAGAAACAATTGAGAAATACGAATTAATTTTAGCTTTTAAAAACTTTACATGAGATGAAATTGAAAACAAATATTTATTTAAATTCAATATATGTATTGTGATTTAATAATTTTTTACATTTTATATAAATATTGTTAAAAGGCCAGTAGCCATTATTAAACAGGTGACAAAAACGGTGAGTGAACTTCATTATCATTAGTATCATCATTAATACTATTATCACGACGTATTGACCTTCTAGTGTATTTGTTGTTGCTTTTAGCAGTATATCTTCATCATCCAAAACCATCATACACGTGTATCGCTGTGCTTTGGCGAGCGGAGAACTTAGTACCGACGAATCCACCTTCTTTATATTGAACGACGAAGCCCACATACGGATTATAGATAACTGCGCAAGCTCACTATACAGTAGTTTCTCTAGGATCTGATCACTTATACATAATCGTTTGTCTGGGCTGACCCATTTATTTCGTCTCTGAATGCCGTATTTCCATTAACTAGAAGTTAGCAGAATAACACGGCTTCAAAACAACATCTTCCAACAACATATGTATATCAAACAGAGAGGACGTTCTGATAATAATAAGTTGTAGTCTAAGGTTGGGTCTCACTTTTATTCGACGAAGAAGGATGATAGGGTTGCCTTTCTGGTTAGAGAATGTAAAATCTGGGAGTATAAGGCCAGCTAGAACTGGGTCTACACCAAACAATTGTAGGATTTATATGTAATGAATCTTCTTGATCATTCGTTTCAAAATGGGAACAACAACGATTTCAAAACCGGCAACTAGGGGTACACCACAGTGAATTTTCCTATGTTCACTTCTATGGAACGTAACTTTAAACTGTCTGCTTAGAAAACTGGACCTCATATGTTATAAGACTGTCGCTTATGCGGATTACATTGCAGTGACAGTCTCGGGAATCCATCTGGCCACGATATTATAACGGTTCGAGAATGCACTCAAAATACTTAGTGAATGGAGCGACTGATAGTGGAATATGTGTGATCTTGTATTATTTACCAAAAAATACAAGATACCAAGCTTTCAGCTACCCTGTCTAAATGGCATAACGATAACACTCTCAGACCGACCCACAATTTTTGAGCACACAGATCGAAATAAAGTGTTAAATGAAAAACTACACAGCTTTCCAGTCTTGGACACACCACAACTACTTAAGCCAAGGTGGCAGAGACAGTCAATGCAGCCAAAAAGAAGGCGATGGGGCATGTAACTTGGCCAGCGGAGAGTTGAGTACCTGACAACGGTGTTTAGTACCTCAAACTTGGGACCAAACCAATCAAACCAATCAAACCAATTCGCGACTGGTGGACAATCTTACCAGCCGATATCCCTCTTGTCACCTGGCTTAAAGACTCTTAAGGTTATTCTTCTCCTCAAGTCGATTCATCACTTATCAGCAGTTCGTCACCAGCATGAACTCAGGTAGTTTATGCTAAAATAGTAAAACGGTTATTGAAAGTGTAATAAAAGCTGTAAGTCGGTCTGGTTCCTTATAAGCTACATCTTGTGTGATCAGTGTTGATGTGAATTTCAGATCGCTATTAAACCCTAAACTTTTGACTGTCAAATATATTATAATCATTATTAGCTAATAATGAAATATTATGAAAACTATAGTGGATTAACATCCAGCCATTTAATTTGTTTACTTATGTCTATGAACCTGTACCTTGAACTTGTTACTTTTTAATTGGCCTTTAAACTATTTTAAATGTTTTTTTTTTATAACAAGACAAAAACACGCTTACAAGTGCTGTACAATTTACAACACTATAATGGACAAACAAATGCTAAAAGTTAAGGGTTCTAAATATTCAACAATTAAGTTTGGTACTTTAAAATAAATAATAAAACAAAAATTTCACACTTGGCTGACGGGACGTTTTACAAAAAAAAAAAAAAATCAGATATAATGAAAACAATAATTAAAAAATACTAAATAATTATTAGAAAAAAAGAATAAAAATAGACAAAATAATTACAAATTTGAGTCTATAAATTAGTTTGCTTTTGCAAATAAAACAAAACAAAAAAAAAAAACATTTAAATTAATTACAGTGGCTTACAGCTCATTGTATGCGTTGCATTTTGTTTCCAAAGCTCTATAAAAATAAAACTAACAGGAACTTAACAAAAAAAATGTCATTTAAAAGGAAAAATTAAATTAAATTTTGATTTTGTTCGACCTTTCTTTTGATAAAATAAAAAGTTTTTTCGAGCTCGAGGCCAATTATTTGTAAAAAATGTGTATATTATTTATTAAATTATTTCTTCCAATATTTCGATATCCTTCGGATATCATTATCAAGGAATGAGTTACAATTATATTTTTATAAGAGCCGTATTATTGTCTCCACCCTGGAAGAAATAATTTAATAAATAATATACACATTTTTTACGAATAATTGGCCTCGAGCTCGAAAAAACTTTTTATTTTAAAAGGAAAAATCTTATAGTCTAACAAACAAAAAACATTTGTTGAAACAATGTACATACATACATTTTAATATATGTAAAGGGTTTTCCAATAAGGACTTGACAACTTTTTTTTTAAATAAAACGCAAACCGTTTGAGATATTTCCAAAACTTTATTACCGACTTGAAATACATTCAAAACATTTATGAATGGAACTCGACTTCGTTCATATGGGCACCGCGGCCACGTCGACAGTGGTCGATTCGTTGGACCCAATTTTGGATGACTCGGTCACACATTTCGGCCGGAATGGCCGCTATTTCGCGTTCAATGTTGGCTCTAAGTTCTTCCAACGTTGTCGGCTTGTTGGCATAGACCAATGATTTGACGTAGCCCCAAAGAAAAAAATCTAGAGGCGTTAAATCGCAAGAACGAGGCGGCCAATTGACTGGTCCATTTCTTGAGATAACACGCTCGTCAAACTTACTCTTCAGTAAATCGATTGTAACGTGTGCTGTGTGGCTTGTGGCACCGTCTTGTTGAAACCACATGTCATCCAAGTCCATGTGTTCCAATTCGGGCCAAAAATAATCGCTAATCATTGCGCGATAACGATCGCCATTCACAGTAACGTGACGATCGTTATTGTCGACGAAAAAATATGGCCCAATGACGCCGCCGGCATGCAAAGCGCACCAAACAGTAATTTTTTGTGGATGAAGTGGTGATTCGTGAAGCACATGTGGATTTTCAGCAGACCAATAACGCATATTTTGCTTATTGACGAACCCATTGAGCCAAAAATGAGCTTCGTCACTGAAGATGATTTTGCGATGAAATTCATCATCTTGGTGCATCTTCTCCAGAGCCCAATCGGAGAACGTACGTCGACTCAAATGGTCCATCGGCTTCAATTCTTGAGTCAGCTTAATCTTGTATGGGTGTAAACCCAGATCCTTACGCAAAATTCGCCATAAAGTGGTCTTGGGGATGCCCAGTTCTTGAGAACGCCGCGGAATCGACTGATTTGAATCGTTTGCTACGGACGCCTGAACGGCAGCGATATTTTCGGAACTTCGACCAGGCCGTTGTCTCACTGGCACGACAGCATCACACAATGAATATGTAGACTCAAATTTTTGCACTAAACTTGTTATTGCTTGTCTACTAGGGCGATAATTACGACCGAAAATTGGAGTTAACGCTCTTAAAGTTGCGGTCACCGACTCCGAATTTCGGTAGTACATTTTTATAATTTCCAAACGTTGTTCCTTCGTGTACTTTACCATAACGAAAATGTTAAGTTTACTGAAAAAAAAGAAAGCAACAATTAGATGATCAGTGAAATAGTGCGTTCACAATTTAAATTCAGAGTTGTCAAGTAGCTATTGGAAAACCCGATATTAAAACTAAAAACACAAAAAATGCTCCTTTTTTACGTCACAGCTTATTTTATGCAAGCACGTATAGGTTTAAAAAACTTGAAATTAAAACCGACAATTACACGATTTATTATTTGGTGTGATAGCATTTATTATCTAAAACAGATTTAAGGCGATTTTACATAGATGCGACCAGTTTTTGGGAAATACTATATGTATATTCGACTACTCCGTCAGTAGCGCTTTTTTTTTAAAACGTTTTTGTTTGAAATTTTTTGTTTTCCTATGCCAATTTCTAAAATTGACCATAAATTTTCAATAACTTTAAGGTCTGACGACTGTATATTAGCCACGTTTGCACAATATCCGATTTGTGCTTTGGATCGTTATCCTGGTATAATTAAAAACCTGATCTTATACCCAGGTTCTCTGAAATAAGTTAAGATATTTCATTAGTTAACCAACTTTATAGCATCATTTAGATGTTAGATCCACAATCAGCAGCATTCGTTAATTTATAAAATTTATAAAATGAACAGGTAACTGTAGTCCGACAATATATTGAATGGAATGTCATTGTTATACTTGGATGCAATTTTATGTTGTTTACTTGGTAATTAACCTTTTTGCTAAATTATTGTGTTTCATTAAAATTTCTGGTTTTTAAAGAAAGTATTGAAATGTCTAATTAATTTTTATATACAATTATAAGTATTTATCTTGTATTATTAAATTAAAATAAATACGTTCTTTATACCAGTTAATAAACGTTTTTTTCTTTTGTTAAAGTGAAATAAAATTTATAATATGTATGCAATTTCAACATGACTAAACAGAAATATTGAATTTTTCTTATTAGAAAAAAAGTTATGGAAATGATGGCCAGACAATTAAAAAAAAAGTTAAAACTAAAACTAAGAGTGCAAAACAAAGGGTGTTTTTTTAGATGTACAGAACTAGAAATGGAATAAAACAAATATGTTTTTTTTTTCAATTGACCTGAAATTTACTTTAGTCGAAAGATAATCTTCTGGCATTATAATTTAAATGTGACTTCTGGCATATGTCCGCCACGGCTGTCTCCGATGACGTTTTCCAACATTTGTGGCCGTATATCGACAATAACGCGGCAAATGTTGTCCTCCAAGTGGTCAATCGTTTTCGGCTTATCGGTGTAGATTAGCGACTTCATCCCCACAAAAAAAATTCAAGCGGAGTAAAATTGCATGATCTTGAAGGCCAATTCACGGGTCCGAAACGTGAAACCATGTGGCTATCAAACGTTTCTTTCAATAAATCAATTGTGACACGAGCTGTGTGACATGTTGCGCCGTCTTGTTGAAACCACAACTCCTGCACATTATGATTGTTCAATTGATGAACGAAAAAGTCAGTAATCATGGCTCTATAGCGACCACCGTTGACTGCAAGGTTCTGGCCAGCTTCGTTCTTAGAGAAGTACGAACCAATTATTCCACCAGCCTATAAAGCACACCAAACAGTCAGTTTTTCTGAATGTAACGGTGTCTCAACATGTACTTGAGGATTATCATCACTGCAAATACGGTAGTTTTGTTTATTGACGTATCCATTCAACCAAAAATTAGCTTCATCGCTAAACAAAATTCGCTTATGAAAATCGCGATCAACCTCAATCTTGTTTTGGACCTATTGACCGAATCTACGTCTTGCTAGATGATCGAGATGAATTTTGTAAGCACACAAACCAAGATCTTTCCGCAAAATCTTCCATAATTGGATGTACACATATATGTGCACGATGGCGGATAGACTTGATTCGGGTACGCAATTTACGACGTCTCTCTGAATGCGTGTTATCATTTAGAGTATACGTGGTGCGAAAACGTTCCATAGTTAAGCGAATTAATTGTTGTGAATGGACGATTATGTTGACCGTAAAATGCACGTAGTGCGCGATACGTATTTCGAACAGAACCATGATTTTCAAAAAAAAAATTTGCATAATTTAGAAGCGTTGTTCAGGCGTCAGTTTATTTATGTTGAAATGCCAAAAATAAACATATGTTAAAAATTGTTGTTAACTTAAAGTTGTATATATCTAAAAAAAACACCCTTTACATTCACGAGGTAACGCTTGATTGATTTATTTAAATAATAGTATTTAAGAATGTTTTGTTTTATATATTATTTTCAACTAACTTCCAATATTACTGTTATTTTTGTTCTACCTAATATTATAGTTATTTTCCTGAAATCTATACAAAAACAAGTAAGAAAGTATAGTCGGTCAAGCCCGACCATATAATACCCTACACCCAGTATATATATAAAACAGTTTTTCAGAAATGTGCTCTATATGGGAGATATGACCTATTATGTACCGATCGTCCAAAAATTTAGTGTCATGATTTCTGTGAAAATAAATATTGTGTATGTTAAACTTTATCTCGATATAAATACTTTTGAAAGATTTATGGAGGGTCTTACATGGGAGTTTCGACTAATTACGGACCGATCATTATAAAATTAGGTGTCATCATTTCTGTATGTTATTTGTGTCGAATTTTATTTGATTACCAACATTCTTAAGAAATTTATGATCGTTAAAATGATTTTCGGAAGTGGGTCTTATATGGGAGCTACGACTAATTATGGCCCGATCACAATAAAATTGTATCGTATTGTTTATGTGCATATGAAATATATTTGCGTTCAATATTATTTGGATACCAACATTTTTGAGTGAGTTATGCTCTTTAAAGTGATTTTCGGAAGTGAGCCTTATATGGGAGCTACGACTAATTATGGACCGATCTGCACAAAATTTGTAGATGTGATTTGGCTTCATTTACCACTCATTTGTATTGAAATTTGTTTGGATACTTGCATAATTAAAACATTTATGATCGGTAAACCCGAATTTTGGGAGGACATTTGCATTGGGGCCAGGTGAAATAATGGATCGATTTTCACCAGTTTCAATTCCATTCATCCTTGGGCCAAAAAAATATCACGTACCAAATTTTATCGCTATATCTTCAAAATTGCGACCAAGGGCCAAATTACCGCATTCGATATCGAGTAAAATTTATCGTAATTTTCTTATTTGAGATTATGGCATTCGATATCGAGCAAGAAATTTAGTACATTTTATCATAATTTCGATATCGAAATCATTTTTCGATACGATAGCTCATTCGATCACGAACGCGATAATTTGGCCCCTGTACTCTGCGCACAAGCTTAACAAGGACAGCCAGACGGACGGACGGACATCGTTAAATCGACTCAGAAAGTGATTCTGAGTCGATTGGTATACTTTAAGGTGGGTGTTGGACCAATATTTCTGGGCGTTACAAACATATGCACAAATCCAATATACCCTCCCCACTATGGTGGTGTAGGGTATAACAAATGATGTAAGCATGCGTGATAAGTTATTGAAGTTGTGTAATGCAAGGAATATATGGTTCCGGTATTGGGATTTCAAAAAAAAAATCTAATACAACTAAGACAAATTTAAAAATATCTAAATTGGATGGAAGATATTACAAATTTTAAACATCTCCTGCTGCATCATTATCATGCAATTTTGTATTTATGTACTTTTAGGAAATGTTCTGGCTTTATTATTTTATGGTTTAATTAAAATTTCATTTTTAATATGTATAGATGTATGTACATACATACATACATTTCATTCCACTGAACAAATTAAAAACTTCATTTTGAAATGTATCTTTTATTCAAATTGAAGTGTTTGTTCTCTTTAAAAGAAGGTACTTTTTTTGAGGTGCTTGGTCAAAACAATCAATGATCTTCATTTTAAATACTGATCACGTAGATTTGGTTTTAGACAATATTTTTATTTCATTTTGTTTTAGTTGTATTAAAAAAGGTATAAGCTGGTTGGTAAAGCGTTCAATGTTCTTCAGTTTATGTTTCTTAACTGGTTTTTTATTTTATTTTTGTTTAATAAAGTCTAGTAAAAACTGCATGTTGACTGAAAACTTCTCAGAATTGTAGTAAATAATTGAAAACTTTTGTTGTTAAAGTGAACAGAATTTACTCCTAATTGATAATATGTACTTTATTCTCTCTCTCCTATCACTCTCTAGCGTCTTTTTAGGAGAAATAATTAACATTTGATAAATGTTCTTGAATATTTAAATCAATTTTAATGAAAGCAATTAAAAACAGTGATACCAGCAAAACAGGTATTTATTGTTAATAAATAATAATAAATATTAAATAAAAAAAAAATCAGTTATTGATAGCTTCAATTAATTCTGGTTTAGCAAACCTTTGTGAAGTTTGTATAGTTGATCAATAATAAAGAAAGCATTGTTCTTATAAAATTCGATATCATTTACAAATTCATTTTCTCTTCTAAATATCGGGGTTTTTGTTTAAATGGATCTTGTTAACCAACTGACAATAACATTTCGATCCACTTTCTAAATCACTAACATTTATTTTATTGTCAAAAAACTAGGATGTTATTGTGTATTTCGATTCGAAAGCAAAAGCTTACGAAATACGATGTGAAAACGAACGATTTTCTTTTCGAATCGAAATACACAATAACGCCCCTGCAGTACCACAATCAACTGTAGTTCATCTTGAGATATTGTAGATAGAATTAATTATTAGATCATATTGAAAGTTTCAAAGGATGGAGACAATTTCGAGCTCCAAGTCATTTGATGGATTTGAGGTAACCTGTTGCTGTTCCTGATAAAAGTACGCTCTAACTTCATGTGCGATAGTTCAGAGAGACTGCCAGATCATAAACGAAGAATTGTAATTGTTTTTCATTTCTCACGTACCTTAAACCTAAAGTCGACAGCACTTCCTCTCTAGACATGCAATCCGACTTGCGGTTTAGAAATTACAGATTTATTTTTTCCCCCATTGTGATTTGAGTCTATAACTGCAGATAATTGGGTCATTCCTCTGATTATGGTCATTATTTGTCGAGAAACTTAATTCCTAATTATCATTAATTCTCAACATAGCGTCTTTGTAATTCCATAATCATTGGCCTCCAAAGGTTCTCAACCGAGGTTTATGGAGATTCTTCTTTTTTAAGTATTAGTTTATATGTACATATATTGACGTCTCCAGCAGTAGGTGGGAGGTTGCCGGTTTAAATTTAAGAACTTGGAATAAGGATGTCCTTCTGACTATCAAATCAATGCAGTTTCATCAGGCTTAAAATTGCTTGTCAAGCAGTGTCTACCCGATAATTGCCTTTAATGATATGACGAGTGGCGGATATTGTATAGAGCGGTTGGACTGAATACTCGATGGAGATGTATTGATAGTTCATGCTGCATTCATTTGTCAGCCATATAAGCTGCATATATATGAGTTTGCTAAGATTAGATGGATCAAAGAATCCACTTGCTTATTTGCAAGAATGATATAAACTGAGCTTGGTCACATGTGAACGCTATTACCA
Source organism: Bellardia bayeri (assembly GCA_950370525.1). Lineage (NCBI taxonomy): Eukaryota > Metazoa > Arthropoda > Insecta > Diptera > Calliphoridae > Bellardia > Bellardia bayeri. The sequence continues at coordinate 82,877,251 of OX493266.1, forward strand.
GACTATTCAAACAGTTCTGTACATGCTGTTGTTCACGACTCATCTATTTGGCTCATCACTGAATTGTAGCAATATCTGTATCAGGAATTGTAACAGTTATCCTTGTGAGCGCATGTCTACAGATTGTTTACTCTCTTGTCTACCTATATAACTAAAATTGGCTCTCCTATTTCTGCAAGGTTAACTATATATTTAATTCAAAATTCGCTTAAATAATTTAAAATCACTTTTGTTTAAACATAAAAAACCTTTTAAAAGTTTCATTTAATTTGTTTGTCATGCTTATTTAGCTAAAACAAAATTTAAATTTATATTCATATTTAATTAATTAACTTGTTTTAAAGTTATAAATTATTCTTAAACGAAATCACTTAATAATGTCAGGATATTTAAAAGTTATAAACTATTAAAAGAAAATTAAATTGTTATTACAACTTTTGCAAATAGCTTAAGATTAATATTGGTTTTTATGTGTTCTGGAAACTTTTTAACTTTAATAGATCTCTTAAATTTTATATTGCAGTTTTTAGCAATTTCAAAATTTGCATACTGGTTGGTTGGTGTGAATACAGTTTTTTATATATAAAAGTGATACCAGTTTTTAAAGTACAACTTTTTATTTCAATTATATTATCTAGCAAATAGAAATCTAAAACAAGTAATGTAAGGGTAGTACTAGACATACATACATATGTACACACTTGTTTGGTGAATTGAAATAACAAAAAAGCTTAAGTCATTAGATTGGTGAATTAAGGAATTGGAAACGTAGCTTTATAGTGATTTCATGTTTTAGGACAGTTTTATTAACTCTATAATCGATATGACCAAGGCAAGGATCACAACGTCGACGAATTATTCAGTTGTATAATGAAAATCAATATTAGTAATGTATTTCGAGCATTTCAAGCAACACATCGTTTGCATTTAAGGTCAGTTTTATTAACTACATACCCAATATGACCAAGGCAAGGATCGTAGATTCACCGCGCTGCAAACATTGCAGTCAGTCGAATCGAGAAATTTGTTTTGAAAATTTTTATTCAGTATTGTTTGACAATTCATTATGGAAAGGCTCACACCGCAACAATATCTACGAATTATTCAGCTGTATTTTGAAAACCCGCATTTGTAATTTATTACGTGCACTTCGGGCAACATATGATTTGCATCATCGATCTTCCGAGCTCACTATTGCCAATAATTTGGTTAATTTGAGTTTTAATATGTTATTGAAAGATACGAGACGGAATAGATCACATTCAGTCTTCACCGACATTAAAAACTGATAAGAAAACATTACTTAAGTAATTCGCGAGATAACGGTATCAATGCTGGAATAGATCATTTACAGTAAATGTTAACCGTTTATAACCCAGTGTGACATAACTGTAATAAACCAAAAAAAACGCCCTAAGTTTAAAAAAAGATATGCTTTTGCAATTTAAAGTTTTGTTACATTATGGCAACAAATTTTAGACTTCACATTGGAGAAACACTTGCAAGTTTGGTATAAAGCCTAACATAAAGAAAAGAACCTCTTTTGATAATATTCTTCAAGCAAAAAGACATAATGGTCCAGCACAATATGTACCGCCAATGGCAGTACGGCAGGATCAAATAGGGCACTGGCCGATTTGGGCTGAAAAGAGAGTACGCTGCAAATTTCCCCAGTGCACAAGCGTATCGCAAACTATTTGCGAAAAATATGGCGTCGCTTTATGTTACAATAAACAAAATAACTGTTTCAAATTATTTCATACTATTTAACACTTTTTTCTTAACATTTAACTCAATGTTACAGAAATGTCACAATGCTTGTAAACGTAAATAAAAATTGAAAATAACTTTTTTTTTAAATTCTGAGAAATATATGTTTTTTTTTTTGACTTAAGTCAACGATATTTTGCAAAAAATTAGATTTTCATGATCATGAAATGTAAAGGGTTAAAGATTGTTTTTGTCCGATAATAATAAAGATTCCGATATCCAATTATATTTTAAGTGTTTTATTTGTTGCTTCACACTATTTATTGGTAAACTTTTTTCAGAATCTGATTTAGTTTTAATATTGTTATCATGAGTATCTGGTACCTTCTTGCTTGTTGTGAAGTAATTTCTACTCTCAATCGCTCACTGCGTATTGGATCAACCAACATCTAACGAAAACTGGAAAATTAAGACGTAAGTATGTAATAAAAACTGTGTTAATTTAGCAAAATATAAGTGTGCCATTCAGATTTCAAAATTAAAATTTATGAAAGTTATAATAAAAATTATTTCCCAACATCAGAATCAAACTTTATTTAATTTAAATTAATGCGAACGACTTTATAACTCTTGTGATCTCCGTGTACTTCATAAATATCTAATATCTTAGTATAAGCTCATGAGGTACAGTCATATTGAAGGCGTTCTACCGATTCCTACTCTTTCTTGTATATACTTATGTAACATAGATAACAAACATACAATTAAATCATTAATGGCAGAATTCACAGTCTTTAGTTATCTAATGACAAAGGCTTAACTAATGATTCTTTATTCGCAATGCTTAGTTTGCCATAAGAATAACAAGTAATAGTTAAACAATAGTTATTATTTTAGTTTACCAATGGTTAACTAATGACTGAGAGTTCGGCCATAAGAAGTCTAATTGAGTTTCTACCAAGAGTCAAGAGATTGTTGGTCCTTTTTTTGCCAAATAGATTCCTTCTTTTTTTCCTCCAGGCAACCTCTGCAATTGTTGTTGCATGAGTAAATCCATATGTTTCAATACCTGGCCAATCATACAATGACCAGTAATAATAGCTTTAAGAAGTTTAAATGAGTATCTACCAACAGCCTAGAGAGTACTGGTGCTTTTTCTAGAAGCAATATTTAAATAGTATACAAGTTTCATGCATATAGAATGCATAGTCTTTACAAACAGTGCAAAGTCTTTGTAAAAATTTGCTTAGTGCAAACAGAACACTTGCCACTTTGATAAAAATTGCAATTTGATAAGTGCAAAGTGATAAAAAGCTTAAATCATACTAAATTCTCATGCCTACAGCATTAAGAGATTGTGATAAAAGCATATCAATCAACATGATCTGTCATGCTTTTGTGTGTTAACATACATACAACATTGAATCTTATGTGCTTTAAAATCGACTCTATTCACACAACTTCATTCAGGACTTAAAAAAATTCAAAAAGACATGTTTTTGTTAAACAGGCGAACATTATTTTTGCCGAGTTCTTTAGAAAAACATTTTGATTGCCACAAGAATCATAAACGAATCATTACAATGATCGGAACAAGATTACACGTTTAGTTGAATGAATATGAAATGTTCTTCTGCAAAAGAATAAAAGTTTGACGTAGAAGGTGATTTTGGAGATTTGTGATTTGCGGTATACGTGCAAATTTAAAGAAAATGGCAAAACATATTCGAAAAATATTTTGAAGTCTCAAATTTTGGTCTAGAACTCTGGTTATACATTGGCCATTTTCAATGCCAAACATTTCTGACCAACAAAGAATATATGAGAAAAATTGCATCCCCGCAGCCTTTCTCTGATATCTACAACAGACAGACGACAGGGCATACATAGCCAGATCTCTTTGATTATTTTTCGCTTCATTGGGAGTTCTTGTATTTGGCTGAAATAACACAAAAAGTTTTCCGTTCGCTTGTTAATTTCTTATTTCAATAATGGCCGAATTCACAGTCTTTCGTTAGCTAATGACAAAGGCTTAACTAATGATTCTTTATTCGCAATGCTTAGTTTGCCATAAGAATACAAAGTAATAGTTAAACAATAGTTAGTATTTTAGTTTACCAATGGTTAACTAATGACCGAGAATTCGGCAATAAGCGATAATAGAAGAGAAAGTGACAATAATAATAAAATACTGAACATATTTTATGTTTTGAAATAAAATACAAAATTTTAAGATTCTAAGAAACTTTACCTCTATTTAAGTGTCATTAAACTGGTTTAATTTAATAATATTACAACTAAACTATTAGTTACTATCTGTCAGTTAGGTTTCATTAAATTAAAGCAATGCATATCTATTAAATTTAAATAAAGTAGTTTTACAAAATAAAGCCGGCTTAAATTGATAATATGTACTATATTCTACCAAGCAATAAATTTCGCTCTCAAAAACAACGTTTATCTCTGGCTAAACTTTGCAACATGTTGCTAAACATTCGATCAACACTAAGTAATATCTCTAAACATAGACAAGACCTAAAGCAAACATACATTGTACATAATCTGTTTGATTATTTAAAATTGATATGAATTTAAAATTCTGAGTTGTTTAGTTGGTTGAAACGAGCAGTGTGAGAGACCGACAATTCATAAAATCGTTTCAATATTTTTACAAACTCTTTACTAACTTGAAGCTCAGTTTTAAAGCGGCAATCGGTGACAGCAGTTGTTGTAAGCGGTTTAAAAGGAAAACAAAAAAAAAAAAAAAAAAACAGAAATACTAAAAATATAAAAGAAATTGTGGAATAAAATTTTATACTACAAAACAAACACAAAGTTTTATAATAAAAATATTTCAAATAAAATTTTAAGCAAGTGAATTTTTATTAAAAATGTTTAGAAAATTATAAAAATTTTTTACTTAAAAAACACAAGAGCAAAGAAAACAAAACCAAAATTGTGTTACCATAAAAAAAGAAGCTACCAAAATTCAACAAAAGCAAAAATATACACAGAAATACAAAGTTTTAATCTCAAATGTAAGTCAGTGTGATTTTGAAATATTTTAAATACCAACCAAATTTGTTGTAAAGAAATAATATAAAACAAAAAACAAACAGCAACAACACACACTCTTGCACGCCAAACAAATGCACAACAAAATCAGCAACAGCAATAACAACAACAACAGCAAATATCATAAACGGAAAGTGAAACTGGATTTTTGTTTTTACTAGTTTATGTTGATGTTGTTCCTATTGTGTGTTTTTTTCATTTGTTTTGTTTGTATGCTTCATTCCTATTTTTTACATACATATTTACAACATGTTTTTTTGTTGTCAATTTTGTCAAATTGGACCAGAGTTGTTTTTTGTAATCATTATAAAATCATGATTTTTAATCATCGTTAAACAAAAATTAATAATATTTCAAACGAAAACTAACTCTTAAAATAGCGAAATTATGTTAAAAAAGATAAACAAATTATAGTTTTTAACGCAAAAGTAAATCAACAAGTAAAAATTGTTTTAATATTTGAACAAGGAAATGTTGCAGTTGGATTAATCATGTTTATGTAAATAAAGGAAATCATTCTCTATTCTCTCTTCCCTTAAATTAGCTAATTTTTACTTTACTCACATTTACGTTAAGTTTTTATACCCACTACCAAAAAGATGGGCGGGATGGGATGGACGTTTGTCATTCCGTTTGTAAAACGTCGAAATAATGGTCGCAGAGACAAAAATTCTATATATTCTAGGTCCTTATAAGATTCCAAGACGATTCAGCCATGTCGGTCCGTCTGTTGAAATCACGATAGAGCTTTAAAAAGACATACATAGAACACTGAAATTTTTACCAAACATTCTTTGATCCACCGAAATGTTTGGTATTGCAAATGGGCAAAATCGGCGCAGTAAGATTCGAGTTATAGATCAAAGTTTCAGACTACCTAGATATTTTTCAGATATTTTTTTTTCTGTTTTCTTTAAATATAATGTAGAAATATCATGAAATTTTGTTGAAAATGGACGGATTCCTACGTCCACGATTTCTCATAGCCTCTATACAAATATCTTCCCGGAATATGGTTTTATGGTACATAAATGTCTATAGAAATGCCGTATCTAAACAAAATTATGCAATAATAAGTTTCATGCAAAATGAAATCTCAAAACAATATTTTGTTTGCATCGGTCCATAATTTTGACCACTTCCAAAAATCACTTAAAGTACATAAATCTTTTGTAAAAATGACTATTCAGTTGAAATTCGACAAGCATAATCAAAATATACATTTAAATCGTGGTACTAAATTTAAAGTCCAATTCCGAAAATCTCTTAAATGCGCATAAATCTCTAGTAAAAACCACTAAGAAGTTGAAATTCAACACAAATAGTCCATAAATATATAAAAGTCGTCGACTTCAGATTTATGATGATTGGTTCATATTTGTCTACTTCCGGAAATTACTTAAATGCTTTATAAAAACCACTAAAGCTAGATTTACACGATTGAAATTTTCTTCAAAATGCTTCAAACTCGTGTAAACATCAAAAATTCTTCAAAATTTATTTATTTAATAGTTATTAATAGTTTAAGAAGTTGAAATTCAGCACAAATAGTCCATAAATATATAAAAGTCATCGATTTTAGATTTATGATGATTGGTTCATATTTGACCATAGCCCCCATATAAAGTCTACTTCCGGAAATCACTTAAATGCGCATAAATCTGTTATAAATCTCCATAATAGGTGGTGGATACATAAGATACGGCACAGGGAAGAGTAATACATTTCTGCTGATGTTTGTAACGCCCGAAATATTATTATTAACATCCGTTTAGAGTTTACCGATCGACTTGTTCACAAAGAACATTTTTCAACTTTGCAGATATTTTATTCGGCTCTAGGACAATTGGGATTGAAATTGGTCTATTATTTACCGTTGCTCGTTGCCAAAAGTTGTGCAGATCAGTCAATAATTGACCGTAGCTCCGACATTTGAAAATCACATGTTTTAAATGTGATTGTGAATGTTTTAAAAATGTTGGTATGAAAATAATATTCAACACAAATATGCTTCATACTCATACATATACAATGGTGGCCATATAATTAAAACATAATTTAAATCTCACCCAATTGTTAATGTTTATTTTACAATTTTAACAGCCATGTCACAAAATTTAATTTCGTTCAGAAGTGGAATTAATTCCGTATTTTGCTTTTATAGAAAAAGTTAATCGGAAGTAAGCCAAATAAATGGCTTCATGTGATAACAAATAAAGGCGATCCGACCAAATATTATAGGTAAATTTATAATTATTTGATGGCAATTATAAAATTATTAGGAATAATAAAATAGTGGTGAAAGTTTTAAAGTTGGGGAGAGTCCAACCCCATAATGATTTTCTTTATTTTTTTATAATCATAGATTTATGATCAAGTTTTGAGGGGCGCAAATAAGAACAGCCAGGCTTAGAATTAAGTAGTGAAAAAATTTTGTTATCTTTTTATACCCTACACCACCATAGTGGGGAGGATATATAATATTTGTGCTGATGTTTGAAACGCCAATAAGTATTGGTCCAACATTCAGCTTAAAGTATACCGATCGACTCAGAATGTACGCAGAGTACGTAATTTTTGTCGTAATTTTGAAGATATTTCGATAAAATTTGGTATATGACCAAGGATGGATGGGATTGAAACTGCTGGAAATCGGTCCATTATTTCACCTCACCCCCATATAAATATCTTCCCGAAATAGAGGTTTACCAATCATAAATGCATGAATTATGCAAGTATCCAAACAAAGTTCACCACATATGACTGGTAAATTAAGCCAAATCACATTTACCAATTTTGTGCAGATCGGTCCATAATTAATTGGTTCTATATAAGGCCTACTTCCGAAAATCACTTAAAAGAGCATAACTCTCTTAAAAATGTCGATATCCAAATAATATTGAACATAAATATGTTTTATATGTATATACAAATCATTAGGTCCAATTTTATGATGATCGGTCCATAATTAGACGTAGCTCCTATATAAGGCCCAATTTCGGAAATTACTTTAAAGAGCAAAACTCTAATAACAAACAAACTCTTAAACAGTTTTTTCGTTCTGCAAGTGATATTTTAGAAACAAGAATTTTGAACTTATTTTTTTTTAATTTTATTTTTTTTTGGAATGTGTTCTATTCTAATCTACGTACATACATATTTACTGCGAATTAAAATACAGTATTATTTTAATACAAACATGAAACATGTGTGGACCAGTTTATTTCAAATATCGTTTTTAACTTAAAATACTAATACAATAATGTTAACAATAGATGGAAAACAATACAATGAAATGAAACACGTTTCTTTGTCTAGAAAATAATAATAGGGTTTGTTAAATGAAATTGTTGGGCAGACATTGACATAAGTATACGACAGATGTTTGACATTATTAGACATGTGTATTTAGTTATAAAGATCTTAATCTATAGATTTCGAAACCAATTTCAACATTATTGAACTTAAAGCAACAACGTTAAATAATTCAATTGAAATAATCTTGAAAATTAAATGAATTTATACCGTATTTATTAGAAATTTTTGATTTTTGAATCTCTCCCAGAAAATTGTTTTTAACTTATTTATTTATTGAATCTGCCTTTACTTCATAGGCCTTACAATAAGTATTCAAGTTTTATAACTAAACCTTAAAAACTATTTGTAATAATGGACTAATTGTTTAGGGAAACAGGTGGACAATTTTCTCTTTTAAGCGTAAACGTAACGTGTCTACTTTTAGTTTCATTTACACGTTTTCTCCAGTTTTGGAACGAGGTATAAAATAAGTGCTGTTTCACACGTTGCAGTTTCAGCTGACCAGTTTTTGTTCAATTGTCTTAAATTTTCGTGCTCTTTACCATCAAAAAGTACGTACCCATTTCACCCAAAAATACTTGAATATATATTTTTTGGAAGAGTCAGAATTGAAACGTGTGAAAACGGACAATATATTTTAAACTAGTAATGAATACTCGTATATTAGTTTTAAATATTTTTATTTAGTTACAAAAAGGTCCATTATTCTCTATCAGAGTTCTCATCTTATAAGCTTTACGGGATCAGCTTATAAATATTTACTTCCTAAAGGCGTCCTCTCAATTGATCTACTCGCACAAAAATTCACACAGTTTAATGGTGTCTTAATAAGAACCTGTTAATAAACTTTTGATATTTGTTTGAAATCTCATCACAAACTACTTCATAAACTTAAAAAATTTCCTCACCCTTCATTTAGACTTTAGCCTCAAATTATTGTCTAATTAGAAAATATTATCTAGAATTTAGTAAAATAATCTTAAACCCCTTTAATTTATATTTATTTATTAAAATATATTGTGTTTAATTGTCTAATGAATAAATTTATAAAATACTTTTTGTTTTTTGTCTCAGAAGACACCAATTTCAAATCACGTAAATAAAACCGGCATTTTGTCTGCCATGTTATTTTTTTTTTTTTTTGTATTTTAGCTGATTAACAATTAAGGTTTACGTTTTTATAAATGAGTATTAATTTAATAAAAGATTGTGAAGAAAAAAAAATCCCAAATTGCTCATAACACGATTTGAAATTAAATTAAAATTTACATAAAATTCTGTACAAAAAATCTAACTAAGGAACCCAATGTACGAGTATTATTGATGGAATAAATAATTTTAAGATCAATTAGAAATGAAATAAAATAAATAGTAGACTTTGAACTTAGGCAGAAAATTCAATGTTTAAAAGTAGTTAAATATTGAAAAAAAAACAAATATTACTTGTTAATAAATCTCCTTCATTTTTAAATTTGAAGTTAAGAAAAAGGTTTTGTTTTTTTAACAAATTATTGAAAAAGCTATTATGTATTCTTAAACGTTGGACATTTTAGGTGTTTAATTTCAAATCATTCTCAATTTGAGATTATATCTGCATGTTTGCTGGGATGATAACTAGCGAGAGATAGAGAAAGATTGGAAGAAAGAGATTTTACTTGAATAATGAAATCATATTATACGTAAAAGAGAAGGTCTATTTAAATGTTTTTAAAATCAATATTGAAATGTTTTTCGCTTTTTGGCTATTCCGATATTCCAATAAATATAAAATTACAGAATTTATTTTCTTCCTTAATATTGTTAACGCTGATATTCCATGAATTTATAATAAGTTAAACGTTTTAATAAAAATTATTTAATATTCCATTGGTCGCGTTAAATTAAATCCGCATAATAGTTGATCATCTGCCAGAATTTTTAATATTAAATGGCAATAATTAAATTAGGGTAGTATTTATTGTATTACCTATATATAAACTTAAAGCTTTCCAATTTTTGAGTTGGTAACTTGACAATTTACAACTTTTAATAAGTTTTTGCAGTAACCATTTATTGTCTAGGATCGTATATTGCGTAAAAATGTTAAGGTGTCAAATGAAGTTCTTTAATTTCATTAGAATACATTCCATTGTAGTATTGAGAAAACAAAGAAACACAAGTCATATTTTCATTCTCTAATCAATAAATAGAGTTAAAAACCTTACCGTTGTCAATTAGTATCTTTTCTCATCTATACATTCATAGGTTTTAAAGCATATTAAAGCTGAATTCCATTTTCGATAGAATAAATATGTTGCAAATATTGAAAAGATCAAATAAAGGTGATTATTCTGCGCCGTTTAAAAAATTGGCTCTAAAGTGCTTCTTTTAACGATTAAAAAGTATATTTTAACAATTTATAACTTTTATTTGTCTGTTTGAAATTGTTTAATATACCATTCATAAATCCATAATCTATGCACTGATGTTAACTACGTTAAACGCTATCTTGAATATTGGCATCAAATTAGATCTTAACAAACTAACAACTAAGAAACTAAGTTTTCAGCGTCTTCTTTTAATGTAGTTAAATAACTTACGATTAGCATCTTTTCTCAGCTATACATCCATAGATTTTGAAGCATATAAAAGTTGAATTCCATTAAATGATCAAATAGAGTTGAAACATTCTTTTGCGCCGTTTAAAAAATAGTGCGATCATCATTGAGTACGCATCTTCTTCTATCATAATAATGCAACATCTTAGTTAAGATTCACTAGAGTTGTACAATGTGGAAGGAAGGTCTTTGTGACATTGTCGTGTTGTTCTCTATGAGAATATAATATAGCTGCCCATATCCAAGAAATACTTGCTCCAAACGCCTCTCATCTTCAGACTGCCAGTGTATCTCCACATACTGCGTATCTGATTTCGTATACGAACAATTGAACGATTTTGACGTTAGGTCAGAGTCATCCACGATTTTTACACCGCATGTGATCTATAATATTACCAGCAATATCGTCCAAAACTAAGATGAAGAAATTAAGATGGTTTACTCTTACATATATGTAGCTTACATAAAAATTGATTGTTAGGATCTGTGATCAGTCAATTAGTCGAACTGCAATTTTTGTGCGCCAATTTTTTCTTTGATGCCATCGGAGCATCTAACCTAGATTCTACCTCGTGATAAGTCAGAAAGCTACTTTAGATGCACGACAACTTCATATATATATATAGATAATGACATGATCCACTAATTCTTACACCATGCCTACAGCATAGACCGCACCGCTCCTAAAGCGGTGGCACATACCATAAAAACATTCAACTATAGAGCTGTTGAATTGGAAAACAACTTGATCACAACTATGTCGAACTTTTTTTTTTTTTTTAATATGATTAACAAACACAAACAGCGAAGCCTTTCGGCTTATCTGCAGAAAACACCCAGTGTCTTTGGCAGGAATCGAACCCGCAACCCTCTGACTGATAGTCCGGCACACTATTGCCTAGTCTATCGGGCCACCCAAAAAAACTACATATGTTGAAATACATTTCGTGAACTAGTTCTTAAAGCGGTGGTGCTTATCATGTCAGCCACCAAGATATATAGAGACATCCCATTGAAGTTGAACTATAACATGAATTCAACGATTCTAAACCCTAACTAAAAATAATGTTAAAATCAATTTCGTGGGAATAAGCTTTTAAGATCTCGCCATTTTTTATAAAATCTTTAGTTAATCTTTATAGTTATACTAAAAGTAGAAATAGTAAAAGTGTTTATAACAAGGTTCCTGCCGATTCGAAATGGTTAAACAGTAACGGTGTGCTAATTTGGATTATTTTGGTAATGGCATTTTAATTCTAACGGAAATTTCGGTCTTACTTAAATTATTGACAAAATGTTTTCAAATTTAAAAGAAATTGACAATGTAGGATTTTCCAGGAATTTGTAATTTTTTGATTTTCCATTGTTCAGCACTCGTACAAATATGTACTTATATGCTGACCGATACATTTTGTTGACAGAATAACGGTAGTTATGTAGGTTCAAAAAACAAAGGTCTTACAAAAATTTAAGTGTTGTTGTCAGGTTAAAAAAAAAACGTAGTTAACGAAAAGGTATTTTAGGGATAACTGTGGCTTAGCAGTAACGGTAGCTAGATATATAAAGATTCGGGTTTTTCTTTTGTCTAAATTTTTTATTGGGGTCATCAAGTAGAATTGGTTTTTATTTTACCATTTAAAAGGCTTACCTTACATCCCAAATATTTTCACTGATTTCAAAAGTTTTAACAAAGAATCGTATATAAATGTCTATGATTTTGATATAAAAAAATAAACTCCTTTGGCTCTCCTAAAAACCACTTTGCAAACAAGACTTGGCAAGAAGTTTTATTTTTCTACCATAATTTGTTACCAGTCTAGTATCAATAAATAAAAAACTGAATTTGAATTTAATAATTTATGTGTTGTTATAGCTTAAAACGGAAAGTAAACGTGAGTTTTTTTAGCTTGTTTTTGTTAAATTATTGCTGCTATCATATTTTTTCTATTTCTTTTTCTTCTACGTATTCAATTTTAGCGATTCGATTTCATTTAAACGTCTGCAAACAAACGTAAACATAGAAAAAACAAACCAACTGTCAAAACAAAAATTTAAAAATTTCCACATATTAATAGTGACAATTAGGCACAAATACTGATATAACTACGCTGCAGTAAAAAGGGTGGTATAAACAAGTTTGTTCAAACTTTGGCTTAGACCAAAGCTGAAGATCTTTGTAGTGGGTATAAAGTAAGGATCTGACCAGGGAATGAAACTTCAAATTAAAAGATTATTTGTTTGTTATTGAATTTATTAAGAGCATTATATTCAAATTCAATTAAATGAGAGTGAGAGACTTGCTCTTTAATTACAACTGTTTATTTTTTGTTTTGGTTACACTTCGCTTTTTCTTCTTCTTATGTACGCATGCATGTGAGTTCGTGTGTATATGTTTGTTACCACTCTATTGTTTATAAACTAAAATTTACGAGTAAGTTATTTATTACATATTGTTATTGCAAATGGTGTGATAGGTATTCTTTGTTTATTTTATTTATTTATTAGTTGCACTTTTTATTATATGGATAATAGTAAATTGTTTGTTAGTTGTGTGTACATATTTATGTATGTATGTACATATGTACGTGCGTGAGAGTATCAAAGAGTAAAATAGACAAAGACAAGATTATCAACAATACGAAATTTAGTTAATAAATTTTAAATGCATGTGAAAAGTTGCTCTATGAATGAAATTCGTATAGCAACAAAACGCAAAAAAAAAATTCTTTTTTTTCTGTTTTGATTTTATTGATTTTAATTGTGGGAGTTGCATTTTAAACAGATTCAACAAGCAATTGTTGTTTTCAGTCAGATCTGAGGTGGTTAGGTGGGTCATTTGAAAAATATTTTTTCCCTTACATTCATGATTGATATACAGCGTTTGAATTTCTGCGATAACTTTAATACGAACTAGCTTTTGAGACGTTGTGATACAGCAACATTCAGGTTCTGCCTTTAAATAGGTGACATAATTACATATGTATGCATGTTAAAACAATAAAATCTATTATTGATTAAGGATATTGGACTTTGTTTTAAAAAATCATGTTTAATTAATTTATCAATTGGTACCTCGTACACACTTCATTAGCTAAAGATTTGCAACATGGAAGTTTCTGATTTTGAAAACACTTTTGTCGTGAGAAGTTTATAAACTAGACTAGAAACTAGACTCAACTAAAATAGTATAAATATACTTTCCTTTTAATTTTAAAGTACTATTTAAGAAATATTTGACGAAAACAGCTTAAGTGTAAATATATGAATGTAAACAATAACAAAATTTGTCCCCTAGTAAAGCTGTGTATTTTAGACATAAGATTTGTTCGCTGTTAAGGCCATACATTGTATATGTTTTCCATACACACCAAATACTACCAAAATCTTAAAAGGCTTAACTCAAAATATTCATTTGTGGGTTAAGTTTTTTTGAACTTGCTTTAGTCAAGAAAATACTATGACTGTGTGTCAGTTAAAAATTTCTGATGACACTAATTTTATAAATTTTTGTTCTTACACAATTTTAGAATGAATAATGAAAATATTGTTAAACAAACAAAATTTATGTATACCGACATTGACATGGTGCTCTAGATTTTTTTTGGGAAGTTAAAAATTATTTTGAAGCTGTATTTTATGTACATATGTACTCGTATATATCATATTACAAATAATAAAGAAATAATTTTATGAAAAAAGAAATTGTAGAATCGTGCTCATATTTTAGTTGTATTTTTAATACCGTATTATATTCAGACTACCGTCTTATACTCAGACTACCGTCTTATATTCAGACTAATATTCAGACTACCGTCTTATACTCAGCCTACCGTCTTATACTCAGCCTACCGTCTTATACTCAGCCTACCGTATTATATTCGTACTATTGTCTTATACTAAGAGGACAGTCTTATATTCGTACTATTGTCTTATACTAAGAGGACCGTCTTATATTCGTACTATTGTCTTATACTCAGACTACCGTCTTATACTCAGACTACCGTCTTATATTCAGACTACCGTCTTATAGTCAGCCTACCGTATTATATTCGTACTATTGTCTTATACTCAGAGGACCGTCTTATATTCGTACTATTGTCTTATACTCAGACTACCGTCTTATACTCAGAGGACCGTCTTATATTCGTACTATTGTCTTATATTCAGACTACCGTCTTATATTCGTACTACCGTCTCATATACAGACTACCGTCTTATATTCAGACTACCGTCTTATACTCAGAGGACCGTCTTATATTCGTACTATTGTCTTATATTCAGACTACCGTCTTATATTCGTACTACCGTCTTATATTCAGACTACCGTCTTATACTCAGACTACCGTCTTATACTCAGAGGACCGTCTTATATTAGTACTATTGTCTTATATTCAGACTACCGTCTTATAATCGTACTTATACTCAGACTACCGTCTTATATTCAGACTACCATCTTATATTCGTACTATTGTCCATATATTCAGACTACCGTCTTATATTCGTACTATTGTATTATATTCAGACTACCGTCTTATACTCATACTACCGTCTTATATTCAGACTACCGTCTTATATTCGTACTATTTTATTATATTCAGACTACCGTCTTATACTCATACTACCGTGTTATATTAGTACTATTACCGTATCATATACAGACTACAGTCTTATACTCAGACTACCGTCTCATATACAGACTACCGTCTTATACTCAGACTACCGTCTTATATTCAGACTACCGTCTTATATTCGCACTATTTTATTATATTCAGACTACCGTCTTATACTCATACTACCGTGTTATATTAGTACTATTACCGTCTTATACTCAAACTTGTACCCAGACTACCGTCTTTTATTTCCCCGGGATTTGAGCAATATAATTGAAATTTATACTAAACTCTTAATACATAAACAAGTTTTATAACAAACTTAACACGTTAAAATATTATAGCTAATTCTCAATGATTATTATTTTCTTTGCAGATCAATAAAAGAGGTTATTTTAAAATATCAAACCTTGACCTTGAAACGGGCAAAAAAAATAGATGCTAATAATTCGAAACATTAAATCTACAATATTTTTTTGTAAGTAAGAATATTCATATTATTAATTAGCGCTTTTTGGTAGTAGATATTAAATTGATTAATTATATGAGTTGAAGGAATGTTAACTGCTTTAGAAATTATGATAAATGGTTGACAACTTATAGACGTAAATTTTTGTTTATAAATTTTATAACTTTAGCTAAGTTCTGCTTCGAAAACAGTAATAAGATTTATTTAGTAAACATTTGATTTGATTTTAACAAAATCCTGCTTTTGTAAATATTTATTTGCTGAGTTGCTTTTGTGGCAAGTACTTCTGTGAAATATTGACTATTTGAATCATGATTTTCAAGTTATTAAATTTATTTGTAAATAATAATATTCCAAGTACATACCTTTGAAACAAATATACAGACTTCAGTTTTGTAATCCTAATTTCAAACAGACTTTGAAACGTCCACTTTTATAATAAAAGTAGAGCCAGCCCATACTTTGCATATTATAATAACGTGGATCTTAGTTTCTTATATTAATTAAGTCTACTAATTGAAGCTATAATAAGCCTTAACATTTGTGTTAATTATAGCAACAATTTAAATATCTTTTAAAATTCTTTAGTTAAACAGTTTTTCAAACTATAAATAAGAGACCCTCACTTAATAAAAAGAAGCAAAAAAATATATACCTATGTATGTACATAAAAAGTCAATATAAATATTTATATACAGATACTTTAGGTACATACATCCATACAATATGTTTTTTTAAATACTCGTGCAGGTTTGTGTAATAATGCTGTTTAAGAATTTAGTAATTATTCGCTGATATTCTGTAGTACTTTATAGTTTTTAGTTTCTATTTCAATATTATTTTTTAGTTGAGTGATTTTGTGAAGGTTGTTGCTGTTTTTTTTTGCTGCTGGTTTGCTAATTTTTTATTTGTCGTTTCGATATTGACTATTAAAACATAATTTTTATGTCACCACCATTAGCAATGACCAACTGTATTTGGTAATTGAATAAAAATATATTTTTAGCATTGATGCGAAAAACCCTTTTAACAAAAATTTATTTGATTACAATCGGTCTGATCAAAAAATAACCGTTATTTTCAATTTTTTCAAAAAGTATTTATTTATTCATCAATAACTATCTTGTCCCCTTTAAAGTAATCCCCCTCAGATATAATACACTTATGCCAGCGTTTTTTCCAATCCTCTAAACACTTCTGAAATGCGCTTTTTGGTATCGCCAATAGCTCCTCTTTCGATTTTTCTTTTATCTCCTGAATCGTAGCAAAAAGCTTTCCTTTCATCGGTGTCTTCAGTTTTGGGAAGAGGAAAAACTCCGGTGAAAGCGGTAGTTGAGGCATGATAACGGTTTTGTTTTTGGCCAAAAACTCACGCACAAGCATCGATGTGTGAGCTGGTGCGTTATCATGGTGCAAAATCCATGATTGGTTGTTCAACAATTCTGTGCGTTTCTGACGAATTGCTTCGCGCAAACGGCGCCTAACTTCAAGGTAGTATTCCTTATTGACCTTGTGGCAAGAATTCATGACCACGCCATTGCAGTCGAAGAAAACAGTGAGCAAAACCTTCACATTTGACCGAACTTGACGTGCTTTTTTCGGTCTTGGCTCTTCTGAACGTTTACATTGGGATGATTGGGCTTTGATTTCAATGTCATAGCCATACACCCATGATTCGTCAACAGTTATGACCTTTTTGAGGAAATCTGGATCGTCGTATATTTTGAAACTAAATGTTGCTGAATTTAATGCTCTATAAGAGGTAGTTTTGTTTGTAGGTTTCTTTCCAATAAGTTCAAGTATCATTTCATTAAAAATGAATCTTAATTAGTTTGAATTAAAATTTTCGCATTCGATAGATTTATTGCAGAATTGAGAATTTTTCAAACATTTAATACAAGTGTTTTCAATTCCATTTTGTTTAATTAAATAAAATATAGACAATTTTATAAATACATACCTACATATGTATTGACAAATAATTATTGTATTTTTCCGTAATAATAGAAAATAAAATAAAAAGACACCGACAGGTGTTTTTACTTAAGAATAATTCAATATTTATTGCCAATCAAAAGTAAAATATGTATATTTACTTTTCATTAATGATATATTTACATTTATGTTATTTTAGCTTTGCATTAATTAGCCATGTAAATTTCAGTTGGTTGCACAAGAAACTTTTAATATACATATGTAAATGTCAAATTTTTAAAATTTCCATTATGTAATTTAAACAATGTTGCAGCAACATGTTTCCATGATCAAATCTAAAAATATGCACATTGAATTAACCTCAACTTATACTTTAAGTTCAAATTTTATTTAGTTTTATAAATTACTAGCTGACCGCCGCGGCTTCGCTCGGTATTTACTAATGATTTGTATTTCATATAGAATGAAAAGGAGGCTTTGGTGTCAGTTCCTCAAGTTTCTTCAAAGATGTCTCTTATTAAAAAAATGAGAAGTGAAAAGGAGGCTTAAAATTTCTGAGTTTTACCTGGAATTTTTGAATTTTTTTTCTTTACAAACCATCTCCTGAGAATTTCGAATCGAATAAAAAAAAATCAGCCAAATCGCTCCAGCCATTCTCACGTGATATCATTACATACATGGACCATTTCATTTTTATATATATAGATAACTAGTTTTGTATTAATTTTTTAATTCTTAAATTAATATCTTGAAATTGTTTAAAACCATGAACTTGTTAAATCAATTTTCGACTCCAAGTGACTTATAGTATTTTTACATCAAACCCTTTAATTATACACACATTTATCAGTAAATTAAATCTAAAACCTGTTAAAATAAATAAAATTATTCCAATTGTTGTTCCAATCATAATCACATTTATTTAATAAACATTTGAAAATGAAAAAAAGAGGAAAGTTAATTACAATTTGGAAACACGTTAAAATAATATTAAAAAAGTTAAATAACAACAATTAAAAGTTCGCTAAACTTAAACGATACACTAATTGTAAATACGAGTAGACACAGAATTAATTTAGTGTCAAGTCCATGGTTCAAGGTACAAAGTTTGGTTAGGTTTAAGTTTGATAAGATATTGATATATTTCTATTTAATTCCCAGTAACCCTAAAATTTGGAGATATTTTTTTTTATCTATATTCAGAGTGTCATGATTATCGCAAATATAAAGAACGGATTATAGCTGACCTATAAAAGTCTACCCAGCAATTTTTGCAAATTTCAACAGTTTACGTTTGTTAGTTATTGTATTCAATGTTCAATAATTGCACTTAAAATTAAAATTATTGGCATTTTTATGATAAATATTTTATACAAGCCTTACTCAAGACTATACAGTATATATACTACCCTTTTTATTATACTAAGATATTTATACTTAAGACTATACCAATTTTATACTAATACATAGTTATACTCAGACTACCGGTCTAGATGTCTTATACTCAGTTTACTGTCTTATACTCAGGCTACTGTCTTATACTCAGACTTATATTGAAATTACTGTCTTATACTCAGACTACTTCCTTATACTTAGGAGGGTTTAAATCTTGCATAGATACCCGATGAAAAACCAACGGGTTATGTCAGATTCCTACTGGTCATCCATACTTCCTGGGGGACTGTCTATCAAGGTCAAGAAAGGCTTTGTTTACCTATGTCATGTATTTTTTTCGCAAAAACTTTCTTCTCTCCTCCTCTATCCGTAACTTACCATGGATACTTTCTATCATGCTACATCCGGCTTTCCAGTTTTCGCTACTATTTAGTAGAATATCAAAAATGTTTTCTGTTCTTAGTTGTTCTTTCCGTCAATTGTCTATCTTCATTGAATGTTGGGCAGTAAACCGCTACGTGTTCTGCGCCTTCCACAGTATTTAGACATGGGAGCATATTGGTAATTCGCCTAGCTTAAAATGTGTGTAGATAGATGACTTCTGTAACCCCCATGTCGTGAGAGCAAATATGTGAGGTGATAATTGACATCTCCGTGCTTTCTATTATTCCAGATTTTTTATGTTTGGTATAAGTCTGAATTTCCACCTCTCTTTTGGCTTTCTTTCCATCGAGACTGCCACATACTCTGTAACAACTCTTTTTCTTTTTGGGCTTCTCTTCTTTTAAAGACGTATAGACGTTTGGTTTCGTTAGCTAAGATATCTATGGCAATCATTCCAGCTATGATATATGCCGCATCTTCTGAGGCAGTTCGATAAGAATAGCATACGCGCAAGGCACAGAGCCTATACACTGCTAGAACCTTCTACTTTAAGGGAACTTGACCATACTGGGTCTGCAATGAGGATCAGCAAATTCACAACTGTAGTTACAATTTTTCTCTTATGTTGCTTTAAGCCTGCTAAGTTTGGCATTAATCGTTCGATTGCAGTCTTTACGAAGTTTAATGCTTTTTAAGAAATATGCTCTATATATGCTTTAAAGTTAAGCATTATGACTCCTAGATACTTAATCTGGGATTTAAACGTTACATCATTACTCATATGCTGTATATGTGCTTTATAGTTTAGCATTATGACTCCTAGACTTTATCTGGAATTTAGACGTGATTTCCAATTTTTATAAGTATATTAATGTATTCATGTTTTTCGTGGCTAGTGATCAAAATGACTTCAGTTTTGTGTTCTGCTAACTCCAGTCCAGCATTTTTCATCCATAGCCCGATGATTTGTGTGACTTCATTTGCAACTCTATTTCATTAATGTATCTTGCGGGGACTGTTACTGCGTCCGGAAACTTAATAATGTTATACATGATGGTCCAGAGCTGTGGTCTCAATACATGCCGTAACTTCTATTAAATAATAATAATAATAACTATTAAAGAAATAAATTTTGAAGAATTTTTGCTGTTTACACGAGTTTCAAGCATTTTGAAGAGCAATTTTGAAGAAAATTTCAATCGTGTAAATCTAGCTTAAGGTTTGATAAATATAAATGAAAAATTATATCGTACAGATGTCCACCACGACCACACATACAGACGTCGATTCTCATAGAAATACAGCTTTTACAGAACCACCATTTTCATACAGAATTTTTGAACAGAATTCAATTCAGTGTAAAAATTGTCAAAGCTTCTACTACTGATGTGTCAGAAGTTAAAAATTGATTCATCCATTTGCTCCAACCAAAAATTTTGTCCGGAGAAAAATTTTTTTACTGAGAGTTTTTTGCAGCACGATTTACCTATTTTGAACTATTTTTCTGGAAAATCTAAGCTGCCATATGTAAACAAAATCTATTAGTTTTACAAATGCGGCCATTGATTTATTTTGCTTTGGTTTTTAAGTGTCCAAAAACATATATTGAATTATGTATTTTAAAATATTGGGTGTTCAAAATGAATGCAAAATGAAAGTTGCTTTTGCCATGGAAATACAAAAGCCATTATTATTTGTACGAAAAAATGTTACCAATTTGCAACTCAGTTCATTCTTGTCCAGACAAAATAGAAAATTAAACCCATGGTGAAATAATTTATACAAGGTGGTGTTGAAGAGCCAGCTGTTTTTTTAGTCATGTTCGTTATGTCAAACTGTATGTATGTATGTACATTCTGCAAGAATGTTTGTAAACAACTGCCAGTTGTTTTGACATTACAAACATGAAAGCAAAAACAAAAATAGCTTGTTGTTTCTGCTGCTTTTGCATTTTGTTGTAATCTTGATATCACCTTATATAATTTATTTCACCATCATTAAGCCAATTCAAGTTTCTCAAAAAGAGTGATGTCAAACTTCATATAAAAAAAACTTTGCACGAACAAATATTTTGTTCGTGGAACGAATGGGTGAATCCACCTTAAAATGTTACAACGTTCAAAAGAAAGTTTTTTTTATGAAAAACTTCTTATTATGGTTTAAGGTAACATACTGCCTTTTGGAGTCATAATGCGATATATCTTCAGAGTACTGGACCTTTTAATGACAATAAATAAACAAAATGGCCGCAATGAATCAAAACAGTTGTTTAATAATTTATCATTTATGAGATTTTTAAAATCTTCCAAGTTAAATTTAATTTTCAACCATTGACCTTTAAATTGATAGTTGGCAATACACTGCACAACGGAGCGTATAATTAATTTAAAATAAAAACAATTTTCTATTTAAAATATTTACAATGTTTTTAGAAATTACCTAATAATAATAATAGCAATAATATAATGTTTTAACCTTTAATTTTATTTATAAAATCATTGTGGCATTTTTAAGTGAAAACATTAATATGTACTTCTCTGAGGAATAAATCAAGAGACGGAAATAAATGTATTTATTAATCATAAAAAATCAAAATCAAAAAGGTAAAAAGTAAATATTGAATAAACTTTAAATCATTTGATTAAAACACTTTGATTTCAACTAAAATTTAAATTTCAAAAATTGATATGTTAACGAATTCTGACAGTATTTAGCCAGTAATTTTTATGCTTCCGTTTTAAGTCAACAAATCATTTTATCAGCCAAGATTCAGATGCAGTCATTGCTTTAAGAAATCTCTAATTCTAATATACATATGTATATGTACATATATCAAATCTAATGTGTTTTTTTTTTCTTATTTATTGATATACTTCGGTGTCATTATATGTTCATTAGACGTATAATCTGTAAAATCAGGTCAAGTATGACCAGCCATATATGAGAATATTCATTACAGACTGGTTTTGCATGGGAAATTATTAAAAGTTTTATCACATTTTTTGTCTGTTTATTTGTTTTCAAACAATTTTCAAATATATATAGTTTTTTTTTTTGTTTGTTTGCAAACCTACACTACATCATTTAAGTTTATGCAAATATTGGCAACACCTGTAAT
This sequence comes from Bellardia bayeri, assembly GCA_950370525.1. NCBI lineage: Eukaryota > Metazoa > Arthropoda > Insecta > Diptera > Calliphoridae > Bellardia > Bellardia bayeri. The sequence goes on from OX493266.1 coordinate 82,899,862, forward strand.
GTAAATTAAGTGTTGAAATTCATTATTTTCATTTGTTTAACTATAATTTGAAAAAATCGTTATCTACATTGTGAATACAGTAGAGGTATTCTTTAAAGTCAGTTGCTCCTCATTATTGTGAATAATCCGTGAGTCAGACATTAAAGACTGAATGAGGGATTATGCCCTATAATTAGAAGATTATATATAAATTTCGTTTTAATTCTAGGTTGAAGTAAAGTCTCAGTTAAGCTTTAATCGTAGGTTTATATAAAAAATCAGTTTAGCTTTAATCATAGGTTTAGCTAAACAACTTAGTTAAGCTTTTTAGTAGGTTTAGGTATAGGCTTAGTTTAACTTTATTCTTGGTTTTATGTAAATATTTAGTTTAGATTTAATCTTAGGTTTTTTCAAAGTCCAAGTTTAGCTTCAATCGTAGGTTTATGTAAATATTCAGTTTAACTTAAATCGTCGTTTTTTGAAAATACTTAGTTTAGCTTTAATCTTGGGTTTATGTAAAGACTTAGTTTGCCTTTAATCGTAGGTTTATGTAAAGATTCAGTTGCTTTAATCGTATGTTAATGTAAAGACTTAATTTAGCTTTAATCTTGTGTTTATGTAAAGACTTAGTTTAGTTTTAATCTTGGGTTTGTGTAAAGACATCTTTGAGCTTTAATGGTAGGTTCAAGTAAAGAGTTTGAATTTGGATCTTTAGCGCCGTTTTTTTTTATTATTAAGGCCCTAATTTTGTAAATCACTTCAGTTCAACGCCTCACCTACGCTTTTGCGAACGCATTGCAGAAATATTACGTTGTTACAATACTGTCAAATAATTGCATGGTTAATGTTGTCATTGTAAATATTGATACTGAAATTTAAAGTAAAAATTGCCAAGGGCCCTTGGCAGGGTAGAAAATGCATTCCAGTTTGCCAGTTGTCTAGAAAAATATAACTTTACAATGGTATTCTTTGAGTTATTAATTAAAAATTAACTCAAGCCAAAAAATAAGAAATTTTCTCTAAATAAAATATAAAATTAATTATAAAAAATTAAATTAATTGAATAATTTTGTTTTTTAATAATATTTTAATTCAACTAATCCAAGAAAATGCAGGCGTTAAATTTGACAACTCAAGTGAGAAAAAAAAAATTCAGTGTTGCGTTTTACAAAATCCATAATTTCAAACAGTTGTCCGAACAACAACGTAATAATCAGCTGTTACAACGCAAACAATCACTTTGATTGAACGCCGTGATTTGCAAAATGTAATTTTACGCAACGCTTAGAAAATTTTGGTGATGCGTTTTACAAAATTAGGGCCTAAAACTGCTCTCTTGATGATCAAGGTTTTAGACAGATCCCACTGTACAGTGATGCTTAAAATATGACGTAAAAAAATATTATCATGTAGAAACCTAAACAAGTTTTTGTTTTTGCAATCAAAAAATGCTCTAATCATTTAATTTTCTAAGTCTGCTATTTAGCAATAATTTTTTCTAATGTTTTTAGTTTTTATTAGCTTTGAATGATTAATTAATAAAACAACATTAATTATTTATAGAACTGTCTGGCTATAGCTCCTAAAAATTAAATACATAAATACAGAACTATAGAAGATAAAGCGAATAAGGGCCCATACAATTATTAAAGTTTTCTTTATTAATAAGGGATGTAGCAATAGATTGCTATATTGGTTATTAGTTTCTTATTCACTAGATTAAATAACATGTGATTAATAAAAAACATTTTAGCACTATTGTAAAAAATGTAATTAAATTTGTATTTATTAATTAAAAAAAATAACAAATAAAAGAAACGTGATAATTGATAAAAACGTTTTTTTTTTGTTTTATTGTTAAGTTCGAGTATATTGCTGTATTTTTCCTTGTAATTAACGAGATTTTTTTCGAACAAATAAAAAGCAAATCTTAATGACATTTGAAATTTCTAAAGAATTTTATAATATTTTTAAATAGAGTGTATAAAAAGGATTTGAAGATGATTTTTAATTTCAATTTGCCAGGATTGTCAAAATAAAATAAAATGAAGATTACGGTGAAACCCCAATATATTTTTATTTAGATTTAGATGTAGACAGAATATACTTATAATTGTTATTTTGTTCTGGTGTTTAGTCCTACAATGAACTTGTTATAAATAAAAATAATTAACTATTCATTATATGCAATCTAACAAACAATTCAATTAAATAGAAAAAGCATTTAATTTTATATTAGGGTTCTGTATCGGCATTGAAGTGGAAATAGAGGAAATAGATGAAAACAAGGAAAATAGACTGTTACACTAGAAGTTAAACAGAAAATAATATAGTGTAACTGCAAACGTAAGTTAATATATACTCGTAGTCTTAGTTTAGCTTTAATTGTAGGTTAATATACAGTCTTAGGTTAGCTTTAATCGTAGATTTCTATAGAAATTTAGTTTAGCTTAAATCTCAGGTTTACATAAAGACTAACCCGCTTATTCAAAAACGATTATTAAATTTAACAAACGTTTATTAAGACAGATTTGCATATAAAAATTTGCTTAATAAACGTTTGTTAAATTTGATAATCGGTGTTGAACAAGGGAGTTAGTTTAGCTTAAATCCGTGGCTTATATTAAGTTTCAGATTAGCATTAATCTTATGTTTAAGCAAAGATTTATTATAGCTTTAATCATAGTTTAGCCTAAATCTCAGGTTTACATAAAGCTTTAGTTTAGCTTTAATTCTTGGCTTATATATAGTTTCAATTTAGCATTAATTTTAAGCCTAACCAATGAATTAGTTTAGACTCAACCCTAAGTTTTAATAATGCTTTCGTTTAACTTTAACTCTTGGTTTATATAAAGTTTCAGTTTTACTTAAAATATTAGTTTATAAGAAATCTTAGTTTAGCTTCAATTCTAAGTTTAAATGAAGTCTAAGTTAAATTTTAATGAAAGGTTTAAATACAGTTTCAGTTTAGCTTCAATCTTAGGATTATATAACATCTTGGTTTAGTTTCAATTCTAGGTTTAATTAAAGTTTAAATTTTGCTTTAGTTCTAGGTTTATATACAGTCTTTGTTTAGCTTTAATCGTAGTTTAATATAAAGTCTTATTTAAGCTTTAATCGAAGTTCTGCATAAACTGTTAGTTTATATTATCTTCGTTTTACTTTAATCGCAGTTTAAATTAGTATCTCCCTAACTTTTCTACTTACATACATAAAAAAGTAGTATTTAAATTGGAGTTTTGTTTGAAACATGTGGAGCAATTGCTTGTTTTTTTTTTGTTTAACAAAATTTGTTAACAAATTTGTTATATATTTTTAACTTTCAGCCATTGTAATACATACAAATTCATTATTATATTATTTATTGTTATTTAAAAAAACAAGAAATATATAATTAATGGTTAGATTATATATATGATTAACAATTGTTTATTGTTAAAAAACGACGACAAGTGTCAAAATATAGATATAATTATTGAGGAAATAATAAATAGATTTAACTTTCTAAATAAAAATTTTTAAACTTTATATTTATATTTTGCAGGATTTTAGTTATTGGCAAATAAATATAAGGAGAAAACTTATCCTTAACAGTACCAGTAAACTTATATTTTTCTAAATTAAAAAATATTGTTTATTAAAATATAAACCATCTTAATTTTACTTAAGTCAAATCAATTATTTTTATAAATTTCAATATTTTGTCAATACTTTAGGCTATTTTTTTTACAAAAATGTTAAAATATTTTTGTTGTAATTATTATCAAATATTTTCATAACAAGGTGTTAATTGTTTTATGTCTGTTTTTAACCACATTATAGTAAAAAAAACCCGTTTAAATTGTCTCTGATGTAATCAGAATCTAAATGATTTCTATGTATGTATAATTTTTTAGGGGATTTTATAATAAACCGTTCTGTCAAAAAGTTTTTAATTCATTTCGAGTATTTAAATTTAAAACTCTTTAAAAGGGAATAAATTAATCCATTTGAATGATTTTGGTTTTACATACTCGTATATGAAGTTTTAACCCAATTATTTATTTTAATATGAAATACATTTTGTTTACAACTAAATTCCTATTTGGTTGGGTAATTTCGTTGCTCCTCATTATAGTGAATAATCAATGAGGCAGATATTAAAGACTGGATTAGGGATTATTCACTAAATGGCCTAAATAAAGACTTAGTTTATATTTAATTGTAGGTCCATGTAAAATTTAATTTAGCTTTAATCATAAGTTTATGTAAAGTCTTAGTTAAGGTTTAATCGTAGTTTTATGTAAAGATCTGGTTTAGCTTTAATCGTAGGTTTATGTAATGACTTAGTTTAGCTTTAATAGTTGGTCTGTGTAAAGACTTAGTTTAGCTTTAATCGTAGCTCTATGTACATATTTAGTTTAGCCTTAATCAGAGGTTTCTGTAATGACTTAATTTAGCTTTAATCGTAGGTTTATGTAAAGACATAGTTTAGCTTTAATCGTAGGTTTATGTAAAGATTCAGTTTAGCTTTAATCATAGATTTATGTAAAGACATAATTTAGCTTTAATCGTAGGTTTATGTAAACATTCAGTTTAGCTTTAATCGTAAGTTTATGTAAACATTCAGTTTAGCTTTAATCGTAGGTTTATTTAAACATTCAGTTTAGCTTTAATCGTAAGTTTATGTAAACATTCAGTTTAGCTTTAATCGTAGGTTTATTTAAACAGTCAATTTAGCTTTAATCGTAGGTTTATTTAAACATTCAGTTTAGCTTTAATCGTAGGTTTATTTAAACATTCAGTTTAGCTTTAATCGTAGGTTTATGTAAAGACTTTAGTTTACGACTTTAAATTCCCATTCCACGAAGTAATTTGTATAAAAGTGATTTGGTATTATTGAACGATTCTAACTATTCGTTTTGGAGCCAAAGTAAGCTGAGATGACAAAGCTTATTCAGCTGCCTTTAAGATATTCAAAGTTTACATGGATGCACATACGCAAGTTGTTCTTCAACATGGCTGTTTTTCTGAATGTTTCTAAAAATTTGTTTTGAACATCATGCAATTTATACAAAAGCCAGCCATATAAAATACTTTTTGATGAAGTAAGGATTTTGATACCTGAAAGAATACTGAATAAATATTCTTTAAGAAGAGCACCCCATTAAACCTACATTTCGGATAGCCATCTGGTTTTCCTTTAATGAATAAATGACCGTAGCTGTTTAAGAAACTATATTTAAAGTATTTTGATTCAGATATTTTACACTGTTAAAGTAAGGACTTTATATTTTCTCTTAAACAATATCTACTAAAAAGAAAGTATTTACGTATTTTACGTATAATGATTCAGGTCAGATTTCTCTGATTACTACATAAAATCCATTCACAGCTGATGAGATCGACAGCGGTTTAACTTTAGTAGATCCCCTGTGGTCAAGGATTTTCTCAATATTACCCACAAGCAAGTGTAGTGTTAATAAATTCAAACTTAATATAGACAAGCTAAGAGGTAAACATTAGATCAGGCCAAAGTGGATCTTAAGAATGCATTTTGGCAAATTAAGTTGGATGAAGATTCGCGGGAAAAGACAGCTTTCACAATCCCTAATCGACACTTGTATCAATTTACAAGAATGCCGTTTGGACTGCGTAATCCACCACAAGACGTAAAGTGGATTCAGTTGATTCAGAGTTTTTAATGTAGAACATGTTTCATGCGTGTTTTATATTCATACAAATTTAATAACACAAAATTCAATTGACTAATACAGTCCAGTTTAACCTAAATTTACAGTTTAAGCTACAGTTAACTGTAAAATATGTATATTTAATCGATAACCTAAACACTAGCTCTGAGGCTGTAATTATCGATCATTTAAAAAACAAATTTATACAATAAAATTAAAATCTATTTGGGTTCGATATATTTTTATATTTGCTTTTATTACCTACATTATAATTACAAAATCTCAACAAAAATCAATGGATTACATACATCCAAAAGAGCTTTCCAATTAACACGTGCATAAATAAATACAGTTATATTAAATTGAATACTAATAAATTTAAGAAAATCTATAAAACAAAAAATTAAATTATAAAAATATGGCAAAACAAATAGGAAAATAAAATTATTGAATGGACACGCAACATTTGCGATTTAAGAAAAGTTCAAACAAGTAGTTGTAATTTTAAATAAAAAAAGGTTATCAATAAATTGTATAAAAACTATTTATAATACATACATATATGTATGTATGTATGTATGTATGTATGTCAGTGTAAATAAATAAACAAAAATACGCTGCACAATTTTACGCATTTAATAAAGATTATAATAAATATTAAAGCAATAAAAATATTTCATTTTTTTGTTCTGTACAGAATTACAACGTAAAACAACAATACTGCTGCTGTTGCCATTAAACAATCAGTTCTGCCTGGCCACTTCAAATATGATGACAATAACAGTTTTAATGTCATAATACAAAAAATATACCAAAAATATATTTGTGTAAAAAGTGAGATAGATCGATCGTCTTGAAAGTCACCATGAAATTTCTGAATATGTCATTGAGTGCCAGTCAAATAAAAGCATTGCTGCGCAAGGACTTTTTAGTGCGATGGCGTCAGAAGGTAAGTAATAAATGATTTTAGATTAAACTGTCATATCATGAAAGAGTTTTTTTGCTCCTAAGTTTTTATGAGTACCAGTTGTTCAATATTTACGACTGTTACTGTTACACACAGCAATTTTCTATAGAAAATATGACAGTTAAACAGAGACATAATAGAGAAATTTTCTACGGAAAAGATCACTGTTAAATAAAAGAATTTTCTAAAGAAAATTGGCGGGAATTTGCAGAGAAAATATCTCTGTTAAACACAGACATTTTCCAGAATAATATTCCTGTTAAACAGAGGGATATTTTTTAGAGAAAAGATTTTTGTTAAATACAGAGAACTTTTATAGAGAAAACGTCTTTGTTAAACAGAGAAATTTTCCTGAGAAATGATCTCTGTTAAATAGAGAGAAATTTTATAGAGAAAAGATTCCTGTTGAACAGTGAAATTTTCAAAAGAAAAGATCCATGTTAAACAGTAAAATTTTCTAGACAAAAGATCCCTGTTAAATAGAGAGAAATTTTATAGAGAAAAGAAATTTGCTAAACAAAGAAATTTTCCAGAGAAATGATTTTGTTACATAGAGACAATTTTTACAGAAAAGATTCTTGTTAAACATTGAAATTTTCCAGAGAAAAGATCCCTGTTAAACAGTGAAATTTTCTAGAGAAAATATCCCTGTTAAATAGAGAGAAATTTTATAGAGAAATTTTCCAGAGAAATGATCTTGTTACATAGTGAAATTTTCTACACAAAATATCCCTGTTAAACAGAGACATTTTCCAGAATAATATTCCTGTTAAACAGAGGGATATTTTTTAGAGAAAAGTTTTTTGTTAAATACAGAGAAATTTTATAGAGAAAAGATTTTTGTTAAACAGAGAAATGATTTCGTTACATAGTGAAATTTTCTACACAAAATATCCCTGTTAAACAGAGAGAAATTTTTAAGAGAAAAGATCTTTGTTAAACAAAGAGAAATTTTATAGAGAAAATATTTTTGTTAAACAGAGAAATTTTCCAGAGAAATGATTTTGTTACATAGAGACAATTTTTACAGAAAAGATTCTTGTTAAACAGTGAAATTTTCCAAAGAAAAGATCCCTGTTAAACAGTAAAATTTTCTAGACAAAAGATCCCTTTTAAATAGAGAGAAATTTTATAGAGAAAAGATCTTTGTTAAACAGAGAAATGATTTTGTTACATAGTGAAATTTTCTACACAAAATATCCCTGTTAAACAGAGAGAAATTTTTAAGAGAAAAGATCTTTGTTAAACAAAAAGAAATTTTATAGAGAAAAGATTTTTGTTAAACAGAGAAATTTTCCAGAGAAATGATTTTGTTACATAGAGACAATTTTTACAGAAAATATTCTTGTTAAACAGTGAAATTTTCTAGGAAAATATCCCTGTTAAATAGAGAGAAATTTTATAGAGAAAATATCCCTGTTAAACAGTGAAATTTTCTAGGAAAATATCCCTGTTAAATAGAGAGAAATTTTCCAGAGAAATGATCTTGTTACATAGTGAAATTTTCTACACAAAATATCCCTGTTAAGCAGTGAATTTTTATAGAAAATATCTGTTCTAGAGAAAAAATCTGTGTTATACAGAGAAGTTTTTTTTATAAAAAATATCCCAGTTATACAGTGAGATTTTTTGTGGAAAAGATCCCAATTACACAGTGAGGTTTTCTATAGAAAGATCGCATTTAAAAAGAGATATTCTCTACACTTTCAAAAATTCATATCAAATAAAACTAAAACCATTTTGATTTTGCTTTTATCATCATTTTAGTGGCTGACTGCAGTACAGATCTTATGGCCCTGTATTATATTCCTCTTACCCTACCTAATACGTTTGAAATACGAACCGGTGCATCATGATTCCTGCCAATTTCCGACACGTCAGCTGCCGACTGCTCGTTATACAATGCAGGGATTTCTATCGTATATCTGTAGTATTGAAAATAAATGCAGTAGCACGGAAAATTACGAAGAATATTCGAAATTAGAAATCGCACCGTAAGTTATATAATTATTGAATTTTATTAGCAAAACTTTAACCTTTAATTACTTTATTTGTTTAACTATGTACAAGCAAAAGCCATACCTTAACAAATATTAGTTTTTCTATTGTAATAAATAGATTAAAGATTATTTTAAACAATTGTTTACTAACTTTAAACATCTTCTATTTGATTATTAGTTTCTAAGTATTATTAGTATTTTGTTTTTATTGTGTTTTTGTTTGCAGCATGAAACCGATTATTGATATCGTGCAAATATTCATTAATGAAGATCGCATGTTTACCGCTCTAGTCGAATTACCGGAAAAGGCAAACTTTATAAGTGCCGTGACAACTCTAGTAACAAACAGTCACTTTGATGATATAAGAAGTAAGTTTTATAGAGATTTCCTAGATAAAAAAGGTCAACTAAACAATAATAAGAGATTTCCTAGAATTTATGAAAAACCACTAAGTATTGATTGATTGAATGATGGGTTTCAAACATTTTTTGATTTCCTTAGAAAATATTGAGAAAGTAATAGCTTTAGTGCCTGATGTGGAACGGGCTTTGAATGGCAGTTTTGATATAAAGAAATTGTTTTCGGGTGAGTTTAAGAAAGGATTTTATATTTTTCTCAAAATAACATAAATTTGTTAACAATCTCTAGACCGCAAAACTTTTGTCAAGGCTGGCAATTTATTATGTGGCCATCCATTTCCCAATACTGAAACTATACCCCTGGTGGAAGACATTTTGTATAGCGAAGATTTTAGTCAGGCCAATCAAGATGAATTAAATGTTATGCCCAGTAAGTAGTTTGTTGTTTAAAACCTTTTATTCTTCTATTTTTAACATTATTTTAATGAAATATTTTTTCATTTTAGCCAATTATTGTAAACGTTTATATTTGGATGTGACTAGTTCTAATTATGGCAAAATCACCTGGGAAACAATTAAGCCCATTATACATGGCAAAATTCTATATGCTCCCGATACATTGGATACGAATTCGATTATTAAATTTGTAAGTATTACACAAAAGATCTGGAATTGGAAGATCTCTTTAACAAAACTTAATTTAATATTATTACCTTTCAGTCCAATTCCACCTTTGAAGAGCTGAATCGTTTGCAAATGTTATCGGTAGCCTTGGAACAAATCCTTACCAAACTACGCGAGGACAAACCTTTTCAGGAAGGCTTCGATAGTCTCATCAGACTGGCTCAGACGCCACTTGTACGTTCGATTATTGGCGATGAAATCGATATGGATCAAATAGAGGCTGTCATACAACGCATACGTACCGATCCCATTATCTATGATGTCATAACCACCATTAAAAATATACTCGAATGTTTCTCAGTAGATCGTTTTGAGGCTTACGATACCGAATCAGAATTAAGACACAAAGCTTTTGAACTCAATCACAAGAGGCTATTCTATGCGGCCATCTACTTTAATGAAACGGAGACAGAACAGGTTTCCTATAAATTCCACATGGATACCCAAAACACTCAGCCGACCATAGAGAATAAAAATCGTTTCTGGTTCCCCGGTCCCTCAGGTAGCATGTTAATGGATATGAAATATCACAGAGGTTTTGTGCAAATTAAACAGGCTTTAGACTTGGGTATTATTAAGCACAAAAAGGAGAAACTGAAAAAACAGGGTTTAATAACGGAAGTGCCTGCATCGACCACACCTAGAAATTCCTTCTCCATAAAGGTAGTAACCGACGACGATGATGTGGCCGCGGAAGATGAAGAAGATGATGATGATGATTGGTTTACCGATTCTAATTCAACAGAAAATACAAAAGTTCACATCAAAAATCCAAATTTAATCTCAAGATTTATAACGGACGGCTTACCCGATCTTAGAGATAGTGCCCAACCTGCTAGTAAAGTCAACTTAAATGTTTCTGCCGCCTCTACTAAGGAACTTTTAAATGATTCTATTCTTACCTCGTTGCTGCCAGAAGATTTCAAACCCTCGACTTTCTATTCAGATTTCAATGATAGTTCAGAAGAGGATGATTTGAATCTGGGTATCTTAAAGAGACAAAAACGTCAAAGTATCTTTGATTTCTTGTTGGGTTTTAGTGATGGCTCGGATAGTTCCATTAAATATGCTGTAGATGATTTGGAATTTCATACAAAGCAATTCCCATATCCAGCCTACACTGAGGATGAGTTAGTTTTTGTTTTATACGTAATGTTGTATTCGTAATTAATATAATGTTTTAATTTTTAGTTTTAAAACTGGTATTTATTTGGCTCAAGCTATACAGTGTGCTTTCTTGCTGGGTCTGGTGGCTGAAATTGCCTCTTGTGTTAGACATTTAATATGGATGCGGGAATCAAGAAATTCCATGGTTAGTTAAAATATATAGAGGCATTTTCTATAGAAAAGATTCTAGTTAACAGAGAATTTTTTTATGGAAAAAATCCCTGTTAAACAGAGACTTTTTCTAGAGAAATGATTCCTGTAAAATATAGAATTTTTCTTGTTAAACAGAGAAAATTTCTGTGACTCTTATTCACAACCTTTTTAATTTTCTCTTTTAGATAATGCGCTCTATGGGCTTAAAACCTTGCTCGGAGATGACTTCCTGGTGTATAGTTACATTTTTAGAGCTGCTTTTGATATTTATTGGCTGCAGCATTATCCTATATTCCGGGGGTATGGTTGTCTATACGAAATGGTTGTTTGTCATGATATATCTTTGTATCTTTGGAGCTTGTCTTATTTCATTCTGGTAAGGATGCGAAAGTATAATTCCTTAGCACTTCGCTAAACAAAAGTATGTGTTGTTCTTTTTTTTGTAGCTATTTGTGTTCCACCTTCTTTATGTCAGCCACCATAGGAGCTGTAGCCACCGCTGTTCTATTCTTTATTACCTTCTGTCCCTATATTATAGTTTTACTGTTTGATGCTCAATTGAATTCCTTGCAAAGTTTTGCCATTAATTTATCCTTTACCACTGCATTTTCACATGGCTGGAGCCATATAATGCGCATGGAATTACAAGAAGTGGGATTAAGTTTTGAATCAGTATTTCGTGAGGGCTTAAGGGGAGAATATGGCTTTGCTTTGTTTATGATTGTGCTGGATTTATGTATTTATTCATTTATTGGTTATGTTCATCAGAGATTTAAGGATGGTAAGTGGAAGAAATTATATTTGTTTAATATAATTATAAATAAATTTGTTTTTATTCCTATTCTGTAGATGAATTCCGTTTTACTGAAGTCCAAAGAGAAGACTTAGATTGCAGTGTCGGTGCCACATTGACGAATGTTACTAAAATCTACAATGAAGATAAAATTGCCGTCAGTGACATTTCCTTATCGTTCCCCAGAGATCAGGTCACTTGTTTGCTCGGCCGTAATGGTGCCGGAAAGAGTACAATCATGTAAGTTTGTCATATCTATAAATAACTAACAATTAAATACAATAAATGTTTTTCCTTTTTTTTAGAAAAATGCTTACAGGTCAAGTTGTGCAAACTACTGGCCGTGTTATTCTATCTCAGGCTATGTCTAATTCTACGGAATATGATAAAATTGGTGTTTGTGCTCAGGACAATATTCTTATACCCAATCTTACTGCTCGCGAGCATTTGGAAATGTATGCAAAAATTAAGCTGAAACAAGATTACGAAGCAGAGGTTACTAAAACTTTAAAGAATTTGAATTTCGGAAAACATGAAAGTTATCAGGCCTCACAGCTATCGGGTGGCTATCAGAGGAGATTGTGTGTGGCAATTGCTTTTATAGGTGAGTAAAAAATAGTGCATTAATTGATATGATACTAAGTGATTTTGTATAGAAAATATCCCTGTTAAAGTGAGAGATTTTCTATGGAAAATATTCCTATTAAAATGAGAGATATTCTATAGAAAATATACCGGTTAAAGCGAGCGATTTTCTATAGACAATATCCCTGTTAAAGCAAGAGGTTTTCTATAGAAAATATTAATGTTAAAGATAAAAATTTTCTATAAAAACTATCCCTGTTAAAGGGAGAGATTTTCCTGTCTAAGCAATAATATTTCTAGAGTAAATATTCCTGTCTAAGCCGGAACATTCTTTAACAGAAAATGTAGAATTTTTAGCAGTTTCTAGAGTAATTTTCTAGAGAAAATAGTTGCAAAGGAATTTTTAATATTTCTCTTCTTCCAGGATCTCCCAATGTGGTAATTTTAGATGAACCTTGCAATGGTGTGGACAATAAAGCACGTAAAGATATTTGGGACCTCATAGAGAGACTGCGTAAAGGAAGAGCTGTTATATTTGCTACACATTTCCTAGATGAAGCTGAACATCTCAGCGATGTTATAGTGATCATGAAGAACGTTAGTTAATCACTTAAAATAAAAAGATCACTTTTCAAACTTTACAGACATACATATTTACAGGGCAAAATTATAGCCAAACATAATCCTGAGACCTTGAAAAATCATTGTACCTCCTACTATGAAGTTTACTTGAACTGCTGTGACTCTCAGACTTCCGATGAAATTTTAAAAAAGGCTGACAAATTGCTGACCAACTTTAGAGAATTGGATAAAGCCACTGCTACCGATTTAAGACTGAGAATATCGTATGACCAACAAAGTAAAAACTCATCCGAGTATTTGAAATATTTGCAGGATCTACAAAGTCAGGGTAAAATAAAAGACCTGAGTGTAGAAACGGAGAATTTGGAACATGTTTTCAAGAATTTAGATAAAAACTGTAATGACAGTGTTAGATTCAACGGTCATGCCATAGATATGATGAAGAATGTTAAATTGAAGAAAGATTTCGGTTGGGATAATGTACGTGAAACTCCTTTGACAAGATGTGAGGCCATGCGTCAACTGTTCTGGAAACGTTTGGTGCATTTTAGCCGCAATTACCGCATGCTGTTGTGCGTTATAGTTCTACCCGCTCTTTTTGAGATTTGTGCCATGTGGTTTGTGGCTCAAAGGCTGGAAGATGATTTCGATAAGACCATACAATTGTCTCGGGATCTTTATCCCAAGTCAACGCAAATGTTAAGTATGGAGAAATCTTTGGAATTTACGCAAAAGACTTATGACAATATGCTGCAAGATTGTTCAACAGAAATGCCTTGCAAGCAATTTCATAATTCTGAACGACCATTCTATTGGATTCTGGAGACGCTAATCGACTATCAGGGTAGACGTTATGGTGGCTATAGTTTCAATGAAAGCAAATCTATTGTGTGGTACAATAACAAAGGTTATCACGCCATGGTGGCTTGGTTGAATGACATGAACTCTTATCTGCTGCAAATTGAAACAAATAATACGAATTATAAAATTAACGCATATAATGAACCCTGGGAGCTGGGTTATATGGAGTTAAGTACCACGTCCATGTAAGTTTAATTGATGTTAAAAAGATTTTCTTTTATTGATGTTATTGAACCTTTTTAGCTTACGTCAAGCTGGCGATTCTTGCATGGCTTTTATTTTGCTTATAGCCTTTTCCATGGTGGTGGCGGTGGCCTCAGTGTATCTTGTCAATGAACGTGTTAAGGGTGAAAAGTTACAACAGAAACTGTGCGGTGTTGATGCCGTCACTTATTGGGGTGTGTCTTTCATTTGGGATTTTCTGGTGGGTTTAGATACATATAATGCTTTATATTTATAATTGTTTTGTCTTTTTTTAGATTATGATTTTGGCCATTTTAGTTTGCAGTTCCATTATTTTGGCTTTTGATATGCCGGTGTTTACCGATCGCCAACAGTTGTGGGGTGTTATTGTATTAGCCTTATTCTTTACGTAAGTATGCAGGAAGTAAACCTAATTTGATTGACCTAAAGACGTCTTGATCTCCGTATTTATGAACATCAAACAAAATTTTAAATACCTATTACATCTTTAATCTCAAAATTTTTCCGATACTCTTCAACTTATAAAAAGCAGGGAGAAATTGCCCCACGATTTAGTCCTCACAAATATAATAGTTATAATAATCGCTTAATCATTTGTCTGGATCGACCTAAACATTTCATCATCCCTGAATGCTATAATTACATCGAAGCAGACCGACACATCTTTAATCTTTAAATTCTTTCGATACCCCCAACATACATATGTGTGTATATATATCAGAGAGGAAGTTCTGCTGAACTTCGCCCGCTTCAGTTCTCCTTCTTAACTATCCATAGTGCTGCCGATCTTCCGAGCAGAATCAGCGGAATTCGCTGATGAAAATACGAACTTAAGACACCAAAGCAGGTTCCTGGTAACTGCTGATTTGTAAATGAAAACAAACTTGTGAAATAGTTAAATCAATTGACCAACTTAAATTCAGGATTTGGGGCTCTACGGTTAGGATTAGCTTCATTCACCCATATGTTTCGAACAAAATATTTGTTCAGACAAAGTTTTTTTCATATGAATATTTTCTCTAAAAATATAGGTGTCAAACTTCATATGAAAAAAAACTTTGTCCGAACAAAAATTTTGTTCGGTACATATGGGTGAATCCACCTTTATACTTTTATTTTCGATGTATTAGGAAGCCAACAAATTTCAAACAACAACCAATGATAATTTTATCCTTTCCTTTACAGTTTTGCTTGCATACCGGCCGTTCATGTCTTCGAAAAGTGTTTCGCCGATTCAAGTGTAGCCATAGTTACTATATTCATCTTAAATGTCATCATACCTCTATTCACCATGTCCATTATAGTGTTGCTGGGCGTGGTGGGTGACTCAGCGATCTGGGATGAATGGCGTTATTTCCTCAATCATCGTTTATTCCTGATCTTCCCTCAGCATGCTTTGGGCGATGGTCTGCTTGAAATATGTAAAAATTACATGGTAGCCTTGGTCTTTAAACGTTATGATATAGATTCCTATAAAAATCCTGTAACCAGTGACCTGCTAAAGCCCCACTATATATCTCTAACCTTATTGGGTATACTCTTTATATTGCTCAATGTCTTGCTAGAATCTGGTGTGTTGTATAAATGTAAGGAGAAACTAAACGAATATTTGGGTGTTTTACAAGCTAAAGATGGAAAACATTTCGAAGAACTGAAAATTGTCTCGATACAAAACTCCCTAAAGCGCAATGATAAGTTGGATACTAAGCCCGCCCTAAAGGTAGATAATTTGTGTAAAACATATGGCAAGACACAATATGCTGTATCGAATATAACATTTGCGGTTAATGCTGGCGAATGTTTTGGTTTATTGGGTAAAAATGGTGCTGGTAAATCTACCATATTTAAAATGTTGTCGGGACAATTGCAGCCCAATGTGGGTCACATTCTGTATGAAAAAGTGAGTTTTATATAATTTTATTAAAAATAATTGTGAAACTATTTTATTTTTTATATTTTATTAGCCGGAAATTTCCTATTGTCCTCAAACCAATACTTTGGATTCATTACTTACCGTACGAGAATGTATAGAATTTTATGGACGCCTTAGACGCATTACCAACATACCCAAGGTTAGTTATTTACATACATATATTAATTTCTTTATTAATATTCATTAATCATAATCTCCATATGTATACATTCCAATCGCTGCTTTGTTAGTATGTTTATATCTCCATGACTCAAACGCATACAATTTGTTTCCTCTAACATAAACTCTTGCGGATTCTGGCCACTATTTAAATCCCTTATTTGCATTATTGAACTGCGTGACGAGGTCATTAATTTATCAAACACCGTAACCGTACAGTGTATGGGTTTGACCGTTTGTACACTGGCCAACCATAGCACCAAAAGTTCTTGCGTTTTCGAATTTGGATTATGGATATTGCTTTGTAGTCTATCTTTAATATCAAAAACCGCTGACCATAATGTGCGACATGCCATTATGAGAATGGGCATATGTGAAGTTAAGTGTTCGTGAGGTTTGGGCAAAAAGGCATTGCTTATGCACAGACCTCTTTCAGTGGGTCGCGAAGAGCTGAAAGTAGAAGAAAAATGTTCTATTATGATTATAACTTTGATTATTGTGCTCAGCTGGCATATAAATGTAGCAGTGTCTCAAGAGAGAAATATTTTCATCGCACCTTCAACCGCAATTAACTTTGTTATAATATGAGAATAACGTCGGTAGTGTAAGAGAACTAATTCTTTTATATTTTTATTAATCTTAAGCAAGGGAAAGATTAAGAGTTTTGTTCTTTACCTTATTTTATATCTTAATATTGTGGTTGATGTCGGTGGAGTGCAAGGAAAAATGTTCATTCCGATGTGTTGGGGAACGGTAGCCCACATTCGAATTTTATAATGTTTCCTGAGCAACAACATCCTGCTCTCCTATAATCGCTTCGATCTCTTCAGGACCTCGAAATTAGGTATCACTGAAAAATGAGGTCAGCGTATTTAGGAATTTAGATCTCCGTTTGGAGATCTCGAAATTAGGTGTCACTGATTCATGGGAATGATTTGTAATTATTTCTTATTAATGCTCTTAGACGTAACAATGTATATATGTATATATTCTCAATTTTTTGGTTGATGTTGCTGGAAAGCTAGAATAATTGAAATTGGAGTTTTATAACGTAGGGATATGTTTGCCTTCGAACTAGATCTGTTCTCTGCAGAAAGCTTACATTGGCGAACAGATATTGGGAAAATTTTAAACTTATTTAATCGATTTTTAATCATTGAAAGCTCTTACCTAGCGAAAAAAAATATTATTAAGTTGACAATATTTGGCCCAGTGATAGTCTGGTCAAATATTAAGACTTTCACTTAATTGTATTTTGTGAAGACTATATCAACAATCTTGAAAAAATTGGAGTACATATACATAGATAGGCACGCAAAATTATTACTAATTATTTGGCAATATATTGTATGCAATACAATAGCTCTATCAAGAGATAATGTTTTAGAGTTGACCTATCAAAGTCGCAACATCCTCCTTGAAACTTCTTACATTTAGCATAATTGAGTACTTTTTCGAAAAAAATAAGGACAACAAATACGTTCATTATTTGCGTAGCTAACAAACAAAACATCAGAATACATAATCTCTCAGCACTTACCTTGCATTCGCATCACCACCGTACGCTAAAATACCCAAACAAACATTCTCGCAAAAATCCAAATTCGTAGGATCAAACACCAACACTGAACGTTTACCAGCATAAATCTCTTGACACGGAACCCCACAATCTTCACTATGATCGTGCAAAAAATGCGATAAAACAGAAGTAACGCCAAGTGTGCGCTGGCAAACACTAATAGGACACTGAACAGGCGTACGCGTCAAAGACAATAGGGAATTACGTTTTTGCAAGGATTCGGCCTCATATGTTGAACCCTCTGAAACCATTTTGGTGGGCTGTTGGTGGTGGGTCCTTGCGGGGGCAGTGCCAATAAGTTTATTTTGCAAACGATCAAAGTCATAGTCTTTGCAGATATTGGACATGATTATTATTTAAAAAAATATTCTATAAAATTTAATTTTGTACCAAAATATAATAAAACACTTAAAATTTTTCTTTTATTTCTGAAAAAATTTATGTTGACATTTACTTGTATACATACATATGATTTTTTTTTTTTGAAATTAGCTTGTTGCCAATATTTTAGAATCCTTTCAACTGGAATCGTATCGTGATGTTTTGGTGAAAAATTTAAGCGGTGGCAATCGTCGCAAATTAACCGTGGCCACTTCCTGCTGCGGCCGCACTTCAGTAGTGTTAATGGATGAACCCACCAGTGATATGGATCCGGTAACTAGAGCCATTGTCTATCGTACCATGGACGATTTGCTGACCGAGAAGAGAGCCATTGTCTTGACATCTCATTCTATATCGGAAATTGATGAAACATGTCATCGTATTGCGGTTTTGAAAGAGGGTCAAATGTTAACCTGCAGTAGTCCCGAAAACTTAAAAGCTCAATATGGTGGCTACTATAATGTTACCGTGTATTGTGATCAGGACAAAATAAGTAATTTGGAGGAGGTAAGGAAATTGAGGTTTGAAAAATTAAACAGTTCGAAACTTAATAATGTTTGTGTTTTGTAGGAAATACACCGCAAGTTTGTGGATTGTAAAGATTTACAAATTTATGCTCATTCTATTAAATTTAGCCTTAAGGTGGAGAACCCGGTCCATAATGGTGATAAAGCTAAAGAGGTGAGTAGTCTAGTCGAGTCCTTAGACAACTGCGTAGTCAAATCAATGTAGTTAAGTATCTATATAAGTCAAGTCTCCAGATGAATCAATAGTCGAGTCTTTAGAAAACTCTGTAGTCGAGTCTCTAGTCAGCTCTTTGTCTATAGTCAAGACTATAAATAAGTCTATAGTCAGGCTAAGAAACGAGTCTATAATCAGGCAAATAGACGAGTATATGGTCTGACCAATAGACTAAGAAACAAGTCTATAGTCAGGCCAATAGATGAGTCTATAATCAAGCCAATAGACAAATCTATAGTCAGAACTATTCTCTTTACCACATATATTTGACAAATTATTTATCTCCAAATTTCCATCTTTTCCAGAATGGCATTGACGTCTCCGAAGAATTGCAAAATAATCAAGAAACTATAACAACCGATACAACTACCTCAACACCCCACAATCTAACACTCTCTGAACTCTTCCATGAACTATACGATTTGTCGCAACAAATATCAACCTCAATACGTTACGCCGTAAATAAATGTAAACTGGATGCTGTATTCGAAAGAATTATCGATAAAAGTGATGAGAAAATTAAGGCCAACGGTTACACAGTACAATCGCCAGCCTTTGATGGTTCTGCCTCAACGGGTTACATACACAATGGTTACATAGAAACTGAAACCGTGACATGATAAACAAAAGTAATTGGTGAATAAATAAGGAATAGAATCAGGCTGTGCCTTAATACATTTATTAATAGGTCAACAGACAACCGTAAATAATTATAAAAAACATGTCTCAATAGAAAATTATGTTTTAATTAATTTCTTGATATTTTATTTTAAAGAAAAATATGTCCACTATGTACAGCTTTATAGATTAAGTACGCCACTAAGCCAGCCCCCAGCTATAAATTGAGAGTAGTATATGTACATATTCTAAAAGGGGCTTATTTTATTATATCTTAAGTCATTATGTATTATTGTTTGCTGGGTGTTTTTATGTTTTCTTTATGCCTTTATTTTTTTTTTCGTTTATTTGTGTAAATGTTTTTAGTATTTAAATTTTGTGTAAAAAGTTTTGTAAATTTTCTTTCTTTGGTTAGGTTTTATTTGTTTTTTTTTTCAAAATCATTGTTTAGGAAGAGCTGAGCTTTTCCTGAACTTACTGTATGTGGACACTATTTTAAACAAATTTGTATTATAGGTATTATATGACTTAAATTTAATTTAAACTATCTTAAAAATACTATGTATACTTAACTGTCGTACTTTTTTAAATAATATATGTATGTATATGTAATAAAAAAAAAGACAAATATTTTATTAAAAAAACGACAGAATATATATATATGTAATTAAGATCTGTAATTTAGCAATTATGGGTAAGTGTTAGTAGTCTAGACGATAGTATAGACAACTCTATAGTTGAATCTATAGTCGAGTTTATTGACGACTTTTAGACTTCTCTATTGTCGTATCTATAGACGAATCTATAGTCGAAACTTTAGTCTATAAACAAATCTATAGTCAAGGCTAAAGGTGAATCTATGTTAGAGCGTATAGTAGGTTTATATACGACTCCATAGTTGAATCTATAGTCGAGGCAATCAATATTACTTATTTTAAATAACTAAAAAATATTTATTACATAACAAATCGATGTAATACACTATTAAACAAAATTAATATAAATTAATCAATTTGTCTTTTTGTATAACGCGCTTGACGTGACTGTATCTGCATATGCTGCTCTTGCGCTTGTATTTGCTGCTGACTTCTAACAAAAACTGTATTTTCCACTTCTCGAGTTATTTTAATTTCTTCCGGCGGCGGTGTTCCAGGTATAGGATTGTTGGGTACATAACGATAGGCCATCCACATGAACAGAATCATATCGACAAACATAAGACCGGCAAATAGGAAAAATTCACTGGCCTGAGAATTGAAAAATTTCAATTCTGCCACAATAACAACGATGACATTTCCAAGGGCTACAGTCAATAGCCAGCAGGCCTGTAAGACAGACTTCATGGTAACCGGCGATTGGGAATAGGAAAACTCTAAACCCGTTACCGAAAACATAACCTCACCCAAAGTCATCACCACATATTGTGGTATAAGCAATAAAATACTCATGGAATTGGGTTCGGTTACCTCTATCATTTTGGTAACAATATCACCATTTGTTTGTGTGCCTAAAATCAAGGAGTAAACACCACCATGTCGTAATTTCTGCTCATACACCTTGATATTGTCTACCAAAACTTCATAATTGGTGGCTCGTAACTCTATGATTTTTCTATAGTTTGCCGGCTGATTTGATTCCACATCACTCGTCTTGCTAACTCGCCAGATGATTTTGCGATTTTTATCCATGTTGGCTAAATTTCTGACTAAAGGTGAGGCCTTGGAAGATTTTTGCAATTGTTCTTCATATATTTCTATGGGCTGATCAGGATATTCACTTTGTAGAAATATACTATAGGCGGCGGTTTCGTTGAAGCTAAAGGTACCAGCGTTAAATTGGGGACATTCTGAAAATTTGGAAAGTATATACATACCTAGTAAATTTATATAATTTTTTTTTTATGTATGTATGCACATACATACATATATTTGTATATTACATACCATCTCTGTCTGCCTGGATTGTATAAGTTATGGTTAGCCTTTTACGTTCCACTTTAATATATTTATTGGACCAATAATCGATGCCGTTCAATGTAATTTCTGGCAAGTCCGTTTTATTTGTTTTTATAGTGTATTGACATCCTGGAACGCCACTAAATACTCGTATTTGTACAAAATCAGGTGAAGGTAGAACTGGATAGGTTTTCTAAAATAAAATTGTGTTTTTATAATGAAAAATATTAATGTACCTAAATATTGAATATTATACATAAGTATCTATGTATGTTCGCCTTTGACCGACTCATACTTACATATTTATAATGAGAAATTAATTATGTATAACTTTTTCATTAATTAATTTATTATTCTTCCATTATAATTTTCATAGGTACATACATACATACTCATGCTCCTACCTATGTACTGTTGCGTGTCATTTTTTTGGCTATACGCATTGACCTGCCACTATAAAGGGCCACTGCATAAAAAAAAAACAAAATAAATTTTTTGTTCAGTAGGGACGGGCTACTAGAGCTAAGGAGGCACCTTCTCCAGCCCATGTCCCGGTGCATAACATGGTGCTGACATTCTTTAGGGAGGGGCTACTATAAAATTCATTGGAGCCACCACTCCAGCCCATGTCCCGATGGATTTAGCAAACAAAAAAAAGGGACTGTGAAAATGCGAATTGGATTCATCACAGTTATGGATGGGAAAAGGGCGATTGGGGGTCAACATCTACCTCCCTATTCGATGATATGGCCAAAAAAAAAATGTAAGTGTTGTTTTTTTGTGTTAAAATTCCCTTGAAGAATTTTTTTTTCGTGTTGCGATCCGGCCAAAGGGTTGAGAACTCCTCCCACGAGGTGATGCCGTTGAGCTGGCAGGGTAATCATTGGCCAGAGGACAAAACAGGATCGTAACAGTACATACATATGTATGCATTGTAAAGCAAAAATTACAGACATTCAAAGTTATACCTACATATCTATCATAAATAAATGCCATAACTACATGTGCCTATTTCTTTTTTACAAAATTCATTTTTTAATTGAAGCTAATTACATAAACAATGTCAAATTCCTCCTCCTAACTATTGCAATTAAAGTGGCACTGATGGCCTTGCTTTATGTCTTAAACACATTCGCCACAGCAGGCTACCGGCATACATACATATATCAAAAATAAAATACACACGTTTATATGTGAATAATTATTTTGCCCCACTGTCGTCAAAATATTCATTCATTTTACAACATGAACCAACAACAATTATTGTAGTTCTCTCGTAAGTTAAAAATAGTTGTTTATGCACTAATTTACATACTCTCTTTGAAACAGGAAACATTTTGCATTGTGACGTCATTTGTTTTGATTTACTAGAAAGAAGAAGACAAAATCTAACTGTTTCTGGATTCCAAAGTGCAATTCTATCAATCAGTGCGTAAATATTTGCATGGAAAACAAGTCGGATTAAATGAAAGTAAATTGCATAAAGTGCAAAAAAAAAGATAATTAACAAGAAAAATATGTTTGTAAAATAATAAGAATATCAAGTTTAATGTTTGTTTAACAAATACAACATTAAAAAGTGTTAGTGTAGTCAGCTTCAGTAAAATGTGAAATAATCAAATGCAAGTGCCCGGGACAGACAACACAAAAGCCGATTGTGTAAGTATGTACATATGTATGTAGGTAGGTACCTACTGTAGATGCTAGGCGTATTTTTTATAATTTTAAGTAGGTAGTTACATACAGTTGCGGTGAAAATAATGAGATTATATATTTTTTTTTTAGCAAATGTGTTGATTTTTATATTAAATAATTAAAACTTTAAAAAAAACTTGTTTTTTATTGATGGAAATTTTTTTTCTACTCTTAAGCACCAAATCGAAAACTTTTTATAATAAGTGGTTTTGCAGCTATTATAGAACTATTTTCACAGGAAAAAATATCCAATATATAGGATGATTTAAGTAGAGATACTCTTTTCAATAGACTTTTTTTAAAGGGATCACGTGTGAGTCGTGCTGTCATTTTATTTTTGTTTAGTATTGTTTGACATTTCATAATGGAAAGACTTACGCCTGAACAACGTTTACAAAGCGTTCAACTTTATTACGAAAATTCACGTACTGTGAGGAATGTGTTTCGTGCACTTTGCTCAACTTATGGTCAACATAATCGGCCTACTGAGCATACTATTCGCAACACCATCACCCATTTACAGACCCAGCGTTTATTATTGGATAATATTCGACCGAAGACCGTGGAGAGTCGATTCGGCACTGTTCGCAGCAACTCGGACTAACGTATGGAATAACTTGGCGCAATACAGCTTGTGCAATAATGGGCTCTTGAAAAGTTCCAAGAAGACCCGACGTTTTTCGAGGCAAAGCAATTCAAGAACTGCCACTTCATTCAGAAAAAAACAACGGTTTGGAGTGGTTTGTGAGCCGGTGGAATCATCGGTCTATATTTCTTTAAAAATGATGCCGGTGCGAACGTGACCGTTATCGTGCCATGATAACCGACTATTTGATGCCTGAAATTAAAGCTCGTGATCTCGGCGACATTTAGTTTCAGCAAGACGGCGCCACTTCCCACACATTGCATCAATCAATGGATTTATTGAGAGAACACTTCGGTGAGCATATAATTTCACGTTTTGGGCTTGTCGATTGGCCACCATGATCGTTAAATATCACACCATTAGACTTTTTCCTGTGGGGATGTTTAAAGTCTAAAGTTTATGCGGACATCACGTGTGTCATTCGCCAGTTACCAGTCGAAATGCTCGAATGAGTCATCGAAAATTGGACTCAACGGATAGACCATCTGCGGCGTAGCATTTGATAGACATAATCTTCAAAAAATAAATGCCAAAGAAAGTTCTTTCAAATGATAATAAACGTTCGCCAATTAATTTGAATTTTCTGTGTTTTGTTCTTTAAAAAAGTAGGAAACCACGAAATGGATCACGCTTTATAAAAACTGAAAATAATAATTTTAATATATTAAAATATAATTTAAAACAATTATAAAGTATAGCCATATAATACCCTACACCGAGTATACAGTCCCGGCAAAAATTATAGCACTTTATTTGATATCTGATCATACTAGTAAATGGCTAAATATTTTATGGACGGACGAGAGTAAAATCATTTTAATTGGTGGAAAAGGTTTTCATTCATATTTTAGACGTCAGAATACAGAATACAGTCCACAATTCATAACTAAAGGTACGGTTGAGCACAAATTTGTTTGACGATGTTTACAAGATCAAAGTTTTGCAAGATCAAACAGCATTAAATAAAATAAGACTAAATATTTGTTGTGTCTTGTCATAAATACACGAAGTTTTTTAAAGAAATAAACGAGTTCAAATATATTTTGTTAAGTGGTTACGTCTTTTTCGGCAAATATTTTCCAAGTGTGACCGTACCTTAAGACGATAAAGCATGAATGATCTAACTTACTTAAGGATCTTGTTACATTGATACTAAATAATGTTATGCTTCCCTAAGTTGTGGACGAAATGCCATTGATTTGGGTCTTCCAACAAGACAAACCTAAAATATCCAAGCAGAAAAGTACGTCAGTGGTTCATAGAAAATAATATTGAGGTCATGGACTTGAACCCAATAGAGAATCTTTGGGCTGACGTAAAGAAAAGTGTATCTCAATTAGCAATTTTGGGCTACAGTGAAAGAGTCGTGAGCGAAAATACGTAAAGAAAAATGTGAAAACTTAATTAACTCCATGCCGAAGCGCAGCGCCGCCGTTATTGTCAACATGCAACAAAATATTAATAAGTTATTTGTTTCATCAGCTTCATTTTATTTGTTTTTTATTTTATTTATTTGAATTTTTTTACCGTCGAAATTTTGACTTTAACTTGTCTGATTCTAATGCTGTAATTTATAAGATGTTGTGTCTTGTTGTATTAGAAAATCAAATTAATAAATACAAATACAAAATACTTCACCAGAAATTGTAAATCTTTTTAATAAAAAGTCAATTAAAGTTACAATAATCTTTTTTACGTTGAATGAATGATTGACATATTTCAGTTATGTGTCACGGGAATATCTAGGGAATTAAATCGAAGAAAAATTCATATATACAGTCGAATCCAGCCTTCAGTGCTATTTGTTTTACCGCAGCTGTATGTATGAGCATCAACTGTTTTTCAGAAGTATGAGTGCGTTATATCCCTGCAAATAACGCGACTAGTCCATACATGCATGTAAAGACTAGACCAAAGAGGAGTAGGAGTACTCCAAAACTACTCCAAATATATGAAAAAAAGGTGGTCGATTTAACATTGCGATGTCCTAGGATTGGACCATATAACCCATCGGAGTAGTCCCAAAACTACTCCATGCTTCTACTCCATGGAGTATTCAAGAGGGTTAATTTTAAACAACAACAAATCAATATGCAATCGTGTTAACAGGAAACCATGTCGTTTAACTACAAACTCTTGTTTAACTATGACATTGTCCATGCATGACTGCATTACATTGTACCATGTTGTAAGTAGTCCATTTCATCTAAAATGGATCACGTAGACCAATATTATTTGCAGGGATGATTTTGTATACATACATATGTATGTATATGAAATATAATTGTGATTGTTTTTATTTAGTTACCAAAATTTTTAAGCCGTATATGGGAATTACGACTAATTATAAACCGATCATTATGTAACTAGGCCAAGTGATTTGTGTATAATCGAAATATATTTGTGTTGAATTTTGTCACGTTATGGTCTTTAATAAAGATATAATAAATTATCGACCGATCCAGAAAAAATTTTCAAATATGATTTATGAAATATATCTTCAAAATCGCGACTTGTACTTTGCGCATAAGGTTTACATGGCCATAAATAAAAAATATCATCTGTCTGTTTTTCATATCCAAAGTAATCTACAGTATAGTCAGTTTAATCTTGTTTACATTTTGAATCCCTTAAATATTCAAAATGATAATATAGAACTATTCGTATCAAATTCGACTTAATGGAGGAAATGGGTGTGTAGTTAAACTTTTCAGGTGTTGTAGCGATTTATAATTTTTCTCACAAGTTTTATAGATGCTATTGTCATTGAAGGCTTTTGTCGTCTGCTTGCTCCTGTTGAAAGTTAATACCTTAACTAGTCTTCTGAGTGTTTGGCTATTTAGGTTATGAATCTCCTTTGTTTTCCTTATGTTTGGTTTTCGGTCATTCTGCCAATTTCAGACGACATGTTCATTCATTGTCCTATAAATCATTCATTCATATAGTTCATCTTTAAACTTTAGCAACTTCTGATTAACGGTATTACATGAACACAACCTTTATATATTGTCCTTCTTCTGCTTTCCCACATAATCTCAAGATTTTCACATTTGGACTAAGTGTTTATTTCATTTTAAAATGTTCCGACATCTAACACTATATTTTCAAAGTGTTTGGCTATTAGTAAACAATTTTTGGAATTAGGAGTTTATTTATCATTTCTCTTCAAAATTTAATACCCTACGTAATCGCTGTGATCTCATCGTAAAAGACTATTATAATCTGGGAGACGAAACTATTTTATCTTAGTTCGTAGTTTGAAGAAATAAGAGTTTATATTCTGTTGTGCCGAATCTTATATGCTTACCAACAAATATCAGTAGTGTGATCTATGAATACTTGCCACTAATTTTTGTTACTGGTTGTTTTATTATTTTGAAGTTTATTTTGTTTAAATTTTATCTCAATAACAACATTTACAAGAATTTTATATATACCAGTTATTGCATAAATTATACGGAGATGTCACGAGATAATCACATTTTATATATACTTTTGTACAGAATAAATTATATACTCTGTGGTTATTCTCGGAAGAGGACGTTGTATGGCAGTCCATGGCCGACTATGAACTAATTTTCACAAAAACCAATACTATATTTTGTACATATGCACTTATAACTGATCTGCATAAAATTTCGGTTCGATATGGATAGTAGTCCTCATAAGAGAGCTACGACCTATTATGAACCGTTCAGCGTGAAATTATGTACTACGATTTGTATGTATAAATATTTGAATGATTTGTATTGAATTTCGATTGGTTAGTGATTTTTATAAGGCTACGGTCAAATATCCGATTATTTTTAACAGGACTTGTCCTTATATAATAAAAATAAAGTGTGCAAAATTTAATGATATTATCTGCATTATATTTGAAGACAATTGAAAAAAATATCTATAAAATATCAAGGTTATCTGAAACTTTGGTCTATAACTCAGATCTTACTGGAGCGATTTTGCCCATTTGCAATACCAAATATTATGGTGAAACAAATAATGATCTATGCCTTTTTTTCGAAGCTCTATTATGCCTTCAACAGACGGACGGACATGGCTAGTTCTTTTTATGGCCGAACTCTCAGTCATTAGTTAACCATTGGTAAACTAAAATACTAACTATTGTTTAACTATTCCCAGCAAGCCATATGAGTCCGAAAATAGTCTTTTCTGACACCTTTTTCGAAGCGTTAACGCTCTTTATGAGCCCAAAAAACAATCATAATTGCTCCGAAAACCTTCAGAAAAGAGGGTCATTACATTCGAAAATGGTCCGTCAGAAAGAGCTCTTAGATAATGTCAGAAAAGAGTCTTTTATGAGGGTTTTTTTGGGCTCTTAAAGAGCTCTTAGATAATGTCAGTAAAGAGTCTTTTATGAGGTTTTTTTTTTTGGTTCTGTATAATCTTGTTTTTATCATTCTTGTGTGGTACAGCTATGTTTTTTTTTGTTCAAAGCACAAATAACAGGACAACAACGCTTTGGTACACACATAATTAAGTGGAATTTATGAGTCATACTGCGTGCCGACTCAGGACAGTAAAAATTTTCGCTTCTAAAATGCTCCTTAGGTGGACTCTTTTCTGACACCTTTATCGGAGCGCTCCTAGAATGGTATGCTGGGTTACTTGTTATTCTTATGGCAAACTAAGCATTGCGAATAAAGAATCATTAGTTAAGCCTTTGCCATAAAGACTGTGAATTTAGCCATTAGAATCGTATAAGGACCCAGAATATATAGACTTTTTGGTTCTACGACCAATATTTCGATGTGTTAAAAATCGGATGACAAACTTAATATTTCTCCCTTCTTTTTGGTGGTGGGTAAAAAAAATGGATTTTGAATTAGAAATATGAATGATCACAGATTAACCCCTTTTGCTCATTTAAACGCATTTTTACAAAGTTTAAGGATTTAAGATTTTTGAGTTGTTTGAACAATTTTATGCAATTTCAAATTGTAAAATTGAAATCCGATTATTTTTAAAAAATACTGAAGAGATTTCCTTTCCTTTGGCTACATTGGATTATTTAATTATATATTAATTTTAAATACAAAACATAACTATTTATATAAAGAATTTAATACTGATTTTTTAAAATTATATTTCAAATATATTATCCATCAAGGACATAAAACATTTAATTTAAATTACATGCATATCTGTATATAAAACCTTAACAACAATTTTACTAATATCGCTCAATTCACAGACTCTTGAAAACTAGAGTCTTATAAATTGTACTTAAGTACTAAATTAAATTACATGCTTCCTTATTCATCGATTGTAGCAGCCTTATTATCTATACCCTCCAACATCTTAAGTTCATGTTTGGGATTAACGTCGCTATCCTTTGTCAAGGGAGTTTCCTCTAAATTTTCCATGGGATTGTTGGGCTTATAACGATAAGCCATGAACATAAACAGCAACATGTCGGCAAACATAAGACCAGCAAAGAGGAAGAACTCACTGGCCTGGGAATCAAACAAGGCCAATTCGGCAATAATGACCACAATAACATTACCCACGGCCACCGTCAGTAGCCAGCAGGCTTGCAATACAGATTTCATGGTTAGAGGAGCTTGAGAGTAGGAGAATTCCAAACCGGTAACCGAAAACATGACTTCACCCAAAGTCATGACCACATATTGAGGTATCAGCCAAAGAATATTCATTGAATTTGGTTCAGTAATTTCGATGGCTTTACCCAGATACTCTTGTTCATTAATTTCATTGATCAAAATTGTATAAACACCACCAGTTCTCAAGGTAACCTGTGTAACCTCAACATTATCCACCAAAATCCTATAATCTGCTGAACTGAACTCTGTCAAATTGTGTAAATAGGCGGGTTCTTTGTGATCGACAACACCTTTTTTGGTCAGTTTCCATGAAATTGTACGGCCCGGTTGCACATTACTCAATGTTCTGGCCATGGGACTGCCTCTGGAGGGTTTGTTAACATAATCTTTATACCAAATCAAGGGACTTGTGGTATTCTTCGAACTCAAGAACAGAGAATGGGCTTTAGCGTCGACCATCTGGTAAGAACCAGCTGGAAAGCTAAAACAACTAGCATCACTGCTGGACAAACTATATTCAATATTAAAACGTTCCGTGGGGACGGGAATATTTTTGTTTTCATAATATGCAAGAGCACCCAAATTGATTTCATTCAAACCGGGCAAATTAGAATTAAAAGTGTACGCACAATTTTCACCATTGAAAATACGTAATTGGGCAGTGTAGGGTGTGGGTAGGGTAGGATAGGTTTTCTAAAAAGTTAAGAAGAAAAAAATACAGAGGTTAAGGAAATTGTATTAGAGAAAGAAAGATTGTAGAGAGAATAAATAATATTAATTTATAAAATGGAGCAGGTTAAGTTGTAGATGAAGAGAAAAGTGAGATTATCAGCCATGTCACAGAATTTAATTCCGTTCGGAAGTGGAATTAATTCCATTTTTTGCTTCTATAGAAAAAGCAAAACGAATTTTTTTTTCGGAATGAAACCACTTTTAATTTGCTATGTGGAATTGTAATTTTAAGCATTTATATGTTTCATTCCGAAAAAAATTGTTCGGTTTACTTTTTCTATAGAAGCAAAATACGGAATTAATTCCACTTCCGAACGGAATTAAATTCTGTGACATGGCTGTATTTTAATTTATAAGATGGTTATAGAGATTATAAGTTATTTTGATTTAAATGCTGGAGAAGGTTAATATAAACATGATGTTAGAGATAAAGGTAAATTTGTATATATTTTGATTTATAAGATTGAGTCGGAGATTAGAATGATGTTGAAGATGAAAACGTTGATGGATGATAAGAACGATGATATTATTTTGATTTATAAGATAGACAAGGTTAATATAAGAATGATGATTTTCAAGTTTAATATAAGAATGATGAATGAAGATCAATTTGTGATTAAAATGTTGATGGATGTTCTCATCATCCTGTAAATATTTTGATTTATTAGTTGGACAAAGTTAAGATACGAATGATGTTGACATGAAACGGCTCAGCATAAAGGAAAGATAAGTGATAAGAACTGATACAAAAAACATGAGTATAATAGATTTTAACTGTAGTTGTTACAGAACATCTACATTAAGAGAAAAAATATAGTTGTGCATTTTTACAACTATTTCAACATTTTTAAAAAATATTATGATCACTGTAATTATTTACATGATTGCTGCAACCATAATTTGATTCTCTTACGATACACATGATTATAGTAATTATATGTATGGTTATAGTATCACCGCAAATAGATCAGTTTTATGATGAAAGATTTTATCATATTATATTGTTCTGTGTCATAATCAAAGAGCAACATATTATGAAAAATGGATTCATCATACAATAATATATATGATTAAAGTAATCATATGAATTGTAACTAATTCATATTATGATTACCGCAATTATATAAATATTTACACTAAACATAACATTGCTAAAAAATTGTTGTGTTAACATGTACAACTATATTTTTTCTCTGCCTGTAGTTTTGTTTAAAAGAGAAGAGAAATAGAAGTTTTTCACATACTATAAAAAAATTAGGAATTTAATATGGTCAGATAAAAATGTATATGTGTTTTTTCCTGTTCACTTGATTTTTAAATCTTCTGCAGAGAATGTTTTCAATAATGCTCTTTAGACAAAAACTTCCATAACCTTAAAATACTTAAACATACTCGTATGTGCTTTGCTAATCTTAACTTACCTCCAAATTCAATTCAACGACACCAGAGATGATAAAGGCAATACCGGCCAATATACCACCCAAAGTCAACTTCTGCAAAGGACGACGAATACCAATCAAACTCAGGGCCGGATAGAAAGCCACATCGTACAGGGGAATGAATACTAAAATCAGTAAAGGATTCAACACTTGCAATTGATCGGGTTTAATGTCCCAAGAGCCCATATCACCATCCATACGAGTGGCTTGGAAAGTCCAACGAGAACCTTGTTGATCGAACAAAGCCCAGAAAATTGGCAAAGGCAAGTACAAGACCAAGACACGCATTAAAACCTTAACATCTTCAATCAATGATTTTTCGTATTTCTTATCAGCATAGTCCAACCAATGTTCACGGGGATTCGTTTTACTCTCACGCCATTTAGTGGAAATAGCATTCTAAAAATTAAAATAAATTTATAAGTCTTGTTTATAGATAAACTTAACATGCTACTTACGCCAATGGTTTTGCTGACCAACACCACCATGTTGCCTGCTGGAGGCTTGCTTTTGTACAAAGGTTTGCCCAAAACAAAGACAACTATAAACGAAATATTTTAAGATTTTTATTAAAGTGCATGTTAAATTTAGGTCTTAGCAGTTAACTCACCTATAGACACGGCCATCAAAATAGCTGGCACACCAAAGGCCAATGAATAACATTCCTTTTGCCCGAAACAATGAACATCCTCACGCAAAATGGGCGTAACAGTTGTTGATATCAATGAACCAGCATTGATGGAGAAATAGAACAACGAAAAGAATGTGGTCATTTGTTTGATCTGTTCGGGCAGCTTAAACTGGTCACCACCAAACGCAGAGACACACGGTTTTATACCACCCGAACCCAGCGCTATCAGCGCCAGGCCTATCATGGTAAACGTAGTGGCCGGTAAATTTAGAGGCGGTATAGCTCCCAAGGTAACCAAAACAGAACCGCAAACATACACCAAAGACAGATAGAATATCGTTTTAAATTTACCCAACCAACTGTCCGAAATAATGGCACCGAACACGCACAGGAAATACACAAACATGGTAAAGACATGGAATATAACGGTGGCCGTGTCATCGCTGTAGCCCAATTGACGACTAAGATATAAAACCAGGATAGCTGAAAGACAAAATAATAAGTATGCAGACATAGTGTAAATTTAATGAGCAAAACTTACTTCTCATGCCATAATAGTTGAAACGTTCGCAAAATTCATTACTGATGATAAAGAAAACTGACTTGGGATAAGGTAATTTCTGAAAAATGTATAAGAAATTAAATGAAAGATCTTGCGGAGATATGGTTAAAATAAATCGAACTTACCTTAACTTGTCCTTCAGCTTCGGAAACAGTTTGTGGTTCAATTGTTCTTAGGGATTTATCGGTGTCTTCTACTTTGGCAATGTCGTCTTTTACCTTCTCTACTTTAGCGCTGGTGGCAACTGGAGTACTTTCGGCAACAGTCTCTGTTGCTTTAATCTCCGGAATTACGCCATTTTCAGACTTAGGTCCTTTAATGAAATTAAAAATAGAAGAGATTTTGAATTTAATTAAAAATGGTAGCTGTTTGTTGCAGTAATTAAAATTATATAAATAAAAGAATTTTTGAGGACGGCAATCCATGAAGATTATGGGAGATCTCAGGTAGACTCTATCTTTACTATCTTTAATTGCAATGCGAATGCTTGTATTTGGAGTATGGAAACATGCCCTAATTAATTATAAATTCAAAGTATAAACTTTGGACTACCCAATATCTAAGCAGATCTTTGTTCCTGGATTTCTGAAGATGATACCGTATAGAAAGTAAAGGAAATATTCCATTACTGGGTTTCTCATAAAGATAGCGGATAGAAAGGAATAAATATGAGAACTCAATATCATACAGAAGAGTTTCAAGTTGTATCTACACGAACCAGCTGAATTTGAAGTCCTCACTTTAATTAATACGAAATATCGTCAATACATATGTATTTTCAGTATCACGGGCAACAGGCAGGAATAATGTGTATGTAACATTCATAGTAGGTACGCAGAGAATCAATAAATTATTTAATATCTGGAGCAGGAAGCTCAAATTACTGAGAAGTCAATTTGGGTATTCCTCAGGACTATACAATACCCGAACCGATCTTCGTTCCAGGTTTTCGGTAGAGAAAGATATTCAGTATCGCGTTATAAAAAATCAATCTTCATAGATATACCGTTGAACTATACTATGGATGACCGAGTCGATCTTCGTTGCTTATTTTGGAAAACATACTGGATAGATCTGAATGGGCCATATAAAGTCATGCAAAATTTTACTGATGGGATAAAAATCACAAGAAATTTTTGAAAAAATTTGAGATTTGCACTATAACACAGGAAATGAAGACATTCGTACAGGCATATTCACAATTACTGTACCAGGCAATGATATTCTCATCTTTACCATTTATAT
Organism: Bellardia bayeri; assembly: GCA_950370525.1. Classification (NCBI taxonomy): domain Eukaryota; kingdom Metazoa; phylum Arthropoda; class Insecta; order Diptera; family Calliphoridae; genus Bellardia; species Bellardia bayeri. Next base: position 82,933,767 of record OX493266.1, read on the forward strand.
ACCATTACATCCATAAATGTCAAGCAGATCTAAAAATAATTTCATATCTAGAATAAGAGAAGAAGAGACATAGTTTCATACCTGAACCGTAGTAAAGACTTCCGGATAAGGATATCATATATTGAGCTTTATATATAGACCTTTTGGTGGTCTTATGAACCCATTTGCATTACTGCGAGGTGCACTGATCCATATTTAAATCAGGCAGGACATTAGCATTCGTAGTGACCAGATATGGGCCTTTTCTGGCGTGCTTGGAGTAGCTGTCGATGAATTTTAAACATATCTATTCATTAGTTAAAGAATCAGGGTGTGGAATCAATACGTGCTAATTAATCGAAAAGTTGTTTACCTTTGGATAAAATAATGGGATCAGTCTTATGGACTCAAGTGAGCTATTTTTGTGAAAGACTGCCCATGGAACCTAACCTTGCCCAGCATAAAGGTCAGAATGGACGAATGACTTACGTATACCGTATCAAATTTTACGGATGGCTCAAAATCACAAGTGAAGAAATAATTTAACCTCATTAGTTCCAATTTAGGTGACGTGTATTTAGAACTTTAGAATTAGCAGTATTTAACTTGTTTAGTTTACAAACTTAGCTAGGCGTAATATGCAATATTTGACGACTATCAATTTATTTCTAAGAAATTATATTTTTATCTAAATAGTTAACAGTTTTTTATTGTAATTTACAACAAAAACCGAAATAGAAAACAACGATTGCAATTTCTTTTGTTTGTGCCATAAAAAGATAAAGTCTTTTATTAATAGATATACATACTTACAATGTTTATGAATAAAATGTTTTGCGTTTTAAACACACAAAAAAAAAATAATAAATGAAAAAAAAGAAAACTAAAAAAAAATAGGATAAGTGTACGATAATCGCCAGCTAAATTTTTATCAAAATAAGATTATTAAACATATTGATACTTATAACAATACGAGTAAATAAGTGCACTGCGTAATAAATGACAGTTATTTATATTGTTTTACAAACGAATTTAAATAATTTTATCTGTCGGTGAGATTGTGAAAACATGTGTCAAAAAACAATTGAAATAAGTTTTTGTACATAATTGCTTTTCATCTATCACTGATAAACTATGTTACATATATTTTATTATAATTATTTTGAAAACAAGACATCGAAACAGTAAAAATGTCAACAACTATTTATGGCAAATTTTGTTGTTGTCTTTTTGTTGTTGATAATACTAGTTTTATTTATTTAAAATTTAAAATTGAAAATACAGTAGAATAACAAAATGTTTAAGTTAATAAAATACTGCAAGAAATCACTTATCTGTCTAAATATATTGGATTCGAATTAATTAACCGAATATAAATACATATTGATGGATTTTTGGCCAAAACTGAAACTTAATATTGGGCTGAATTTTAGTAAATTTTTTAACCCAAAATTTCTGTTCACTTTCAGCCAGACTTTCTTCCTCTTGAAGACTTTAGAAAAGATCATTGATGTCTGTAACTGATCATCTTCTAAACTATAAACTCTATCTCAGATTGAACATAACTACCTATAACTGAAACTACACTACAGAAAAGCTAACATAAAAGTCTCTTAAATATTGGAAAATTTACTTAGTTTTCTTCTTAACCACACTTTAAATAACATCAAACTGAGATAAGTTATTGACTACCTTTATAACTATCACCACTACTCCAAAGATTCTAAATCAGCAAATCAGACGTTCTGGAATAGCTGCTTAATTTATTATGTGTTTATATTGTAACAAAGATATGAGCTAAGGGTAAACCTAAACATAATGAACATGATACTATTACTATTAACCAAAGATCAGTTGCTGTCATATTGTACTATGAGAAATATAGTATAGGAAACTCCAAGAATTATTGAAACACTGGCTTCTAAGCTAGTGGAACATGAAAACACCGGAATTATGGACATGTTCAAGTTATTGATTGATATTAAAAAAAACGACTTATGGGCTTGCCAAGACTGGAACTACAAATGCCACTGAAATTAAGTATCGTTGGCAATTAAAGATACCATGCTAGTGGTCAAATAAATCTAACACTATTTGAATGTGCAGAGAACAATTGTGCTAAGCCTGACAAGATTACATTTTCAAAACATAATGGGGATGATAATCAGTCAATGGCCTGAAACGCAGACAAATTTGGAGGAACTACAAAAACAAAGAAGACGAGACAACTAAAAATCTTCCTGGCCACTGTCCTGTCTAAGGAGGTTTGAAATTGAAACTCTTCATTAACTGATAAGACTGCTGTCAGTGACATGGAAGTGATCCATTATCTTCCGGATACAGTCTACCCTTCGAGGACTTTAGATTAAAACTCTTCAATCAAGCAGCAATTACTTTCATGACAGGTCTTTCTACCGATAATTTTTCATTGATTCTTTACTATATCGACCAGTTGTTTGGAAATACTGAATTTGGAAGTATGCTACGATTAGCTTGTTGTAACACAATGTAATTTAAATCAAGTTCCAACTGATCTTTGCTCCAGGACTTGAGGTTCAAAGTCTTCGATCGGCAAACGTTCACTAATAGCTTTATTAGCTGTTTATTAACTTGTTTATTAATTTGAGTATAATGCGATTTAGCTTGTAGATTTTGCATTCATCAAGGACTTAAGAATGAAACACTTCGATCACCAAACGTTCACTGATAAGAAATGTATGCTTACCGATAATTTGGCAGTGATTCTTTATTAACCTGACTGGAAGATTATAAAAGATGAATGTTAATCATTGAATATGAAAGTATGTTGCGATTTAGGTTTTTGTAACACAACGGAACTTAATTCAAAATCCAACTGATTTTTGTACCAGGACTTGAAGGTCAAACTCTTTGCAGATAAGATATGTCGCTATACCGGTGCTTTAACAGTAATTCTTTAATAAATTCAGTATGGTGCTATTTACCTTGTGGATTTAGCTGTGCTCAAGGACTTGAGATTGAAATTCTTGGGTGATTTTGTACTGATTCTTTATCAACCCGATCATAGAAGAAAATAGAAATCAACCACTAAATTTGGGAGTACGATGGATTTTTGCTCATGGATTCATAACAGCACCTAACGCTAATACCAACTCATCTTTAGTTCAGGCGATTGCCAAATCAATTTAACTTAATTCCCACAAATCACTTAACGAATGACCGCATTCGTCACCGAATTATTTTTCGTCTCAAAAAGTAATTTCTTTTACCGTAATTATAATTTTATAATTATAATTTCTTGCTCTATATCGAATGGCACAATCTCAAAAATCAATTCTATTCTATTAGGGCACTGCTACACGTTCAATAAATATTGTGCTATTTCTAGTATCACGATATTTATTGAACGTGTAGCATGCAATATTGATGGATCGCGATCCATATCGCAGAATGGCCTAAAATATGAAATCCAGATCGTTGTGATAAATATTGAAGGTGTAGCATTTTCAGTCATTAAAAAATGACAAATAATAATAATTGTTTCCATTAAACTTAAGTGCGTACATTTTTTCCGATCCTGCAACCACTTTTTGCTCCAAATTTTTCTTTCCACTTTTTTCTTCATTGAAAAAGCAAGCAAAAATAGCTAAACAGGTTTTCTTTTGGTTTACTCGCGACATTGATAAACGACCCGCACAGCACAAAAATAACATAAATACTGACGCGATAAATATTGAACATGTAGCATACGCCCGTTATCCATCAATACTTCAAAATGGATTGCGATCCAAATATCACCATATTTATTGAACGTGTAGCAGTGCCCTTATGAATTTGGTAATTCGATCCTAATGTTATTTCTTGATTTCGCAAGAAAAGTTTTGACACATAATTTTCAGCAAATCTACTGGTTTGAAAATAATTACTACAGGTAGCAGTCATATTTTAGCTGTGGGTGGGGAAAGAACTCGCGTCATTATCATTATCTCTTAAGGGTAATCAGACCGTCTTTTTTTCGCTGCCTTCGAGAGTCTTGCGACTCACTCGCATTGGTTATTGTTTGGCTTCGTATAACTGTACATCGTTACGGTTTACATTGACCACATGCTATTTCATGGTGGAGTACCAAACACATGCTATTTCTTGGTGGAGATCATTAAACTCAGGAGTTGAGTTCGAGAAGTCCGGTTTCGTATACGAAGGTATAGATCATAGATAGGTGGATCTTCCCGAATGAGTCTCCTTTAGGCGTAAGTTGGTGATGGTATTATGATATACATATATCAGGCCAAATAAATCCTCCTCTTAGCAAGGCAACTTAGAAATACAAACAAACAAATACTATAGGTAGTTTCAAATTCTACTGTTATTTTGTATATGTATGTATGTATGATTATATAGTGGATATCAGCAGCTACCCTGCCAACATTTTCTATTGCGGAAGTGACGCTAAGAAGTTGAAACTCATCTTCTGCGATACCATTTTCTCGTCGTGGAAGCGTCTTCCGTATTGAGAAGTTGTATCCCCCGGAAGTGATTTCTTGAAGTCACTTCAGCGTAACTTCAAGAAGTCACTTCTGAGTAACTTCAAGAAGTCACTTCTGAATAACTTCAAGAAGTCACTTCTGAGTAACTTCAAGAAGTCGCCTCTCTTTTGCTTTTGATTTTTTTTTGCCTTTACAGATAATACACTCATATTGACTATGGGATAACAAATATGTAAAAACTACAACAATAACAAAACAAACCCAAACTTTGCCACAGACCGACCACAGCAAATGACAAAATAAAACTAATTTCGATGATGTCGAAAACTTCTTTTTTTTGCATTCTTTTAACGGGACATGTCATTTTCGGCTGGTGTTGTAAACAACAAACAATCTTCCAAACGTCGTCTGGATGATTAAAGGACAACTGCAATGTAAATTGTTATTGTTATCTTCCAATTAACGTCTGGAAGTGAGTAAGACGTAACGTCTTTGACGATGGACGATGAAATAATCTTCCAATTGCTGGCAGGGTACATATTTATTGACATTGTATAATTGTTAAATATACATACTTGTATTGTGCAATTAATTAATTATTATTGATACGCGTTAATAATTAATTGATTTGACTAGATAATAACCATTGATAATTCAACAAAAGTATGTCATAAATGTCACAATAAACAAGGAAAAACCAAAGAGAATTTTTCCTGAAATGACGTAAAATGCTAAATTTGAAAAGTCATGATTAATTATACAAATTAAAAATTATACAAAGTAAATACAAATAAATTTATCTCACTTTTGTTGGGAATGTTTCCTTTTATATGTTAAACTATTTTGTTTATTTTAACGTGGGAATTCCAAATTTTTGTTAAAGGTTTTAAAATGACAGCAACAGCAACTGATTTAGTTCAGTTATACGAATACATATTTATTGGTTTTGTTTTTATCTCGACATTATTAAGCGTTCCAGAAGATTGTTATTTGCACTGTGCTCTACACGGTGTAGCACTGATTAGTTTGTTCATTTATATCTTGACGAACGAACGAAAAGACAAGCGTGCGATAAAAGAAACACCTTTAACTATTAAACATCAGAATGACCAGAAAAAAAATGAAACTAATGATTGTGTTTGCCTTATCACAAATGATAAAACTTACTACCGATTACATATTGTATGAATGAGTCTGTAATCTACTATGTATTGACGCGTATTTTAAGTGGAATTTATTACTCTTTTACTTATCTGTATCACTGATTGTTGTTAAGGATTGCATTTGTGTTATCGATGGATTTTTATTTAATCATGTTTAAAATTTATGATGTTGTAATTCAAGGTTTTTGTTTGTTTTTTTTTTTTTTTTGTTAAACTTTGATTGTAGCGGATTTTTCGGGTTATTCCGGCCATAAAAAGTGTCGCATACATAACTACATACATACGTCAGCACAATCTTAAAAAAATGCAAAATGCTTATAAATTTTATAATCGTTTTGTTATAAATTATTTGGTTTTTGATTAATAGCCTTAGAATGGAGTTTTGAACCAAAATATGTACCAGGAAGTGTGGCTTTAAAGTTAAAAATTGTATGTGTTTGATGAATGGTCCTTAAAGGAATAAACAAAAAAATAAAAACCTACATAAATAACTATTGTGAGATGCGGATGATTTTATTGGAAATTAGACTGCGGTTTTCCTCAAATACCGTAATTGCTGAAATCTCCGTTATAGTTAAAATACCGTTACAAAAATAACCGAAACATATTTCTTGTTCTCAATAATTGATTAATAAAAAACAGTTTTGTTTTTGTACTCAATAAAAAAATTCTATTAAAAACAACATTAGTTGAATTTAAACCAGATGTATGTATTTATGTACATTAGGGTGGCCCCAAAATAAAGTTTGCAGATGTTCCCGACTAATATGAAAATTTGATTAATTTTAAGACTACGCTTCTCAATTTTTTTGTCCTGGGGTCAATATTTGGTGAGCTGGATCAAAGGATAAAAATGTCCTTTTTATAGGTTTTTTGTTTTTTTTGTCACATTTATTCCAAAGGAATTATATGCAAATTTGGTATCATATGAAAGGTCTTTGAGAGGAGCATTCAATGGATTATCAAAAAATAAAAAAAAGTTTTTAAATTGAAAAATTTTGAAAATTTCCGAAATTTTTATAGTATTTACTTAAATAAATAGTTGAAATTTCTTGATTATAAACATCATGCAATTTAACATTTGGGTTTTCCCGTTTTCTCACTAAATATTGACCCCAGGACAAAAAAAAAAATTGAGAAACGTAGTCTTAAAATTAATCAAAATTTCATATTAGTCGGGAACATCGATACCTTATTTTTTCTCCATACAAACGAGGCCACCCTAATGTACATACATATGTCAACTGTTTCTTTAAAAGTTAGTTGCCAGTGCGTAAAATATGATGGTGTTAGTAAAAAACTATATGTATTGAGTTTTTCCCCAGCGGGAAAAATTGCAAGTGCTTTCATTTGCAGGACTTCTAGAAGACCTGTTTACACATTCTAAAAGATTCAATACTCTACTATGCATTCTCTCGGAAGGCGTTTCATTCACATTTAAAATTGTATTTCAAAAGAATGTCAGCGAATGATGATTTCAATAGTAAACAGGAGTGGTTTTGCAATTGTTCATGTATATCGTCACTACAACCAGCGTTGTCAACTGTGAAATTTCAAAACGCACCAAGTTTGAAAAAAAGTTAGTAACTTTAAATATTTCTTTTAATAAACAGAAGTCTTATTACTTTTAGTTTTACAGCACTTTATATAAATGTTTCACCTTTTTTTACACCATTATTTTTATTATTCACATTACGGCTAAGGTCGATATTTTTTTTTTTATTCTTATTTATATAATTACAAGCAGGATTATATATTTGTTTGCTTAAAACATTATTGTATTATTCTTAGGAATCTAGTCAGAAAGCACTACAAAAGCACTTTAAAATCCTGATCCAGTTACACAGAAGGTGTTCTAAAAGTAATTGTCACTTCATCTATTCTAAGGCTTTCTTAAAATATCAGAGGCTGTTTGTTTTTAAAGAAGTGTAAACGAGACTCGTTTTAGAAGTAATTATTTTAGAGAAAGTTATAAGTGTTCTTGGGATTTTCTTTACAGGCATAAGTCTTTAGTACTAGAAGTAATTCAGTTCTAGAAGTAATTACAACTCACCTATTCTACAACTAGTTATTTTACACTTATACACTCATTCTAGAAGAAGTTATAAAAGTGTTCTTGGTATTTTCTTAATGTATGTATGTATATAGATGGTTCAAATCGATGCCCTTGTAATTAAAGTTAGATTTATGTTACTGGATCTCGAATAAACAAATTGGTTACTGGTTCGTTATACAATGGTAAAAAGGTAACGGTACCGGGAAGCTTTATTTTGGTGTAGCGGTGGCTTAACGGTAACAGTAAGTAACATTGTAAAAATATTTGTAAAATGTTCTATTGTATACTCGTATATCTATTATCTTTGATTTGAATTATTTAGGTAACAGTTTTTCATTTGCTGTTATTTCGGTAACGGTATTTTATTGATAACTTGTCTTTAACAGGATTGGAATTTATACATTTTTTAAACGATGACTAGATTTTTAGTTAGCCCATGTAAATGAATTTTCAAACGGTAATTTGTATTTGAATTATTTCGGCAACGGGGTTTAAGTGGTAATGGCATTTACTGTTTTCAGTTTCAGTAACGGTATTTTGTTGATAAGAATAAATTAATTTTTAATGACTTAATTCATGTAATTGAAGTTACTGGATTTCAAATAAAAAAATTGGTTACTGGTTCGTTATACAATGGTAAAAAGGTAACGGCACTGTAACGCTAATATTGATTATTTGGGAAACTTTATTTTAGCGACAACGGTTGATGACGGTAACGGTGGCTTAACGGTAACAGTAAATAAAATTGCCAAAATATTTGTAAAATTTTCTATTATATATATTTCCGTCTAAATTCAGTTAAAAGGTAATCAGACTTAAATCATTAATATTGCAGTATTTATACAGTTCCGGGTTTGTTTAAAATAAAAAAATTACTATTCCAAATCTTCACAGAAATTATTTGTTGATAGTTACAACGCCCAAAAATAATTTCAGTAATTATAATTTATTTCCGCCCTCACTTTTAGATAAAAATCTTGCAATTTTTAATTAAACTCAAATGTTTTTTTGAACAAATAGCTAAATTATCTTTTCATTAACAATTATTAACAACCATTTTGTAATAAAAAAAACAAGTTAAAAATAAATTAAAAAAATGTAAGTACCGTTTTCATCAGCCATACTAGATGTTGAATGCGTGTTGCACTTTTCAAAATTGTTTTCTTACACTTTTTGTTACAAATTAAAATAAAAAACCTTTAATCCTTTATTTAAAGGCTCTAAAGGATCAATAATTCTTTGTGTTGTCTAATACTATTCAAGCCGTTAAACTGTCATATACTTTGTTTGAATTGTTTTTTTTTTTGCTTGTTAAATTTATATTTTCACAATGTTTAAAAGTGAACGCGTCTACAACTGTTAACGGCGTTCAACAGACTGACTGATTGTCAGAACAAATAAACCATATTTTCCTGATCATAACCGGCATTATGCCAGGCAGCAAACCCAATATCTACACACCACTCTACAAATCTATTGTTGGTTTGATCATAAAAAGAAAACAACAGCAACAGCAACAAAAACTTAATACTTATTTGAAATTATGAATGTATTTTGTAGATATATTTCATACTTACACTCTTCTAAAATAAAAGTACCTAAATAGCAATAACAACAAACAATAACTAACTATGTACATATGTATGTATGTATGTAACTATGTATATAGTATCAGAATCATGCATTTGAAGTACTTGGGATGTGATAACAACACATTGGGTTATCAGACTTTTAAGAATTTATGATGAACAAAAAAAAAAAAAAGGCACAAAAAAGTGAAGAAAAACTGTTATTAAAAAACGTAAACACCTAAATGATGGAAATATGTACTTGCGTTTTTTAGTTAGTATGTACTGGTTTTAATCGTAGTTTGACAACAATAAAAATAAATACAGCATACAACCAATTGATAAAGGAAATTTTGTTTTAAAATGATTAGAACATACACGTTATATAAACATTTTAGCCTTTAGCTCATTAACTTTTACCAACTTGCGTCTTCTTGCTTTAAATTTGATAACGGAATCTTTCGTTAAGCATTTTGGAACTAGAAATCAACGGAAACTAATTTCTAAATTACATTAACTATTAAATTTTGTTTAAATTTTTAACAGTTGTAAACAATAGTGTTCCTGATAGGAAAAGAACTAGACATAGTTTTATTAGGAGCTGGAATATGAGTAATCCAAAGTCTAATGTTCTGGGTTTTTTTAGCTTAGTAATTCGTATTTGAAACAAAAGCGATAATAGCGATCATACTTTTCAATATTCTACGAGGGCGGTTCAAAAACTTCTTAGCCTAGAACAGAAAGCGCGGTATAAACAGAAAAAAGTTAAGTGTTTTGGAAACTTTCATCTGTGCTATGAACACTTGTTAAATTTCTATTCGATCTGGCAGCACCTTCATATAAAAACAGGTGTTCAAAAAAGACGCAACCGCGACTTTTTTACAATGGAAAAATTAGAAATTCGTGGTGTCATTAAATATTTACATAAAAAAAGGTTTATCTTTACAAGATATTCATAATGATATGGTGAATGTGTTAGGTGAAAGTGCTCCTTCATATGCAACAGTAAAAAATTGGGTTTCTGAATTTAAACGTGGTCGTACAAGCATTGAGGATGAACCACGTTCGTGGACGTCCAAACACAGCAACAACAACAGAAATTGAAGTCAAAGTGCATGATATGGTGAATAAAAGTGAGTGAAATAGATACTATAATGGGCATCTCAAATGATCGAGTCCAGATGAAAAAGCTTTCTGCAAGATGGGTGCCGCATTTGTTAACAGTCGACCAAAAACGCATAAGAATGAACAAGCTTGTTTAGATTGCTTTTAAACGTCGTTTCATAACTGTTGATGAGACATGGATCCACCACTATACTCCAGAGACAAAAGAAAAATCCAAACAATGGACTGAAGCTGGAGGAAGTGTCCCAAAGTAGGCAAAAACAATCCAATCGGCTGATAAGGTTTTGGCAACCGTTTTTTGGGACTTCAAAGCTATTTTATTGATTGACTATCTGTAAAAAGATAAATCAATAAATACAGAATACTATTGCAACATTTTTGATCAATTAAATGTAAAAATTCGAGAAAATCGTCCTGGCTTACAACACAAACAAATATTTTTTCATCAAGACAACGCACCAGAGTGTGGCTAAAACAGGGATGCAAAATAAGATTTTACAAATTGTACTAAATTGCAAGAAAAAGTGTACTTTTTTAAGCCCAATTGTACTAAATTCTTTTCTTATTTTTTTTTTTTATTAAAAATTAACTAAAATTAATGTCATTTAATGTGAAAAATACCGACTCTAATATGTAAATTACAAATACTGCATCTTTTGTTTCCATATGAAAATGGAACGAACTCAAAAAATGGGATAATGAGGAATTTTTTAAAATACATTTGTGCAATGTAATAATATAGGAAAAATTTTAGATAGTGCTAAATTAGTCATTGGGGTGCTATTGTACCTTTGATTCTCAAATAGTGCTAAAAAAGTACAATTGCACCAACTTCTGCATCCCTGGGCTAAAATCAACGAATTAAAGTATGAGTTGTTTGACCGCCCACCTTATTCTCCTGATTTAGCTCCCAGTGACTTTTACCTGTTCCCAAATTTAAAAAAATCCTAGCTGTCAAATTAATGAGGAAAACTATTTTAATCAAGGAATAGAATTGCTAGATAAGCTTTTGACTAACTGCCGTATTTATAAAAAATTAAAGTGGACTTCAATTGCACTTTAAGAAAATTTTGTATGAAGTTTCAGGAGATTATATTGAAAAATAAAAATGCTTTTGAAAAATTAACTATTCTGTTTCTCTGCTAGGCTAAGAAGTTTCCGAACCACCCTCGCAAAATGGATGCACTTATATATTCGTCGGAATATTTATTATTGCCCGAAAGATCAATCAATATTCAGACCATCATCAGATGGTCGTAAAATTGCCAGTTCTTTTTAAAACATCAAAACAAAAAGTAAAATATTTCATTTAAAAAAACAGCAATTTGCACACTTTTCAATTGTAAATATTGTATGTTGCATTGTTTGTATTAATAAATCGCACTTAAGAAACTGAAAACTAAAATAATCGGATTGCATATTGATTAAACAGTGCACTCTAAATTAACTTTTATTAAATTAATAAATTCTTAGCAACTCGTGTTACTTGGAGTTTGAGAAAAAAAACTTCAAACTTGATAAGAAGTCACACAACAACAACTAAAGCAAGTGATAAACAATCGATAAGCGTACAAATTATCGATTAAAAGAATTTTTCGATTTGATATACATACATACATACATACATATGTATGTACATAAAATACAATATAAATTTTTGTTTATACGTAAATAAATATTGAAACAAGTGTGCTGGTACTTTATTGTATTGGAGATAATCAGAACAGAGTGTTAAATACACATGTATTTGGATTAGTGTTTATTTTATTTTTCTTGTTTAGAAAAAAAAGATTAGACATTTAAAACTTCATATCAGTTTTCATTATAAATATATAAATTAAAAATATTGACAAGCTATATACAGTGGTGGTCATATAATTAAACACATTCATCAGAACAGTAACTTATTCAATTTATTTTCTATTTATAAAACAATTACGAACAAATAATTAAAACACTCACCTGTGCTTAATAATGTGCCTAATAATTTTCCAAAAAGTAAGTCAATCATTGGTACCAAACCACAAATCAGAGGTCGCAAAAAGTAAACGTATGCCGAAGCACGTCTCATGATAACACAAATGAAAAGAGACAGGTATTTAACATTAAAAGATGCTTCTACAGTAATAGGCAAACCCGTTAGTCAATGGACAGCAAGACGAGCCCTTTACTATATTGCAGTAAAAAATTTAAACCTGCATTCTGGATAAGAAAGCCTAAATTTGGCCTGAGAACATTGGACACGTGTAATCTGATCAAACGTATCCAAATTTAATCGTTTTTAATCCGAGAGTAAACATTATTGCTGGCGCCGCACAGTGCAGAAAATTCAAAGGCACCATGTTAAGGAAACAATAAAGCACGATAAGAGGACCATCATGATATGGAATTGTTTTACATGGTTGCAACTCAGACCCGTTAAAAAAACCAAGGAATGATGTAGAAAGAAGGCTTTGTAAACTTATATTCTTGATTTTTTAAATACGAACGTCTATGATGATGTGACTTTTCAACTGAATGGTTTGCGAGCAGATTTATCATTTGATGCAGTGGCCAGCAAAAAGTCGATTAACTACAACCTATTTGGAGGAGATTTGTCAGCAAGTTCAGCGCGACAGGCTCATGTCTCATAGAGAAAATCCAATCGTAAATGTTATAAAATACTCAACTTATATTGCGTAAACTTTATTGCATTACTGACTCAATCATTTCTAGATATCTATAAAAGATGTGTCATTTGGATTATAACATTAAAAAATTGTATTATTTTTGTCCGCTTTAGCGCAATAAAGCTGTTGAAAATTGCTTATCAATCTGGACAAAACAATACGTCAATAATATCAATCATTACAAAGGAAATAAAACTTTTTAGAACAAGAAATTTCGACTAATTTAGCTTATCATAAAAGAATTCTTTTCAAAAAATTAGCTTTTTTAAAAAAGTTGTTGCTAGGGTCTTTAAATCAATTTTTGAAACCACTGCAACAGAAGTCAGTCAAACTGTAAAATTCCGACCGTATATGAAACGAAACTGTTGTCGCCAGACTTTCATTATTTTTGAAATATTAAAAACATCTGATTATCTGGTGGAATGGCCCAGCTTGAATACAAACGCTATCAACAATGAGTTTACATGTATTTCGCGTGGAAAGCAAAAAAAATATTTAAATTTTATTATATTAAAATATTGTAGATATTTACCACAACAGATACCATGGTGTAACTGTTCAAGGTGAGTGCAAATCGGCAATAATCGGCATTTTGTTTGTGTAAAATAATGTACTACTGTCAAAAACACTTGACAAGATATTTCTTTTGACATAAGTTAATTGTAAACAAATTCAGTCAGCTGTGCTACTGCACTCACCTTGTATAGTTACACCATGATAGATACTCTTTTCACAACTCAGAACCTTCTTGTATTCAATAAAATTGTCACAAATTTTCCGAAATCTTTCTTAACATTATCCTTTTGAAAATACAATATTTTTAACATTTTCCAATTTCAAAGTTTTCATGCACAATTCTATAATGTCGATAAAGGTGAAGCTCGATAAGACCAATTCCTACACCATAGAAACCGACTCAAACTTAATTATGCATGCATACAGCTGTTGTCAACTAATTGCAAATGTTCTTTTAATATTACTGCTAACAAAACACTTGTAAAATTCTGTTAATAACTATTTTTATTAAAAAATTCAATGAGCATTGTGCATTTCTTATTTCCTTTTCAATATTCAATTTAATTGAATTTCTACAATTATGAAATCGAACAACACGAGACAACTAATTGACAACGTGGGATTATTATTTAAAAAAATATTTCAAGTTAAAAGTTACTTTGATAAAAATTTCTTTAAATTTCAGTAAATATTATTTTTAATTTAATATATCTAGATTATTTAACTAATTGTTCGATTATATTTTATACCTAGTTTATTCAAGCTTAAGGTCAAAATTTCTCTTTGTTTATTTCTTATCTATTCCTAATTAATGTACATATCAATAAAGAAGATAAATTTTATATCATTATTTTTAAGATTGATAATGGAAACAAGCTTTCAAACAAATGGGTTTCAATGCTTTACAGCATATGTCAGCTGACGTTACCTATTACAAAATCTCCAGAAAAACATCAGCCCACACCGACATCATACGGTATGTCATCCACTGACATACAACCCAAAATTCAAGAATATTTGAATGTGACGTTGTGTAAACGAACTACTATTTCGCGTCATTTGGTTAAAGATGGACTTCATAGCAGAGAAATGAGCAAGAAGCCTCTTCTAACTAAAGTACAAAAAAAAAACTTCGTGTAGAATTTTCCAGATCTCATTGGAATTGGACGGCTAATTAGTGGAAGCATTTCCTATGGAGTGACGAAACAAAGATTAATCGCATTAGTATGTGCCCATTAATCAACAATATAACCCTCGCTATGTTTCATGGTTAGTGAATCATGGTGGCCTAGACCCTGTTATGGTATAGGGATGTTTTCTTAAGGTACTTTTATACCTTTGTTAACCTCTTAATATACCTTTACTAAAAAAGTATGATAAAACAATTGAAAAACAAATTATATTAAAATGTTTATGGATTGCAAAACGTTTCCAATTAGATGTCAACAGCTGTACTTAATTATTTGTATCAATATTTAATCGTAGAAAGGAAACTGAAATTTATTTAAAATATAAATAAATCACAGGTACTTATTTATTTGATATCAGAATACTTTCATTTGCTTCTTGAATTTCTTATCAATTCAAAGAACATATTGTTGCACAAAGCAATCTTTGATATTTGGAAGAGCCTTTGAAGAAATACTTGTATTCGTATACATACAAAGGTACAATAAAAAAGTAAATAATTTTGCAACATTATTCACGTATACAGATTTCGTAAAAAATCTGTTTCTTTAGACAAAATATCTAATACATATGTATGTATGGATAACAGCTTTTCTGAATTATATTTGATTTAATAATCATAGATTTATGCAAAATATTTTATTCAGGCATGTGATGGAAATCGAAATCGAAAACGAATCCGAATCAGTTTTGGAAGTACATTTTAATGTATTCCTAATCTAATTTTTAAAATTTTTCTTTTAAGATTCTCTTTAGTAGCACAATATCTTTATATTTTATATGATAAAAGTTTTTCAATACAGAAATATTACTCATTCGTTTTCGTTTTCGATTTCCATCACATGCCTGAATAAAATATTTTGCATTGTAAACAAAGTTAGTCAGCTGTGCTACTGCACTCACCTTGTATAGTTACACCATGTGTAGGATACAATAAGGAAAATGTCATAACAGACATGACTGGTTATTATTTAATAATTTAATATTTATTTAATAAATACGAAAAATGTTTAAAATTTTAAAAAAATTAAAGAAATCTAAAAAGAAAACACTGCCAAATGAAAGTGAAAGTAAATTAGAATAGCAAACCATAATGTCTACAAATTACTATTACCAATTTCCCTAATTTGCAGCAACTCCCCTGAAAACTTTAACAAAACCAGTAAGAAAAAATAGACGCATAAAGTCCTATCACAAATTAAAGGAACAAGATGACACAGAAACAATGCCGGAGCCTGAAGCTGAACTACCCAACCCAGCACCTATGCACAAACTTTACATTGAACCACCGCAAGTAAGTAAAAAATTCCAATTTAAATTAACTATTTGTTACAAATATGCTACAATTTCGAAAGCAAATTTATTAAAAACGCCATTAATTTTTCATGGTTTGTAGTAAAACTGGGTAAATATGTAATACAAGATCAATGCCAATGAAATTGAATGATTGTTCCTTCGATAGCAGTAATGAAATAGTCACAATAATTTCACTGATAAAATTCAATTTATTCAAAAGCGGAAATGTTTGTATTTATTAGAAAAAACACATATTGTTTCTTCATCTTTGTCGTCGTAAAGATTGCATGTGTTTTTTTCTTACAGAAATTTTCTTTTTATTTATTTAATCAGTTGATTGAAACAATTCAATTGAAGTCTTGTAGTTGTAATTAAAATGTTTGAAAAGTAAACTGCATAATTGCATGACACACAAATTGCAATATTATAATAAAAAGAAAGAGGAGAGGGTGATTTCTCCTTTGGTGTAATTAATCACAATTAGGAATTGTTTTAAATGAATTTCGCTGCTTTTGTTAGTGAGATAAAGCTTTTAAACAAAATAAAATACAATTAAATGTCAATATTAGAATAATACTTCTTTAGATGACAAATACTTCCTTTCTGTGTCGATTTAACGATGTCCGTCCGTCCGTCCGTCCGTCTAGCTGGCTGAGTGTCCATGTAAAGCTTGTGTGCAGAGTACAGGTCGCAATTTTGCAGATATTTTGATAAAAATTAGTAAGTAATATTTTTTCGGCCCAAGGACAGATGGGATTGAAACTGGTGAAAATCATTTCATTATTAAATACATAAATAAATAAAAAAAAAAATAAAAAAATAAATGTTTGAATTATACAAGGAACCAAATAAATTTCATCACAAATGAGTGGTAAATGCAGCCAAATCATAATTCAACTCAAATAAGTTTCATATACATATACAGAAAAGATGACACTTAATTTTATAATGGCCGGTCCATAATTAGTCGAAATTCCCATAAAGACCGACTCTATAATTCACTTTAACCTCCATAAATATCGAGATAAAGTTTAACACATATAATATTTATATTCACAGATATCATGACACTAAATTTTTGGATGATCGGTCCATTATAGGTTATATCTCTCATATAACGCCCATTTCTGGAAAACTGTTTTATACATATACTGGGTGTAGGGTGTTATATGGTCGGGTTTGACCGACTATACTTTCTTACTTGTTTTCAATAGCATTCCCATAATTGTTGTAGTTAGCGGCCAACAATACTAAGTCTTACACATACACAATATGGATATCAAATGAACGGCATTTCTAAGGTCTATTTAAATTTTTATACCCTTCACTTTCATGAGAAGGGTATATATAAGTTTGTCATTCCGTTTGTAATTTCCACAATATAATTTCCCGACCCTATAAAGTATATATATTCTGGATCCTTATAGATAGCGGAGTCTATTAAGCCATGAACGTCTGTCTGTCTGTTGAAATCAGTTTTCTGAAGTTTGCTATTTAAAATCAGCAAAATAGATTTAGGCCAACCAGAGTTATGGATCAATATGTGAAACAACCTCCATAAAAATTTCATATTTTTTGTCCATTTTATTGCAATATTTTGAAATATATTGCAGATAATACCATGAAATTTTGTATACGTTGTTTTTATGATAAAATAAGAAAGTGTGCGGAAAATGGTATGAATCGGTTCATGATTTCTCATAGCCCCCATACAAAAATCTTCCCGAAATATTGCTCAATCATACATAAATGCCTATAAAATTGGAATATAAAGACAAAATTTAGCAAAAATAAGTTTTATGCACAAATAAATCGCAAAACGAAATTTGTTTTAGTTCAGTCCATGTTTGACCATAGCCCCTATATAAAGGTACTTCCAAAATAATGTTAAACGGCTAATATTTGACATGAATAATCTTAATAGGCAAATAAATTGTTGTACTAAATTTTATGGTGGTCGGCCCAGAATTGGTCATAGCTCCCATACAAGGACCACATCTGAAAAAGACATTTATCCCTATATATATTGTAAATTATCGGTACCGACTCAAAACTTTGTACAGATCATTTACATAACCTTATACCCCATATAAAGCCCTCTTCCGAAAATCACTCCATTTAATACTCATAAATCTTTTATAAATAAGGGTACCAATTCAAAATTTTACACGGATCATTTATATGCATGCCAAAATCAAACTGCTGGATTTTGAGAATATCGGTCCATATGACAATATCCCCCACATAAGGTCCACTCTCGAAATCCACGTTAATACTACTACCGTTAAAAATATACCTCATATGCATGAAAATCACTGTTCAAAAATTTAAGAAGATCGGCCCATAATTTGTTATAGCTGCCATATAAGAAACAAAATAAACCCACAAAAATGCCTAATAAATATAAATTGTTATATTCAGAACAGCCAATGTGTTCAACTCTTTGTTTTGTGGTTTCAAGTCTGCATCTAGTAGTTCTTAAATTGGAACTGTTGCTTGTATTGAGAGTTGTTTGATTCCTTGAGAAGACTATCGTGTTATGACCAATGTTATAAAGAGATTTGAAAACAAATATAAGTAATTGTAGTTTATAGGTTCCGTTCACTGGGAAGATATTTTTACAAATTTCCTTATACAGAGTGATTGTAACGTAAGTTAATGGTAGGTTATATACGGTTTTGAATGCTTTGTTTTGTACTCTTTGGAGAGACTTCAATTCTGTACAATTTTTATAGCCTTATATCATTATTAAATAGTTCAAATGACTCTGAATCAATGTTTGATAAAGCATTAATTTTGTAGTTTCGTTAAATTTATATTTAAATTTATATAAGATTCCTATTACTGGGTATATTTTTGATTTAATAGTTTCAATATGTACGTTCCATTTTACGTTGCTTTGCAATATTACTCCTAAATATTTTACAGATTTACATTCCAAAACCCCTTCTCCATTTGCAATAATACTAAAATTCTCAACGTTTGTATGTAAATGGGGCTTAAATGTTATTACTTTAGTCTTTGTCGCATTAATGACTAACCCCCTTATTCAAAAACGATTATTAAATTTAACAAACATTAAAACAGATTTGCAAATAAAAATTTGCTAAATAAACATTTGTTAAATTTAATAATCTTTTTTGAATAAGGGGGTAACTTATTTAGCCTTGCAAATTCAAAAATCATGCCTGCATCTTTTGGCATGTAGGCTCTTAACGCTGTTTCATGTTTATAGGGATAGAAAATAGATATATCATCTGCATACAAGTATAAGTTTTCCATTAAGCTCGAGATTCACAATATCATTTATATAAATAGTAAATAATACTGGGCCTAAAACGCTGACTTGTGGAACACCGTGTAGTATATCCCCAACAAAACTTCGACTATTATTTAATTCAACATATTGCTTGCGGTTTGTCAAATAACTTTTTAACAAATCAAGTTCTGTATTTCGAATTCCATAGTATTGAAGGTTTTCAAACATGATTTCATGATCCACAAGATCAAATGCATTTGAGAAGTCATATAAAATGCCAGCGACTCCTTTATAACCTTGATCTAATCCTTCGCATATGTAATTCACAACATTAACAACAGCATTCTCACCTGATTCCGTATTGACAATTGTACAATAGGTTATTGTTTTCAAGATAATTTAAAAGTTGGTGATGTATTATTTTTTCAAAAATTTTATCAATAACAGGTAGTTAAGCTATTATCTATTAGCATTTACTATTTTAGGTATTGGAACGATTTTTGATATTTTCAATATATCTGGGTATTAAGATGTTAAAATAATGTTATTAAAAATATTAAACAAATAAGGCACTATTTCTAAGCCACATTTAATAAATAATCTAGGTGATAAACCATCATGGCCAGCATATTTATTTGTATAGAGAATTGATGTTATCCGGTAGATTTCTTCTACTGTTACATTTGTAAAACTAAAAGTTTTATTATTATTTATTATTTTATTAAATATCTCAAAGTTCTACCTCCATTACAAAAACTATTGGACTATTGAGTAATAAATTTGGTCTTTCATTAATTTTAACTTGTAAAAAATATTTGTTAAGGAGTTCACACTTGTATTCATCATTTGTAATTAGTTCTCCATTTAAATTCTTTAGATTTACTTGTATTTTCTTTATTCCTTCCTAAACTTTCATTTAAGAACCTCCAACACTTTTTAGGATCTTGCTGAATATTGTTGATATTGTTAATACCGGGTTTTTTTTTATTAACATGTAAACATAGACAATATGCATATCAAATGCAAATCTTTTCCATCGGCCTAAAAATTCGGAAACACAATTGTCCAATATCAGGGAAAATATTTTTAATCCGAAATTTTTTTAACCAATTTTTTTTTTAAAAAAATCTATTTTATATACATATATACATACATACATTTTTCACTAAATTTCTTAAACTATGGAGGTATACTGAACTAAACAAATTCGCCTTTACCGATTATAGCACTCTTACTTTTCTTTATTTCCCTATTTCATACTCTTATACACATATAATTTTTCCATTATTCTCTCTATCTGTAGAGTTAACATAAAAGTTCAAGATCATGTTTATTTACATTGAATATTGATTTGCGGCAGCGCTGCCAGAAGTAAGACTTTACCTTATTTTTTAAGATTTTTTAATCGAAAAAAGATTTTTTCCCAAAAAAAGATTTTTTGTTTTGTCTAGACGAAGGTTAGATTTAATCAAAAAAATCTTCTTTGTTCCCATTTGAAAAATTTTAAACTAATCGATCTCAAAAAATGTACAATTTAGTATAAGAAAATGAATTTTTGTTGTTATTTTTAGTTACTGTTAAATAAAATATGAATTGTTTTTATTATTTATAATAAAAAAAACTACTTATTTCCAAAAATAAGATTTTTTCCTCAAAAATAAGACTTTTTTTTGGCGAAATTAAGTTTTTTTGCTGAAAATTTCTGGCAGCTCTGCTTTGCGGGTATTTTTATACAAACAACATTAATATGCAATATTAGCGCGGACTGTTAACATGACCCACATCAATAAAATTATTATTATACTTTAATTATCTGCCAACTCTCTCTCTCTCTCATATGGTTTATTATTTATAAAAGAAAAGCTTTGTATTAAGCTTTATTATTATTGCTTTAAGCTTTACTTATACAGTTAATCAGGGTTGGATAATACAGTATGTACTGCCATAATTAATAATTAGTACAATTTCATAATTTAAAATAAAACTGGATAGATTTTATCAAATATTTTGTTCGAAAATATGATTGTTTGGTATTTTTCACACAAAGTTTAGTATTAATAAATAGAATTTAAGCTTAATTAATTCAAATCTTAATTCTGAGACGTATCTAAAACTATATTACCAATATTTGGAATACATAAGCTACAGCTGCTCCTATATATCTTTAAATGCATTCACAATATTGGTCATCATACCATTGCTTTTTCACGAATTCAGCAAACATTTAACACACGTAACAACATGAACTTGGCTGTATCATTATGTCGATTTGAAACAACTAAGCAACGCATAGAATACATGGGTAGTCGCGAATATAATAATTTACCTCAACATTTAAAGTCAATAACTAGAATTTCGTTATTTAAAAGTGATTTGAAAAAATATTTATTTGAAAATCTTGAAGACCTTTTGATGTAAAATCTATCTCAAAACTTCTTTTTTTTATCTAACTATTTGTTTTTTTTTTCTGTTTTCTTCAACATTAACTTTGTATATTTTGTTAGCAGAAATTGTATATTATAATGCCAACTTGCCTCTTTAAAGCCTATATGGCGCTGAGGCACTACTTTGTAAATGAATTTTTTATGAATAAAATTTAAAAAAAAAAATAAAAAAAAAAGTCAACCATTTATTCCTTAAAACTATTTCCAACAAATATAATATACATACATATATACTTAGCTTCATTTGAATAGAGTTCATTCAATGTTGAATTAATTCATGACAAAATTCATTTAAGTTGTTAAACTTCATTTCTATATATTTAAAATTCAACGAAAATACAGTCTGTTTTCATTAAATGAATCGCTTTCAAAACTGATTTTAAGCATTGTTCTAATAACTATATTTAAATTAAAGAAAAATTTTATTATTCATTATTTCACATTTGAATGATTCAATAAAAAATAAGAATGAATTTAATATGTTTGAAGTACTAAGGAATTACAATTTCCAATTTAATTTTATTTGTTTTCGAAAACTGAATTAAGAATTAATTCTTTCAAAGCGTTGATTCACACTACCTCTAATAAGTTCGTTCAGAAATGATACGAAATGTGCACACAGAAGAGTTACAAAATTTTAATACTGACTTTCCCAACTTACTTTAAACATTTGAAAGCTTACAAATAATTTGGTACTTTCTGCCTAGAAAAAGTACCAAAATTGGTTACTAGAGTTAACATTGAGAATTTGCAATTTCAATGCTAGCATACGAGAGTATAAGAGATTATGATTGATTGAACTGGAGGGTGCAAAAAATTTCCTTGAACTCAGCTTTGAAATGGGGTTGAAAAAACTGTTGATGTGCATGTTTATCTGTTTAGTAGACTATTTATACACATATATATGTATGTATGTAATTATTTTCAGTTTCTGACGTGTTACGAGGAACAGCAAATTTTATTTGAATTTGTTTTTTATATGCTCATTAAGTTTGTGTTTTAATTTTAGTAAAAATTTATAGTTTGGTTCATCGTAGAATAAAAGTTTGATTCGTTTTCTAGAACGCCGTGAAATTGTGTATGTGGAATTGAAAACGATCTCAGTTTCACTTCTTAGTGGTATAAAGAACCTAAGCGAAAGTTTTCTAAAACATACAAAACATTACAATACAAATTCCAAACAAAGAAAGCAAACATTTTTTTAAATAAGGAGTGCGTTTTTAAAAAATGTAAATAATTGCTTTAAAGTTTACTGGAAGATAATGTTGTGAAGATTTAATTTTTGTATCATATAAAATATGAAATAATATTTTGTTACGACTTTTTTTAAGTGGTTTAAACTAACCTGCATAATTAATTTTGCTTTGTTTTCGTTGACTTTTTAGCACCAGCTATCTCTTTGTATTTACCAATTTTTGTAGATTTGGACTCTGTTACTGTCTGCTTTATCTTATATTTGGGCAAAGTCCAATGGCTCGTTGGTTTGTTGTGGTCATTGGACTTTTAAAATAAATATTTTATTGATTTTTATCCATTCCACTCTGAATTTACAGTAGTAGCATGATTTCGAATTTAGATAATCTATAAAAGTAACGAATGTGTGTTGTCTTTATGAATGAATGAAATTTATGTGTAAACATTTTAGCATTTTGAGCCCAGTACTATAAATTAAATGTTGATGCTGCCTAAATAACTTAAAGTTGGATGTTTAAGGACGTTAGGGACATTTATTAAGAAATTTTTTCTTAAATATGTTCAAAGTTCTTGTCCCTTTTTCTATCCAGAATAGCATTACCTATGTCCAAAGTTTAAAGATAAACTAATGAGTGGACAATAAACAAATATAAAGTGGCAGAACTCTACAATACGATGTGCAAAGCGTGTGAGGAAGAGGCCGAAACACTGGAACACTTTCCTGCTTTCAGTTACAATTAGAGGCAACAATTTTGATAAGGATACCATGCCAAGCCTGGCTTCTAAAGAAAACGAGGAAGAACATATCATCAAGAGCGTAAATGTGTATACGCTTACAAATGTCCCCATTCTCTACTTAACTTATCTCCTTTTAACAAACAATATTTCCTAGTGTTCATATATAGAACTTGTTGAACTTTAAATTCAATCAGCCCATCATTAGTTTCAATTCGACGTATACAGGTTTAGTCTGTAAAAAATTTATTTGCCATTTTTGTTTACCTGTATCAGGTTTCCTTCCAGTCATAAGGTCCTTTTTGAATCTCGTACTAGGATTTGCCTCGACACTTTGTCAGCTGTAAAGAGTATCATAAATGTTCCTATGTGGGTTCTTACCCTCATGTCTCTAAGCATATTTTTAAGAGTTGAAAAAGTACTAACAAATGGGTTGCCAATAATTTAGGATCATCTAATATATCCGATTTAATGTTTCTATGTTCATTATTACAGGAAATTTAAAATGTACTCTTAAAAGATCGAAATGATACAA
Source organism: Bellardia bayeri (assembly GCA_950370525.1). Classification (NCBI taxonomy): domain Eukaryota; kingdom Metazoa; phylum Arthropoda; class Insecta; order Diptera; family Calliphoridae; genus Bellardia; species Bellardia bayeri. The sequence goes on from OX493266.1 coordinate 82,957,960, forward strand.
TTTGCTTTCCGTTTTTTGATAACTTAGTACCATTAATTCTTAATTTTTACTTAAATAATTTATAATATTAAAAAAGAATCAGATTCCATCCATGTCTTCCCTTGAAATTACAAAATATGTACTTTATTTTGGCAACAAAAGATTTTGAATTGTATTTATGTGCGTTCTAGAAGAAATATGATTTAAAAAAGTACCATACTGACTTCTTGAATTTGGCCCTATTTACACCAACGCACTCGATTTTATTATTGTGTAACAAAAAGAAATTTTTTCAACTAACTGAAAATTATATAGATTTTTAGTATTGATCGCATATATTAACTATTATTTTATTAACCAGTTTTCTGTTTAAGTGTATATATGTAAATTATCAATTACAAAATTCTATAAATTTCAAGTTTATAACAAAACATTCCCATTTTCCTCACCTTTATATTAAAGGCGTGTAAAATATCTAAAAATACTAATGTAAAAAACTAAACAGCATTCTATTAAAATATATAATATTATTAAAAATTGAGTTAAATTTATATTATTTGTTGCTGTTACAAAATTATATTAAACTCTTTTTTGTTGCCTGTTCATTAATAAGTATGTAAATAACGTTTTATAGAATGTTTACGTCACGGCTCTCTTTCAAAGTTTCGTTTTACAAATACATATAAATAGATATCAAAATGTTCTGATTGTTCTCCGGGCTCTTAAAGTATAGGAGATTGTTTAAATATATTTAATAACAATTTTGAGACAAATTAATCCATTGGGGTGACAAATGGTAAACTAGGCAAATATATTTTGGAATTAACACAAAGCTATATCAAAGACTTTTGCTGTTTTTTATACTAAATACTGTTGCTGTCTTTATACTAAAGACTTTTTCAGTATTTTATACTAAAGGCTTGTTGAGTCTTTTATACAAAAGAATTGCTCACTCATAATAAAATCTTGTTTAGTCTTTATACTAAAGACATTTCCATTCTTTTATACAAAAGAATTGCTCACTCATTATAATAAAATCTTGTTCAGTCTTTATACTAAATACTTGTTCAGTCTTTATACTAAAGACTTGTTCAGTCTTTATATTAAAGACTTGTTCATTGTTCAGTCTTTTATACTAAATAACTGCTCTCTTTATATATTAAAGACTTTTATATAAAAGAATTGCTCACTCATTATAATAAAGTCTTGTTCAGTCTTTATACTAACGACTTGTTCAGTCTTTTATACTAAAGATTTTTTTTATTACTTTTATACTCTATACCACAATAGTGGTATACCCATAAATATTGGTCCAACACCCACCTTATAGTATACCGATCGACTCAGAATCACTTCCTGTGTCGATTTGTAAAGGTCGCAATTTTAAAGATATTTAAATAAAATTTGGTAAGTGATATTTTTTTGACCCATGAGATTGAAACTGGTTGAAATCGGTCCATTATGTCACCTAGCCCCCTCCCAAAATAGGAGTTTAACGATCATAAATGTTTGAATTATGCAAGTATCACAACAAATTTTACCACAAATGAGTAGTAAATGAAGCGAAATCACATCTACAAATTTTGTAAACATCAGTCCATAATGATCAAAGCTCATAAGCTCCCTTAAAAATGTCGGTATCCAAATAATATTGAACACAAGTATGTTTCGTATATATACAAATAATATGGTAGCATTTTATGAATATTGGTCCATAATTAGTCGTAGCTCCCATATAAGGCCCACTTCCGAAAATTATTTTAACGGCCATAAATCTCTTAAAAATATTGGTAACCAAATAAAATTCAACACAATTAAGTTTCATATATACATATATGATGACACCTAATTTTATAATGGTCGGTCCATAATTAGTCAAAACTATCATAAAAGACCACTTTAACCTCCATAAATCTAAAGTTAAACATACATAATATTTATATTCACAGAAGTCATGGCACTAAATTTTTGGATGGTTGGTCCATAATAGGTAATATCTCCCATATAGCGTCCATTTCTGAAAAACTGTTTTACATATTTATACTGGGTGTAGGGTATTATATGTTCGGGCTTGACCGACTATACTTTCTTACTTGTTACTTACTAATTTAGTAAGTCAGGCTTTAGTCAAACCCACCCATAATGTGTTAATAACACTTATTTGCCATGTAACTGAGACAAAATGTAAATATGTAAATACAAGTGAGATCTCCTAACTCAGTTTCAAAAACATAGTTATCGAGTCTCTTCGGCATGATAGAGAGGGACTAAGAAAACAATATAAACACAGCAACAACAACAACAAAACATATGCACATAATAAACTGTTGTAATAAACCAAAGATGTATTATTTGTGCAACAACTGTTGTTCAGAATAGACGTTTTTTGTCTGCTAAGACATTTTATTGTTGTCAGAATTTAACTGTCAACTGTTTAATTTTAAATTTTTGACCAAACTCGTGTTTTTTGTTTTAAAAATCTGATTGATTACAACAAGTGTTTGTTAATATTTTTTATTAATTGCGGTAAAATTAAATTTAAAATTAAAGTACGCTTCGAAATTTATCTGTTTTCTTATAAAAAAATATCGACCTTAAACAAAAAATTTAAATAAAATATAAATAAAAACACAACAGAGCAGAACAGACAAATAAACGTTTTACACTACAAAATGACAATTGTGTTTATTGCGTTTTAAAAACAACATTAACTCGTTTGTTAATTTTGAGTCGTTTCAAAATAAAAAATAAAGTTATAATTAATTAAAGTTTATACAATTTTCTTATTCAAAATTATTAAAAATAAAATGTGAAATTATTTTTACAAAAGTAATTTAATATTTTATTTGTATAATACATATTTATAAGTATAGATTACATGTTTTAATAACGTAACCAGTGTCGGGTTTTAATTCTTCATTTGCCACATACTTACATACATATGTGCATATGTATGTACGTTGTTGTTTCTTATATAATTTATATATGTACATATGTATGTATACATAGGTACATACAGACATATTTTTCTAAATAGTTTACTTATAAATGAAAAGTGTCAATATCATGTTTAACCTGGCCAAAATTTATGGTCAAATTGGATTTTATTGTTTCTAGTTTTGGTGTTGAATGATTTGAATATATTTCTATAATTTTTAAAAGTTTTATTTGCATTCTGTTTTAGTGCCATATTCATGCAAGTGTTAAATTTTGTCATTCTATATATTTTCTATAAAAAGTCACAGCAGAATTACAATTAACATAAGTACAGTTAAATTACCTACAATACGAGTATCGATTCATTTTTAAAGTTCTCGAATATTGTTTCAACAAAACTGAAAGGGCAGAAAAGGCAAAAATGGTCAGCAGTTCTATACAAATATCGGACAAGAAGGTAAAAATTTAAATGTAGTATGTACTTTCAATTATGTATACCTTAATATTAAGCATATATTGTATTTGTGCTGATGTTTGTAACGCCCATAAATATTAGTCCAACACCCACCTTAAAGTATACCGATCGACTCAGAATCACTTCCTGAGTCAATTTAACGATGTCCTTCTGGCTGGCTGTTCATGTAAAACTTGTGCGCAGGGTACATGTCGTAATTTTAAAGATATGTCTTTTAAATTTAGATGTGATGGAAACTGGTGAAAATCGGTACATGATTTCAAATGGCCCCCATACAAATGTACTCCCGAAATAGGGGTTTATCGATCATAAATTTTTGAATTATAATTGAAAAAAAGAGTAGTAAATGAAGCCAAATCACATTTACAAATTTTGTGCAGATCGGTCCATAATTGATTGTAGCTCCCATATAAGGCCAACTTCCGAAAATCACTTTAACGACCATAAATCCCTTAAAAATGTTTGTAGCCAAATAAAACTCAACACAAATAAGTTTCATATACAAACATATGTACATACGTATACTAAAATAATGACACCTAATTTTATAATGGTCGGTTCATAAATAGTTGAAATTCCAAAATAAGACCCTCTGCGTAATTAACTTAAATCTCCCTAAATCTTTTAAAAGTATAATGAGATAAAATTTAACACAAAAGATATTTATATGCACAGAATTCACAACACTAAAATTTATGGATGATCGGTTCATAATAGATCATAAATCCCATATAGCGCCCATTCTGAAAACTATTTTATACATATACTGGATGTACCGACTATACTTTTTTACTTGTTTTACTTTTTTACGACAATGTCAGATTTCTTTTTCCATTGGATATTATTACTGGGCACACAATTTAATAAAATAATAATCTAAAACATTTTTCCATTAAATATGATTGCATAAATGTTTCAATATAACTACTGTACCAAAACCACTTTTACATTTCATTGACAATAGCCCAATATTGTACAATTGGCCAAATTGGCCTGCAAGTATAATTATATTTTTCATATATTTCTCTATGAGGTTGACCTTGCTCTAAAGTCTAGAGTCTAAACCATGAAAAAGTGTATTGTTTTTAACAAAAAAATATATAAAAGTTAAACAGTATTTGTTGTCAATTTTGTCACTACCACTGTATTGCAATTATTATATTATGTACATATGTATGTACTTCAAATAAATACTTAGTACATATGTATGTACCAAGTAACATTTGGGAATATATAATTTATATTTAACACGTTTTCAAAGGTTTAACGTCCTATAACAATTTGTACGCGAATGCAAAATACCGTAAAAAATATGTTAATGGCCTTGAACAACCAAATAAATTGGAAATCAAATTTTAAAAATTGAAATTAATTGTTTTTAATATTGTTTGTTATAAAAAAAAACACACATAACTTACTACAAATTTGTCAAATAACCCCTAAGAATTAATTAAATCAAACTAAACGAACAAACTATTACTTCGGACATTTATGTACATAAAACAAAGCTGCCTTTTATTAAACCTCACCCCATTTTTCGGTAAAGTTTTGGCGTCCTATCATTATACAAAAGCTGCAATGTATTAAGCAACGCTTTATTTCAAAAGAATATCATTATTTTCCTAAATTATTGAACAGAAATGAATATTTTATATTAACTTCAAAGCCTTATGCCAAAAAATAAACTACTATCTTTCTAGCCAGGTGCAGGGACATACATATCGACACCGAAAACCGAAAAGGCCGTAACTACACATTTTACTTTTTTACAGGAGAAGCAAAAAACTTTCTAAATTTAAGACTATTTCATTCTTATTGGCCAAATTTCAGAATTAACATTAAAAAACTATTGCGGATTTGGTTTAATAAAAGAAATATAAAATAATAGTAGTTTTTTAGTAATTGTACTTAGGGCCTTTTCGAATCGTATCAACAAAAAAAAATTTAATAAAAGTTAAAATTAGGATGAACAAATTCCGCTTTTCACTCTTATTAAATATTTTTTACTTTTTGTTTTCTGTGTTTTGAATATAAAAGATACAAAACTCATTACAACGAGTTTAATGTATTCGAAAAAATATATTTTATTTAAGAAAAGAAAACAAAATTTAAAAAAAAAATAAAATTCATTATTGTATACATAAAAAGAAAAGGAGTTCACATTGCAAAGTAAAATTTAAAAATCTAATCTGAGTATGGTAAATTATCGTAAAAATTGTGGCAATCAGCCGGAAGTAAAAAATTTAAATTCCCGGAGATGGCTCCATTTCTTTTTTGATATTTTTATTTTTTCTTTATGTAACCAAACTGGTTCGGCAAAACTATCCACAGCGTCCTTGTTTCTAATTTAAAAAAAATAACTTTCAACTAAAAGTTAAACAAATGCCAATTTTGTTTTAATATACATATGTATGTACATATTTCATTTTTTTTTTAATTAAAATTGTAGTTACGACTTTCTAGTTTTGTTTAGTTGTATTAATAAAATCGACGTTTTTCGGCATATGAGAGTAAAATTTTAAATAAAGATGTATTTTGGTTTTGAATTTTTTGTAGTTATATACGACCTTTAAGATTTTAGGTGACGATATTTATGTACATATATTTTCTGTAGGTATATAATTATTAATTAATTTGTTCTATGTACATACATACATATGTAAAATAAATTCACTGATAACATTATTCAATTGGTTAAAACTTTATTTTTATAATTTCAAAAAAAGAGCTAAATTTTTTGAAAATTTATTAATAAAACCACTCGCGTTTTTATTTATTGAAATAAATATACAAAAAACAATAAAAACAATGGACATAATGCAAACAAAAACAGACATAAACTTGAATTTAAAAGGTAAACAAAACAAAAAACAAGTTAGAGTACAATATTCGGCTGTGCCGAATCTTAAGTACCCTCCACCTAAATATAATGAGAAATACAAAACTACACTGGTTATAGTGTTTTTTAATACTGCTTAGTAAGCTTATTCAGCTTATTTAATACTTAATAAGCTAAGTATTTTATATATTGATTGAAAGATCATTTTACGAACATTTATTTACTTAAAATGTTTAGAAATTTTATCTAATTTTGACCATTTTACAGACAATTTATAAAATAAAAAACACATTTTTCCATCTTCACCACAATTTGATCTCAATAATTTTATTTACATGAGATATATGGTTTACATAGTAGAAGTGGAACAATGATGGACTAATAGCTTCTAAATCCAGTATTCAATAATGTGATTTGGTTGAAATTCATCTCAATAAAGTTATTTACAAGAGTTGTATGGTTGGTTGTTATACTCGGAAGTGGATTTAATGGGAGCTATTGCCATATAACCGATATTTGTATGATTTTTGGATTATAATTTCTGATCTGTATAAAATATTAAATCGATATCGATATTTATTAGACATTATTTTAATTATAAAATATGGGCCGATCTTTCTAAATTTCGGAACTGCGAATTTTATACATATGAAGATATTCCACGTTGTATTTCAAAACAATAATAGTACATTTAAGATACACATTAGTATTAACGTGATTTCGGAAGTACACCTTATACAAGGGATATAATAAAATATCAACTGATATTTTCAGAATCCAGCAGTTTGATTTTGGCATATATGTATATGCTCCATGTAAAATTATGAATCGGCTTCTTTATTTATAAGAGATTTATGAGTATTGAACTGATATTCGGAAGAGCGCTTCATATGATGAATATGGTCAAGTAAGGACCGAAATTCAAAAATTTCTGTAGTATGATTTTTGTATATATGTAAATGATCTATGTATAGTTTTCAGTCGATACCGATATTTTTAAGATATATATACAGATAAATGGCTTTTGCGGATATGGTGCTTATATGTGAGCTATGTCCAATTATGGGCCGACCACCGTAAAATTTAGTAAAACATTTTATTTACCTATAAGAATTATTTGTGTCGAATTTTAACCCGGTAACAATATTTTTACTATATTTATACGTATTTAAGTAAATTTTAAATATGGACTTTAAATGGGATCTATCTACGAACTAGACAAAATTTCTTTTTGCGATTTGTTTTTACATGACATTTATTTTTGCTGAACTTTTTATTTAATTTTATAGGCATTGATTTATCATTAAGCCATATTTCGGAAAGATATTTGTATAGATGCTATGAGAAATCATTGACCAATCCCTACTATTTTCCGCATAGTTTCTCCTTTTATCATAGAAATAACGTGTACAAAATTTCATGACTATATCTGCAATATATTTAAAAAATTGCAAGAAAAATGTTTAAAAATATCAAATTTTTTTATGGAGGTTGTCTCATATTTTGGTTCATAACTCTGGTTCTATTATACCGATTTTGCTGATTTTCATTTTTGCTTAGGAGAATTATAAACGGTTTTTTGTAAATTTTATTGATTTTGGTTGGGTCTTTTCGACGTGAGAGTGTTTTACACAGACAAACGGACAGCTCAATCGGATGAATATTTGTCAGTGTTACACACGGAATGACAAACTTATATATACCCTCATTCACCACTTATGGTGGTGGAGGGTATAATAACAGCTACCAACAATAATAACAAAAACAACAGCAGTTCATAAGAATGTTTTTATTGACAGTTTGAAAATGAGAGTCTCTTCAAAAGCTACAAAAAACAAGAGTCTGGAATTTTTATTGCTTGTGATTGTTAAGAGAAATTATTAAATCATTAAAAAGAAAGTTCGAATATTTGTCATTTATTTATAAATACCTTCATTTTGTTTTGTGGCATTTTATTTTAATGCTATTAAGCTTTGTTCAATACATTTTACAGATTTGATAATACATATTTTCATCTCTCTGCTTTTTATTTACTACAATTTATTGCTCTTTAGTTTGTTTTGTCTTTAGTTAATATGGGAAAATAATGTTTGTTATGTTTAAAATTCTGTAATGGCCAACATTATTCATTAAAGTGGAGGGCCATGTGAAAAAAGTGTAAGCAAGCAATTTGTTTGTGAGCTTAAAGGAATGTTGACAGTACAGGAATCCTAACTCGGGAAATCTTTTCAAAAATTCCCCTGAATATTTTTTAAAAACTTTCGGGAATAATTTCGGGAATTTATTTACAAGTTTTCTTAATAAATTTACATTATATCTATAGTTTTTAATGGTTCTAAGTATAGATGGGTAGTTGACAAAAAAGAATTAATAAAATGGCCGAATTTTTGTCATACTAGCGGAAATTTTTCTGCCATTCAGACTGAATCCGCTGATGATAATTAGGGTGATTATACGGCTTCATTTCTTCGATACCAATAAAAACAGAGAGCTAAATTGTTACAAAGAGTGTGTACGTCTAATAGGCATTCAAAATGTTACTAGGACCACAATTATATGTTGCAGCGAAACGAGATGATTCTGATATAAAATATAAATTTGAAAAATTAGATAAATATTATTTAAATAATTGTTCGACTTTATATGTATCTTTATTAAAAACTGATTTTCTTTTGAGCTTAAGGTCAATAAATAAAAAATAAATATGTAAATAGAAATTGACCTTAAGCTCAAAAGAAAATAATTTTTAATAATTTGCTTTGTTTATCATTGTCAATTGATCCAAGCAATCAAGCGCAATGTATGCGATTGCCTTTTGATAAGACCACACTACCCAAATGAGATTGCTGAAAAACTTTATCAAGACCAGATGCTAGTATTAGATCACAAATTCTTCCCAGCATACCATTCTAGGAGCGCTACGAAAAAGGTGTCAGAAAAGAGTCCAACTAAGGAGCATTTTCGGAGCGAAGAAAAATTTGCTTGTTACTGTCCTGAGTCGGCACGCAGTATGACTCAGAAATTGCACTTAATTATTTGTGTACCAAAGCGTTGTTGTGCTTTGAACAAAAAAACATAGCTGTACCACACAAGAATGATAAAAACAAGATTACACAGAGCCCAAAAAAAACCTCATAAAAGACTCTTTATTCACATTATCTAAGAGCTCTTTAAGAGTCCAAAAAAACCCTCATAAAAGACTCTTTTCTGACATTATCTAAGAGCTCTTTCTGACGGACCATTATCGAATGTAATGACCCTCTTTTCTGAAGGTTTTCGGAGCAATTATGATTGTTTTTTGGGCTCATAAAGAGCGTTAACGCTCCGAAAAAGATGTCAGAAAAGACTCTTTTCGGACTCATATGGCTTGCTGGGTTATTATTATTACAAATTTTGTGTCATATTTGAAAAAAAATAAAAATTCGCACCTCTTTTTCTGTCCACATGTGTTCCTAGGTATTGTCATATTTTATAACCAACTGGGTGCTTAATTTACTTATTTTCAATACATACATTATTCAAACACACACATAAAATAGGTTTCCCTTCCCCACATCAATAACTACTTCAGCAATATTATTTTTTATTGTTACATTGTTGTTGTTGTCGTCATCATTATTATCGTCAGATTGCACATGTGATGTGATTTGATGCCCATAACTTGAGAAAGTGTTTGACCAACAACTGTTACTACTACTCGTACTGCTTACTACTTGTCATCTTAATAGAGTCATTCAAATGCGGTATGATCAGATACGAAATAAAAATTTACAACAAAGCAAAAAAATATATACATACATATACTCGTACATCTTCCGGATAGTTTCTATTTTCTATTTGTGAATAGAAATATTGCTCATCAGTCATTCACTCATTCAGTTAGACAGACAGTCAACCAGTCACTTTTGCTGGCCGGCCGGCAGGCAGGCAGTCATTCATTCACTCATTGTTTGTTGCACTTGATAATTTTACAAATTTACAACAACGATTACCAATTGTATTGTATAAACTCTTATTGTCGTTTGAAAAGTATCACCCTATATTATTTAATATTTAAATATGTATGTAATTGCATTTAAACTAACAATCTTAACTCGTAATTTAACTAGATAAATGTGTTAGGATTATAAAATCGTATGCTAGCTGTTAGAATTATAACAATAAAATATCATTTGTTTAATTTGTATATAAACGTAGCAAGTGGGATGAATGGATGTTAAAAATTAGTTAAACATTATTTAATTAAATGAGTAATTATTTAGTTAAATATTTTTATAACGTGTGTTTGGTTTTAAAAATAGGTTTTTTGTGCGTGTAGACTAATTTGATAAGGTTTGTTTTCATATTCTACCTTCAACTTTTTGGAATAGATTAATTGCAATACGATTTGGGTCATTTTTGTTTATATCTATCATATTGGGAAAATTTAAGGCATAGTACAGCTGTTAAGTAGAGTTATCTTTTATAATTTTGTATTGCTTTTGATAATATCAGAAATAGTACAAAAGTTGTTGCGCATTTTCAGTCATAATTGTTATCAATTTTTTATACTCGTATATAATATTGGTCCTACGACCCTTAATTTTTGTTTATAGACAATTATGTATGTATGTGTGTATGGATGTAATGCCGAATGCATTGTTTTCAGATGATTAATTTAACAATAATCGTTATTGTCAGTGTATCTTAAATATCAGGTGTTTATTTGTGTTTCAAAGTTATCATCAGTTAATGAGTATCACTTCAGTTATCATCTGTTTATAAAAGCTTCTAGATAATCTCCATTGAGTTACGTACATATTATGTTATGTTAAAAATTTAAAGATAATTAAAAATCTTATACACCAATACCTCACCTTGCGTCGGGGTAACGTTCCAAAAAAACACGACACAAATTGAAACGACGCAAAGTGAACTATGATTTTCTAAAGCAAACCATGTAAAGATCGAAAATAGGTTTTAAGGTTACGAAAATACTAAGTCGTTGGCTTTCTTTCACAAAAAATTGGTCCACCTTTTTTTCAACGTAAACTAAATTTTATTACTACCACTAGCATTATTGTTGGATAATGCCTTACTCTTTATGTCATCAAATAAGCTCTTTGCGTTTGTCTGAAATACCATCTTACTTAAAGGTATTCTCTGTGCAACTTGATATTCAATCCAAATAGAAAGCAAGAACTCCATTTCGATCATCCAAATACTTCTTGTACGAGTCATCGTTTTAGCATCTAATGATGTTGAAGATTTTGCAAAAATTAAAAAAAAAATTAAAGACTCGAACTCAAAGCAACGCAACCCCGAAAATCTAACGACTTACAGTGAAAATTAAACAGCGACGCAACTTCGAAAAAAAAACGCAAAACGAAACGACACAAAGCGAGGTATTGGTGTAAACTTTTTCATACGCAGTAAATACTCTAATTCTCTGGACAATATTTAGTTTAGCCAGCGAGTTTTAAACCCGCTATGAAATTCTTATTTACATTCTGACAAATATCTGAATTTCTATTAATGATGAACACAATTTATAATCTTCACACTTTACTGCTGAAAAGTCTTGCCGAATTGGTGATATTGATTTGGTGTCAAAACCTCGAGTAGAGAGATTTGGGAATTTTAATTTTGAAATGGGGACTTTTTGGAAACTTTAATTTTCATATTGGGATCATGAGGTAAAATTTGTCTGACAACAGTGCTGCTGATTGAATTTCTAATATCCGATTTCCGATACAGTTTGAGAATTTCCAAAATTAATTGGGTGTAGGGACTAGTTTTAGTCCTAAAACTTTAATATGATATTTCGCTATGACGGCGTTATTTAACAACTTTAAACACTCTGCAATAACTTTGAAACCAATTCTAACAATTCATTGCTTTTGAGAACTCGTTCGTTATAGAATTAATTCTTTATTGAATCATTCAACATATATCCTCTGTAGTGTCATTCCGCAGTGTCGTAGAAATGTAGTTCCACAAAAATATTTGTCTTTGATTCTACAAAATTTGGTTTTAAATAATTTGTTCAAGTACATGAGTAATGTTTATTCTGATCTTTAGTACAACTTCAACTTAAAATAACAATTTATTTTAACGTGTTTGTAAATTTAAATAATCCATTAAGTCCCTGATCTTATGATCTAAATTCGAAATCCGATTGTAGATATCTAAATAATTTTCCTTGTAATCAAGGCTAATTAATTAGTTTAGATATGGATAAAAACACAAAAACCCCTGTAGGGTAGATCTTAACTTTAACATGTTTATTTTTTTGTTTTAACTCACAAATAAAATAACAATTAGAATATTTATTTAAATAATTTACTCTCCTACCCCTGGTGTTTATCCATATATGTATATTTATATGCTTCACTCTCTGAGTATTTTAGTAAAAAAAAACATATAAAAAAACAGTAACAATTAAAATAATTTTTATGTTTTTGGCATTTTGTATATCCGGAGTCTCTCTTCGCTCTCAAAGCGACCTAGTGTCTGCCTATTTTAGACTGTGATAAATGATGAATATAAAAACATTTCAAAACAAGTAAGAAAGTATAGTAGATCAAGCCCGACCATTTAATACTCTACACCCAGTATATAAAAATAAAACCGTTTTTGAGAAATGGGCGCTATATGAGAAATATTACCTATTATGGACCGATCATCCACAAATTTAGTGCCATGACTTCTGTGAAAATAAATATTATGTGCATGAAACTTTATCTCGATATACAAAAATACTTTTAAAAGATTTATGGAAGTTAAAGTGAATCACGGAGAGTGTCTTATACGGTAGTTTTGACTAATTATGGACCGACCATTATAAAATTAAGTGTCATCATTTCTGTACATTTGAAATTTCATTCGGATAACAACATTTTTAGGAGATTTATCGCCGTTAACGAGCTACGACTAATTATGGACCGATCATCATAAAATTCAATATTATTTGGATATCAACATTTTTAAAAGAGTTATGCTTTTTAAAGTGCTTTTCGGAAGTGGGCCTTATATGGGAGCTACGACTAATTATGGACCGATATTCACAAAATTTGTAGATGTGATTTAGCTTCATTTACTACTCATTTGTGGTAAAAACTGTTTGGATACTTTTATAATTCAAACATTTGTATGGGGGCCAGGTGAAATAATGGAAAGATTTCAACCAGTTTCAATCCCATCCGTCATTGGGCGGAAAAATATCACGTACCAAATTTTATTGAAATATCTTCAAAATTGCAACCTGTAATCTGCGTAAAACCTTTACATGAACAGCCAGCCAGCCAGCCAGACGGACGGGCATCGTTAAATCGACTCAGGGAGTGATTCTGAGTCGATCGGTATACTTTAAGGTGGGTGTTGGTTGGACCAGTATTTATGGGCGTTACAAACATCAGCACAAATCCAATATACCCTCGCCACTATTGTGGTGTAGGGTATAAAAAGCTACAAAACCAAAACAGAAATTTTCAAGTTAAAACCTAACCTTAACTAACCAACCATTGAATGGTATATTCCAAGTTTCAGTCTATATTTAAACGTTGAACGGTTTTGTTTTGCTTGTCATGACGTCTCACACACAATACCTTGTTCGTACTTAAATGTTATAAAACGAACAAAATAAAATACTAAACAAATTTATTGAAAGTTTAAACAAAATAGAAGAATTGAAAAAATATATAATAATAAGAAATATAAAGAAATATACAAAGCCGCTAACTTACTGACATATATTTCGTTTACGTTTTAACGAGGAATTTTATTTCAATAATTTAAAAAAAAGTTGTTTTACTCTAATGAGTAGTTGTTAAATTGTTAAAATTTAATTAATAAAAGTTAAATATTAAGTGATTTATTTGCTAATTATTAGTACGTTATCAAAATGTCGGAGGAGGCTTTGGTGGTAAGAAAGAAGTTGAGCTGTAAAAGTATTTAACCCAAAATAACGAGATATACTTTCTAAAATTGTCCAACTAATCTAAAATTCTTTAGACTAATAATTATTTAAATATTTAGAAAAAATGTTGTTTAATCTTGCAAGTATTTTGTGTAAATTTTTCCAAATCATTGACTGATTTCTTAAAATGTTAAGAACCAATCCCTGTATACTAGGAACCCATAGCGTAACTAGTTCTGCAACTGTTCCCTCATTCACTATAAGTGTACTAAGTATAGTGATGAAAAAAATATCTCCTCCTAACTGGTATTACTCTGCTAAAAAGGAGACAATCACCTGGGTTCTGCATTTGTAAAATGAAGTGAAAGTGAAATATTCATTAAGTTTGTGTTCTAAATTTTGTGAAAGTGATTTTAAAAGTAAAATATCATTTTCACTTTCGTTCATTGTAGAGTAAAATTTTCACTACGAAACATTGTTTATGTGGAATTGTAAACGCATTCAGTTTCATTGTATCATTTCAATGTATCAATGAATTTTCATCAAATTTAAAAAAAAACTACCAATAAATTTTTAACTAATTTCGTGATCTATATGAAAACTGTAGGCTTTCATTGATAATGTAAATTCTGTTGTTGTTAATTCTACTTTTTTCGATAGCAAATATTTGCATGTTGATTGATTTCTTAAAATGTTAAGAACAAATCCCTGTATACTAGGAACCCATCGCGTAACTAGTTCTGCAACTGTTCCCCTTACTATAAGTGCCCTAAATATGTAAGTCAAAATTAAAAATTTTAAAAACCAATTATTTAATTTCTTAATTAGATATGTAGTATTTGTGCACAACATAATCAATGACTGATTCCATCAGCTCTAAAAAAAATAGCTAGCTACACTGTCTGAATTTATAATATCTTAAATTTAAGTTCGATTTAATAAACATTTGAATAATTTTATTCTAATAATTTGTTTTACAAATTCTAGACACGTGTTGCTCAAAACATTTGTATACACCTTGTACTTGCGGTTTGCTTTTAATGAGGCTTCAATCAAAATGTTAAGAACACATCCTGTTTCTTAAGAAAAACCATCAAATTTCGTCATTATTCAATTAAAATGGTTATTTTGAATGATATATATGATATATTCTTTCAATAATCAGTGGAAGATTTATTAATTTTACACTAGCATATTCCTTTTAAATAGTCATCTTTAAAGCATATCATAGAGTTTTGACATCTTTAAAAATTTTAATATTTTCAAGATATTCATTCTCTTTGACTTCATCTACTTATAACTCCTTGTCAAGACTTTGACTCTTTATACTAAAGACTTAAAGTCTTTATACTAAAGTCTCAACATCTTGTCTTTATACTAAATAACGAAAGAATACTTAGTATAAAGACTAACAGCCTTATAAAAAGTGTCTAAAGACTAAAAGTTTTTAGTATTTATAAACACTGAAAGTCTTTAGCATAAAAAATTATAGTATTTATTATAAGACTTGAAGTCTTTAATAAAAATTTTGAACGTTTTTAGTATAAAAAATTAAATGATAAAGACTGAAAGTCTTTAGTATAAATAATTAAAGTCTTAAGTATAAAGACTGAAAGTCTTTAGCGTCTTTATTATAAAAAATGAGAGTATAAAGACTGAAAGTCTTTAGCGTAAGTACTAAATGTTTTAGGTATATAGACTGAATGTCTTTAGTATACTTAGAGTTCTTAGTCTGAAAGTTCTGAAAGTCTTTATAAAGACTGAATGTCTTAGATTAAATACTGAAAGTCTGTAGTATACAGACTAATAGTGTGAAGTATAACTGAAAGTCTTTGTATAAAAACTGAAAGTATTTAGTATACTGAACTGAAGGTCTTTAATATAAAATCTGAATGTTTCTAGTATAAAGACTAAGAGTCTTCAGTATACTGAAAGTATTTCGTATAAAGACTAAAAGTCTTTAGTATACTGAAAGTATAAAGACTGAAAGCGTTTAGTAAATATAAAAACTAAAAGTGTAAAGTACATATACTGAACTGAAAGTGTTTAGTATACTGAATGTCTTTAGTATAAAGACTTACTGCCGTATTCATAAAAAATAAAGTAGGTTTGAAGTGTGCTTTTAGACCAATTTTTCATACAAAATTTTCTAAAAGTACATTTGAGGTCTACTTTAATTTTTTATGAATAAGGGCATAAAAGTGTGAAGTATAAGTGAAAGTCTTTGTATAAAAACTAAAAGTGTTTAGTATAAAGACTGATATTCTTTAATATAAGCAAATTTTTATATGCAAATCTGTCTTAATAATCGTTTGTTAAATTTAATTATCGTTTTTGAATAAGGGGGTGAATGTCTTTAGTAGAATGACTGAGAGCCTTCAGTATACTGAAAGTCTTTCGAATAAATACTGAAAGTCTGAAAGGCGAAAGGTGACAAACTCATCTCTTCGAAAATAACATTATTTTACATCTACAATTTTAGAACCAGAAACGATTTCCACTACAACATTGTGAAATAATTAAACAAATCTATAACATTTTAAAATTATAAAAAAGTGCCAAAATATTATACCATCACAGCTGTAGTATATCACAGTATTAAATGTCACGTACGATGAACCAGCGATTTTAAGAACAAATAATTATGTAATACAAATTTATAAATAAAAAAATTTAACCATAAATATACACAGACATATGCAGATTTATTGTTATTGCTTTTAATAAATATTCCCAAAATTTCGTCAAAGGTTCAATAAACTTTTTTAAGAATAATCGCTGTTTTTTTTTCTTAAAAATATTTAAATATTACAAAATTCAACAACATATAATAATTATTTTATATTATTATATTAAGATTAATTTCATGGTGGTGCACTTGTTTTAATTCCTCAATAAAACAATAAAATTGATTTGAGTCTATTTACGTTTTTTAAGCTCTTATTATACCTTCAAACGCCAAACATATCGCACCCTAAATACAAAAAGGTCACAACTCGAAATTTTTCAAAACTGACTTTTTTCCATAAATTCATTCAGAGTACACATCTCTAACTACTACAAAAATTTCTTTCACCTCACTATCTTCTTTAACTCGAAAAATACATTTATGTTCGTTTTTATGTTAAGTGTGTTGCTTGTGCACGATGAACTTTTTTTGTCTCTCCTGAAAATTTTAGTATTTTGAGTTGTGACCCTTTTGTATTTTGGCTGCGATATAAAAGTATTGGCAATTGCTAAACATTGTCAATTAATTGAAATTAAACAAACAAAATATTCCTACACGTCACTGAGAAATCAAAACAAATCCCCCTACAATGTCACTTTAACAGTGGCCTAAAGCATGAACGCTGATTTAATGACCCAATTTATATGAAAAAAATCGAAATAAAAAATATTCTTTAAATGAACGTGTATTTTAAACCCCAAAACCCCCAAGTATTTGAATATGAGATTTTATAAATAATAGATTTTTAGATAAGATTTATTAACAAAATAACATAATATAGACAGACAGACAGACAACGGACATTGCAATTGACATTTATTATACGAAAATAAATAAATAAATAAATAAATATGTCAAAATGTGCAAAACTAATTTGCAAATGCTAAAAAAAATTAATTCGACAAGTCAATTGACCTCAACATTGTTGAAACGAAATGTTTTACTTTTATTCACAAGGCACTGTTTTTTGAAATCTAATTATAATTCACTGTCAATTGAGTTTGGAAGTTGAAAAAAATTTAATTTGTTTAACTTTGCAGGAAATAAATTTGAAAATTTAGTTTGAAATTAAATTGGATTAAAAATTTTGTAAGCCTGTTTTATTCTAAATAAAAATATTGTCCTTCATTTAAATTTATTAGCAATTGTCGAGAATATAATACTTTTGTATACTAAAGATTGAGTGTTAAAACTAAATACAGGGTGTTTATAAAGCGTTCCATTTCGAGGTTCCCTACCTTTAAAAAAAAAACAGAAAATTAAAATTTAATGGGAAATGTTTATTATCATTGGAAAGAACATTCTTTGGCATTTATTTTTTGAAGATTATGTCTATCAAATGTTGGCCGTTGCTACGCCGCAGATGGTCTATCCGTTGAGTCCAATTTTCGATGACTCATTCGAGCATTTCGACTGGTAACTGGCGAATGACACGCGTGATGTTTTCCTCCAATCCCTGAATCGAAGCGGGTTTGTCCGCATAAACTTTAGACTTTACACATCCCCACAGGAAAAAGTCTAATGGTGTGATATCACACGATCATGGTGGCCAATCGACAGGCCCAAAAAGTGAAATTATATGCTCACGGAAGTGTTCTCTCAATAAATCCATTGATTGATGCAATGTGTGGGAAGTGACGCCGTCTTGCTGAAACTAAATGTCGCCGAGATCACGAGCTTCAATTTCAGGCATCAAATAGTCGGTTATCATGGCACGATAACGGTCGCCATTGACGGTTACACTCGCACCGGCATCATTTTTAAAGAAATATAGACCGATGATTCCACCGGCCTGCAAACCACACCAAACCGTTGTGTTTTCTGGATGAAGTTGCATTGAGCCAGAAATGGGCCTCATTGCTGAACAAAATTTGCCTCGAAAACGTATGATCTTCTTGGAACTTTTCATGAGCCCATTGTTGCAAAAGCTGTATTTTGTACGCTTTCAATTTAAGATCTGACGTAAAATGCGCCAAGTTGTTCCATACGTCAGCCCGAGTTGCTGCGAACGGCTAAAGCCTAACGGTCTTATTCAGAAAAAATTAAAGTAGACTTCAAATGTACTTTAAGAAAAATTTGTATAAAATTGTAAGTTTTTATACTAAAGCCTGAGTTCTTATACTGTAGCCTCAGACTTTATACTAAAACCTGAGTTCTTGTACTGAAGCCTGAGTTCTTATACTAAAGTCTGAGTCTTTATACTAATGCCTGAGTGTTTACAATAAAGCCTGAGTCTTTATACTAAACCGATGTAGTCTTAATACTAAAATGTTTTGTACTAAATACTTTTAGTCTCTATACTTAAGACTTTGTTTATATTAAACTGAAATTACTATAACTTTAGATGTGTTACAAACTTATGTTAATAATACCCGACGCTATTAAAAATGTCTTGATAGTAAATTACTTTAAACTACATAATTTCTAATTAGTTTTGGCAGAAAATGTTTGTCAAAACAAACTTATGTAAGTTCTTTGGGCAATTATACTAAAGAAGAGAAGTTTATTTCTTGTTTAAAATTGTACCTGAAATAAAAAAAAACTTGAAAAAAACATTAAAAACAAATAATCTTGCGACCGTAAAATCATTTATTTAAAGTGTTAAAAGCGAAATCAACATCAACATCGAAACATACATACGTTAAACGATAAGAAAAAGTTGTTAAATAAAACTTTAAGTACTAAATATTTTGTCTTACACTTAGATGTTGCTTTAGAAGTGGGCCACTTGCACTTTTAATGGTAACAATGACAACAACAAGTAAAAGTGTTTTTGGCCAAGTTTACTTGCTCAACTGCCAGTAGCGTACTTAAATAATGAATGCGACAACGTACGTTCTAAAACTGGTTTCTGATAAATTACTTAATTATGTGTTCTAACGGCAAATTGGAATTTTTCCAAAGATTATATACTACATATATATATAGAAATTAATTTTAAACTAAAAATGCAGCATACAAATTATAAATATATTTAAGTATATACAGATAACTGTTATGCATATGCATAAATTTATAATAAATTTTGTTTAACTTTTAAACTAAATTATAATCAGCTAATTTAGAAAATTGATTAAGGCGGTGCGTGACACTCAATTTTCAAAAATTATTATCTTTAGTATAAAATCAATGTCTGTAGTCCAAATAAGCAGTCTATAGTCTTAATACAAAGCATATGTTCTAAATATGCAGTCTATTATTATTTAGTATAAAGCAATTGGCTTTAGTATAAATCCACAGTCTTTAGTATAAAGCCACAGTCTTTAGTATAAAGCCACTGTTTTTGTATGAAAGTTTCTTAAGTACATATACGGTATTTAGTACTCTTTAATGGCTTTATACTAAATATAGTAATTTTATACTAAAGACAGTTGCTTTTTATTAAAGACAATTTCTGTTGTATAAAGTAACTGTATTCAGTATAAACTTTGTTTAGTATAAAGTAACTGTTTTTAATATAAAGCAGCTGTTTTTAGTATAAAGTAACTGTTTTAAGTATAAAGCAACTGTATTTAGTATAAAGCAACTGGCTTTAGTATAAAGCATCTGGATTTAGTATTAAGCAACTGACTTTAGTATAAAGCATTTGGATTTAGTATTAAGCAACTTGCTTTTGTATAAATTAACTGGCTTTAGTATAAATCAACTGTATTTAGTATCTGACTTTAGTATAAGGTAACTTGCTTTAGCATCTGGCTTCAGTATTAATCATAGTATAAAGTAACTGGCTTTAGTAAAAAGCAACTGGGTTTAGTAAAAAAAATAACTGTTTTTTGTATAAAATATGTATGTAAGTATGTTTGTCTCTTCAGTTTTATTTTTTTTTTAATCTAAGTAAATACAAACATGTTTTGATTGAGACGCTGTTGTTTTTTGCTCTTTTATTTATAATTTAGCTAAATAATTATTTTGTTCATATGTTTTTCGATTCCAATTATTTATAATTGCTCACAAATTTAATTTAAGTAAATGTTACTCGTGTATATTCAATAAACCTAAAACTTTGTATAAAAATATTTTGAAATATGTTTGTATGTAGTTTAGTGTAGTGTAGTGTAGTGTAGTGTAGTGTACAAGTAGCAGTCTGTAGACAAAAGACGCAATTTAAAGTATAATAAAAAAATTTTTGTATAAAGATTCACTGTTTTTACATTACTACTTCTTAGGAAGTTCTATTGCGAGTTTGTAGATAATATTAAAATACGTTAAACCTCTAGTTTATCAACATATAAAATCAACCCATATAGTATATTTTATTTTAATGGTAAAAATAATAAAATATTTACAAATTACTTTAAATACACTCAAAATACAGAAAATAAATGTACAGGTTTATTAAAAAAAGCAAAACTTTTTGCATGTTCAAACCATATAAAATTTAAAAAGGTTTGCAAGCCGCAAAAAACTCTCCTCTTATGTAATTTATTTAAAAATTTCAGTTTTTTTTTCATTTCTACACTATTATTATGAAGCGAAATTGTTTTCATTATTTTATTATTAACATTAATATGGTTAAGTAATAATATTTTGTTTTTTTTTTTTATCTGGAGTTTTTGTTTATAAAAAGAAATGCATTATTTCAAAACACTTACACATTTTCGCATGAATGTTGGTGAATGTAATATTTTTTGCTGTTAACAGCAAATTTATTTTAACAAAATTTATACCATTGACCATCCTTGACTTGGAATTGATAGATTTTTGTAGTAGTTAGTGTTTTCTTATTGCAGTTTATTTCTTTGAAAAGGTGCTTAACAATATTGTTAATTTATGTTACGCTTAAGTCTATCAGTAGTTGTAATATTATTTATTTTTTATGGTTTTAATTTGTTAATATGTTTTCTCCTTTTTTCCGAATTAATTGTTAAGAGTTTTTAAATCATTGTGTAGAACTTATCAAGTGCTATTTATTATAGATAAGTTGTTAATAAAATAAAATCAGTTAGTTACTCGTATAGGCAATAGAAATGTAATGAGGAAGACTTAAGTTGGCTAAGAGTTTCTAACTAAATAATATGTAAATTATGATTTAATTAAGTAAGACTTATGATTAGTATTAAACTATAAAACTTCCAGGACTACCACTTCTCAGTCTACATCATTTACAAAGTTATAAGTAACGTTTTAGCCTTATAAAGCAACAATTGTTACTAAATAACTTTTAAATAATTCCCCAGCTTTTTTTAATCACCGATTATTATTAACCTGTAAATGCTAGTCACAATGTTTATGTTCTACATGTTATTTGTCCCAACGAACACAACATGTTTTAAAACATTTCCCAACAATGAATTTGTGAGTAATTATAAATAATTTGACATGAAAAACACGTATGTACAAAATAATTATTTAGCTAAAATATAAATAAAAGAGCAAAAAACAGTTGCAAATCAATCAAAACATGTTTTTATTAGTCTATGAAAATTGCTAAACTTAGATAGATAAAATAAAACAGATAATAACTTAATGATTGAATGAGACTGAAGGAAATCCGTACAGAATGGAGTTTCTGCGTCTTTATGTTAAAAACAGTGGCTTTATACTAAATACTGTAGCTAATAAAGACAGTTTATTTATACTAAAGACAGTGGCTTTACATTCGTGGTCAACATTATTAAAGACAGTAGCTTTATATTAAAGACAGATGCCTTTATATTTCTTTTTTTACAATTGTTTAATACTAAAGACACTTTATACTAAATACAGTGTCTTTATACTTTTTACTAAAGTTGCTTTATACTAAAGACATTTGCCTTTATATTAAAGACTTTCTTCAGTATAAAGCAACTTTAGTATAAATTATATTTAGTATATAGCCACTAAAGAGTACTAAAAACAGTTACTTTGTACTAAAGACAAATGCCTTTATGCATAAAAAATTAAAGTAGACTTCAAATGTACTTTAAGAAAATGTTGTATGAAAATTTTGTCTAAAAGCACACTTCAAACCTACTTTATTTTTTATGAATACGGCAGAAATGCTTTATACTTAAGAAAGTTGCCTTATACTAAAGAGAGTTGCTTTATTCTACAGAAATTGTCTTTAGTATAAAGCAAATGGCTTTAGTATAAAGTCACTATATTATACTAACGACAGATGCTCTATACTAAAGAAAGTTTTATACCAAAGACAGTTATTTTATATCAAAGATAATTGCTTTATATCAAGGATGGTTGGTTTTTACTAAAGACAGTGATTTTATACTAAACACAGCGGCTTTATACTAAAGACATTTGCTGTAGATTTTTTGACTACAGACTGCTTTTTTAGACAAAAAACCGTGTGTATGGAAAATAAATTGCATATTTAAACTACAGAGTTTGTATTAAACCATAGACTGCTTCCTTGGACAACAGACACTCGCTTCATACTAAAGTCACTCTCATTTCCTCTTAAAGTTTAACAAATGTTGATATATATGATACTGAACACAGTTGCTTTATGTTTTTCTACTAAACACAATGTGTTTCTACATCTTTATACTAAAGACAGCATCTGTATACTAAAGACTGTAACTTTATACAAAAGTCCTGAGTCTTAATATTTCTAAAGAGACGTAATCAGCAAGTGGTGAACAGTATTAAAATATTACTATTGACATTGTTAATTTTGTTTTGCTGATATTTGATAACAATTTCGAGAAGATGGACATAACGCAGCCAAAGTTGTAGGGTATCTTTTTAATAGGCAATTTAAGCTTACAAATGCATCCATTTTATTTTTCTTACTTTAACTCATAACAAGATAATTTTACCAAAGAATTTGGTAAATAAAAACGTCAAACCTCTAAAAACGTGATGGAATGTTAAAAGAAATATACCAGAAATATAAAAAAATATTATAAAATTGTGGTTTTAAAAAACAATCAATTATACTTACATATGTTTGCTTTTTCTTTCGTTTTGTTTCCCATTTACAGCCGGTGAAATATCCAAAATCTGTGGGGTTTATCATCAGCAATGAGTTTTGTGAACGTTTCAATTATTATGGCATGAGAAGTAAGTGGAGTTTTGTATATTTAGTATTAAATATTTTGGTTGTTTTTATTATTTAAATTAATTTTCTTACAGCCATTTTGGTTCTCTATCTCACCAGTAAATTGCACTATGACAAAGACACTTCAACGGTTTTGTTTCATGTCTTCACCATGTTGGTGTATTTGTTCCCCCTGGTGGGTGCCATTGTGGCGGACAGTTGGCTGGGTAAATTTAAGACAATTCTGTATTTGTCTATAGTTTATGCGATTGGCGGTGTAATTGTGGCCTTGGGAGCAGTACCGTCACTTAATCTGCCGGTGCAGTAAGTATTCGAATTACTTTAATAATTTTGAGGGCAGATTTATGGATGTTTTAAAAATAACATTAATTGCTGCTTATTTTACTTCCAGGCCGGCAACTATACTGGGCCTAGTCCTTATAGCCATTGGTACGGGTGGCATAAAGCCTTGTGTTTCAGCTTTTGGAGGTGACCAGTTTAAGTTGCCCGATCAAGCCAAACAATTGGCCACCTTCTTTTCGCTTTTCTATTTCGCCATTAATGCCGGTTCTATGATCTCGACCTCGGTGACACCCATTCTCCGGGAAGATGTTCATTGCTTTGGCGATAAAGACTGTTTTTCTTTGGCTTTTGGAGTCCCCGCCATTTTGATGCTGGTCTCTGTTATAATTTTCGTAGCTGGCAAGAAACTGTACGTAATGAAACCCCCAGCCGGCAACATGATATTTGGAGTTTCCCAGTGTATATCCCATGCCATAGGAGGTTGGAGAAGGGAACGCAAGACTAGCCCACGTAAACACTGGTTGGATTATGCCGAACCTAAAGTGGGACAGAAAATGGTTACCGATACTAAGACTTTGTTGAAGATTTTGGTTTTATTTTTACCCTTCCCTGTTTTCTGGGCTCTATTCGATCAACAAGGTTCCCGCTGGACTTTTCAGGCCACTCGCATGGATGGTGAATTGTGGGGTTTCACCATTAAACCAGATCAAATGCAGGTCATTAATCCTTTGCTGATTTTGGGCTTTATACCCATATTTGATTATGTTATATACCCATTGCTGTCCATGATCGGCATAAGAAGACCTTTACAAAAACTTACTCTGGGTGGACTTTTGGCCGCTGTGGCTTTTATACTGTCGGCATTTGTGGAATTAAAACTTGAGGCGCTAGAACCAGTTCTACCCAGCGGCATGACTTCCCAGCTGAGAATTTATAATGGCATGCCTTGCGATTACAGCTTCAATACCGAACTTCCTTTAAGTGATTTGGAAAAAGACAAACATTTCCCTTCATTGGGCTTGTGGCAGGAAAAGGAAATAACGGCTCCCCTGATGATGGCCTACAAGTTCGATGCTACAGCTGTTGATTCGAATTGCCCCAGTGTTTCGGGCAATATTAATGTGATGCCGGGAAAAGCTGTCAGTTATTTTATTGCCAACGATCGCATGCATGAATTCGAAGATAAACCGGAGAAACCTAATTTGGGCAATCCCGTAGTCAGAGTGCTGCTTAATGTACCCGCTAGTGAGGGCAATTTCAGTTTGGAGGATGCTAGTAGTCTGAAGACTGCTTTGTCTCCCTATAATACTTCGCAGGCGATAACTGTGGCCAGAGGCAATGTGTTATTGTTGTTAAATGATGTACCCCTAACAAATGTTACGGCTAGAGCTGGCGGTGTTTATGTGTTGTTGGTCAATGGAAATAATAAAGAAAGATTTGTAAGTATTAATGAATATTTATTTCCTGTCTTAAGGATTTGTTCAATACTAAAGTTTTTATTTTAAAGACAGACAGTGTCTTTACACGAATGCCAGACAGTGTAAGAGCTAGTTTCTTACTTGTCAGTTAAACTCAGCTTAACACACTGTTATATTAAACCTCAAATATATTTTGCCGGGATTTAACTACTGATTGTGTTTCTCAGTAGTGGATTACCTCCTGTCAATTTTGTTAGCATTGCCGTACTGTTCAGTCAAAATACATATGACATTCCTCCTAATTTTTTATATAAATATGGCAATATCTTAAATTTTCGCAAAAAAGCAACCGCGTCAATAACAGTATTTGAAAACTTTAAATTTGACAAAAATAAAAAAAATGGATTTAAAAAATTATAATGACGTGAATAAAACAAATCAAAAAATATCTAACAACTTTGTTAGTATATTTCTAACAATTGACATATTTAAGTTATTAAATGTGTTTGAATCACTTAAATCCTCATTATCACTAGAATAATGCATTTTTTTTTTAATTTTTGTTAAAATGTCGTAAATTTCTTTTCAGTTGTTGAATTGTTTATTTTATTTTTCAGCTGTTTGTATTTTGACATTTTATATCTAGGTTTAACTCACCAATGATGCTCAGTTAAACCTAGATTATATATCAAATAAACAATAACACAATTTTTAGTTTAATTTAGGTTTAAGCGAAAAATGTAGATTATCTTTATCTCAGAAACTAGCTCTAAGACAGATATTGTCTTTATATTAAAAACAAACAGTGTATTTACGAGTATATTGAAGACATTTTTTAGATTGTTCTTGAGCTAGGGCGAAAGATAACTCTTTAGAGTATTCTTGGGCTAGAGCAAGATATGTTTTTCAGTAAAGCTTGATTTACACGATTAAAATTTTCTTCAAAATGCTTCAAACTCGTGTAAACAGCAAAAATTCTTCAACGTTTTTCTAGCTTAACTTGCGCAAAAACAAGAGTCATCCGGTTCTAGACATAAGTTACACAAATGCGAAATAGAATAATAAACATTTCATAAAAGATACAGACATGTCACAGAATTTAATTCCGTTCGGAAATTAATTCCGTATTTTGCTTCTATAAAAAAAGCAAAACGAAAATCTTTTTTCCGAATAAAACCACTTTTAATTTTTTATGTGGAATTGTAATTTTAAGCATTTCTAGGTTTCATTCCGAAAAAATTGTTCGGTTTACTTATTCTATAGAAGCAAAATATGGAATTAATTCCACTTCCGAACGGAAATAAATTCTGTGACATGGCTGGCAGTTAAGTTAAGTTAATTAAAATTGTAGACATTAGTCGTGGAACAATCCTATCTATCTTCTATTGGCGTCTATAGTTCTGCCAACTAATAATTAATAATGTATAATTAATCTAAAACCAAATTACGCTCTAGCAGTTTGTTTTTATACATAAAATGAATATATTTTAAATACTTTTTTATGTCTAGAAACTTGAAATATTGATTTAACTTGTAAATTTGTCTTTTTTACAGAATCACCAAACCCATGTTGTAACCGAACCCAATTCTGTACACATGATGTGGCAGTTGCCTCAAATTATAGTCATAACAGCTGCTGAAATTATGTTCTCCATCACCGGTTTAGAGTTCTCATTTACCCAAGCGCCACAGTCAATGAAATCGGTATTGCAGGCATGTTGGCTGCTCTCGGTAGCCATAGGCAATATGTTGGTGGTGGTAATAGCTGAACTAAAATTCTTTGAATCTCAAGTAAGTTGAAACTTAAACATAGATTTGCACTAAAATCTATAAAAATATTCAAAATTTTTGTTTTGATTTTAGGCCGCTGAATTTGCCCTATTTGCCGCTCTAATGGTAATTGATATGATTATCTTCATGCTACTGGCCATGCGTTATAAGTATGTGGTACATGAAGACGATGCCGAAAATCCAGCCCTACCACCACCCACCTCATCCTCAACAGCCTCCACCGATGAATGTCAAAGTACAGAACCTTCTTCCTCATCCGAGGAGCATAATACTAAAGAGCCCAGATCTAATCTTACCAAGGAATCTATAGCGAATGGTATTACCAATGAGGCTTATGTCTATATGGATGAAAAGTAATGAGCATAAACAGAATAAAGCATAGAAAGGTTCTCTGTGATGTACTTATTTTTTTGAAAGTTGTGAATTTATTGTGTATTTTTTGTAACCAATATTCCATTCTGTCCATTTAGTTTTTATAATGATTTTCACAGAGTTTTAAAACAAATCTTGTTGAAATCGTAATCATTTGCAACTTTTTTTTATTATTTATCTCTATGTTGTTATTATTTTAGTCTTTTTCATATTTTATTTTTTTTTAATCATTTATCTACTGAACTGTTCTAAATCTTTTTGTCAAAGAATTTTATGTAAATTTTATTACATTTGTGTAATCTTGTTATAAATATATTTGCATTATGTTTTTTTTCTAGTTTAAGCTCTCATCAATGTATATTTTTGTAAAATAGTTTATATAATTTAGAGATTATTGACAGTTTTGTTGACTAAGCTGTAGATATAAAATAACATGGCTTGTGATTATGGTAGACGTAATCGTGAAACCCTTCAGTTATAAGCCTAATAAAAGATAAATTATTTTATATCTTTGTGCTGTAGTTAATGCAACTGTGAGAGACTCTTTAATTTCTTTTTTCGCAATCTCTTATGATTTAGTCAATTAATTAATACAAGTCTGTGTAATATGTTATTAAACTTTTTTTTTGTATAATTTAAGTCATTTTCTGATTAATACAAAATAATTAAATTAAATAATAATAAATAATGTTTAGTAAAAACATATACAAAATAATATTTCCATTCTACAGTTTTGTTTCGAAAATTTTTTAAAATTACGACAAGTAGCTTTAGAATTTTAAATATGTAGCTTTTTTTAAGGTATTTACAAAAGCATTAATATTTGTGTAGCATAATTTAGGGTGCAATTTAAAAGCGAGTTTGAGTGAGAACTAAATGTGCTAAAATCTGATTTTTTTAAAGAAAATTTCTACAGCATGACTTAAGGATGTCAAAAAATATTTGAGTCAACCTGTAGCCAAAAAATCAAACAAAGTGATCCAATATAATACATATTATGCAGCGTTGTCAATTCCGAATATCATATATGAGTATTTACTATTAATCGTTGCTCTCTTTTTAAAAATTTAAAAAAAGAAGAAATTAATTAAACACTGAACTGGTTGTTGAAGGCTGTTATATACAAAAATATTATATTTTTTATGTGAAATTATTTCAAAACTTTTATTAACCCATTAACGCCCAACTTTTAAAAATTAAAAATAAAATGTTTTTTTAGTGAAACGTTTTTAATTGAAGATTAAAAAATCTTCTTAATGGCTCATTTTCGGAATCAGCAGGTGGAATTATAGCTTAGAGTCATTTTCGCAAAATATAAAATCCATTTTATTTAGCAAACAAGTCTAACATTTATTTAATGTTTACATGCACTGTTAGCATCTTACAGGTTACAGAACATATCTATGTTACTACAGTTAATGTTAAGTGGCAGATACAATTTCCTGAAATTTATATATTTTTTCCATTTATCTCTTAAAATAGAGGACATAATTGGCTGAAATTGACTCTAAGGCATAAAACCACGCGCTGAATCCGAAAATGAACTCTAAATTTTCATAGATCTAATATTTCATACAGATTTGCAAGATCTATGAGAAATACTAATCTTAGGCAATTTCTGAGCTCATTTTCGGAATCAGCAGGTGGAATTATAGCTTAGAGTCATTTTCGTCCAATTCTGTTCACTATTTTAAAAGAAAATCGCAGAAATATAAAATTTATTTTATTTGGAAACAAGTCTAACATTAATTTAATTTTACATGCACTGTTAGCATCTTACAGGTTATAGAACATATCTATGTTACTACAGTTAATGTTAAGTGGCAGATACAATTTCCTGAAATTTATATATTTTTTCCATTTATCTCTTAAAATAGAGGACATAATTGGCTGAAATTGACTCTAAGGTGTAAAACCACGCGCTGAATCCGAAAATGAGCACAAAATTTTCATAGACCTAATATTTCATACAGATTTGCAAGATCTATGAGAAATACTAATCTTAGGCAATTTCTGAGCTCATTTTCGGAATCAGCAGGTGGAATTATAGCTTACAGTCATTTTCGTCCAATTCTGTTCACTATTTTAAAAGAAAATCGCAAAAATATAAAATTTATTTTATTTAGAAAACAAGTCTAACATTAATTTAATGTTTACATGCACTGTTAGCATCTTACAGGTTACAGAACATGTCTATGTTACTACAGTTAATGTTAAGTGGCAGATACAATTTCCTGAAATTTATATATTTTTTCCATTTATCTCTTAAAATAGAGGACATAATTGGCTGAAATTGACCCTAAGGTATAAAACCACGCGCTGAATCCGAAAATGAACTCTAAATTTTCATAGATCTAGTATTTCATACAAATTTGCAAGATCTATGAGAAATACTAATCTTACGCAATTTCTGAGCTCATTTTCGGAATCAGCAGCTGGAATTATAGTTACCAGTCAATTTCAGCCAATTCTGGCCACTATTTTAGTAGTAAAAAGTAAAATGCTAAATATATGTACATAATACCACAATATTAGATAACATTTGATGATTACATGGTCTGTTAACATCCTATAGTTATTATAACATTTCTGTTGTAACCGTTTATGTTTAAGCTGAAGCTTGTGTTGAAAAATTTTTTTAAATTAATGTTTTTTTTGAGTTTCTAAAATAATGCAATTATATACATGTAGTTAACTGTTGTGGATAACAGTCAATAATTAAGCATCCTTAAGATATGTAACACTTTATCATTAATAATAGTTATGTTAAATCTAAGCAGCGTAACATTTTTGTTACTTAAAAACTTCTTTAAATTAATTATATTTTTACCTAACAAATAAAAATGCATTTTAAAATTATTTTTTTTAACTGTAAAAAGAATATTTTATTTATTTTTTTTTATTAAAAAAAGTTATATGATTCATATTTACTTATTTCTTTTTCTTTTCTTATCATTCTTGCTGTGGATGCTTCAAACATCTCTTTTTTATGCTTTTTCTTACTTTTTTCAAGCGGGCTGCGGTTTTTTTGCTGTAGATTTGCTGTAAGCATATGATATAAAAAAACGTTATAAAATGTATAATAAATCAGTAAAAAGTAATAATCATAATCATTTATAAAAATACACTTAAATTTATATTAAAAATAAGGGAATAATAACATAAAAAAACTATAAATAAGTTTTAAATTAAATTATAAAAATATGTTAAAACTGTAAATGTCATATAATAGAGAAACTGTTGCACAGTATCTTTTATTTATAATTAAATAAAAATTGACATTTTTAAAATTTCTGCAAAATGGAAGGAAGCTCTTAAGTATGAAGAATTACATACATATGTAGGTAAAAATTAGTAAATAGATTAAAGCTTAAAAAGCATTAGGAAAGCATGCATAGCAGGCTCGCAAATAATGTTTATAAAAGTTAATTTTATTTAAAATTACCTTTCCTTGTAGAAAGTAAGACCTTTTTGTAAAGATTTTCTTTTTTTTTAACAACAAAAAATATCACATAGGAGATTTCTTTTTATAAATATTTTATCAAAATTAAATACTTACCTCTACATATGTACAAAAGTGTGGTTTAATATTTATTTACATATGTATATATGTATGTAATTAAGTTTTTGTTTTAGCGAAAATTTTCGTTGATACTAGCTTCATATGAGATTCTTTATAACTTACATAGTTTTAGTTTCTTAAAAAAAAAATGAAAATACTTAAATTTAGTTAAAATTTTAGTTTTTGAAAAGGTCTTATCTTCTATTGTTTAACATTTTCAAATAGTATTCGCAGTTGGTGCAATATTGTTGGGGTGCTATGACATGCCGCTTTCGACAGAGATTGCATTCGGCTGCTTTAGCCGAAGCCTTGACGATTGCATTGTTGTAGACACGGGTGGGTATGGCAGTGACATTGACGGCATTTGTGTCATTGCAGGGCAGGTTGTTAGCCTGCAATATCTGTTGCTGCTGCTGCTGATTTGACATGACCGGCAGTCCATGTTGCGGTTGTTGCTGCTGCTGTTGTTGCTGCTGCTGTTGTTGTTGCAGTAAAGAGGGTTTGGGCGGTAAACCATTGATGTTGTTAATGGACTCCATGGATTCACCTTTGGTGCCTGGTTCGAAACTTACTTTTTTAGTTTTGGTGGTGGGCTGATTCTGTAAATGATTGGGGTTGGTTTGGGGCAAAGTTAAATAGGGATTGTTGGGCTGTGTGTGTAGTTGGGCGGGATTCAAGTGTTGGGGAGCTCTTTGATAGGGTTCATTGGTGGGATAACCATGAGGCAGGGGTACTCTTTGATAGGGTGAGGGTATGTGTTGTACCGGTTGGGAGGACTGCTCCAGGCCTGCTATGCCTGGATAATAATTGGGGGCTTGTTGGGCAGCTGTCTGTCTAGCCATGTTGTAGTTTTGTGCCGCCTGTTGCTGCTGTTGTTGTAGTGTATGTGCTGCCAACATCTGCATATGTTGCTGCGTGGCAACATTAGCGATGCCGCTCATACTTGTGCGTGGCACCATTTGTGCATTAAGAGGGCCAGGTTGTTGTTGTTGCTGTTGTGAGTGTTGCTGATGTGTGATTTGTGCTTCATTGTGATGTGACATGGTATTGCTTGCAGCATTCTGTAGCTGTTGTTGTTGCTGCAGGCGATAAATGTCGCTGATGGGTGTGTAAACCTGGCCCGTAGGTAGTTGTTGTGCGGGTTTTTGCATTTGCTGTTGGATCATTAGTTGCTGTTGTTGTTGCTGCTGCTGCTGCTGCATTTGCTGTTGCTGTTGCTGCTGTATCTGTTGCTGTTGCAGCCTTAAAGCCTCCATTTGTGGTCTTTGCAATTGTACGTAACGTTGCATGTCCTGTTGGCTGGTCAAGGAAGCCCTTCTCTCTGCTCCCAGCATGGGAGATTGTTGTGGCTGATTAGCTGCAGCCACTTGCTGATGTTGTATGTTTCTGGTGGGCGCCTCTGTTTGTAGTCTCATGATGTTTTGTTGCTGCTGTTGTATCATTTGTGCTGTTACTTTATCGTTGGGATTTTGGGCGGTTCTAAGAACACGTTCCAATATTGGATTGGGTATGAAATCATCATCTTCCTCATTGTCGGCTGTGGCCACCAAAATAACTTGATCACAAAAAGAAACACTTTTCTTTTTAACTCGCTTAACCGGGGCGGCTGGATTTCCTACAGGTTGGGCACTGTTTAGAGTCTGTTGGACCATATTATTGAGCAACTCCACCTCTCTGATCTCCTCGGCTATTTGGGTTTGTGATATATCGTATTTCGGTTTGGGTAAAATGTTATTAAGGGCCTGTTGTTGTCTCTGCTGCAAGGCTGGTGGTGGCGGCCTTTGAGGCAAACAATCCACCTCATCGCTCATTGGATTGCGCGAGTTTGTGGGTTTGGCGTTTAGAAGTTCCTGTGAACCAAAAGCCCTCATAGGACTGGGTGATTGTTGTTGTTCGTAGCGTTGAGCCAAGCTTTGAACATTGGTGAGTTCTTGCTGTCTTTGCAATTGTTTTGACTGCAGTTCTCTTAGCCAGGAGTTTTCATTGGCATTCATTTGATTAAAGGTGGGTGTATTGGCATGTTCTTTGCGCATATTCATTAGGTGTTTGCGCTGCTGCAGTTGGGCCAATATAGAGGTGGTGCCCTCCATTGATTCCAAGGTTCTTTGTTGTTTATTGGCTGCCTCCAAGGCCTGAATTTGATTGATTTGTTGGTTTAAAGGTTCCATGTCAATCTCGGGAGGTGGTGGTGGAAAATCTTCGCTGGCCTGTCTAGAATGGGACACGGAGTGCGGCGGACTGGGATAAGGAGGCAATTCCAAAGGCGGTGGTGGTGGAGGGAAATCTTGCGAGTCTTGTCTCACATGTTGTAGTGGACCATCAACCTCATCTACAGCTTGTTCGGACAGATTGTTTAGTTTGTATTGTTGTTGTTGTTGTTGCTGCTGCTGCTGTTGATACAGCTGCTCTTTAAGAGGGCTTTGTTCGTTATGCACTTGCGCACAGGTGGTTATAATCGTTTGGCAGGAGTCCTCACTTATGGAAGTATTCGAACTCATGACTGAAATATTCGATAAATTGGCCTCATGATGGAAATGCTGCATTAAGGCGGCATCTTGTTGCTGCTGCAAAGCCAATTGTTGCTGCAGTTGCTGTTGTGTTAAAGTAGATGAAGTTCTCATGGGTGGTGGTGGCGGTGCCACTTTGGCCACCACTGTCAATTGCCGGCCACTGCCATGGAAACTTTTACGCATTAATTTACTTCTCTCCAAATTAGGATTGGCTGTAGAACCATTATTGGCTGCGGGATCACGGAAATCAAAGTGGCCCTCTGATATATAACCACTCATAGAATTCTTAAGCTGCAAACCCACCACCGAATCATCTACGGAAGCAGTTATAGCAGCTGTGGCATTGGCAGCCTGTGCAGCATTGGCCACCTCATCGCCGGCCTCTGTCAAGTCAGGCATAGATCTATTCTTGCGTCTTATCAAACCACCCATTAACAACTTGCGTCTTATTTTATGCTGTTTCTTGCCATTCTTATCCTTTTCCTTTTTCTCATCTTTATCTTCCTTGTGTTTCTTCAGGGTGTCCTTGGCATTAACCAATAAAGTCTCGGTTAGAGAAAATTCTCTGGTGATTTTATTACGATCCTCACTGCGACTTCTTTTGTCCTTATCTTGTTTGCTGCTGTTGCGTCCAAACAAAGAACGTCCTTCTCTTTCTGGTTTCGAGGGTGAAGGTTCATATTCTATATTGTCTACCTCGTTTGAAGCTGAGGCTGTTATTAAAGCCTTAAGAGGGCTCTTCTTTTTCGGTAAAGTTGCATATATTTCTATGGATTTGTTGTTAGGGTTTGTGGGTGAGTTAATATTGTTCAAGACTGTTTGTGCTGTACTCTTCTCTAAGGTTTTGTCTTTGCTGTTTTGTCGGACATGTCTGATGACACTGCTGGTGCTGCCCTCACGCATGTGTTTCATTTCGGGCATGGCATCCATTTCGGCACCCTTTTCAATTAAAATGCGGCGATGCAAAGAACGAGCTCTCATCACACAAGTGTTGTGTTTCATGCGAGCAAAAGTCATGGTATGAGGATTACTGTAGGGGGCATCCATGGCTGCTCTGGCTCTGCCGGCGGCAGCATTACACAAAACCAAGGCGGTTTCTAAGTCATGGGATTCTTCCAAGATCCTGGATTTTTCTAGCAATTGATCAGCCTCATGACACAATTTCTCACAATCTCCTGTTAATATCACGGAGGGAGAAGCTTCTGGTATTTTGGCCAATTGAGGATTCAAAGGATGCTTGGGTGGATAGGAATCAGTAGAACTCAAAGAGAATGAATCATAGCCGGGATCATAAGGCAAACCATTGCGTGTGGGACTTTGAGGCACTGCCGAAGCGGAACGTTTGCCTACCATATACAAATAGGGATTATCCAGGGTAGTTGACGAAGCTGAACTGGCTGAATTGCGATCACCAGACCAATTTCCCGAATCACGTCTTCTAGGTTGATTTAAATGCTCGGGTATGGTTAAGCCATCACTAGGAGGTGATGAAGAATTAGTGGACGAAGTTGTAGAGGAGGCCGAGGATCCGGAGACATGACCTGATTCGGCACTATGGCTTCTTTGCAATTGCAAATGCTGCTGATGTTTGCGTGCCAGCTGGGCATTTAGTACCGCCTCCAAAGACTTGCGCTGATGATAATTGGTCATGGCCGAGATTTCTTTTTCATCTTGTTGGAAGATTTTATCTTGTATTATGCTCAAATTCTGATATTGGGCATTTAGAACGTGTTCTACGGTTTTGCGGCTGATATAGGAATCAGTTTCATCATTATTCAGAGCATTCATATGCGTTACATTGTTGTCCGAGGGACTTTGGGGAAAGATATTCTTTTGTATAACACTTAGATTCTGATAATCATTGGGCACTCTTAGGGGAGTGGGTGTAATGGCACGTCTAGTACTGCCCAACTGAGGTTTCTCGGGACTGGGTGTTATGGCTCTTCTAACATTAGGCGACTGAGAATTATGAGCCAATTCTTGCATATATTGGGCCGAAGACATTTGAGATGAGGGATTCGAATTCGGATTATTCGATTGAGGCTGGGGTACAGCGTACAGCAAAAGTAATGGCTGATAACGACCACGGCTGCACTTGTCAACGACACCTTCCCAATGGGGACCGACCTGTTTTGATGAGAATAGTTATGAAAATTAGTTTGTGTGCATTTGTAATTGCTATTTAAAACTTACCTCTTTAACATTGGCATCATCGAAATAAACCCATACCTTGAGTTTGGTATGAAAAAAGAAGGTGGTATAGTGTTTTCCGTAGTAGGAGACAATGCCCACCAATTCATGTTGTACATTTTGAGCCCATCTTTGTTCGGAGACTTGGTGGAAGACATCCGATAGTCTCAGATTTGTGCCTACCGCTTTTAAAACCGAATGCACTTGTTCGGCTGCTGGTCTTTCCGAATCCCAAACTATGCCTATGGAAACCACATCGGGGCGGTTTAAAAGAGCACGACAAATGCCTATTTTGGCACCACAAGAGTTCTAGAAGTCATAAAAAGTAAATGTTTTAAATTCAGGAAAATAATTCAGTGTTTTAAAGAAACAATGCAACTGTTGTTTAATTCAAGGCAATAATGTATTTGTATATTAAAAACATGAATTTAAGTCTATTTTTGTTATCTCTACTTACCGGACAATCTCTTATATCGCCCATATTGCCAGCCGCTCTTAATAATTGGCCAAAAGTCAACTGTTGATGACTTTGCAAGGCCAATGAGTTTTGTGAGGTTAACGCTGAAGCCGAAACATAATGAACCATCTAAAATAAAATAAAAACAAAAAAAAATACTTGCAATTAATTTTAAATTGTATTTAAAGAAATAATAATAATAACAAGTAATTTGTTTTCTGGGCCGATTTCTGGTATACAATCGAAGGCACATACTGAACATAAATAGACATTTTTGTGATTTATTGAAAAATTTAATCACAAGCTACTGCTGGGATTAAAAAAAATTTTAGTCCTATTTAAAGATAATTTTAGAATTTCGACTTTTTCTATTTATTCCAATAAACTAAACAGTTTTCGAGTAACGCGAATATTTATTGCGCAGCGTCCTCAATTTTTTAAATAACGTTATATCTCGAAAACTAGAGCTAACCTAAAAACCGGTTACACCACTGGATTCAGAGTACATGATTTAGTTTTACCTACTAGGTGCCCGTTTGTCGGTTAAAAAAAGTGTCAAAATCGAGTACAGTGTAATTATACTGGTTATTATATTTTGTGGATTCCATGCATGAGTGCTATCAACTATGTACTATGGGGCGATCGTCATAAAATAGTGTACCGTAATTTCTATTTATTTAAAGTTTATTTTATTTTATTTTTTTAATTTCTTCTCAACAACAAGATTTACAAGAATTTTATGCATATTAAAGTTATTCCACAAATTTTACGGAGGTGTAAGGAGAAGAGCAATAATTACATTTTATATTTAAATCTTTCTTTCAGAACTGTCTTTTGTTTATAGTTTTGCAGAGTGTAACGATTTTGACACACAATAAATTAATATACTAACAAGCCCTAAGGGAACAGACTTTGGAATTTTGAAACTTCCAAATTGTCTCCTTTGAATACTTTGTGGTTATTCTCGGAAGTGGACGTTGCATGGGAGTCCATGGCCAATTATGGAAAAATTTTCAAAAAAAGCAATATTATAATTTTTTAGGTTAATGAGTTTTTCGAAAGTAGTCCTCATAAGAGAGCTATGACCTATTATTAACCATGTACGACGGCTGCTGAAATTATGTACGACGATTTATATGTATAAGTATGCGAATGATTTGTGTTAAATTTCAACTTGTTAGTGCTTTTTAGTAGTGGTTTTTACATTTACATTTAAGTAATTTTCAGAAGTAGTTTTTATAGGGGCGCTACGGTCAAATATGGACCGGTCAACATGAAATTTGGTACGACGATTTTTATGTATACATATGTGGATTATTTTTGTTGAATTTAAACTTTATAGTGGTTTTTACATTTACATTTAAGTGATTTTCGGAAATGGACTTTGCATGGGGCAATGTTACAATATGGACCGATGCAAACAAAATATCATTTTGAAATTTCTCGTTGCATGGAACTTATTTTTGTATTTGTTATGGTTGCTGCTTTTAGGTAGACATTCATATACCATTAAGTCATATTCCGGGAAGACATTTGTATGGGGGGCTATGAGATATTGAAAACCGATTCCTAGCATTTTCAACAGAACTTAATTTTTATTGATGTACATATAATAAAAATAAAGTGTACAAAATTACAGGTTATTAGCTGCATTATATTTGAAGAAAATTGCAACAAATGTCTGAAAAATATCGTGGTTGTCTAAAACTTTGGTCTATATAACTTGAATCCTACTGGTCCGATTTTGCCCATTTTCAATACCAATCAATAAATCATTGCTCTAAGTCTTTTTTTCGAGGCTCTAACGTGTCTTCAACAGACGGACAGACATGGGACATGGATCGTCTTAGAATCTTATAAGGACCCACAATATATTCTGGGTACTTTTTATTCTACAACCAATATTTCGATGTGTTAAGCTAGATTTACACGATTGAAATTTTCTTCAAAATTGCTCTTCAAAATGCTTCAAACTCGTGTAAACAGCATAAATTCTTCAAAATTTATTTAATAACTATTAAATAAATAACTATAACTATTAATAACTATTAAATAAATAAATTTTGAAGAATTTATTTTACACGATTGAAATTTTCTTCAAAATTGCTCTTCAATATGCTTCAAACTCGTGTAAACAGCTGTTTGCACGAGTAACTATTAAATAAATAAATTTTGAAGAATTTATGCTGTTTACACGAGTTTAAAGCATTTTGAAGAAAATTTCAATCTTGTAAATCTAGCTTTACAAACGGCATGACAAACTTAATATACCCCCCACCCCAAAGTTTTGGTGATGGGTGTAATAACACAAAATAGAGTGGGTTCATTGACAAGATTTTACTCTTAAAGAAACCAACCACAATAGGTTTCTTAGCAGTATATTTGAACTGTCATCGGGTTACTGATTTGAAATATTTTTTTTGTTGACATTACAAACAATCCAGTTATGAACATAATCAGGTGCTTTGATTTTAAACAATAATTAAGCAAATTAGACGCCGGATATTTAACACCCACTTAAACATACTAGCATAACACAGTCTCTAACTCTAGTAAATTTACTACAGAAAATCATAAAATATTTCAGCACGTGTTGTTTTATGAAACAACAACATTAAACTACTGTTGACTTTATTATGTAGGCTGTTGGTTTTTTTTTTTTTTGTTTAACTGAATTTATTGTACATTTATAATTCTTTGCCATTTTAATTAAGCATTATTAATCACCATGTTGTTACTTAAATGGTCATTGTTACTGAGTTTTTTTGTTTGTTACATTTTTAAACTTAAACTTAAAAAAAAAAAATTGAAAAGGCGTTCAGTTTAAATGACGTCAGTTGGTGTGGTTGGTTACAATTTATTTAAAATTAACATGTCAATTTATTTTCTTGGAAATTGTCAAATTGAGCTATTGACTTTATAATAATACAAATGCAAATTTGTTTTTAAATTTTTTCTTTTTTGTTCAAAGAAAAACGTCAGTTTGTTGGTTTGCTTTACTTAAGGTCTTTTGTTTATTTCCTTATAAAGCATTTGGTTATATTTGAGTGGTAATTTAAGTTTATATGATTGACTAGTTAATTGGTGTTTGTAATTGCAGTTTAAATTATTTTGCAATATTAAATAGTGTAATTTTTGTTTAAATATAACTTTTGTTTAACAAATTGTAGCAGAGTTTTAGTTTATAAACTGTTAAGTAAAAACCAGAGTAGGTCAAATTTAGGATCACAAATTTTTTGTTAATCAAAACTTTTCTACTTTTTCGCTTAAAAACATAGAGTAGGTAAAATTTACGATGAAACACATTTTTTTCAATATATCTTTCGTTTTAAGGTGTGTAGAGGCGAAAACTTTTTTGCTTTTTTATACAGTGAGTGGCTCACATCCTCTTTTATGCAGTCCATTTGATTTATTTTTAAAGCTCTATAGAAATAAAACTAACAGGAACTTAAAAAAGAAATTGGTGTCGTATTAAAGACATAATCTAACAAACAATAAATATTTATTGCATAAAAGTACATTTTAATATATTAAACTGAAAAAAAACAAAAAAAAAAAAAAACAAACAAAAAAATTATCGTTTTTCACGTCACAACTTATTTTATGCAGTTAATTTCTAGTGTACATATAGCTCAATAGCTCAATGCACCGTTGTTGGTTTTCGTTTTACTTTTTTTTTATCTACTTTTATCAATATTTTCTATCGAATTGTGAGTCCGTTTTTGTAACGTCAAGTGTCAATTGAAAATAGTTCAAATGAGTTTGCGTACAACGTGAGAACTACGAGAATTTGTTTATACTATCTCCAAAATTTCCACTCACAGCGAAAAATTGAATAGCACAGTCAAAATAATCAAATAAATAAAATTTTCAATGAGCATGTTGAGCGATACATTTTAAAAAAATAAGGGTGAAGTTCAACTGATTTTAATGGCTGAATTGCATGCAAGAAACCGTTTATAAAGCCGAAAAACAGTCTGTACAAATACTTTTTAACTTTAAAAATAATTTTTATCAACATACATATGTACATATGTACTTTTGTTTCGTAAATAATAAAAGTTTTTAATCTTGTTTCATACAGAAGTCCGCTAAGAAAACCTAAAGGCAATAGTGAAGCACGGTGGTGGCAGTGTATGAATGGTGATGGAAGCATGGTTTGGTCCTGTATTTCACCTACTGATACTGGAAAGTTTAAGTACCTTCAGGTTCTTGTTGGAAAGCGCAGATAACCTGGGTATAAGATTAGATTTTCGATTTTACTAGGATAACAATCCAAAATTGATTTAAAAAGAGCGCTACTAACGAAGTGGTCGAATATTTCGCCGAGTATTACGCTAAATCTTAAATAGTGTAATTGTCAGTTTTAATTTAAAATTTTCAAAACCCATACGTCCCTTAATAAAATAAGCTGTGACGTGAAGCTGTGAAGGATTTGGTACATAAAATAATAGAGGAGGTCTAGGAGCCCGAAACATGTCCCGATACTGCACTATCACTTCTTTAAAACTGAAAATGCTGCTGATGTTTCATGTTGCGTAACAATTAGGCATTAAGTAACGCCTGCAAAGACTTGCGCTAATGATAATTAGTCCTGGCTAAAATAATTTTTTCATCTTGTTGGAATACTTTGCATTAGAAATATATTTAAATGCGGTTATGTTTCTAATTAGTTTCATTATTCTTCAAAATATTCATATCAGCCATATTGCTGGCCTGGACATTCGTTATAAACGTTTCTAAAACATTTAAATTCTAATACTATTAATCTCTCTAAATGCTGCTGTGAATAGATTTAGCATAATTTCAGTTAGTCTAAAATTTGCTCGCGAATTTTTCTTTATTAATTCTTTTCAAGATAATAATAAATAAGAAAAAGAACTTTTTAAATTTCTATACTTTTGCATGTTTTATTTTGTTTGAATTCGCCAATCCAAAAGAATTATTCATTTATTTCTTAAAAATTGGTTCATTCGAGTTTAATTCTTTCGCGAAAGTATGGAAAAGAAACTATCAAAACAATGCTGAAGATAGCTGTGAAAGCAATCACATTTACAACTTTTTAAATTTGTATTCTTTTGTGAGTTTTTTCGTTTTTGAGTTCGCAAACCAAAATAATTTTTTTTTTATACATGAAATGATAACTTACTGTGGAGACAATTGACCCTACGATAGATTAGGTGAGCAAAGTAACCAATAGACGGTCTATTGACTTAACAAAAGCGTACTACAATGAAAACCCCGCTTAGTCAAAATCATTTATCATATTCGGATTTTGATTGCTCAAAATAAACTCTAGATTAAATCGAAGCAGGTTCAAGTCGAACTTTTCCAGCAATCACATTTAGAACATTTTAAATTTGTATTATTTTGTGAGTTTTATTTTTTGAATTCGCAAACCTAAAAGAATTATTCTTTTAATGTTTTTGCGATAGAATAGAAAACAAACATTTTCCAAAGCTATAAAAAAATGACTAAAATGTTATTTCGATAACGGTAACGTTATTTTTGATTATTTCGGTAACGATATCAGAACAGTAATTTTGATGTGAAATAAACTATGTATTAAAAAAATTCTGAATTTATATTATTAAACTGTCGGCCTATTTATGCGCTTTTACTGAAACTCACGATAATAATATGCTTGCAAATTATATATAAGCATTCAAATCGTAATTGATATATTGACATGAAATCAGCGACAATTCAGTAAAGGTTTAGTAGGG
Source organism: Bellardia bayeri (assembly GCA_950370525.1). Classification (NCBI taxonomy): domain Eukaryota; kingdom Metazoa; phylum Arthropoda; class Insecta; order Diptera; family Calliphoridae; genus Bellardia; species Bellardia bayeri. Next base: position 83,000,120 of record OX493266.1, read on the forward strand.
GTTGACTTAACAAAGATTGGCGTTCTTTGAGTATGATTTTCAATCATATATTTTTAAAGGTCTAAGAAATTCTTATAAATTAAGTGTAACAAATTTCTTCTAAAATATTTATTTTTGATAACAAACAAGATTTTTCTGTTAACAAATATGTATATGCATTTTAAAATACTTGCCTACACTTTCACTTTAAATTAATTTAAGTTGTTGCTACACATACAAATAATTTAATAAATTAACATTTTTATAGTTTTGACATATAACTATAAATTTGGCAAACAAAACATGGCATAAAGCAAAGTTAAAACAAGCCAGAGAAATTTGTTGAAAAGAATTTTTGCACAAGCGTTTGTTTTTAAAGCAAAGTATTTAATTAGAATTTGTATACAAAAACAAAAGTTTTAAAAAACAAATGTAAATGAAGGTAAACTGGGATAAACTGTTAAGAACTATCAAATGACACATTTCTAATACGACTAATTAACACAAATGCTATGGATTTGATTTGACAAGCTAGCAATACAGAGATGCTGCAATAACTCAGCTGGTGCGAAGGACCATATCAATTGGCAGACTGCTACTATAAATTTTTTTTTTAAATAATTTGTGTGTTTATATAAAGTTTACAATGGATTTGTTATGGGAAAGTAATACTGTGTTTTTATTCGTTAAATATTTTTATAAACTTAACACGATTTCACCAGAGCTAAGCTCATATTTAGTTTTAAAATTTAATTATCTGTTTTACTAATAAATCTTTGTCTTAATAAGTATTTACTTTTTTATTCATAGAAATTGTCACACTTCTGTACCAGTTATTTTTAATAATAATAAATAACAATTAAATTTGTAGCAGAAAAACGTTTTTTAATAACTTTTTGTTTACTATTTAAACAAATTTAAATGCTTTTTAAAAGTAATTTCTATAATAAAAACTGTCATAATTTTGGCTTGCCTTAAAAAGTCAACGTTTACTAGCTATAATTTTATGTTAATTTTTTTGTTTAGAAAATTATTTGTTTAAAGCATATAATCAAAAGAATGAATGTTAGACAAGAGTTTTTGAATGACAAACTAAACGACATTAGGTAATGTCAAAGTGGAAACACTACGTCCAGCAAATGTTTAGTTGATTTTACATGCCTAACATGAACCTAAATATCAAATACTATAATAATGATTTACTACTGTAATATTTTTCTTTGGCCTTTTCAATGTAAAGCATTGTTTCCTAAATATTTGAACAGTGTAACGATCTTTATGTTTTGTTATAAAAAATTTAAAGACACTTGATAGAAAATATCGTAGGTATAAAAAGACTACACTGCTGATTACATGGGGTTAGTAAAGTGACAGTTGACTGCACGATAGATAGTGTGGGATGAGCAAAGTAACGGATTACTTAGCGTAAACATTAGTCTGCACAGTCCCCGGGAATGAACGTTAATCGTTTTTCACACAAACACAATATGAAGGACAAAAAAACTATCAGCGAAGAGTTTAAAATAAACACGCATTTCATTGAATAGCACGTTAGCTGTAAACGAGACTGGTTTGGGTCCGA